>CAWUFW010004605.1:105000-1502563 GCA_963921515.1 Calotriton arnoldi | reverse complement strand
TGCAGAAAGAAGTAAGAGAAGTGCAGAAAGAAGCAACAGAGGAGCAGGAAGAGGGGTGCAGAAAGAGGGAAGAGGGTGCAGAAAGAGGCAAGAGAAGTGGCAGAAAGAAGCAACAGAGATGCAGAAAGGGGGAAGAGGAGGGAGAAAGCGGCAAGAGGGAAGCAGAAACAAGCAAGAGAGGTGCAGAAAAACAAAAGTGCAGAAAGAAGGAACAGAGGTGCAGAAAGAGGCAAGAGGAGTGCAGAAAGAGGTAAGAGGGGTGCAGAAAGAGGCACAAGGGGTGCAGAAAGAAGCAAGAGAAGTGCAGAAAGAAGCAGCAGAGATGCAGAAAGGGGGAAGTGGGGTGGAGAAAGAGGCAAGAGAGATACAGAAAGAAGCAAGAGGTGCAACAAGAAAAAAGAAGTGCAGAAAGAAGCAACAGAGGTGCAGAAAGAGGCAAGAGGGGTACAGAAAGAGGGAAGAGGGGTGCAGAAAGAGGGAAGAGGGGTGCAGTAAGAAGCACAAGTGGTGCAGAAAGAAGCAGGAGAGGTGCAGAAAGAAGCAAGAGGAGTGCAGAAAGAAGCAACAGAAGTGCAGAAAGAGGCAAGAGGGGTGCAAAAAGAGGGAAGAGGGGTGCAGAAAGAGGCACGAGGGTTGCAGAAAGAAGCAAGAGATGTACAGAAAGAAACAAAAGAAGTGCAGAAAGAAACAAAAGAAGTGCAGAAAGAAGGAACAGAGGTGCAGGAAGAGGCAACAGGGGTGCAGAAAGACAGAAGAGGGGTGGAGAAAGAGGCAAGGGAGTGCAGAAAGAAGCAAGAGAGCTGCAGAAAGAAACAAAAGAAGTGCAGAAAGAAGGAACAGAGGTGCAGAAAGAGGCAAGAGGGGTGGAGAAAGAGGAAAAAGGGGTGCAGGAAGAAGCAAGAGAGGTGCAGAAAGAAACAAAAGAAGTGCAGAAAGAAGCGACAGAGGTGCAGAAAGAGGCAAGATGGGTGCAGAAAGAGACCAGAGAAGTGCTGAAAAAAGCAACAGAGATGCAGAAAGAGGGAAGTGGGGTGGAGAAAGAGGCAAGAGGGATACAGACAGAAGCAAGAGAGGTGCAGAAAGAAACAAAAGAAGTGCAGAAAGAAGCAACAGAGATGCAGAAAGAGGCAAGGTGGGTGCAGAAAGAGACCAGAGAAGTGCTGAAAAAAGCAAGAGATGCAGAAAGGGGAAGAGGGGTGGAGAAAGAGGCAAGAGGGGTACAGAAAGAAGCAAGAGAGATGCAGAAAGAAACAAAAGAAGTGCAGAAAGAAGGAACAGAGGTGCAGAAAAAGGCAAGAGGGGTGCAGAAAAAGGGAAGAGGGGTGGAGAAAGAAGTACGAGTGGTACAGAAAGAAGCAAGAGAGGTGCAGAAAGAAGCAAGAGTAGTGCTGAAAGAAGCAAGAGATGCAGAAAGAGGCATAGAGGTGTGCAGAAACCACAGAGACAGATGGTGAAAATGAGGAAAACCAGGTGCAGGGGTGTCGTGCTCGTGCTCGGGGTCTTGGGACACCAAAGGGTGAATTAAAAACAAAATGGTGTCGGCTTTTAATGTGGGCAATTATTAATCGCGCAAAGGGGATCGCGCAAAGGGGCATAATTAGATCGCGCAGAGGGCAGCGAAGGGGCATAATTATAGATTTTATTTCCACAGCACTCCGGCTTGGTCGCCTGCATCGCAACCTGTCAGCACCGCATCGAGCATCGTCTCACCCTGCATCGCACGCCTTGGACTCACCGACTCTGTTTGCACGACGCTCATCGAGCCGCTGCCTGCACCGCATCGAGGGACACCGCACCTTGCATCGTCCCGTCTTGCACCGCAACCGCGATGAACGCCGACCGGCTCGTACACTCCGTACCAGCCACAACGAGAAAGGTACTGTGACCGAGTCTGTTCACGACTCTGCTGGCCCGTATCGACGCGGTCGGCTGGAACTGTTAGACTCTGTGGTTTTCAGCATCGCGGTAGGCTCGGACGGAGCTACCGACTCGTACGAACTTTGTTGTTGAACTATTCTTGCAAAGAAGAAGTTACCTTAGCAAGTATTCGTTTTTAAAGTATAGTATTGTGGATTTTTGTCGTAATTGGTCTTGTCTTGAGTATATAAAATATTGGTTATTTTTCTAAACTGGTGTGGTGTCCGTTTGTAGTGCTTACACTGTATTACTGTTGGTTATGTGCAAATGCTTTACACACTGCCTCTGAATTAAGCCTGACTGCTCGTGCCAAGCTACCACGAGGGTGAGCAGGGGTTACTTCACGAGTGTAACACCCTTACCCTGACTAGGAAGAAGGGTCCCTACTTGGACAAAGGTGCAAGCCCTTGCCAACTAGAGATCCCATTTCTAACAATCAGCCATTATGAATTTGGAAGAATTGGTGCACTCTGGGACAAAATAGTGCCAAACTCTGCAGGAAGTGGTCAGACCTTTGGGTGGTACCCTGATCAAATCAAATCAAATCAGGGGCATTTGTACAGCGCACACATCACTCGAAAGTCTCATGGCGCTAGCAGACAGCTCTGAAAGGAAGTGAGGTGGCTTAGATGTCAAAAAGCCATGTCTTCAGCCTTTTGCGAAAAGAGTTGTGATCAGGGACATTTCGCAGATGAATAGGAACTTTGTTCCAGGATGATGGGGCAAGAAAGGAGAAAGATCGTCCTCCTTTTCTGGCAGTATGTATCTTGAGAGGAGTGAGCAAAAACTGGTTGCTGGACCTAAGCGCCCTGCGTGGTTGGTACCAACATAACTTCTTGGTCCAGTATCTCGGACCATTTCCGTACAACTGTTTATGGACTAAACAGAGGACTTTGAAAAGAATTCGTTTTCTGACTGGTAGCCAGTGAAGGGATCTTAAGCAGGGTGTGGAGGGCGATCTGGGAGGGAGATCCAAGACCAGCCGTGCCGCAGTGTTCTGCAAGATCTGTAATCTGTCCAGAAGGTTTTCGTTAATTGAAAACAGTAGGGAGTTTCCGTAGTCCATTCGATTTATTATCAGCCCTTGAACTAATGGTTTCCTGGCCTCCACTGGTAGCCACTTGAAGACCTTCCGGAGGCTACGCATTACTCCAAAACACGTGCCAATGATATGATTGACCTGGTTCCTCATGGACAATTGATTGTCCATGTGGAAACCTAGGTTTCGCACCGTCAATGTGGGGGTGGGGCAGAGGCCAAGATGGGATGGCCACCAGTCGGTGGACCAATGCTCCTGTGCTTTTCCAAAGAGCATGACCTCAGACTTGGCTCCATTTAGTTGTAGGTGATTGGAGCTCATCCACCTGTCAATGTGGGACAGGCATTTGTTAAAGCGTAGCTGTGTTTCAGTAGGATCTGGACCGATAGTGACCAGAATTTGAGTGTCATCTGCGTAAGATATGACATCAAATCCATAGGATCTGATCACCTTGGCCAGTGGGGTCATGTACAAATTAAATAGGGTCGGGCTCAAAATAGAGCCCTGTGGTACTCCCATCCTGACTGGTCTCTCACGTGAGAGGTTGTTTCCGATCTTTACTGTTGTCACGCCGTCAGCCAGGTAGCTCCTAAACCACTCGAGGGCCGTGCCTCTGACACCTATCTCCCAAAGCCGATGTTCTAAGATGCTGTGGGAGATGGTGTCAAAGGCAGCGGACAAATCGAGCAGGACGAGGATGGCTGACTGATGTTTGTCCAAGGCCAGCCTGATGTTATCTGTTACCTCGACCAAAGCAGTCTCAGTGCTGTGGGCCGCCCTAAAGCCCGATTGGGAGGGATCCAACAGTCCCTGACTCTCCAGATGGCCAACGAGCTGTTGGTTGATCAGAGACTCTAGTATTTTCCCAAAGTAGGGAAGCAGAGATATTGGGCGGTAGTTGGAAAGCAGCATTGGGTCGGCAGTGGGCTTTTTTAAGATCGGTCTTACCCTAGCCACCTTCCAGCTTCCTGGAAAGTCTGCTTCCAAAAGTGAGTTGTTGAATAGCTCAGTGAGACTTTCCAACAATCCCGGGGTGACAATGGGAAGGATTTTGGACGGTACCATATCAGTGGGGGAACCTGATTTTATCCTCAACATGGCAGTAGAGACTGCTTTGGTGTCAAATTTGATGAATTCGTCCAGGACATGGGAAGGGTCAGTGAACATACTGTGTACATCTTCCGAATTTGAGTTGTGTGGTGAAGGAAAGGACCGATAAATGGCCATGATTTTTTCTTCGAAATATTCGGTAAGAGAGTCGGTCCAGGTTTGGGAGTCGGGTATTGATGGCTGATTGACAGGAGCTGTGAATTCTTTCAAAATTTGGTAGAGTTCTTTGCTTGAGTTTTCTGCCAGATTTATTCTATTTAAAAGAAAAAGTTTTTTTGCCTGTTTGATGTCGGTCATGTAGCCTTGATGAATATTTTTATAGATTTTACGGTCAGCCGTACTTTTACTTTTGCGCCATTTGCGCTCTGCAGTCCTACACAGAAGTTTTGTAGTTTTTAGTAGGTCTGTGAACCAGGGAGCAGACCTGGGCTTGATTTTGACCTGGGTGAGAGGAGCAATTTTGTCTAACGCAGCCAGGATAGCTTTATCAAGATCTAGTGCTGCCTGATGTATATTTGTTTTTGTCCTTGAGAAGTCTAAGCTAAAATGTTTTGAAAAAAGGGGCAGGGTGATTTTACGCCAGGGTCTTCGCAATATTGACGTGTTATTGGAGCCATTTTTAGTCATTGTTGTGGGGATAGTGAATTTTAATAAATAGTGGTCTGTCCATAATAATGGCTCAGGGGGTTCAGCAGTGATTCCCGGGTAATTTGTAAAAGGAGGTCAAGTGTGTGGCCTGCTTTGTGGGTAGGACCGGTGATCCGCTGGACAAGTCCGAGAGTGTTCATATTTGAGATCAGCTGGTCAGTCTCCACATTAGAGAGAATCTCAGCATGGAGGTTAAAATCTCCAATAAGTAAGAAGTTGTCAGAGGCTAGAACATGAGGCACAAGGGTCTCTAGTAGTGTGTCAGAGAAATCACCTCTGGGACCAGGGGGACGATAGATTAAGGCCCCTCTCCAAGTTCCATTGGATAAGCTATCAAGTTTAAAAATACAGAGTTCTAGATGGTCTGAAGTGATGGTGTCTAGGATTGTAATATTCAAATCCTCGGTGGAGGCTATTAATAAACCTCCCCCTCTTCTCTCCTTTCTGTCTAATCTAATGATTTTATACTGCGGTGGAAAGGCGATGTGAACGTCAGGGGAAGCGTGTTCATGTAGCCAGGATTCCGTGATGAAACATAGATTTGGTACGACCTGATCTAACAGGCTCCATATCTCAACTGCATGTTTGGGGATAGAGCGTGCATTCAAATAAATGGCAGTAAGTAGGTCGGGTACGTCTGGTTTGCTAAAATCGTTAGAGGTAGTGATTTTGGTTGAATTGGGAACACTCGGTAGAAGGGAGATGCCGTGAAGTCTAGATAGAGCCTCTTTTAAAATGATGTTAGGTCCTATACAGGGTTTATTTAGCTCTTTTAATTCCCTGTTCGTATATTTTAGAATGACCATGTTCCCTGGGACGGTGGCAGCGGCCATGGAAGCAAGGGTCCTGGCCTCTGGCGTCGGTCGAGGCGCGGACGGGCGCAGACGGGCTTGCCTTTGGCGCGCCGCTGCGCGCGTCCGCTCACTGACCTGCTCTAAATAGAGTGTGGTGCAGAAAGGGCTGGAGCGCTAATTCAGACTTCCGGCAGGCAGCTGGAAATTGTGCTGATTACCGTGACGACCCTCCGTACAATCGGCACAAGCCGTGACGGCACAAGCCGTGACCCTGCAGCCCATTGAACAGGAGTGACCTTCTGCTTGACCCAGAGAAGTTGGAATAAGTATCTGAGAAGGGCAGAGCCCCTCAGATCTGCTGCTTGAAACTTAAGAGAATCAAAAGGGTCTACGCTGAAGAGTTTGATATGCATTCATCAAGCCTGCACTCTGAAGATTGCGCCTTTTGCACCATCTGAAACTACAGCCCTGTGGATCAAACCTGCTTCAAAAGTACTAAAGAGTGGACTCCCTGCAAGCTACAGGTTAACAGAGCTCACCTGGACCATCACCACAAAGAATCCCCAGCCTGGAGTACTACCAGTGGATTTGTAGGGGTTTTGTCCAAGTGGATTGTGGGAATTGAAGTCTCACACTTTCAAGGACCCATCTTGGAGATTCCAAAACCTTGGATTGTGTGTTGGATACTTTGGGACCCACAAGAAGAGCTTCAGGAAGGAGTTCTAACAGGACCCAGCCTGCTGGAAGGGGCTGCACAAGACTGGTGAGAGATCCTCCAGAACAATTGCTAAATGTGAATGTGTCCCTGTCAGAGGCAACGATATGACCAAAAAGGGCACTGTTGGTTTCTAAGCACTAGAAAGTGACTAATCTTTAAAAATTCATATCTCTGGTTCCCTACAGTGGAATTGTTTCGTTTTGGTGTCATTAAAAAGATAAAAATATTTTATTTTGTGTTGTGTCTTAATTATTTACTGAATAGGTGTTTTTAAATGCTTTACATACCTGTCTTTGAAGTTAAGCCTGCCTGCTCGCAGCCAAGCTACCAAGAGTTGAGCATAGGAATAAATTTCTTAAGACCTATTCTGAGCCCTATACTGTGTTAGTGGCCTTATTGCCAGTGGCAGATATACATTTTCCCCTACTAATAATCCACTTTCCAACATTTGGTGCTCAGCTGTGTGGATGAGGACTTGCGTTTAAAGAGTACACCTTTCAGTAAAGTGAATTAAGATTTTTAAAATCCTCTAAATTGCCTTAGAACAAAACATTTGAGTTTGATTTTTGGAATTTGGACTAAAATTGTTTTTAATCCATTGTTTTGATTTTTCCAAGTTGTTCTAAGTCTGTGTGCCTAGTTGTTGTTACCCAAAACTAGGGAACCATGGAGCTGGACCTGGCTAAGCTGTCCCAGTTCAGGATGGCTGATCTTAGGGTACAGTGTAGGCTGAGGGGGCTGCCTGCTTCTAACAAGATTAGGAAGGCAGGGTTGCTTAAGTCCCTAAAGGCCTGGGCTGGGGTAGCTGAGGAGATACAGGGGGGAATAGTTAGTGTTCCCCCCACCCTCACCCGGGAGGGGGGTGAGGATTTTGCCTCTTCCATTTTTTCTGTTGTTAGCCCTGCAGTTCCAGATGGTGGGTGGAGGGTCCCCTACTCAGGAACCACCGCTGTCCCTTGCGGAGAGACAGCTTAAGGCTCAATTAGCTTTGATAGCTTTGGAGCAGGAGAAATTGGAATTAGCTAAGAAGAAATGGGAGCGGGAGGAGGAGGAGGAGAAAAGAATTGGTGGCAGTGAAAATGATGAAGATTTTGCATCCAGGGGTGGTGGTTTTGATCACAAACTTCCCAAGGGTATAGTAACCAAGTACACAGAGGGGGATGACATTGATAAGTAGCTAGCAGCCTTTGAGAGGGCCCTTAGAATGAGTAGGGTCCACTCTAAGTATTGGGGTGCACTCCTGTGGGAGTTGATTCCAGTAGCTGGGAGGGATAAGCTCCTGCCTCTGAGGGGGAGGATGCAGAATCATACCAGCAGATGAAGGCATGCTTAGTCAGAAGATTTGGTCTGACTCCAGAGCAGTACAGGGTGAAGTTTAGAGGCACCCAGAAAGTGAGTTTGAAGTCTTGGGGAGACTTTGTGGACGTTTCAGTGAAGGCACTGGAAGGCTGGATTGTTGCTAACACTGTTGACACATATGAGGGATTGTATAATTTGTTTTTGTAAGAACATATTTTGACTCATTGTGCAGAAGAGAAGTTACGGCAGTATCTAGTGGACTCTAAGCTGACAGACCCCAGAGAGCTGGGAGAAGCAGCTGATGAGTGGGTGAGAACCCGGGTTTCCATTCAGCACCAGGGGGTGACCAGAAGAAAGGAGGACAGGTCCCTCCCCTGGGGAAAGCCCAGGGAAAAGAAGGTCACAACCAGAAGGAGTCCTCCAAAGACCCACAAAAACCTGCACAAGAAGGGGGGGGCCTTGCCATCCCAAATTCAAAGGGAGGGGTATCAGGGAAAGGATGGTAGGTTCTTTGATCCCTCAAAGGTGGGTTAGTGCTTTGACTGTAACCAGCCAGGGCACAAGCAAGGAGATGCTGTCTGCCCCAAGAGGCTCCCCCTAAGGGGCCATCCCCTGGGATTGCCAGTGTAAGTGTAGGGGTGGAGAGTGGTGCCTCAGAGAAGGGCAGTGTCATGCAAGCCACTCACCTGACCTCCTCGCTCTTCTTTAACGATGAACGAACCCCAATCTCCCTAGGAGCTCCCCAGACAGCAGAAGCAATGAGAAACTCTGATGTCTGGAAAGCGCCCAAGGGGAAAGGGGGATGGGAATCAAAGAGACAAGAGAGATTCTTTTCTGGTGTAGACACCTGGAAACCCTGCCGCTTCGTTGTGGACTTCTTTATACTGTGCTACGATTTCGGGACCTTCTGGGCTGGCAGCATCCACGGTTATCTAAACATCAGATCATAAATTAGCTATATCATAATACAAGAATATCTGTTCAGACTTTTATAATCATTTCGTATTCTCAATTCTTATGTTATTACCTAAACATCATTACTGTTCCTCTTAATTTTAAGGTATTTTCTAAACCTGTTTTGTAGATCTCTTGTCCTGCGCAAATGAGAAAAAACATAAATAACAAATTATAATAAACCTTCTTAGCCCACAAGTATGTGTATCAATTTCTCAAATTGTCCTCCACGTTCCACAAGTGGCTTTACCTTTGATTAGTGGTAATTCTTCTTACCACTAAATAACTCAGTTTTTTGTAAGCACCTTAAAGTCTTTAAAATTGACGAAGTGTCTATGTTGTTAATAAAGCAAGAAGGTTCAATAATGTCACCAAATTCTTTGTATTGTCTAACAAGAGCCCTTGTTGCAAAAACCAAAGTTCTTTGTGCATTAAGCTTGCCAAAAATAACTCACCGATGTCTTTTTCAGCAACTTTTCTAAATAAGAATTGCGAGTCACTTATCTCTTTCTGTTTTCTCTGTTTGTTTCAGTTTTTACGAACCGGAAGCGGAAGGAGAAATCCCAGAGGTCAAGGAAGCGATGTGCAGCCCCGGAAACCCAAGGAACGCCAGGAGGGACTGCAGAAGTCAGGAATCCGCCGGGAAACTGGAGACGCGATGCACGGGCGCTGAGGAGAGCAGGTAAGGGCTTCGTGAGACGAGACCAAGCACTGAGCGGTGAGCGCGAGCGGTTTAAATAGTCTTTCACTGCTCGCGTATGCCGCGTGAGTTTGCTCGTTGCTCCGAACACGTGAATGCTAACTAACTCCGGTTTAGAATGCTGATTGTCTCGTGTATGCGAACGTTGGCAGCATGTGAATGCAAATATTGGCAGTTGAAACGTGTTTTTGCTCACTTTGGCAATCCGACCCTGTGCAAATCTTTTCCTGATTGCAGAAGGTTTACTGTTACAGTTAGCATACAGTTAGCATTCTAGAAATCAAGAAGAAACAATAAAAACAGCACATTTTATGGAACATTTTACGTATGGTTTATATAGGGCAATGCAGGAAGAAAAAATCTTTAGGGGCATTCAGAGGACATGAAATTACCCGATCTACAAGAGAGCATAAGTTTTCAAAGCGGCATTTTATAAATAGATGTTTAAGAGGGCATTGCATGAGTGGAATTACTGATAACCGTGACAGGCAGTCAGGTAGTGGAAGCAACCATAATGTCCCTGGGTGGGGTGAATATTGCAACCCTTGCTGCCTTACCGCCAAACATGGACAAGTACAGGCAGAGGCCTAAAGTGAATGGGACTGAGGTTGAGGCTATCGGAGACACAGGGGCTACTGTAACTATGGTCCTGGATGAGATGGTGCCTCCAGGACGGTTGCTACCTGGTGAGTTTTACCAGGTGACTTATGCAGACAGCACTACCAAACTCCATCCTATGACTGTGGTGAATTTGGAATGGGAAGGTGTGACAGGCCCTATGAAGGTAGCTGTGTCAAAGGTGCTCCCAGTCCAGTGTTTACTGGGAAATGATCTTGAAGCCTCTGAGTGGTCAGAGGTGGAGAGAGGACTCCATATGAAAATATTGGAGCTCCCTGAGTGGGTATGTGCTGTGACTAGGTCACAGACTAGCCAGAAGGGAGGGGCTGGACACTTGGAACCTGAAAGAAAGGGCCAAGCATCCAAGGACAAAGGTACTGGGCCTAAAGACTTAAAGAAGCAAAGGACAATGTGCTTGACTATGTGCTAGGCCTCAGAACTAGAATGGCAGAGTACGTGTACAAGGTAAGCAGGAAACTAGAGGCCAGCCAGGAGCTCATGAAGCACTGGTATGATCAAAATGCTACTATGCCTGAATATACTCCAGGACAATTGGTGTGGGTGTTGGATCCTGTGGCTCCCAGGGCCCTCCATGACAAGTGGTGTGGGCCCTATCCAATCTTAGAAAAGAAGGGTGAGGTTACCTGTTTGGTTGACCTTGGCACCACCAGGAACCGTTATAGGGTCCTGCATGTGAATAGATTGAAACCCCACCGTGACAAGGCAGATATGACCATGTTACTGGTCACTGATGAGGGAGTGGAGGAGGAAACTGAGCCAGTGCCCGACCTCCTCTCCACTAATGTGCAAGATGGGTCAGTGGAGGGGGTTGTACTCTCTCTAAAGTTAACAGAGCAGCAGCACAGAGACTGTAAGAAAGTGCTGGAGCAGTTTGCTGCTCTGTTCTCTTTGAACCCGGGCATCACTGAGTGGTGTGTGTACCACATTGACACTGGTGACAGCCTACCTGTCAAAAATAAACTGTAGAGGTGGTCTGGCCATGTCAGAGCCAGCATTAAAGCTGAGGTTTCTAAGATGCTAGAATTGGGGGTAATTGAACCATCTGAAAGTCCATGGGCCAGTCCAGTGGAGCTGGTGCCCAAACGTAATCCTCAGGGGGGACCCAAGGAGTTAAGGTTCTGTGTGGACTACAGAGGATTGAATGCACTCACAAAGAGTGACGGTCGCTCACCCTATACCTAGAACTGATGAGCTCATTGACAGGTTAGGAGCTGCTAAGTACCTGAGTACTTTTGATTTGACTTCAGGTTACTGGCAGATTGCCCTCACTGATGGAGCAAAGGAGAGGTCAGCATTCTCCACACCAGAGGGACATTATCAGTTCAAGGTAATGCCCTTTGGCTTAAAGAATGCACCTGCCACCTTCAAAAGGTTGGTGAACAGGGTCTTTTCTGGGTTGGAACAGTTCAGTGCAGCTTACCTGGATGATATAGATATATATAGTTCTACATGGGGGGATCACTTAAGCCACTTAAGGGAAGTGTTTCAGGCCATTCAGCAAGCAGGCCTGACTATTAAGGCCAGTAAGTGCCAAATAGGGCAGAGTTCTGTGGTGTACCTGGGCCACCTGGTAGGTGGGGGCCATGTACAGCCTCTCCAAGCTAAAATCCAAACTACTTTGGATTGGACAGCTCCTGTTACCCAGACTCAGGTCAGGGCATTCCTTGGACTGACACGGTATTATAGAAGGTTTGTTCAAAATTATGGGACCATTGTGGGGTCCCTAACAGAACTCACTTCTAAGAAGAGGCCCAAAAAGGTGTATTGGACCCCAGAGTGTGAGAAGGCTTTTGACACTCTGAAAGCTGCTATGTGTTCAGCACCAGTGTCGCTGGCCCCTGACTACACAAAATAATTTGTGGTTCAGACAGATGCTTCAGAACAAGGGATTGGGGCAGTGTTGTCACAGCTAAATGAAGAGGGCCTTGATCAGCCAGTTGCCTTTATTAGCAGGAGGCTTCTTCCCAAAGAGCAGAGGTGGAGTGCCATTGAGAGAGAGGCTTTTGCTGTGGTTTGGTCCCTGAAAAGGTTGAGACCATATTTGTTTGGGACTCATTTTCGTGTTCAAACTGACCACAGGCCTCTCAGGTGGCTCATGCAGATGAGAGGGGAGAATCCCAAGCTGTTAAGGTGGTCCATTTCCCTACAGGGAATGGACTTTACAGTGGAACACAGACCTGGGGTTGTCCATGCAAATGCGGATGGACTTTCCAGGTTTTCCACTTAGCTGATGAGGACTACCAGGGTGTAGGTTAGTAATCCATCATCTTTCGTTTGGGGGGGCTGTGTTGCAAAGTCATCTTGTGCCCTGGGCACCCCCCAACCTTTTGCTGACTGGTACTGGTTATAACTGACACTTATTGACCCTGGGCTCTGCCTAACCAGATCCAGGGCCAGTGCTATGCTGAAAACACTTAGAATACAGTGAAAACACCTACATACACTAGGGTACACTAAGGGTTGGGGTACCACTGTGATTGGCATGACCTACCCCATAGGGCCCTAGTACATAATAGGGCAGGGGGATTGAAACTACCTCTCAGTCCCTAGTATATAATAGGGCATGGTAGTTTGGAGGCCAGCAGCCCTTTTCTGCACTTGCATGTGTGCACTGCTGAGCCTGAGGTCAGTTTAAAAGCAGCCCTGTGCTGCAGGACTGCTTTTTAAAAAGTAAATTGTGCCCAAAACTCGACTTTTGTGTTTGGGGCACTTAAAAATGGTTAACCTACAATGTTTGGGCATACTAGGTCCCCCCAGGGTCTCCCCTAGGTGTCACAGGGGTGGGGGCCAGGTATCTATAAGGTGGACCTTTATAAAATGAGTTTTATATGCCCTGGGTAAGGTGAAAGTGCACATTTCACTCCCCACATTGTGATAAAGTGCTGCCCAAAATCGACTTTGGTGGTAGGAGCACTGTGGAAGGAGGATCTGCAATATTTCTGCATATTCAGAACCCCTAAAGTCTTGGAAGAATTGGTGCACTCTGGGACAAAATAGTGCCACACTCTGCAGGAAGTGGTCAGACCTTTGGGTGGTACCCTGCAGCCCATTGGACAGGAGTGACCTACTGCTTGACCCAGAGAAGTTGTAATACGTATCTGAGAAGGGCAGAGCCCTTACGATCTGCTGCTTGAAATTTAAGAGAATCAGAAGGGTCTACGCTGAAGAGTTTGATGTGCATTCACCATGCCTGTACTCTGAAGATTGCGCCTTTTGCACCATCAGAAAACTACATCCCTGTGGATCAAACCTGCTCCAAAAGGACTAAAGAGTGGACTCCCTGCAAGCTACAGGTTAACAGAGCTCACCTGGACCATCACCACAAAGAATCCCCAGCCTGGAGTACTACCAGTGGATTTGTAAGGGATTGGTCCAAGTGGATTGTGGGAATTGAAGTCTCACACTTTCAAGGACCCTCTTGGAGATTCCAGAACCTTGGATTGTGTGTTGGACACTTTGGGACCCGGAAGAAGAACTTCAGGGAGGAGTTCTAACAGGACCCTGCTTGCTGGAGGGGGCTGCACAAGACTGGTGAGAGATCCTCCAGAACAATTGCTAAATGTGAATGTGTCCCTGTCAGAGGTAACGAAATGACCAAAAGGGGCACTGTTGGTTTCTAAGCACTAGAAAGTGACTAATGTTTAAAAATTCATATCTCTGGTTCCCTACAGTGGATTTGTTTCGTTTTGGTGTCATTAAAAAGATAAAAATATTTTATTTTGTGTTGTGTCTTAATTATTTATTGAATAGGTGTTTTTAAATGCTTTACATACCAGTCTTTGAAGTTAAGCCTGCCTGCTCGCAGCCAAGCTACCAAGAGTTGAGCATAGGAATAATTTTCTTAAAACCTATTCTGAGCCCTATACTGTGTTAGTGGCCTTATTGCCAGTGGCAGATATACATTTGCCCCTACTAATAATCCACTTTCCAACATTTGATGCTCAGCGGTGCGGATGAGGACTTGCGTTTAAAGAGTACACTTTTCAGTAAAGTGAATTAAGATTTTAAAAATCCTCTTAATTGCCTTATAACAAAACATTTGAGTTGGAGTTTTGGAATTTGGACTAAAACTATCTTTAATCCATTGTTTTGATTTTTCCAACTTGTTCTAAGTCTGTGTGCCCAGTTGTTGTGACCCAAAACTAGGGAACCATGGAGCTGGACCTGGCTATGCTGTCCCAGTTCAGGATGGCTGATCTTAGGGTACAGTGTAGGCTGAGGAAGCTGCCTGCTTCTAACAAGATTAGGAAGGCAGGGTTGCTTAAGTCCCTAAAGGTCTGGGCTGGGGTAGCTGAGGAGATACAGAGGGGAATAGTTAGTGTCCCCCAACCTCACCCGGGAGGGGGTGAGGATTTTGCCTCTTCCATTTTTTCTGTTCTTAGCCCTGCAGTTCCAGATGGTGGGTGGAGGGTCCCCTACTCAGAAACCACCGCTGTCCCTTGTAGAGAGACAGCTTAAGGCTCAATTAGCTTTGATAGCTTTGGAGCAGGAGAAATTGGAATTAGCTAAGAAGAAATGGGAGCGGGAGGAGGAGAAAAGAATTGGTGGCAGTGAAAATGATGAAGATTTTGCATCCAGGGGTGGTGGTTTTGATCACAAACTTCCCAAGGGTATAGTAACCAAGTACACAGAGGGGGATGACATTGATAAGTAGCTAGCAGCCTTTGAGAGGGCCCTTAGAATGAGTAGGGTCCACTCTAAGTATTGGGGTGCACTCCTGTGGGAGTTGATTCCAGTAGCTGGGAGGGATAAGCTCCTGCCTCTGAGGGGGAGGATGCAGAATCATACCAGCAGATGAAGGCATGCTTAGTCAGAAGATTTGGTCTGACTCCAGAGCAGTACAGGGTGAAGTTTAGAGGCACCCAGAAAGTGAGTTTGAAGTCTTGGGGAGACTTTGTGGACGTTTCAGTGAAGGCACTGGAAGGCTGGATTGTTGCTAACACTGTTGACACATATGAGGGATTGTATAATTTGTTTTTGTAAGAACATATTTTGACTCATTGTGCAGAAGAGAAGTTACGGCAGTATCTAGTGGACTCTAAGCTGACAGACCCCAGAGAGCTGGGAGAAGCAGCTGATGAGTGGGTGAGAACCCGGGTTTCCATTCAGCACCAGGGGGTGACCAGAAGAAAGGAGGACAGGTCCCTCCCCTGGGGAAAGCCCAGGGAAAAGAAGGTCACAACCAGAAGGAGTCCTCCAAAGACCCACAAAAACCTGCACAAGAAGGGGGGGGCCTTGCCATCCCAAATTCAAAGGGAGGGGGTATCAGGGAAAGGATGGTAGGTTCTTTGATCCCTCAAAGGTGGGTTAGTGCTTTGACTGTAACCAGCCAGGGCACAAGCAAGGAGATGCTGTCTGCCCCAAGAGGCTCCCCCCCTAAGGGGCCATCCCCTGGGATTGCCAGTGTAAGTGTAGGGGTGGAGAGTGGTGCCTCAGAGAAGGGCAGTGTCATGCAAGCCACTCACCTGACCTCCTCGCTCTTCTTTAACGATGAACGAACCCCAATCTCCCTAGGAGCTCCCCAGACAGCAGAAGCAATGAGAAACTCTGATGTCTGGAAAGCGCCCAAGGGGAAAGGGGGATGGGAATCAAAGAGACAAGAGAGATTCTTTTCTGGTGTAGACACCTGGAAACCCTGCCGCTTCGTTGTGGACTTCTTTATACTGTGCTACGATTTCGGGACCTTCTGGGCTGGCAGCATCCACGGTTATCTAAACATCAGATCATAAATTAGCTATATCATAATACAAGAATATCTGTTCAGACTTTTATAATCATTTCGTATTCTCAATTCTTATGTTATTACCTAAACATCATTACTGTTCCTCTTAATTTTAAGGTATTTTCTAAACCTGTTTTGTAGATCTCTTGTCCTGCGCAAATGAGAAAAAACATAAATAACAAATTATAATAAACCTTCTTAGCCCACAAGTATGTGTATCAATTTCTCAAATTGTCCTCCACGTTCCACAAGTGGCTTTACCTTTGATTAGTGGTAATTCTTCTTACCACTAAATAACTCAGTTTTTTGTAAGCACCTTAAAGTCTTTAAAATTGACGAAGTGTCTATGTTGTTAATAAAGCAAGAAGGTTCAATAATGTCACCAAATTCTTTGTATTGTCTAACAAGAGCCCTTGTTGCAAAAACCAAAGTTCTTTGTGCATTAAGCTTGCCAAAAATAACTCACCGATGTCTTTTTCAGCAACTTTTCTAAATAAGAATTGCGAGTCACTTATCTCTTTCTGTTTTCTCTGTTTGTTTCAGTTTTTACGAACCGGAAGCGGAAGGAGAAATCCCAGAGGTCAAGGAAGCGATGTGCAGCCCCGGAAACCCAAGGAACGCCAGGAGGGACTGCAGAAGTCAGGAATCCGCCGGGAAACTGGAGACGCGATGCACGGGCGCTGAGGAGAGCAGGTAAGGGCTTCGTGAGACGAGACCAAGCACTGAGCGGTGAGCGCGAGCGGTTTAAATAGTCTTTCACTGCTCGCGTATGCCGCGTGAGTTTGCTCGTTGCTCCGAACACGTGAATGCTAACTAACTCCGGTTTAGAATGCTGATTGTCTCGTGTATGCGAACGTTGGCAGCATGTGAATGCAAATATTGGCAGTTGAAACGTGTTTTTGCTCACTTTGGCAATCCGACCCTGTGCAAATCTTTTCCTGATTGCAGAAGGTTTACTGTTACAGTTAGCATACAGTTAGCATTCTAGAAATCAAGAAGAAACAATAAAAACAGCACATTTTATGGAACATTTTACGTATGGTTTATATAGGGCAATGCAGGAAGAAAAAATCTTTAGGGGCATTCAGAGGACATGAAATTACCCGATCTACAAGAGAGCATAAGTTTTCAAAGCGGCATTTTATAAATAGATGTTTAAGAGGGCATTGCAAGAGTGGAATTACTGATAACCGTGACAGGCAGTCAGGTAGTGGAAGCAACCATAGTGTCCCTGGGTGGGGTGAATATTGCAACCCTTGCTGCCTTACCGCCAAACATGGACAAGTACAGGCAGAGGCCTAAAGTGAATGGGACTGAGGTTGAGGCTATCGGAGACACAGGGGCTACTGTAACTATGGTCCTGGATGAGATGGTGCCTCCAGGACGGTTGCTACCTGGTGAGTTTTATCAGGTGACTTATGCAGACAGCACTACCAAACTCCATCCTATGACTGTGGTGAATTTGGAATGGGAAGGTGTGACAGGCCCTATGAAGGTAGCTGTGTCAAAGGTGCTCCCAGTCCAGTGTTTACTGGGAAATGATCTTGAAGCCTCTGAGTGGTCAGAGGTGGAGAGAGGACTCCATATGAAAATATTGGAGCTCCCTGAGTGGGTATGTGCTGTGACTAGGTCACAGACTAGCCAGAAGGGAGGGGCTGGACACTTGGAACCTGAAAGAAAGGGCCAAGCATCCAAGGACAAAGGTACTGGGCCTAAAGACTTAAAGAAGCAAAGGACAATGTGCTTGACTATGTGCTAGGCCTCAGAACTAGAATGGCAGAGTACGTGTACAAGGTAAGCAGGAACCTAGAGGCCAGCCAGGAGCTCATGAAGCACTGGTATGATCAAAATGCTACTATGCCTGAATATACTCCAGGACAATTGGTGTGGGTGTTGGATCCTGTGGCTCCCAGGGCCCTCCATGACAAGTGGTGTGGGCCCTATCCAATCTTAGAAAAGAAGGGTGAGGTTACCTGTTTGGTTGACCTTGGCACCACCAGGAACCGTTATAGGGTCCTGCATGTGAATAGATTGAAACCCCACCGTGACAAGGCAGATATGACCATGTTACTGGTCACTGATGAGGGAGTGGAGGAGGAAACTGAGCCAGTGCCCGACCTCCTCTCCACTAATGTGCAAGATGGGTCAGTGGAGGGGTTGTACTCTCTCTAAAGTTAACAGAGCAGCAGCACAGAGACTGTAAGAAAGTGCTGGAGCAGTTTGCTGCTCTGTTCTCTTTGAACCCGGGCATCACTGAGTGGTGTGTGTACCACATTGACACTGGTGACAGCCTACCTGTCAAAAATAAACTGTAGAGGTTGTCTGGCCATGTCAGAGCCAGCATTAAAGCTGAGGTTTCTAAGATGCTAGAATTGGGGGTAATTGAACCATCTGAAAGTCCATGGGCCAGTCCAGTGGAGCTGGTGCCCAAACGTAATCCTCAGGGGGACCCAAGGAGTTAAGGTTCTGTGTGGACTACAGAGGATTGAATGCACTCACAAAGAGTGACGGTCGCTCACCCTATACCTAGAACTGATGAGCTCATTGACAGGTTAGGAGCTGCTAAGTACCTGAGTACTTTTGATTTGACTTCAGGTTACTGGCAGATTGCCCTCACTGATGGAGCAAAGGAGAGGTCAGCATTCTCCACACCAGAGGGACATTATCAGTTCAAGGTAATGCCCTTTGGCTTAAAGAATGCACCTGCCACCTTCAAAAGGTTGGTGAACAGGGTCTTTTCTGGGTTGGAACAGTTCAGTGCAGCTTACCTGGATGATATAGATATATATAGTTCTACATGGGGGGATCACTTAAGCCACTTAAGGGAAGTGTTTCAGGCCATTCAGCAAGCAGGCCTGACTATTAAGGCCAGTAAGTGCCAAATAGGGCAGAGTTCTGTGGTGTACCTGGGCCACCTGGTAGGTGGGGGCCATGTACAGCCTCTCCAAGCTAAAATCCAAACTACTTTGGATTGGACAGCTCCTGTTACCCAGACTCAGGTCAGGGCATTCCTTGGACTGACACGGTATTATAGAAGGTTTGTTCAAAATTATGGGACCATTGTGGGGCCCCTAACAGAACTCACTTCTAAGAAGAGGCCCAAAAAGGTGTATTGGACCCCAGAGTGTGAGAAGGCTTTTGACACTCTGAAAGCTGCTATGTGTTCAGCACCAGTGTCGCTGGCCCCTGACTACACAAAAGAATTTGTGGTTCAGACAGATGCTTCAGAACAAGGGATTGGGGCAGTGTTGTCACAGCTAAATGAAGAGGGCCTTGATCAGCCAGTTGCCTTTATTAGCAGGAGGCTTCTTCCCAAAGAGCAGAGGTGGAGTGCCATTGAGAGAGAGGCTTTTGCTGTGGTTTGGTCCCTGAAAAGGTTGAGACCATATTTGTTTGGGACTCATTTTCGTGTTCAAACTGACCACAGGCCTCTCAGGTGGCTCATGCAGATGAGAGGGGAGAATCCCAAGCTGTTAAGGTGGTCCATTTCCCTACAGGGAATGGACTTTACAGTGGAACACAGACCTGGGGTTGTCCATGCAAATGCGGATGGACTTTCCAGGTTTTCCACTTAGCTGATGAGGACTACCAGGGTGTAGGTTAGTAATCCATCATCTTTCGTTTGGGGGGCTGTGTTGCAAAGTCATCTTGTGCCCTGGGCACCCCCAACCTTTTGCTGACTGGTACTGGTTATAACTGACACTTATTGACCCTGGGCTCTGCCTAACCAGATCCAGGGCCAGTGCTATGCTGAAAACACTTAGAATACAGTGAAAACACCTACATACACTAGGGTACACTAAGGGTTGGGGTACCACTGTGATTGGCATGACCTACCCCATAGGGCCCTAGTACATAATAGGGCAGGGGGATTGAAACTACCTCTTAGTCCCTAGTATATAATAGGGCATGGTAGTTTGGAGGCCAGCAGCCCTTTTCTGCACTTGCATGTGTGCACTGCTGAGCCTGAGGTCAGTTTAAAAGCAGCCCTGTGCTGCAGGACTGCTTTTTAAAAAGTAAATTGTGCCCAAAACTCGACTTTTGTGTTTGGGGCACTTAAAAATGGTTAACCTACAATGTTTGGGCATATTAGGTCCCCCCAGGGTCTCCCCTAGGTGTCACAGGGGTGGGGGCCAGGTATCTATAAGGTGGACCTTTATAAAATGAGTTTTATATGCCCTGGGTAAGGTGAAAGTGCACATTTCACTCCCCACATTGTGATAAAGTGCTGCCCAAAATCGACTTTGGTGGTAGGAGCACTGTGGAAGGAGGATCTGCAATATTTCTGCATATTCAGAACCCCTAAAGTCTTGGAAGAATTGGTGCACTCTGGGACAAAATAGTGCCACACTCTGCAGGAAGTGGTCAGACCTTTGGGTGGTACCCTGCAGCCCATTGGACAGGAGTGACCTACTGCTTGACCCAGAGAAGTTGTAATACGTATCTGAGAAGGGCAGAGCCCTTACGATCTGCTGCTTGAAATTTAAGAGAATCAGAAGGGTCTACGCTGAAGAGTTTGATGTGCATTCACCATGCCTGTACTCTGAAGATTGCGCCTTTTGCACCATCAGAAAACTACATCCCTGTGGATCAAACCTGCTCCAAAAGGACTAAAGAGTGGACTCCCTGCAAGCTACAGGTTAACAGAGCTCACCTGGACCATCACCACAAAGAATCCCCAGCCTGGAGTACTACCAGTGGATTTGTAAGGGATTGGTCCAAGTGGATTGTGGGAATTGAAGTCTCACACTTTCAAGGACCCTCTTGGAGATTCCAGAACCTTGGATTGTGTGTTGGACACTTTGGGACCCGGAAGAAGAACTTCAGGGAGGAGTTCTAACAGGACCCTGCTTGCTGGAGGGGGCTGCACAAGACTGGTGAGAGATCCTCCAGAACAATTGCTAAATGTGAATGTGTCCCTGTCAGAGGTAACGAAATGACCAAAAGGGGCACTGTTGGTTTCTAAGCACTAGAAAGTGACTAATGTTTAAAAATTCATATCTCTGGTTCCCTACAGTGGATTTGTTTCGTTTTGGTGTCATTAAAAAGATAAAAATATTTTATTTTGTGTTGTGTCTTAATTATTTATTGAATAGGTGTTTTTAAATGCTTTACATACCAGTCTTTGAAGTTAAGCCTGCCTGCTCGCAGCCAAGCTACCAAGAGTTGAGCATAGGAATAATTTTCTTAAAACCTATTCTGAGCCCTATACTGTGTTAGTGGCCTTATTGCCAGTGGCAGATATACATTTGCCCCTACTAATAATCCACTTTCCAACATTTGATGCTCAGCGGTGCGGATGAGGACTTGCGTTTAAAGAGTACACTTTTCAGTAAAGTGAATTAAGATTTTAAAAATCCTCTTAATTGCCTTATAACAAAACATTTGAGTTGGAGTTTTGGAATTTGGACTAAAACTATCTTTAATCCATTGTTTTGATTTTTCCAACTTGTTCTAAGTCTGTGTGCCCAGTTGTTGTGACCCAAAACTAGGGAACCATGGAGCTGGACCTGGCTATGCTGTCCCAGTTCAGGATGGCTGATCTTAGGGTACAGCATAGGCTGAGGAAGCTGCCTGCTTCTAACAAGATTAGGAAGGCAGGGTTGCTTAAGTCCCTAAAGGTCTGGGCTGGGATAGCTGAGGAGATACAGAGGGGAATAGTTAGTGTCCCCCCAACCTCACCCGGGAGGGGGGTGAGGATTTTGCCTCTTCCATTTTTTCTGTTCTTAGCCCTGCAGTTCCAGATGGTGGGTGGAGGGTCCCCTACTCAGAAACCACCGCTGTCCCTTGTAGAGAGACAGCTTAAGGCTCAATTAGCTTTGATAGCTTTGGAGCAGGAGAAATTGGAATTAGCTAAGAAGAAATGGGAGCGGGAGGAGGAGAAAAGAATTGGTGGCAGTGAAAATGATGAAGATTTTGCATCCAGGGGTGGTGGTTTTGATCACAAACTTCCCAAGGGTATAGTAACCAAGTACACAGAGGGGGATGACATTGATAAGTAGCTAGCAGCCTTTGAGAGGGCCCTTAGAATGAGTAGGGTCCACTCTAAGTATTGGGGTGCACTCCTGTGGGAGTTGATTCCAGTAGCTGGGAGGGATAAGCTCCTGCCTCTGAGGGGGAGGATGCAGAATCATACCAGCAGATGAAGGCATGCTTAGTCAGAAGATTTGGTCTGACTCCAGAGCAGTACAGGGTGAAGTTTAGAGGCACCCAGAAAGTGAGTTTGAAGTCTTGGGGAGACTTTGTGGACGTTTCAGTGAAGGCACTGGAAGGCTGGATTGTTGCTAACACTGTTGACACATATGAGGGATTGTATAATTTGTTTTTGTAAGAACATATTTTGACTCATTGTGCAGAAGAGAAGTTACGGCAGTATCTAGTGGACTCTAAGCTGACAGACCCCAGAGAGCTGGGAGAAGCAGCTGATGAGTGGGTGAGAACCCGGGTTTCCATTCAGCACCAGGGGGTGACCAGAAGAAAGGAGGACAGGTCCCTCCCCTGGGGAAAGCCCAGGGAAAAGAAGGTCACAACCAGAAGGAGTCCTCCAAAGACCCACAAAAACCTGCACAAGAAGGGGGGCCTTGCCATCCCAAATTCAAAGGGAGGGGGTATCAGGGAAAGGATGGTAGGTTCTTTGATCCCTCAAAGGTGGGTTAGTGCTTTGACTGTAACCAGCCAGGGCACAAGCAAGGAGATGCTGTCTGCCCCAAGAGGCTCCCCCTAAGGGGCCATCCCCTGGGATTGCCAGTGTAAGTGTAGGGGTGGAGAGTGGTGCCTCAGAGAAGGGCAGTGTCATGCAAGCCACTCACCTGACCTCCTCGCTCTTCTTTAACGATGAACGAACCCCAATCTCCCTAGGAGCTCCCCAGACAGCAGAAGCAATGAGAAACTCTGATGTCTGGAAAGCGCCTAAGGGGAAAGGGGGATGGGAATCAAAGAGACAAGAGAGATTCTTTTCTGGTGTAGACACCTGGAAACCCTGCCGCTTCGTTGTGGACTTCTTTATACTGTGCTACGATTTCGGGACCTTCTGGGCTGGCAGCATCCACGGTTATCTAAACATCAGATCATAAATTAGCTATATCATAATACAAGAATATCTGTTCAGACTTTTATAATCATTTCGTATTCTCAATTCTTATGTTATTACCTAAACATCATTACTGTTCCTCTTAATTTTAAGGTATTTTCTAAACCTGTTTTGTAGATCTCTTGTCCTGCGCAAATGAGAAAAAACATAAATAACAAATTATAATAAACCTTCTTAGCCCACAAGTATGTGTATCAATTTCTCAAATTGTCCTCCACGTTCCACAAGTGGCTTTACCTTTGATTAGTGGTAATTCTTCTTACCACTAAATAACTCAGTTTTTTGTAAGCACCTTAAAGTCTTTAAAATTGACGAAGTGTCTATGTTGTTAATAAAGCAAGAAGGTTCAATAATGTCACCAAATTCTTTGTATTGTCTAACAAGAGCCCTTGTTGCAAAAACCAAAGTTCTTTGTGCATTAAGCTTGCCAAAAATAACTCACCGATGTCTTTTTCAGCAACTTTTCTAAATAAGAATTGCGAGTCACTTATCTCTTTCTGTTTTCTCTGTTTGTTTCAGTTTTTACGAACCGGAAGCGGAAGGAGAAATCCCAGAGGTCAAGGAAGCGATGTGCAGCCCCGGAAACCCAAGGAACGCCAGGAGGGACTGCAGAAGTCAGGAATCCGCCGGGAAACTGGAGACGCGATGCACGGGCGCTGAGGAGAGCAGGTAAGGGCTTCGTGAGACGAGACCAAGCACTGAGCGGTGAGCGCGAGCGGTTTAAATAGTCTTTCACTGCTCGCGTATGCCGCGTGAGTTTGCTCGTTGCTCCGAACACGTGAATGCTAACTAACTCCGGTTTAGAATGCTGATTGTCTCGTGTATGCGAACGTTGGCAGCATGTGAATGCAAATATTGGCAGTTGAAACGTGTTTTTGCTCACTTTGGCAATCCGACCCTGTGCAAATCTTTTCCTGATTGCAGAAGGTTTACTGTTACAGTTAGCATACAGTTAGCATTCTAGAAATCAAGAAGAAACAATAAAAACAGCACATTTTATGGAACATTTTACGTATGGTTTATATAGGGCAATGCAGGAAGAAAAAATCTTTAGGGGCATTCAGAGGACATGAAATTACCCGATCTACAAGAGAGCATAAGTTTTCAAAGCGGCATTTTATAAATAGATGTTTAAGAGGGCATTGCAAGAGTGGAATTACTGATAACCGTGACAGGCAGTCAGGTAGTGGAAGCAACCATAGTGTCCCTGGGTGGGGTGAATATTGCAACCCTTGCTGCCTTACCGCCAAACATGGACAAGTACAGGCAGAGGCCTAAAGTGAATGGGACTGAGGTTGAGGCTATCGGAGACACAGGGGCTACTGTAACTATGGTCCTGGATGAGATGGTGCCTCCAGGACGGTTGCTACCTGGTGAGTTTTATCAGGTGACTTATGCAGACAGCACTACCAAACTCCATCCTATGACTGTGGTGAATTTGGAATGGGAAGGTGTGACAGGCCCTATGAAGGTAGCTGTGTCAAAGGTGCTCCCAGTCCAGTGTTTACTGGGAAATGATCTTGAAGCCTCTGAGTGGTCAGAGGTGGAGAGAGGACTCCATATGAAAATATTGGAGCTCCCTGAGTGGGTATGTGCTGTGACTAGGTCACAGACTAGCCAGAAGGGAGGGGCTGGACACTTGGAACCTGAAAGAAAGGGCCAAGCATCCAAGGACAAAGGTACTGGGCCTAAAGACTTAAAGAAGCAAAGGACAATGTGCTTGACTATGTGCTAGGCCTCAGAACTAGAATGGCAGAGTACGTGTACAAGGTAAGCAGGAACCTAGAGGCCAGCCAGGAGCTCATGAAGCACTGGTATGATCAAAATGCTACTATGCCTGAATATACTCCAGGACAATTGGTGTGGGTGTTGGATCCTGTGGCTCCCAGGGCCCTCCATGACAAGTGGTGTGGGCCCTATCCAATCTTAGAAAAGAAGGGTGAGGTTACCTGTTTGGTTGACCTTGGCACCACCAGGAACCGTTATAGGGTCCTGCATGTGAATAGATTGAAACCCCACCGTGACAAGGCAGATATGACCATGTTACTGGTCACTGATGAGGGAGTGGAGGAGGAAACTGAGCCAGTGCCCGACCTCCTCTCCACTAATGTGCAAGATGGGTCAGTGGAGGGGTTGTACTCTCTCTAAAGTTAACAGAGCAGCAGCACAGAGACTGTAAGAAAGTGCTGGAGCAGTTTGCTGCTCTGTTCTCTTTGAACCCGGGCATCACTGAGTGGTGTGTGTACCACATTGACACTGGTGACAGCCTACCTGTCAAAAATAAACTGTAGAGGTTGTCTGGCCATGTCAGAGCCAGCATTAAAGCTGAGGTTTCTAAGATGCTAGAATTGGGGGTAATTGAACCATCTGAAAGTCCATGGGCCAGTCCAGTGGAGCTGGTGCCCAAACGTAATCCTCAGGGGGACCCAAGGAGTTAAGGTTCTGTGTGGACTACAGAGGATTGAATGCACTCACAAAGAGTGACGGTCGCTCACCCTATACCTAGAACTGATGAGCTCATTGACAGGTTAGGAGCTGCTAAGTACCTGAGTACTTTTGATTTGACTTCAGGTTACTGGCAGATTGCCCTCACTGATGGAGCAAAGGAGAGGTCAGCATTCTCCACACCAGAGGGACATTATCAGTTCAAGGTAATGCCCTTTGGCTTAAAGAATGCACCTGCCACCTTCAAAAGGTTGGTGAACAGGGTCTTTTCTGGGTTGGAACAGTTCAGTGCAGCTTACCTGGATGATATAGATATATATAGTTCTACATGGGGGGATCACTTAAGCCACTTAAGGGAAGTGTTTCAGGCCATTCAGCAAGCAGGCCTGACTATTAAGGCCAGTAAGTGCCAAATAGGGCAGAGTTCTGTGGTGTACCTGGGCCACCTGGTAGGTGGGGGCCATGTACAGCCTCTCCAAGCTAAAATCCAAACTACTTTGGATTGGACAGCTCCTGTTACCCAGACTCAGGTCAGGGCATTCCTTGGACTGACACGGTATTATAGAAGGTTTGTTCAAAATTATGGGACCATTGTGGGGCCCCTAACAGAACTCACTTCTAAGAAGAGGCCCAAAAAGGTGTATTGGACCCCAGAGTGTGAGAAGGCTTTTGACACTCTGAAAGCTGCTATGTGTTCAGCACCAGTGTCGCTGGCCCCTGACTACACAAAAGAATTTGTGGTTCAGACAGATGCTTCAGAACAAGGGATTGGGGCAGTGTTGTCACAGCTAAATGAAGAGGGCCTTGATCAGCCAGTTGCCTTTATTAGCAGGAGGCTTCTTCCCAAAGAGCAGAGGTGGAGTGCCATTGAGAGAGAGGCTTTTGCTGTGGTTTGGTCCCTGAAAAGGTTGAGACCATATTTGTTTGGGACTCATTTTCGTGTTCAAACTGACCACAGGCCTCTCAGGTGGCTCATGCAGATGAGAGGGGAGAATCCCAAGCTGTTAAGGTGGTCCATTTCCCTACAGGGAATGGACTTTACAGTGGAACACAGACCTGGGGTTGTCCATGCAAATGCGGATGGACTTTCCAGGTTTTCCACTTAGCTGATGAGGACTACCAGGGTGTAGGTTAGTAATCCATCATCTTTCGTTTGGGGGGCTGTGTTGCAAAGTCATCTTGTGCCCTGGGCACCCCCAACCTTTTGCTGACTGGTACTGGTTATAACTGACACTTATTGACCCTGGGCTCTGCCTAACCAGATCCAGGGCCAGTGCTATGCTGAAAACACTTAGAATACAGTGAAAACACCTACATACACTAGGGTACACTAAGGGTTGGGGTACCACTGTGATTGGCATGACCTACCCCATAGGGCCCTAGTACATAATAGGGCAGGGGATTGAAACTACCTCTTAGTCCCTAGTATATAATAGGGCATGGTAGTTTGGAGGCCAGCAGCCCTTTTCTGCACTTGCATGTGTGCACTGCTGAGCCTGAGGTCAGTTTAAAAGCAGCCCTGTGCTGCAGGACTGCTTTTTAAAAAGTAAATTGTGCCCAAAACTCGACTTTTGTGTTTGGGGCACTTAAAAATGGTTAACCTACAATGTTTGGGCATATTAGGTCCCCCAGGGTCTCCCTAGGTGTCACAGGGGTGGGGGCCAGGTATCTATAAGGTGGACCTTTATAAAATGAGTTTTATATGCCCTGGGTAAGGTGAAAGTGCACATTTCACTCCCCACATTGTGATAAAGTGCTGCCCAAAATCGACTTTGGTGGTAGGAGCACTGTGGAAGGAGGATCTGCAATATTTCTGCATATTCAGAACCCCTAAAGTCTTGGAAGAATTGGTGCACTCTGGGACAAAATAGTGCCACACTCTGCAGGAAGTGGTCAGACCTTTGGGTGGTACCCTGCAGCCCATTGGACAGGAGTGACCTACTGCTTGACCCAGAGAAGTTGTAATACGTATCTGAGAAGGGCAGAGCCCTTACGATCTGCTGCTTGAAATTTAAGAGAATCAGAAGGGTCTACGCTGAAGAGTTTGATGTGCATTCACCATGCCTGTACTCTGAAGATTGCGCCTTTTGCACCATCAGAAAACTACATCCCTGTGGATCAAACCTGCTCCAAAAGGACTAAAGAGTGGACTCCCTGCAAGCTACAGGTTAACAGAGCTCACCTGGACCATCACCACAAAGAATCCCCAGCCTGGAGTACTACCAGTGGATTTGTAAGGGATTGGTCCAAGTGGATTGTGGGAATTGAAGTCTCACACTTTCAAGGACCCTCTTGGAGATTCCAGAACCTTGGATTGTGTGTTGGACACTTTGGGACCCGGAAGAAGAACTTCAGGGAGGAGTTCTAACAGGACCCTGCCTGCTGGAGGGGCTGCACAAGACTGGTGAGAGATCCTCCAGAACAATTGCTAAATGTGAATGTGTCCCTGTCAGAGGTAACGAAATGACCAAAAGGGGCACTGTTGGTTTCTAAGCACTAGAAAGTGACTAATGTTTAAAAAATCATATCTCTGGTTCCCTACAGTGGATTTGTTTCGTTTTGGTGTCATTAAAAAGATAAAAATATTTTATTTTGTGTTGTGTCTTAATTATTTACTGAATAGGTGTTTTTAAATGCTTTACATACCAGTCTTTGAAGTTAAGCCTGCCTGCTCGCAGCCAAGCTACCAAGAGTTGAGCATAGGAATAATTTTCTTAAAACCTATTCTGAGCCCTATACTGTGTTAGTGGCCTTATTGCCAGTGGCAGATATACATTTGCCCCTACTAATAATCCACTTTCCAACATTTGATGCTCAGCGGTGCGGATGAGGACTTGCGTTTAAAGAGTACACTTTTCAGTAAAGTGAATTAAGATTTTAAAAATCCTCTTAATTGCCTTATAACAAAACATTTGAGTTGGAGTTTTGGAATTTGGACTAAAACTATCTTTAATCCATTGTTTTGATTTTTCCAACTTGTTCTAAGTCTGTGTGCCTAGTTGTTGTGACCCAAAACTAGGGAACCATGGAGCTGGACCTGGCTATGCTGTCCCAGTTCAGGATGGCTGATCTTAGGGTACAGTGTAGGCTGAGGAAGTTGCCTGCTTCTAACAAGATTAGGAAGGTAGGGTTGCTTAAGTCCCTAAAGGTCTGGGCTGGGGTAGCTGAGGAGATACAGAGGGGAATAGTTAGTGTCCCCCCAACCTCACCCGGGAGGGGGGTGAGGATTTTGCCTCTTCCATTTTTTCTGTTGTTAGCCCTGCAGTTCCAGATGGTGGGTGGAGGGTCCCCTACTCAGAAACCACCGCTGTCCCTTGTAGAGAGACAGCTTAAGGCTCAATTAGCTTTGATAGCTTTGGAGCAGGAGAAATTGGAATTAGCTAAGAAGAAATGGGAGCGGGAGGAGGAGAAAAGAATTGGTGGCAGTGAAAATGATGAAGATTTTGCATCCAGGGGTGGTGGTTTTGATCACAAACTTCCCAAGGGTATAGTAACCAAGTACACAGAGGGGGATGACATTGATAAGTAGCTAGCAGCCTTTGAGAGGGCCCTTAGAATGAGTAGGGTCCACTCTAAGTATTGGGGTGCACTCCTGTGGGAGTTGATTCCAGTAGCTGGGAGGGATAAGCTCCTGCCTCTGAGGGGGAGGATGCAGAATCATACCAGCAGATGAAGGCATGCTTAGTCAGAAGATTTGGTCTGACTCCAGAGCAGTACAGGGTGAAGTTTAGAGGCACCCAGAAAGTGAGTTTGAAGTCTTGGGGAGACTTTGTGGACGTTTCAGTGAAGGCACTGGAAGGCTGGATTGTTGCTAACACTGTTGACACATATGAGGGATTGTATAATTTGTTTTTGTAAGAACATATTTTGACTCATTGTGCAGAAGAGAAGTTACGGCAGTATCTAGTGGACTCTAAGCTGACAGACCCCAGAGAGCTGGGAGAAGCAGCTGATGAGTGGGTGGGAACCCGGGTTTCCATTTAGCACCAGGGGGTGACCAGAAGAAAGGAGGACAGGTCCCTCCCCTGGGGAAAGCCCAGGGAAAAGAAGGACACAACCAGAAGGAGTCCTCCAAAGACCCACAAAAACCTGCACAAGGATGGGGGGAGGGAGGGTGGGGGCGAGCCAACCCAAATTCAAAGGGAGGGGGTATCAGGGAAAGGATGGTAGGTTCTTTGATCCCTCAAAGGTGGGTTGGTGCTTTGACTGTAACCAGCCAGGGCACAAGCAAGGAGATGCTGTCTGCGCCAAGAAGCTCCCCCCTAAGGGACCATCCCCTGGGATTGCCAGTGTAACTGTAGGGGTGGAGAGTGGTGCCCCAGAGAAGGGTAGTCAGGTAGTGGAAGCAACCTTAGTCTCCCTGGGTGGGGTGAATATTTCAACCCTTGCTGCCTTACCTCCAAACATGGACAAGTACAGGCAGAGGCCTAAAGTGAATGGGACTGAGGTTGAGGCTATCGGAGACACAGGGGCTACTGTAACTATGGTCTGGATGAGATGGTGCCTCCAGGACGGTTGCTACCTGGGGAGTTTTACCAGGTGACTTATGCAGACAGCACTACCAAACTCCATTCTATGGCTGCGGTGGATTTGGAATGGGGAGGTGTGACAGGCCCTATGAAGGTAGCTGTGTCAAAGGTGCTCCCAGTCCAGTGTTTACTGGGCAATGATCTTGAAGCCTTTGAGTGGTCAGAGGTGGAGAGAGGACTCCATATGAAAATATTGGAGCTCCCTGAGTGGGTATGTGCTGTGACTAGGTCACAGACTAGCCAGAAGGGAGGGGCTGGACACTTGGACCCTGGAAGAAAGGGCCAAGCATCCAAGGACAAAGGTACTGGGCCTAAAGACTCTCCTCCCATGCTTACTGTTTGCCTATAGGGAGGTGCCACAGAAAGGGGTTGGTTTCAGTCCCTTTGAGTTGTTGTTTGGACACCCTGTGAGGGGGCCATTGAGCCTGCTGAGATAGTCTTTAGAGAAGCCTCTTAAAGAAGCAAAGGACAATGTGCTTGACTATGTGCCTGGCCTCAGATCTAGAATGGCAGAGTACGTGTACAAGGTAAGCAGGAAACTAGTGGCCAGCCAGGAGCTCATGAAGCACTGGTATGATCAAAAGGCTACTGTGCCTGAGTATACTCCAGGACAATTGGTGTGGGTGTTGGAGCCTGTGGCTCCCAGGGCCATCCATGACAAGTGGAGTGGGCCCTATCCAATCTTAGAAAAGAAGGGTGAGGTTCCCTATTTGGTTGACCTTGCCACCCCCAGGAACCCTTATAGGGTCCTGCATGTGAATAGATTGAAACCCCACCATGACAAGGCAGATATGACCATGTTACTGGTCACTGATGAGGGAGTGGAGGAGGAAACTGAGCCAGTGCCCGACCTCCTCTCCACTAATGTGCAAGATGGGTCAGTGGAGGGTGTTGTACTCTCTCTAAAGTTAACAGAGCAGCAGCACAGAGACTGTAAGAAAGTGCTGGAGCAGTTTGCTGCTCTGTTCTCTTTGAACCCGGGCATCACTGAGTGGTGTGTGCACCACATTGACACTGGTGACAGCCTACCTGTCAAAAATAAACTGTAGAGGTTGTCTGGCCATGTCAGAGCCAGCATTAAAGCTGAGGTTTCTAAGATGCTAGAATTGGGGGTAATTGAACCATCTGAAAGTCCATGGGCCAGTCCAGTGGAGCTGGTGCCCAAACGTAATCCTCAGGGGGGACCCAAGGAGTTAAGGTTCTGTGTGGACTACAGAGGATTGAATGCACTCACAAAGAGTGACGGCGCTCACCCTGTACCTAGAGCTGATGAGCTCATTGACAGGTTAGGGGCTGCTAAGTACCTGAGTACTTTTGATTTGACTTCAGGTTACTGGAAGATTGCCCTCACTGATGGAGCAAAGGAGAGGTCAGCATTCTCCACACCAGAGGGACATTATCAGTTCAAGGTAATGCCCTTTGGCTTAAAGAATGCACCTGCCACCTTCAAAAGGTTGGTGAACAGGGTCTTTTCTGGGTTGGAACAGTTCAGTGCAGCTTACCTGGATGATATAGATATATATAATTCTACATGGGGGGGATCACTTAAGCCACTTAAGGGAAGTGCTTCAGGCCATGCAGCAAGCAGGCCTGACTATTAAGGCCAGTAAGTGCCAAATAGGGCAGAGCTCTGTGGTGTACCTGGGCCACCTGGTAGGTGGGGGCCATGTACAGCCTCTCCCAGCTAAAATCCAAACTATTTTGGATTGGACAGCTCCTGTTACCCAGACTCAGGTCAGGGCATTCCTTGGACTGACAGGGTATTATAGAAGGTTTGTTCAAAATGATGGGACCATTGTGGGGCCCCTAACAGAACTCACTTCTAAGAAGAGGCCCAAAAAGGTGTATTGGACCCCAGAGTGTAAGAAGGCTTTTGACACTCTGAAAGCTGCTATGTGTTCAGCACCAGTGTCGCTGGCCCCTGCCTACACAAAAGAATTTGTGGTTCAGACAGATGCTTCATGTTAAACCTTCACTCACCTGAAGTCCAGGTTGTTCAACTTGAGAGATGAGACGCTAAATTCTCTTCCACCCCTAAAAACCTATTCCCGCCTGACTGAATTTAGAACGCAGTCTGACGAGAATAGATCCCCAGGGGAGGGGGAAAAATGGGACAAAATAACAAACCAAAAGAAACACTTCACGGGTTACAGCTCTAGATTACGCCACTCTTTTCTTGTTCAGAGTCTTCAAATATTTTACCTCTGCGAGCTGATATCTGTGGTAAAACACAAGGAATTCACATTAATCTTCTTCACTTGTTATCCCTCTTATATATATATCTAATGAACAATATTATTCAGAAAATACCTTTAACACTCGTTATTCTATTCACCGTAATTTTGAATATTAAAGAATGCAGGCTAATACAATTGTCACATGAATCTGTGGAAATAAAAGAACAACATTCACTGATATGCACCAATCTCAGTCCACTGTATATTGTGTCTTTTCCATTGACTTACTAATAACTAACTTCTGTATCACATCTATTTTGTCATCCAACACATATAATGAATCTTATATGCTCTTAGCGATTATTGTCTTTTCTAGTTTCTTTTGTCGTAGAAACAGATGCTGCCTTTCGTGACACAAGAGTTCTGGGAATGTTCCAAAGTTCAAAGGTGAGTAGTTTTTTTGTTCTGTTAACCTTTTCCTTTAATGCGCGCTTAAATAGTGTCTCGGTTTTACTTTAAACCATTTGGAAGCGTTTTGTGATTAATTTTGCTTTGAATCCCAAAACGAAAGAAACTTTCGAAAAAACAAAAAGAAATCTTAAATACCTTATTTCCTTGAGGTCGCTTCCATTTTTTACAAGAGAAAACCTTACTTGACTGTCTTTTAATTCTTTTGCTGCAGGTCGGAATGTTTAGAGATCGGGACCGGAAAGGAAGAGCCTCCGTGTTGATGTTGCCGTGGAAACCCAGCTGGGACCGAAAGGATTGCTGACGGAGTCTTCGCGCTGAAGGGAACCACCGAGTTCGCCGGAGACAAAGCAGTGCTGGAATCCAGGTGAGGAAGGAAAGAAAAACGAGCGCAAGCGCGTTCGATTGCCTCTCAAGAGCTTTTATAGAGTTCTTTTAGGGTGGGGTTCTTTGGTTGTAGCGGGGAGGGAAAAAACGTGACGCTCTTGCCTCAACTGCTGCAGATGCAACGTGTGGTCTATGGAAATGAGCTCTCGGCAAGGTGCTGTTTATGGAAATGAGCTCTTGGTTTTACAACGTGCTAACTGACAACGTGTTATTTATGTCAGGGTGACTCACACAAGCAAATATAATAAGTTACCAAAGTGTGCATATAATGAAGTAACACTAAATCCTTCAGAACAAAGAATAAATCAGGAGCCATTTACTGACAGTTATCACACATTATACATTGGTGGTAATATGGTTTGCGTAGCTTCTTATGGCGCAGAATGAGGCTGGGCTATGTTCCTTGCACAAACCCTAACAGTCGCTCCCCTTAAAGGCCGCCCTACAGGGCGAGGTTTCTGTGGACATCTCAAATGAAATTGTTTCACCAATCTAGGAGCGTGAACAAATGACGCTGGTTCCCAAGAATTCTCATCAGGAGGGTAACCTTTCCAGGCTATCAAATAATGCAATTTACCTTGAATTCTCTTGGAATCTAAAACACGTTGTACCTCATATTCTAAATGTCCATCAATAGGGATAGGTGGGGGTGGGGGTTCTGATCTGGTTTCTGGATTATGAGGTTTTAACAAAGAAACATGAAAGGTGGGATGCATAGAATATTCAGAAGGTAAATCTAATTGTACTGTAACTGGATTTATAATTCTACTTATAGGAAACGGTCCAATATAACGTGGTTGTAGTTTTCGAGGGCCTATCATATTTAAATTCTTGGTGGAAAGCCAAACTTTATTTCCAACATGATAAGCTGGGGCATCATTTCTATGTTTATCTGCTTGTTTTTTCATTGTTTCCTTGTAATTATGTAAGTGTCTTTTTGCCTTTTCTTGAATGTCTAATAACTGTTGGAGACGTTCTGTGACAGAAGGTGTAAGAGAAGAATCTACTGATATAGGTAGAGCCTTAGGATGAAAACCATTTAAAAAATAAAATGGTGTACATTGAGTAGCTGAATGTACGCTGTTATTATAAATGAATTCTGCCAAAGGCAAGGCTTTATCCCATTCACTAGTGAATTCAGCCATTAAACAACGTAGTGTTTGTAGTAATGTTTGATTTGCCCTTTCTGTCTGACCATCGGTTTCCGGATGAAAGGCTGTGGAAAGGGCTATGTCCATTTGTAATTTTTTACACAGATTAGTCCAAAATTTAGAAGTGAATTGACTACCTCTGTCTGACACAACCTTGGTCGGCAAACCATGTAAACGCACTACGTCTCTTATAAAGATATTAGTAAATTCTGCTGCAGTTGGGAGCTTATGTAGTGGAATAAAATGCGCCATTTTGGATAAATAATCCACTACTACTAAAACAGTTGTGTAATTATTTGCTGCAGGTAGATTAGAAATGAAATCAACACTTATGGTATGCCAAGGATTTGGAGGGGTTGATAATGGTTGCAATAATCCAGCAGGTGCTTTATGAGAAGACTTATTTCTGGCACAAATAGGACAGGTTGCTACAGAATTTTGGACATCTGTTAGTAAAGAAGGCCACCAGAAATGTTTCTTGCAATTGTCTAGCGTTTTCTGATATCCAGGATGACCTGCTAAGGCCGAATCATGATGCCATGTTAATACTGTCTTTTGTAACTCAATGGTTGGTATGAACAATGAAGAATTATGATAGAATAAACCATCCTGGATAGTGTTTTTGGACTTTTCAACCAGTCTTGTGCACTTAATCTAAGATGCTCTGATCTAACTAAGGTCATGAAATCAGCTTGTATAATAGGAGCCAATATCTTCTGTGGAGGAATAATAGGAGGGCTTATTACATCTTTCTTAGATTCAGTAGTGTACCCATATCTTGATAAGATGTCTGATTGCACTTGTTGTGTTCCTGGTCTGTAAGTAATCACAAAATCAAATGCGCTAAAAAAATTCAACCACCGCATTTGACGAGATGTGAGGGCTTTTACAGAACTAAAAAATTGTAAGTTCTTATGGTCACTAAATATGGTTACAGGAAATTTAGTTCCCATTAAATGGTGCCGCCATTCTATGAATACTAACTTGATTGCCAAGAGTTCTCTTTCTGCCACTGTGTAATTCTGCTCAGCAGAAAGTAACTTTTTAGAATAGAATGCTACAGGATGTAGTTGACCATCCTGTTCATCTCTCTGTGAGAGAACTCCTCCTACTGCCATTTGCGAAGCATCTGCTTCTACAAAAAATGAGAGGTCAGGATCTGGATGCTTTAATAAGGGTGCAGAAGTGAATTTCTTTTTTAATTGAGCAAAAGCTTGAGCTGCATTATCTGTCCAAGAAAATACTTGTCCCTTCTGTAAGAGTTTAGTAATTGGTACCACCGTTTCTGCAAAGTGAGGTATGAATCGCCTATAGAAATTAGCGAAACCCAAAACCTTCTGTACTTCTTTTACTGATGTAGGTTCTGGCCAATCTTCTATAGCGCTCACTTTCTTTGGGTCCATCATGATTCCTGCTGGGGATAGACAATATCCTAAAAACTCTACAGTATCTGTATTAAAGATACATTTTTCTAATTTTGCAAACAAATGGTTTTCTTGCAATTTGGCAAGGACTGCTCTTACTTGCTGTGTATGTTCTTCTTTAGTTTTAGAATAGATGAGTATATCGTCTATATATACTATTACACAGATATCAAGGAATTCATTCAATACTTCATTTATGAAGTATTGAAAGGCCGCAGGAGCATTACACAAGCCAAAGGGCATGACAGTGTACTCATACAAACCAAATTTAGTTCGGAACGCTGTTTTCCACTCATCATGTTCCTTGACTCGGACTAGATGGTATGCCCCTCGTAAGTCTAATTTAGTGTATATAGTAGAATGACGTAGTTGGTCAAGGAAAACTGGAAATAAAGGTAAAGGATATTTGTTTTTAATTGTGGCCTTGTTTAATCCGCGATAGTCTATACAAGCGCGTAAGCCACCATCACGTTTAGGAATGAAAAACAGTGGCGAAGAAACAGGGTCGTAGAATGTCTAATGAAGCCTGATGCTAGTAAATCGTCTAAATAAGTTCTCAAGTATTTCGTTTCTTCTTCAGAGAGAGCATATACTCTACTGCTAGGTAGTGGGGCTCCAGGTATTAGGTCAATACGGCAATCATATGATCTATGTGGGGGCAGAGTACTAGCTTTCACTGGATCAAACACATCTTTAAACTCTTGATACTCAAGAGGAATCTTAGGAGACGGTGTTATAACACTAGCACAATGTAAGACTGTCATAGACTCATTATGAGCTTCTTGATAACAACATGCTCGACAGTGTGAGGAATCTAATGTTACTGTCCGTAAAGTCCAATTTATTTTAGGGTTATGTTTTGTTAACCAAGGTACACCTAAAATAAGCCCAAACGTGGGTGTGTCAATCAAATCAAAGCTTATTACCTCAGTATGACCATTTTGACATACCATAGTAATGGGACAAGTTTGTTTTGTTATCAATCCTGAGGATAATGCAGACCCGTCTACAGCACAAACTGGTTCTGGTTGGGTTTTCCACACTGTTGGAATATGTAATGTTTGAGCTAACTTAATATCCACAAAATTACCTGTTGCTCCAGAATCCAATAAGACTGGTACAGAATGTCTCAGTTGTGTACTTATAATTAAAATGACTTGTATAACAAAATGTCGGGGTACACGAGCCACCGTGTTAGCAAGATGTTGGGAGATCTGTGAATCTTTCTTTCTCGTACAAGCGATCTCCGCTCTTGACGAGTTTTCTAGTTTTCCTGGTCCACTGAACTAACCATTAAGGCATTTGTCTTTTTAGAAATCTTTGTTTTATAGGACAATCTTTGGCGAAATGTCCAGATCGGGCGCAATATAAACATAAATTTAATTTCCGCCTTCTTTCTTTTTCTTCACTGGTCAAGGGCCTTTTAATGGTCCCTATCTGCATAGGTTCTGGTTCTGATGTCTTATTCTCTGCCTCCTTCTTATCATGTTTTACTACTGAAAATCTGGCTTCTATTCTTGATTTGTCCCCTTTTCGCTCTCCTAAACGATGGTCTAATTTTATCACCAGATCCACAAAGTCAGAATAATCGTCAGGTAATTCTACGATGTGAGCCAGAGCATCTTTTAAATCATCTCGCAAACCCCTATAAAATAAGGAAGTGCGTTTCTCTTCTGGCCACTGAGTCTCAGTCAACAACCTATTAAATGTGGTTACATAAGTTAACAGATCTTTGTTTCCTTGCTTTAAATTGAGTAACTCGTTATCACTGGCTTGAACATAAGTGTGTTTTGCAAACAACTTTGTCATAGTTCTCTTGAATAAAGGCCAATTATGCAAAATAAGATCATCTCTATCAATATATGGAATGGACCAGTTAGCAGCCGTACTCCCTAAATAAGAAAGCACAAAAGCCACCTTAGTTGCATCATTAGGGAACAATTGTGGTTTACAAATGAAGTGTAATTGACATTGACTAATAAAAATGTTAAACTTGTTACTATCTCCAAAGAAACGTTCTGGCACAGACAAAGGCACAACATTAGGAACTGCCACGGTGACTTGTACAGGTGATGTGGTTGTTTCAATCAATCAATCAATCACAGAATTTGTAGAGTGCACTACTTACCCGCGAGGGTCTCAAGGCGCTGGGGGGAGGGAAGGGGGGGGGGATGCTGCTCCTGGTCGAACAGCCAGGTCTTGAGTAGCCTCCTGAAGGTCAGCAGGTCTTGGGTCTTTCGTAGGCTTAGTGGAAGGGTGTTCCAGGTCTTGGCGGCGAGGTGTGAGAAGGATCTGCCGCCGGTGGTTGTTCTTCGAATGCGGGGGACGGTGGCGAGGGAGAGGTCGGCGGAGCGGAGCTGGCGGTTGGGGACGTAGAAGAAGAGTCGTCTGTTGAGGTAGGCTGGGCCAGTTTTGTGGAGTGCCTTGTGTGCGTGGGTGAGGAGTTTGAAGGTGATCCTCCTGTCGACGGGGAGCCAGTGCAGGTTCCTCAAGTGGGGGGTGATGTGGCTGTGGCGTGGTACGTCGAGGATCAGTCGTGCGGAGGCGTTTTGTATGCGTTGCAGTTGCTTGATGAGCTTGGCCGGGGCTCCCGCGTAGAGGGCGTTCCCATAGTCTAGTCTGCTACTGACGAGGGCCTGGGTGACTGTTCTTCTTGTGTCTGTCGGGATCCACCTGTAGATCTTGCGAAGCATGCGGAGTGTGTTGAAGCAGGAGGAGGAGACTGCGTTGACTTGCTTGGTCATGGAGAGCGTTGAGTCGAGGATGACTCCCAGGTTGCGTGCGTGGTCGGTGGGTGTCGGGGCTGCTCCCAGCGTCGTTGGCCACCAGGAGTCGTCCCAGGCTGAGGGGTTGGAGCCGAGGATGAGGACCTCCGTTTTGTCCGTGTTCAGCTTTAGTCGGCTGATCTTCATCCAATCGGCGACGGCCTTCATTCCGTCATGGAGTTTGGCTTTGGCGGCGAGGGGGTCCTTGGTGAGGGAGAGGATCAGTTGAGTGTCGTCGGCGTAGGAGATAATGTTGAGGTCGTGTTGTCTGGCGATGCGTGCGAGCGGGGCCATGTAGATGTTGAACAGTGTTGGGCTGAGGGACGATCCCTGGGGTACGCCGCAGATGATCTCGGAGGCTTCGGATCGGAAAGGTGGGAGGCGGACTCTCTGGGTTCTGCCGTCGAGGAAGGAGGTGGTCCATTCCAGGGCCTTGTCTCGGATCCCTGCGTCGTGGAGGCGTGCGCGTAGAGTGCGGTGGCAGACAGTGTCGAAGACGGCAGAGAGGTCCAGCAGGATGAGGGCTGCGGTCTCACCATTGTCCAGCAGGATCCTGATGTCGTCGGTGGCGGCGATGAGGGCAGTCTCAGTGCTGTGGTTGCTGCGGAACCCTGATTGGGATGGGTCCAGGATGCTGTTTTCTTCGAGGTATCGGGTTAGCTGTTTGTTGACGATCTTTTCGATGACCTTGGCTGGGAACGGAAGCAGAGAGATGGGCCGGAAGTTCTTGAGGTCTCTCGGGTCCGCCTTGGGTTTTTGAGTAGGGCGTTGATCTCTGCGTGTTTCCAGCTCTCTGGGAAGGTCGCGGTCTCGAAGGAGAGGTTGATGATGTTGCACAGGTGGGGTGCGATGGAGCTGCTGGCTTTGTTGAAGATGTGGTGCGGGAAAGGGTCTGACGGGGAGCCGGAGTGTATTGTGCTCATGGTCTTGATGGTGTCCTCGATGTTCACGCTGGCCCAGGCTGGCAGGGGGTCGTGGTCGATGGTGTGTGGCGGGTCTGGTGTATCGATCTTAGTTGGGGTTGTCTGGGTGTTGAAGCTGTCGTGGATGTCGGCGATCTTGCAGTGAAAGAAGGTGGCGAGGGAGTCGCACAGGGGTTGCGACGGCGGGATGTCGTTGGTGTTGGAGCTGGGATTGGAGAGTTCCTTCACGATGTTGAAAAGCTCCTTGCTGTTGTGTGCGTTGTTGTCGAGGCGGTCTTTGAAGGAGATTCTCTTGGCGGACCTGATGAGGTAGTGGTGGTTACGGATGGCGTCTTTGTGGGCTGTGTGGCTGTCCGGTGTCTTATCGCTGTGCCATTTCTTCTCTAGTTTCCGGCAGGTACGCTTGGAAGCTAGGAGTTCCGAGGTGAACCAGCTGGCTCTTTTGGTGGTGTCGATGTAGGTGAGCTTTTTCAGCGGGGCGAGGGTGTTGGCGCAGTCGTCCATCCATCGTCTGAGGTTGCAGGCAGCGTCGTCGGTGTTGGATGGGTCGGAGGGAGGGCTGAGAGCGAGGGTTGCCCGGAGTTGGTCTTCGGTGACTTTGCTCCAGCAGCGGCGTGGGATCTGTTGGGTGCGGTGGTGTGTGGTGGGTTTCTGGAAGGTGAAATGGATGCAGCGGTGGTCGGTCCAGAGGAGTTCCGTGGTGTGGCTGAAGGAGACGTGGGAGCTTGAGGAGAAGATGGGGTCAAGCGTGTGGCCGGCGGAGTGGGTCGGTGTTGTGATGTCATGAAGGCGTTTGAGGTCTTAGCTCTAGCTCCTGTTTCTTCAGAGGTTTTAAAAGTGGAGGGAAAGGGGGTTTCCCATAAAGATTCTCTAGGCTTATATCGCACCACCTCCTGACGCAATGCCTGATTTTCCTGTTTTAACTTGTCTATTTCTAGCTGCATTTGTTGTAACATTAAGGTTACTGAATTATTCCTCTCTACATCCTCAACAAGAGCATTAGCCATAGCTTGGCCGTCTATCCTAACTTCTTCCAAGTCAATATCTCTCAAGGAGAACTTAAGTTGTTGTGAAGGCTTGCGCTTCTGTTAAACCTTCACTCACCTGAAGTCCAGGTTGTTCAACTTGAGAGATGAGACGCTAAATTCTCTTCCACCCCTAAAAACCTATGCCCGCCTGACTGAATTTAGAACGCAGTCTGACGAGAATAGATCCCCAGGGGAGGGAGAAAAATGGGACAAAATAACAAACCAAAAGAAACACTTCACGGGTTACAGCTCTAGATTACGCCACTCTTTTCTTGTTCAGAGTCTTCAAATATTTTACCTCTGCGAGCTGATATCTGTGGTAAAACACAAGGAATTCACATTAACCTTCTTCACTTGTTATCCCTCTTATATATATATCTAATGAACAATATTATTCAGAAAATACCTTTAACACTCGTTATTCTATTCACCGTAATTTTGAATATTAAAGAATGCAGGCTAATACAATTGTCACATGAATCTGTGGAAATAAAAGAACAACATTCACTGATATGCACCAATCTCAGTCCACTGTATATTGTTTCTTTTCCATTGACTTACTAATAACTAACTTCTGTATCACATGTATTTTGTCATCCAACACATATAATGAATCTTATATGCTCTTAACGATTATTGTCTTTTCTTGTTTCTTTTGTCGTAGAAACAGATGCTGCCTTTCGTGACACAAGAGTTCTGGGAATGTTCCAAAGTTCAAAGGTGAGTAGTTTTTTTGTTCTGTTAACCTTTTCCTTTAATGCGCGCTTAAATAGTGTCTCGGTTTTACTTTAAACCATTTGGAAGCGTTTTGTGATTAATTTTGCTTTGAATCCCAAAACGAAAGAAACTTTCGAAAAAACAAAAAGAAATCTTAAATACCTTATTTCCTTGAGGTCGCTTCCATTTTTTACAAGAGAAAACCTTACTTGACTGTCTTTTAATTCTTTTGCTGCAGGTCGGAATGTTTAGAGATCGGGACCGGAAAGGAAGAGCCTCCGTGTTGATGTTGCCGTGGAAACCCAGCTGGGACCGAAAGGATTGCTGACGGAGTCTTCGCGCTGAAGGGAACCATCGAGTTCGCCGGAGACAAAGCAGTGCTGGAATCCAGGTGAGGAAGGAAAGAAAAACGAGCGCAAGCGCGTTCGATTGCCTCTCAAGAGTTTTTATAGAGTTCTTTAAGGGTGGGGTTCTTTGGTTGTAGCGGGGAGGGAAAAAACGTGACGCTCTTGCCTCAACTGCTGCAGATGCAACGTGTGGTCTATGGAAATGAGCTCTCGGCAAGGTGCTGTTTATGGAAATGAGCTCTTGGTTTTACAACGTGCTAACTGACAACGTGTTATTTATGTAAAGCACCCTGACTCACACAAGCAAATATAATAAGTTACCAAAGTGTGCATATAATGAAGTAACACTAAATCCTTCAGAACAAAGAATAAATCAGGAGCCATTTACTGACAGTTATCACACATTATACATTGGTGGTAATATGATTTGCGTAGCTTCTTATGGCGCAGAATGAGGCTGGGCTATGTTCCTTGCACAAACCCTAACACTTCAGAACAAGGGATTGGGGCAGTGTTGTCACAGCTAAATGAAGAGGGCCTTGATCAGCCAGTTGCTTTTATTAGCAGGAGGCTTCTTCCCAAAGAGCAGAGGTGGAGTGCCATTGAGAGAGAGGCTTTTGCTGTGGTTTGGTCCCTGAAAAGGTTGAGACCATATTTGTTTGGGACTCATTTTCGTGTTCAAACTGACCACAGGCCTCTCAGGTGGCTCATGCAGATGAGAGGGGAGAATTCCAAGCTGTTAAGGTGGTCCGTTTCCCTACAGGGAATGGACTTTACAGTGGAACACAGACCTGGGGTTGTCCATGCAAATGCGGATGGACTTTCCAGGTTTTTCCACTTAGCTGATGAGGACTACCAGGGTGTAGGTTAGTAATCCATCATCTTTCGTTTGGGGGGGCTGTGTTGCAAAGTCATCCTGTGCCCTGGGCACCCCCCAACCTTTTGCTGACTGGTACTGGTTATATCTGACACTGATTGACCCTGGGCTCTGCCTAACCAGACCCATGGCCAGTGCTATGCTGAAAACACTTAGAATACAGTGAAAACACCTACATACACTAGGGTACACTAAGGGTTGGGGTACCCCTGTGATTGGCATGACCTACCCCATAGGGCCCTAGTACATAATAGGGCAGGGGGATTGAAACTACCTCTCAGTCCTTAGTATATAATAGGGCATGGTAGTTTGGAGGCCAGCAGCCCTTTTCTGCACTTGCATGTGTGCACTGCTGAGCCTGAGGTCAGTTTAAAAGCAGCCCTGTGCTGCAGGACTGCTTTTAAAAAGTAAATTGTGCCCAAAACTCGACTTTTGTGTTTGGGGCACTTATAAATGGTTAACCTACAATGTTTGGGCATATTAGGTACCCCCCGGGTCTCCCCTAGGTGTCACAGGGTTGGGGGCCAGGTATCTATAAGGTGGACCCTTATAAAATGAGTTTTATATGCCCTGGGTAAGGTGAAAGTGCACATTTCACTCCCCACATTGTGATAAAGTGCTGCCCAAAATCGACTTTGGTGGTAGGAGCACTGTGGAAGAAGGATCTGCAATATTTCTGCATATTCAGAACCCCTAAAGTCTCCCCTAGGTATACCAGGGGTGGGGGTCCTGTAGAGATAGGCAGAGTACTTATAAAATGTTTTTATAAGCCCTGGTGCTGGAAAAATGGCCCAAGTCATTTTTCCCATTGGAAACCCCCTGCCACATAGGTTAACATGGGAGAAGGTTATTAACTAATAGCTCTTGATAGAAGAAGGCTAAAAGTACTGTTCAAAGACTTCCCAGAATGGTATTATTAAATCCAACAATATGATATTGTTGAATTTCGCCTAAAATGTACATACAAGAAGTTATAAGACTTTTTTGTTTGTAAGTCCAAATTTAGCCTTCCAGTGGTCTGTCCTGATTGGTCAGAGTTAAGGGGATTAGCCAGGCTTCTTTGAAGAGGTGACAAAGAGCCCCTGGGGATAAACAGCTCTGCTGGGAAGGCAGTGTCCTGTTGCACAAGAATGCCAGAGCAGGGGGAGGAGTCGTAAACAATGGACTTCAAGGGAAGGGGAGGACCCCAGTGTCATTTACAACTTTACCCTTGTGAACCCCAGCCAGATGCTAGGATTAAGGAGGGAATGAGCAGAAGAAAGGGGGAGAGACTATAGAGATTAGCCATCCTAGGGGTGTGTTTAGCCAGCTCTTCTCTCCCTGCTGGAAAATCAGCCATTATGAATTTGGAAGAATTGGTGCACACTGGGACAAAATAGTGCCACACTCTGCAGGAAGTGGTCAGACCTTTGGGTGGTACCCTGCAGCCCATTGGACAGGAGTGACCTACTGCTTGACCCAGAGAAGTTGGAATAAGTATCTGAGAAGGGCAGAGCCCTTAAGATCTGCTGCTTGAAACTTAAGAGAATCAGAAGGGTCTACGCTGAAGAGTTTGATGTGCATTCACCAGGCCTGTACTCTGAAGATTGCGCCGTTTGCACCATCAGAAAACTACATCCCTGTGGATCAAACCTGCTTCAAAAGGACTAAAGAGTGGACTCCCTGTAAGCTACAGGTTAACAGAGCTCACCTGGACCATCACCACAAAGAATCCCCAGCCTGGAGTACTACCAGTGGATTTGTAAGGGATTGGTCCAAGTGGATTGTGGAAATTAAAGTCTCACACTTTCAAGGACCCTCTTGGAGATTCCAGAACCTTGGATTGTGTGTTGGACACTTGGGACCCGGAAGAAGAACTTCAGGGAGGAGTTCTAACAGGACCCAGCCTGCTGGAGGGGGCTGCACAAGACTGGTGAGAGATCCTCCAGAACAATTGCTAAATGTGAATGTGTCCCTGTCAGAGGTAACAAAATGACCAAAAGGGGCACTGTTGGTTTCTAAGCACTAGAAAGTGACTAATCTTTAAAAATTCATATCTATGGTTCTCTACAGTGGATTTTGTTTCGTTTTGGTGTCATTTAAAAAATAAAAATATTTCCTATTTTTATAAATTAGTGTTGGATTTTTATTTTGTGTTGTGTCTTAATTATGCACTGAATAGGTGTTTTTAAATGCTTTACATACCTGTCTTTGAAGTTAAGCCTGCCTTCTCGCAGCCAAGTTACCAAGGGTTGAGCATAGGAATAATTTTCTAAGACCTATTCTGAGCCCTATACTGTGTTAGTGGCCTTATTGCCAGTGGCAGATATACATTTGCCCCCACTAATTATCCACTTTCCAACACAGCCATATACCAGTGACACATCCATTCACTCACCGACAGAGCCATACACACACTCAGTCACCTATCGAGCCCCTCACTTACGCACTCAGTAACACATACAGCCACTGACTAACCCACTCACTCATCCATGCAGGCAGTCACACACCCTCTCACCCACCCACACAGACACTCAGACAACCAATCAAACACCCATACAGCCACTTACGTACCCACTCACCAACCCATACAGCCACTTAGATACCAACTGACAGACTGATACAGACATTCTCACAACCTAGTCACTCACCCATACATTCACTGAAACACCTAATCACTCACTTATACACTCAGTCAAGCATCCACTGAATCATCCATACAGACACTCATACACCCACTGATTCATCAATACATCTTGGTATATATATTTAACACTCATAAACATTTCAAAAACACTCACAGTCACTGGATGATGTCATCAGTGATGTCATTTGAGATGTCACCAGTGATGTCATCAGTGATGTCACTGACCATGTCATGAGTGATGTAATATGTGAGGTCATAAGGAGTGCATTGCGGGGGCGCGAGTTATAGTTAGCCCAGCTTACTATAACTGCTGAATTCCTCTAGTTTTGTACGAGTGAAATGTCAGCCTAACTATAACGTCCCTGTGACCTGGTGTTTGCAGAATGGTAGGAAAGGGGGCGGGGCCTCTGGCCAGCTCTCAGGAATCCCGTTGTGTAAGACTTACAGAAAATACCTGGAGGGCTTCTTGGTTCCCAAGGTCCCTTAGCATCCAAGAGAACCCCAACAAGTAGTGTGCCAGGAGATGCGTTTGCAGAGTGGTGGTGAAAGGGGGCGTGGCCTCCGAAGACCTCTTAGGAAACTCACTGTGTGGGACTTGTTGGAGGTAACAGGAGGGGTAGTTGGCCCCCAACGACCCTCAATAGCCAAGGGGACTTCATCCCCCAACTAGTAGTGTGTCAGGAGGCGTGTTTGCAGAGTGGTGGAGAAAGAACGTCCTTTATGATTGCACAGGTATTGCCTGTGTGATTCTATGAGTGCAATTGCTGAGGACACACTGCAAATACCGGGTGTTTTTGACAAAGTGTAAAACACATATATAGACATATTTTACATAACGTTTCAGTGTAGCTATTTAGTAAGATACTAATTGAACTTTCCCCTCTGTATTCATTTGTCGTAATAGCTACATCAAAAATGCATTTTCCTTCTTCAAAGCAACACCGGAGGTTACAATGACATCAGTAGTCACATATACAAATGACAAAATGTAAAATAGTTATATAAACATATTTTACAGAACGTTTGAGTCTAGCTGTTTAGTAACATAATTGTTTAACTTTATTTTAGCAACACATTTAACAAAAACAACAATTTCAAAAAATAACTTTCAACATCTGAACTCACGAATAAAACATAACTACAAAAAACACCCATCAAACTACCCATTCTTACCCAAACTTAACAGGAATGAAAAACTGCTCCAAAAGTAGTGCAATTCACACTCTGTAAAAAGACCCACTATAGAGGGACGAACAAAAAATATTAATGTGGGATGACATCCATGTTCTATCATTTTAAAACCTAACATAGAAAACGTCTCCAACCATAAAACCAACAAAAAAAGTTACAACTTTACAAAATAACTAAAAAAAATAATTAAAAAACAAAACAGAAAATCATGGGATATAAAGGAATATCATTCGACTAAAATAATAAGAAGAACACCACCATTTATCTATCTATCTTGAACATTCTTTAAGAGGAGTTCATAGTGAGCAGATTTGCGCAATGCACAATATGTGAAAAGACGTTGTCAAGGGATACAAATAAAAAATATTTTTCCAGGACTACGTCCGTGCTTTAACATCTAAAAACATACCAAAGCAATAGTGCAAAAGCAGCAAGAAGGCAGCACATGGCTGAAGGACCCTGAACATCAATACCAGCCACAACAACACTGAGGCAGAGAGTCCCTTCAGAGGTCCAATCCCAGCTTCCAGATTTGGCTTCACAGTTGTCCCAGATGGCATCATACTGCATGGATTGTGGAGTTGTAGTGAGTGCTGGAGAGCAGTCCATAAGAGCCCTTCGCAATGCTGCAAAGAATCATAAATGTTGATTTTTTTATGGTTTTTTGGCCCTTCATAGTTTTTTTATATTAGCAGGCATTTTATCATCTTACAAAATGGGTATCTAATATCTAAGTCTTCATTTTATTATCTTCAAATTTATTGTAACACTACTTACATATAACTTGCCGTGTGGACAAGTCAAAGCATTCCTCTACAAATAAATACACAGCTAACTTTAACTAGTTACCATTATTTACTTTTTCACTTTTTAAACACACAGTCATTAGTCTGTGTTTAACCCCTTGGCCGCGGCGGTAATTCCGCCGCGGCGCTGGGGGGGTGGGGGGTGAGCGCGGCGCCGCCATGCTTGTGACGGAACCACGCCGTCATGAGCCACGGGCGGCGTGTGCTCATGACGGCGTGGTTCCGTCACGGCCCCGCCCGCTCATTAATTCGCCCACACAGGTGGGGTTGTAATGCTGCGTGGGCGGAGCGGCAGCCGCATGACGGAACCACACCGTCATGAGCACACGGCGCCCGTGGTTCATGACGGCGTGGTTCCGTCATAAGCACGGAAAGGGTTAAATCTTCTAGTGAGTGCGTCGACAACATATACAAACAAACTCAGGTTTTTTAGACCACACTGTGTTAAATTTTGTAATCGCTTGCTCAAAACTATCAACTGTAATATCTGTGTCCTGTTCTACAACTCCTCCTCTTAACAACTCTTCATTTTCCCTAGAATCCTGCTGAGGACCAAAGAAACAAAACTGCACATCACCACAAACCTTTTTTACATCTGCCACAGTACCATACAAAAGTGCTCTATTCATTTCTCTTAAACATAAAGCAGGAGTTTTCACAAAGTACAGCCTCCAAACTAAAGTTTGCATTGTTGAGTGGTATACAACTAACATCCTAAAATGATGAAAGGGGCTTTGGCACACTTTGTTTGATAAACAAGCTAGTGAGTGTCCCTGCAAATCTGTAGGCTTTCTAATCTTGCAAGGATCCAATCCTTGCAAAGTACTTATTTAGTGTTTTACACTTAACCTTGGAAAGATATGTAGAACTTTCCTTAATATATCAATGGATTGCTGTAGAATACTACAGACACCACTACAATTCCATTTCTATACAGGCGCCTGACTCTGCCTTCCTTGTACCTGTCTCCAATAAATTGTTCTACATTTGTAGATACCATCACCTCTTTCACTATGGGAGTGCCATTCTTTATTTCATAGCATCCTCCTCCGTAATCAATAGCATGAACTAATCTATTATCCTAGAGACAGCTTTCTTCATTAAAGAAAGATTCTGTACTAGAACCATGTATGCATTTTCCACTAAAAACTTTCCAAAAGTTACTTCTACTTAGTTATCTTTTTTTATGGTTTTGTCTCCTCATGTACAACACCATTTTGTCAAGAGTCTTCATTCTATTTATAATCAAAATGAAAAGCTTCCTCTTCAAAGCAAAGGCCTTATCAACGAGTATCACAACTCATTCGTTCTGTTTCAGTACCTCTCTCCTTCTTTTATACTTCCTCATATTTCTCAGTAGGTTTATAACTACTCTACTACGAATCATCCTGGCTATGGTTTCCTTAAACTGCTTCTGTCTCCTGGTTAAGGTGTGTCCATCTTTGTTACATTCTTTCCTGTTCTTGTTATATAGCTTTTGTCCACTGTTATTCTTTCTCATAGTTTGAATTTTATTTTCATTATTTTGTAATCTTTGGAAATGTCCAAATATATATTTAAGAAATGACTTTGTTATCTTACCAGTAGCTCTTTTTTCTTTCACCACTTTTTCTTCATTTTGCCCCGTTTGTGTCTCAGTTCTGCATAGATGCTGTAGTTGCTTCTGTTCCTTTTTCCTCCAAGCTTTTGTAGACATTCTGTCTGAATAATAGAAAACAGTTTTATGATATGTTGCAGTTTTAAATCTACAAATCATCCTACCTACATACCTACAAGCACTTACTTCAATGTACCAATCCCAAACCAAAACACAAAACTTAATTTATTACTTACCTTTTAATGATATAGCACCCTCTCCTACAACACAGCTGCACCATATCTCAGTTCTCACTTATACATGCTAATAGACAGCTTTATCTCTTTTGTACTCATTTCTAAAATAAACATCAACCAAAGTGTAAAAGTACATACAGTGTCTCAATACTGTAAATCTGAAAACACAACATAAGAGCTATTTCTGTGCCTCTCTACCACTGGTAGATTTAGTGTTTCAATACTTTTCTACTAAGATGTGTCAGATTTAAATGTTGAGAAACACTGCATATATAAATCTGCACATTGATCTGTAACACAGCACATAGCTCACTAATTTTTCCGAGTACATGCAAACAGTGTGTGACAGGTTACATATATAATTCACCACATGGTTCTCAATGAGTACATATTCCTCACTAAAACTTGTAAATTCATGTGTACAACAATACTCCCTGGATGATTGGATGAGTGCATAGATAGTGCCTAGGTGATTCCCTTAGAATATAGGTAGTGCCTGCATGATTCCCTGAGTATGTAGAAACTACATCAGTGGTTCCATATCTGCATAGTTAGTGCCTGTGTATTCACATAACTATATTGCTACTATCTGGGTGGTTGGATGAACACATGGGTGTTGCCTGCGTAGTTCAATGAGTACATAATTAGTGCCTGTGTGATCGGAAGAGTGCATATGTAGTACCTGGGTGATTGAATACGTCTAGATATCACACTTGATATATCATTTCATACATGCCTCTCTAAGAGTATACATTGCTCTATTACTAAACGTGCACATGCATCAGTAAGTTTCTAAAACTGAAAACAAAAATTCTCACCTTTTGAAAGCACAAAACCTTTTCTTTATGGCATACCTACATCATTTCGCAAATATTTATTGTGTCTTTAAAACATATATTCAGCATTTCTCAAAGAAAAGTTATATGCCAACTGAAGCTAGCACACAAACTCTCAAAACACATTCTGAACTATTAACCCTCCCCAATTTTAAACAGAGCATGCTGAAAAAAATGCAACACCCTCACTATATACATGACATTTTCAACAGCCTTGAAGAACATAGATCGCCATGTAAACATATATGTGATTTCATAATAGATACACACATTCAGGCCATCTTTCCAAAAATATATAGTACTCTGAATCTTTAAGTAAACTCAACAGTCTCTTCGTGCATATAACTATCTGCAACCAGAAAAAACATATCTCCCCATCTAAACATATGTAAACCAGTAATATAAGTTAAAAATCACATTGACAAACACTTCCTAATACATACCTAACAAGTATCACTACTTGTTAGACTTGGCATCTTTTGGCGTGATCCCCTGACTTTTTGCTTTCTGACCTCCTGGTTTTGACTCTGTTTTTGCTGGTGTAATGATTCTGCACACTTTCCTCACTGCTGTCCAGTGGGAAAGTGCAAGTGCTCCTGTATAAAATGTGTATGGATTGGTATTTCCACGATTTGCCTATTTGATCTATCTGTCAGTCCCTAGTAAAGTGCACTGCGAGTGCCAGGGCCTATAGATCAAATGCTGTTGGTGGGCTGCAGCACTGGATTGTGCCACCCACGCAAACAGCCCGTAAAGTGTAACTCTGGCCTGCCATTGCAGAGCCTGTGTTCAGCCTGGGGCTGCCATGTCGACTTGGCAAGTGCACACACTTGCAAGTCCCTAAACCTTCCCTTTTCTACATGTTAGTCACCCCTAAGGTAGGCCCAAGGTACCCCTGTGGGCAGGGTGCATTGTGTGTGAAAGGTAGGACATACCCTGGTGTGTTTGGCATGTCCTGATAGTGAATTACAGCCTACTTCATTTTTCACTATTGCAAGGCTACCTGTTCTCCATAGGCCAGAATTGGCAGTTTGATTATTACATCCTATAATCCTAACTGACCCAGGGAACATGGTAGAAATTCGAGTTTATTATGCCTGAACTCAGAATGATAAAATACATCTTTTAGTGAAGTTGGTTTTAACATTCTGTGTTTGAAAATACCACTTTTAGAAAGCAGGTATTTTCTTGTCTAACCATCCAAGCCTGCCTCTGCTAGGTTGTGTATTCCTTGTCTGGACAGGGGCTGGGGGATTCCAGGAGACAGGGTGAGTCAGCACAGGGCTGAATAGCAAGATCTACATGTAGATGGGTGGGAGGAGTTGCACCTGGGACCTGAATAGGACAGTGCCTTCCCTCCATAATGCTGGCTCCACCTCCTGTGGTGCGTCAGATGTCCCTGGCCTACTCTATGAAAGGAAGGAAGGAGACTTGTCAACAAAGTGCTCCAGGACTGACCAGAACTGGTTTGGACCAGGCAAAGGCCCATCTGCCTCCAGAGGACAAAGAGAAATTGAGGATAAAAAGGGGGACCCAAACCCCAGAATATTTAGATCTCGCTGGAATCAAGGAACCTGCCAAGACGAAGAGCTGGAAGAGCTGCCAGGAGGAGTACTGCCCCTTTGCTGTGTTGTTGCTTTGTTGGGTTGGCCTGCAGCTGCTGCTTCTGCCTTGGGCAGTGAAAGGACTGGACTGAACTTTCTCTACTTGTGCTGAGTATCTCCAAGGGCCTGAACCGAGCTGGCCTCCTGTTAAGAAGTCTCAGGGACTGCAAAGACTTCCCCAACCTCTGGGTACCGCTCCTGGAACTGCTGTTTCAGTTGCCACAGAGAAGAGGGAACCGCGACCGACTCTGTCAACCGACTCCGTCGCTGGCCTTGTGTCCTGAAGGCACCGCAAGCCGCACCGACTCGCCCTGCACCGTAAGCCTTGGTCTCACCGACTCCGTCACCGAGCCGCTGCCTGCACCGCATCGAGAGACACCGCGACCTGCATCGCCTCGCTTCACCTCGCTGGCCTGGGCTCACCGACACGGTCGGTGCTGGCTCGACACCCGTGACCGACTCGTCACGCACAGCTGTCCGGCTCGGCCAGCGCCAATTCCTGCCAACCAGCTCTGTCGCTCGCATCACAACTTGCCAGCACCGCATCGAGCACCGAATCGCCCTGCACCGCAAGCCTTGGTCTCACCGACGCCATCTGCACGATCGTCACCGAGCCGCTGCTCGCACCGCATCGAGGGACACCGCACCTTGCACCGCTTCCACCTTGCACCGTGACCGCGACGAACGCCACAACCAGCTCTGTCACCCGCACCGCAACCTGCCAGCACCGCATCAAGCACCGACTCGCCCTGCACCGCCAGCCTTGGTCTCACCGACGCCGTCTGCACGATCGTCACCGAGCCGCTGCTCGCACTGCATCGAGGGACACCGCACCTTGCACCGCTTCCATTTTGCATCGCGACCGCGACGGATGCCAAGACCGACTCACACGCCTGTGTGAGCCGCACTAAGAAAGGTACTGTGCAACGAATCTGTCCCGCTGTTGCTGGCCCGTGCCGACACGGTCAGCGGGAACTGCGAGACACTGTTGTTTTCAGCATCGCGGTAGACTCGGACCGAGCTACCGACTCGTACGAACTGTGTTTTTCAATGTATTTTGCAACTTAAAGAAATTTTGAGAAGTAACTATTTTTGAAGTACTGTATAGTGGATTTTTAGCGTATTTGGTCTTGTTGTAAGTATTTAAAAATATTGGATATTTTTCTAAACTGGTGTGGTGTCAGTTTTTAGTGCTTACATTGTATTACTGTTGGTTTTGTGCAAATGCTTTACACACTGCCTCTAAGATAAGCCTGACTGCTCGTGCCAAGCTACCAAGGGGGTGAGCAGGGGTTATTTTAGGAGTGTAACTCCCTTATCCTGACTAGGAAGAAGGGTCCCTACTTGGACAGAGGTGCAAGCCCTTGCCAACTAGAGACCCCCATTTCTAACATTGGTTGTCAGCGGTGAGGATAGGACTTGTGTTTGCACTTGACTTACAGTGATTGGTGTGCACTACTACCATATCGCAGACCATTACGTACCACATACAGGTTCTTTTTCTTTTTGGCCTATTTTTGATCTTGCCAGTTTGAACTTGCTACTTCAACATGCCTGAATCTATAGTATCATCAATTGCATCAGTAGAAATTGCCTTTGAGGAGGATCGATTGGAAGCCTAGAATGTCAAGGAGTTAAAATCGATTTGCAAGAACCTAAAAGTCCAGGTCAGAGGCCTCACCAGGAAGGATGAGCTACAAAAGGCGCTGAGGGCCTGGGTAGCAGCCAGAGGTGCCAGTGGGCAATCTGGTGATCTCACTGGAGAGGTGGAGGAGCCTGTTCCTAGGGTGGATGTGCTTTTGGGAGGGGGGAACCCTCCAGGCAAGGCAGCAGTAGCTTGTCCCCAGAGGAGCTGGAGGACAGGCGGGAAGCCAGGAAATTTGAGTTGGAGAAATTCAGAATAGAAAGTGAGAGGGAAGAGAAAAGAATAGCCATGGAGGAAAGGAAGATGATACTAGATCACTAGAGAATGATTAAGGAGCTGGAGCTAAAAAGTAGAACCGGCTCAGATGGTGGCAGCAATTCTTCAGCACACACAGACAGGATCGTACACATCCCCAAGAATGTAGGTAAAGAGTACAAGAAGGGTGATGACATTCAAAGGTGGTTTCAAGGGTACGAGTCGTCTATTCATATGAATGGGGTCCCTGAGAGGAACTGGGGAGGGGGGTTGTGGCCTCTCTTTCCAGAGGAAGCTAGGGATACTCTGATAGCTTTGGGTAAGGGGCAGGACCTCACCTATGCTGACATGAAAGACGCTCTCCTCACTAGATATGGGCTCACACCTGAAAAGTACAGGAATCATTTTAGGTCCAGTAAAAAGTCTGAGGCCAACACTTGGTTGGAATGTGTGGATATGTTCTGTAGGTCGCTGGATGGTTGGGTGAAGGGCAGTAATGTAACAGATTTTCAGGGGCTCTACAATTTGATTGCATGGGAGCACTTGTCTAGTCTATGTTTTGCAGATCTACGCCAGCACCTAGTTGACAGTAAGCTAACTGACCCCAGAAAGCTTGCTATGGAGGCGGACCGCTGGGTGAGTACCAGCGTCCACAAGAAAGCGTTTGGGGGAGACTCAGCCAAAGGTGGGCAGGGTCCACAGCAGAATAGTGGGGGGGACAAGGGTAAAACTCAGGAGTTCTCTAAAGGGCCCCAAACTAGTACCCAGGGTAAAGGTTCCCATCCCCCAGGTGATAAAAAGAAAGGGGTCTCTACAGGAAAGCCTGCTGAGACCAACCCCCGCAAGTGTTATGCATGTGACCAGGTGGGTCACATGAAGGGCGACCCCAGGTGCCCGAAGGGGACGCAGCCACCCACTGGTGGGCAGACCAAGGTGTTGGCTAGTGTAGCGCTTGGGGAGGAGGGGTGCCCACAGGAGGGTGGGGATCCCGCAGAAATGACCCTTGTCTCACTAGGGGACAGTGAGATGGTCCCAGGAAACCAGGTGCCCCCTAACACAAAGAAATATAGCACCTGGGTGACCATTAATGGGAAAAGGGTAGAGGCTCTCAGAGATACTGGAGCCAGTGTGACCTCAGTCCGGTGTCACCTGGTCTCTGAGAAGCAGGTAGTCCCAGGGGCGTTCCACCAAGTAGTTGCTGTGGACAACTCTGAGCGCCAGTGTATGGTGGCGCAGGTTCCCTTTGAATGGGGGGGGTCTCAGGTCCCTTGAGGGTGGTTGTGAGCCCTACCATGCCTGTAGATTGCCTGTAGATTGTCTGCTAGGTAACGACCTGGAGCAGTCCTTGTGGAAGGATGTTGAGCTCAGATCACACTTGGAGATGCTTGGGTTGCCAGAGTGGGCATGCGTGTCTACTCGGTCAATGGCGGCCAGAAAGGGTGATCAAGAGGACTTGGAGCCTGGAACAATGGCCCAAGTCCCTGCCAAGAGAAAGGGCAGGGGGCGCGGGAAACCGGCCCCCGATGTTCCCACGGACCGGGAGGAGGCGGACCTCGAGGGGGACTCCCCGGTGCCTACAGGGGAGCAGGTAGCCGAACTGGGAGACATCTCTGAGCTGACCCATTGGCAGCAAGAAGGGGGTCCCACCAGGGAGGAGTTCTGCAGGGAGCAGAACGAGTGCCCTACTCTGGAGGGTCTGCGGCGGCAGGCTGCAGACCAGGCAGCTGGTAATCAGTCCGGGTCACATCTAATCTACTGGGAGAATGGTCTCCTATACAGTGAGCCTAAGGTTGCTGAGCCTGGGTCAGCCCGTGTGCTGGTGGTACCCCAGCGCTTCAGGACCTTCCTACTGGGTCTGGCTCATGATGTGCCTTTGGCAGGACATTTGGGGCAGGACAAGACCTTTGACAGGCTTGTCACCCACTTCTTTTGGCCTCAAATGCGAAGGCAGTCAGATGCACTGTAGGTCTTGCTAAACTTGCCAGGCAAGTGGTAAGAGTGGGAGGAAGGTCAAAGCTCCTCTCCAACCTTTTCCTGTTGTTGGAACACCCTTTGAAAGGGTAGGGATGGATATTGTGGGGCCACTGGATCCCAAGACAGCCATGGGCAACAGGTACATCCTGGTCTTGGTGGACCATGCCACCCGGTACCCGGAGGCAATCCCTCTCAGGACAACGACGGCGCCAGTGGTGGGCCGGGCGTTAATGGGGATCTTTTCCCGTGTGGGCTTCCCCAGAGAGGTGGTTTCTGACAGGGGGACCAATTTCATATCCAAGTATATGACATCCCTGTGGAAGGAGTGTGGTGTAACCTACAAGTTCACCACGCCTTACCACCCACAAGGAAACGGTCTGGTGGAGAGATTCAACCAGACCTTGAAAGGCATGATCAAGGGTCTAACAGAACCCATGAGGCGTAAGTGGGACGTCCTCTTTCCATGCCTACTCTTTGCATACAGGGAGGTGCCTCAGAAGTCTCTTGGGTACAGCCCCTTTGAGCTCCTGTATGGCCACCCTGTCAGAGGGTCTGAGTTTGGTAAAGGAAGGCTGGGAGGCGGCTCCCAGGAAAACTCCCCAGGATGTGTTTAGTTACATGCTGGCCTTTAGAAACCAAACTGCCCGCTTCAGGAAACTCGCTCAGGCGAACCTAGAAGCATGCCAGGAAGAAATGAAGAGGTGGTATGACCAGAATGCCACTCTGGTCAAATTTCAACCTGGGCAAAAAAAGTGGGTCATGGCCCCAGTGGAACCTTGTGCCTTGCAGGACAAGTGGACTGGGCCATATGAGGTGGTGGAGCGCAAAAGTGACGTCACCTACCTGGTGGATTTGCAGGCTCCAAGGAACCCTTTGAGGGTCCTTCACGTGAACCGCCTCAAGCCCCACTTCGAGAGGTCCGAAGTGAGTATGCTCTTGGCGACAGATGATGGGGTGGAAGAGGAGAGTGAGCCTCTCCCTGACCTCCTGTCTAACAAGGAGCATGATGGGTCAGTGGAGGGTGTGATCCTCTCCCCTACACTGACTCAGGAGCAGCAGGGGGACTGTCACCAGTTGTTGGGACAGTTCGCCCCACTGTTCTCTCTGACCCCCGGTGTTACTCACTGGTGTACCCATGACGTGGACACTGGTGACAGCCCTCCTGTGAAGCACAAGATTTACAGGTTGACTGACCGGGTCAGGGCCAGCATCAAGGAGGAGGTCTCTAAGATGTTGGCGTTAGGGGTGATTGAGCCCTCCAACAGTCCTTGGGCCAGCCCAGTGGTCTTGGTCCCAAAGGCTGCTGCGCCCGGTGCCACTCCAGAACTCCGGTTTTGTGTGGACTACCGTGGGCTCAATGCCGTCACCAGGACTGACGTGCACCCCATCCCCAGAGCTGATGAGCTCATTGATCGGTTGGGAGCTGTCCGGTTCCTCAGCACGTTTGATTTAACGTCTGGGTACTGGCAGATTGCCTTAACCGATGGGGCCAAGGAGAGGTCAGCATTCTCAACCCCAGAAGGTCATTACCAATTTCGGGTGATGCCCTTTGGGTTGAAGAATGCCCCTGCCACCTTTCAGAGGTTGGTCAATCAGGTGTTGGCTGGACTGGAGGATTTCAGTGCCGCCTACCTGGATGACATTGCTGTGTTCAGTTCCAGCTGGGAAGAACATTTACAGCACCTTGAGAAAGTGTTGAGGGCTCTGCAAGGTGCAGGCCTCACGATCAAGGCCAGTAAGTGCCAGATCGGGCAGGGTTCTGTGGTGTACTTGGGACACCAGGTAGGAAGCGGCCAGGTGGCGCCCCTACAACCCAAGATTGACACCATCCTGTCTTGGGAGCCCCCCAAGACCCAGACAGAGGTGAGAGCCTTCTTAGGTCTCACCGGCTACTATAGGAGATTTGTTAAGGGCTATGGCACCATCGTTGCCCCCTTAACAGAGCTGACTTTGAAGAAGCAGCCCAGGAAGGTGATCTGGACTGAGTCCTGCCAGAAAGCTTTTGATGCCCTGAAGGCCGCCATGTGCACAGCGCCCGTGCTCAAGGCACCTGACTTCTCCAAAGAATTCGTAGTGCAGACTGACGCTTCAGAGCATGGTGTGGGAGCGGTGCTCTCACAACTGAACGAAGAGGGCCTGGATCAGCCTGTAGTCTTCCTTAGCAGGAGACTACTCCCCAGGGAACAGAGGTGGAGTGCCATAGAAAGGGAAGCTTTTGCTGTGGTCTGGGCACTGAAGAAGCTGAGACCATACCTGTTTGGGACTCACTTCCGGGTTCAGACAGGCCACAGGCCCCTCAGATGGTTGATGCAAATGAGGGGTGAGAATCCAAAACTGCTGAGGTGGTCCATCTCCCTACAGGGAATGGACTTTACGGTGGAACACCGCCATGGCACAGAACACGCCAACGCAGATGGTCTGTCCAGGTTCTTCCGCCTTAGTGAAGAGAACTCCCAGGGGTTGGGTAGTTCTCCCTACTTTCAGCTGGAGGGGACATGTGTTAGACTTGGCATCTTTTGGCGTGTTTCCCCTGACTTTTTGCTTTCTGACCTCCTGGTTTTGACTCTGTTTTTGCTGGTGTAATGATTCTGCGCACTTTCCTCACTGCTGTCCAGTGGGAAAGTGCAAGTGCTCCTGTATAAAATGTGTATGGATTGGTATTTCCATGATTGGCCTATTTGATCTATGTGTCAGTCCCTAGTAAAGTGCACTGCGAGTGCCAGGGCCTATAGATCAAATGCTGTTGGTGGGCTGCAGCACTGGATTGTGCCACCCACGCAAATAGCCCGTAAAGTGTAACTCTGGCCTGCCATTGCAGAGCCTGTGCGCAGCCTGGGGCTGCCATGTCGACTTGGCAAGTGCACACACTTGCAAGTCCCTAAACCTTCCCTTTTCTACATGTTAGTCACCCCTAAGGTAGGCCCAAGGTACCCCTGTGGGCAGGGTGCATTGTATGTGAAAGGTAGGACATGCCCTGGTGTGTGTGGCATGTCCTGATAGTGAATTACAGCCTACTTCGTTTTTCACTATTGCAAGGCTACCTGTTCTCCATAGGCCAGAATGGGCAGTTTGATTATTACATCCTATAATCCTAACTGACCCAGGGAACATGGTAGAAATTCGAGTTTATTATGCCTGAACTCAGAATGATAAAATACATCTTTTAGTGAAGTTGGTTTTAACATTCTGTGTTTGAAAATACCACTTTTAGAAAGCAGGTATTTTCTTGTCTAACCATCCAAGCCTGCCTCTGCTAGGTTGTGTATTCCTTGTCTGGAGTGTGAGTGACAGGGGCTGGGGGATTCCAGGAGACAGGGTGAGTCAGCACAGGGCTGAATAGCAAGATCTACATGTAGATGGGTGGGAGGAGTTGCACCTGGGACCTGAATAGGACAGTGCCTTCCCTCCACAATGCTGGCTCCACCTCCTGTGGTGCGTCTGATGTCCCTGGCCTACTCTATGAAAGGAAGGAAGGAGACTTGTCAACAAAGTGCTCCAGGACTGACCAGAACTGGTTTGGACCAGGCAAAGGCCCCTCTGCCTCCAGAGGACAAAGAGAAATTGAGGATAAAAGGGGGACCCAAACCCCAGAACTTTAGATCTCGCTGGAATCAAGGAACCTGCCAAGACGAAGAGCTGGAAGAGCTGCCAGGAGGAGTACTGCCCCTTTGCTGTGTTGTTGCTTTGTTGGGTTGGCCTGCAGCTGCTGCTTCTGCCTTGGGCAGTGAAAGGACTGGACTGAACTTTCTCTACTTGTGCTGAGTAGCTCCAAGGGCCTGAACCGAGCTGGCCTCCTGTTAAGAAGTCTCAGGGACTGGAAAGACTTCACCAACCTCTGGGTACCGCTTCTGGAACTGCTGTTTCAGTTGCCACAGAGAAGAGGGAACCGCGACCGACTCTGTCAACCGACTCCGTCGCTGGCCTTGTGTCCTGAAGGCACCGCAAGCCGCACCGACTCGCCCTGCACAGTAAGCCTTGGTGTCACCGACTCCGTCACCGAGCCGCTGCCTGCACCGCATCGAGGGACACCGCGACCTGCATCGCCTCGCTTCACCTCGCTGGCCTGGGCTCACCGACACGGTCGCTGCTGGCTCGACACCCGTGACCGACTCGTCATGCACAGCTGTCCGGCTCGGCCAGCGCCAATTCCCGCCAACCGGCTCTGTCGCTCGCATCGCAACTTGCCAGCACCGCATCGAGCACCGACTCGCCCTGCACCGCAAGCCTTGGTCTCACCGACGCCGTCTGCACGATCGTCACCGAGCCGCTGCTCGCATCGCATCGAGGGACACCGCACCTTGCACCGCTTCCACCTTGCACCGTGACCGCGACGAACGCCACAACCGGCTCTGTCACCCGCACCACAACCTGCCAGTACCGCATCGAGCACCGACTCGCCCTGCACCGCCAGCCTTGGTCTCACCGACGCCGTCTGCACGATAGTCACCGAGCCGCTGCTCGCACCGCATCGAGGGACACCGCACCTTGCACCGCTTCCATTTTGCATCGCAACCGTGACGGATGCCAAGACTGACTCGCACGCCTGTGTGAGCCGCACTAAGAAAGGTACTGTGAACGAATCTGTCCCGCTGTTGCTGGCCCGTACCGACGCGGTCAGCGGGAACTGCGAGACTCTGTTGTTTTCAGCATCGCGGTAGACTCGGACCGAGCTACCGACTCGTACGAACTGTGTCTTTCAACGTATTTTGCAACTTAAAGACATTTTGAGAAGTAACTATTTTTGAAGTACTGTATAGTGGATTTTTAGCGTATTTGGTCTTGTTGTAAGTATATAAAAATATTGGATATTTTTCTAAACTGGTGTGGTGTCAGTTTTTAGTGCTTACATTGTATTACTGTTGGTTTTGTGCAAATGCTTTACACACTGCCTCTAAGATAAGCCTGACTGCTCGTGCCATGCTACCAAGGGGGTGAGCAGGGGTTATTTTAGGAGTGTAACTCCCTTATCCTGACTAGGAAGAAGGGTCCCTACTTGGACAGAGGTGCAAGCCCTTGCCAACTAGAGACCCCCATTTCTAACACTACTTTATAATTTATATACAGGCTCAGCACATTTTCTTATGTTTTATTCATGACTACACTACTGTATTGCTTTGCACTCCCAGATAATAGAAAATACCACCCTCCCACACAGAGCCTCAAACACGACGAAGCAATAAAAACAACACAAAACACCACCAGGAAAGGGATTTCACTTTTATAAAATGAAACACAACTAAACACAGTTCTCAGAATAAGGCATGGGGTTTTATTTGTGCAACACTCACAAAAAGGCTTTCCCAGATGTCTAATGAACAACATTCAAATGTATATAGAGATATATAGGTATATATATATGCAAGCAATAATAACACACTTATAAGTAAATGAGTGGATAATAATATGAAATAAAGTGCAAGCAGATAATACTGGACGTCCTGCAAGCAATCAGAAAGATATATACACTAAATACATCAGATGATTACAACCACTGAAGACTTAGATGTGTACACAGACACTCACACATCACAATGAAAACACCTCAGATGATTATAACCACTGGAGACTTGGATGTGCACACAGACTCACTCACACATCACAAAGTCAACACTCAAAGAATAAAACACCTCACCGGCTGCAAACACTGCATCTTAGCCCACTCCAGACTGGGTAATTCACAGCCGGGGTTAAGACCCTCAGCAAACCGGGCTCTGCCGAAGTAGACGCGTCCGTCCCCATTTGGACTCCAAACAATCCCAGCTTCTAAGTCAATAAACCACAGCTTTATAATTTCAAAACACACTAGAAGGTTCTGAGAGGCCCCCCTCCACGCCAAGGAAACTTACTGGAATTGGCCACTTTCCATGTAAGCATTCCAAAGGCAAAGGAGTTGTCAAGTTCCTTCTGCACTCTCACATGTGTTCCAGCCTTTATCTTAACGAAGCTTACAAAAGTCTCTGGCAGTACAATCAACAAAACAACCTTGAACGTGAATAGTCTAAACAACTTGAGTAATCCGGGGGCCTGCCTGTGCTCGCATAAAGCTCAAGCAAGACAGAGTCAGAATTCAAGATGATGTGAGGGTATGTCAAAGCCAATAGTAAGAACTTCATAATACTTCCCAATGTACAACACAATGCACATTTGTGCACCACTGCCTATAGCATCACACACTTCATCTCCCAATGTAGAACATAATGCACATTTGAGCACCACTGCTTATAACACTGCACTTCGAGACCAAGAAGTACGTTCCACACCTCTCTCTCTTTTTTTTTTTACAAAGAGATACGAAAGAAATCTTGAAGGAAACGTGCACATGAAGGAAAAATAATGCTGTACATTCAAGCTAAAAGTCAAATGAAACAATGGTAGTCAAAGGTCATCACATGGTTTCAAAATATAGGAGTGCCTCTAGCACTACAACTACTCCCATTTAATAATGTGACTAAAAGTACTACAGTTCCCAGAATGCAAATAACATAGATCTATAGATGATGCTTAGACATTTAAAACATTGTCATTTTTAAAGTGATGGAGTGATGGTGCTCTTTCATTTGTGGGGGTGCATTATAATCACGGATAGTCTGCACCCACACATATATTCATTTATCGTTATAACATTTGGTTGTTAGATCATATTCAGTAGTAACATGTGAGAGTGTAATGATAGAAAAGTATCATGCAATGCGAAGAAATAACGTGGCATTCGTGTTTTAATATTGTAACCCATAGTATTTGATGTTATTTGCTTAATGAAGTTGCTTACATTTGATCTAAACGCGTATCATATTAAAGTTGCAAGTAGATGTGATTAAGTTGTGTTTAACGTGTAGGATTTCATGAGTTGCTTGATGCATTTGATGTGCTTATGTAACGAGATGTAGAAAGGCCCAAATGAAATGTTCACTTATGCGTGTATTTGAGTGGCCTATGTGTTCCACTCTTATGTTGGCCGATTTCTGTAGGCCTGAAATGTATTTTTCCTGTACGCTCTCGGGAAAGGCTTGCAAGTGAATTTCATGTGCATGTTGAATTTGTTCTGTTCTCACGTTTCTGTTGCAGGTGGAGAAAGTTGCCTTTGTTAGTTAGAATAACGCCTTTTGTTTTAGGAGTTAGGCTCGGGGAGGAGATAATACTATGTGTAAGGAATGCTGATAATTGGGAGACGGTGTTCTTTCTCACTGAGGGAGGCCTGGGAATCAAGGTCATGGAGCCAGGAGCTGGAAGTCGACCCGAATGGAAAATCACCTATGAGAAGTGTCCTGCGAGATGAAGTGATCTGTGGGCGTGTTCTACGTTTTTGTGTTTTGTGTTAGGGACAGTGCCCCGGGGTGGAGTCAGGAGAGGAGGTGAGGAGATCAGAGGAGAGAGACGGAGCATCTTAGGATGAGCTCCGTAGCTTTGGCTACATGACCCATGCAACGTGAGTGTACTTCTTAGGAAGTCTTCACGAGCTTACACCTTTTACTGATCTTGCCTGGGGAATGTTATGTAGGGATGTCACGATAGTGGTAGTGTAGGGACAGACTAATGCTTTCTATTCAGCAGTCACAGATGAAGTCTGATCTTGTAGTGGAGGCAATCATTGCCTGCGTTGTGCTTCTGGAAATTGTCATTCTGTTTATAATTCATTGTATAAAACTAGCTCGTAGGTTTGGATTTGTATTAGTTCCTATGTATTTCTACAACCTCGTCATGAGGTGCTTGTACATCCAGTTGTTCTTGGTTTTGTAATAAACGCACTAACTTGGAATTCGGAGTCTGTGATTCTTCAGAGTCATGGTTCTTAAAATTTGTACTCTGCTTTAATAAGTTATTTCTCCCTCTACACTTCTCAGAAGGTAACAAAAGGTCCATCGGCCAAGAGTTCCACAGTAAATTGGTAGGAAGGAACTCGGCCCTATCAGTTGGTAGCAGAAGGACGGTTACCTCTGCAGTGAGGGGAGAAGCTAGGAATATTAGGGAAAGTCTAGTCATAGAGCGCAAAACGCCCAAAGGATGAAAGACCAGAGAATTGAAAGCGGAGGACCACAAGTTTTGGCGGCAACCGACGGAGAGTGATGGTGCGGCGGGAACAGCAGTTCACGGTGGAGTGAGTATAAATAGGGATGTGTGTGTGTTAGATTGCAGTGATGATTTGATTGTGTGATATCTTGCGGAGTTGGGTTCAGAGTCGAATGATTGTGGTTTCGGGCTGAACGCGAGTGGTCCATGTGATACGATTTGTTTTGTTTTTATGTCAGGCTCGACGAGTAGCCTAAGATCCAGGGATAGGTTTGTGGTGTGGAAGAAACCAGTGTTGTAATTGTCTGACCAGTGATTGTGGGAGTCGTGAGGCTTCATCGACAAACCCACTGGAGATAGGGAACGTGTGTCACATGGGAAGCTAGTGCACAAGGGCGGACCACAGCGATTCGAGTGACCAGCGCAGGTCGTGGGTCACTGTGTGTGAGCAGATTTGAGCGAGTGGATCCTATCAGCTATTTGTATGACTGTCCGGTCGTTCGTGGGCAGACGGTTTGAGGTGGCTGTCCGGCGTTTCACGGACAGACAGTTGCCAGTGGTGAGGCAGACAATTACTTCTGAGGCTGTCTGGTCGTTTCGTGGATAGACAGTCGGTTATGTGACTGTCCGGTCGTTTGGTGGACAGACAGTTACTGGTTTCTATGAATGAGGTGTGTGAATGTGTAAGGAGGAGATTGTAAAGGAGGGGTGAACTGCTGAGTGAGGAGGAGGAGTGACGCCAGAGTGTGCCGCGCTGCGATAGGTCGGTTGGTGTTAAGACGCGCTGGGATTGGTGGATTGTCATCAGGAAGTAAAAAACAAAAACATTTTGTGGGTAAAAAGAGTTGATTTTATCATGCGATGTTTTAAATGTTACGTGACCTTTGTAGGGGAGATAGAGGGATAGTGACTCGAGTGGGTGAGGAAGCACCACCCGAGGACAGACCAGCACATTATATGGCCACGAATGTAGGACTCCATACCATAGTTTGGCTTCAAAATTGGCATAAGGTTACTGAGAAGGAGGGAGATTTGGCTTTCCCACGTTATGGTTTGTTTAGATTAGATGTGCTGTATCAATTAAGGGCAGCAATGGCTTCATTGCGACCTCCACCTAGACCGACACAGTCTGAGGCACTGGATTAATGGATAAGAGCAGCACATGCAAGGAAAAGGGAGGAAAAGTCAGGAAAGAGTGAAAAAGTTGTTAAGGGCGTTTCAAGATGCACAATGGGATGCATTGTTGAAGAAATGGAGAGTGATACCATCGAGGGAGAGAGGTTATTTCCACTGTTAGTGAAGGTAGGAGGCGCCCAGAAGAGGAAGGAAGAAGAAGATGATAGTGACACTGATGATAGCTTGTTGGATAGGTTGCTAGCAGAGCGTCCGTCTCCATATAATCCAACTTCGGAGGAGGGAAGACAAGCGCTTGCGGAAGTGACAGGAGAATCGCAGACAAGCCCTAGTGTGAGAGTAGTGGGAAAGTTTTCAACAGGGACAGAGGGAATGGGAATGAAAGAGACAAGCGAAGCTAAGGCTGTTACACGGTTATCGGGTGCCCTTACGGTGCCGGTCACCATTGGTTCCATAGTGTCAGTATACGATCCAGGTCAAACAAAAAACATTGGTCAAGCACAGTTACCAGCAGTAGGGTACAGTGAGCAGAATTGGTCCTCTTTTGCGACCTATAGAGGCTAGTACTCCATTGCCGGCCACTGCAGACTCTTCTAGAGGGCACACTGAGCCTAGAGCGGTAAGATCAGTGTAGTTGGCAGACTCACGTTCTGATTTGAGGATGTGGGAACCCCCAGATAGAGGTCCCATGGGGAGAATGACAGGAGGAGGAATCGATCAAGGAATTTCTGGGAGTCAAAATGTCCCACGGTCCATAGTGGAAGGGAGTCACCGAGGAAATCAGAAGCAGTGAATGTGGAAAGCTAGACAGTACATCGAGTCAGGGAACAATCAAGGCTGCTATAAGGGCCAAAGTGCTAGATGTGGTGAGGCTAAAGGCAGAAGCGGATGAAATGATAAGTGGAAACTTACCTTTGGAAAGGATGGAACTTTATGAACAAGATGAGCTGTTGTTTGCGGCAAAGGATGTGACCCGTAGGGCAAGGAAAGCTCATGGGAAACTGTCAGAATTAGCATGAAGGTATGATGTAGACTTGTCCAAGACAAAGATGTTACAGGGAAGTCATAGGCTAAATTACAGTGATTAAGAATTGGAAGAGAAAAGAGTCATAGGGTTGAAAACACATATTCGAGAATTGATTGTAGGGATACGTGTATGGTGCATGCTCGACAAGTGGGAAGAGAGGTAGTCCAAGAAAAAGAGTGTCAAAAAGGGTATAGGTGATACGCCGCCCCCAGGAGGAGGAACAGCAGGAGTAGAGGCTTACCCATTGCAAGAGGTACACAGTGGAGGGTATGTGCATGTGCCTTGGAGTAGGGGTGATTTAGCAGCGTTCACCAATGATTTTCCTCGGCTGAGGGAAAAACCTGTTGAGTGGTACGAGCAAGTCGTTTGCTTTGTCAAGATTTCAAAAGTATTGTGGATTGAATTGAATACATTGTTTGACACTGTAGTATCAAGTGACTTGTGGTCAGCTTGTAAAATTGCTGTTGAGTGGCCAACTTCAGAACCAGAGCGAGATCCTGTTACGCATGGTCCTTCACCTGTGGTTATGAAAAAGCTTTAGCAGGTAATTACATGGTTACAGTCTAAAATTTCGCCAGAAGATATTGATTGAGTTAAGATAAATCGAACTACCCAAGAGCCTAAGGAATCGGTTCATGCTTATTACGAAAGGCTCTTAGAAGCCTTCAAGCAGTACAGTGGATTAGACACACTAGATTCCAAGGGCATGGGACTGCTTTTCTCCAAATTTGTCCTAGGTTTAAGACCAGAGACTAGCTTCATGATCCAACAGCATTTGATCTGTTGGCAGAACAAATCCGTGGATGAGATTCTACGGTATGCCAGGTATTGTAGTGATGAAGTAGACTCAAAGCATAGGAAGCTCAAGGATAAGTTGATGCTGGTCCAGATGAGGAACGCTGAAAGGGTGGACCAAACACCGCCAAGCGGAGGAACACTGGTACGAAGGCAGGGGAACAATCGAGGAGGGACCCAAAATGCGTTAGGGCAAGGAAGGGGGAAACCTGTAGACCCTAAGACAGGGATGGATGTTGGTACTCTGAAGAATACTACTGCATGTCATCATTGTCACAAAATCGGTCATTGGAAGACCGAGATGAGGAAATAGTGTAGGTACCTGAGACGGTAAATACAGCGGTAAGAGCCAGGTCTGTACGGGGGGATTGAGTCCACAAGTGCAAGTTCCCCAACCACCGAAAATTCCACAAGGAAACAGAACGTACCAACAGATGCCACTTATCGAGACATTCGATGAGTTTGCTTCAGACCCATTACAATGACGGTGCCTGAGGGGGGAGGAAGACTGTACCCTTGGAGCAGTCTTGGAGGTAGACCAGAGAGGACCGTATGTAGAGGCAGATGTTGACGGTCATCCCATAACCTTTTTGATTGATACTGGTGCTACCCGTTCTACTGTAAGATCCGCAGTAGTGCCAAACCTACCCCTCTCGGGACAATCAATCCAAGCTGTAGGAGTTGCAAATAAGATAATGACCAATCCATTCACAGATGAGATACCTGTGAAAATAGGAACCTTTCATGATCGACACCAATTTGTGGTGTGCGACTCAAGTCCGGTCTGCTTATTGGGTCAGGATATCTTGTGTAAGTTGAACTGCACCATCTATTGCACACCCAAAGGAGTGGAGGTGCAGACTAACAATGACGACATTGCATTCGAACTGGCGAACCAGAATCTCTGTATAGAGATGTTCCCCGTGTTGACAGTCGAGGACTTACCATTCGATTTGAGAGACTCTGTCTCTCTGGAAGTGTGGGATTTCACAGGGGAAGAGATAGGATTGATCAAGGGGGTTGAGCCAGTTAAGATTCAGGTCAAGCCAAACGTTGAATTCCCAAGAACGCCCCAGTACAATCTGACGCAGGAAATGGTGGCAGGAATCAAGCCTGTAATTGAGTCCATGATCGAGCAGAGATATTTTAAAAAGGATTAGGAGGAGCCCATTTAATTCCCCTATAATGGGACTGCAGAAGCCGAGTGGGAAGTTTAAAATTGTGCAGGACCTGCGAAGGGTCATCACGATTGTAGTTCCATGTTGTCCGGTGGTACCGAATCCATCAGTGACTTTGTTTCAGATTCCTTGTGAAGCCTAATGGTTCACGTGATTGATCTATGTCAGGCCTTCTTTCCAATACCCTTGCATGAGGAAAGCCAATTTTTATTTGCTTTCTGTCTGGAAAATCGTGTGTTAACGTGGTGTCGTATCCCACAAGGGTATACAAAGAGTCCATCGATTTTCAATCAGATTTTGAATAAGAATCTTGAGAGTCTCGTACTGCCACAGAATTCAGTTCTCGTGCAGTATATTGATGACCTCTTGATTGCATCCGAAACAGAAGATGCTTGCAGAATTGATACTGTTGCCTTGTTAAATCACTTAGCAGAGAACGGACACAAGGTGTCCCCGAGCAAGCTACAGTACTGTCTGACTGAGGTTCAGTATTTGGGTCATCAAATTGAGAAAGGCAAGAGGAAGGTGTCACCAGACCGCATTGAGGCGATCATGAACATGACTGAGCCTACAACACAAAAAGAAGTCAGGATGTTTCTGGGAATGGTTGGGTATTGCCGTCAGTAGATTCCCAACTTTTCATTGAAGGCGAAGCCTTTACAGAGATTGACGCACAAGGATGGAGGTGATCCGGTACCATGGGATAATGACTGTTTAGTTGCCTTCTTGGAGCTGAGAGAAAGCCTTTGTCGCGCTCCGGCTCTGGGAATGTCTGATTACAACAAGTCCTTCTCACTGTTTTGCTGTGAGAGACAGGGTTGCGCACTGTCAGTACTAACACAGACCCATGGAGGTGTCCGTAGACCAGTTGCCTACTTCTCAGCTACTTTTGATCTGGTAGCGTCAGTGTTGCCCGGATGTCTCAAATCCGTTGCTACAACAGGTGTCAGCATTGAAAGGTGTGAAAGCATTCTGATGGGTCACCCACTTACTGTTTATGTTCCACACTCAGTTGAGCTTCTGATGACGAGAACCAAGACGTAGCATTTAACAAATAGCAGACTCACACGCTATGAGCAGGTCATACTTGCCTCAGAGAATGTTACTCTGAAAAGATGTTCTGTATTGAATCCCGCTACTTTGATGCCTTTACCAAATGTTGATGATGAAGATTGTGAGGACCATGACTGTCTCGATGTGACTGAACTTTGCACTAACCCAAGACCTGATATTGTCGATGAACCTCTACCCTAATCAGATGAAATCTTCTTTGTAGACTGTTCGTGCTTAAGAGACAATGTGGGTCATCTGAGAGAAGCATTTGCTGTATGCACCATTTCTGGAGTTGTGGAAGCTGCTTGTTTACAGGGAGTATACTCCGCACAAGTGGCTGAGATCATTGCTTTGACATGTGCCTGCTTGGTTGCTGATCAAATCCGAGTCACCATTTACACCGATAGCCAATACGGATTCGGTGTGGTTCATGACTTTCGACAGCTATGGCCACAGAAGGGATTCTTAACGTCATCGGGATCTCCAATCAGAAATGGGGATTATGTGAGGAAATTGTTGGAAGCTTTGCAACGTCCAAGGGAAATTGCAGTGGTCAAATGTACCGCCCATGGGAAAGGGGAGGACTTTGTCACCCTTGGGAATAGGTATGCAGACGAAGTTGCACGTTTCTGTGCTGAACAAGGGTGCATTTTCACAGGAGAATATACTGGAGAGAGCACAGAAAGAACCAAGCTCAGCATGATGTTAGCCATAGCAGACACTTGGGACAAGCTCAAGTGCCTGCAGGGAGAAGTGTCAGAGCAGGAAGAAGTTGGTTGGATCAAGGCAGGTTGTGAGAAAAGAGATGATGGTATTTGGGTTTCAGCTGATGGTCGAGCAGTATTGCAGATGACTTATTGAGCCCTATGGCGAGGCAGATTCATGGATCAGTTCACATTGGAAGAGATGCCATGGTGCGAGTGTTCAGGCAGACATGGTTTAACCCACGGTTTAGTGCGTTTGCTGAAGCAGTGGGTCACAGATGTGTTACGTGTCAGCAAATGAATGCTGGGAAAAAGACTGTGGTTGCATTGAGTCACATTGGAAGATCGGGGGTACCCTTCAATAGGATTCAGCTTGATTTCATTGAAATGCCCAGATGCAATGGATTGAGGTACATCTTGGTTGTGGGGTGTGTTTTCTCATGGTGGGTGGAAGCTTATCCAACAAGGAGGTGTGATAGTCTCACAGTAGGAAAGTTATTGCTTAGGAAGCTTATAGCACGGTTCGGGTTTCCAACCGCATTGGAGTCGGATAGAAGAACACATTTCCATAGTGAGGTTATGAGGATGCTTTGTGCTGCATTACAAATTGATTAGAGACTGCATTGTAGCTACAGGCCCGAGGCATCTGGAATTGTGGAGCAAATCAATGGAACTCTCAAGATGCGAATGGCAAAAGTGTGCTCATCTACGTCTCTGAAATGGCCTGATGCATTGCCCTTGGTGTTGAAGAGTATCCGTAGTATCCCCGACCGGAGGACAGGTCTCTCGCCTCATGAGATCTTGATGGGGAGGGCGATGCGTTTGCCTGCAGTGCCGTCTACAGTCTTGATAAACATCACAGATGATTTGATCCTTGATTATTGCAAAGGACTGACTGACGTGGTCCATTCTGTGTCTCACCAGGTTGACGATGCGACTGCCCCGACCTCGAAGGACATGTGCCATGACTTGTGTCTGGGTGACTGGGTGCTCGTACGCAAGCATGTGAGGAAGAGCTGCCTTGACGCCCATTGGAAAGGTCCATATCAAGTGATCTTGGTGACAAATACGGCTGTGAAGTGCGGAGGCTTGCCGAACTGGATACACGCTTCCCACACTCGTAGAGTTTCAGGACCCTCAGAAGAAACAGCTCCTCTCCCAGAAGAAAATCCAGCTGTGGTTGCGAGACCACAGGAGAGGACAAGCCAAGCTGTGAGGGTTGCTGACGAAGCTAGTTCCCCACCAGAGCAAAGCCCAGGTATTGACTCTGGGGGAGACGGTAACATTGCAAGTGGTATAGAGTCAGACTGAGCTGAAAGAATTGGTGCGCAAAGTGGTCAGGTGCAGAGAAGAAGAGCAAAACTGGCAGAGGAATCGTGGCCGGGGAGACAAAGGAGGTTAAATCTGAGATTGGCATCTGAAAGAGATCCTGCTCCTGTGTCTGAGACATCTGAATCAGAGCTAAGTGACGCAGAACAAGAACAAGGGAGTCTGAAAAGGTCGAGGAGATCATGAGTGCCTTGTCAGAGATACGCTGCCCCAGAGTGGACTTTCCTGGTCACAGATGCTGGGAGTAGTGGGGACAGGGAGACTGAGGTCTTCACAAGTGGTCAGCAGGACCCCAGAACTGAAAATTGATATCCAGCTGATAGTCCCTGGTCTGGAAATAGAGTAACAGTACCAAGACCTCAAATTTTGAGCAGAGTGCGAGTTTTGATTCTGCGAGATTTGTCCTTTCCAACTTTTGGATGTCAGCCATCAGCTCGGGAAATTGCAGCTGTTCATCTTGAGATTTTGCAACGTGTCGTTATTGAAAATGGTTCCCAGCTTATAAGAGATTGTTGATTGAACTGTGAACTGTAAATAGAGCTTGTTTAAAAGAGAAGATAACCTAGGCCCGAGTGGCAGAAGAATACATTTAGGGACTTTTCTGTAGAAGAAGAAAGAGGGCTAAGTAAGTCTTTTTGAACTGTGCATATAAAGGAGCAACAAACTGTAATTAATTTCCAGAACTTCAGCGAACTGCATTTGAACTGCAATCAGAGGCAGAGAAAGAGACTTTGTATTAATCCTCTTGCTGTGCTAAACCGACAGTTGAAAATAGAGTCTGGAAACTTGAATCGCAGATCTAAGTGTGTGATAGGTACACTCATAGTAGGAGTGATAATAGTAATAGCGGTAGTTATTATTGTGTCTGTAAAATTTTCACATGATGCAGACGTTGAAGGGGTGGAATTGAAGGGGACAACCACATCTGTTACTTCTAGCACAAAAGAGGGTATCGTAGTAGCTGAAAAGGGCTATGTTAGATCAAACTAGTCGTATGTTACACGTAGATTTGTCTAAAGGTGATTACACACTTAATGCTTATGCCAAGCTGCTATACGAGTACGTAAACACGATGGATGTGAGAGATTCCTATGTGTGCATGCAATTGTCTGCGTCTGTGGAGGAAGGTATTCGTTATCACCATCTTCCTTTGACATACGGTATTACATGTAGCCTGTTGCTTAGTATGTTTTATGGTAAGGGTCATTATGAGTATTACTTTTCCAACTATGATGTGGTGCTTTCAGAAGTCCCAGCTTATAAGCACCTGAATAAGTATGATCATTACAAGCAGGAAGATAGAGTGGCGAAGTATTTCATACCTACCGTCACATTGGATACAGCTTATGCACATCGTCACAATTTAACATGTATGTTAACTGACATAGAAAAGACATTTGTAGATCAAGTAGAGGATAGACATAGGCAGTTGTCAATCTAAGCTAATAGTAGAGAAGGGAAAATTGAATGGACCAAGGAGGAATTGGCACACAAGGCGAGGGGGAGCTCTGGGCCAATTGCTTTAGATTTCGAACAGAGAGGAAAGCTTTGCATCAGACAAGTACAGACAAACTATGATAATATCTTTGTGGGACAAAGTGTGTGTGATCACATCTTTACGATTGAAGCCACTGCGAAGAAGTTCTTGCAGGATATGGTGCAAGTAGTACCAAATGTGTATTTTGTGTGTGGGAAAAATGCCTATGTGCCATTGCCACTGAATTGGTATGGTACATGTTATGTGGCTGTTGTGTTTCCCAAGATTTATCATGTGGAGGATTTAGGACCTTTAGAAGGCGGAGTACATCATAGAGAGAAACGAGGTACAAGTGCAGGTGAGATTGTTGGAGATGTATTTGGAGCAATGATACCAAGTCTGGGGGTAGTTCTAAATAATATTAAGATTAGAAGGTTATCTTTTACCAAGGTCTGGCATTTAATTGCAGGCACTGAATCACAGACAACGATATGGTGTGGCGACTTCAATGTTCCACTAATAGACGCTCTGGATAGGGAGGGCAGCTCCAGACGACCACATCCACACGCCGCTCTGACTCTGACCACGATCATTGCTGACAATCACCTTATGGATATTTGGCGAGACACACACCCTAATACATGCGCGGGCACATGTTTCTCCCTGCAACACGGAGCATGGTCGAGAATAGACTACTGGCTGGCAACCAGAGACCTGCTCCTCTGGCGACCTACAGTCACTCACCTACCTCATACTCTATCGGACCATGCCCCGGTGCAACTGACTATCCAGCCCCCAAACACACTTCAGAATGCATTTACATGGCAACTGCTCCCTGCGACCCTCCGGGATTCCGCCTTCAGGGAAGAAATACGCACAGCAATTCAAGACTATTTTGAGCACAACACTGGGTCAGTTAGCTCCCCCGCCATGCTCTGGGATGCCTTTAGGGCAGTGATTCGAGGCAATTGTTTAGCCAAACAACATGGTGTTCTGAAGTCTATCAGCAGCACAATCATAGCACTTGAAACTGACATTTCTACACTTGAGGCCCGTTTTCACAGCTCTGGCGACACTGACACCTTGGCCAGCATAAGCGAAAAGATGTCAGAATACCAAGAGGAGGCGATGCGGAAAACCCTATTTTTAGGCAAAGAGGCCCAGGCGCGCAAGTACGGGGAGGGTGACCGCCCTGGCAAAACCTTAGCCCGACTGCTCCAAAAGCCACATGCCACGTCTGATATCTCGGATTTGCTTGACCTAGATATTCTTACACACCAGAAAAGATGCAAATCATTGTTGACTTCTTTACACATCTTTATTCCACTGCCCCCCAGACCTTCAGGCCTACTTTGACGCTTTTGAGTTAGTATGGCTGTCGAACTCTCATCGGGAATTCCTGGACTCCCCTGTCACGGTCGAGGAAATCCAGCAGGCTATTGCTGGGCTCTCCCCAGATAAAGCTCCTGAATTAGACGGGCTTACAGCCGCTTTTTATAAAGAATATTCAGATCTCCTAGCCTCTAAGCTTCTGGATGTCTACCATGACGCGTTGGAAACAGGCCTGCTCCCCCCTTCGATGCGTGAGACGGTAATTTTTACACTCTTCAAACCAGATAAACCGGCCCACCATTGCGACTCCTATCGGCCGCTATCGCTCATCAACATCAATAATAAAATATTTGCTAAGGTTTTAGCAAATAGGCTGCAACTCCTGCTCCCGGTGATGATCAGGCCTGATCAATCGGGATTTATACTGGGCCAGTCTACAACCCATAACCTCCGAACCATGTTTGCAGTGATGCATTACTTGAATCCCCAAACTCCAGTAGTAGCTGTGCTGCTCGACGCCACAAAAGCGTTCGATACCCTGGAATGGAACTATTTGTTCCCCTCTGTTGGTCAAAATGGGTCTTGGCCGTAACTTCCTCGCACAGATCCGCCTTCTCTATACCTTGCCCACTGCTCGTATATGTCTCAATGCTCAGATATTGGATCTCTTTCCAGTCAACAGGGGCACGCGACAGGGATGCCCTCTTTCCGAACTTTTTGCCACCGCGATGGAACCCCTGGCAGCGCAAATCCGGCAACATCACGCGAATCGGGGTTTTCCACTCGCGGGCTTGTTGTGTCCCTTTACGCGGATGATATCACCCTGTATGTGAACCATCCCGAACACAATCTCCCGCCACTTATTCGCGAAATTATACGCTTTGGAGGCATGTCTGCAATTCAAATTAACTGGGCTAAGTCCACTCTGCTTCCCCTAACAGAGGCTACAGCTCCATTTCCCATGGAGTACCCGCTCCAATGGGCGATTGGCCCTGTAAAGTATTTGAGGATCTATGTGTGCAACGACACGGCGGAAGTTTGGAAGGCCAATTTCGGCAAAGCAATGACTTGGTTTGAGGACCGACTCCCTATATGGACTAAATTCCCGCAGTCATTGGCGGGGCGAATCGCCATTGCCAAAATGGTGGTCCTACCCAAGTTTCTTTACCTGTTTGTAAATATCCTTATATCAATCACGCAGGCCTTTTTCAGAAGACTTAGATCTAATCTTATTACATTAAATTGGGCAGGGAAGCAACCCCGCATAAAATACGACCTCCTAACTCTGCCACAATCTCAAGGCGGACTGGGCGCACCAGACTTACAGTTGTACGCGTAGTGCACCCAAGCACACTTCTTACACGACTGGACGCATCCCACACCTTTCCAGCCACATGTTGCGGTGGAAATAGACAAAGTCTCCCCATGTCCGCTATCAACAGCACTATTTCTTCCATACAAATGCCCTGGCCCCGAAATAGACACCCCACAGTGCCTGAGGTGGGCATGGACGGGGTTGGCGTGGCGTGTGGGACACACGCACCTCTATGCCCCATCTGTCCCAGTGGCGAAACTCCCATTGTTGCCGCCGCTGCAAGACGGTGGCGCCTGCACTCGCGCCGGCAAGCTTGGCATTCACACCTTTGCAGATCTGTACCCGAATGACCGTTTTCTTGACCCCCCCAGCCCGGGATCCTGCCACAAGCGCACCCCTGGACACTCTCCTGTACTATCAACTACATGCAACTTGCCGGACAGTGTACGACACGTTTCCATCCCCCCCACAAACACTTACAGTGCCAGAACACACATATATGTCCAGCTCTGTCCGCAAGCTCATCACATCCCTGTACAATCATATGCAATGTTCAGGGCCTGCGACAGACACACCTGCCCGGGAAGCATGGGGAAATAACCTCTCCACTCCCTTACAGACGACCAGTGGACATTTTGCTGTGGTCAACTTGAGTTTTTGTCCCCCAACTACAGATTGCGCCTCATCCATTTTAAATTCCTGCACCGCATATATCGAACCCCTGTTCAAACACATCGAATGGGGCTATCGCGAGACCCTCACTGCACACGCTGCCACTCCCCAGCGGCAGACATCCTCCACCTTGCTTGGCAATGCCCCGCTATCGCTACATTCTGGGAAGAGGTATTCAATATCATTGGGAAAGTTATAGAATGCTCCACTAAACCCCTCCCCACTAATGGAATTGTTGGGATATGTGGTGGGTGTGGCCCGCGGCGCCCGCAGACTTGTCGCTCTAATGCTGCTTCTTGCAAAACGCAGAGTTGCAATGATTTGGGGGCGCCCCCGGGCACCCCGAGCCCGAGATTGGCTAAAGGACATTACATACTGTCATGAACAACTGGCCAACTACTGGGAGCTGTTGCCACTGAGGTCTCGCCCTTGTGATATCTGGGAGCCCTTCACTGCATATCTCCGGCTATCAGAGCCCCCTCCTTTGGACCCTGATGGACAGACTGCGGAGCCTCCATCTTAAGGTCATATGCTCCATCTTGTTCATTATGCAACTTGTTGTTGACCTCAGCTATCCTCTTTCTGACAACCCCTCATTATTGAAATATACTGTGTTCTGGGTGAGTGCCGGGGATGGCAACGGGGGGGCGGCATGGTGGAGGGGGGGAGATGGAGCCCTTCCTAAGATCTCGCAAGTGTCTTTTCTTTCTTCTTGCTGTGTCCCTAAATTGTAACGGTATTCATGATGTATGTGCTATGTCATTCAAGACACCGTTAAGTATAATGTTTGTAACATTGTCAACACTTTAAATAAAAAAAGATTAGAAGGTTATCAACCATTGTGGATAAGTTGTCAGCGAATACAGCTTAGTCTTTGTTGCTCCTAGATGGAGAGATGGTGTCGATAAGAGCTATGGTGATGCAGAACTTTCTTCCTTTGGATGTCTGGCTAGCAAAAGAGGGCGGAGTTTGTAAAATGTTGAGGGTCCAACATTGCTGTACTTATATACCTGATAATAGTAAAGATCTGAAGAAGTATATAAGTAACATCACAGAGATTCCCCATTCAACAGAGGGTGTTTGGGACAAGGTTGGAAAAGGCTTTAGAAAGGCTGGAAGTTGGTTTGCCAACCTTGGAAAGGGGATTCTTGGTTACATCTTGAAGCCCATCATCATAGTTGTGGTTTGTGTGATCATCTTGTTGGGATTGGTAAAAGCCTACAAATGGCATAAGGCAGGTCAGGCTGAGAGATCTCTTAGAGAGCGTGATAGGAGAATGGAGAGACTGCAGGACAGTCACTATGAGAATCTCAAGAGCCTAGAAAAGTTCCGATAGGGAAGACTGGCTACAACGTCTGTTTAGGTTGGTTCTTTCTCCAGGGAGTTGTGATTTATTATAATGACACTTGTCATCAGAGGGGGGGACTGATGGAGCGATGGTGCTCTTTCATTTGTAGGAGTGCATTATAATCACGGATAGTCCGCACCCACACATATATTCATTTGTCGTAATAACATTTGATTATTAGATCATATTCAGTAGTAACATGTGAGAGTGTAATGATAGAAAAGTATCGTGCCATGCGAAGAAATAGCGTGGCATTCGTGTTTTAATATTGTAACCCATAGTATTTGATGTCATTTGCTTAACGCAGTTGCTTACATGCAATGATGCATTTGATCTAAACGCGTACCATATTAAAGTTGCACGTAGATGTGATTAAGTTGTGTTTAAAGTGTAGGATTTCATGAGTTGCTTGATGCATTTGATGTGCTTATGTAACGTGATGTAGAAAGGCCCAAATGAAATGTTCACTTATGCATGTATTTGAGGGGCCTATGTGTTCCACTCTTATGTTGGCCGATTTCTGTAGGCCTGAAATGTACTTTCCCTGAATGCTCTCAGGAAAGGCTTGCTAGTGAATTTCATGTGCATGTTGAATTTGTTCTGTTCTCATGTTTCTGTTGCAGGTGGAGAAAGTCACCTTTGTTAGTTAGAATTAAGCCTTTTGTTTTAGGAGTTAGGCTCGGGGAGGATATGATAGCATGTGTAAGGAACGCTAATAATTGGGAGACGGTGTTCTTTCTCACTGAGGGAGGCCTGGGAATCAAGGTCATCGAGCCAGGAGCTGGAAGTCGACCCGAATGGAAAATCACCTATGAGAAGTGTCCAGCGAGATGAGGTGATCTGTGGGCGTGTCCTACGTTTTTCTGTTTTGTATTAGGGACAGTGCCCCGGGGTGGAGTCAGGAGAGGAGGTGAGGAGATCGGAGGAGAGTGAAGGAACATCTTAGAACGAGCTCCGTAGCTTTGGCTACTTGACCCATGGAACATGAGTGTACTTCTTAGGAAGTCTTGACGAGCTGACACCTTTCCCTGATCTTGCCTGGGGAATGTTATGTAGAGATGTCACGATAGTGGTAGTGTAGGGACAGACTAATGCTTTCTTTTCAGCAGTCACAGATGAAGTCTGATCTTGGCGTGGGGGCAATCATTGCCTGCGTTCTGCTTCTGGAAATTGTCATTCTGTTTATAATTCATCGTATAAAACTAGCTCGTAGGTTTGGATTTCTATTAGTTCCTATGTATTTCTACAACCTCGTCATGAGGTGCTTGTACATCCAGTTGTTCTTGGCTTTGTAATAAACCCACTAACTTGGAATTCGGAGTCTGTGATTCTATTGAGTCATGGTTCTTAAAATTTGTACTCTGCTTTAATGAGTTATTTCTCCCTCTACACTTCTCAGCAGGTAACAAAACGTCCATCGGCCAAGAGTTCCACAGTAAATTGGTAGGAAGGAACTCGGTCCTATCAAAAGGCATTACTCATGGTAACTTTCAACAGTACTAACATCTTAAACACATACCCTCTGCCAGATACAGTTAATCTGATACATCTTTTTCACATCACTGTGATACTCCATTTAATCAAACTCCCATATACATCTTCACTTCTAATGTACATTTTTTAAATAATTAAAAGGTTATATACATACCAGTGAATTGAGTTCATTGGTTAAATTATTGTTTTAGCTCTTTTTTTAATAGTTTAGACACAGTTAGGATTTGTAAAAACTAAGCACAAGAATAGTACATCACTCTCATACAAAGCAACCATAAAATGGCAACCTCTTCAACTTTCCAATCTATGATCATGAGAAAGGCAGCGAATTAAATCATGTCTTTCATTTTAGACTATTCTATCTGCACTTGTGAATGGTTAGCATCTGTAAACCCTTTCTTTCTCTTTCTAAACGAGGTTCCTGTCTCCACGGATTCGGAAAAACTGGAGTCAAAACCGATATTTAGCTTCAGTTTTTTTAAATTTAAATACTGCACAACAGTTTATTACATAGTCCTGAGTTGGAAATTAAAGTTTGCCATTACTTAAATTGTGTCATAACAAATTTTTAAAATATGTTCTGTCTCTTTAACACTCATCCCCCCAATACACTAGTAGCTCAGTGTACGTAGCAACCCAGTGGAACCAGTAGGTCACAAGTTCACAGCACATTCTAGAAGGAACATGCTACTTCCAAAGGAGATACAGCAGGTGTGGTTTACTCCACAGATTCAAAAGCATATCCATGTCTGTATTACATTTCTTTTTTTAAACAACAACCAATAATAGGACTTCCTGCTAAGGCATCCAACACACTACCTAATTTTATTCACTTTCATGCTGACAGCATCCAATGAAATATATCTTTTTAAAACAAATCTCCATTTTAACTGCTTTTCATTTGGAAAACTCCCTCATTCAGCTTCAGCCTTCTCTTGACTGCTATTGCTCCCTCACTTCAAAATGCTTTGAGTATGGATTGTGGGCCACAACTATATCTATTGGGCTAAAGAGGCTGCAAAAATGAGAGGCAGTGACAGGGACTTGGGTTTGCCAAATGTGCAGATTACTTGGTTTGGCCAGAGAGGGTTAAAGTTTCATCAGTTGTTGGCTTTGGTTAAATCCATTGTGGATTCCAAGGCTCCTCACCTCATGATTGTGCACTGTGGTGGCAATGACCTAGGCACATTGACTGCGGTAGGGCTGGAAATCCTAAAGAAAGAAACCTTTGCAGAACTGATGTTGCTTTTCCCTCACACTGTCTTGGTGTACTCTAATATATGCCAAAGACAGAAATGGAAGTGGTCAAATAAATTCTGTCCGCAGATTGACAAAGCCAGAAAACATGTTAATAAAACTGTTTCTGCATTCCTCAGAGACCATTGCATGGACTGTATCTATAACAACAATCTGCGTTTTGACATGCATGGAATTTATAGAAATGATAGAGTGCCTTTTACAGACGAAGTCAACAGGGTGTTTTTAAGTAACCTGAAACTCTGCATCCGGTCTTATGTGTAGCTGTCATATACACACAATCAACACAAAGGCTCTTGTCAGAGCCACCGAGTTCCTGAAATAGTGTTAATTTTCTTTAAAAAGATCCTTTTTTAGTTTTGGGGGATCTTTGTGATGATGTCGCGATGGTTGCGGATACATTGCAAGAACAGAAAACAAAAGCAGACGGCCACCAGCACATCCAAAAATAATACAAAAACAAATCCATTCTAAACATTGCACTACACATATTACTGTATACATGACTCTTTAAACATGTTTAAACTCATTTTTTGGTACTATGTTTCTTTAAAATTAATCTTTAAGACCTATTTTCCATTTTCGCGGTTATTCAGGATGTCGCAACGTCAACGTGAACCGCGACAATTGCGTTTTTCCCATAAAGTGAAAAACACATATATGCACACATATTACAGTATTTTACATATTAGGGGTTTATTACTGTACACTTCAAACTCATGGTTTCTAGTTTATTTCTAGAACAACCATCTCTAAAAACCTATTTGCCGTTTTGGCGGTGAGGCCAGAGATCGCGATAACGTTGGTTATCGCGATCCCCACAGTTATATTGTGAAAGCAGAAAGCAAAAGCAGGAATTCAATAGCCACCACCACATTCAAAAATTATAATTATATAATTAATTCTAACCATCACACTAGATAACTCACTATCTAAATAACTCTATAAAAACATAAATCAGAATCTCAATATCTCTATAACAATGCGTATTATTGATTTAGTGATATCTTTTTTTATATTGCCACCAATATTCACGGTGCACGGGTGGCAGTGCTGGAGGTCGCGTCGTCGTCATGAATATTCTGCACGATCAAAAAAAAACAATTTTGGACACATAACTTGTGTCACGATCACACCCATTTCTCAAACATGGGGTCTGAATATCGCCACCCTGACTCCTTATATTACCTTTCCCACAAATTTTCAGCCCCGGGAACCATTCCCGGATGATAAAATGCCAGCCACAATTTTCTGTTCAGGTTGCGCCCAGCCAATCAGAGCATTCCCGTTGGCACACGCATTCGCGATTCATTGTGAAACCGACACGAAATATCCACGCCCAGAGATATATCTATAATTTTCAGCTTCAATTTCTCAAAAACTACTGGACGGATAAAAAAAAAGCACAATCTGTGTGGCAACATCTACCTTTCTGCCAAATTTGGTGTAATTCCGTCCAGCGGTTCGGGCTGTAGGTTCGACAACACGTTCCTATGGGAATTAACATTACAAACGTAACCTTTCTTTGTGCCCCTATTTCTTGGTCCTCACTGCATAGATCACCCCCAAACTTTCCATAACTTTTTTGGGAAAATTTAATGAAGATTGTTCAAATGACGCCAAAGTTATAGCCAAGTCAAAAAATGCTTTTCCTATGGAAACTAGGTCCTAACTATAACTACCTACTGGCGACTGCCAGTAGGTAATACATATAGCTATTGTATGGTGTGTTTGGCTTCCGACACTTGCGGAACCAGAAGTGGTGCGTGCCTTAGTCAGTCTGTAATAGGCGATCTATTCACAGATGGGAAAGGACGGGACTGGGAAGATTTAACCTCAGAAAAGCAGGATATCTCTCCACTTACGATGTTCCACTTTTTCAGAGCCTGGCATGCGCTCCGCGAGATGCTAGGTGAGGAGTTGATGGAGCCACCGGAAGTTGCCCCTTTCTCCCTAATGCTACGCTCAGAATCTCCGTGCAAGATCGTCTCACGTATTTACAGCACGATGCAAGATTATCGTAAGAATCACTACACTAAGGCCAGGTTAGAGTGGCAAACGGACTTAGGGGTCACGTTAGATGATGATACCTGGCTGTATTGCTGCGAAGCCACACAACGTATTTCTCTGAATGGTCGGCACCAACTCATTCAGTTTAAATACCTCAATAGGGCTTACTATACCTCTGCTCGGTTGCATAGATATGGTTTACGGGATACAGCTAAGTGTGAAAGGTGTGGTGAAGAGTGAGCAGGATTTCTACATTTAGCTTGGTTATGCCCCTCAATAGCGAACTTCTGTATTTCAATATTTCAAAACCTCAGTGCCATAACCGAAGAGCCCCTCGCACCAGACCCCCTACTGGCGCTTCTAGGCTTTTCTAAGCAATTACGTAAAGATATAAGGCGTTTGGTAGATATGGAACTGTTAATAGCAAAACGGGTAGTCACTATGCACTGGGCGCACGGACCGCCTCCTACTCTGACACAATGGTCCAGAGATATGTTGTACTGTAATACGCAGACTGAATTATACAGCGAATTGCTTCCTCCCCAAAGCCGCCCTAAGAAGTTTTGGAGCTTATACCAGAGTTTTTTAGACGGCAAGAAGTGAATCAACAAGCAGCCAGATCCCATTTAGGGTTGTGACAGAAGGCTTGGGTGGATTCTATAGATAGCATAGATATCATGTTGGGAATGCTACACCAGGTACCCACCTAGTATATTAGGTCTTTTCTATACTCCAACCGATTTCGCCTCTGCAAGAAAGGTTCCAGTGGTCATGTCAACCGTATACTATGTAAGGGGTCCTATGTGAAGTGTGGACACATAAAGAGTATATGTCCCCCTCTGGAGAATTTATATGTATAGATTGCTTTGATTTCCCAGTAATGCCTTTTGATGTACATTCATGAATACTGTGACTGCTTTTCTTTTTGTTCTATTTTGCTTTTATTGTTTAATCTGTATGAGCTTATTGTCACAAAATCAATAAAATAAAATAAATTTAAAAAAGGTAATACATATAGCTATTTATATATATATATATATATATAGATAGATATATAGATAGATAGATATATAAATATATATAGATATATATCTATATATAGATATATATAGATATAGATATATGGATATATATTCCTGCATAGTTATAGCATACATGCCAACATTTTAGAAGAGCAAAGTGGTAGATTTAAAAAATGTAATCAGGAGAATGTATTTCCCCATTGACTTCTATTGAAGCAGAGGCAAATTCAGGCAGGAGACAGCCAAAATAAAGCAATTTTTGGCTTAACAAATTGGGAGTCTCTTGTCTGAATTGGGTCTATTGGCATGTATGTTATAGTTAGGACATTTTTTCCATAGGAGAGGCCTTTTTATTGTTGCTAATAACTCTGGTGCAATTTGACAAAACTTTGCAAAAAAGTGCTACTTTTTGACTAGTTTGCACATGGAAATTTTCGGGGTGATGCGTCAAGTGGGCGCCGAGAAAAAAGGGGGGCCCAAAATATGTTTTCCCTATCCATTTTCTAGTGGCGCACGCTAGTATGGAAAAGTGATGGGGCAGCACGGGGACAAAAAAAACTAAATTTACCTCCTGTCACCTCCCCTTGCTCTTCAGCTCCCGATTCACAGGATCTGCACACACAGGCTCCCAGACTCCCCTGCGCCAATCCAGATGCTGCACTCATGTTTGTATTACCCAGCATGGGAGAAGCGCCGTGATTGGGTGAATATGATTCATCCAAAATGCTGCCTCAAGGATTATTCTCCACATTCACTCAGGAGAACGCATGACTCCAGTCCTACAGTCACTCCACTGGCTACCTATAGCTAGAAGGGCAATGATCAAGGCACTCTACACTGTCGACGGAGCCTCCCAAGGGAAAGGATGGCTATACCTACAAGTTAAATTCAAGGAATACAAACCAAACCGAACACTGTGCTCCAGGCTTGTACCACTTATCATCATAACACCTTACCATAAGAAACCTGTAGGAAGCACTGCTTTCTCAGTACAAGCTGCCAAACTCTGGAGGTCACTACCACCCAACATTAGAAGCACCCAGGAGCATATACACTTCCAAAGACAGATGAAAACATGGCTTTTTCCTAGAAAACTGCACCATCCACACCCCAGAAACATAGCCCAGAAACCAGTTGCACCCTCAGGCTCAATCCTCAGCTTGCAACCCATAATTAGGAAACAACTTAACCAGAAAACTACTTCCGATATGCAGGCAAGCTAAGAAGGGCTGACCTATGGTTCGTTGTGGCATTATATATTTATGTACTTGCATATATAACAGTTATGGCCCACAATAATACTAAGACTATAATCACAGTGGATAGCAGCAAGTTGTAACTCATACCTCTTAAATTCACATAGGACATATCTGCTATCAGTGTTGTCCATCACCAGCACTATACAGCCAAAAAAACAAACATCACAAAATGAACCGGAATGGAATAACCGAAGAGATCAGTCCACCACTGTAGGTCCCAAATATCTATACAATCTGATTGCTTCTTTACATCTCATAAATACACTCAGATATGGGATGATAATAAAAATGCCCATTCCAACAGATCTCTCCACTTCTCTCTCTCTCTCCAACCATGTTAGATCAGGACTACAACTATACACAAAATCTCAGATTGGATAACCCAGTGCAGTAGCCAGAGAAGCAGACTATATCATGAGAAATACCATAAAGGGTCCTGCAGAGCTGTTCAAAGCTGCTAGCACACTGAAAACCATAAACTGCACCGCTGTCTTTCACAGTTCATCATCCACCACACTGCTATGTGCTGCGTCCCATAACACGATAGTCACTCCTCTGTGGTCATCAAACATGACATGGGAACACTTCCCATATAGAATCAATACAAAGACAACATCTTTCCAACCCCACTCCTTACAAGTTGTAGCTTGCTACCCATGTAGGCATGCACTGCAGCATCCAACACAGGGGTAGTAAGCGCTATATAATGCTGCAACACAATACTTCTCTTTTTGGGGAAAGACACTAGGGGCCATATGTATCAAAAAGAGTTTTGCGATTCTCAAATTGCGATTTTTAGCAAATCACAATTAGAGAATCGCAAAATGCAATGTATGTAGGATTTGCTAAAAATTTAGCGAATCCTACATATTCCTTATTTGCGAATCGCAAATTGAGATTCGCAAATAAGGAATACCTTCCCATTCATTCCTATGGGCTAGGAGGCTCATAGGAATGAATGGGAAGACATTCTCAATTTGCGATTACCAATTAGAGAATTGCAAATTGAGAATGCAATTTCAGGGTTGCAAGGGTTCCAAAAGGACACCCTGTTGCACCCCTGAAATATGCATGTGTGCACATTTTGCGCACATACATGCCCTAAGGGCATGTATGTGTGACATATGGCACTTTTAAAAAATCAAAAAAGTGATTTTTTAATGAAAATTACAAATTACCACCAACTTGAAGTTGGTGGTAATTTGCAATTCCTTAAGGCCAAATAGCAAATTTCTGGTGCTTCCAGAATTGCATTTAAGGAATCGCAATTTGCAATCCCTTAATTGCATTCGCAAAATAGAGAATCGCAAATTTTGCAATTCTCTATTTTGCGATGGCCTTTTGGGATGATACATCCCAAAAGGCTTTTCCAATTCGCAAACGGGAAAAAGGCTTGGTACATATGGCCCCAAATGGTTTAACAAAGAGCCTGCTAGTCTCAAATTTGCAAACCCGCAAACTGTATCTTGTGGTGCATGTGGAGGATGGACAGCCCTTTGGGAGAGACAACATTAAGTACAGTGCATTCCAATTTATAGGGCATAATTGCAAACAGTTGTCAGGTTTCTGACAGCCTTTAATCATATGATAAATGTGAGCGACCAGTGGGGACCTCCTTTCAGCCCTCTTTTTAACAGAACAATCAGACACACTGTAAACATTGTTCCACTTCTTACTTTAGTTCTGTTTTCCATACTTCTACGCTTGTCGTGTAGTTCCTATATATAACCTATACAGAATCTGCGTGTTCGGATAACATGAACTGTGGGCTTGGTGGCAGACTGACTCTGAACACCCCCACTGAAAATGTTAGCCTGTTTGTTTTAGCTAGCTCACAGTGCCACTAGTGTCTCCTCTTATCGGGGAGAGAATAGTTTCTGGCAACCTCAGAACATGACAACCCTGATCCCTCAGGATCGTGGAAACAATATACTACTTTTCGCTCAGTCACTCGTGCTCACGTATTCGGTCTCAGAGAGTTACACAGAAGAAGCAGTCGGGCGTGTTACAATAAGAATTTATTGCACAGTTGTTCTTCTAGTGTAAAACATATGTGCTGCAATAATTGTTAGACAGTAGCAGATATATATGATTAGCAGTATAGTGAATATAAATAGATAGTACAATTCTACCATTTTGCAATAGTCATGAATACATACATGAATATAAAATGCATGATAAAAGAAAGCGCGTACTCCTACGATGCCTATCTAGATGTCCCTAAGTGTACCTAGCATGTGAGTAGGTGTGAAGCCAAGAATCCCTCTAGGATTTAGTCGAACCCCATTACCTGAAGTGTGAGAATGTAGGAGCCCTTCTTGGTCACGAGTTGGACACCCCGCAAGGGATGTGTTAGACCACTGTCAGCTGGAGCGTCTGCATACAGGAGCCTCAGCGTCTCTGGTCAGTGTGTCGGCCTGGAAGTCTCAGTTCCCTCTGACCAACACTAGCAAGAGGTGCTGTATTTATACAGAAAGTATCTAGGGTTCCTTTGTCCCTTGTTGCTTGTTTTAGCCATTGATGGATGTGAGGATGACATATGGGATGAACCATGTACGTAGATATGGGGAGGAAGGTGGTGTAGCCCCAGCCTGGTTTCTAAGAACCCTTATGAATATTCATTCATACTGTGTGAGTCTATTGATGGAGTTATAGGACTCTATTGTTTAGGAGAAACCCTCCTTCTGCACCCAGGACTAGAACTAGGTAAAGGTTCAATTCTAAAAGGCTCGTTACAGTGTAGTGTAGGGGAGGTAATGTAGGTGAAGGGGTATTATAGTACCCGGGCCTATATTAGGGTACCTATATGAAACATAACACCCACTCCTCTTCCGAATAGTCAAAAATGATAAAATGCCATCGAACTATTCTCTTTACAAGATAAAAGCGCATAAAAATTATAAAAACATTTGTCGTAAAATCATTTAAAAACAGTTTTAAGAGGTGGAAAAAGATGAAGATAAAAAATCTTTTACTTCGAAAATCAGTTTTTTTATTTTTTAACTTTTTTTGGGATTGATACTTAAGCCAAAGTCCTAATTGAGTTTGTTTATATAAGTCAAACCACTACAAGCGTCAGAAGGCCATGCTTTTTCAGCGAAAGTGTCAATTCAAAGGAAATGTTCCAAATTTAGTTGAGTTTTGGAGAAAAAGAAAAACTGAATTCTTTCCCAGCACACGATGAGCCAATTATAGATTAAGTGTCCTGGCTGGGAGACGCAACATCGTTGTTGCTTGCCGCTGCGGGGGACGGTCCTTGCAACACCTCGCAGAGTACGTCAATGGAGCGCAAATGATATTCAGAGCTGCCAATAGCTGGTGTAGAGGCAGCCAGTGCTGTTGTCGAAACCTGAGTGCTAGTGGAAGAGCTGATGCTCAACCCAGTTGTAAAAGGCACCTGCGGATTCTCGTGGAATGCAGCCATCAATATGGGAATACGCTGGGGACATTGCCGAGCATGGGCCCTCAGGGGTTCCAGCCTGGTATTCAAGTCCGCAGACGTGTCCGATGCAAGTGTCAGACAGAAATCCAACAAGCATTCTTCACCGCAAAACAGGCATCCAAGAACAGGTAAGATGCAGTCCATCCAGACTGGTCTAAACGATAGGAACGAAGAGGCGCTCAGTTCCCGTAGGCGAGGTGTGCCCAGATGCTATACCATGCGTTCACGGTACTTGCGCTCCAGGAGTACTTTTGCCATCTCGTTGGTAATTGGGCGGTCCATAGCGGAGCAGAAAAATGACAATCAGGATTCCTGCGATAGAAAGCAGGATCAGCGGAAGACCTCCAAAAACGCTTCCCAATACGGAGTGTATAAAATTTGGAATAACTCCGATGATTGTCTGAAAGGTGCTTAGAAATCCTGACCCTATGGTCTTAAATAGATGTAGAATACCACTCGTATCAGACATATTGAAGATACGACCCACCATTTCTGCGAAATGAATGGGTCAGTTTGTACGTATAAGGGCCTGTATCTCAGTCGAGGTCCTTGCGATTTGAAGATCAAAGGTCTCTCGAGCGGAGGTTAAGGGTACGGTTTGCTGTAAAAGCATGGCTTTCAGTCTGCTCAAAGTATCAATCTGTATAAAGGAAACATTCAACGAAGGCCATAATGGCGCCTCCCTGACTGTACTTGTTGGGGGAAACAATACTTGCATACAGCAAGTGACCCTGGAGTTCACAGTGACCAGATAGGCAATGCCCGGAAGCATCCCACAGCAACCTTGATCGTTCAGCATCAAGTAACTCCCATTCGAGAGCAGCTCGAATACCGGTGTAATCACGGCTGCTGGATTCCCTTTCATGTGGCAGGACAAGTTTGCTATTGAACCATTGCAAGCTCCGTGCAGTGAAATGTCCTGGCACATGAGAGAACCGCTTAAAGTGCTCTTGCAGTTTGTACCGCTTAGAAACGCTTCTCGATCCCCACTCCGGCATTGAAATCTGTATGGTAACTCCCAAGATTCCTTAATGTAGTCCTTACCCATCTTTTCATATTTGCCAGCCTGCCTTTGCTCAAGGCAATATTGAAACTGAAAAGTAGTGACCGGTAGAGTTATGTGGCCATGGATAAGACACTCAGGGGGATATTCACAATGACGGGCGATAACTATCGCCAACGTCATTTATCGGCAGAAAAGTTAGCGCCGCCTAACCCTGAATATTAACGCCATGTTAGCGGGGTATTATCAAGCCCACGCTACATGGCGATAATAACAGGGAACGGCGGAGAAAACAGCCGATAACAACATCGCGATGGAGATAGTGATTCCGGCGTTAGCCGGCGATACCTTTACGATCGGCCTATTAGCGCAAGAAAAGTCCCATCTTCCCTCCTGGCGATAACTGCTGGAGATTATGGCCCAAAGAAACATAAATATGCCGTACGAGTGTAATTAAGATGGTGCAACGTCAGCATGAGAATTCTCTTAGAAACAAATGCAGAACTTAATTCAAGGGATGCTATGAATAGGAGGCTGAACAATTTCTGCCCCTTCCTGAAAAAGCTAGATGGGAGTTGGGGAGTCAGAGCTCCCAGGCCCTGGATCAGACAGATCATACGGGATTCTCAGCTGTGCAAACACAATGCAGTGCAAAGCGTCAATCGCATTGCTATCAGTGGAGCTTTGGTCAGTGCAGTCTTGTGGCTGCTGGGGGAGTAGGTAAGACTTCGAGCAACACCCTGGCGACGAAAGAGAAGTGAGAGGAGATAATGAGGGAAACGGGAGAACCAGAAAGGAGGGGAGGGAGCATTGCAGAAAATAAGATAGCAGGAAAAATGGTTAAGGTGAAGGCAGAGGTGTAAATAACTGAAAGGGAGGAAGAGAAGAGCTGAGAGATATAGAGCAGACGGCAGTCACAGAGAGGAAGGGAGGAAATGGGAAGCGATGATCTACTTACACCTCAAATATTTTTATTTTAAATGAACCTGAGCAAAGAGGACAGTAGGAGACAATGGAGGAGGGTGAGAGAAGAATGCGGATGTGTGGAGTGAGAGGGGAGTCAGAGAGTGGAAGTGGGAGCGGAGGAAAATGATGGCTTGAATAGAGTGAGACAAAGCGAGGTGAGAAGGAATGGGAAAGAAGGCAGAGACAGGAGGGGAGGGTGAAGAAGCCAAGAAGTGAACAAATGCTGAAGGAGAGGAGAGAGTAAGTTATAGAGAGGAGGTGGGAATGTATGGAAGAGTAGGGGGAAGAGAAGCAGGGACAGTCTTCTAAACACTTCACCATATCAGTACCAAGTTCCTGCCTCAGTCTACACACCTTCACTAGCAAAGATGGCACATACCAGCCTCAGTGACCTCCCGAGTCCCAACCTAAATCCCACAATACAAGCCTTTATCAACCTCGCACATCCCTCATACCCAGCCTCCCACACCCCACTGCCAACCTCAATGCATGCACCAGCATTCCTATTTACAAGACTATGTGCACATATCTTCCCCCAGTACCTGTTCTCATTACAAACAGCTTCGGCTAGCATGCTCCGTAACTCCCTCCTCCACAGTGCTGGCTCTCCCTCACCAACCTTTATGCACCCCCCCTCAGCAGGAACCTGCCCCTCACTTCCAGCAGGCTCAGTGCGTCCCTCTTTCCTCAGAACTCGAAAGTTTGCCACTTGGATGTGTGAGTAACTTATCAAGTACAGGTGTTTTCTTTGCATTCATGTACGTGACCCGACTTTGAGATGTGGAACTGGCTGGCACCTTTGACTAAATATCTACGGTCGAGAGACAGAAGGAACAGGAAAGCTGCGGTAGAACTATTACTGTGAATACGGTAGATGATGTGAGCATGTTTCAGCAGATGTGCCATGTGTGCTTCTGGAACTCGGGGTATAAACCGAAGAGTTACAAAAAGAAGAAGGGTTAAAAGTCCCTCTGACGTCCTTGCAGGAGAGGAGATGGAAAAATCAGTAATGATATATAACACAGGGGAGTTATAGGAGCAAAGACAGAGCTGGGTCCAGTGAAGTGTACAGTGTTGGCACAGGGGAGGAAACGGGCAGGCTAGATGGATCTTGTTTGTGTCATTCGCCATCTGTATCCGTAGCATACATGTAGTTGCATGGATGGGCCAATAAGGAACGTAGGCCATCACCAGGTCTCTGATGGCCAAAGAGGAAAACATCTCCCCTACAGCTAATAACACAATCCATAATCCCAAATGGTCCGGTAATTCCGAACCAGGCGCTGACAGGTTTTTGCGCATGAATTTGTATTTCACATCGTGTGGCATTACTGCATAACCAAGAATAATTCAGGGCAGATCTTGCCAGGAATAAAATGTCAGTAAAATGGCAAAATTTGTATGGGGTAAACAGAACATGCTGAATGTAGCAGACAGGGACAAGTGCAGCACACATCAACAACCCCTGCAAGCAAGCCAACATCCAGGATGACCAGGATGAGAGCCATGATGCCACGCTGGACCTGCGTCTGGAGCCTGGAGTGGGATGTTGAGGAGCTGTGTAGTCGATGAGCCGTGGCGGTAGACATTGATGTGCGACGATCGCCTGTACCTGGTGGTGAAGCCTGGCAGGACGCATGGAGACACGTTGCTGACCTGTGTGAGAAAAGCAAACACAAGGAGATGATGGACAGAGCGCTGAAACGTTTCAGACACTCACCCCCACTCACAGATCTGGGTTGAATCCATCATCGTTCTTTAGCTCACTTTGCCACCCCAGTTCAGACACAGCTATATGCAAATCAGTCTTGACCCTGTGCCTCAAGGGAACAGTCCAGCCCGAACAGCCAAGCCATGTCTTCCCTGGACCGGAAACAAGCATCCTGGGACCAGTTTCGGGCTAACAGCCCTCATCAGCCAGGCTAGCTTGAATCCAGCGGCAAAGTGAGCAAGGGACCCACGTCTGGGCATACCCTGCCAACTTAGGGCAAACAAAGCAAACACAAGGAGATGATGGACGGAGCGCTGAAACTTTTCAGACACTCACCCCCAGTCACAGATTTGGGTTGAATCCATCATCGTTCTTTAGCTCACTTTGCCACCCCAGTTCAGACACAGCTATATGCAAATTAGTCTTGACCCTGTGCCTAATGGGAACAGTCCAGCCAGAACTGCCAAGCCATGTCTACCCTGGACCGGAAACAAGCATCCTGGGACCGGTTTCGGGCTAACAGCCCTCATCAGCCAGGCTAGCTTGAATCCAGTGGCAAAGTGAGCAAGGGACCCACGTCTGGGCATACCCTGCCAAATTAGGGCGAACAAAGCAAACACAAGGAGATGATGGACGGAGCGCTGAAACTTTTCAGACACTCACCCCCAGTCACAGATCTGGGTTGAATCCATCATCGTTCTTTAGCTCACTTTGCCACCCCAGTTCAGACACAGCTATATGCAAATCAGTCTTGACCCTGTGCCTCATGGAAACAGTCCAGCCCGAACTGCCAAGCCATGTCTTCCCTGGACCGGAAACAAGCATCCTGGGACCGGTTTCGGGCTAACAGCCCTCATCAGCCACATTAGCTTGAATCCAGTGGCAAAGTGAGCAAGGGACCCACGTCTGGGCATACCCTGCCAACTTAGGGCGAACAAAGCAAACACAAGTAGATGATGGACGGAGCGCTGAAACTTTTCAGACACTCACCCCCAGTCACAGATCTGGGTTGAATCCATCATCGTTCTTTAGCTCACTTTGCCACCCCAGTTCAGACACAGCTATATGCAAATTAGTCTTGACCCTGTGCCTCATGGGAACAGTCCAGCCCGAACTGCCAAGCCATGTCTTCCCTGGACCGGAAACAAGCATCCTGGGACCGGTTTCGGGCTAACAGCCCTCATCAGCCAGGCTAGCTTGAATCCAGTGGCAAAGCGAGCAAGGGACCGACGTCTGGGCATACCCTGCCAGCTTAGGGCGAACAAAGCAAACACAAGGAGATGATGGACGGAGCGCTGAAACTTTTCAGACACTCACCCCCAGTCACAGATCTGGGTTGAATCCATCATCGTTCTTTAGCTCACTTTGCCACCCCAGTTCAGACACAGCTACATGCAAATCAGTCTTGACCCTGTGCCTCATGGGAACAGTCCAGCCCGAACTGCCAAGCCATGTCTTCCCTGGACCGGAAACAAGCATCCTGGGACCGGTTTCGGGCTAACAGCCCTCATCAGCCAGGCTAGCTTGAATCCAGTGGCAAAGTGAGCAAGGGACCCACGTCTGGGCATACCCTGCCAAATTAGGGCGACCAAAGCAAATACAAGGAGATGATGGACGGAGCGCTGAAACTTTTCAGACACTCACCCCCAGTCACAGATCTGGGTTGAATCCATCATCGTTCTTTAACTCACTTTGCCACCCCAGTTGAGACACAGCTATATGCAAATCAGTCTTGACCCTGTGCCTCATGGGAACAGTCCAGCCCGAACTGCCAAGCCATGTCTTCCCTGGACCGGAAACAAGCATCCTGGGACCGGTTTCGGGCTAACAGCCCTCAACAGCCAGGCTAGCTTGAATCCAGTGGCAAAGCAAGCAAGGGACCCACGTCTGGGCATACCCTGCCAACTTAGGGCGAACAAAGCAAACACAAGGAGATGATGGACGGAGCGCTGAAACTTTTCAGACACTCACCCCAGTCACAGATTTGGGTTGAATCCATCATCGTTCTTTAGCTCACTTTGCCACCCCAGTTCAGACACAGCTATATGCAAATCAGTCTTGACCCTGTGCCTCATGGGAACAGTCCAGCCCGAACTGCCAAGCCATGTCTTCCCTGGACCGGAAACAAGCATCCTGGGACCGGTTTCGGGCTAACAGCCCTCATCAGCCAGGCTAGCTTGAATCCAGTGGCAAAGTGAGCAAGGAACCCACGTCTGGGCATACCCTGCCAACATAGGGTGAACAAAGCAAACACAAGGAGATGATGGACGGAGCGCTGAAACTTTTCAGACACTCACCCCCAGTCACAGATCTGGGTTGAATCCATCATCGTTCTTTAGCTCACTTTGCCACCCCAGTTCAGACAGACCTATATGCAACTCAGTCTTGACCCTGTGCCTCATGGGAACAGTCCAGCCCGAACTGCCAAGCCATGTCTTCCCTGGACCGGAAACAAGCATCCTGGGACCGGTTTCGGGCTAACAGCCCTCATCAGCCAGGCTAGCTTGAATCCAGTGGCAAAGTGAGCAAGGGACCCACGTCTGGGCATACCCTGCCAACTTAGGGTGAACAAAGCAAACACAAGGAGATGATGGACGGAGCGCTGAAACTTTTCAGACACTCACCCACAGTCACAGATCTGGGTTGAATCCATCATCGTTCTTTAGCTCACTTTGCCACCCCAGTTCAGACACAGCTATATGCAAATCAGTCTTGACTCTGTGCCTCATGGGAACAGTCCAGCCCGAACTGCCAAGCCATGTCTTCCCTGGACCGGAAACAAGCATCCTGGGACCGGTTTCCGGCTAACAACCCTCATCAGCCAGGCTAGCTTGAAGCCAGTGGCAAAGTGAGCAAGGGACCCACGTCTGGGCATACCCTGCCAACCTAGGGCAAACAAAGCAAACAGAAGGAGATGATGGACGGAGCGCTGAAACTTTTCAGACACTCACCCCCAGTTACAGATCTGGGTTGAATCCATCATCGTTCTTTAGCTCACTTTGCCACTCCAGTTCAGACACAGCTATATGGAAATCAGTCTTGGCCCTCTGCCTCATGGGAACAGTCTAGCCCGAACTGCCAAGCCATGACCAGGGAGGACCTGGCTTGGCAGTTCGGGCTGGGCTGTTCCCATGAGGCACAGGGTCAAGACTGATTTGCATATGGCCAGGTCTAAACTGGGGTGGCATGGTGAGCAAAAGAATGATGGATTTAACCCAGATCTCTTGACTGGGGGTGAATGTTTTGATTTGTTCTGCATTCCGTCCATCAATTGTGTGTCTTTTGCTTTCTCGCCCTAAGTGCGCCAGGTATGCCCAGACGTGGGTCCTGGGCTCACTGTGCCACTGGAATCAAGCTATCCTGGCTGATGAGGGGTGAAACCCCGAAACCGGTCCTAGGATGCTTGTTTCCGGTCCAGGGAGAACCTGGCTTGGCAGTTCGGGCTGGACTGTTCCCACAAGGAACAGGGTCAAGACTGATTTGCATATGGCTGGGTCCAAACTGGGGTGGTGTGGTGAGCAAAAGAATGATGGATTAAACCCAGATCCTTGTGACTGGGGGTGAATGTTTGCATTGTCCAGCATTCCGTCCATCACTTGTTTCTTTTGCATTTGTCGCCCTAAGTGGGAAGGGTATGCCCAGACGTGGGTCCCGTGCTCACTACACCACTGGATTCTAGCTAGCCTGGCTGAAGAAGGGTGATGCCCTGAAACCGGTCCCAGGATGCTTGTTTCCGGTCCAGGGAGGACCTGGCTTGGCAGTTCGGGCTGGACTGTTCCCACAAGGAACAGGGTCAAGACTGATTTGCATATGGCTGGGTCCAAACTGGGGTGGTGTGGTGAGCAAAAGAATGATGGATTAAACCCAGATCCTTGTGACTGGGGGTGAATGTTCGCATTGTCCAGCATTCCGTCCATCAACTGTTTCTTTTGCATTTGTCGCCCTAAGTGGGAAGGGTATGCCCAGACGTGGGTCCCTTGCTCACTTTGCCACTGGATTCAAGCTAGCCTGGCTGATGACGGCTGAATAGCCAGAAACCGGTCCCAGGATGCTTGTTTCCGGTCTCGGGCTGGACTGTTCCCATGAGGCACAGGGTCAGACTGATTTGCATATGGCCATGTCTGAACTGGGGTGGTGGAGTGAGCTAAAGAATGATGATGGATTAAACCCAGATCAGTTGACTGGGGGTGAGTGTTTGATTTGCTCAAGCGCTCCGTCCATCATCCCCTTTGGTATCGCTTTGTTCACCCTAAGTTGGCAGGGTATGCCCAGACGTGGGTCCCTTGCTCACTTTGCCACTGGATTCAAGCTAGCCTGGCTGATGAGGGGTGCTACCCCGAAACCAGTCCCAGGATGCTTGGTTCTGGTACAGGAAAGTCATGGCTTGGCAGTTCGGGCTGGACTGTTCCCATGAGGCACAGGGTCAAGACTGATTTGCATGTAGCTGTGTCTGAACTGGGGTGGCAAAGTGAGCTAAAGAACGATGATGGATTCAACCCAGATCTGTGACTGGGGGTGAGTGTCTGAAAAGTTTCAGCGCTCCGTCCATCATCTCCTTGTGTTTGCTTTGTTCGCCCTAAGCTGGCAGGGTATGCCCAGACGTCGGTCCCTTGCTCGCTTTGCCACTGGATTCAAGCTAGCCTGGCTGATGAGGGCTGTTAGCCCGAAACCGGTCCTAGGATGCTTGTTTCCGGTCCAGGGAGAACCTGGCTTGGCAGTTCGGGCTGGACTGTTCCCATGAGGCACAGGGTCAAGAATGATTTGCATATGGCCAGGTCTAAACTGGGGTGGCATGGTGAGCAAAAGAATGATGGATTTAACCCAGATCTCTTGACTGGGGGATGAATGTTTTGATTTGTTCTGCATTCCATCCATCAATTGTGTGTCTTTTGTGACAGCAGAGAAAGCACTGGCACTAACAGTGCCTAGGGAGCTCCGTTCACTGGGCTCCTCCCGGTGCACTCGGACGGCACCAACAATGCGCAATTTCAACCCCACTCACCGGGGCTGTTCTCTTCAAAATCAGCACTAACAGCGTGCCTCGGGGAGCCCCACTCACCGGGGCTCTCCTGTGGACTTCTTCCGGTCTCTGGGGGCAGGAGGCAGACACCGACAGTGTGCCTGGTGGGCCCCCGCTCCCAAGACCTTTCCTCCTTTCGCCCGGTCTCTTCTGCGGCCACCGGAGCCCGCGAGGCTCCAACTTCGTGACTCCCGCAGACTCCTCCCACGACCAGGCTTCCACAATGCCTGACTTTCGGCTCTGCGCTCGGCACCAGGGCCCTCGTTGCTACGGCAACCCACCACCAGGCTTCCTTGGGGCTAAGCTCCGCCCTCGGTCAGGCGGTGCGCCTGACTTCCGTTTTGCTGCGGAGACGTCCCTCCGAGGCACAGAAATGCGGGATGGGCTCTTGCTTCACCTCCAGGCAACGCGGCGGAATCCCCACGCCGGGATTCCCGCAGAAGACTTCGCAGCACAGCGCTGCAGGGCACAAGGGCTCTTCCCGTCCTGGGAATAAACAGGTGGCACTTCACGAGGCGCGCAGCCCAAATCCAGAGGGCAGAGTTGGGCAAAGCTGGGCCCAGGCAGGCCAGCTCACAGGGCCCTCCAGCAGAGGGGCAGTCCCTCGTGGCGGTTCCTTCTGGGGCCCAGTAGATACAGCCAGTAGCCAAAGCAGCACACCATACATGGGGTCACAGCCCCAATATTTATACTTCATTTCCCTTTGTTCTGCCCTGGCACAGGACTTGGCAAACCAGTCCCAACTGGTTCTGGGGGGTACAGAAGCACTTTGTTTACCGTGCTTCTACTCCTCTTTGTCAGGTGGGGGCTCGGTCGTCAGACACACCACAGGGGGGCGGAGCCAGCATTCACCCAGGCAGGCACAGACCTATTCAGGGTCGGGGGACTACTCCTCCCACTACTCCAAATGCAGATCTCCTATTCAGCCTAGCGCTGACTCACCCTGCCCCTCTTCAGCCACACACCTCACCAGCCCCTGTCACTCCAGAGCCAGACATGCAATACACATCAGGCAGGCAGAGACACATAGCACACAGAAATGCCAACTTCTAAAAGTGGCATTTCTAAAATAGTGATCATAAATCTGCGCACACCATTACGCAGCATTTATTATCACTATTCCAAACATACCAAACTTGACCACGCTGCTCCTCTCATATCAGGAATTACCACTGAAACACTTGTCAGGGAATCCCCAATGCATTCCTATGAGAGGGCAGCCTCACAGCAGTGAGAAACCAAAAATGGCTGTTTGTCACTACTAGGACATGTCACACACTTAATGTACATGTCCTACCTTTCACCTACAATGCACCCTGCCCATAGGGCTAGCTAGGGCCTACCTTAGGGGTGACTGACATGCAGTAAAAGGGGGGTCACAGACGTGGCACACACTTTAGGTGTCACGTCACAGCGGCAGTAACACTGCGCGCACAGGCCCTGCAATGGCAGAGGCCTGAGACAGGTTTAAAAGGCTACTTGGTGGGTGGCGCAAGCAGCGCTGTAAGCCCACCAGTTGCATTTAATTTACTGGCCCCGGGTATATTAGATACCCCTTTACTGGGGACTGATAGGTAAATTAAATATGCCAAACAGGTGTAGACCAATCTTACCATGTTTACCACAGAGAGCACATGCACTTTACACTGAACAGCAGTGCTAAAGTGCCCAGAGTCCTAAAACCACCAACACCAGGTCAGAAAAAAGACAATGAGGAAGGCAAAAAGTTCAGGGATGACCCTGCAAAAGGGCCAAGTCCAACAGATATCAATAACTTCATCTGGGGAGATAAGAAACCTAGACTCCAGAAACAACTTTTGCATTGCACGAGGCAGGACAGAGGACTGGTGGTGTCCTTACTGTCACAGTACTATCAAGCTGCCCAGCTCTGCTATCTCATAGAATGGAACCAGCCCCTCTCTGAGAAGCATTGGGTATTTATGGATCAAGCGGTAGCTGGCTCCTACATATAAAAAGTAGTGTGGCACCCATGGTCCCTTCACCTGCCGGAACTGCAGCTTCACCTGCCTCGGAGAGCCCGAGACTCCCGCCAAGAAGGACCTCAACCATCTCCGGTGCATCCTACTAAACACCCGCTCCGCACGCAAACACGCCGTCGAGCTCTGGGACCTACTCGACACCTCATCACCGGACGTCGCCTTCCTGACAGAGACCTGGATGAACGAATCCTCCGCACCCGACATCGCCATAGCCATCCCCGATGGCTACAAGATCACCCGCAGAGACCGAACGAACGGAATCGGAGGAGGAATCGCCATCGTCCACAAAGACACCATCAAGGTCTCGAACAGCACCGACAACACTCTCAGCACCGCCGAACACATGCACTTCCAGATCCACACGGATCCCAACACCACCGTAAGAGGCACCCTCATCTACAGACCCCCGGACCCCGACCCCAGTTCAGCGACTCCATCGCCGACTTCATCAGCACGCACGCCCTGACCTCCACCGACTACATCCTCCTCGGAGACCTGAACTTTCACCTGGAGAACAACAACGACAGCAACTCCTCCACCCTGATCGACAACCTCGCCAACCTCGGACTGAAACAGCTCGTCACGACGCCGACCCACATCGCCGGACACACGCTCGACGCTATCTTCTCCTCAAGCTCCCACGTCTCCTTCAGCCACACCTCCGAACTCACCTGGACCGACCACCACTGCATCCACTTCACCTTCCGGAAACCCGCCGCACACCACCGCACCCTACAGATCCCCGCAGATGCTGGAGCAAAGTCTCCGAAGACCAACTCCAGACAAACCTCGCACTCAGCCCACCCACCGACCCCTCCAACCCCGACGCCGCCTCCCGCAATCTCAGACGATGGATGGACGACTGCGCCAACACCTTAGCCCCGCTGAAAAAACCAACCTACAAAGACACCAGCAAGAGAGCCAGCTGGTTCACCCCGGAACTCCTAGCATCCAAGCGCACCTGCCGGAAACTGGAGAACAAATGGCACAGCGAGAAGACGCCGGACAGCCGCGCAGCCCACAAAGACGCCATCCGCAACCACCATCACCTCATCAGGTCCGCCAAGAGGACCTCCTTCAAAGACCGCCTCGACAACAACGCACACAACAGCAAGGAGCTCTTCAGCATCGTGAAGGAACTCTCCAACCCCAGCTCCAACGCCAACGACATCCCGCCGTCGCAAGCCCTGTGTGATTCCCTCGCCACCTTCTTCCACCGCAAGATCGCCGACATCCACGACAGCTTCGACTCCCGGACGACCCCAACAGGCCCCGGCACATCAGACCCGCCGCACCCCATCGACCACGACCCCTGACAGCCTGGGTCAACGTGAACACCGAGGACACAATCAAGACCATGGGCACAATCCACTCCGGCTCCCCATCAGACCCTTTTCCACACCACATCTTCAACAAAGCCGGCAGCTCCATCGCACCCCACCTGCGCAACGTCATCAACCTCTCCTTCGAGACCGCGACCTTCCCAGAGAGCTGGAAACACGCCGAGATCAACGCCCTACTCAAAAAACCCAAGGCGGACCCGAGCGACCTGAAGACCTTCCGGCCCATCTCCCTGCTTCCATTCCCAGCTAAGGTCATCGAGAAGATCGTCAACAGACAGCTCACCCGCTACCTCGAAGATAACAGCATCCTGGACCCCTCCCAGTCAGGATTCCGCAGCAACCACAGCACCGAGACCGCCCTCATCGCCGCCACAGACGACATCAGGATCCTGCTGGACAACGGCGAGACGGCGGCCCTCATCCTCCTGGACCTCTCCGCCGCCTTCGACACTGTTTGCCACCGCACACTACGCACACGCCTCCACGACGCAGGGATCCGAGACAAGGCCCTGGATTGGACCACCTCCTTCCTTTCCGGCAGAACCCAGAGCGTCCGCCTCCCCCCATTCCGAGCCGAAGCCTCCGAGATCATCTGCATCGTACCCCAGGGATCTTCCCTCAGCCCGACACCGTTCAACATCTACATGGCTCCACTCGCATGCATCGCCCGACAGCACGACCTCAACATAATCTCCTACGCCGACGACACTCAACTGATCCTCTCCCTCACCAAGGACCCCCTCACTGCCAAATCCAACCTCCACGAAGGAATGAAAGCCATCACCGACTGGATGAAGTGCAGTCGACTTAAGCTGAACACAGACAAGACGGAGATCCTCATCCTCGGCTCCAACCCATCAGCATGGGACGACTCCTGGTGGCCCTCGTCACTAGGGGCACCCCCGACACCAACCGACCACGCACGCAACCTGGGAGTCATCCTCGACTCAACGCTCACCATGACCAAGCAAGTCAACGCAGTCTCCTCCTCCTGCTTCAACACCCTCCGCATGCTCCGCAAGATCTACAGGTGGATCCCGACAGACACGAGAAGAACAGTCACCCAGGCCCTCGTCAGCAGCAGACTCGACTACAGAAACGCCCTCTACGCAGGAGCCACGACCAAGCTCATCAAACGACTGCAAAGAATCCAAAACGCCTCTGCACGCCTGATCCTCAACATTCCACGCCACAGCCACATCACCCCCCACCTGAAAAACCTGCACTGGCTCCCCGTCGACAAGAGAATCACCTTCAAACTCCAGATCCACGCACACAAGGCACTCCACAAAACCCGCCCAGCCTACCTCAACAGTCGACTCTCCTTCTACGTTCCCAACCGTCAACTCCGCTCCGCCGACCTCTCCCTGGCCACCGTCCCGCGCATCCGGAGAACCACCACCGGAGGACGAGCCTTCTCTCAACGCGCCGCCAAGATCTGGAACACCCTTCCCCTCAACCTACGACAGACCCAAGACCTGCTGACCTTCAGGAGACGACTCAAGACCTGGCTATTCGACCAGTAGCGGCAACACCCCCCCCTCCTCTCCCTCAGCGCCTTGAGACCCTCGCGGGTAAGTAGTGCGCTTTACAAATCTTGTGATTGATTGATTGATTGGCTGCCTCGTAGGCATAGGGCTTGGGGTCTCTATTCCTCTCCTGTGACATGTGCGACTCTAAAGGTTTGGGATAAAGTGGCAGCTAAAGCTGGCCTTACTACGTTCCCTTCACCCATGACACCCCTTTTTTAGTAATCCAGACTTTCCTCCTGGGTTGGCACAGAGTAGCTTCTGACAATGGGTAGATGGGGGCTGTAACCAAAAGGGCTGTTTATTCGATCTGGACGGGCTGATCTCGTTTCACCAACTTAAGATTGATTACTCCTTGCTGGAAAAAGTTTGGTTCTCATTTATGCAGTTGCGCCATTGCGTGATGAGTCCCAACGTACACATGGGTGCAAGCCGACCAATGACCCCGTTTGAAAAATGGCTGTTTCTTAAATCGTTGATAAGAGGCTGGTCTGGGAGATTTATGCCTACCTAGGTAAAGCGGGGCTATGTCAGCGGACCCCTGGCCAGAGGCGATGGGAGGCTAAGGTGGGCAGACCCTTCACGGACAAAGAATGGGAGGATATTTCTTACAGAGCCCATCACATGGTGCACATGGTAGTAAACACTGAAACAGCATATACGATAATCTCTTATTGGTAGTATACGCCGGACCGCATCCGGAGATGAAATGAGGACCAATCGGGAGACTGTTGGCGGGGCTGTGGGAATCCTGGGACCCTACTGTAACTCCTGTGGCACTGTCCCAAATTGACTAGGTACTGGGTCCAAGTCCTGGACAATATTGACATTGCTTTTAACACTGCTATCCCACGATTCCCAGCTTACATTACCTTGGGGCTCCCAAATACATTGACATTCCCGCTGCACTCCCTTCGAGGGAGACAGATGGCCCTCGCGCTGAACGAGGCTCACCGAGTCATACTATCATCCTGGGGCACAGACATAACAGCAGACCATAGAGCATGGCTGCACCAATTGTGGCTCCTTCTAGGAATGGAGCGGCTGTCCATTGCGGTGACACCAGAGGGCTCCTCTTATGCAGAGCTATGGGCCCCTTTTATTTCAATTATTTCTAAAGAATTCCGAGAGCTGTCCTGCCCATCCTATCTTCGCATCTTGCGATTGATCCAAGAACCCTCTCCCTCTGAGTGATTAAGGGCATTGGTAGTGGTGCACTTGGGGGGAGGGGGGTCCTGGATGAGGGACACATGGGTTATCCGCTCATCTCCTAGTCTAATAGCAGTTTGGAAGTTTGGTGGGGGGGGTGGATATTGGTTCTTTTTTGTCGTTTTCTGCATGTTGTTTTTTATTTTATCCAAAACTCAGTCCTTCTTATTGTGGACGGCAATCCATTCTGTTGATTAAACGCGGCAGGCCCTATTGGGTTGTAGGCAGCATGCTGTGTTATCAGTGTCCTCTGTCTAAATCGTTGTATGTACGTGGTCGGCCCAGAATTGGTTGTAGGAGGCATGCTGTGTTCAACATGTTTGGACTGCTAATAAACAGAATTGATTTTAAAAAACAGGCAAAAGTGGGGGGGAGGTGGTGGAGGGTGGGGGGGGGTTCTGCAACAAAAACCCAGTTTCCTACACCACACCTCTAGTACAGGATCCCTAGATACACTTATTTCGCCACTGCTCTTTCAGAGCCCCCAACTCCCACTTCCTCCCACTTTAATCCATCCAAAAATGCTGCGGATCTACTCATCTGCTGCTGTCCGAATCACTTCAACCAGAACGGGACAAACAGCTTGGGGACAAGATAGGGCAGGCAGTGAATAACAGCACGTAGACCACCATTCAGCTTCCCGATCTTTATCCAGTGTGAATCATGTATGCTCTGCTCTGTATGCCTGTATGGGCCAGGATCACTTTCTGATGTGTATGATTAGTTCTCAAAGCTGTCTTTCTTAGAAATAGGCTTCAGAGAGACGTTTGGCACGGCTGCTGCATGGCTGTTACCACCTCTCCTAAAGGAAAATAAAAGTAATTTGTTCATGTTTTGAAAATATGTAAAGCATCTCTTTCCAAACTGTGGGTCGGTTGCAAGCTGTTTTTTAGTGGGTCGACGAAAGTCCAAGCAATAGATAAAGATGCCTTTAAATTCTATATTTATCTTATCACATTTGCTTCGCTCATAAGACAGAGGTCAAATGTCTGACAAACTGCTGATTATTTTCTAAATATGGGGATTGGTGTTTATTAGCTCCTCTCAGTAGTCTGAGAGAGAAAAGTAAAGTGAATTATGTGACAATCTAGCTGAGGTATGGGGAGTGTGAAAGAAAAGGCTGTATGGTGTAATTTTTTGTAACAAACAACAAAATGTAACACTTGTAAATGAACTGTACACATTCAGCAGTTAGGAAAGCAAAAATGAAGCACTTTTTTGTAATTCTGAAGTTTAATGGAAAAAAAGATTTTAATAGGATCAAAACAAATCAAACAACTTTACTTGGTGATGCACAAATGATAAATATTCACTGGAACCCAGTTTCCACACATTAGCATATGTGTGCAATGTAGTTATTTAAATCAGTAAAACTTTATGTGCAACTTTAGTGTCCATTTCAGTTGAAAATGTGCTGTCTAAATAACAGTGCAGTACCACACGATGCTCTACTTACATTAAAAAATCATCCTCCGCATGTCCCTTAAGCTAGGTGGGTTGCAAAAGTGTCTCATTCTAAAAATTGGGCCGTGGACCTAAATGGTTTTGAAAGAAGTGTGGTATAGGTCAGCAGCAGGGTACTTGAACGATAATGTTGTCTTCCATCCTCTTTTTAGGTCTCGCCTGCGTTGCAGCGCATGCGCTGCTCGCTTCCGAGATCTATAGTCGTTGGTTTTCTGTCGGGCTTCTTTGGAAGTGGGGTGGAAGCTCCACCCATGCTTTTCCATGCTTTTTATTGGCGCGCATCATAAACGCTCGCTTTTTTACTGGAAGTGAGGCTTCTTTGTCCCCTCCCTGTCTCCCTTTTTCCTCGCCCACCCGGACTGGAGATTTTGCAGGGAGTGACATGTTTTCCTGTTTGCACATATACTTTTAGTGGCAATAGCAGCCAAGCTGCATTTTTTGGGTAAACAGTGGGGCGATGTTTTAAAATACAGCACTCATGGCGCGTTTTTACAATTATGTTTTACATCGGTGGTGCGATGTTTTAAAGTACGGCACTCACGGCGTTGTTGCAATCAGGAAATACGGCACTCATGGCGTTGTTGCAATCAGTGCATTTTTGGGGTAAACAGTGGTGCGATATTGGAAATGTTGTCCGAATGATAAATCTGTAACCGTGACATCGAGGAAGCCACGATTTTCAGATAAAAATGTGCCGAGCTTGAAGTAGCGAGAGACGTGTAGCTTTCTTATTACATTCAGCTGGAATTGCAGCGTAAAATAAAGTAAGTGTGGAAGTACAGCTTTAGTGTTAGATGGAATTAGAATTGCTGCGCTGTGTAAATCAAGGGTACAAGTGCAGTTTTGTTATTAGATTGAGCTAGAATCACAGCTCAAGCTGAAATAATAATTTCCAACAGGAAATATTGCTTTGAAAAACAACTCATTTTACATTAGATGCCACAGCGCCCCTCCCCGCCAAGTTTATGTTAAGCAAAATCAATTCTACGACGCGGGTGAAATGTGAATAGTGTAGATACAACCAATTTCTAAAGCTATTTGCCTTCCAGAGAAGCACAGCCATTTGCATTTCAGGCCTTGCTCGCTGCCTTTGCCACTGGAGTCTTTTCAAATGTTTTACGGATGCATGTATTTTTCTATGGTGTTGTTGAAACATAAGTTTAATGATTTGACATATATAATAGCAATTACTTTGTTGCACAACAGTCGATTAATGAAAGTAAAACGTGCGGCTTCGGTGGAATATTTAAAGAATGAATAGATTACTGTACTTGTCCCAGTTACTCCCTCGCACACTAACATTGGCCCCCTTTGTGGAGTTGTTTTTGTTGAGACAGCTGCAGGCACTGATGTCATATTTTTTCAGTAGTTAAGTCAGAGAAAACTAATTGTTAGGCATTTAATGGTTGGAACTTAGACGGCACTTCAAAGATACTTTAATTAACTCCGTGCCCTTTTGTTTCCTGAGGTAATCACGCACGAACAGTAAGATACAATGAATGCACTTTAATTAAACAGTGTTGGATAGACTGACTACAGAAACCACCAGTTCACAAAGACATTTGCTCGTAAGAACACTAGCACGTTCAAATGCCACTATTTACGAGTGCAAATTGATTAATATTCACAAAACGTGAGTTTAAACAAAAATCTCTTCACTCACTTACCCAATTTTGGGTCATATTACTTGTGAGTACATCTGGAACCAGAGGTGAGGAGTGCACTTTCAGGGTTGGGGTGTCTTGGAAAGTTTGGGCACGCTAACTAACTTGTAAGTCTGTCAGTATTCATCTTTTTCTCTGTCTATAGGCATTCGGGGATTTACTCCTATTGAGAGCAGGAGTAAATTATTTTCCAGCGTGAGAACGAGAATACAGCACCCGAAAAATTCTTTTGAAGTAATGCAAGGGGTTTCTGCATAGGAAAACTAATTTCCAAGTAGAGAAAAAAAACAGTAAAAACCTTCAACTGCACTAATGCATGCATTCTTGTTTACTCTATGCAATTAAGCATGTATAAATAAATGTCTTTGCATTGGCGTATTTGGGAATTCTCAAACGTTTTTCCAAAGTCTTTCTTGGAATCTGCAGCTGTTGCAACTTCCTATAGGAACTCCTCTAAATCTCCTAGAACTGCATAACTCGGAAAATCTACACCAAAACATAGGTCTAAATCCGTGAGTGTAGATGTTTACATTTCTTTGTGAATCAGGTGGTTAACACGCTGCTCTGTAAATGTATTCTCTATATAAGTTATGGGCATATGATGTAATGTACTGAGTAGGATGGAATGGTAGCTAGAAATTGTCGGTGGTAATTCTTTTGGGTCAGGTAGAGTTTACAACATGGACTTTTGGCTGTGCCCTGGGGCGCAATCTACGAATAAACTATTGTTGAATCTGCACTTGTGTGTTTAATCTCTTCACTAGTAACGAGGATGTTATGTACAAGCTTATGAACTTTAGAGCCTAGTACAGAAACACCCTTTGCTAATTCCAACTTGAAGATTTTAATTGTGGACATATTCTTGGCTAATCCTAAAATTGGCAGAGTTGTGTTGTGATTATCTGCATTACCAGATTAAGCTGTACTGGACTGTCTGTACGTGTGTGTGTAGAGTGAAAGTTGGTGTGTGCGCCCAAATGACCATCTACTGGAAAAATATGAGTTACATGTCCACAGAGCCTTCATCATATTTAAAAAGGAAAAAAAAGTCCTTTTTTTTTCTCTTCAGTTTTTAGTTTCTGGTTGATTGCCTTCGTTCCATTTCAGGTTGGTGTTAAAGGTGGACATCTAGTTTTGGTACCTGGATTATTTTAAGGCATTTTCTTACCATCAGGGCTGGACTGGGACAGAAAAAAGTCCCAGGTAGCAAAATAAAAGTGGCCCCCATTATTGAATCTGAAAAAAGTGGCCCACATTTGAAAATCAAGGCAGTTCACAACTTGTAAAACAAGCATTGTCATAGCCAATAGGTCTCGCCTTTGGGACCATATAAGTGTTTAGCCATGCAACAGTTGATGTTGTTGCACCAAGGATATTGTGCTGCATAACTAAATACTTATAAGGTCCCAAAAGCGAGACCTATTGGCGATGCCAATGCTTTTTTTTCGAGCTGTCCGTTTAGATCCCTTTTTGCGATTTTTCAATCGTCTCCAACTAAAAGCAAAAAATATATTTTATCTCTTAGACGTTGAAGTAAGTATGTCCCTTTTCAGTCTGAAAAGGAAGCTTGCGCTTTGGGGTTTTCCCCCATTGTTCCTCACCATCTCCCATAGTTTTTACATGTATCTCGCCCCTTTTAGACGATTCTTGCTAAATTTCCTGTGTGTTGTCACTTTCAAAGTGAATGAGCTAATTTATGTGAAAGTATCTACAGAACTCAGCTTCCTTGAAACTCTCATTCAGTGCCATAAAGACACTCAGTACTGGGTGCGGTCATCATATGGGCCAACCAGAACAGGCCAGGAGAAGCAGCTTGCCTCCTGGTCCCCCGGGCACTGCCCATGCTACCTTGGGGCCACGGATCACGAAGGAGGCAGCAGGAACAGAGAGTAAACCCAGATGGAAGCCATGTTTACTGTGCACTTTTGGCCTTTCCCTAGCCTCTTTGGAGCAAATAGGAGGCTGCTGCAGGGTTCAAGAAAGGGTTACCCCATGATGTCATCGCCAGTCAATGGATGTGTGATGTCACTTGTGCTCCCAGTTGTGTTTGGGAGTCAGCACAAGAGGCAGTCACTTTAGCTGAATGCAACTTAGCATCAAGTGGCACTTTTATTTGGGAGACAAGGGAGATATTTCCAAGGTAGCGTTACTCTTTCACCATTGTTTCTTTTGTGAAATAAAGGAAAAATGGCTTTTTAAATGAAAGCCAACATGACTCTATAACCATACATCAAAATTAAGGTAACCAACTACAGGTGCGTTTGGCTCCACTCTGGATTAAGACACTCTCTGTATTCTATTCTGCCCTCTCACCTCACTCCGCAAAAAAAAAGCTACAAAATGCTCAGTCATGTTAAGTCCGAGAAAAGTAAAACAAGCATTTGCAATGCAATAGGTCTCGCATTTACGCAAGTTTGAGCTATTGACATAGCAAATGACAATGCCTTTTATTTTTGTTTTCGTTTTTAAAACATAAATAAAAGGCATTGTGATTTACAATGCCAATAGCTTAAACCAGGGTAAATGCGAGACCTATTGCATTGCAAATGCTTGTTGCTTAAACAGTCGTTTAGAAGCGGTTTAGACAGCTCTAAAAACACTTGTGACTTATTTTGCCGTTTTTAGATGACATTTTAAAGGCACATAATGCGGGCTTTTGGTGATTATTTCCAATTTTATACAAACTCTTTATTTTCCCAATTTGTACAAGCTTTTATTTCTCCTATTATGTTTACTAGCCTTCATATAAAAATACCGGTGATAAGACTAAACCTCTGGACAGGCTGCAACCTTGCCTCTGCGCAGTGACCCGAGGCCCGTTGCAGTTGTGCCTGGCCTGTGCCTCTTTAAGAGCTCGGCGAGGGCGGTGCTGCACCGTGAGCGAGAAGGAATCACTTCCAGGTCCGGTAGAGCAGCTGTTTGTCAGTGTCTCGCCTGTGTTTACGTTAGCGGTCCCGGGAATCCCCCGGTCTTTGGGGAGCGACGGCGGTTACAAGGTGGCTTCGTTCCTTCCTGGCTGCGCGTGACGGGGAGACACGAGCGGCGCTCCGCCTCTCCCGGCGAGGCTGAGATGCGCTGACGCCTGTTGCTAGGTCACTCGCCGGTGCACAGCTTCCTGGGTACACGGGGAAACTGTCCGCACACCAACCGGGCGGCGGTCGTTATTACCGACGCTGCGGCAGTGGGGCGACGGGCCCTCGGGGCTGCGGCGCGGAGTCCATGGTAAGTGCCGACAACGAGCAGAGCGAATTGGGGGAAGGTGAGGGTGCTGCAGCTCGGTACACACAGGGTGCCCGTGTAATACAGCACTTCACGGCTGGCACGGAATGGGGGGTCTAATTTAGACCCTAAAATACAGTACCGTGTACTGGCAGCGCATTATGTGAACCTGAGTGGGAGGTACTCATCGTAAACATTACACACGACTTAAAAACACATAAAATGACTTAAGCAAGACTGCTGACAGTAACACATTTTTACACACGTTGATCGACCTTTGTGTACCCCGCTTTAGTGCCACACCTTTCTTGTTTGGGTTTATGTCCTCTCCCCATGAGTGATCGAACTGACGTCACTGCGAGGCAGTGTGGGGGTGGAAAGCCTGGCTCATGTTCTAGCTCCTAAGGTCTCATTATGTAACCGAAAGCAAAAACGCCTTGGTGCATATTGTGAAACGACGAGTTCTTATCTGTAAATAGAACTTCCTGCGGCATTTAATCACATGGCTGCAGCCCCCTGGCCGGCCAACGAGATAAAGTGTTTAGTCAAAATCGTTCAAATGGTTCTGTTTATATATGTAGATTGGTAACCAATAGCGTTATCTCCGTATACATATGGAATATTTTATTAAACTGATTTAAAAATAAATGAAAAATAACTCCCAGCTTCTAATTGTTGTTTATGCTTTACCAGCTGGGAAGTAAGTGTTATCACAGTGGGCATCGAAGGGTTGCAGTTAACATATCAGTTCAAACCAGAGACCTCTAGATTTCAAGATAACTCTTACCTATTATTATTTGCACGTGTTGGGACACTACATGTAGCCGATAATGTTTGCCAGGATCTTTCAGTGTAGAAATGTCTTACCATATGCACTATACCCATTTGAAAACGGTCGCTCAAGTAATACAAGTGCCCTGTAACTCAGCAATTATTTTCCCACACAAAACCTTTCTCTCTTTGACTCTGCTGCCTGCTGTGTTTTTAGGTCTCGCCTAGGCAGCGCTTGCGCTGTCTCGTTGAGACATGCAGTATATACTATAGCAGGGAAGCTTCGTTTAAGCTCCGCCCACTGTCCGCTCATCTTTTGGATTGGCTTACATCCTAAATGCTGCATTCTGATTGGTTTTCGGCTTGTTAGTCCCTCCCCATGACGGCCATGTCATTTGTGTCCTTCCATGGCTATCGGCCCCTTTACTGCACAGACTACTTTCTTCCCCGTCACTCCCCGTCCCTCCCTCCCGCAGTCCGTGACTTCTTGGCGGCCCTGCCCCCCTCCAGGCACTCCCGGTGGTGCTCGTTCCTTCTCGCGCCCGCCCGCACTCCCCCTTCCAATGCAATAGGTCTCGCGTGAATGCGAGTCCTATTGCATTGCACATGCTTGTTTTTCTTCTCTGGCGTTGAAGGATAGCGTTTTTTTGTCGTCATAAAATAAAGAAACCTGACTTGAGATTTGGGAAGTGCAGGCTCCACCCCTGCAATAGGTACGGTAGTGTTAGTATCCAGAGTTTTGTATACACTCGTAGGCCGGGGGTGGGCACGGCTGTCAGGGGGCGTGGCATGGCTGCAGCCTGGGAGGTCAGGCAGGAAGCGGAACTGAAGATGGCGGAGTCCCCGCGGCCGCTGGAGGGCAGGAGCGGCGATACCATGGTGGGCGGCCAGCGGCGTCTGGGGGACCCACTTGTGTCAGGTGCGACTCCCCGGTTTCACCACTGCCCCCGCCTTTCTCTACCTTGTCATATTAAATGAAATTATGAAGTTGATTTACAACCGCAGTTCAGTCGCACAGCACTGCTGTGATTAAAGGTTTGTTAGTCAAAATCATTGAAGTGAGGAATCAATTAAGTACAATTGAAACACTTGTTGAAATGTCACGTTTGTGACGAATGCTCACTTATAGCTTGCTTTGAATTAACTCACTGTGACATTACTGTCAGAGCAAACATTTTGAAACTGTTGTGCACCGAAGGGTTCCATGTGGACCTTGAATTAGAGACATGGATGCTCGAATGCATTAAACGCACGGTTGTTTTATGGGCTTGTCTAATTCCTACCCCGTGTATTTTGGTTTGCAGTATTTAGGGGCCTATAATAGGTTGCCATGTATTGGTAGAGTAGTGGGCCTAGTAGTAGACAATGTGTTGCTTTTCAGCTAGTGTATTATTGTAAAATCGTTTTCATTACTTGTACGTGATTTGAAATGGTCTAGGCTGGATTTTCAGCCCCTCCCCCCCCCCAGATGTTACATCTTGTAATTAATAAATATTTCTTCAGCACGTGGCTACATTAATCCTCATCATTTCAGAGACCAGGAGAATGGATGATATGAGGCACTGTGCGTTTTGTTTGCTGGTGGGCAATAAGTGGCAGTATCATACTATCTGTGTGCGTGTGTTGACATACTGACGCCTCGCAAGTTCCTTGCTATGTTCTACACAAATGGTGTATGCTGAAGGTAGTCCGCGATGTCCGTCACTCCCTTTATCTAATGAGACAGATTTTCTGGGGCGAGGGATTACCAGCAGTTTGTGCTGAGTGCATGGATAATGTGAACTATAGTATTCAGACGGATCCAGTTGGTATAGGCACAAAGGATTGAATGACTGGCCTGCAGTAAACCAGTCCAAGAGTTGGTGGGCCTGGAGATGAGATCGGTGTCTGATGATGTACACTTGAAAGTTGTAGAATGGTGAAAGCATTAAAGAAGTCTGCTGTACTGTACAAAGTTGCGTTGGTCAGATCATCTGTTGCTTTCTTTTTGACCATCAATTCAATTTTAAAAATCCTAATTTTCATGTTGTTAAACGCAGCAGTGCAGGTTTGGACGATAGTTCTCGGAGGATACTTCAGGGTGACAGCAGCACTTGGGTAGCATCACAACGTGTTCTAAGAAATGCGGCAGTTTTCCTATTCTGTCCTTGAGGCTGTTGCTGCTCCAACAGGTTATTCTGGAGCAGTGATTGTCGTTTTGAAAACCTACAGAGAAGCAGATTGTGTCTTGCTGTCATGCTGTGTTAAAGTTGTGCTGAAAGTTTTAACCTTCCTGGGCGAACCTCCTTTGTACTTTGAACAGTGAGTGATTTGAGATGCATCTTAAAACTGTACAAAATGGCGCTTAGAGGATTAAGTAAATTGTTAACACTGACGCGTTGTCTGCGGAGGAGGACGCTCAAACATCTTTGTTTGCAATTAAGGGCTGAGGAAGAGGAGAATTTGTTTGAATTTCTTCTTACATTGAGAATGTTAGATTAAGATTAAACTGAAAAGAAAAGTGAATTGGTAGATAACCTTGTAATTGGTGGAATCTGTGTAATGTTATTACATTGTCGCCACTTGTAACTGGCAAATGGTGAAATGACCAGCGTACACAATTGTAGCAACAGCAGAATTAAACAGAAGCTGTTATTTGCAAACTGTTTCTCTTGGATGTAGTGATAGAAATCTTTAGTGGACATGCATGCTTTAGATTTAAGGAATCACTAATGAAGAACAGATAATGGGGTAATTTAGATAGTTGAACGAAATGAGATAAATACAGTCGAGCATGGACACAAAGGAAGTGGGAGATAATATGAAAAATAATTATTAAAGGCTGGGTTGAAAGGGCGCTTATAGTAACAGGACAAGTGGGCTCTGCTGCCACTCCAGTCGTTTTTGAAATACAATGATGTAACAAAGGAAGGGGCGATTTACTGCAGGCCAGTGGAAGGAAAAATCGCGTGCCTTATTGTTGTGCACTGCAGGGTGGAAGTAAAATAGGCATTATAGATGTTTTAGTGGTCATCTCTGGCGTGAAGTTAGTAGAGGCACATGATGGTTATGGGGGAAACCAATTGAGTTAATGGGGTTTATTTTCAATCTACGACACGTTTCAAGGGCCAGAAGGCTGAATCGTAGATTTGTGGCTAGAAAAAGAATCTTGTTTGAGGTTGCCACAACAACTCTGACATATCCAATAGCTGTGGTACGTTGGTGCTATACTTTATGATCAGGGTGTGAAAAATGTTCCCTCCTCTATTCGAATACGGAAATTTAGAGTCTCTTGTATTAGGCCTGTCGCTTCAGTGTGCAGGGTGATTCACTTTTTTTTCCCACAACACATTTTATTAGATTTTCTGCCACAATATGGCCCGGAGAGCCGAATACATACACAATTAGGCTTTCTGATATTGGCATGGCATTGTTTCCAGTGTTTGAACCAAACATACTTGCTAATAAAGAAAGACAAATACAAGTCGGTAACATAAGAAAATGCGCTTTGCCTCATCAGTGCTCCCCGTGCCTACCCAGCCCGTGTCCCAAAGGCCACCAAATTCTTGAGTTATGGAGCATTGTTTGTGCAGACCATATTGTTGAATTTCAGTGTCTAAATGCCTGTACACAGAGAATATGGGTTCAAGAATTAAACCTCGGTAGTCTGCCCACCAGTGCCAGATTTTGGAATGTTTCTGTGGGCATCCCCTTGCTTGAAATACAGGTATCTCTAAGTCAATAGAAAAATCCATGCCCTTCTTCCAGATACCTAGCAAAGGCAGAGACTCAGCCTTTCAAAGTTTGGCGATGTCATGCAGGTGGCGTTTATATCTGTTACCCCCAACCCCATCAGTGCTATGCAGTAGAAGTAAATTCGGGGACTAGGCTAAAACCTCATCCAGGCCCGACACGATCACCTTCCAGCACCAAGCAAGAGCGCTACAGGCCCACCCTGTATAGAAGGTACCATCTTCGTTGCCGCATCTCAAGCAAATGGGGGAAGCAACAAGTCCCACACCCAAAGGTTTTACAGAGTATAGTAGGCCCGATGTAGATGTTTAAATTGAATTAATCACAGGCGAGATGAGATCGCAGCACCGCGCGGGGACTCCAATGCCTCTGTCCAGTCATCATCTATATGGCCTTAAATCACTTTGCCACGCTGCCCAGAGGTCATCTAGGGTGGTAGTACTATTGGTGGTTAAAGATTGATAGAGCTTTGTTATTTTATGATCACTAAGGTCTCTCATAAGGAGTTTGCCCTCTAACGGGTTAAACTCTGGAAGGGCCGTAAGACCATTGATATAGGGGGTTAATGCGTGGCAAAGTTTTAGGTACTTATAAAATTGGCTGCGGGGCATGGAGAATTCAGATTGTAGTTCTTGGAACGATTTAAGGATAAAGCTATGCATAATGTCTCCTAACGAGGAAATGCCAATATTGGGCCCACCCTCAAAAACCCGGTAGGTCCACCACTTGGGAATGAATCTGTTTTGCCACAATGGAGTCTCTTGCGTGAGACGGCCCCACCACCCCATCCTATGAAGGGATTGCCTCCGCACCAGAATGTGGGTCTGTGAGGAAGAACAGGACTTCATCGGCATATAGCGTAATGTGGCCCGAGATATCCTGTGACCATTTAAAACCCTGGACTAAGGCATCAATTTGAATCCATGCGGCCAGTGGCTCCATGGCCAAAGCAAATAAAAGGGGGGACAGGGGGCAGCCCTGTCTAGTGCCACTCCTGATGGGGAATGGGAAGGAGACCAAGCCTGCCACACGCACAGAAGCAGTGAGGTCTGTATACAGCAGATGAATGTAAGCGAGAAAGCGAGGGCCCGTGTTAAGGTGTCGCATAAGTGCGAATAGATAGGTCCAGCTAACAGAATCGAATACCTTATCTCTACCTGCTAACAGAAGGGCAGCCGGAAGTCCCAAGCGGTCCATGGCGGCTATTGCATTATGTGCCAGACGGATGTTGGGACGCGTAGCACGACGGGGCATGAAGCCTGCCTGATCTGGATGCACCAGGTCGGTCATGTGGGGATTCAATCTATTGGCTAGGGACTAAGCCAGCAACTTGGCCTCAATATTTAATAGGGAGATCGGGCGGTTTTAGGAGTGAAGTTCTGGGGGTGATCATGCTTTAGGAACACTACAATCTCGGCGTGTCACAAGTCTGGGCAGAGCCGCAGGTCGCAGCCGAGCGAGTGCTGGCCCAGATCCCCTTAGGCAGCTTGACTGCGGCAAGACAGGCACCACCTCCGCGGCACGACACGGCTGCCGAAACCCACCAGGCTGCAGGCGCACGATCCGATGGCTTCAAATCAGTTCTCGGGTGTTGCCCTGTCGCGTTCTTCACTCCATGCACCACGTCAAATGGTGCTGTTGCGTTCCCTGGGCCAGCGCGAGGCCGAGAAGGGAAAATGGATTAGTAACCGGCAGGATTATGGAGGATATAATCGAAGGCTGCTGGAGGTCGCCTTAATCGTGTCCGCCATGTTGGACCGCTAGGCTACGTACGCCCTGTCACTTTTATTTTGTCATTTGAGCTGTTGCTAGTACTGGTTTTATTGTAGCATGGAAGGAAGGACAGCTGGTGGGCCTTGGACTGTAAGTTTTTCATGGGATGGTGAATTTTATGACTGGGAAAGGGTAACATTTTAGGTATAATTCATGGTAAACGGTGCAGAGAAGTTGGAATTTAATTTGTTTGCCTTGCTAAGTGAGACATGGTTAAAATTGCACAGTTTCAGAGGAAGGAAGACTGTGACCTTTTGGACAGTGGAGATTGGCGATGAGGGAGAGACAGAATGCATGTGGAGACCGTTGTCTAGTCTGGAGAAGATGAAGAATATTGATTTAAACAGATTTGTTGTGGAAGGAGAGCTCAGGGAATTTTTTTCTAAGGCGGCTGATGTGGGCAAAACCGGAGCTGACGGAATGAGATACCTCAGACGGCAAGTATGATATCAAGACTGAAAGCTTAATGGCGCACCAGGCCTAGGTCAGAAAGAACTTGAGAAATGTGCAATAGTGGAGCATTTCGTTTTTTCACTATTGGGCCAGGAAGGAATGGCCTCCATACAGCGAGGGAAGAGGTCAGTGTTCAGATGAGAGGAGCTGTCCATTTTAGGGAGAACTAGGTGTAAAAGGTGGAACTGACGACATGGATACCTGAGGCCAGCAGATGAAGGTAGGCTTTGAAGAGGAGCAGGCGAGGATCATCCGAGAACTGCAGATGAGGAACCAGTTTGTTTTCCCCTGAAAACTGTGAACATTTTATTTAGTTTCAATTTGTGATTACTTGCCAAGACTAGAAATAGTCATATTTGTTTGTATCTTTAATGTGTCATTGCCTTTAGTTTTGTTTTTCGAACCATTTCTTTGAACTTTGCTGTTGTGTTCACTGGTTATCTTTTATTCTATATAGATTGAACAGTGTCAAAGTCTCTGCATCAGTTTATTACTACAGGTAATATCACTCATGCGGTCAACTTATAGCAGGTGCAGTTTACAGTTGCGTAACTAAGCCAGAGTAAGCAATGACAGAAATATTGCTTTTTTGCCAGTGCAGCCTTGAATGTTATTCTGGTTCCCTCATCTGTTCAAATGTTGTAACTTCCCTATTGTCTGAAGTGCATACTTCCATGACAAAGGGCCCATGAAAAAAATGAATAGAGCACGGGTCACAAGTTCATGTCTTGTTGATAACCTCCCTTTGCAACATAATTAAATACTTATTGGTTTCTTTTTTTTGTAGTTGAAAATGGAGCCAGTTGATATCTTGTATTTTTTGATGGATCAATAAGTGTGTTGGGTTAAAGAGTGTCGCAGGAAGAAACAGAATGGTGGAAAGAGTATGCAAGATCACTCCGCAATGCATCATATCATGTTTTTAGGTCGAGCATTTGAGACCTCTTGTATATACTTATTATATACTTATGTGTGTATGTACTTTGTGGGCTACGGAGATCAGCCCTAGGACTTGTCTGCTTCCGCTTAGGGACTTTTTCTGTTCAACTGCCTCTATTTAGCTGTCTTGATAGAAAACGACCAGCAGAGGTCAGCAAAATACCATAATTGCTTTCTGCTGAGGGACTTTCTTTTTAAATTTTTCTGGCAACCTCCTCTATTTAACTTTCTTGATAAAAAACAACCAGCAGAGGTCAGTAAAATGCCAGAATCACTTTAGCATTCTCTAGATTCCAGTCCATAGAAATTGAATTCCACGAGCACTCGTAGACAATAATATTTTTTTCAACTCTTGTATTTTCAGTGATATGACCACCGAAGGCCCTGATTTTACATTAAAAACAGAGCTTTGGACTATACCATTTCAATATTTCTCTCCATGTGTTCCCATACCTGGTGTGTCACGCAGTTTGGTGCTTACTTTCCCTCCATGTTAAAGAACAGTAGATGTTTCAGCACCCAGGCTAATGTGCTGCATAGCTAAATACATATAAGGTCCCAAAGGCGAGACCGATTGCATTGCAAATGCTTGTTACTTTTATCTGCCCCTCCTTAATTGATAACATCCTGTGACTTGGAAAAAAGGGAAGTGTTTTTTCAAGTTTCAAATCATTAATTATTATAATGATTATCAAGTTATCAAGGATCTGTTTTTCGATCTGTCTATACATGAGAAGCTTTGATCCAAGTTATGGTTCGGACTACCTTGATTTATGCTGACAGTATACTGTGTGGTTTTGTTCGCGGAGCAGTGTTTGAATAATGTTAGGGAAATTAGTGTGTCGGGGTGGAAAAGTAAGAGCCCGACGTGTCATAGTTAGCGGTGCTAGGCATGATATCGGTGTGAGGCATGATATCAGTGTGAACATCCCCAGCCTATGGAGAAGCTTTAGGCCCTTCATGATAATAGAAAACAGCGAAGATACGAAGGTCGATATCGGAGGATTGCGTCATTGCCTTCCCATTTTCATACAGGGTGATGTATAGCCCATATTTCTGTTTATGCAAATATGACACAAAGGTATTGATTCCTCATAGTGGATTTTTATGGTATTTGATTCTTAAGAGAAGAAGATTAGTGTAATGGGCCATAAAGTTGTGGCCTGAGTTTAAAAAAAGGTAGGTCATTTTAAAGGAGCGTAGTCTTGAGACTTGTAATTGTCACTGGTTAAGGTTACCAGGTTGTACATTAAGACTTTGTATTTGTGCTATCAGCGTGTAGTGTTAGATAGGCTAGGGAAAATGGGATCGGAGGTGCTGTTGCATGCATCCTTCAACTCTGCTAAGATATGAAGTGCCATTTGTTAAAGGTTTGGTGATCATAATAAGGTCACACAAAAAGTATGAAATAGCAGCAGCTTACAGAGTGGTAGACCGGGGGTAATGGCGAGACGTGGAGGATGCGGGGAGAAACAGATCAGTAGGTACACAGAGAAAATGCAGTAGTAAGATACCAGTTTAGATGTTAAAGGTGTGCATCAGTTTTGACGCTCATTTGGTTGAAAAGGCAGACTCGCCTTTGGTACATTATCCTGAAGTATACAAAGAAGTGATGGATGGAATGCTTGAATTAATCTCAGCTACTGGTAATTACTCAGGAACGCATCACAGTCCATCGTTATTTTGCCCACCATGCCACCTCAGTTTCGATCCCAGCATATGTAAATCAGTCTTGACCCTGCTCCAATGGGAAGAGGCTAGCCGGAACCTCCAGGCCAGGTTCTTCCTGAACCAGAACACAAGCAGCCTGGGACTGGTTTCCCTCTTATGAGGTCTCGTCAGCCAGGTATAGCTTGGTTTAAGTGGCATGGTGTGCACAGGACTCACGTTTGGGCATACCTGTTCCGCTTAGGGTGTTACACTGAAGTATACAAAAAAGTGATAGATGGAATGATTGCTAGAATTAATCTCAGCCATTGGTAATTACTTGATGGTCGCATCCCTGTCCTTTGTTATTTTGCAGACCATGCCACCTCAGTTTGGACTCAGCCATATGCAAATCAGTCTTGACTCTGCTCCAGCGGGAACCCAGAGCGATTGCCAGTGGTTAGACTTACTGCAAGCATTCCTCCCGTCACCTTTGGTGTGTTTGATGTAATGCAATAGTTGGCCAAAGGCATGACCAGACGTGGGTCCTGCGCGCAGTGTTACTGGAACCAAATTGCCTGAAGAGCCCCAATCGAGGCAAAACTGGTCTTGGATTACTTGTGTTCCAGTTCATGAAGGACAAGGCCTGGCAGTTCGCGCTGGACAGGTCCTATTGGAGCAGGCTCAAGACTGATTTGCATATGGCTAGGTACAAACTGGTGGCATGGTAGGCAAAAGTACAATGGGTTGGAATGCTACCCCCAGCGATTGCCAGTGGTTACACTTCTTGCAAGCATTCATCTCATCACCGTTTGTGTGTTTGGTAAATTATCAGCATGCCTTTGGGAGCAAAGAAGAAGAAAAACAAGCATTGGAAATGCAATAGGTCTCGCATTTTTTTAAGTTAGAGCTATTGGCATTGTAAATGGCAATGTCTGTTACCTACTAAGGGAGGATGGAGGGAGCAGTTGGTGTCGGAGTGCCAAAATGCTCTGTTGGAGAGTGACTGGCCAAAAGTAAATCAAACAAGCAGCGACTTTTAAAAAAAGAAAGCATGTGTGGACCGTGTAAGTGTATAGCCATGAAGCATATTTTTAACAACTAAGCTTGGGGAATACTTGGATATTACTTTGTGCCAGGGAACAAAACAGAGTCCGATAGAGACCCGTTTCAAGGCCCCCTTTTAAAAACTGCCGGTGCTCAGCACCGGTGGGACCCGGCCCACTTAAAGCCCTGGGTTTTGCACTCTAATTGTGGAAATAATCGTAGGTATTGGTGCTTGGGTACCAATTCATGCACGTTTTCCATCCTAACCAGGTGGTTTTCCCATTAAATCATTCCTCCTTGGGAAATGTGAATAGGAAAGAAGGATGGCAGCACAATTCAAACACACTACTGCAATTCCGGTGAAAACAGGTTTTTCTACCCACAATGGTATCATGAAAAAGCCCGGAAGACGGGCCCTTCAAGTATATGACCAAATGGTTGTGCAGTGGTTGCCTCTCAGACAGTGTGTTCTGGATTGTAAAGTCTAAGTTGGGCAAAAGGCGGGCGCATGTCCCGGTGCCGTGGGGAAGGTACTAAGTCAGTTTTCCCAGTGTCAAACACCAAGGAGTTAGCCACTGAAGTAAGCGTACTTCCTTAGATGGGTGGGAAATACACTATACAGTTGGACACACAGGATAGGGGATACCGGCTGGACGGTATACAGGTAAGGTATGTGGGAGAGGGGACTAGAGTCCAGAGCCATAAGGTGATAGAGGACAGAACAGGAAGCTGGCAATGGGGTGAGAAAAGAGGAGACAGGAAAGAGAGCAAATGGACAATAATTGGGGCCGAGCACCAAGCAGACACAGGGGCAGAACAGGACATAAGTAATAGCGATGAGAAAGAGGAAAGAGAAGGGGCATGGAGCAAGAGATGGTTCAAAACAAAAGGGGCAGCCAAGTCAGGAGAGTGTAGCAGACGAGGCCAAGGCACAAGGAGAACAGAGGAAAGAGCTTTTGCCCCGTGCAGACTCCGCCTTGTACGCTGCAAGCGGTTCCGTAACAACATGTCAAACAAGCAGTGAGCAAGCACCACTCAGCCATGCCTGTTCTGTGCTGCTCAGTAGGTCACTTCCGGGAACTGTATTCCTGCATCTCTTGTGTAAGGCATTCGTTCAGCTTCCTTTGGAAGAATACAAAGCAGCTATTTGCAGTAATACATTGCAGTGAGATCACTCGTTTGGCAACCTAACACTATGTGACGGACCCAGCTATGTCTGCCCTGTAGTCTACATTGATAGTTATACTTCAAGTGGTTATTAGGGTAGAGCATAAAACGAACCCAAATTAGTAAAAATCAATAACATTCTAAACATAAGGCTCATTCTGTAGTCTGCACAAAGGTTTCAAGGTCGACCTATAATGGACAGTTTGTGAAACACGGTATCAACCAACATTTTTTTACAATTTACATTCCTTCTAAAGGGAAGCACTTCTTTCAATCCAAACCACTCTTACCTTTCAGTTTTGATAACTCCCGGGTATGCTTTTTACTTCTGAACAATTCATCACTTAAAGTGCTATGAACAGACTTGTTGCCACAAGCCAGCGCTTTACAAATCAATATGATAAATAAATTATCAAAACAAACTCTTAGAGCGGGCAATCATACTCTAAATGTGCCGGCCTGTAATAAGCACGGTTTGCGGATTCTGAAAACTTAATCAGCGCCAAGGTGACCCAAGTCAAGTCAAAAATAAAGTTTATTTAAACCATCTGTTTTTAAACCATAACACATACATTATCATTTAAAAAAAGTCTACACATTACAAAGTCGTTTTCTTAAGCAATAAAACCCATAATATCCTTAAAACGTAATACTTAATTCCTACCAATTTTAAAACCACTAATTTCATTTTAGATTTCAAGGCACCTCGCTTCTCTTAAGCCTCTATTGGACCAGGGAACCTATAGACACCCTGCATAAATTTCCCAATGGCTATCGCGATATCTAAATGTTCCATATCCGCGAGAAGCTCCCATGCTTGTGAACGCGCCCTAACATCATACTTTAAAAAGATCGGACGAAGTATTAATTTACGTAAATATAAAAATTTCCGGCAGTCCAATAAAATATGTAAAATATTAAATTTCATCCCTATATTACACATACAATTGCCATCTTGTTGAATTAGGCCAGATTTTATTGCACTATTTATTACGGCCGGATTAATACCGATCCTAATCCTTAGTACATCCATTCTTAACCAACGATTCGGTAATGTGTCTAGGTAGGGATAGCTTATATCTTTCTCCCAGCTATTACTCATAAATTTTACAGAGTCTTTCATACTCAAATACTCTCTGTCTACTGCTCGTGACAATTCTTTACCCTGCATTCTAAGTACACTCTTTGTTACGTTGATTTGCAATGTCTTCGGATCTATTTCCACGTTCAGGTGATCACAAATGGTCTGAAGTTTGCATCTTGTGGCTTTAGCCCACTTTCGCTCACTAGATTGGATCTCTTTCATGCACCACTGAGACACCTTTGTGACCTCCCCAAGACCCAAACGATTCCAAAATCTAAGCAAACTTAGTTGCACCTGAAAGTTCCACGCAGTCAGGCCAAGTTCCAGTCTAATTGCCTGGATCATTGCCGAGCTGGGGCGAGAGAGTAAAGATTTTAGGCATTTCCCTTCATCTTTATCCCAGGAGCTTTTACCATCAATACATAAGATTTCTGAGCCATATTGGAGTTGCGGAGGAATTATTGCTTTATAGGCCGTCAATAGAGGGTTATGGGACATATCCCCATAACTGTGATTAAATCTTTTCAGCCCACATACCGCTAAATGTGCTTTTACTTTCTGCGCCTCCAGGTGCATACCCCACTTCAAGGAGTTTGTAAACCATATCCCGAGATATTTATATTCATTTACGAAGTCTAGTTTTGTTTGGCCCAGGTACCAATTAAACTTCAGATTTCTCTTCCCGAAACACAATATTTTTGTTTTGTCCATGTTTACTGTAAGTCGTTTTGCCATACAGTATTCACTGAATTTATTCAGCTTCCTTTGTAGACCCACCTCAGTTTGGTCCAATATGACTAAATCGTCGGCATACAGCAAACAGGACAAATGCCTTCCATTTACCTTTGGGCTTGCGCCTCTGGCAGACCCCAAAATAAGGGGCAAATCTGCTAGGAATATTGCAAAAGAAGCGGAGCCAAGACACAGCCTTGCCTTAATCCGTTATTTATCGCTATTGCAGGTGTTAGGCCACCAGAAGTATCTTTAATTACCTGCGCCCAATTTTGGCTATGCAACTCCTGAATTACCAACAAAAGATCTGCAGGGACCTCATAATTTCTCAAGGCCTCCCACAAACACTCCCTATCCACCAGATCAAAGGCTGCGCGGAAGTCCACGAAGCAGCAGTATAACTTGCCCTGCTGCTCCATGGACTTCCGCGCCACAGCCCACAGAGCAAAGCAGTGATCGATGGTGGAGTGTCCTTCCTTAAAACCTCCCTGCTCAATTGGGACTATCGACCGCTGCTCCACCCACTCCTTTAGTCTACCAAGGATTATTCTTGAGAATACCTTTTCTCCAATGTCCAATAAATTGATTAGTCTATAATTCCTTGGATCCTTCCTTTCACCCTTTTTATGTAAGGGTCTGATTATGGCCCCTCTCAAAGACTTAGGGATACAACCTGTATCTAAGATGGCAACAAACATATGAGATAAGAAACCAGCCCACCAATCTATTTGAGTTTTAATTAGGATGGCGGGAAGATTGTCGGGGCCTGCTGCACGCGATAAATTCAGCTTCTTGATTGTTTCTTGTACTTTCTCTACATTGAAAGCTGGCTTTAGCGCTTCTACACATGTTGTCCAACTTAGTTTTTCCTTACTTATTACCGGGATCCTCCTGGCTTTATATAAGTCACCTAAATAATTTACCCATGCCGCCTCTTCCACAACACAGCTCATATTTTCCGAGGTCCTCCCTGCGGCATCCTGTATCAACCTCCAGAACCCTTTTATATTTTTGTTCTCTATTGTCTCAAGTAGGTTTGCCCAACATTTTTCTTTAAAAATCCCTTTTTGCTTCCTTACTAGTGATTTATATTCTTTCTTCAGCTTAAGCAGGATCTCTAAATTCCCATAATCGTAGCATATCCTCTGTCGTCGCTCTATTTTCCGAATGGCCCTTTTTAGGTCTCGCCTACGCAGCGCGCATGCGCCGCATAGGAGGAGACCTTTAGCCATCGGTTCCCTTTATTCCCCAAAAACGTGCACGCGTTCCATTGCCTTCAATGGCAACGCGTGCACGTGTGGCGATTGCCTTGCGGGAGCGAGCGGCAGCGCCATATGGTATCAATTATCGCCGCTGGCTCCCGCAAGGGAATCGGCAGGCCCCCCCCCCCCTCCTGCTGCCGGGCGCGGCGCGCTTTTGCTTGTTTTTAAATGCCTTTAATAAGACTAAAGCTCTAGTCCTGACCTTAAGATGGCCGTCCTATGGTTTTGTCTCTTTCAGGTGGCTACTTTGGGGTCAGGCCATCTTTTTAAAAAAAAATTTTTTAAATGCCTTTATTACGACTAGAGCGCTAGTCCTGACCTTAAGATGGCCATCCTATGGTGTTGTCTTTCAGGTGGCCACTTTGGGGTCAGGTCATCAGTTCTCCATCAACTTAGATTTTCCTTACACAATTTGTTTACTATTAGCGGACATGAATAATACATTACAATAAGAAAACTCCTTTAACAAGTGTTTTACTCCTGTATTGAGAGACTGCAGGGACTTTCTTTATGCTATCCTTTGGCCTACCAGTCGGATAGGTTAAAATACAGTCTGCTACTGGTAGAAGTGTGGTGACCTCGGATCAGACAATTAAGAACTTGCCAAGTGTTTAATAGTTGTGGGGCGCTGTGACTTTGTTCCTCTCAACACTAGTGGCATATATAGTGTGTCATGGGCCCTAGTGCAAGGAAGGAATTCGGCTCTCTGAACTGTGAAATACAGCACTAATATGGGGTACAGTGGGCCCCTCAGGCCTCTGGTCTGGTGGCAGATACGCCCCTACTTAAATAAAGTTGTAGGTTTATATAGCACTGCCTATAACCCGTGAGGGTATCCAGGCGGCGGAATGAGGAGATTAAGTGATTTGCCTAGAGTCACAGTATGTTGAGCATACGCCAAGACTCGAACCCGGATCTCCAGCTCCCGAGTCGGTGGCTCTGGTCGCTGCGCCACATCCTCTCTGACTTGGAGCTGGGTGCCTGGCTTCCTTCCATTAGTGGATGTGGTTCTGTGAGTCAGCCGGCAGATACTGTACTCTGCTGGGGGCACTGCTTTTGATATCAGCGAGAAGCGGGGGTTAGTTGTGGTACCAATACTGTTTGGAGACGCACTGATGGAGTGCACATCAGAGCTCGAAAATCCCTGCACGGTTTGTTTCCGAGTTGTGTTTTCTGCTGTTTGCGCACTGACGCTTCCAGTTACTGAGTTAATATCTGAGCTGCAGATAACGCGGTTACAGTTAAAGGCACACCGCTTCACGGCCGTGCCCTGGGTATAACGTAGCTGCTGGCAGTGGTGATAACCGTGTGAAAGGTGAAGGCCTAGATTAAAGTGTACATCGTGAATAATTATCACGCTGACGATAATGTGAGTGACACCGATAATGTGAGTGACTTGCCTCCCAATGAATACTTTGCCAGTCCTCAAACGTTAACCGTGCCCGCCCCAAAATTCATAGCTTTGGCATGCATTCCTTACTTAACCCATGCAATTAACTCATCCATTCGAGGACAGGCTCTCATATGGAACCAGCCCGGATGGAAAACGCACTGGCTTTGCTTATTTTTATTTTAAATTGTGCAGGCTGTTCATTTCTTTTTGAACTTTGATGTGTATCGTTTATATTTTAAAAACACTTTGAGATGTCTCAATTCTGCTGCCTTGCATAGGGAATCAATAAGAAACGGACGTGGTCTGCATACTCATGACACACTGTGCAGGAAGTGTCCTTGAGCATGTAGCTCGCTCTTCTAGCAAGGTTGCCATAGGCCCAAATGTAAGGAACGGAAATAGACCACAATCTCTGTCTGGAAAGGAGCCTTAAGTGCGACCTTTTACCCGCTGCATTTTTGATAGCTACACGCCTGAAGGTATAGTAACACTAGCCAGGCTTAATAATCTTTTTAAATAAAATATAAAACTGAATTTCTCTTTTCCCCCACTTCTTTCACTCTTTGCATCGTTCATCCTTTTTGTTTGCTCGTCAGAACAAGTATTTTTCTGATGTATCTTCGCCATTTTTAGGTCTCCCCGACAGTGCATGCACTGTGAGACTATTTATTTGCATTTCAGTGGGCTTACAACCCGCACACAGCATACCATTGGTTGTTTTTATTGTCACTCTCATTTGTAATCTTTCGACTTCTTAGCTCCCTTAGGCTTCCCTTCTTTTCTTGTGTTAGCTCCTCCCTGGAGCATGGACCAATTATGTGTTCTTCCTCGTCTTTGTTCTTCCTCGTCTTTGTTCTTCCTCGTCTTTGTTCTTCCTCGTCTTTGTTCTTCCTGTATTTGTTCTTCCGCGTCTTTGTTCTTCCACGTCTTTTTGCAATGCACAATTTTTTTTTCTATGCGTTTCAGTAATATTCCTGGATGTGCAATGTGCTTTCCTACTTTTAACACACGGATACAGCTTCTTATTTGTCGTTTTCACCCTATATGCCATCTCTAGTGACACTTTAGTTACTTACACCCACAACTGTAGTACTGTACGTCACTCTTCTCTCCACTACTCCACTGTTCCCACTCCACTCTACTCCACGCCCTCCACTCTACTCTACAACCCTACTCCACTCTACGCCCCACTCTACACACCACTCCGCTCTATGCCGTTCCGCTCTATGCCGTTCCGCTCTACACCACTCCTCTCTACTCCACTACCTTCTTCTCCACTTCATGCTACTCCATTCTACACCACTCCACTCTCACCTGTGCCACTCCATTCAATATTACTCTTAGGCACTCTACGCCACTCCACTCTTAATGCCACTCTACTCTTAATGCCACTCTACGCCACTCCACTCAATGCCACTCTAGGGCACTCTACGCCAATGTACTCTATATAACTGTACTCTGTGCCATGCCACTCTGCGCCACTCTACTGCACACCACTCTACTCCCCTGCACTTTATGCCACTCTACGCTACTCAATTCACTCTACTCTATGCCACCGCACCCCAGTCTACTCTGTGCCACTCCGCGCTACTCTGTGCCACTCCGCGCTACTCTGCCACTCCACTCTACTCTGCCACTCCACTCTACTCTGCCACTCCACTCTATGCCACTCCACTCTATTCTATACAACTACATTTCACTCTGTGCCATTCCTCTACGCCAGTGCACTCCACTCTATGCCATGTCACTCCACTCTATGCTACGTTACTCCGCTCTACGCCACACAGTGCTTAATTTGAGCCGGTGCTTTCCGATGCTGGTCACCTGCATAGTTATGCAGCACAATATCCTTGGTGCAACAACATCAACCGTTGCATGGCTAAACACTTATAAGGACCCAAAGGCGAGACCTATTGGCTATGCCAATGCTTGTTTTATTCTGACATGCTAGGTTAAACCACCTGGGCCTTCCAATATTATACTGAGGCTTTACCGTAACCTGTTTCTTGTCTTTTAGGTGCACTCTAAGACATTGCACTGCCTGAGCTATTTTATCCACGTACCAAGCTACCTGGCGGCCTTCTACGCTATCCATCTTTAAATTTTGTTGAAAGCTTACCAATTTCTCAACATATTCTTCCGTCAATTTTGTGGCCAAGCGCTTTGGATATTCCACATTTTGGGCAATCACTCTTTCACAAGGACTTGTTGGCCCCCTTAAATATTCACAGTACAGAGCATTATGATCACTGTCCCTGCGCTTAATTACCCAGAACTTTTTTACCATTCCATAGTTCCAGGCCTGAATGAAAATATAATCTATAGGGCACTGTTGATTGCCTACTCTAAAAGTCTGTGTAGCTGGCCGATCAGGGTCCATCCTACCGTTAAGACCTATTAATCCCATAGAACCCAGAAACTTCCCTAATGCTTCATCCTGCTTAGTGGATAAACACGTGGGAAATTCTGCTGACCCTATATTATAGGAGCTCATGATTTCCTCAAACCAGTGATCTAATTTTCCATAGTTTAATTTATGATTAAAGTCACCCATTATCACCATTGTGTCTTTCCCATACATTTCATTTAATTTAGTTATATCCTTTTTGAAGAGCCCCATCTCTGTATCATATTCTTTTAGGGAACCCCATTGGATATATACATTTATAAGAATCAAGTGGTCACCATTTCCTTCAATACATGGGTAAGATGCCTTACAAACCAACAACCATTTACACAATGTGCTAATTAACTTAACCTCTTTCACTAGCCTGGTTGAGGTGACCCTTGCATGCGATGGTGGGGTCAGCTGCATCAACTCTTCCAGAGCATACAGTTTTCTTTCAGGAATGCTACAGACATCCATTAAAAACAGTGGTGCGCGCGCACCACAGAAAAGCAGGGGGAGGGAGCGCGTCAGCGGCAGCGAGGCGAACGCGCGCTGCTGCGCGTGCTAGCCACCAGTGGGAATAGGAGGAGCAAAGGCGGGACATGCGCCCGCCTTTGCCCAATCGCGTGCTGTATTTATTTTAAAAAAGCACGCGAAAGCCAATACCAGCTGGCGAAAGCAAAACCACACGCACAAGCGTGTGGTTAGCTTTCTAAAGCCCTTTCTAGAGGTCTCGCGCTTTGCGAGCAGTGCTGCGCACTGCAACGCTAGGCGCGAGACCTAAAAATACATTCTCTTTATTATCATTAAAACAACACAGCACAAGCAGCGCATCACAATGTCAAGGGAACCGTTATTGTATTGTTTTCATATGTTCTGTATTTTTTATGTTGTGTTATTTAGGTGTTCAAATGCATTATGTATTTTTTTGTAGCTATGTTATTGTATTCTTATTGTATTTTTATTATTTTGATGTGTTTTGTATAGTATCTGTGCAAAAAGAAGAATTGATGGACAGAATGCAGAACAATGTCATACATTCACCCCAGTACAGAGATCTGGGCCTAAATCCATCGTTTTTTTGCTCACCATGCCATTCCAGTTTGGACCCAGCCATATGTGTTTTGTATAGTATCTGAGCTGGTGTGTTTTGTTATTGTTATGTGTGTTTTGTTGTGAGTACATGTATTGTTGTGTGTTGGTGCTTTGTTATAGTTGTGCTGTTTGTGTTGTTTTGTGTATTGTGTTGTACCACACCAAAGCAAGGATTATTTTAGAGGTTACACAAGGAGACAGAAGGACAAACCATGGGAGGCGCTGTTAAACCTCCAGTGCAAGGGTATTATATATGTGGTGCACCTGGAAGAGACAGAAGGGCAGCCCCTTGGAAGGGGACCCACGAAATAAGAGTATTATATGGAAGGTACCCAGAAAGCCTCAGAGCAGCAGACCATGGCAGTGTGGTTAGTCGATGTGTGTGTGCGCTTGCCTGTCCGTGTGTGTTGTGTTTGACTGGGTTGTTTGTGTGTGGGTGCTGTAGAGTTATGTGTGTGTGATATCTGTATTGTGTTTACCTGTGTGGTGGTTGTGCTAGTGTGTGTGTTTGCTGTGTTATAAATGTGTGTGCGCTAGCCTGTCTGTGTGTTATATGTTAGAGTGGGTGCTTTGTGTGTCGCGGTTGTAGAGTTATGTATGTGTTGTTTGTATCGTATTTACCTGTGTGTGCGTGCGCGTGTTGGTTGTTTTCATTGCACGAGGCACACGTGGCGCCGGTCCATCCTGCCCCTGGCTGCCCTTTGCCTCGCACACATCGCTGAATGATTTTCTGCTGGAAGTGCACATTTATAGGGATACTTTGTCAAAATAAAGTACGTTTGAGGGACACCTATCTGCACTAATGCGTTGCGCTCTTATATTTATATTAATTGTGTTTTGCAAATAATTTGTATCTGTAAAGCGCACGGTCACACCTGGGGCATCTTGGCGCTATATAGCAGAAGTGTACTTTCACGCGCCTGGCGGTGCTCATTTCTTCAGCCTGGGAAGGAGGGAAGACGCGCACCCGCTGGGATTTAAACCCGTGACCAGGCAGGGGCGAATATGTACAGATTCTTGGAGTGCATGAATTGATGCACTCAGATAGTGGGTCTGGTGTATGTACAGTGCTGCACAGACTCCTTTTCTCGCTGTGGAAGGGTGTGTCGAATTCATAACATTTAGTTGTGTTTGACCCCGGCCTGACCCTTAGTTCATTTTACGGCCGGGGCTAATTCTTGCTTCTTTTATTTTAAAATCGTGTTTCACGCGCGTCTCAGTGATGTACAACTGCTCTCTTATAAAAGACACACTTTGGAGCACAATATGTAAACGTTCGCGTTCAGCAAAACAAGATAAACTGAAATTCGTAATAGTCTCGAGTTGAGTGAGAGGGCTTACATCAGTGCCGTGTTTACGCGTTGGAAGTTTAGAATGCATAATGCAGGTGCCGAGACTGGTCCCTATCGGACTTTCCATTTCTGCTTTCACCCTCTGGATGAAATAAACTAGGGAGCGCGGCAGCGAAGCGAACGCGCGCTGCTGCGCGTGCTGGCCACCAACGGGAATGGGCGGGACATGCGCCCGCCTTTGCCCAATTGCGTGCTGGATTTTTTTTAAAAAAGCACGCGAAAGCCAATGGCAGCCGCGGAAAGCAAAACCACACGCACGAGCGTGTGGTTAGCTTTCTAAAGCCCTTTCTAGAGGTCTCGCTCTGCGCACTGCAACGCTAGGCGCGAGACCTAAAAATACTGATCACATCTCGGTGCAAAAATTACTCTTGATGCAAATCAAAGGAATGTGTTATCCCAATTAGGTGAAAGGTCTCCAAGCACAGTGAGAGAGAAAAGGAGGTAGTAAGAGAGCATATTGTGTATAAAATGTGTGGACCCGCATAGCATTACATTTGTTTGACAGCCCAATGATGGGCAAAAAACAGCCTTAAAGACACATCGGAATGAGTTTGGAAAACATCTAAGAACATAAATCACGTTTAGAAGTAAATTCATCCTTGGGAAAACAATGCAGCATTTTGGCATTTACATTTAGGAGCAAAAACACATTGAGTTACAAATGTGCAACATCAGCTGGAGAATGGAAAACATTTAAGGATCACAAATCTCATGTAGGTCCAAAAGCAACAGGAATGTGGTAACACTTTTAGGAACAGAAAAGCCCAATAATTGCAGGGTGTGGGCTCTTCACCATCCCTGCACTTCAATGGGAGACACTTTTTAGGCTTTTGGCCTAATCAAGCAATAGCCATTGAATAACAATGAAAATGAAACACTGCTTTGGCCTGCTCTGAATAACACTTTCTTCAAAGGGCTGACCTAAAGCCCCTCTATGTTGGATGTTCAAGACGTGCTGGGTCACACCTTTAAAGCTGTCTTTAGCTACATTTAAAACGGTTTTATACTTTGAAAACCTAATCGCTTCATGTTTATGATGCTGACAATTGCATTTGCTTCAAGGAAATACAGCTGTGTCAATGTTTTCGAATGAAAACCAAAATGTAATATACACTCTTGATTGCTGGACTGCATTGTCAGTGGTTACTTGTTTAAATCAACATTCTCACTGCATGTGTCAAAGGATGAAAATAAGAATAATTACAAGCTGGAGGCATGGTTCAGTTCATATTGAAAAACACTTCATGTGACATGATCGAGATACTACTGAGTGAGCTAGTAGCTTGCCACAGAATATAAAAGGCACAACGTGTCACAGACGATGGAAATCCGCCAGACCACAGCGTGGTCCATGACCAAAAAAGGCACATTGTTCTGGGCACAGTGTCTCAAACTGGAGCTATGCTGTGGGAACCAGAAGATGTGGTTCTCTGTGACTACACTGAGGTATAGTTGCAAAGTCCACAATATAAAGTGTACCAATATGCTGAATTGACTATTGTTCAGATACATTTTACTTAAACAAAATTGATGTCCTTCGTAGTAAAATGGTTGCTGTGATGCCAGTCCCAGGGCATCCAGTTTCTGAATAAAAGTACACTTACCAGATCACTAAATCAGCCAGTTTTCTGAATTGCTACCTGGATTGGTTCGAGCTGGAAAAGCAGCAACTTGTGTCTCCAACTCCTGTGCAAAATGTGAACAATGGTATAACGAAGCTGCTCATCTTTAAATTTATGTATGATGATCGTAGTAAAGAACAGCTATTGGAACCTCCTGAAGTCAGATTGCACTAACTCATGGGGTCTGGTGTCTCGTTATGTTGGTTTACAAGTTTTGAAGCAATGGTGAAGTGAAGAAAGGTAAATTTCTTTAGAATATAACGGGCCTAAGAGATGGAACTCTCCATCGTGTTTAGGTATCTAACCTTTTTGCATTCAATTACAGCAAGTGTTTTTACCACTCAGTTACACACACATGGTTGGAGTACTCTCCTTTTGGATGCGATAACAAGATACAGGCAAGTGATATCCTGGCTTATGGAGCACACTGTACTATAAAAAGGGGAGCTGATTATAAGCTTTTCATAGAAATACTGAAGAACTTGTGTTTGACCATTTACGTTCTGCCTATTATAAAACCGATGTTTGGTGACAGCAGCACTGATGAAGTCAGAGGTGTATGTACCTAACTGACGAAACACGTGTTGGCAACAGAAGTTACCGGAGTGACTATGAAGTGTATTAAGAACATCAAATGAAATGTGAAAAACAAAGAAATAAAAAAACGAAGAACAAAGAAACATTTTGTACTCGTATATCAGTGTTTGAATATTAGCTGCTCGGGGGTTGCATTTACTTAGTGTTTTATATGTGTTTGTGTAATACTGGGCGGAAATATACATGATAGGATAGGGGTCCTTTTCACATTTTAAAACTAATTATCTGAAAGAAAAAAGCAACATCACAGAAAGTGGAACATTATTATTTTATGCACTTGCAGACCCCGATCTCCTTGAGGATTGTTTTGATGCAAGGTTTAAAAGAGTTAAGAAAGACTGTAGCATTTGTGGAACCTAAAGCCCCTACCTCTATCATTGTCAACCCTTTTGATGTTTACAAAAAGCCTGCATAACTTGTTTTGCCTTCATCCTCCTGTTTACCGAAGTGTTTTTAATATTTTTTTTTTGTTGTTATTCGCCCTTAGGACTCTGTGCACTTTACCACTGCTAATCTGTGCCAAAGTGCTTGTGCTTACCCCTTCATACATGGGAAAATTGGCCTACACCTAATTGGCACATTTAATTTACTTGTAGCCAAGGCCTGTAACTTAAATGCTGCTAAAAACTCAATGTGCCACTCACTAAAGTAGTAATCTAAAAACATGCATTAGGCCTGTCATTGAAAAGAGCACAAGCCTGTAGTGCCGTTTTAGACTGCCATTTCGACTTGACAAAATAAAGCTTTTGCCAAGCCTGAAGGTGCATTGTATTTATAAAGCAGGGCCTGTGCACTTAAGTTTTATATGTCTTAGTAGAGAAAAACTCCTAAAGTTATTTTCAGTGTTGTAAGGCTTATCTCTCTCGTTGACTAACACTGTGTTAACTTATTTCATTTAATACGTTTTACCTTTAAAAGCAGATCAGATAGAGATATGTCATTTACACTCAAATGAGTTGCAATTAAAATTCCTCTTTAATGGTAAAGTCAGATTTTAAGTCCCAATTCGAAAAATGCCACTTTTGTTTGTGTTCTCTTGTCCCAACCGACTGTGCCTTTCTTCCAGTGTCCTAGGTCACATGACTGTGCTGTTGGGGTTTGTGTATTATTCCATACAGGAGGCAAAGGGGTCTTAGGTCTTGGCAGGATGGGCCACTTTACAGGGCTTTGCCTACAGCACACACAAAGGAACCAGGCTCCAAATCCACCCTGCCTTTTATCACCTGTGACAGTTTGGAGACTTGACCAGGGGAAGGTTAATAACATTCCAGAACCTGTGTGGAATTTTTGAAAAAGTGAACTTGTCCTACGGGCAAAGTGCCACAATAGTTATCTAGCCCTGTAAAGAAGTCCACTTGTACCATGTACTCTTTAAAAGTTAGAAGGGTTAGCAAGGCCCCACTAGTAGTCAACTGCAACCGCTAAAGTAAATGTGTCCTCTTCAACTTCTTTGTTCTTGCAAACTCTTATTGTAATGCGTTACTTTTAGCACCGTTTTCTTGCTATAAATTGTAAACCATTTGCCTTTCCACTCCCTTGCAATAGGGCCCATACCACTTCCATGTATTCATCATAGGGTGCATAACCCTTTTGTCCTATTCACTCACAACAAGGTATTCTTACACTTCCTGTTCATATACACCACTGCCTTGCAGCACATATAGATTTACATGAAATGAATACATCTATGCATACACATACTTCCTCCCCATTCTCACTACACGTTCTATAACTTCTTCTCCACTCCCTCATCACAGGTTCTGTGCTCTTTGCCCACTTTGACTACAGGTTCTCCTTTACTCCTCCCTGCTCAGCAGAGGTTTTATGCCCCTTTGCTCTCCATTTTTTTGATCACAGACTGTTGACCGTTCCACCCCCACCCCCTCATCTAGAAGTCCTGCAAACTGCTCACACTGTAGCCCTATTTGAGAAGACCTAAAAAACTGCGCAGGTCGAGACGTACTGTGACCAGTGCATTGACTGACATGCAATGATGGCACAGATGGGCAAAGCAAAAGTATCAGTTACATACTTGCATTGAAGAACAAACACTTGCAAACACGATTTTAAGGCTGTTGGAATGTTAATGGGCAAAACTGAGTGCAAGTCTAGCCCAGGCAGAAGATTAGTGATCAGTAGGAACAGGCAAAGCATCGCAACTGGAGAGATACAACGGTGGCGTAAAACACCTGATAAAAGGGAGGTAGCCATAGCACAATGTGGGTTGAGGGTTTATCAAGTGCAAGAAGGCAGTAGAGGGAAGTGGCTAATTATACAAATGACTACAATGGCTGGCTATGGAGGATGGAGTCAACAATCGGCCAGCTTGGGCAGCATAATGCCTGCATCAGTGAAGTGAATGTCATGAGACTCACAGACGACACCGATGGAGAGAATAGACACTTGAGCGTTGTAATCGAAACATCAACAGGCAGGATGCAATAGAGGAGGACTAGCCGAGTATTAGTATAGGGACGTCAGCTGGAGAGGCTCGCAGCAAGATCAAAGGACTAAATTGAGGAAGAATTGAGGGAGCAGTTGTCTAGTATTGTGAAAAGACACACAGGCACTGATGAAAACCTTAGTGAAATGGAAGTGTCAAGTCCAGAAATACCAGGCGATGTGGGAGAGAAACCAGGCTGGCAAGAGAAATGGAAAGGTTTCCAAATCATAGAGTGCAGGAAATAGGTCAGATAATCTTGGGACGGAGGCAGAGAAGATGACTGGGCGACGGCACAAAGAAAGAAAGCAGATGTGTTGCTAGCAGCCAATGGAGGCAGAGTAGAAAAAAGGGTGAGGAAGAATCAGCTAATTGGCTAAATCGGTCAGTGAGTTGAGACTTAGTGCTGACAACTGCTGTGATGTGCAGACTACGAGTTCAGATTCTGGCAATGAAGGTTCCGTTTTCCCCCTAATAAGTTTGGCAAATTGAGTACTATTAATTAATCAATTGGAAGCTCTATCACTTTTAGCGCAAAAATGGAAGATGATTATTGAGCACTATTCATAAAACCAAACTATAGTGAAGGATGGATTGAAGAAGCTGGTGAGTAGGTTTAGGGGAAGAGCACAGCAATACCAAGTAAATTGGAAACTGTGGTGAAAGAGCAGGAGCCATGTCAAGATTAGGAGGAGAAGTACTAGAGGACACAGGTCAATTAGCACCATGGGAGTTTACCAGTGCTGTACAATCAAACCTTAAATACAATAATATTATCCAGAGGAAGAGCAGATGACTAGACCAGAGGACAAAAGGAGCAATTTGTTTGTGATCCAGTGAAGCGGGGTAGGAAAGGGGAGAGGCAAAGTCAGAAAAGGAAAATGTGCAAGATGGCTCACTGAGCTGAGGCTCCTTACTGATAGCCTGGATTTAAATTCATGACCTTAAAAGTTAACAGGCTGCGTCTTCCAGCCTTCTGAAGTCAGTAAATGAACTAACCTTAATTTGAGCGTCAGAAATGTGTTATTTGTAGCCCATAGAAATTAAAGGACTACATTAAAGTAAGTTATTAGTGAGGGATATCTTGACAGAGCAGAGGGCAGGGGCGCAGTGGTAGCAGTGAGAATTGTGGAATCTCAATGAAAGGCAAAGAACTATGTGAGGGGTAGAAACACTAGATGACGTCAAAAACAAAACTATAAAGAGGGATAAATAGGCACAGATTATGGAGCACAGGGAATTGGAGAAGTATGGGAAATCAAATAATAACGGGACAGTTGGAGAGAGCCTGTGAGTGCATTTGAGGACAGAGGGATATTCCAGAGCTAAGGGACATTCCAAAGCTGCTGTTTGTGGCTTACGGAGTCAAAGTAGGAAAATGAAGAGGCTAAATCTGAAAGTAGCCAAGATGGATTGCTGCATACAACTGCCTGTTAACAACCAGCGTAGCGTGGTCTGGTGTTGAAATCCAAGCTAGACAGACTCCACCTCCCATCCTTCCAAGGTCACGGAATAGCATTGGATTGAGCAGTGTTAGTCTGTTATTTATAAGTGCTTGAAAAGAGCACAAGTCATGCGTGAGGCACTACAGTAGCAAGAACAAGTAATGGTTCATAAGGGAGAGCTCAGGAAGGGATAGGATGCAGGACTGTAGAATGTGGTTGAGCTGCTGAAAGTTCAGTGAGTGGTGGGAGGAAGAGATGGTGCTGGGCACAAGCACTGAACGATACGCTGCAAATATGAAGGGCATCCGAGAAAAAGCACGAGGCATCTGGCATAAAGTGGATGAGGTATTGGGAGAAAAGTATCCAGATACCTGTGAACAGGTAAGACTGCTACGGTTTGGCTGTGGAAGTCTGACAGTCAACCTTAGTCTAGGCTCGGGCTCAAGGTAAGCAGGTCATGCAAGGTAAGGCCCAAAGTGTAATAGCTGATCGGTTACTTGACTAGGAATAGAATTCTATGAGGCCAGGAAACTGGGGAAGAGAGGAAGTAGAAGGAATGGGCGGCTTGGGGGATGTACTGGGGGCAAGGCATACCACCAACCAGTGAAGAAAAGAAGGACTTGTACTCTCTTTAAGGGAAAGTTGCATTCTGAAACAAATGCCTGAGACAAAGCAGTAAAAGGAACCTTGAGCATTTGGAAATGCCTCCCACTTTGGCGCTCACTGCCTACCTCTCAGCTGACCTTGTGAGGTGGGGACCCGTTGCCCACTTGTCTAACATGGTGTAGTTTTTCTGATCTCCGCAAATGCCTCCGTCTTGGAACCACCCTTCCTACAATGGGCATGTCACATTTATGAACCCAGACTCTGTTAGGCTGCAGCTGTTCTAAAGAGGCCCCCTCTCCGCCTACAGCACATCACTTTGTCACTGCTGCTTCGTATCAGTCAATCTGGCCGCCCCTGAACACTGTTGGAGTCACGTTGATGATTTTACAGAATAACAGTCGCCTGCACTGAATTTTGCATTGCTTACTCTCCGCTCATGGTTGTGCCAGTTCGGGCATCGAAAGTGATCAGGGTCCTCTTTATTTTTCTCTCCTGACTTTTTTTTTTTGGGTTGGTCTAGACCGCGTGCAACAGGAGTTCTCCTAGGCTTCTCCAACTGTTCCTTGCAAACAAGGGTCAATCTCCCTCCGTCACCGGTCCCCATCTCTCATCTCTGCCATATATTTACAACAAGCCCGTTCTTTTCCATCTTTGAATCCAAATCTAATGCACAAATGAACAGATATTCCTCTGACCAGTAAATTGTTGAACAAAGAGTTACCTAAGCCAATTGCTGGCACGACCATGTCCGTTTCCACCTCCCTGATATCTGCGAGCACAAAATTGCTCACTGCTGCAACTAGACATAGCTCAATTACTATAATGACTTGTAAATAGATGCATTTACTAAGTTTTTCCATCGGAATCTGAAATAACTGACTTGTGACTGTATTAGGTGCACAAGAGCAAAAGAGAATGCCTATATGTAGACCATAAAACCTCTCGTCTGCAACAGGAATCCTCATGTCCAGGGGATTGGGCAATACAAATTCCACGCAACTGTCTTAGCACTACAGCAAACACTGCCCGCGGTGACTGCCAGTGTGAAAGTCCAGCGAGGACAGGATCTTTGTGCTATAGCTATGACTGTCTGCGACGCTCAATCTGCTCTTTGCGCCGAAAGCCTCTTTCTTGTATCCTCCTCCAATGAGAAAAGAACTCTTTGCGTGAGACTTGAGAAGGTAACTTTTTAGTAGGACCAACCGGGTCCCTTTATCCAACCCGTGCTCATCACGGCGGCCTGAACTTGTGACTTTCCCCAGTCTAGCCGGACCCGATGACTGCGGGTGGTGCTTTGTGCTTTTAGGTGTTATTTTCTCTAAAAACGTTAAAATAGAAAAATTCCCCCATTCGCCTGATTGGATTTTTTTTGTCATTCTGGTATCATTTTATTTATTAAAAATTACTCTTTTTCTAAATTGGTTTGGGATTTTTCTTGTGTTTTCACTTTATTACTGTTGGTGTACTGCATAAATACATAACACATTTCCTCTAAGTTAAGCTGTGCGGCCTTTGTGCCAAACTACCAAAGGGTTAATGTAATTACGTGACTTTTGTAGCTTACTCTGACAATGATTGTGGTTGTTGCAGTCAACCATTAACCCAATTTCTTACAGATATTGAAGCCAGGTTTCCTTCCTTTTTACGCCAAATGTTGCATATTTTAAAGATTCCCATAGTTTGGAAGGGTCTAGGAAAAGGACCAAAATATGGCAAATGTTTGTTTTATCCATACAATATAAAAACTAAACTCTGCAAGAAAGTGTTTGTTTAAAAAAAATAACCTTGAGGGCTAGACGTACACCAGAATTGCCACCTTTCTAGGAGCCCTGGACCAGCTCCCATCGTGGGGAAGTATCTGAGTTCTGAGGCATGCTGCTTATTCAGTAGTGGGGTGCCCCAGGTGGCAGAAATGGTGGCCCACATAGTGATCAGTTGCCAAGGGATGTCACCGCCCCCACTAGAATTTTGGAAGCAATGAAGTATCCTCCTCCTCTATAGCTGGCGTTAATCGAAGGTGGTGCTGACATTTGTGCTAGTGCCTCGAGATCAATACATTATCATACATGCCAGAATGGAGCAGTAACAAACCGGAGTCCATGAGTGCACCATTGCTCGGGGAAATCTGTGGTGCTTGAAACCACTGTGGGTTTGTGAGGCCCGCAGCTAAGAGCAGATTAGCTGCTCCAACAGCATGGATTTTGGATCGCCTGTTGTGTGGCAACTTGAGGGCTGGGGAGTGATTCATTTCTACTCTGAGAAAGTGCACATACAGTGCGAGTATCCGAACTGTGGTATGTCACCTAGGATATAGTTGCACCCTCGCCAGGGCATATTAAAACTGTGACTAGATAATGCTAATGTGGTTTTTGTATGGTACCGAGTTTGGCTAGTTCCTGTCGCGGACCATAAGCATAGCCAGGGGTGGACGCTCCAATGGAGCGTTGTGATTGGTCTGAGCGCCGTGGGGCTGGAGGGATGGGAAGGTTATCCATGCAGGCTGCAATGTAGCCTGCATGGAGAACAGGGGAGTGCGCAAACCACTCCTCCCCTGCCCAGCTCCTCCATAAGCAGAGCAGCCCCACTCACCCGCCCGCCGGCAAAAAAAAACAAAACATAAAATGGTAATAACTTTTAGTTATTACCATTTTATGTTTTTTTTTTTTTTTGCCGGCGGGTGAGTGTAGCGACGCACCTCCGCCATAGCAGCGGAGCCGCCACTGAGCACAGCCACTCAAGGTGGGTACCTTTTGTATTGGTGTGGGAACGCAGGACGATAGGAATTTCTTCCGCCCTCCCATCTGCAGAAAGGCAAAAAGATTGCAAAGTCTGTTCTGGTGAGGGGCACGGTGCAATGCCAGTGTGGGGCACCTTCACCCTGCTATGGCTACCCCTCCCTCCCTTTTTTTTAATTAAATGTGGCACTAATATTCTTCCCACCGAGGGGCAGAATGACTTTTTGAGGGGGGAGCTCTTGTCATTGAGCATGGAAGTCCTCCCCCCCCCACCTCCCAGACTTTGCCATTCCCATCACATATTTCCATTTTAAAATATCCCTCCTCTCATGCTGGGCTTTTTGGCCCACTGAGGGGGTTGCAGATTGTGGTGATTCCCCCCGCCTCCTCCAAGACTTCTTGGGAGGGCCAGACAGACTGTTTTTAGATATTTGATTGGGGCCTGCACTTGCTCATTTTCAGAGGGGATGCTGCTCCCACAAGCACCTTCCCTGGTGGTCTAGCGGGTTGATTGCTGCCCCAGTGCGATTTCCCCAAGTAGGGATCCACTTCTGAGAGGTGCTGTGTTGTCTCCTTTACAGCTTTCCAGCAGCGCCTGTACCACACAGATCAGTTCTGGAGAGCTAGCATTATGCCTCCCTGCCACCTCCCTCCACCCCCCCCCGCCACCTCTAAGCACTAATCTCGCCATCACTTTTATTTAATCTGACATCAGCGTGTTGTGAGTCATAGCTAAACATAAAAGAAACTCTGGAAGCTGTTCCCTCGCATCCTGACGTTTTTTTCTTGCTTTCACCAGAAGCATTTTCCCCTTTAATGTGGTGGAAAATCCTTTGCCAGTTTCGCAACCAAAATGAAAAGGTATTGAACAAGGGACATGAGTCAAAAGCCAGGATATCTGTTAAGCTCTATCTAGGATCATGTTTCTAATGGTTTCTACAGGAAAGAAAGCATTAGGGCCAATTTATTACTACATAGGTCAGATGGCATCGCTGCAGCAAGATTTTGGCCAGCTCTGTTTATATTTTTGCATGTGTTAGAGCTCTTAAGAAATAATAGGAACAAGCATTGGCATAGCCAATAGGTCTCGCCTTTGGGACCTTATAAGTGTTTAGCCATGCAACACTTGATGTTGTTGCACCAAGGATATTGTGCTGGATAACTAAACACTTATAAGGTCCCAAAGGCGAGACCTATTGGCTATGCCAATGCTTGTTTAGGATTTGTTCTGTCTCAAGCGTATTTGAAAATCTTGAGCTGCAACTGGCTCTTCTTTTCTGCGTCTGCTACTTTTTTTGTGCACCTTAATTTAACAAAAAAATAAAACCAGGCTTTACTCAGACAACGCACATGTATTATTTGTAGCTGCTCGAGAGACTTTCTGAAGCATTACTACGATCTAATTAACATCGTTAGAACACGAACTGTCAATCAGTTACCAACGTGCGACCTACGAACGGTTAAAGACTTGTACCAAACAGATAAAGAGGGTCACCCTTACCACCAACGTCTATTGTAGGTTGCAGGTCACACGACTGAAAGATGACGAGTGCAAATCCACCATTTGTATTCGAAATTGGTACCATTAAAGCAAAGAAGAAGACATACTATTTACAGCGCACGGAGAGAGCAAATAAAAATAATAATAATAATAATAATAATAATAATAATATTATTATTAGTAAGTACGTAAATAAAGGAATTTCTGGAATGGATAAGGTTTCCAGATTCTTCCAAGTCATCAAAAAGCAAAGTATCCACTACAGGGATGTTCGTTATTAAAACCATTGTTTTTATGCATGTTAATTAATGATTTCAGCTTGAACCACAACTCCCAGAGTGCACTGATAGCCGAAAATGAAGAAGTGGAACGACCCGCGCTTCGTAACATGGAGCCAGGCGGCAACTTTAAGTATGAGGTGTTGCGACAACGCGGTATAACTGCGGGAAAACCACTTTACTTCTTGTGCACCAGACATTTTATATCGCGACAGCATGAAAAAAACACAGATTTTGTAAGAAGGGTTACTCACTTTTCCTGACTCCTGGTGGAGCATTTCTTATCTGTTCTTCGTTGCAGTTTCACAGGTAGAAATGTAGAGACCGAGTTGTAAATGGGCAACAGCTGAAGAGTTGAAACCGTGTCACGTGAACCCCCTGACAGAGAAGTGAAAGCACCGGCCTCCTTCTTGTTCGTGTTTTTTTTTTTTTTTGGAAGGGGAAACGGACTACACACGTGGGGCTCATCTGAAGCGCAAGCGCACAACAGAGACCCTGTTTCAGAGCATGCGCAAAGAGGAGACGCGGCACATAAGGAAGAAAATCCAACTCATTTGCGCATGTGTAGGACGAAACAAACAAGCATTGGCATGGAGATGAGGTAGGGAGCAGAAGGTGAGCCTGCAAGTGGTGCGCCCGCGTGGGACACGGCTGAGACGAGAGCGGGGCATTAAAAAGAGTTGTGTTTACAAACAGAAAGACCTCGCCTGAACATATACAATTTCACGGTATAAAAAAACAGAACCTTCTAAGTTAAATTAGTAAGGGAAGATTGGGAAGGAATTGGAATGAAAACCTAAAACATGTTGTTACGCATGAAGTTATTACCATGACTGATACCGCCGATTTTCTGGCTGGCAAACGCAACAGCACAGGTGGTTACAGAGCACTCATTCCCGTCAGAGTGGAGACGAGGTGCAACAAGCGCTGAAACACAAGCGCGGCCCCGCGGCGCGAAAGTTAATTGTTGTGAGAGAGAGGGGGAGCAGGAGGTGAGCCCGCGAGTGGTGCGCGCTTGGGAGAGTCTTCACTTTTCAAGCACTGCACTCGTGCTTCTGGCGCGGCCCTGCTCGCTCCCGCAAGGTGGATGCCGCCACAAGCACGAGTGCAGTGCTTGAAAATGAGCAGAGCGACGGCTAAAGGCCCTCCTATGCAGCGCATGCGTGCTGCGTAGGCGAGACCTAAAGAAGTTACAGAAAACAAACTGTCCCATGAGCCCTTGGACTAGTTCTTTGTAGGTGACTGTTGGAAATTGGGTTACTGGTTGGGGGGGGGTGTTAGAGTGAAACACCCCTACTCAAGCAGCAACCATAATCTCTGTCAGGGTGAAACGCAAGCAAACCACAGATTGACCTGTGCTTAACCCTCTGGCAGTTTGGCAGTAAAACATTCCAGCTTAATTTAGAGGCAATGTGTAATATATGTAAGCAGTGCTTAAGACAGTAATAAAGTGGACACACAAGACAAATTCCACACCAACTTCGAAAAATTTAGTAAAATTTAATAAAGTATTTGAGACCAAACCAGCAAAAATCCAATCAGTAGAACAGGAGATATGCAATTTTAAAGATTTAAGTGAAAATAGTGCTTAAAGCACAAAGTGCCAACTGTGGTTATCTGGTAGCGCCGGACCGGGACAAAGTCACAAGTTCAGGCCGACTGCGATGTGGTTTTGGCTGGAAATAAGGACCAAGTGAGGACCGCTGAACAAAGCGCCTTAAATCCTAGTTTACGGAACATTGCGAGATCCTGCGTCGTGGATGCATCATACATCAGCAGTTCCGGAAGCTGCGGTGGGTGATGCGGAGTCCTGCGTTGTCATCGAGGATGCCGTTAACGAGGGGCTTGCAATACGAACACCTACGTCGAGGATGCAACTTGCAGCGGTCGTTCAGAGGGGACTGTGGGCTGCGATGCGAGGCCCGGCGTCGGGGATGCTTTGCACTTCAGTGATTCCAATGCGGCTGTGAGGAGATGCATCGCTCTGCGTCTTTTCTGCTTACAGGACTACAGCTGGGCAGGCCCACTTCCAGGGGTCCAGGGTTGGAGTGGCACCACTTGGGGGAGCCAAGACTCGCAACCGGTAGAGTCAAGATGCTGGGTTCAAGGTGGCTGGAGCCTTTTCTGTCCCTGAGGCTCTGATCAGGAGGGCTGCCAACAAGCCCTTGTAGTCACTCTGGTGGTCCTGGTATCAAGATACAGGTCCAGTCTTTTTAGTCGGGCAACAGTGTAGCAGTCCTTCTTTCAGAGCAGCACAGCAGACCTTTTGAGTCTTCCACAGTTCCAGAGGTGTACTGAAGTTGGGTCTGAGGATCCAATATTTATACCGGGTGCCAGCTTTGAAGTAGGAGAAGGTTCTGGAGGTTTTCACCCCAAGTGGTGCTTAGAATTTCCTGCCTCCCTGCCCTGGCACCAGCTTGTCTGGGGTCACGTCAAGCCTGTTGTGAGTGTGCTCAGGCAGAGCCTTTGCGATGTGCAGGTGTTCTAGGTGACAGCTCCTCCCCCTCATCAAGTCAGATGGCCCATCCTGCCAATACCTATTGCCCTTTGTCTCACTGTGTGGGAGCAATGCACGAAGGCCAGCCACACCTAGTCATGTGACCCAGGATACAGGCAGCAGGCACCAAATAGTAAGGACAAGAAAAGGCCAACTTTCTACAAGTAGCATTTTCAGAATTGTGACTTAAAATCCGTGTTTACCATTAAAGAGGGTTTTGGATTACAGTTCCATAGATACCAAACTTGACACTCCTCCCAGCCCCCAGTTGAAAGTTACCACTTATTACATACAATATGTCATCATATGGAAGAGGGAGGCCTCACAGTAGTGAATAATCTATTTAGAAGTTTTTCACTACCAGAACTTGTAAAACCTAAAAGTACATGTCCAACTTTTTAAAGACAGTGCACCCTTACCATTTTGGCTATGTAGGACCTACCCTAGGGGTGGCTTATGTGTTAAACCTTTTGCCAGGCGTAGACCTTTCTTTTTATTTTTCCAGGTTGAAATGGCAGTTTAACCGCTTCGGTGCTTGGGACGGCCCCCGGCTGTCCGACGTCACAGTGGGCGTGTGCGGAGGACGGCCGGGGGCCGTCCTAAACACGCCCACTCAATAAATCACCCGCACCGTGGCGGAATTCGCGCCACGGTCAACGGGTTAAAGCTGCACACACCAGCTGCAATGGCAGCCTGGAGCGTGTTTTAAGGCTACTAAAGCTGGTGGCACAATACGTGCTGTAGGCCCACTAGTAGCATTACATTTACAGGCCCTGGGTACATGCAGTACCACCTTACTAGGGACTTACAAGTAAATTAAATATGCCATTTGGGGGTAAGCCAATTTTACCAGTTTAAAGGAGAGAGCACAAGCACTCTAGTACTGGTTAGTAGTGGTAAAAAGTGCAGATTCCTAAGGCTAACAAAAACTAGATCTGTAAAAATGGAGGAGTAAGGCAACAAAGTTTGGGGGAAGACCACCCTAAGGCTTACCCGTCTAGCAATGCTAACATTGTGCACTGGTAACATCTTGTCACTCACTTACAACAGATACAGTTTCTGATGTGGGTTCAACCATTGCCTTTACTTCTGGTGTAGTGGGCCATAACAAACTGTGATTGACATCTTATCAGACAAATGGGTAAAGGTTGCTCACCAAAAGCCCCTAAATGTAATTATAGGACGTTTTTTTTTCTTCATAACACATTTTAATGACTTTCCATGGTACAGTCTGGGCCATAGCCCTGCATATACATATCGGAGACAAAAATGACTCAAATGTACCAACGCATGTATACATTATTAACTGCAAAACTTGCATATAACATAACAAAAACATGGCACAGACAGTTCCAGTTCCCATAAATGTCAGGAAGTCTAACTGAGTACATGTACAGACCGAGATGTAGCGTGGGGTAGGTTGCACAGTGGTCAGGGGTGCGCGGGAAGAATCTCTTATCAGGGAGTCTGAGAGGGAAGAAGACGTAAGTCTATACTGGTATGTTGCCCATTGGGACCTTATTTTCCAGTGTTTCTGGGGGCAGCCTCAGGCTTGGAACTCAGCAATCTCTGCACCCATGCATCTATCTAGGTCCTTTCTCCACCTCCCTAATGTCGGGGGGGGTGGGGGGAGACGCACCCTTCCATAACTGGACGATATCGCTATAACACATGTTTTGACAAAAAAGTCTGCGACAGCTAAAACTGGCTTAAAGGCTTGACCTAAAAATTGCTTGTGCTAAATCCTTCTCAGTCAGTGTTTATTTGAAGGTGTTTACGTGGGGTGAAGGAGACCTAAGTCTGCTTCAGGGTGAGCTGCAAACGTTTGTTGAGAGAGGTCCTTGCCTCCGCACAATTTTCTCTTCAGAAAACTGAATCTGTGGTGAAGCTTCTGCTCTTGTATGTTTTGGGTGTTGTATTCATACATTTTTTGTAGTGTTGAAGGGTTTACGCTATCATACCTTTAGTATTAATTAATTGAAATCAATAAAGAGAATATACCATAATGTATCTCGGTTCATTTTTTGTAAAGGGGATGTTGTTGGACATGCAACATAGCTGCACTATGTTGGTATAGCTTAGAATTTTATCTTGCTTGGGTATTTGCCCTTACAGGGTTTATTTGACAATGTGAAAACATCTCTTAGAAAACAAGTGTGTGTGTGTGTGTATATATATATATATATAATGTCAAACCACCAGAATTGCTCCTGTGGGAAGAGCCTCATTCGTGGTTAGCCTCTCCTACGAAGGTCAGTAAACAGGCAGCACAGCTCATCAAAGTCCATAAAATTCATTTCGCCAAACGCGTTTCGGGCTTGAACGCCCTTGTTCACTGGCAGCATGAGGCAACACTGAGTCATTAGTAGTCACGCTTTTTTTCAAAATCAAAGCCCCGCCCACCGGCCTCTGGGCATTCTGGTATATGCAGTGCTACTCATTATTACAGCCCCAGTGGGCATCAGAGTTGGCCCAATGATTTGATGCAAATTAAAACCCCAGTGGGCTGGCAATGATGTCCGTCGCTTTTCCACACACCTTCAAGGGATAAACCACGAGTCACATAAACCACGCAATCGTGGCTTGAGATCCGTCAATCTATGGCAGGCAGTTCCCGCGGCCGAGCAGGCCGCTTAACATCAACCACCAGAATTGCTCCTGTGGGAAGAGCCTCATTTGTGTTTAGCCTCTCCTACGAAGGTCAGCAAACAGGCAGCACAGCTCATCAAAGTCCATAAAATTCATTTCGCCCAACGCGTTTCGGGCTTGAACGCCCTTGTTCACTGGCAGCATAAGGCAACACTGAGTCATTAGTAGTGACCAAGGTCCGGCTGGACCGAAACGCGTTATGGCCGACGAAAATAAATAATTGAAGCACTTACTCTGTGGTCCGCGCCTGCTTTAGCTGTCAAAAGCTGGGAGAAGAAAGCGGTAAATTGTGATTATATATATTTTAAAGTTGGGTTGACTATTGATTTACAATATGTAATACGAAGTGTATGACTTCTGTTTTAATGAGATTACTCTACTTAAATCTCCAAGTATGTAAATAAATGAGTTCTCTCCCTTTATTTTAGTATAGTGATAGGCACTCACTAATGGTGTTGTTGTTTATGTTCTTTTTAACCTTTCTTTAAATTGTCACCTTTTTTTCAAGGTTATGTGGAGCACAATAACGGGAAATACATTTGGTAGACCAACATGATTTTTTAATACTTGAATGTTATCATTAACGTTAGCTAGAAGAAACAGTGCAGCCACTGGAGCTCTAATATCTTCTCCAACAGCCTGGTTAAAACATTATGTCTAGAAAAGGGTAATATCAAGCCTTTCTAGTCTGTGTTAATATCATTAACCTGTCTGATCTGGAATTAAACCCTGATGAATTACAAATTTTATCACGTGGCCTTTCTTATTGTACCCCCCAAGACATGGATTATGTGCAAACCAGAATTGATTGTTTGAAATTTTTGCGCAAACTTAGACTTGCCAAAACTTTTTTAGTCGTTAAACCTATTGCGAATAGAAGAATTGAGAACGTAGAGAGTACCACTGCACTGCAGGTCTCAGACGTAGGAGTGTTGAGAGATTTGAATAGTCTAGCTATGGGCAGTACAAAGGTGGTATCTGATGATGTGTTTTTAATGGAACAAGGCCTCCAAATCCATGATAAGCCCATCACACCTTCTAGACCACGATCCACTTTTTCACCTATGGTACCAAACGATTCGATTGATTCCTTTAATGAGCTAGTCATTCAAGATTTGAAGGACTTTCATACAAAACAGCTCAGCAATAGGTCCATAGAAACAAGGTACATAGGATATGGAAAAGTGGTGGAGAAATTAAAAGCAAGACCTAACATAGTTGTTAGGCAGGCGGACAAAGGCGGGAACATTGTCCTTTGGCTGTTTGCCTTGTACCAAGAGGAAGCGAATCTACAACTTAGAGACAGACAATGTTACCGAAGGGTGGATGAGGGCACTTTAAGTCAAACAGTCATTGGCTATCATTTGCAGTTAGATAAATGGAGAGCCGCAAATTTAATTTCACAATCAGAATACAAATTTCTTAAAATTGATTCTCCTGTGATGCCAGTTTTGTACCTGATACCCAAGGTGCACAAAAATTTGACCAAACCACCTGGTCGTCCAATTATATCGGCGATCGGAAGTTTATTTGATAACACTTCCAGGTTTTTAGATTTTTTTCCTACAGGAATATGTGAAAAATTTGGCATTTTACACACAAGATACTGGGGATTTTTAAGGAAAGTGTATGATATTGATTGGGAGGAGGGTTTTATTATGATAACTTTGGATGTCTCCTCCTATACACAAGTATTTCTCATGAAGATGGAATCAAGGCTGTGAAATACTACTTAAGTTCAAGATCCCTGACACTATATAGGCACACTGAGATGCTAGTTAGCATGTTGGGGTGGTGCCTAAGAAACAACATTTTCCTGTTTGGTAAGGACATGTATCATCAACTGCGAGGGACGGCAATAGGCACCTGCTTCGCCCCCAGCTATGCTAATTTGCATATGGGCTGGTGGGAGGAGTAGGTGCTTGCCACACAATATGCCCGGGAGATGTCTGATAACGTGGTCCTTTGGACCCGTTATATTGATGATCTTTTTATAATCTGGAGAGGTGACTCAAATTCAGTTTCGATGGGAACTTTATATGGCCATCTTTATCAAGACTGAGTTTTTGTAACTCTCACAAATATACTGGTTTAAAAACTGGAACAGTTAGAATCCCCTCCTGCTGTAGTTAGGAGGAAACGGGGACATCTCGGGCCCGTGGAAGTCAAGGGCATACACCTGTCTTTCCTATTCAAATCCAAGTTTAAAATATGCCGGATATCTTAAAACAGTCTGTAAAGGACCCAAAATGTACATTTGGCAGGATAAAATTTATTTGGGTCACAAGCGTCGTTAGCCCTGATCTGGAGATTATTATGGTTCGTTTGTCATGAAGGGGATGGATGAGAGGATTGTTTTTTGAGGCTTTTGGTGCAACTCATAAATTCTCAGTTGCACCGTTGGAGATCCCTTTCATAATTAGGGTTTCTTAGCCTTTGAGCCGTCTTCACGTGTTCCTTCTGGCGTCGTCCGGTTTCTAATATTCGAAACCGGACGACGTTTCCTCCTAACTACAGCAGGAGGGAGTTCTAACTGTTCCAGTTTTTAAACCAGTATATTTGTGAGAGTTACATAAACTCAGTCTTGATAAAGATGGCCATATAAAGTTCCCATCGAAACGCGTCGACGCTTTACCAAAGGAACACAATCTGTGAAGAGACTGGGACCTTTGAGTACTTAGTATCTACATGGTATCGGGTCTCAGCCCTAAAATTAAGTCATCACGGATGTGGGCCAATTAATGACGCAGTTCTTTTGTCTGTTGTATGTACTCTCCCTTTTTAATGTGTTACATGTTTTTAATATGAAAATGTATGCAATTGATGTTTTTATTAGTATTGATTATAAATATATTCTAAAGCTTATGCCTTCCCCCCCCCCTTTTTAAAAAAAAAAAAAAGAGATACGCCTGGATAAAATTGATGAATAAAGTGTTATATTTTTATGAAACAATTTTTGTCGACTTACAAGTGATGGTTTTGGGCATGTAGGTATACTGTTCCCTCCATGAACGATGTTAGCTTGAATGAATGTGAGTTTGGTGTCTAGTTGGACATATAGTGAACAGTATTGGCCTTAGAGTTCTTCCCAAAGGAAACACTTTTGCTACAATTACATCAAATATCAGCAGCAATGAAGTTCAGTTCCTTGATCTAACAGTATATATTGAGGAGGGCAAAATTAACACCAAAACCTTTCGCAAGGAGACTGCGGGCAACACAATACTGCATGCCTGCAGTTTCCATCCTCCAAAATTGATCAACAGCATTCCTTATGCTGAAAATTTGAGAATGCGGAGGAATTGCAGCTGTCCTGCCCAATTGTCCCAAGCACAAGATCAGCTCACAAAGAGATTCGAGCAGAAGGGGATATAGCAAGTATGTTTTGAAGGCAGCAAGGAATAAGGCAAACAGTAATCCGAGAGAGCAGCTGCTTTTTGCAAATAGATCTGTTAGAAAGGAAACTAAAGACCAGGAGTACCAAATACGCTTCATTACTGGGTACAGTAAGCGGCATAGAGAGCTGAGATCTATAATGCAGAAGCATTGGTATGTTCTACGTGGAGATAATTTCCTGAAACAAAAGCTAGGGGATGGTTCTCTAATAACATTTCGGAAGGCCAGATCCCTAAGGGAAGAACTTGTAACAAATAGCCCAGAAGTGCGAATATCAACTTGGCTTAGCGAAAGTAAGGGTTTTAGGAAGTGCCACAAGTGCAAGGCGTGCACCTATGGGGAGAATACCACAGAAGTACCCCTGCCATTTACAGATAAACAGTGATACATCAATAAACCTTTAAATTGTAAAAGCCAGTTCGTGGTGTATGCACTTAAATGTAGTAGTTTGAAATTGTACATAGGAAGTACCATCTTACCTGTACATCAGAGGGTCTTGCAACATGTGCGAGCGATCAAGAATGGAGATCAGACATACCCCACGGCAAGGCATTTTCAGCAATTCCATGCCAGTAATTTGGAGGGTCTGCGGTATTTTGCTTTAGACCAGGTGCCATCAAGATTGAGAGGGGGCAATAGAGAGAGATGCCTGAGACAGCTTGAATCGCGGCACATTATTCGATTTAATTGCAAGATCCCGAATGGCCATAATACAGAAGAAGAGCTCTATGTACATTTATGAGTCTGCTAAAAAGAGTTTTGAGATGGTTGAGCTTGTTGACTGTATACAGACAAATCAGGTAGTAATATCTCCTTTAGAGTTCTCACTGGCACTTGCAAAGTAATGTATTAGAAGTTCCTCATGCCTTTCCTCCTTTTTAGGTCTCACCTACGCAGCGCATGCATGCGCTACATAGGAGGACCTTTAGCCGTCGTTCAGCTCTTTTTCGAAGCACATACTCGTGCTTGTGGCGGCATACACCTTTCGGGAGTGCGCAGCGGCGCGCCACAAGCACGAGTATGTGCTTTGAAAAGAGCAGGCTGCGCGCGCACCACTCTCGGGCCAGCAAACACACGATTGCGCGCGGCTTCATTATCTGTGTGCTTCCCCGCCCGGCCACCCCCTCTGTTATGTGTGCTTCCCCGCCCGCCCACCCCCTTCGTTATCTGTGTGCTTCCCCACCTGCCCACCCCCGTCGTGCTGTGTGCTTCCCCGCCCGCCCACCCCCTTTGTTATCTGTGTGCTTCCCCGCCCGCCCACCCTCTTTGTTATCTGTGTGCTTCCCCGCCCGCCCACCCCTTTGTTATCTGTGTGCTTCCCCGCCCGCCCACCCCTTTGTTATCTGTGTGCTTCCCCGCCCGCCCACCCCTTTGTTATCTGTGTGCTTCCCCGCCCGCCCACCCCTTCGTTATCTGTGTGCTTCCCCGCCCGCCCACCCCTTCGTTATCTGTGTGCTTTCCCGCCCGCCCCCTCTGTTATCTGTGTGCTTCCCCGCACGCCCCCTTAGTTATCTGTGTGCTTCCCCACCCACCCCCCTCCGTTATCTGTGTGCTTCCCTGCCCGCCCAACCCCCTTCATTATCTGTGTGCTTCCCCACACACCCCCTCCGTTATCTGCGTGCTTCCTCACCCACCCAACCCCCTCCGTTATCTGTGTGCTTCCATGCCCGACCAACCCCTCCATTATCTGTGTGCTTCCCCGCCCGCCCAACCCCTTTATCTGTGTGCTTCCCCGCCCACCCCCCTCCATTATCCGTGTGCTACCCAGCCCGCCCACCCCCATCCATTATCCGTGTGCAACCCCGCCCACCCCCCTCCATTATCCGTGTGCAACCCCGCCCGTCCACCCCCCTCCGTTATCTGTGTGGTTCCCCGCCAGCCCACCCAGCTCCATTATCCATGTGCTTCCCTGCCCAACCACCCACCTCCATTATCCGTGTGCTTCCCCGGACCTCCATTAACCATGTGCTTCAACCCTCCATTATCCGTGTGCTTCCCCGCCCACCCACCTCCATTATTGTGCTCTGAAGAACTGTATTTACATTTGGTAGGTGCCCGAATTACAACAAGAAACTAGCATGTCGGGGGCAACAGACATCTGCTGAGAATCAAGAGGCGCGCACAGGCCTGTTCTCTGCTAAAGACAAGAAGTGTACGTTTCTAATGAATACACGGGGCCTGCAATTGTATTCCACTATCCCTATACTTTGCTGATTTCACATCCCTCCAATGTCTAAGATATTGATACTATTTTACATTTGCAGCTTCCTTTGTCTGAAACCAGCGCTACTTTAATGGAAGATGAATAAATGCATGTCAGTCATAGGTACACTCTTACAGAACTTTTTCCTTTTGTTTTTCAGAGCACTATTCCGATTGGGCACGATATCGTAGAGATGTGCACATTGGGATCCGTCATTGTATTACAAAAACAATTAACCAATTAAAAAAAAAATTGCACTTTTAATTGGTTAGTGCTATCTGAATTTATTGCACCTACACACAGTTGGAGTCAATATCGGCCCAACACAAAATTCACAGCGAATTTAGAATAATCACCCATTTGCTCGAAATGTATGCTTTTAAAAATAGCAAATCATAACAATTCTTTAACAAGCATTGGTATAGCCAATAGGTCTCACCTTTGGGACCTTATAAGTGTTTAGCCATGCAACAGTTGATGTTGTTGCACTAAGGTTATTGTGCTGCATAACTAAATACTTATAAGGTCCCAAAGGCGAGACCTATTGGCTATGCCAATGCTTGTTTAACATGTAGTAAACCTTGTTACATTTTTTTCACTTAGCACTTTACACTTTTAGCACTTTAGCATTATGTCAATTTTAGTTGCCTGAGATAGGGATTGGGCATTTGCCGTACACCATTCAAAGAAACGCAATGACTAAATTTAATTAAATAAAATATGTAGTATTGTGAGATGATAATGCCTGAATTTGTACTGAATTATTTATTTAGTGAATCCATGGGGGTCTGGTGTAACAACATTATGAGAAATGACCAATGACTATATATAGGCAACTAAGTTGGTGTGCACGTTTATTGGTATTTGTTTGAACAATAATGAAATAATGAGAGTAGGCAGTGCGATGTATGCTAACTAGTATGGCACTGGCCACATGTTCACAAAGTAGGAAAAAGAGGTGATTTTATCATTTTTAGGTCTCACCTACGCAGCGCGCATGCGCTGCATAGGAGGAGACCTTTAGGAATCGATTCGCTTTTTCGCCCAAAAACGTGCACGCTTTGCATTGCTTTCAATGGCAACGCGTGCCCGTTTGGCGATACCCTTGCGAGAGCGAGCTTTGGCGACATCTTTTTGTAATTAACTTTCAAACAGATGGTGCCCCTGCTCGCTCCCGCAAGTGAAACGGGCGCGGGCGCGAGGGGCCATATGTTTTTTTTTTTTTTTTTTAATTAGCTTGGCCTTTCACTTTCACGGTCGCGTCGCTTTCACGGCCGCGCTTGTTCTTCACTTTCTCTCTCCACCCTCTCCATCTTCAGCCACCCCTCCACCTTGTTTTTGTAGGCGCGGGATAAAGTGATTTGCCCAGAATCACAAGAGGCACCGACACTGAACCCAAAGACAGATTATATTGGATGTCACATCTGGGCTTCAGTCTTAGCCTGCCTTTGGTGTAAGCATGACCGACCCTCATTGGCCCCAGTTTTCATTTTCTTCATGGTGTCTCATTCACATAGGATATTCACCTTCCGGGTGCCGACTCAGCCCTTGCCCATGTGTGATCTTGGTGCTTTTCTTGAGTTTGGTGATGCTCTTATTGTTCCTTGGTATGCTCTAGTTACCACTGGTAAACACTATTCGCGATGTTATTATCTGGGTTAGTGGCCGCTGTTGCGCCTCGCGCGCTACCTGCTGGTCCAATCAAGGTGGCTCACACGGAACCCTGCCTTGGCGCGCGCACCTCTGGATGCAGCTCACGCGCACACACGCTGCTGGTCCCTGCCTAGGGACACGAGGTGCCCGGGAGGAATGGCGTCTCCTTTTCATCCGCTGCCCTTTGTCTGCCAGCTCCTGGACAGAGGCATCCATTTCTTCTTTCAAACGCTGGCGCTTTCTTTCAGCTGCGGGAAGGCCCAGAGCGGCCTTCGTGAGCGCCATGGTTACCGGCACAGTGTCCCAAATTGTAATCTGATGGAGCAGCGGGGAGTACTTTGAGCTGTCTGTTTAGCTGAAGCCATAAAACGTGTAATTGTGTTTTTATAAAGGAGCTTCACTTGACACCAGGGCCCGGGCCCTGCAATCATTTTATGTTCGTCCGTCGCTTTTATTTCCTCCTGCACTTTAAGGTGGGGCCAGGCCAACTTCTGCTTGAAACAGCACATATAATACATTGAACAGAGCTGACGGGGCTGGCTTTTTAGAGTTAAACACTGATTTTGATATATGTGTAATATGTAAGTCAAAGTGCGCAGTATACTGACCTGGGCGTAATTATTTGGCTCAGGTAGGTACGCTCGAAACATGAGGTGTGATCTTGAGGTCAGTAATACGAAACTTGGCAAGGCGAACTTTGCCTTTTCTCTTTCCAAGTCAAAATATTGGGTACTGTTAACGTGAATACAGAAAGCATCTGTTGTTTACAGAGCTTCGAATTACAGCCAGAAGCGCTATAAAATTACATTTCAGACATTTTATAAACCTATTGATGCAAAGTCTATTGTATTTTCCCACGTATGTACAGTTCTTTACATACTTGGTGTGACATAGAACAAAGCAATCACCGTGTACCACCAGCAGACACTCCAATGGATGGATTTTACTTTTCTTAGAATATTTGAATGTCTGACGTTGCAAATGTTTTGAATATATACATACAAACACACATATGTGTGTCTATATAAGCAATTTTTGAACATACATAATATGTTTATTTAAGAAAGAAGACAGACCACTGTATGCTGTGATAAACTGTAATAATTTATGGGCTTCCCATTGCTTTCAATCCATTATTCAGACGTCTAGAATCCTTCTAATGAAATATGGGTCTAAAACCAGTGTAAATGTGTAATACACAAACACAGATGCAAACACTCTCTCTCTAACACACCTATGATCGCCTGTTGTATAAACAACCTTTGTTTTTAATTGCCATACGTCGCAGTCAATATGTGAAAATGAAATTTTTCCTGAGTTTAAGGATTACATAATTCCCGCAAATTGTATATTCCAAGGTGTGGAAAGTGTAGAAAACATTTTTGCATGTAATGTAAAAAAAAAAGGTAGCATGGTCCGATAATGCCATCTTTGCAGTTTAGTGACATTTACAATTTTCATATCTCCAGAAGCCTCCAGGGCATTACAGATCTAAACAAGCATTGGCATAGCCAATAGGTCTCGCCTTTGGGACCTTATAAGTGTTTAGCCATGCAACAGTTGATGTTGTTGCACCAAGGATATTGTGCTGGATAACTGAACACTTATAAGGTCCAAAAGGCGAGACCTATTGGCTATGCCAATGCTTGTTTACTATGATGTGTGCTTCAACATTTGTGCCTATGTTCCTTTCTGTGTAATGTTTGTCCGAGGCACCATAGGGTTGATGAGTTAGGCACTGGCCAAAGGATTGTTATGTGGATGCAGAATTATGGCATTTTGAAACATGTGCAATTTGGATGGTATTGGAAAATTGACTTCAATTAGACACTGGCGGAGTGAGAGGACAAAGTTGAAAAAAGATTATATTTTGACATTTGTATAACCCTGCCAATGTTTTAGCAATATTTTCCATAATGGTTTTACATAGAAAATATTTGGCACACATCTGCTTTTTACCGTACAGCCTACATTACTATTCAAATTATTGTATCAATTTTAAGTATTTTACGTGCATTATATTATGTCGTATTTGCTACCAGCAGTGATTGTAACTGTTACTATTGATGCACTGTCACTTTTGAAATCCTGTTCATACCTTTTGCACTTTTTACGCACTGTCACTTTAAAAATTTAAAAATTTAAAAGAAGTGGCCATAAAAAGGTGAGAAAATGGCGGCGATTCAGGTTTGACAAAGACTGCGGAGGCAGTTGAAACGCGTTACCTGAGTATTGTAGCTTGACAATAAATCTATTTGTAAAGCTATCCCGAGCGTGCTGGAGTCTGCTTTCGTACACTGGAGCAGTCGTCTTGAGGAGATATATATATATATATATATATATATATATATATATATATATATATATATTTTAAATTTGGGTTGACTATTGATTTACAATATGTAATACGAAGTGTATGACTTCTGTTTTAATGAGATTACTCTACTTAAATCTCCAAGTATGTAAATAAATGAGTTCTCTCCCTTTATTTTAGTATAGTGATAGGCACTCACTAATGGTGTTGTTGTTTGTTCTTTTTAACCTCTTTCTTTAAATTGTCACCTTTTTTTCAAGGTTATGTGGAGCACAATAACGGGAAATACATTTGGTAGACCAACATGATTTTGTAATACTTGAATGTTATCATTAACGTTGGGAATCACCCTTGACAGCAACCTGAACATGCGTGACCACATCAACTCAATGGCCAAATCAGCCAGATTCCACCTGAGCTACCTCAGAAAATTGAAACCCTTCCTCGACGCTCCCGACCTAAAAATGGCAGTCCAAGCACTTGTCATATCTAGACTGGAGTACGGCTGTTCTACCCTCTCGGGTCTACCCAAGATCTCCCTGGCACCTCTAAAAGCCTGCCTCAATGCAGCCGCCAGACTACTCACCGGCACGAGGAAATACGACCATATTTCCCCACACTTGAAAGCTCTCAACTGGCTTCCCTGGAGGCAAGAATACAGCTCAAAGTAGCATGCATCACGCACAAAGCCTTATATTCGAACTCCCTGCATATCTGAGGCAGAAACTTGTGATCTCCGGAGGAAACAGAAACTCCCGATCTGCCAAAGACCTCCTGCTCCAACCTGCACGCTTTCGAAAAAAAAAAAAAACCTACAACCGAGCTTTCTCAGGGGCTGCTCCTAGAATATGGAACTCTCTCCCTCCTGACATCAGAAGAATCCCCTCTGTCTCGCTTCAAAAAGGATGCCAAAACATTCCTTATGGGCAAATTTCTTGCTTAAAACTTGCCTCTACCTCCACAACAGCTTTGATCTACGGCCATCTACTGCCTCCTGGATTATCTACCTCACCCCCTTCAGAAACGTGGGGCCTTGTCACGAACATTGACTAACGCAATCTATAAATATGTTATCTCGTCTTGAGTACTTGGATATTTTAATCTGTAAATACGTGCCCTACCTCCCTTCTAGATTCAGCACCCTGCCTCTTTCATTCGTTCTGTAACTGATGATGCTATGCCTATTCTGTACATGCCTATGTCTCTCTGTAAAGCGCTCTGATACCCTAACGGGTCTGGTTCGCGCTCTATAAAACACATAAAATAAATAAATAAATAAACGTTAGCTAGAAGAAACAGTGCAGCCACAGGAGCTCTAAGATCTTCTCCAACACCCTGGTTAAAACCTTGTCTAGAAAAGGCTAATATCAAGCCTTTCTAGTCTCTGTGGCAATGCTTAAAAAGCACCTTTCTGCACCAAAAAAAAAACCAAACGTAAATGTACTGCTGCTGTTCTGCACCTCTCCTGTCTGTATGAGGAACACTTGCACTGCTGCTTACTTTACATCTGTTATGTCGCTAAGGAACCTAGAACTTCTGCTCCCCTTAGTAATTTTCACGCAAAATGTGTGTGGGTGCCACTTGCATTTCTGGTGTACCTGGATTCGGTGTGAGGGAAGCTTATTTTGCTTTTTTCCTAACATTCCTATTTGCAGTGGTTTCCGTCATCTTACGTATTTCTCTGTTAAGAAGAGAGAATCCTGGTATGCCCTTCAACTGTATTTTAGTATTTGTAATTTTCATAGATGAGTCTAAGTCACATTTTATTGCTTTGAGAAGTCTTGCCCTGCTTTTAAATTTGAGCATGTGTTTCTCTTTGTGTCAAGTTAGTGTGTGAGGTTCCAAGCACGAATTTGTGAAGGGGACATATTGCTTATGAAGGAGGCCTAGTGCAGGGTTGAAGTAGGCAGGGGCGTAGCTTCAGAGGGGAGTTTGGGATATGACCCCCCCCCCCCAAATATATGTATTCATGGCTTGGTAGTTTGGTATGGGACCCATGAGTCTGGTATGCTATGCCCATATATTTTTTTTTTTTATTTATTTATTTTTTTTATCGGGAACTTAAATATATATAGTGACCGGTTTACCAAAAAAGTAGTAAATGTTTACGTATAGAAGTACTCTTTGAATGGGTCCAAATTTGCTATTTGATATTTGTCGGTAGTAGTCTTGGAAAGCTGTACCAGTTTCAGGCTCCAGGTATACTACTGACAATCAAACACCTAAAAGGTGATTAGACCTTTTATTTTTTAATAATCTTTACTTTATTTTCAGAAAGAAACCCCTCAAAGCAGTAGTTTGTTTGTTTTTGAAAAATAAAAAATAATTTTTTTTTTTTCTTTTTTACTGTCCGTCACTGCCAGGGAATACCTGATGGTGACAGTCTGTAAAAATCTCTAATGCACAAAGAGAGGGACGAGGAGCTTGAGTAAAAGAGGTCCATTACCCGTGCACCCAAGGCAGTATGTCAAAATCACTAGAGAGTAACTGTTCCTGTAAAAAACGCGAGTCTATTCGGCTGTGGAGAGTGTGAAGAAAAGGGGAAAGTTGATAGTCATCCGTCTAAATAGATGAATATAAGACTGGATGGAAGGAAAAGGAGAATTCCTCAAATTTGAAGAGTTGCCCGGCCACCTCCAGCCGCACTTCCTCCGGCAGCAAGCAGTTGAAGGCAGATACTAATGCCATTAAGCAGAAGGTCAATGTGAGTACGCCATCTCCATTTAGCTCTTTACTAATACTGAGGAGTGAGATTTTGTCGCTCTGCCCATCAAATAGGTGATCGTTCCTCGCATTACCAAACCTTCTCCTTTCACTCCTGTTTTTCTTCGCTAAAGGTAACCTTCTGAGACATTTGCTTATGCCGTTGAGGTATCCCCGGAAATTATTTGGGGTAAGCGCAGTGTTCTTTGTCACCAGTGTTGTGTATGAACCACGGCACCCTCAATCTTTAAGGGTGTTCTAACGTTTTTTCAAGAATGCATTACCACAACGCCTTACTGTAATGTTGCAAAGCAATTTCATGCAACGCATATGTATGGAATTACATACAGGTGTTCACACAGCTTAGACTGATACCACTAACTAAGTAATAATCATGTTTTAGGTTGCCACTATCACACCATAGGTCCTTTTCATTTATCTTTTTATTTGTTTAGGTTGGATTAACACGTAGAAGTGGTCTTAAACGAATGGGTACGGACACACCACGACCACTCACCTGATTCAGGTTCAAATAACAGGGTGTATTGTTTATTTCTTTTAAACCCCTGTTATCTTTGCACTTTAACTTCTTTCCGGTCCTGATGAAACGCCGAAGGAGCAAATGGGGACTAACAGGGCGTGAAACATGTCGACCCCATTACTTTTTATCACTATTCACCTCTTTTGAGAAAACGAACCAACCCTCCTCACTGGAGCAAGGGTACTCGAGTTCTTGTTTTTAATCATACCGAACGGACCCAAGAATAAATACTACCAAGGGTACCGTTACGTTATTTTTAATTCACTTGCACACTCCCCATATACCCGCACTCACCACTGCGGCATTCCTCTCATAAGATCTCCGCTAAAGAGCCCTCTCGCGGGGCCCGTGGGGGTACTGTAGCGCCACCCACGCGAGGAGCTAAACGCCCTATGATGAAGCATCACACCTTAACGGGTGTGTGAGGGCAACTCTTCAAATTTGAAGGATTCTCATTTTCCTTCCATCCAACCTTATATTCATCTATTTAGACGGATGACTATCAACTTTCCCCTTTTCTTCACACTCTCCGCAGCCGAATAGGCTAGCGTTTTTTACAGGAACAGTTATTCTCTAGTGATTTTGACAGTCTGTAAAAAGCCATCTAAGCGTCCACTCTAAACTGGGCATACGGTCAAATGGCTTACCTCCGACAACTGCTTCTCCATCAGGCCGTTTGAGGATATTTTATGCCACCTGCATAAAACTTGCAGTTCACACGACTCAAAATCGAGCAGGCGGACCAGACTTTAAGTCAGGTGAAGAGTGTACTTGTTTGCCATGGAGTACCCTTTCCACCAAACTCCAGATGCCCACCTAATGCAAATCAGTATTGACCCTGCTCCTCGTAGGAGCAGCCCATCCCAAATCTTTGTCATCTCACTCATTCACCTGTGCCCACTGCCTTTTTTTAGTTGGGGAATTTAAATTTCACTGACTAACCTATGCCTCTCGGAGTAGGTTTACAATAAAGTGTATCCATCACAATTTCTTAACTGAATCACAGGAAGGTTAATAACAGTTATGTGCCAAACACTTGGTCAGGGGTCATTAATGTTGAGGAAACATCCTTCCCTTAGCATAGCTGCCCAGCAGATGTTCTCTTCACAGCCTGTCTTACCTCTTTTAGCATGGTCCTGTTGCATGGCATAATGTAATCCACTTTATTGCTTTTTTAGGAATAGTTTCCAAACATAACAAGTTACATGTTTCAATAAACTAAATATAAAAAGCAAATTTATACAATAATAAAAATCAGATAAAAAAAATAATAATAGTCAGTCAAATCTCAAATTCCAATTGGGACACAAGATACCATAAAAAAACGCTAAAACTGCAGATTCAATTATTTATTCAGTCTCCCATAATAACATTGGTTTAAATGTTTAAAAATTATTTCCAAAACGTTTTGTTAGTTGGACACAATTTTTATTGACGTCTCCAGTGTTCTAAAACTATAATCGCTTCAGTATAGTGTTCAGGTCAGGATTTGTTGTACCCTTTGATCTTGAAAAGGGATGCGGATTTCTGAAATATTTTGCCTTTGAAATTCTGCAACAGGCTGATGCAGGCCTCTTTTTCTGGGAGACTGGGGTCCCTCCAACGATAAAAATGACTTGCACTTTAGACACCTCTATAACATTCTGAGCTTAGGCTTCCCTGTGGTTACGGCAAAGCAATAGGAGATCTCCCTGAAGAGTACTATATTGAGAGGTGCAGATAGATCCTCCGAGTGTGTATTTAGGTGGTTTCATCAACTGTCTGTCCAGATATGTCTTTTTCTTTTACCTATGATGCTAAGGCCCATGAATGAGCTCACCAAATAACCTTATGAATTATATCTGGATTTGTTCAGTGCAAGCTTTGCCACTATTGTTTGTACTGTATATAGCCTTTTTATCAAGTTAATACAACGAGAGCATAGGACAGCGACCCATGGAAACTGCACCTCGTCCTTGTCCACATTATGTTTCAATAAGATGTTTTCTATTGATTGAAAATCTGTGTGCGTTTACCAAATGCATCTGCTGCCCAAGAATGAGATCATATGGTCAAATATATTCAAATCACAACTAGTGATTCACCACAAAAGCTATAAGTCCCATTCAGATTCCAAAGACTACTTTCTCAGTTCTTCTTTTTCATTTATTTTCACTTGTTAAAGCATTCAATGATTACAGCCAATGCGTTTTGTCCAAAAATTGGACGACTTCAGGGCAAGCTATTATGTATTCAATATATATCCAGGTCCTGTAGCCATTGAAAATCCATGTCACGGCACAAAAAATATATATTTCCAGGTCGAAGGATGGCAAATAACCAGTATAGAACTTGTATTAATCAAACAGTCTGGGCTCGGTAGCCTTACAGTTCCACCTCTCTCATGATCAATATCAGAAAGAAAGCACTTTCCTTTCTGATATTGATCGTGATGGGAGAGGTGAACCTGTAAGGCTACCGGGCACTTAACACGGCACCGACTACGTGGGCGGATTGGCCCCGACTGTTTGATTAATACTTTCCAGACAGTTGTTGTCAGTATATCCTTAGTTCAATGTGTCTTGCACTGCAGCCGTTTTTCCCCCTGGTCCTCTCCCTCTTGTGGGTTATAATACTGTGTGTACTGTATCTCAAGAGAACATATTTATGCCCATCTGTGTGTGCCATTTTACAATGTAATGCTGTGGGAGGATGACTTTCGTTTTCAGCTGCATAGTATAGTGCTTGTCAGTTTTTGGTCTCTTCATTCCACCTAAAGCAGCTTCCATAGGTTACAACATCTGAGTTCCACTCTTGCTTGTCAGGAGCGTACACTTCACTCCTGGTGCTCGCTCTGAGTTAAAGACTGATGCCGGACGTCTTCTGTCCTTGCACCTTGGGGGGGGGGGGGTGGGGGGGTTTGGATGATATGCAAGCCCTATGAGGTGTTTCTGGCAGATTCCATGCTTTTCTCTCTCCACTGGGGGTTGGTGCTAAGGATGGGCCTTTTGGGGGACATACTGTGAAGTCAGTGCATTAACATGGTTGCCCGGGGTGCTGGATAAGACTGTCCTTAGGAAATAGTACAAGATTGTGCAACAGAAGGCACATGCTTAGGAGCATGTGGAAAGTTATACTAACTGGTGACACAAGCAAACATCAAGAAAGGGAGCCCCAGTATGCCACAGCTCTGCCATTAAAGGAAGACGGGAAAGCTACCCAAAGCAATGCTTTCCTTCGGGTTGCACAGTTCATCCCTATTTTCAGATTCTTTTTGGTTTGGTTTTAATGTCCTTGGAGGAGGTACTCCTTCCACAGTCCTACTGATTTGGAATCCCATGGGTTCTGTGACTCATTAGTTCATCCTGTATTGTGTGTAAAGCAGGACTGTGCACCTTATTCTTTAGCTTATCTGCCTGGGTACCACTAAACCCTAAAAATGTTCAGGTGGGTTTTCTCTTCTGGTTGTTGTAGTCGGGTTTAGTTTACCTAACTTGTGCTGTGTTCTCCAGCCTGGACCAATAGAATGAGGCATGTATGTTGGTTTCAAGCATATGTGTAGATGCCACATGGGCTTTGAGTGGCTACTTTAATACTACTTTGCCAAATCCACTACTAGTGTTGTTGCCATGGTTAAAGGGCACATGTTTATTGTCTGTTAAATTGCACAGTTCTTTTGTTTTAGCAATGTTTTCCATTTGAGGAACTCCTGGCACAGGTTATTTATAGAAGGGTCCAACCAACAATATAGCATTGTGGGTATGCTTTAAATGTAAAGTTCTCCACCAACTTCCTGAACTAGTTTTTTATCATGTCCCCAGCCTTCTCATTTTTTGCCTTTCGTGGCCAAGTGTCTGACTTACAAAGATTAAGTTGGGCTCTGTGGAACTGGGTAGAGCTGTATGGCAGAAATCTTTGTTTTGTAATAATTTTAAAACACGAGTCCCTTTCTCAGGACTTCTACTTTTAATGGTGGTAACTGGTCCCATTGTATTTTCAGATCTTCCTTAGTCTCCTGTCAAAGAATCTGCCCATAGACTACTACAGCTTGAACAACAGTTACATTTAATCAGTTTAGTAATGGAAAATGTTTATTTCAGACAGTGTAATGGCATTAAATTAGACCCATACCTGACTGGTCTATTGTACAACTTGTTTCTGTTTATATGGTAAAAATATAAATAATATGGCAGCAGTGCACGCTAAATATTGTATTATTTTGTGCATATAGGCAGCAATTAAGCCTGTCAACAGTGAAAAGAATATTTACAATAAGAAAGCCTTCAGATACAATACCCAACTTATATCATTGAGCTAATGAGGAACCTGTTCATGTCAAATGCACATGCTATACCAACACACACCTCTAGGACTTGTGTAACATGAAGGTATTACCGTTAACTTAAAGATGCATTTGAGTTTTTTTGTACCTTTTTAACTTCTATTTGTGATACTATTCTTCTTTTTGTTTATTTAACCATATCAATTATAGAGCAGCTAAATTCCATTTGAAACCTAATTTGACTCTCCTTTTAATTGGCTCCATTGTATTTTGTTTCTCAACAGGAGGAGGCATCACCAAGGTCTTTGCTTGATAACTGCCTACAATTTTTGAGTGCAAACCTAGAACAGTTTTGCTCGGAAAGACCAGATGGCACGTTTTGCTTCCAGGAGCCAACGATCTTTCCACAGGAAGTGGCTGACCGACTTCTACAGACCATGGCATTTCAGAGTAATTCTTCAATATTATTAACTATAATTTGTAAATGTAAAATATTGAAATGTGGTTCTCTCAGAGTAGATTTATAACCCTTTTACATAGGTTTTATTTGACCGTGGATGTGTCCTGGACCACGTATGCCTGCTTCTCCCCTTCTGATGGGTATCTGCTTAAGGATGCACACACATATTTGTCTCGAATACTACCACACATGCATGGCTCAGGAAACCCAGCCTATCCTATTCTAAGTAAGTAACAGACATTTGTTAAAGCGCAAACGTTCACCTGACGGGTATCTTGGTGCTATCAACCCTTGCCGGTTCCAACAGTGCAATTGTCTCTCTTCTGCATCAATATACTCCGAGTAAACCAGCTATAGCCCCAACAACTATTTTGGAAAGAGCCAGTTTTTAAAGCCCTTCCTAAAACCGGTAAGGATTGAACTAGCTCGAAGGGGAGCTGGGAGCGTATTCCACAGTTGAGCATCCTTTACCTGGAAAATTCTTCCGCCCAACCTAACTCGCCTGAATTTTGGTACACAGACTAAATTGGCAGAGGCAGATCGTCGATTCCTCCGAGGACTATATCGTCTAAAGGCCTATGTACCGATAGTGGGCCTGTCCTGTTTAGGGCCTTGTAGACCACAGCCATCGATTTTAAAAATTATCCTCTCTTTGAACTGGAAGCCAATGTAGCTCTCAAGGTTCAAAAAGATGAATCATATCTGGATTTGTTCAGTGCAAGCTTTGCTGCCATTGTTTGTACCGTATATAGCCTTTTTATCAGGTACTCAAGAGTCCCTAAGTCCATTACAGTAGACAACTCTACTTAGAAGTATACTTTGGACTACTAGCTTTCTTGCTTGCTGGGGCAGCAGTGGGACAATCTTCCTGAGGTTCCGTAGAAGACCGAAACAAGTACCTGCTGTTTTGTTGATGTGTTTCCATGGTTGATTTCTCATCTATGTATTTTCCTAAATTGCACACTACCTGGGCTATTTTAAGGTTATCAGTGCTAGTCCAAGGCCAAAAATCCTTCGGGAGACAGTGTGGCTCTTTGGAGGGTAAACAACTCAAAAATTCAGTTTTTCCTCCATTGAATTTAGTTCTTTTTCAGCCATCTTGCCATCTCATTCAGGCATCTTTGTAGCCCTTCTGCTGGAGTGTGATTATTTTCATCTAATGCCAGAATTGGCTGCAATCATCTGCATAGTTTACAAACGAGATCCCCTAAGATTTAATATGGATCAGCAGCGGTCATAGATATATATTGAGGAGTATAGGGTTCAACGCAGACCCCTGTGGTACCCCATGATCTATTCTCTTATATTTCGAGTGAAAGGGCGGGAGTGAAATTGCTTGGGATCTTTTGTCAGGTAGGATTCAATCCACTACAATAATGTCCCTTCTGCTCCTATTTCCTTCAGCCTAAGGATTAGGGTCTGGTGGTTAATTGTGTCAAACGCAGCTGACCCATCTAATAATGTCAGAACTGCTGTTTGACCTCTGTCCACCATCATCCTCCGCTCATCTTAGGCCAGAATAAATGCTGATTCTGTGCCATGAGCTGGCCTAATGCCCATTTGTCCAGTCTCCAGAATGTTACGATTTTCCAGGTAGCAAGCAATTTCTTTGCTAATGTATTTCTCCATTATATTTATACATATTTTACAATAGTTGCTGGGATAATTTCTATCTATATTCTTTCTATTCAATCTATTTGTTGCATCACAAATGTATGTTCTGCTAATTGTTGCTCTGGATGGGCCTGCAATAGACCTCACAAAGTGGTGGTAATGTGTACATTGGTAATGGAGGGTACAGTGCGCCTTTGCTTCCCTCTTAGTAATGCATTCATAAGCCCCACTTGAGTGAACCACGTGCCTGATATTGATCCGCTCTCTGGTTATTAAGCCTTCTATCCATGATGATGTTATCGAGTCTTGCATTGTGATTCTTCAACCCTGCAATGCGCCACGCAAGCAATGGTGAGGGCTCTCTGGAGGATCAGTGGATTCTTTCAAGCCAGGCATGGAGTTGTGAAAATTCACCAGACCCAGCAAGACCAGTCCCCAATTCTCCAGAGCAGAGCAGTTACCTGCTGTTCTCTTCCTGTGGTCTAATCTGAGAACCTCAAATCCACTGCTCACCGTGCCATGAGATGTGGCAACAAAGTATTCTGATGCAGCACTCCAACAGTCTTTGTTGACTGCGACCCTAGATGTAGCACAGAAAACACTATATCCTGTTTTAGAGACTATTCCAAAAGAACGGATTGTGATGGGTTCAATTGTTCAATTGGTGTGCTTTTTTCTGGGTTTGTGTTATGCGAGGTAGTCTTTCTGTTGAGCCAAAGGATTGGTACTGAAGCCATTTTGCGTGGAACCCTGCCTTGCTTCATGAGCTCTGTGGTGAGACAGTTCAATTTCAGATGGAAACCATCACCAGCACATTTTACATAAAGATTTGAACAGATGAGAACCTTATATACTCTCAGGTGAGGCTCTGAATGTGTTTATCTGCAACTTGCTTCTTAGGATCTCCTTGCAAGGTCAAGTTCTACTGGGAGTACAAAACGCAGAAGATTTCCTTTGCAGATGACTTGCAAAAGAGCTTGGTTGGAACTTCAGCCCTATGTGAATATGGCCTAAAGACTAAGGGAAACCTTACATAATACATCAGTTTGCCACTGCATAAACACGAAAGGCCCACCTTACCATCCATGATTCATGGTCTCAAACCTCTGGGGTATTTTCAGTAAGCCAGTTTCACACTTTTCCCCTCCCACCTCTTTACCCCCACCCCTAACCCTTTCCAGTGTTCACTGAAGATTTTGGTTTTGCCCTTTCTGATTGGTTTCCAGACCTTTCTTTTTATTACACCACTTTAAGGCTATATTATGGATTAGATCTTGTTGAGGAACAGAAGCAAGGTCCTTTATCACAATCTAACCACCAGGACGTCCTGCAGTATGGTCCTATAATTCTTCTAGAAAACAGAATTTACATATTTATGGAATCCATTGCAACTTTAAATCTGAAATGACGGGACAGACATGATGCTTAGCTCGTGAACCCTAATCTTGTAGAGTGTGAAGAAGAAGCAATACCACCATAAATGTAACATGTGTTAAGCATTGGCAGAGCCAGTAGGTCTGTCGTTGGCAGCTAACCTTTTGGCTTTGGCAGTTGTTTTGTCATGGTTTTTTTTGTAAAACATATTTTTGTGGAAGCTGCAGAGCCTTCATCAATCTAAAAAAAAAAAAAAAAATTTGGCTGCAGGCAAAAATATTTTTTGTGCTAAAAAGCAAACATTTCCATAGTAGTGCCTGGCACTGAAGGGACCTGCTTATTTGTTATAAAGAACCATTTAAAATAAAAGCAGTCTGTTACACTGTGAAATAACAGCAGTCAGATAAAACACGGCCACTCCAAAAGGAATTAACCACAGTAGTAGCAGGAGGCAAGAACTGATAAAGCTGGAGTGTGCTCACATCAAATACAACATGAAGAGCTGGTTGAAAGTGTGCTGCTATCACACCGGGCACCAGACTCAATGGCAACACTAAAGTAATAAAAAAATAAAAACACATATTGGCTGTGAAGGGAGTGGATGCTCTCCGTGTGCAAGAGCAAAATGCTGGCACTGAAAGCGAAGTTGGCCAATGGCTGAAGTAGGCTGAGCCACTACCCCATGCTGTCTGCTGTACTTTGTGGAAGCAAAATTAGAATGACACAACAGACCAACGGATGAAGAGAGCTGAAAGCTGCTTTAGGTAAGCACATTATACATATAATTTTAGTAAAATTAAAAAGTCTTGGCTCATGCCAGACCTAAAAAGACATACACCCTTCCTTTCAATTTCACACATTGGCAGCTAAAGCTTACAGAAACACCATGACGCAGAACCTTCAATTCCTCTTGTTTGTGGTGGAGTAAGGATTTAAGAGCAAATTCTGTTTAGTGAAGAGCAGTTGACAATTGAACCAGTGCACAGTTATGGCTTGAGGTATGCAACCTGGATTTTTAGCCATGTTGGTTTGTATCACATAAAGTAGAGTACATGAAAGACTGATCTTTTCTGTCTCTGTTTTCCACAGAAATTAGAAGTCTTCTCACAAAAGTGGTGTTTCAGTTCCATTTCATTTAGTGCATAACTTTACAAGGATGTGATAACAGGCATTGCAGATGTCTGGTGTTAAAAGGGATGGTGTGCTCTCCGTAGTCAAAGACATCAAAATGTCTAGGCAATGTGTTTGTTATAGTCTAGGAAGAAAGGAAGATGCAGTTTCCAGCATGTTACCTCACAGTGGGATTTTTACAGAAAACTGTGCTACCAGAAAGTTAAGATCTCCTGGGGTACCAAGGGCTAATTCTACCAGCTGAAAAGTGGCTACTGAGGCTTTTGCGTTTTCTTCCTTTGCTAGAAATGTGCCAGTCAGCAGCATTGAAGGTCTGTACATACTGGCTGGTGGTGATATTTGTAAGATTTTGATGCCTGTGCTATTTTTCAGATAAAACATGCATCCCTTGGAAATCATTTTGAGTGCCAATTCCCTACCCCTTCTCGCGCCTTCATTTCTAAGAGTTGCTGCTACAAACTTAATTAAGCTTATTCTAGTTGGTAAGTTCAATTGCTAAAAGTGATTGCTTGTGCGCTTTCCAGGTCTGTAAGTGACCCTTCCTTTCTCCCGTAATTCTCCTTGTAATTTGTGCACGAGTGGGAAAATGAATCCGAATGGCTAACTTGGTGCTGCACATCCTGGGATGTGAGATTATAGCTTTACATTTAAATATTCGTTATGGAAAGCTCCTTAAGGCAAAAAAAATTGTTATAATTGGGTTTGATAATATCTTTAATTTTGAATGTAATTTACCCTTTATACAGTCTGATGTAGTGGGAGCAAATTGTTCTAAGGTAATAAGAGGGGAATCATGCCTCTTGAGAACTTTTGATGCAAGTAAGTAGCTTTTATATTTTTAATGCAAAAGCTTTTAAAAGTTTGTACTCTGCAGTAGATGGGACAACACAGTGAACATTTGCACTGGAGTTCATCGTCCTTTTGAAGGCCGAGCTTGCGAGTGCATGCGCTAGCGCATGCGTCTTGCTTGCAAGAGACAACTGTTTACAAAAAGGATTGGAGCCCGCCCATTGCTTACCGTTTATTGGATGCACTCTCCCTCTTCTTTGCAGCCTCCTTAATTGACCAGTGCAGGCCAAACATCATTTCCGATCATTTCTGTGGAGCCGTAACCAAGCGTAGTTTGATTCAAGTTAGTCAGTGCCTGTCTGCTGCTCCTGATGTGATTGAGGTACTTTTTCTTCCCTCCTCCCACTCCCTGCTATTCATACCCCAACGCCCCCAACACTATTATGCTTTTTTTTCCCTTTGCAATTTATAGCACAAACTCGCCTTCAAGCGCTATAGTGATTTCCCCAGAATCACAGGCTGTTGCGGCAACGCCGAACCTGGCTCCCCAGGTCTAAAATAGACTGGTCTGGACATTACCCCACATCCTCTAGCCTTTCTTGTTGTGTCCCTTGTTTTGTTCTCTTCCGAATCAAAACCGCAACAACTGCTCATGCTGGTGCGTTATTTTGAAGCCGCCACAGCGGGACTTTATGGCGATCCGCGTCTTTGTCAAAATTCGGAGTCAGGCTGCCTGGTGATGGAGTGCTTTTCTCCCCTGGCGTCTCGTTGCTTGCTTGAGGCCTTAACGTGCAAAAGTGGACCATCCAGATGACTGTGTGTATCCCCCAGACCTCTCCCTACCGCCAGCTTCTTCTCTGATGCTTGGTGTTCATTACAAATGCCAGTAAATATCATTAAATGCCTACAAGCATATGCCCATCAGAATAAAAGTGATATCCCCAGAACAAACGCTGGATGTACAGCAGGCATAGTTTTGTGCCACTGGTCAAATAGTCTGTGATACATTGTTACCCAGTGGAAAATTGTGCGCACAAAGAAAGGATTTATGCTTTAAATACTTTGCCAAGAAATTCATTACTGGGTAAGATTTCTCCTCCAATCAATACCCTATTCTAATTTGTATGCTCGAAATTAAGTTACTGTCTGATTTGCTGCAGTCAGAGAATTTTCCAAATACAACATGGGAGAGGATGTGCCGCTATGGCCAGAGCTACCAACTTTAAAGCTGGAGAACCTGGTTCATGTCTTGGCATCCTGTGATTCTGTGCAAATCACTTAATCCTGGTGCATAACAAAAATTGGTGTGTTGGTGTGTCCTTGTGTAATGTAACTGAAGCTCATGTAAAGCACTTCAGTACCTTCGGGTCTAGTTTGTTCCATATAAAGCTAAAAAAAAGAAACAAACACTATTTCTTAGAAATCTTTGCTCTTTGTACTTTTTTAAATGGTGTACAGTATAGCCAGGGTATTCGTTTAATGAACATTGGTTGTATTGGCACTGTTTTGAGAATGTGTTTTTAATAGTGATGAAACCTGCCTTCGCCAACATGCTTGCTGTTTTGGTTTCACTGTGTTAAGATTGGCTATAAATACACTTTGCACACACTGTATAAATTGTGTGCCAGTGTGGTATAAGGTATGGTGCTATTGTTAGATTGGTGTTAGTCGAAGGAGGCCTCCATGCCATCTATGTAATGCGTTCAGCCGCCACCCCAGGCATTTTATTTTGCAATTTGTTCTCACAAAAAAGCAAAACTACTAGTCCCAGAATGCTATGTTCTGGTAGTTAAAAAGCCTGGACAGACTGGAGTGTCATATGACATAATCTTCCTTAGCAGCAATGGAAGAGGTAGCCACTCTGTGGGGCTATGCGCATCTGCTTCTATTTCAAACACGTATTTTCATGCTAAGTTCAGAGCGAATCCCACCTCTCCGCACCTGGAAATAACTTATCCCTGCTTTATGCTCGAGCATTGTGAAGCATTTAGGAATGCAGCTGGTGGAGAGCCCTTGACTGTTTCTTCTCCAGCTACAACCTGTCGTGTGGTTTGTGGACTCATGGTCTGCATTGCTAAGTTAGCTTAGGCCTGGCTGCCATGATGCCCCTTTGCGCACGTTACTTTGTGCCTTTGTTTTTCCAGCCTCTGCTTGTGCCCGGCTATTTTAGAACTGTCTGACTTTTTGCCTTTCACCTTTCCTCCTGTTCCCTTTGGGTTTCGTCTGCACATCATGTACAAGGTCGAAAAACAATGTCCCATGTTCTTGCTGATCGGTTCAGCCCCTCGCACTTAGACATAACACTGAATGCAACTGCACTGGAGAAATTCGTGTGCTTTTAATATTGTGATTTCACTGTTAGAGACACTTGGAGAAAAACCTTTCCAGAGAGAAGAGCTGTGCTTGTCTGATGATGTAAACCTAGCATCTAGATATTGAGGTATGAGGGTCTGCCCGACAAAGCCCAGAGGTTTTCTATTTTTATAATAAACTAGTTAATTGCACGGGGAGGGTGGTATGGTCATTTAGCCCTATATCCACTGCTTTATGAAATGCTTTTCCCGTTTGTATTCTATGGAATTGTAACTATGCTTATTATTTTATTCTTATGCATTATGCTGATAGTACTGGCACGTGTACTGTATCTTAGAGCACGATAGTTGAAATAAACATTTTAAACTATACAGTGTCTCTTATTACGCACGTTGTGGACAAGTATGAGTGATTTATGAAAGGGTGTTCTTGCTCCCGCGAGTCCTGAGAGAGAGAGAGAGAGAGAGACCGTGTTCTGGGTTGTCTAATCATTGGTAGCATCGTTGCTAATGAGACGCTAATGCTAGTCGGGTTGGGATTGTGGGTACTAAGGTGTATGGTTGGCTCACCACTATACTCCGAGGTCCTATTATCCTGTGCATAGCTCTGTGTATGTGCAGAATCCCTACAACATGGCGCCACCAACGAAGTGGGCTGCTTATCTGCGAGACGCTTGAGTAGTTCTTGTCCACAACACCCTTCACAGACGCTTCCGGAGGCGTGTGTGAGGGTGGTACCTCCTATATTGACGTTTTTATAGGTTCTTTCAAGCTTGACGTTGTTAAAAGGAGTTTAAATAAAACCCTATATTGTGCTGCCTACTCCTAGGTTGTTGAATATTTTTAGCCTTAAATGGCTGTCCAAATTGCGGCACATAGCCGCGCAGCGCTCCAGGCTCATTTGACAGCGTGTGGAGTGCCTGACGCGGGTGTCGATCTAATCTTTGTGGTACAAGCGGATCCTGCTTACCACTTTGAGGTGTTTTACTCTAGGGTCACTTTCCCGGCGGTGGATGGGAATGATAATTTGTTTCATGAATATACGGCTACCGCTCTTCCTAACCTCTATAGACCTTATAGGAATCTTGAAGTACCGCTCACGGCATGGCAACACCGTGTTTGGTTTAATGGCGCCCTCCCCCAACCGGTTACCGCGGTTCGTTTAGGCCCCTTATCGATTGAAGGGGCCACTTGGCCTGTTTTGGCCGGGTATACCCCACATCCGAGTTATATGACGCTAGCAGTTGCTGAACTGCGTGAATTGCATACGTCTTTGATACGCGTGCATAGAGCTTTAGTACAGTATGTTACAGGCAACATCCAGGGAGCCCCGCCTGGAGTTGCAGGGCATCCAGCTGGACCGGGCGGTGTAATCATAAGTCCCGTCATGGTTAATTCGGTGATGGGCAAGCGCCCACAAAATAAGGATGATATGCCTTATTGGCTTGCAGAGAAATTTGACCAGCTGGAGGCAGTTTTTCCAAATACTTCTCCTGTGGAAAAACACAGGATTTTTGCCGATTAGTTTGCCGAAAGACTTGATCCCCGAGTTGGCAGAATGCAACAACTGGGGTAAGGTATTCGCAGCAGTATATGCAAAGTGTTTCGGCACTCCTTCCATGACAGTTCTCCCCTCTGTAATTAAACGAGTACAGGATGAGCATGGCCCTGAAGCGGCTGTGGAATTAGGGATGAGACTGGTGGGAGTGTTCGATGTAGTGGCTGATTTGATCCTTGCGAATGTCAAGGGTGATGCAGTTAACTTTCAAGTAGCTAATGCTTTGGCTTTGATCCCAGAACCGGACAAGCCACGCGAATTACCGAAAATTATTGCACAGGCTTACAAAACCATTGGCCGCAATAGCCTGGGAGTCAAGCCTTTTGCTAAAACGCAAACTCAATCGCAACCACAACCAAAAACTCAATCTGAGAAAGATGAGAAACCGTTCTTTACTAAAAAGAGCTGGAGGTTGAAAAAACAGGGTAAGCAACAGAAGAAGCCAGGGTCGCGAGGCGCTTCCCCGGTTTCCGTCTCTTCTGAACGCACTTATGATTTGCGCGATAGAGCGAGAATTAAATCTCCAGAGATTTCAAGTCCCTGATCCGCATTCTCCTCATTCTTCACAGGCACCGTCGACCTCCCAGACAGGTGGAGGAGATCGCCAGGATAGAGGCAGGGGTCGAGAGGCTCCACAGGGACGAGACCAACCTCGACAACAAGTCAGAGGGAAACCAGAAGAATTTCAACGTTCTCGCCCACAGTTTCAGAAGAAAAAAGTTGCAGCTGTAACAGCGAGGTATGCCACAGACGGTGAGAACGAGACTCCTGAATTGGACGTGGGCAGTGACGCTCCTAGACAGCGCCGCGGAAGTTACCATAGTGCAAGAGGCACTACGTCCTCATGTGGAGGCGACGGCAACCGATACATTCATTACTGTCGAGACCGCTGACACCAGAGTGGCACCCCCTGACAGACTATATAATATTGTCATTCAAATTGAAGGTGACATACAGCGTGTTATTAAAGGGATTTTTTGGGAGAATCTGACCTCTTCGTACGACATTTTGTTGGCAGAGGCGGATTGGCCGCCCCCATTCGTACTTGCTGCGCATAGAGGGGAGGAGGTAATCCTTCCGAGCTTTTCTCGTCATGTCCCCAAGGACAAAGCGGAGGCTCTCGGAGCTGAGTGGGCTGTGTCCCTGGCTCCGGCGTTATACCGCAACCACGTGGGCTGGGATGAAGACTCTTCGCCCCCCCCCCCCTTAATATTCCTTTGCGGTCGCTGCCACAGCCACAACCCCAATATCCCATCAAGCGGGAAGCTAAAGGTCCCGTTTCCGAAATTCTGACACAGTTAGAATATCAAGGAGTAATTGAAACATGCATGTCACCCATGAATAATCCCCTTTTCGCGGTTTCTAAACCCGATGGATCGTACCGCTTAGTTTTGGATTACCGACATTTGAACTCTCATTGTCGGACCTTTGCGGTGCAAAATACCCACAGTTCTGCGCTTGTAGACCGTCTCGTTCGTAAGAAATATAAAACGACACTTGACCTATCCAATGGATTTTACACGCACAACTTAGCCCCGGAGTGTAGCCAATGGAGCGCTTTCACTTCCGGTGGTAAACAATTCAAATTCCGGCGTTTACCCATGGGCTACAAGAACAGTCCTGGTGTATTCGCCGCCCGTGTTGTCTTTGTTGGACAACATAGACCCAGATGCGTGTTCGTACGTCGACGATATCTATCTAACAGATGACGAATTATGGCTGCATCTTTCCCGAGTGGACCGCATTATTCTTGAATTTGCGGTCTTAGGTTATAAATTTAACTTTGCCAAATCTCATATTGCTGAATTTACCATTTTGTTTTTGGGCTATGAGCTCAATAATGAAGGTAAGGGCTTAGCTCCCCATTTCCTGGAGAAATGAGCACTTTTGTGCCCTCCAACCACTCTGAAATAGCTTCAGTCTTTGCTGGGTTTTCAGAACTTCAGGCGTACTTACATTCCCGAATATGCCCAGCGTATCAAGCCTCTTTATGCCTTGATACAACCTAACTTTTCGAAGTTATGCTGGCTTCCCGAGCATTCCTCTATAGTGCAATCTTTGAGTCCGATCTACTGCAATCTAAATTCTTGTTGACTCGTGACAATCACACAAACCTGGTGATTAGAATCGTTCCAGGGGCAGTTGGTTTCACGTACTTAACCTTTAACGAAGGTGACACAGTACCGAATGCATACAAGTCACATCTTTACACTTCTGCAGAAATGCGATTTTCCTCTGTGGAGAAAGTTTTGACTGCAGTGCAAATGGCTATTCTAAAGGAACGCGCACTGGCACAGGGAAAACGCATTTTGGTGGTAACACCATATCCTGCCCTTGAGGCAGTGACGAAAGCAAGTGTACCAAACTCTAAGGCTTTGCACCCCCGTTGGATACAATGGGCAACATCTCTGACATCTCCGGATGTCACTTTTATCTTTGATTCCTCTCTCCAGACACAGGAGTTTTTACAGTATGAATTTGTTCATCCTCCTCCTCTGTCTTTGCTACCGCTTGAGGAGTACGAATGTATTATCTATACCGATGGTTCGGCACAACCTGCCACGGGTTCCAAGCATGCTTATTCAGCAGCATGTGCTATTGTTGCAGGTACTATGGTGAACGGTGAGTTCAGACAGACGGTAGTGCACACTCAGTCACTAGGAGACAGTACTGCACAATTGGCCGAGCTGCGCGCTTTGGTGCTCGCACTTGAGTTCGCTAATCCAGACGTGACTACCCTAATTGTGTGCGATTCATACTACTGTGTTCAGTCTTTCAATGACAATCTATTCTTTTGGTCACAAAATGACTATAGAGATGCAAAAGGCAGCACAATTGAGCATAAAATGCTTTGGGTTCGAGTGGCAGATCTGAAACAACGTCTGCCTCTCACACAGGTGATTCACACTCTTGGCCACCAGCGTGTGGGCGCACACGCTGTCTGTAACGGTTTGGCAGACGAAGCTGCCAAATCAGCAGTAGCCACGTGCTCAGAAGCAGCAGTTACAAGATCTATGACTAAAATCGATAATGATATTTTGGCAGCTATTGCTGCGACAAAGGAAGGTGCTAATTACCCACGGGGTTTCCCTTCCAAATACTCTTATCAATTAGGTCCCGAACAGGCTCCTTACGTAAGAATTCCAGACATTGGTGATCGGCTGATTCCCAACGCGGACCGCAGACTTTCCTTGATAACTGCCGCACACGAAGGCATGGCTTCGGCCCATGCTGGCGTGTCTGCGACGGTTTCCATCTTGCAGCAGCGTTACTGGTGGCGTGGTTTATATAAACAGACCCGTACTTATGTGCTTTCTTGTGATGTTTGTCAGCAAATTAAGCCTTCCACGGTTACACGGCCACCACAGACACCGCTCTGCGTTTCTAACGGACCTTTTGGGTGTGTTTACCTGGATCACTGCGGTCCATTTTCTTCTGACACTGCATATAAGTACATCTTGGTTGCAGTGGATTCGTGCACACGTTTCATCTGGGTCTGGCCACAACGGAGTGCTGACGCTCGAAATGTCATCAGGGATTTGCGTGTCTTTGTGGGAATTTTTGCCTGCGGCACCTTCCATTCTGACCAAGGTCCGGCGTTCGCCTCTAAGGCCTACAAGGACGCAATGGGGTCTCTGGGGGTGCAGGTGAAATTTTCGTCTCCATATCGGCCTGAGTCAAATCGATTGTTGAACGAATGAACCGTGACTTAAAGCAATCCTTGACAGCTAGAGTCTTAGGTACTGGCAGGAACTGGCTGGCCCACTTGTATACCGTACAACATGCACTTAATAATCTCCCTAGAAGACCTCTGGGTGGGCGGACCCCATACGAAATGCTCTTTGGCATACAAATGTTTGTGCCCGACCTTGATGGTCTAGACATGGCGGCGCAATCCGCAATCTTTGATGTAGATAACCATTCTACTATGTTACAGGACTTACAAGAAGCCAGAGACAAACTTGCAATCGAACATTTACCTTCAGCCACAGACGCTGCGCTGCAGATTCCGGTTGCCGGCTGGCTTCCGAAAGTTGGAGACCTGGTCCGAGAGAAGGTGGAGAACAAAAAGAATTTGGCCCCTCTTATCGTGCACCGGTTCCAGTCCTTGGCTTGAAGGGTACTCGTACAGTCATCTTACCACCGCTTCCTGGTCGCAAGGAGAACAGACACATCTCAGTGGACAATGTCAAGCTACAACATCTGGCCGATCCTGAATAGTGTAACACCAGCGGTCTCTTGTCCAGTCATTTCCAGGACAAATGTTTGTGGCCCTCCAGCCCGAACGGTCACTGATGTTGCCATTGAGATGGTAGATTTGCCTGATCGCCTGCTCAAATACCCGGATTCCCCCTGCAACGAGGAGACCGAGTATACCTACCCCGCCACCGAGTCCGTGGCTCATCTACCAACAACGCCACTGAGCCCAACACGTTATTCCTTTGACTCGGATTCCACTTCAACACTTATCCCGTCCAGGTTCAGTATTTTTTTATCCTGGTTCAGAGACAATTTTTTAATCCCACCATGGACATACATCTGGTTGGTACTATTCCTGATTTTTCTGTTCATGTCCATTGGCTTTGTGACAGTTTTTTTCTTACTCATCAATGGTCACTATTTACCAGAACGCTCTGCTGTGAACTGTGTCGCTGGAACTTTGGCTCCGCATTCTTCATCTCACATCATGAAGCGTGACCACACATTTGTGAACATTTCAGCTTTTCCAGTCGTTGATGGCATCGTATGGGATGTGGTAAATTTCCAAATTCATGGACCCACCAAGATTATTAATGTACCAAATGTCCTCCGTGTTTCAATGGGTGATGTCGTTAAAAGTAATATTCATTCTGACGATTGGGATGTGCATGCAGTTGAATCGTTATTTACTGATTTGAAATATTATGCTGCTTTTAACGCTGAAGATTTGTACATGAATTCTGCAAGTTATGCCGATTTATATTGTTACCAGCACTGGGGCAACCACTTTCTCCATAAACCCAGTACCATTCGGGGTCCTTTTAATTACACCCAATGGGAACATTGTCCGACCCCTTTGCCAGGTAGCTCCCAGACTCTTAGAAATAAGTTTACTTATTTTACAGACTTTGATAGATCGAACCCTGGGTCCTATTATTTTAAATTAAACACTTCGTCTACTCAGAAAATCATGTTGACCCACACCAAATTGCTGTATTCGGGTTCCTTTTTGAACGCCTTAGCTGTGGGTGGGTATGAACATTGGCGGGACACCATTGACTTAAAATCTATTTGGGGCTCCAAAGCATGGCAGGTGCAAGGCACAGAAGCCTTGCACCGTGCTTGCCTCATCCCGGCCCAAATTTTATTTTTAAATCAAACCATCTATCAAACATGTTGGGGTTTGGCTACGTCCAAACAATTAAATGCCCCATCCATTCCTGTATTGTATTCCACTCCCAACGAAAGCTTGCACTTCAGTATGTCCCTTACAGATTTGCAAGTTTTGTTTCAGAACAATTCGTTTAATGTCTCTACGTTTGTTCAGTCACCCTGGTTGGCTTGGCCCATGGCATCTAATGCCTGCCAACTGTGTTTTCATGACACGGATCCTGGCTACAAACAGGATAGGCCGGACCCCAGGTTTTCTGACTCTTGTACTGTTACAACATATTCTGTTGGTAAATTGTGTAAACAGTGGTTGCAGCACTCTTCCTTAGATTCTGTTAAACAACATTTATCCCTCCTATCAGGCAACATTGATCTGTCCGATTTTGTTCTGGGGCCTCGTGGTCCTCGACCAAAGAGATTAATTTATGAAATTTACAATGAACTCTGGAAGCTTTCGCAAATTGAAGCTGCTTCCCGTCTTCGGGAAATCGATCAAGCTAATTTAGAAAAGGTGCTTGCTGTTGTTGACAATAGTATTAATACCCTGTCTTCCCGCATTTACACATTAGAGAATATTATTTCCTCTGTTGTTGATATTGTACAAGATGATGTTTCTGTGTTATATCATGGTCAAAATCAATTGCGTTCAGTAATGCAGTTTGCATGGTCTTTGCAAACACTTAAAATGGGTAAAGTTCCTTGGCACTTTTTGAACACCTCTGCCTTATTCTTACCTTTTTAATTTGACTGAGAAACAGCAGTTCTTGTCCATGAAAGATGCAGCATACACTCTGTTACATATCGAAAAAATAGAGCCCTTACCATTCTCTGTTGCAGAATTAGATTCTGCTGTGTGGCTAGTACACGGGGTTATCGCTTTGCCTTTTTCTTTATTGGAGTTCAGTTCCTGCATGAAACATTATCCTGTTGGCCGCTTTCAGCCTTTAGGCAGTGCTTTCCTGCATGAACTTTGGTCCCTGCCTTTCATGTATAAATGTCTTGGGGACGGGAAGGAGGTTTTTCTCACGGGGGAGTCATGTGATTCTACTGTGGGTCATTCCCTTGTTTGCAAAAACATTAAATTGCATGGAGCTTGTAACGTTTCGGCTCCGAATTTTGCTTGTGTTTTAAAGGGCATTCCTGCTCCTGCTATATCTCCTACTTTCACTGTGCTTGCAAATAGTAGCTATCTCCTTCTGAATAATCAGGACTGCTGTGGCATGCTGGCTGGCATTCCCTATATTGTAACAGTTTCCCACAGGTTTGTCTGCTGCAAAAATGTACTTTTTCCTCCCCCGCACGACATCGTAGATAGTTCCATTTGGCCTTCCATTCAGACTTTGAAGGCGGATTTCAATAAATTGAGCAGAATAAAGGCACTATTATTGAACCAGGAGGTTATGCTCACATCCGCCCGGGAGACATTCATTCTCCAGGTGGCGAGTACCCACAGTGAAATACAGGCCCTTTTGAACACAAACCTCCCACAGCATTTCGGTGAACTGATTCACCGTGTTTTTAATGCATCACGCACCGAAGGTCTTGTGCACTTTTTTAAAGTTGTGGGCTCTGGCCTTGTTTCCTCCTTTCAAACTATCTTTGGTGTAATACCAGCTTTTATTCATTCAATTTTTTCTAGCGTCTTTGGCGGCTTTCCGTTGATCCTCGCCTTAGCGGCTGGTGTTTTGCTTTTGGTCTGTGTGCTCCGCAATGGCTGCACTTCCTGGGGCCCTCCTCGACCACGGTCTACTCCGGATACTCCGTGAGCGCATCCTCGCCGGCTTCGGCGTCCTGCCATTGGCGACACTCGGTGTGTCACATAGACTTTCTTTGCGTATTTCACTTGCGTGCAACCTGTGATGTTTTGCATCCGATGTCCTATCTCATGGTCCTTGGATTACTGCCTCTCCAATACGTCTCTGTCTCGCCCGGATTTTGTCCAGTTGGTGGGTCCCTTAGAGGCCCATGAACGAGACTGTTCCGGTACTGGCTACATGGCGCATGCGGCTGCACTTGGAATTTTGGCACAATGGGATGTCTGGGCAGCTGCTCAGACTCTCCTACAACAAAGTTATATTGAGTATCACGCAAGTTGTCCCGCAATGCTGTTCGCTGCTCCCTCTTGCGAGGAGCATGACTGCTGTTTTGATTTATTGGACTGGATGGCATCTCTTTTTTTCTGACGATTCCAACGATGTCCTCTTGGAAGGTGTGGCGTTTTTCTGCACCTACACTCTTTTGGATTAGGGGGCCTCCGCTTTGGGCGTCCTGCCTCCCTGGACTTTTTATTCTTTTTTTTTTTTTTTCGTTCATTGTCCTTCGCTTGGACATTTCCAGTCGCAGAAGTTGCCATTCTGCTCCATCTGTTTGAACTCTGTCTTCGTCCTCTGTCTTTGCCGATGGACTGCCCAGGGGAGGGTGTCGTGTGGTTTGTGGACTCATGGTCTGCATTGCTAAGTTAGCTTAGGCCTGGCTGCCATGATGCCTCTTTGCGCACGTTACTTTGTGCCTTTGTTTTTCCGACCTCTGCTTGTGCCCGGCTATTTTAGAACTGTCTGACTTTTTGCCTTTCACCTTTCCTCCTGTTCCCTTTGGGTTTCGTCTGCACATCATGTACTAGGTCGAAAAACAATGTCCCTTGTTCTTGCTGATCGGTTCAGCCCCTCGCACTTAGACATAACACTGAATGCAGCTGCACTGGAGAAATTCGTGTGCTTTTAATATTGTGATTTCACTGTTAGAGACACTTGGAGAAAAACCTTTCCAGAGAGAAGAGCTGTGCTTGTCTGATGATGTAAACCTATCATCTAGATATTGAGGTATGAGGGTCTGCCCGACAAAGCCCAGAGGTTTCCTATTTTTATAATAAACTAGTTAATAGCACGGGGAGGGTGGTATGGTCATTTAGCCCTATATCCACTGCTTTATGAAATGCTTTCCCCGTTTGTATTCCATTGAATTGTAACTATGCTTATTATTTTATTCTTATGCATTATGCTGATAGTACTGGCACGTGTACTGTATCTTAGAGCACGATAGTTGAAATAAACATTTTAAACTATACAGTGTCTCTTATTACGCACGTTGTGGACAAGTATGAGTGATTTATGAAAGGGTGTTCTTGCTCCCGCGAGTCCTGAGAGAGAGAGAGACCGTGTTCTGGGTTGTCTAATCATTGGTAGCATCGTTGCTAATGAGACGCTAATGCTAGTCGGGTTGGGATTGTGGGTACTAAGGTGTATGGTTGGCTCACCACTATACTCCGAGGTCCTATTATCCTGTGCATAGCTCTGTGTATGTGCAGAATCCCTACAACAAACCACATTGTGAAGGGGTGAACACACCAGAGCTGAGACAAGCCTCTGGAAAGGCTTCCAGACGACTCCAGGTCACCAGTGATGCAATAAACCAATTCTGTGCTTTACTTTTACATATTGTTGTTAGTGTGTGTATGTTTAACAGACGCAAATCAGGACTACAAGTCCCAGAGTGCATTATGGATTGGAGCACTGAGAAGGACTTAAAGTTCCCTCAGTAGCATTAGCTTGTGGTACCATGATCTTCAGCCCCTCTTGAGCTGCGGTGCCTAAATGTTTGTTCATGTTTATTCGGTGCAAAGGGACATGGTGTGGGCATTTAATGAGATGAAGTGAAAGTTAATTGAGAAGTACCAAAGATTGATGCTCCTGGTATCCGCCGTCCATGTACATTAACCAAAGGGATACTGTTGAACAACCTGATGCTTTCTGGGAGTTGTAGTCTTGGTTCACGTTGATTGGTTGAACCATCCTGAAAAGATTAAGATGTGAATTGAAAGCTAGGACTGGGATATGTGGTTCCCCTGTGTCGTACTTCATCTAGCCCAGCGGTTGGGGCAGTCGTCTAGACTACTGCTTTTAGGAAAAAGCGTGGTCTTGTTATCAGTTCTGTCAATCATGAAAAAATAGACATTAGGACAATGTGCTTTATGTCCATGACGATATTGCCAGCTTCAATCACAGCCATGCCTGACAAGCATGTCATGTAAGACAATACTGGCTGTTAACAACACTGCACCTGTGTAATTGGAAGCGAAACTGCAAGACTTGAAAGGTGACGTGCTGTTGGCCAAAAAAAATAGGCCTACCTAATGTGTCGTGCTGGGGATAGCGGGCTCGCAGATGGCAGTACGAAATTTTGCAGCTACATACCCTATACATGGTATACACAGCACTTTTGCTGCTAGCTTTACCTGAGGGGCCAATGATTGAATAAGCACAAAATGTAAAAAAAACCTCTCTCTTACTCTCGAATAAGCAGGCCTGGGCGTAGTTCGCGAAGTTTTGTTAGGTGGAACTCCGCGAAGTTACAAAAAAAGTCTGCAGGGTTCTGCAAGTGGCGGAGTGCAGTGCGAACTGCCGATAGCGCTGTTCTTCCTGCCGCTCTGGTAGAAATTCTACCTGAGTGGCAGCTCGTGCTTGCAAACTTACCGTTCGCCATCGCGAGCGGGAAAAATACTCTGCTGCACTATGCGAAGCGGAGTTTTCTGCACTCCGCGAGCTCCGCAGAGCGCGAAGTGCAGAAAACTCCGCACACTCCGCGAACGGAGCGGAGTTCACCGCCCAGGCCTACGAATAAGTTTTGTGCACTTGCACGGGAAGTTCAAAGAAGACTGCAGAACTGATGGGGAACAAACATATAAAGTGCTAGTTTCTTGGCGCTGTGTAACAGCTCGCTGTTAGTCTGTTCTGCATTTATGTACATGACTGAAGAAAGAGTATTGTACCCATGTAGCACCTCAAGTATTCATTCGTATGCAGAATTCAGAACGATGTCACCAGTCAGGAGTGCTGTAGCAAAAGTGTGTGTCCTACTCGAACACAAATTGTAAGGTAGCAGTAAGCACCACACAAGGCAGGATTGTGGAAAAATCATCGAACTGTCTCTAGCAAAATGTGCACATGTTAAAATAAAAAAAGTTCATTAAAAAGAATCGCAAGAAGGGTTGGGGATTTAAAACAATAGTGGGTAAATATAGTTCTAAAATATTTTTAGTGTTTTGCGTACATTTCTGTCAAGTGTCCATATGTTGAGTCTTTTACTTTAAGCCTCTTCTACCATTTTCCCATCAGCTCTTTCAGTTCTGTGATTTATGGGATTGTACCCATAGCAAGAAATGAATTCAAAATTACAATATGCAGAGTTGATGTTGGTTTTTAAAAGCCAGGACTGACTGATAGCGTCTTGCATAGCTTGTATCCTTTCAGCATTAATGCTTATATTATTTTAAATGCAAAAACAACAATTGATGGACAGAATGCAGAACAATGTCATACATTCACCCCAGTACAGAGATCTGGGCCTAAATCCATCGTTTTTTTGCTCACCATGCCATTCCAGTTTGGACCCAGCCATATGCAAATCAGTCTTGACCCTGTGCCCATTCGGAGGCTGATAGCCTGAAACCGGTCCTAGGATGCTCGATTCCGGTCCAGGGAAGACATGGCTTGGCAGTTCGGTCTGGACTGTTCCCATGAGGCACAGGGTCAAGACTGATTTTCATATGGCTATGTCTGAACTGGGGTGGCGTGGTGAAGCAAAATAATGATGGATTAAACCCAGATCTGTGACTGGGGGTGAATGTTTGCCTATGTGCAGCATTCCGTCCATCATCTTGTGTGTTTTGCATTTCGCCCTAAGTGGGAAGGGTATGCCCAGACGTGGGTCCCGTGCTCACTACGCCACTGGAGTCAAGCTATCCTGGCTGATGAAGGCTGATAGCCTGAAACCGGTCCTAGGATGCTTGATTCCGGTCCAGGGAAGACATGGCTTGGCAGTAAGGTCTGGACTGTTCCCATGAGGCACAGGGTCATGACTGATTTGCATATGGCTATGTCTGAACTGGGGTGGCGTGGTGAAGCAAAATAACGATGGATTAAACCCAGATCTGTGACTGGGGGTGAATGTTTGCCAATGTGCAGCATTCCGTCCATCATCTTGTGTGTTTTGCATTTCGCCCTAAGTGGGAAGGGTATGCCCAGACGTGGGCCACTGGAGTCAAGCTATCCTGGCTCATGAAGGCTGATAGCCTGAAACCGGTCCTAGGATGCTTGATTCCGGTCCAGGGAAGACATGGCTTGGCAGTTCGGTCTGGACTGTTCCCATGAGGCACAGGGTCAAGACTGATTTGCATATGGCTATGTCTGAACTGGGGTGGCGTGGTGAAGCAAAATAACGATGGATTAAACCCAGATCTGTGACTGGGGGTGAATGTTTGCCAATGTGCAGCATTCCGTCCATCATCTTGTGTGTTTTATATTATTTTAAGGCTGTCTTAATGTTGTTGTTTTTTATGCCAGTAGAGTGTTTCCAATGATGGGACATAACACTTTGGTCAAATACAGGTTGTAGTGATGGTGGTTAACATGTTAGGTTAAAGTATCATGCTATTGCCGTACCCCTCTGTGATCTTGTACAGCAAAAAGTGAATGATGGACTTGTTTGATTTAATGTTTTGGGAATTCCTCTGCATAGCGCTCATACCACTGTTTAGTTAATCTGTGCCATAACAGAACGGGACAAAGTACATGCCAGTTATTTTGGTTTGGACTGTGCAAGAGCATAAAATGCAGGCGCAGCAATATTTTTGCAGCAGGTGCACTAGGATCGGGCCCAGAGTTGTGAGGGGACAACTGCACCCTACTTTTCGTTGTCTACCCAAACAAGGGATAGTTCAATTTTTAGGTCTCGCCTGAGACAGTGCATGCGCTGTTTCTTGCAGCTATTTGTCTTAGAAAAAAAAATCTGAAAAGGGGTTTAGAGCCCACTCACTACTTACCATTGGTAGGCTACTTGTTACTCTCCTTTTTAGGTCGAGCCTGGGCAGAGCATGCGCTGCTGTGCGAGGCATGCTGTATCCAAGTATGGACTTGAAGCACCGCCCACTCATCACCCATATTTTTCATTGGCTTGTGTCATTGTCCTTTGTAAACTGGCTTTTCATTGGTCAATAGGCTTAGTAGTACCTCCTTAGTACCGCCTTGTCTCATTTTGTAACCTCCCATCAGAACACCCCCTGTTAAATGTGTTGTTACTCAGTAGGCTTTAATTACAGCCTCTGAGCACTATTTGGTTAAATGGTTTTCTCTGGCAGGACTGTTTGTTACTATTTGTTCAGTTTTTGTTTACAAACGCCCCGTACGGTGCTTTTGCGTTAATGTCGGCCATGTCCCTTTCTTTAGTCACGGCTTGTGTAAAGAAAGGTGCGCGGCCGCTATTAAAGTGAAACTATGGCATGGGGCACTTTTACAAAAAAGCATTTGCAATAGGTCTTGCATTTGCAAAAGTTTAAGCTATTGACATTGTCCTTTACAATGCCAATAGCTCAAACTCTCGTAAATGCGAGACCTATTGCATTGGAGATGCTTGTTCTTACTCATCATTGGTAGGCTCACTCATCACTCTCCTTTCTCTTCCTTTTATTGGTTGGTGGCAGCGGGTTTCATTTTGCCCGTCTCGCTTGTTTTAGGTGGCTTGGGGAGGATTTTGGTTTCAGTTCTTAAGATTCGATACACCATTATACTATAGATTTCTGCGGAAGCTGTAAAAAATTTTTAACAAGCCAATGTTTTAATGCTGCACATGAGAACTAATTCCGTTGGCTATGTTATCGTGATTTTTTTTAATACTTCTTGGTGAAATGCATGCGTGTCATAGCCTCACACGGCCTAGGAGAGAGCCAGATGAGTGTGGTGTCTCACTGTCTATTTCTTTCATCTGCACTCTGCAGCCACAACCCTCTGAAAGGTTTAACTCCGATCTTACAGAATTTCGCCTTTTGGTAGTCACACTGAGTCTGTCATACATGATTTAGTAAACTGCAGTTCTTGGTTCCTTGTAGTTCTGTTTACTTCCTGAGACTTACTCCCTCCATTAAAATAAATTCCCGTACCCACATGGACACTGTGTGGTACCAATATGTTTGTGCCTGACACCAGTAAACCAGCAGCTTTCATCCCAAACTGTCACCGCCCACAGAAATGTACAAGCATTGGCAAAGCCAATAGGTCTCGTGTATGCAAGATCTATTTGCTTTGTCAATGTTTCTTAGCCATGTTGCAACATGGCTGAAGGTAAAGAAACAAAAGCTCTGACACAGCCAGCGTTGACCGTGTCCTAGCTTTTATTTTTTTACTATTAGCCATGCTGCATGGAAGCCAGCTCCGCTGTACAATATGGTTAAAAATCATTGCCAAAGCCAATAGATCTTGCATAAATGAGACCAACTGGCTTTGCCAGTGCTTGTTTTCTTTTGTTGCTTGTATATGTTCTGCAAATAGAATTGCAAGCCTACTAAACATGTGCCTTGATAAGATAAGTAATGCCTAAGCGACTGAGGTTTGCTGCTGTGTTTGGGGTAAGGTAAATGCAGGAGCTGCGAACTGATGCGAGTCAAAAGTTTTGCATAAAATTACATTTTGTTAAGTACTTTTAAGGAAAATGAACATGGTGAAGATACTGATGAGAAATGAAAGGTTTACTACTAGTATAGACTGTGTAGTCTGAAGCTTGATAAATCCATTATGGGTGTAGTTTAGCATGGTAACAAATATTAGTGGAGTGTAGTCTTAGGTTACACTTACTGAAATACAATATTTTTCTTCCTTGGCAAAGCACCCGACGTGGTTTATAACCTAAGTTACGGCAAAATGCGGATACAAATAACTGCAAAAGTTGCATGGCTAGTTGTTTCTATACCCCTAACAACTATACACCACTTATTGCGTAAAAATATAACTCCTGAAATTCTTTGTAAATATTATGAAATATATTTTCGCAGTAAAATCTAGAGTAGTCCAAAAGACAGAACTGTTGTGGTGAGTTGAAAATTGTGCAAATAAATTTTTTGCAGATTTCAAAATGTTTGTGCTGTAGCATTCATTACCGATCTAACAAAATGCAATTGTTTTCCTACAGGACAGCTAAATGAGGTAACAGTAGGAATTTTTCGTGGTAACCAGATGCGCCTGAAGCGAGCATGTATCCGCAAAGCAAAGATCTCTGCTGTGGCTTTTAAAAAGGCGTTTTGTCACCACAAGCTTGTGGAGTTGGATGCTACTGGTGTTAATGCAGACATTACGATCACAGACATTATAACGGGACTCAGTAGTAGTAAATGGATCCAGCAAAACCTTCAGTGTCTAGTGCTGAACTCTTTAACGCTTTCCCTGGAAGATCCTTATGAAAGATGCTTCAGCCAGTTGTCTGGCCTACGTGCACTGAGCGTTACCAATGTTCTCTTCTACAATGAAGACTTGGCGGAAGTTGCTTCTCTGCCGAAGCTTGAAAGTGTGGATATATCAAACACGTCTGTAACTGATATCTCTGCTCTGCTGACTTGTAAGGACCGACTTAAATCTTTAACTATTCACCACTTGAAGTGCTTGAAAATGACAACCACACAAATTTTGGATGTTATCCGAGAACTCAAATATTTGACTCACCTTGATATTTCAGATGATAAACAATTTACATCTGACATAGCCTTTCGCCTGCTTGAACAAAAAGACATCCTGTGTAACCTGAAGTCGTTGGACATTTCTGGTAGAAAACATGTTACTGACAAAGCTGTTGAAGCGTTCATTGAACAGAGACCCAGAATGCACTTTGTGGGACTGCTCGCAACGGAGGCTGGGTACTCTGAATTACTTTCCGGAGATGGGAATGTGAAGGTTTGGAAACTTTTTAAAAATATTCTAAGATGACTATTGTGTCTTGAAAAAATGTTGTTTTTGGTAAAATGTTTTGATCATGGGTTCAAAGTACAGTGACCAGATTAATTCTTGGTTGTCTAAGCATTCTTATTTATGTCTTTCTATGTGTAATCCCACTTGTTTGTCATCTTTATGGAGTGACTGGTGGAAGTTCAGGTCACAGTTTTACCACTTTCCCTGCTTATTCCCAGAAAACTCCATTGTAATAGTGAAGGCAGATCTATCTCTTACAAAGGACTGTACTTCTTTGTGACACAATTTGTAGTAATGAAGTCCAACAGGCAAGATGTAGTTTTATTAGATTTATTAAGATAAGTTTCAGGTAGATGAGTTCTTGTGTAGCAGCCCCACCAGGAGCAACCTGCCTGCTGCTCAGCCCATGCTCCAACTGTCACACTACTCCTCACAGGCACCCAAACATTCCATTCCGCAGCCCATGCTCCAACTGTCACACTACACCTCACAGGCACCCAAACATTTAATTCCGCATCATCACACCAACATTCCACGCAGCACACAGCACATTCACACTGGGCTGAGCAGGGAGGGAGATCATAACAGGATATTAACATGAACAGGATACTACATATCCCCCTTTCTTATATAACAGAAGCATAAATCTGGTTACCTGAAAGAAGATTTAACAAGAAGAACCATAAAAAGGAATAAAGGTAAAGTACACAAATGCTGCTAAATATATTCAATAAAAATTAAACAAAGAGAAAAGAGCGAAAAGATGCGTAGAAGTAAATGAAGGAGCAATAGATAAGATATAAACAATAGATAAAACCCATCCTCCCCTTCAATAAATTTCAAAAGAGTTGAATAAAATTAAGAGGCATAAGAACCAACATAATAGAAGATTGACATAAGCGCACCTATAGTTACCCCCCACACACACCCGCTGGCCAGACAGGCATGGAAAAAGGCATGACACAGCACGACAAGAACTAACCGGTATCCTTACACCCCTACACACAAAGAAACATAGGAACTGTCCCCTCCTATTATAGAAGAATAAATTCACACTACAATGAGGGAAAGACAATAGACAAAGAACGTCCAACAACAAATATAGTCCAGATTCCAAGGATGCAAAGAAAATATATCACAAGGAGAACTGAACAAGCAGGAAAACAGAGAAAATGAATAAGACTACAAAAAGTATCACTCATCATCCCCCATTTCCATGTTAAAAATGAAAACAGTAATTGCGTAACGAGCAATAAGTGTAGCCACAGAAAACTGTACCCTAGAAAGGGATACCAGATGTGAAGAATAAAAATCAGTGCTGAGAAAAATGGGGCAAAAGCCCATTAAGACACCCCAAGAGTGAGTGTCAAAAACATGGAAAAATGGGATAGAAACCCACAAATACGTCCATCGTTTAAAGGGTAGGGACGTGAACAATGTAAATGGGACTAAACCCATTACTCCAACCCTCATGAGAGGACAAGAACGAGCAGAAATGGGACTGTAACCCAATAAAGACACACCCTGTGTGAGGATTTAATGTACAGCTAGTACGTGTAAATGGGACTAACGCACATAACCTACCCCTGACATAAGGGTGGGAAGCTAATATAAATAGGACTATAACCCATAAAAAGATACAAGGGTTAACAACGTGAACATGTATAAATGGGAAAAACACCCATTTAGGCAAATGTACTGTGAGAAAATGGGGCTAGTACCCATTCCCGTCCCTCATGCAAGGGAGAGTAAATTGTAAAGTACATACAGGCGAAATTAACCCATAGAACAATCCCATGCACAATATGAGCAGCAAAGCAGCTACGTATCACAATATTAGATGGAATGTTAAACAGCTCCCAGAAAGTTGTAGTGAGCGTACTCCAGACTGCAGTAGAAAATCCAAAGTCCATGCTGACTGTCAAAGTTTAGGGTGTGCGTGTCACAACAATCCTCTGTCACACGTTAGAATTCATAAGCAGACAAGCTTATCTCTTGCCGATTTAAGGTTTGCGTGACAACGAAAACAGACAGACACACGAGTCAGAGTCGTGAGATTCTTTCAGTGCAGTACGCAAAAACTTGGATGAAAAACAGCTATGGTGCTAATCTCGACCCAGATACTGCAGTAGAGAAGTAAAGAATGGAAACCAACCTTTGTAGAAGATAATACCACTTATGACCCATCTCGGCGGCATCCACTGTCATCTGTGCATTTTTATTTTTTTACACCACACAGCACGCGGCAAAGACGTGACTATACCTCTCGTCGGCACAGATTGTTAGAGCTCCGTAGCTTTACAGCAGATGACTAGGTTAAAAAACATGGCAGCACGTACAAGGCACAGTGCCGGATGGCTCCCGGCGCGTCCATGCTGAAAAGCGTCTTGGAGCAGCTCGAGAAGCTGCCTAGCAACGAAGATGTTGATTCGAAGGCTCCACGTAACAACAAAGTGAAGGTAAGCATGCACGCACTATAACCGTCTCATGGCTCCTTTTTCAAACTGCAAAGCAGCGGTTTAACGGCCCACGGTGCGTACATGTCTCAGATGAGGAAACCAATCATGGACCAAAACTGTCTCACCTCTGATGTCCCGCTCCAGTCGCTGTTACCGCGACCATACTATGCATTCCCAGCAGTTGAATCACATGTAAAATAGGTAGCATAATAAATCACTGTTGCCTCCTTGCAATGCCAGTCAAAAAATCAGTCACTACATTTCCTTCAGTGACTGAAGTTTAAGGCAGCACATTGGCAAAATTTCGAGCAAGTTCTTTTCTTGTGAAAACGCATAGACGTTTGAGAAGCTTGAAAATGCCTCACTTGTGAAACTACAGTATTGTTGAACTTAATCATTCTCAGTTGGAGGCAAAAAATGTGAGAGAGAATGTTCTTTAGCTCAGAAAGGTTGAAGTACTTGAGCTCACACAAGTTGACACAGAAGCAAAACTCGGTGACCTCCAAAAGCACCAAAACATCACCTCAACGCGTTGTTCACACAGAGACATTCCTTTGCACTATGTAGAACCCAATGACAGGTCAAATTGCATCTTGTTCACCAAATAGCTTTGATTTTCCGTTGAAGTAAGCGTACACCAGACTGGTGTAATTTCCCTTGATAACCAAACGTCCAAATAATGTTAAGCACAGCACGCCTAGGCTAGGGCTCTCCGATGATGAGGACACTGGTGGGGCTGCGAGGCGTTGCACTTCATTTTCACTGCTTTCTTGTGGACATCTTTGGTAGTCTGTGAACAACTTTGTGCTTTCTTGTGGACGCTTATGCTATTCTGTGAATTCCTCCTCCTTGAAATGTTCTTAACGCTGCCAGCATCTGAAGGCTCAGTAGATTCCTTCATCTTTTAATCTTCTTTTAATATCCAGGTTGAGGAAGTCCAGTTGTAACACATGGGTTAGTCACCAACTCGTCGCCAAAAATATGTAGTAATGAAGTCCAACAGGCAAGATGTAGTTTTAGTAGATTTATTAAGATAAGTTACAGGTCTATGAGTTCTTGTGTAGCAGCCCCATGCTCCAACTGTCACACTACACCTCACAGGCACCCAAACATTCCATTCCGCATCATCACACCAACATTCCACGCACCACACCACATTCACACTGGGCTGAGCAGGGAGGGAGATCATAACAGGATATTAACATGAACAGGATACTACACAATTATATGAGCAAATGTGTCATTAGTGTGATTAGATTGGAGTTCTAGAAGTGAGGTGTTTCCAGCTCCTATTAAATTTTATAGTAAGAGAGAGAATGTGTTTGTGTGTGTATATGTGTATGTATATGTGTATGTATATGTGTATATATATATATATATATATATATATATATATATATATATATATATATATATATATATATATATATTAGGGATTGTTTCAAGTGCAGTGATTGAGTCAGGTTACTGTCATACAACTTCTTTTTCCATTTGACTGTTCTCCAAGTATTGACTTTACATGGGTTTTCAGTGGCGAGAAGCTGCTCAACCTTTTGAGGGAATTATATCTAACATTTACTTGGCTTTAAAATAGCAGATGATACCTCCATGGTAAAATGTAATACCCTGCTAAAGAGTTGTAGGCAGATCACCACTAATCAGCTTCAGTTATTGATGGTTTCCTAAATATGAATCCACTTACAAGTGGTGAGGGAATCTGTCTGGAGATTCAAGGTGGACAAATTTTACTGCTATGGCTCAGTATTTTTGCACATATTTCTTTCTATTATATATTTTTTTTAAATTCTGTTTATTTGCATTTTACCAATTATGCAACAACAACAAAACGTGCAGTACACAACGTTCCCACAAGCGCCTTGTTTTCCATTCAGAATTACAACTTCTCCATCCCGCCTGGAGCCCCCTAGAGTATTCATCTGGAACATCTGTGTAAATCCTATACAATTACCTTGTCAAACAATACACCACTGCATTAGATACATGAATCAGGACTGTATGTGACCCCCACCCGCAACCAACGCACCTTCCCGGTGACATCACAGAACCACGGCGTCTCCTGACTGCAACCAGCTGACAAAGGGCTCCCATATATCTCTAGGGCGCGACCGTGTTGGTAACAATTCCCAATATATCGCCAATTGTATCTTACAAAATGACGCACTCGCTACCCATGCCTTGGTCGTGGGAGATGTGGTCGCCCCCCAATGTACGGCCACCTGTCTTTTTGCCATTAAAAAGAGTATTGCGGGCAGTTTACGGAGTTTCGGCTGCACCATGTCCATTATGCCCAGCAGCGCTATGCCAGGCTCGTGCGGGAAATTCAGTCCTGTGATGGTGTTTATGTGAGTGAATATCCGTATCCAATAATTCGCTATCGGTCTGTACTGCCATGCTAGATGGAGGAAGGTCGCCCTGGAGGCTCCGCACCTCCAACAACTGTCGTCCCCACGGAGGCCCATCCTATGCAACTGTGTGGGTGTGCGGTAGAGACGATGAATGTATTTGAAATGGATTAACCGGAGACGGTAATTCGGCGTCAGTCTTTCCATTTGTCTACAGCCAAGTTCCCACTGCTGGTCCGTAAGGCCTACTCCCAGATCTTCCTCCCACGCTTTGCGAGAAGTCGGGACTATAATTGGATATGTTTGCTGTATGCCTCTGTAAATGCGGGAAACGAGTTTCCGGCCCGAAGCTACTGTTAATACGTTTTCCAGTACGTGCAGCGTTGGGGGGGGCGCGGGGAATGTAGTGAAGTGTTTTTTACACGAGGCTCTGATCTTGTAGTAGGTTAACATGTCTAGCGCCGAGGGTGGGGTGGGATCGCACATTTGTTGTATTGTAAGGAAGTTATCAGCAGGAAAGAGATCGCCTCCCTTGCGTATATTATACAGGGACAGGCGTTGATGTGTGGTAGGTTCCAGGAGCGGGGGGAGAAGTGGATTGTTGGGGAGTGGCATGGATGGGGCATATAGTATGGACAGCTGTGCCCTCCTGCGGAGGCCCTCCCAGGCCCATCTTAAAGTTTGTACAGTGTCAATTTCCCCACGAGGGCGTTTATACGTGTGGAATAATGCTGTAGACAGTGGAAGGGGTGCAACTCTGTCGATTTCTATAGCAACATGCGGCTGGAATGGGGTGGGGTGCGCCCAGAAGTGCAGGAATTGCGCCTGTGCGCTTAGCGCATATAGAGCAAAGTCCGGTGCCGCCATGCCTCCCTGCGATTGCGGGAGCGTGAGTACCTCCCAGGATATCCTGGGTTGCTTGCCCGCCCACACCAACTCAATCATGAGTGATCTGAGTCTATGAAAAAACTGCACCGTGAGTGGTAGGGGAATATTTGCAAAGAGGTATAGGAGTTTAGGCAGTATGATCATCTTGCACACCGCAATTCGGCCTGCCAGGGAAAGGGGGAGTGTCCTCCATCTCTTGACCCTTTCCTCAATCCAGTCCACCACCCTGCCATAGTTTTCCGTCCACAGTTCCTGCAGATTATCACTGAACCAAATGCCCCGATAGCGGACCGGGCCAGTTGCCCAGACCAATGGATACTCGGGGACGAAGGCCCGGGTGCCCGATGTGAGTGGCAGAATCACCGACTTTCCCCAATTTATATGTACCCCAGATAAACCTCCGTACCTCACAATCTCCCGTGTCATGGGGGATAAGTTTTCTACGGGGTTCACCATGTATAAAATTATATCATCCACATACATCGACTCCGTGAGTGCCCTAGTTGTGAGGCCTATCCCCCTGTTTGCGTGATGTTGCCGCAGGCGGGCAGCTAGCGGCTCCGTTGCAATCGCAAATAATAGCCGCGATAGCGGACAGCCCTGTCTGGTGCCACGTGTGATTTCTATGGGCTCCGAGATCAGTCCATTGACTTTGATCCGTGCAGTCGGCCTAGTGTAAAGAAGTTGGATCTGCCGGATAAAAAGGGGGCTCATGCCCAGACGGCTGAGCAGCGGGAACAAAAATCCCCACTCAAGGGAGTCAAACGCTTTTGTGGCGTCGAGGAGGGCCGCTATCGCAGGTACATGAGGGGCAAGATAATGTAGTAGTCCGAATAGAGTTCTCAGATTATGGGAAGTGGACCTTCCGGGCACAAAGCCCGCTTGGTCCGGCCTCACTATCAGTGGCAGTAGGGGGTTGGAGTCGATTTGCCAATAGCTTGGCAAAGATTTTGGCATCTAAATTTATTAATGAAAGGGGTCTATATGAATCGCAATGTTGGGGGTCTTTATCCGGTTTTACTAGAGTGATAATAATGGCCTCGCGCAGCGTGCCCTGGAGGACACCGTCTTGCAGTGCCTCCTGGTATACTGCCAGTAAGTAGGGGGCTAGTAACTCTGAGTACTCTTTATAGAATTTGGCGGTGAGGCCGTCCGCCCCTGGCGCCTTGTCTGCTGGAAATGACCCGATCACCTGATGTACGTCCTCAATCGTAAAGGGTAGATCAAGGTATTCCCGATAAGTGCTATTGAACCATAGCAACTCTATAGTGTCAAAATAGTCTGTGAGGACTGAGTCCGTGGGAGTCGACTGTGAGGTGTACAGTTAGGCATAGAAGTTACGCATGGTATCTAGAATATCCGTCGGGGAGTGCACTAGTACGTCTGCTGGGGTGTGTAGAGCTGTGATGAATGCAGAGCCCCTAGGTCGACGCAGGAGATTCGCAAGTGTTTTGCCGGGCCTGTCTCCCTCTCCGTATCTCCTTGCGGTCGCGTATTTATGTAAGAATTTAACCTCCCTGTCTGCCTCTTCTTCGTATTCTGTGAGTTTGCTGCGGATCTGGCCCATGATTGTGGCAGTGGGTGTATGGAAATACCGTGTCTCTAAATTATGTAGCTCTGTCTCTAGCCTGCGCAAGCCACCCCGGATATCCCGAAGTATGCCTGATTGCCCCGCTATGCAATGTCCACGGACGACCACTTTGAACGCCTCCCACAGCACCCCGACAGAGTCGACGGTGCCAGTATTAAGATCGAAGTAATCCTTAATCTTTGTGCGTAGCTCCTCTCTGAATGCCGCATCTAGAAGCGCATTTGATGGTAAGCGCCACGCGAAGGGCGGTATGCAAGGTTTGGGCACTGTCAGTGCTACCGGCGAGTGATCCGACAGGGTGTGAGCATGATGTGCCGTGTCCATAACCCATGAGTGGAGGTCTCGTGTGGTGAGCCAGAAGTCTAGCCGTGACCAGGCTTTGTGGTGCTGTGTGATGCACGTGCCCTCTCTGATTCCAGGATGCAACACACGCCAGGAGTCAATTAGGCCATAGTCGGCAATTAACCCCTTCAAAATCGAAGCGGCCTGTGGGTGGTGTGAGCGTGATGTGCCTTCCCTGTCTTGCTCGAGCGATAAAACCGTGTTGAAGTCCCCCCCCCCCCCCACATGATCGCCGCATCTCCCAGTGATTGCATTTGGTGCCAGATGTGTTGATAGAAGGTGGGGTCATCGATATTCGGGCCATAGGTGTTTGCAATTAGCACTGTGCTGTGGAATAATGTCCCCAGTAACAATAGGTACCTCCCGTCTGGATCATTAATTACTTTAATCGTCTGCCATGGAATGCCCCTTCGGATCAAAATGGCCACCCCCCTGGAATAATTGGAGTAGCATGAGGCGTGTACTTCGCACCATCTGGTGGGGTTTAGTCTAGTGCATGTGGTTTTTGTCAGGTGGGTCTCCTGCAGTAAGCAGATGTCTACCATGTGCCTCGCCAAGTAGGACTGTACCAGTCGTGTTTTTCTGTGGTCGTTTAGACCTTGGATGTTCCAAGTAATACAAGTCAATTTAGACATTGCAGGCGGACCTTAAGGGGGGTCCCCCATCAGTGAACACTATATTTCGAGGCAGGTGTGACAGGTTATGCATTTTGGCTCCCTTCGTGCGGGAGATACCAGACTCCAAGGGGGAGAAAATGCTCTGACATTGAAGACTATTCGGGAAAGAGCACGTTAAACAGTGTGATAGTTTGGGACGTGATATGCACTGCAACAAACATACAACAAATGAAACCACAGCCCTCCTCGCCCACCTCCCTCCCACACCAACCCCCCAAACAGGTTGTGTATACCCTTTACATCCCATAGTGAACAGAAGCCCCAAGTGCTTAGGGCTGACGGGAATCATCCCAAGGGGGCGAGGATTCGCCGACATACTGCCCTGTCACGATGGCGACAGGGTGGCCGAGTAGGGTTATGTACCACCCGGAAGATCATTTGAACATTTGACATTAAGAACACCTTGCAAGGCGGTCCACATTGGGCCCCGACCAGCAACCCTGGAGAATGCCCCAACAGGTAAATACATTAGTCATTGTCACTTAGCTGGCTGTCCGGGGATGCTGCCGCCGCAGAGTCTTTCAGCTGTTGTGTCCGTGCTGCTTGTTTTGCAAATTTCAGGGCGGCACTAGCCTCCGTAAAGATCATGTGTTTGCCCGTCGTCTGTACCCTCAGTTTTGCTGGATACAGCATGGCATATTTAGTGCCTGAATTCTGGAACAGCTTTTTTGCTGGAATGAATTCACGGCGGGCAGCCTGAACAAAATCCGGGTAAAAGGCGATGTTGTTTCCTTGATGTTGAATTATCCCTTTTTCACGGGCCAACCGTAGCACAGCGTCCCTGTCTCTGTAATTTAGTAGGCAGGCCAATATAGGTCTCGGCTGTGCCCCAGGAGGAGGCCTGGGGCCCAGGGTGCGATGTGCTCTTTCCACTAGAAACATTTCAGACCGGCCGGAACCAAACAGGTCTCTCAGTAATTGTTCGATGTATTGTTCCATATTGGCAATGTTTGTTGATTCCGGAATGCCCGTGATACGCACGTTATTCCTTCTCGACCTCGCTTCGAGGTCTTCGTTGCGCGTTTTGATGACTTCCAGCACCTTGTCCATGCGGAGTAGTCGTTCGTGCGTCTCCACCTGGCGGTCGTCGGAATCGGAAACTCTCGTCTCCAGTGTGTCGATGCGAGACTCGTGCTTGTCCACTATTTGGGAGACGTGATCCATACGTAGTGCTAGGGAGTCTAGATTAGAGTCTATGTCTCGTAGGCTGACCTTGACCTCCCGCAGCATAGTTTTTATGTCCTCCTCCTGGTCCGGTTCAAGTTGCGTCTCCGGCACTACTGTGATCGGTGTTGACCCCATTTCTTGTAGCCATGTGGCGCGCTTTTCAAATGTGATCTTGGCCTGTTTGTTGTCGGGTTTGCCCATAGCTGTGTCGTGAGAGCTGCTTGCGTGTTGAGAATGGGGCCTGTGTTCGATATACGAGCTGTGTGGGGCACTGTGTGGAGCCCTCACCTGGATGCCCTGTCAGCTTCTATACGTTTGCCACGTACGCTATGGCGCCCCAAGCCCCCAGCTCGGTGGGGGATGAAATTGTTTGGTCAGCAGGTAAGTCCCAGGGCGGCTGCCTGAGGGTGCCCACAGCTGCGGGGATCCCCTCGTGTGACGTTCTCGCAATCCGACCTCAATGATCTCCGTTTTTGCCACGCTGAAGTCAACGTGAGGTACCCTGTTTGTAACGAGGGGTGACCTGAATTGTTGGTTGCTCCCACCCCGGCCTCGCTTCAGGATTTCTCCGTCTGGTGGCGACGCGCGGCCCACTGGACCCCACTGCGCCTCCTCCGCCCAACCGCGACGCCTCCGCTATGCACTTCTTTGGGCGCTGCAATTTTTCAATGAGCCTGATGTGCTTACGGTGCAATTACCAGATCTGTGGTTGATATGCAAGCTGTGTGGGGCAATGTGGAGACCCACTGTCTGGACGCCCTGCACACTGCGATGTATTAGCCACGCACACTGTAGTGCCACAAGCTCCCTACTTGGTGGGAGATGATGTTGTTTGGTCAACAGGTGGGTCACAGGGCGGCTACCTGATGGTGCCCGCAGCAGCGGGAGGACCGCGCAGTCCGACCTCAGTTGTCACCTTTGTTGCCGCCCCGCAGCCGACATATGTTGCCCTGCTAGTTGCGTGGAGAGTCCAGACTATCAGCGGCCCCCACCGCGGTCCCGCTTCAGGAGTCTGGCGTCGGCGCTCGGCGCGCTGGCTCCCACCACGCCTCCCCCACTGGACAATGACGCCGCTGCTATGCACCTTTTGGGGCGCTGCAAGTGTTCAATGAGCCTGATGTTCTTGCAAGGCAATCTCCGGGTCTACTGCGGCACTTGGCGTGGGGCGATGAGTGCTTTCGTCGTTTTTGAAAGTATACTCGGTGCTGTGTGCGTGCGAGTGTCACAGCCGAGGGGTGGGGGGGGCCAGCGCATCGATAGCAAAACACTGAGGATCGCTGTTCCCCCTTTTTTGACTAGCAGGTCTTTAGGCCCGCGTTCAGGTCCTCCGTACCTTGGCTTCAGCTGAGGACCCCACCCCCGCGCTTAGGCCTCCCGGACCGCCGGCAGCCACCGGTCTCAGCAGGGTTTTCACTTAGCGCTCAGGCGAGCCCCAGGCCGCTTGCGTGTATTGTGCACCTTGCCTCTAGCGGGGTCCGCAGCGGGATCCTCTGATCGCGCGCCGCTCCTCCCGTGCCCCTGATCAGTCCCGCAACTTTTCACCAATATGTATGGGGATTCCAGCCGTCCGCCGATGTCTCCGTCAGGGGCCCGGTTGATCCCTCCGCCTGGAGTCACCGCACAGCCTTACTCCGAGGGCACGTCACGGTCCGAAGACCGCCGGCAGGTCTCACTCCCCACTGGACGCGGCGTGCAGCAGTGGATCCCGGCCGCGACGATCCTTCGGCAGCAGCCCAGCTGGTCCACGCAGCCGCTCCTTTTCTCCGCGCGGCCTCCTCTCGGCCCAGGCCACAGGACCACGAGGCGTCGCACGGCGTGCTGCGGTTCTCGGATCTGTCTCGGGTATCAAACTGCTCCTCTTCAGGCTGGTAATCTGTTCCCACCGATGGAGCGGGTGGATGGGTGGTAGTAACTCGGATAATTGGCGGATTATGTACCGGGCCGGCAGAGCCACTTCAGCAAGCGGCCATCTTGCTGCACGGCTCGGCCACGCCCCCCTCTTTCTATTATAATTAAGCCCCAGGGAATAGGGGCTTAATTATAGGGAATAGGGAATAATTGTGTGGACTTACTTGGCAGAATTCTGCATTGAATTCCCCTTTCTGTGGAGTTCAGAACAGGCATTTACCAACTGCTACAACCAGGTGGTAAGTGTGTGCTAGGAGACCAGGTTGGGTGTTGGGATAATGAGAGTGAGAGGGGGATGTTGCCTTGTGTCTTGGCAAAGAGTTGGGCTGCACAGAAACCCTTTCACAAGACGATTTCACTGGTTAGTAATATCTGGTCTGTTCTTCCCACACCCAAAAGATGTGGATACAGGATCACTGGAAATTCTGATTTGCACAATTCTCCTCAGGGAACCAATGTCTTTTACATTTAGGGGATGTAATATCTTCACTTTCTGTGGTCAGCTCGGATTTAAAGTTTTGTTCGTTTATGGGAACTAGGATGGGTATTTTCTCAAGTTTGTATGTGAGATGAGGACACCAACGTAGCTTTCATTTGAAAGTGCATTTAATACTTATAGATATAAACCTTTTTATTGCAAATAGCATTGCTTGTAAACTGAAACCTCTTTCTAGATTCTCCGAAATCCAGGTGAATCCAGAACCAAGCCTTATCATCCAGTAATAAGCTCAATAATGCTTATTGTCTGTTGGCCCCATTGTCTTCTGTTTCAATCTGCAGAGTATTTCCTTCTGAAGTGACGATGTGGCTAAGTTTATTTTTATTTATTTATTTTTGAAATTTTATATAGCACAGACCTGGCCCAAAGGTATTAGAATGTTTTTACAAGAGAGCAGAAAGTAAGTTCTAATAAGCAAACATCATAAAACAACCTAAGAGCACCAGGAAAACAGAGAACAAACAGTCCATACCAGCAGGGACATTGCAAAATAAGAAATAGTTCGCTTACTAGCATAGTAAACCAGTAACTTATAACCAAGAGAGCAAATAGAGCAAACCTTTCCTACCAGGAAAGACGGAGCAAGTCAACATAGGAGATGCTGGCGCTGTACCCATTTTAACCAAAGTGTCTCTCAAATAAGAGGATTTTGAGGTCTCTTGAATGTGAGCTCACAAAGGGGTGGTGGGAGGAAGTTCCAAATCTTTTTTTCACTACTGGAGAATGCCAGTCTTGTGCGGCATTCTTGCCTGGAAGGTGGAGGTGGAGATTTGAGCAGGAGGGACTCTGCGCTTCTTGGTCTTCTTTTAGCTCCAAAGACTTTCAGTTTTCGAGCCAGGTAGGAGAGAGTGGAGTTGTGAAGGAATTTATGAGTCATGCATTTAGTATTAAATTGGGCTCTTGCATCGATGAGGAGTCATTGCAAGTTGCGAAGAATAGGAGAGATGCGATGAATTTCCTGTGGCATGTCACAAAGCAGGCAACTTCTTAGAGCATTGCTCTCTGAGGAGATAGATGTGCTTTAGGGAGACCAAAGTGGAGTGAGTTACCAAAATTTAGTGTGGAAAGAACCAGTGCCTGGTCGACAGATTTCAAGTCCTGTTCAGGAATAAACTGTCTAAAGCCCCAGAGCAGACTTGGTTGGTGTGCCCCTTTGGCCATGGCTGAGATTTGCCTCTGGAGGTCTAGAAAGTTGTCAAAGATAAAGTCCACCGATTTGGTGTTCTGCGCAATGGTTGGATTACAGTTATGGGGACAAAAGGATTCCAGCCACTGCCACTCTTGGATTGGGGGAGTAGGGGTTGACATTTGTTTGTGTGAGATTATTGGAAATTCAGTTTCACTGATGACATCTCAAATCATCCACAGAACCAGTTACACTCCCATACAACCTCACACAACCACTCACATACCCATTCACAGACCCATACAAGTACTCACACACCCATCCACTCACTAATACAGCCACTCCCACTAGTGAGCAGAGTTGAACTTAAGAGAGTTGTGTTGCAATAACTCCGACACCGCAGTCTTGTACTGGTGAAAGGAATCAAAAGGGGCGGACCCCGGCCTGTCCATAGTAATAATGAGTTGCAGATAATCGCATAGTTCATTCACTGAAGACCAAAACATTTTACCAACTGACTAAGGCACAAATATAAATATTTAAGGGTCTGGTTTAGAGCTAACCCCTGAGAAACCCCTTGGTGCGGTGACTTATTCTCTGGCGCAAACATAGTGAGGTAGTCTGCCTGGCATCTACTAACCTTGTAGGATGTGCACCACTGAGCACCGCTCCCCCAGCACCTATCTAATGCAGCCGGCTTAACAGGATTGTAGGAAGGTAGAGTATTATGTGGTGATGTTGGTTAGACTTCACCATGCAATACTATCACAAACACCAAAGGTGGTCCTTGGATTCACACTAATAATTCCTATCCTTAGCTCAGTCCTGGTAGACTGACAAAGAACATTCAGGCTTTAGTAGAGGAACATGTGTTAAGCATTTCAGAGTACCAACATAAACGATAAATAATTGACATGACTTGATAGAAATCCAACACTAATTTATAAAAAATAAAGCGTATTTTTATCTTAATGCAGGCACCAAAATGAATGAAATAGCATACATATAACCTGAGTTATGGATTTTAGAAGAAAACATAAATCGCAGCAATTCAAAACTGCAGAACGTTTGCATTGCAGTCAATGGGGAAAAGTGATTGTGACAATCAGTGACTTGTAGGTCGACTTGAGTTGTAGCCGCTGAGGGAAAAGGTTCCCAGGACCAGGCCACGACATTCAGTTAAATTTTACCTGGCCCATGGAGCCCGGGTGCAGAATTGTCCTGGCTGTCCCTGGTGCTGAACAGGAGCCACAGGAAATCTGCTTTTAACACAGACATGGGGCTGCCGGAGAACAGGGTGCAAAAAGTGGTCAAGTACTCCGCTGCTGATGTCGGATGAAGGTTTTATAGTGTCCTCCAGGTGCCGTGTTGAGTAAAGAGGTCAGTTTCCGGACTGGCGACCAACAAGCTTTGGCAGTGGTAAGCTCAGCAGGGAGCTTCTTTGATATCTGGGGGAACACAGTAGCGGGCTGAAACTTTTTGGAAGGGAGGGCTACAGTTCCCACAATGCATTGGACCATCTGCTCTTGGCCGATCCCTAGGCAGGCCCGATGGCCAACGATTCTTCGGATTTGGACTATTGATTTACCTGCAGTTTACAGGAAACTAGTGCCACTAGTCCAAGGGAGTCTGAGGTTGCTTCTGGCTCTCACCGCGGACCCTCTGTCTGGGGGAACCGACCTTTTGCCTAGGACGAGTCTCTGTCATGCAGTTCCAAGAGCTTTGCCACAGGTGCAGAGTATCCCTCTTTTGGTTTGTGTAAGTCCTGTTGTCGCAGACACGGGTCTCTTCTTTGTCCTGTTTAATGCAGGTTGGACCAGAACTGAGGTTCTGGTGTCAGGGGTGGCCCTTAAATCCTAGATTTAGGGGCATTAGGGGTGTGGGTGCAATGACCAATGGGCTACTAGCCTCATCAGCTTATCTGCCCTGAGGTGACCACAATTGGGGTATGGGTCACCTTTTCTATCCAGAACCCATTATTTCTACCACTTTTAAAAATAGCAGGTCTTCCTTGGGTGTACAGACCAGGCAGCTCACCCTAGAGGTGTGGCTAGCCTTCTGGGGGTGTACCCCTCCGGACTAACTAATTTTTCCGCCTGCTTGAGTGCAAATGTGTCTGGGGCAAGGGTAGGGCTGTTTATTCCTCTGGGAGACAGCCTGGATGCTTATCCAAGGCGGTACAGTCTTTGAAGCTCACCGCCTTAATGTGCCACTTCACTACCCATCCTTAGAGGGAGGAGGTGTGACTTTCTACCTGCACAGTTCTTTGTTCCTAACTCCTTGGAGTGGTCACCCTGCCTGGCAGTAGGTCAGAATCCTGTCTTGGCGACAGCAAGCGCTGGCTGCTAGCCAGAGCACAGAGAAGCTGGGGCAACCTCTAAGGTAGCCACCTAGGTGCATGCCACATCACCCTCAACACGAAATTTGTTTCAGAGGTGAGCAGGCACGTTGTTTGATACCAAATTCTATATATATTTAGGTAGTACCATAATGGAGCTAGCGCCCCTGGGTCTGCTCGTGTGCCAACCCATGTTATCATATGGACCGTCTATCACTTATAGTGCACTTTAATGGTAAAGGTCACCATAGAGGCATATAAGCTTACACTTGCAGGCCCACACCCTTAATACACTGCACCCTGTCTCCTGGGCTTGGGAGGCCTTCTTTAGGAGTGACTGGCATATATTAAAAGCAGTGCATCGACTATGCCACACATGGTGAGGTCAATGTCGAACTGGAGCCGTTTACACTGTTCCCGCAGTCTGCAATGTTAGGCCTTCTGTCAGTAGTTTGCCTGGGTCACTCAGGGTTGCACAACCAGTGCTGCAAACCCGGAGGACCCCTTTATCACCCATGCCCTGAATATCACCGGTACCATATACTAGGGACTTATAAGGGTGGGGGTAAATTACTTGTTAAGTTGGAGTTGCCAACTTACACACCTCGGTTTTAGGGAGAGAGAGCACTGGCACTGGAGTCTGGTTAGCAGGCTTCATTGCACTGTCCAATTCGAAAACCAGCATCTAGTAGCCCAAATGGTGGGAAAAAGTGGGGGGACATCCGCAAAAAGAGCCGTTTTCTTACAAGGATGGCATGAGACATCTTATCAAATGCTGTGGACCGGTCCAATAACACCAGAGCTGATGGCTCAGCCCTGTCAGTCTGCATTTGTAGATCATCAACTACTGCCACCTGAGCAGATTCTGCTGTGTAATGAATCCAAACCTGATTGAACAGGGTCCAGAAAGGCTGACGGGAGTGGATTGACATATTTTTCCATTATCTTGACTGCAAAAGGCAGCAAAGATATTGGTTGAAAGTTAGATAGTATAGATTGGTCAGAATTACTTTTCTTCAACATGGGCACAATCAGAGCTTTTTTCCATGCCTCCGGTACACTTCCGCTCCTTGCACAAGCATCCAATAATGGTTGCACACGGGCCTCTGATAGCCTCTGAATTTGCCTTCTGCTGGGCTCGCAGAAGAGAATATAAAGGGGAGACAGATGATATAGAGCTTGTAATGGAAATAACATGTTCAAGGAATTAGGCTTCCACTGATCCACACCGGGCCCTTGATTAAACAAATCATTTCAAGTAGTGGCCTCCTTAGACAGCAAACCAGAAGTGCCGACAAGGGCCTCTAATACAGGTTCCAGTGAAAAGGTGAATCCCACCCGGTGTCTCATGGGCCATGCTCCCCTGAACATCCACTATACTGTTCAGGACCTCTGAATCCGGCTCAAGTATGGAAGTAATCGTAACCTCAGAAGCAAGCTCATGCAGGGGGTAGTTACACCCAGCACCAATGAAGTAAGAATTACAGAGATTTTATCATCAGCAAATTTGGATAACTTGTCTGCCAACTCCTGAGTGTTCTCAATAATAGCAGACGTACATTTAGAGAGGAAAAATCGCAGACAATTCGCAACGTTTCCTTAAAGGAATTATCAGGAACCAGAATTTTATTGGCATAGAATTCCATCTTAACCACAATAATAAGTTTTTTTATAATGTCTCAATTCCTTCCTCAATGCATCTCTTGCAGTCAGAGAGTGGTCCTGTCACCATAGCCTTTCCTGTTTTTTGCATTCTGTAGGAAAGTAGGATCTGCTTTCATGGTTACCCCCACTTTTTGCTTGATGTAATGCTGTTTCTGACTAGTCTGACTGGGATCCTGCTAATCAGGACCCCAGTCTCTGTGCTTTCTCCCCTAAATTGGTTTGGTAAGTACTTGGGTACATCCCAGATTGGACACTGGTGTACACTTATCAGTCTCTAGTATATGTTACTAAGGTACCCAGGGCATAGGTACACCAGGGGTCCCCCATGGGCTGAAGCATGCATTATGCCACCCATGGGAGACCACTCAATTTGCAACTACAGGCCTGCCATTGCAGCCTGTGTAAGCTGGTTCTAGCACCACTTACTAAAGCTATAGGTTTACCTATATCTAGGTTCACTACACTTAAAACCTATAAGTGACCCCTAAGGCAGGCCTTACAATGCTGAAGGCAGGGTGCTTGGTTGCAAGTAGGAGGGTGCCCTTGCATGAGCAGGACATCCCTACAGCCCATGGAGTCCATTCTCTAAGTGAGGCAGCCATATGACATATAGAGGGGCACTGCGTCATTACGCGGTGACCATCTCGAAACTGGCTGCAACGAATCCTATCATGTTTGGTATCAAACCTGTTGGAATCATACCTCCACACCGTAAACGGTGTGGGAGGTATGATTCCATGCACCGTAAAGCTCCTCTGTAAGGCCCTCGGTGCTCCCGGTACCAGTCTTCAGACCGGGACAGCAAGATAGGGCTGCTGCCGGCCAGAGACCCGTTACTGCCCTCCTCCTGAGCCAAGCTTGGGCAGGGGAAAGCAGAACAATAGGTATCCTGTCACAGGGAGGTGTGACCACCTCCCAGACAGGATTTAGTGTATTGGGGCAGGGTGGGAGCGCTTGCCAGCGCCACATAGTCTGCGTGCAGGGCACACTTGCACAGTCCAGTTCAGGGAGCCGTTGGCTCCCGCTCTGGTGCGAACCTGGACAAAGGACGGGGGCGTATCCTCCCCCTTGTCCAGCCCCTCCTTAGGTAGGGTCCCCTGTATCGTCCCAACCCTTTCCTTAGGGTACTTAAGGGCTTACCTGAGGGTGGGTCCGTAGATTCGTCATGGGACAAGATACAATTTTGACACCACTTCTTCTACCGTCTGGGCCCTCTGGACTTCGCTGGACTTCGCTCTGGGCATCAAGGCTGCAACCGGGAAGACTCCTGCTGCTCCTGATCTCTTTGCCCTGCTCGTCCACTGTAACGTTGTGCCTGTGCACCATACAGGAACCTTCCAAGACCTGTGGGCATCCAAAGCACCTGAAGGAATCTCCCTTGAAGTGAAGGAGTCACTTCCCTGCATCTGCAGGCACCGCAACTAAGCTGACCGGTCTGCTGATCTTGAGCTCCCACGGACTCCGAAAAGCTCAGAAACACAGGTGGTGGTTCTTCACATCCCTCGAGGCCTGCGCTCTCACCAAGTTTGAGGCCAGTATCCCTCGTCGGAGCCGAAGGAACTGAACCCCTGTACACCGCGTCGACTTGCAGTTGCAAAGGCTTGTTGGCTTACTTCCACCAAGATCTTCTGGCTCCAAGTAGCCCTAACCTCAAGCATCTCCACTGACCAAGATCTTAATCCTCACTGCATCTTCTTGCTTCGTGGGCTTGCATCTTCGGTGAGTTGCTCGAGATCTTACGACTCCAGTGCCTCCGGCCTGTGGGTCCTCTTGAGGGTCATCTTCATATTCTATTGGCTCCTCTGATTGCTTGGGGCCTGCCCTGACTCCCCTGCTTGTGGTGAGTCACCTGGACCTTACTGGTCCCGACATTGCACCTTCTTCGTTTTCCCCGTTGTTTGCAGTTGTCAAGGCTTGTTGGTGCTCCTGACGGACACTGACCCCTCAACTCTCGACATCCGACGTGGGACAGCTCGTGAATGGCTCCTGGTCTTCCAGAGTGTCGCCTGGTCCTCACAGCTGCAGCTCCAAGGTCATCGTCAACTCTCCGGCAGCACCCGACATTGGTGGGCATTCGTCTTCCGTGCCTCCTGGTCACTTCCAAGTGGCATAGACTCGGTCCCCTCTGCTTTCAGGTACTTCTCAACTTGAATCCACCTTTGGGTTCCACCGAACACTTTCTCCTTCTCCAGCAGCGGCATCTTCCTGAAGTCCTCCATTGTGTTCGGCGGTTTCCGACGCCACTTCACACCTATGCACCCGACTCTCCTGGGGCAGGTATCCTGGTTCCTAAGGTATCCACGGGTGGGGTGGCTCTCCAACTTTCTGTCTTCCACGGGGTTTCTTCAGGGTCCACTCGAAAGCGCCCTTCTTTAAAATTGCAACCGCGACTTAACCATTGACTTGCATTGATCTCGCTGTCGTGTTTCCACTCCCCACATGGCCTCCGTGGGGCTCCTGGTTACTCACCTTGGGTGGTTCCTTGGGTCCCCGGCACTTCTACGTCTTCAGGGTATAGTCTTGACTCGAGTCGTGGTTCGCATTCCACTATTTTAGTATATGGTTTGGTTCCCCCCCCCCGGTGACCACTGTGTTATGTGCTACTTACCTGTGTCTATTAAAGTATTGTGTGCTTTGCGTGTATCTCCGGCTAGGAGATGCTTGTATGTGTTAGTGAGTGTTATATAATAAATACATATTTTTATAAATACACTGTGTGGTTCTTTTTCACTTAATCTATATCAATATGATTATGTTCTGGTAAAACAAGCTGCTTTACACTCCTTCTGGACTAAGCCTGATGGCTGCTCTCCACAGCTACCACTTAGAAAGCTTTCTAAGGTTGTCTAAGACCACTAAAATCACCATAAGGGTTGTCTGGATTGGTGCAGGGTGCCCACTTACATAAGTGTACACCATATACCAAGCCAGCTTCTCACACATTCCCATTTCACTTCCTTGGGGAGGGCGTGTACCATGAGGCATTTGAAGTGGCCCGTATGGTTTTATATTTTTTGAGGTAAGACTGTGTCTAAAGCTGACTCCACCCACTGAAGATGGCTTTTATAGCCCTCCATGGTAGTGACCATTCTTCCCTTGTGGTTGGATTCCATAAGACTGAAGGTCCGGAATCGGAATGGTATACCAAGAGCATTTCTTCCGTGGTTTTGTTAGTGGTCTGCTCTTGTTCACCGCTCTAGGAACTAATTTTATGGTGAAAGGGACTAGAAAAGTGTCCGTCCAAGCTTACGGACCACTGTCCTTATAGTGTATTAACTCTTCACGGCCAAAAATGATCTAGCTTATGGCCTTTGCCATGAGTAGGGCCCTGAACTGCCAGGGTTAAATCAAAGGTGGCCTAATCATTGATGAATCTGTTGGCCAAAAGACTTAAAAGCGGATTTGCCCCTACATCAAAGCCCCCGACAAATACTAAATTTGCATGCAACAAAGAAAGTGTGAGTATTAGATAAGGAAAGGATCAATAAAGGAATCAGCTGGGCCAGATGGCCGGTAACAAACTATCCCACTTACCAATGCAGAGGCTGGGAATGAGTGAATAAAACTCAAAATCTCAACATGGGGAAAATCCTGTATATCCAGTTTTTTGGTTGAATATCTATCCTTGACAATTATTGCGATACCGCCTGCATTGATCAGGGCGTGGCCACTGCATTAAAGTGAAGCCTGAAGGGCACATTGCAATCAACTACTGCTTACTAGTATCTGATAACATCTGTGATAAATAAAGCATCAAGAAACACATGAGCTAGGAGATCATTGATTTCTATAAGATAACAAACCGCACACCCTCATTGAGTCCGAACCGTCCAGTTGGGTATTTCCCTGATTGCTGTCCTGGTATGTGCCACAGACGTTGTGATTGTTCTCCCTGTAGTGCACTTGGTAACCTAACCTGTCCCAGCTCCAAATTTACCTCTGCTGGCAAGTGGTCTCGAACATCACCTGTGGCCTTCTGATCTAAGTGCAGGGCATATGACGTATTTGTACATTGAATGAATTCATCCTGGCCAAGCCTGTCTCGGCATATGTTCTAAAGAGCCTCCCTAGAGAATCTCACCTAGGGTCTGTCGAGATATTCTTCTGAAAAATTACCAACATGACTGCCGCTGTGAGTGGCTGGTGTGTGGGTGGGGGCAGACTGGCTTGCCTTTGGTGCGTCCTCTGTGCTACGGCACAGCTGTGTTGTTTATATGGCCTTTCGAGCCCAGTCAATGCCGAAAAACAACTAGAACTCTACACCCAGCAAGCTTTTGCAATGCAATAGGCCTTGCATTTGCAAGAGTTAGAGCTATTGGCATTGTAATGAAAATGTCTTTTACCTATGTGTTTTGTTTTGGAGTGTAGGGGATGTAGTGGTGTGGAGTGGAATTATGTGGGTTGTGTTGGAAATGTAAGTTGTGGAAGTGTATGGGGTGGAATTATGTGGAATTTATTTGTGTAGTGGAATTATGTTGCATAGTGAATAGACATGACGAGAGCTGCATAGAATAGATAGAAAGAAGATACACCGGAGTAGGTGTTATGAAACCTCTATTGGTTAATGCAGTCACTGAATTATTTCCTTCTTGGTGCAGTGGTGGATAGTGACTTCTGTATTATTGAGCTTCAAGATACCAGCATGCGACTGAAAGCACTGTGAATATGCACATTGTTTTAAAATTGTATTATGCATAGTATAACAGAAACTGCAGCAAAAGTTGCTTGTATTTGGTGTTTATTATTGTAAAGCATGTGATAACCTTCCATTTCAGGAGTTTTTAGCTATTTCAATATATTTTAGAGCTTCTTATAGCACAAAAAGTTGTAATTTCTGATATTTGTCCCTTTTCATGCACCTCATTGCCTTGGATTTACTTGCAAGAAAGTGTCACATATTTGGCTGTTGAATGTTATAAGTGCACTGAAACCATGGAAATGTCAGACATAAGCAATTTGAAATCTCGGCAGCTGCGTACAGTGATAAAATGCACAGAGTCCTAAGGCTAAGAAAAACTAATTTGGGTGCCGACCTATGTTGTGTTAATTTCCTTAATAAAGCTGCATTCTTTACGCAGGGTGAACCAATTGATGTGCAAATAATCCTAGCAGTTTGCGCGCACCTCTTTTAAACCATTTGGTAGCCGCAGATGTATTTTACTCATTATGAATGCAGAACTATGGGTTGCAGAAGTCGGCATGGCCAGAAGTCAGTTGGCAAGCCTCAGGGCGGGTCAGTTTTGTACCTGAAGTGCAATAGTGAAATTCTGTGTGCATCGATGTATTAATATCTGCCTAGTTTATTAATTGGTTTTAGTGATTAACTACCTTGGGCTAGCTAAGCCATCAATGGTAGGGATAGGAGACGGGGCTGGTGATTCCGACTTCCATGTGGACAGTTCTTTTATGACCTTTAATAACGTGGCAACAGAAAAAACAGGATTGGCAAACAAAAGCACACAGAAGAGAGAGCGGATAATGCATACGTGTGGGGGAGAAAATCACACGACAGACGATGGGTGGAAAACAGATACTCTCTCATGGAGTGCTGTAGATAAATGGACTTTTTTTTTAAACAATTTCCCTAACCAACCACAACCAAAAGGAAGAATGAAATCACTCTTTCTTTTGCCAGTGACAAACTAATGTACTTGCGCCTCTTGTACACGCCAACATCTTTCTGCATTTTAATTCCATCGGTCTCCTGGCTTTAATATGCCTATAGTAAACTTAGCCATAAAGCTTTGTGAGTGTTGGGTGAGGTGTGTACGGTTTATTTGCCACAATATTTAAAAATGAAATGTTAGGCGCCACACACTGGTGTAAACAGGCCCTTTGGCGAACTTTCCTGCGCATGGACAACATACATCTTATTTGAATAGACCCAGGGCGAGGGGCACCAATTGAGTTTAAGTACACACACATGCAAAGATGACAGGTTTCCAATTCGGCGTGAGAGCATGGTGAAGCGGGAGACGGAGGTAATGAGATGTCACAGAATGATGGTGAGTAAACACTTGAAAGCATAGGGAGTATAGAAGATTGTAGCATAACTTACACAGGAAAGGCGCACCAGTCCCAAATCACAATGGGACACCCCGCAGTTGCAAAGCACTGTATGATGTATTCAGGACACACCTACAAGAAAAGATCTGGATACGCGTGGCCGTACAGAGAGGCAATTCGCAAAACAAAGAGAATGAAAAATGCGCACGCTATGCACTCGCAAACAATTTGGTTCCGGACCTTTATTAAATTAGTACATCAACTGTGTCTGTCATTAAAGACCATAAACGCTGCATGAAAAAAAACATTCAAGAAACACTTTATTTAAATATAAATTGCCGACCGCTAAGTTCAAGTGGAGCAGTTGGAGGGACAGCTAATTGGGCTTTTCCTACACTCCTTCCTTTGTTTCTGTGGAAAATACTTAAAGCACAACCCCTCAAATATGGCCGCAATCTAGGTTGTCACTGTCCCTGCTCGGTCGTTCAAGTTATCGTAATTAATACTGGCAAACGCGCCTCTGTCATTTGATATAGGGAATCAGGGCGGTGCTTGGAAATGTCAACTAGATAAAAAGAGAACGTGGACCAAGCGGCTAAAAGCAATTTGTTGGCCATGTTTGGTGTTCGTAGCGATTGGTGCCTTGAGTGCTGCCAAACTAACTGTGCATTGGGTACTTGTACCCATCATATAGTCTTATGTATTTCTGTTATATTTGTAGACGTGTAACACTGGAGTTTACTCTGTATATTTGGTGAGGCCTGCTGTCGCACTCCCACGACATATTCAGGTCCCGAGGAAGCAGTTACTGTACATTACCCGACCATGTTGCGTAGCTGCCAAGGTTTCAGATTGCTATCTGTGACATTTTAATAAACTCATTCTAATTATGAGTGACATTTCAACAACTATGAGTGACACTTTCTCGTGAGTATAATCAACCAATGAAGACGAGGGAATTATATAAATACCAGAAATTACACCCATTTGAGCATAGCTGCTAATGTTTCAAATTGCTTATGTGTGACATTTTCATAGAATCAGTGGATTTATGAGAGACATTCAATGACTAAATGTGTTAGTGTGGCACTTTCTTGCGACCAAAATCATGTAATGAAGTCCGTGAAAACAGACAAATATCAGAAATCACACTTATTTGAGCAACAAGAAAGTCGAACACTGCAGCAGGTGCTTTTAAAGCTATTATTTAATTTCTAAATAATCAGCACCCTCAGTCCACCCCAGTTGAGCCAGGTGGGGCTGAACCACAAGTAATAAAGGAATATCAAGGACAAAAGCAGCAACCCACTGAGCTATCCACATACAATACAGTTCAATACAATACGCTGGTAGACTCTTTGCAGTAGGCATATTAACCCTCTGCACTACTTAATGGTGAGACTGAAAACTGCCAGTAGACAAAACTCTGACCTCTCTCCAGCGGGAACATTAGTCACCTGACTTATCTCTGACTTAGCAAGTCTCACTGTGCTGGGAGAACAAAGACTGCTGCATTGTAGTGTCATTGTCGAGCAAGGATATTAAATCGTTTGCACTAATAAATCAGCAAAACTGCTCGTTTAGACAAAACTTTCACCTTCGATGGCCCTGCATTTACAGCACAGACGGACAACTTTAGTGTGCCCATTTGCATGGTGCTATGCTGTGCATGTTAAATGTCAGCAGCAGCGGGTTATTAAATTAATATCTGACTTACCGGAGTCTCTTTACAGCTGTCAGAATGATCCACTAAGAGGAGCTGCTGGTGTGGCACTGCGGAGATCGCTAGCCAGTCTCTTCAGAGAGTCAGAGCAAGTAATGCTGCACTGCCTCAGCCTGTGCCACCTGCTCTCACTATGAGACTCATCCTGTAGTGGTGTGTCCGGGGCACAAGTTAGGCTCTGCTTGGGTAGAGCACAGGTATAGCACATAGGAAGGTCAGGAGGAAGTGAGCAGGTGTCGATTCTTGAACACCGGCTTCCTCCATTATCTCTGGGCCATGCAGCAGGGGATTTTTCCAGGGTGCTTTGGGGCCCAGCTGGCGGGCAGGAAATTCAACATCCTGCCACAGCATGCGCCGACCAGACACGGCTCCTCCCAGGGTCGGCTCCTCCATGTGGGCGGAGGAGCGTCGCCCCATGCTTTCTCCCAATGCGAGAAGCAGAAACATAAAATGGTATTATGAATACCATTTTATGTTTCTGCTTCTCGCAATGCGAAAAAGCAGAAGGGTTTGGTTGGGGGCAGGCTGGTGGGTGGTCCTGCTCCAGGCAGGGGAGGAGTGGCTTGCCCACTGTTGTGGGCGCTGACTGTTTGGTCGGCCCCAGGGCCAACCAAACCAGTCATGCGCACACTCCGTTTTCTCCATGTAGGCTACATGCAGCCTGCATGCAGAAAACGGCCACCCCATAGACGCCTGTGCGGTTGGCTTAGGGGAGGAGAGGGAGGCTGCCTGCTTCCTGGGACTCGGAGGGAAGCGAAGCTAGACCGGGCAGGCGAGGAAAGTTGTAATTAAAAAAAAAAAATTAACAACCCCCCCCACTCCTCGCAACCCTCCTCCCCCTCCACCCCCCAAACACACAAGTCATGCCGGCCGCGACTGGCTCCTCCACAACAGTGTGTCCATGTGGGACCTGACGCCACCCGGGGAACAGTAACAGAAAGCAGGTTTGGCGCTAATTTAAAGAGCTTCTTTGGCATAAGAAAGAATTAGAAAGCCTACGCCATAAAAAAACAGAGCGAGTAATTAAGGCAGTTGGTTAGGAAGGTAGGTGCCTCTGCAGAGAGGAGTTGGAGACGAGCAGCAAGTGTCTCCTCAATCCCAGTCCGGGCACCGACCATCCCGAAGAGAGAAAGTTAGTATGGGAAGTGTGTGAATGCGCCGTCCTTGCCCCTGATAACATTTCTATGATGAAAGCAATACGCTGCACTTTCCACTACGAAGTGCTGCGCTTTGCAAATCACACGAGTGCACTATAGCAGGCAAAATTAATATTACCGGAGGAACTATTTTAACCCTGTGATAAGGATCTGTGTCTGTCACTTTATTCTAACTGCAGCCGCCCGCTTACTAGTCGCGCCGCAGTGTCATGAACTTGTCATTAATCATACTGCGGCAGACCTTGGTATGCAATTTACCGATTGCATGACACAGGAATTATCACGCATGTTACGTGACCTCTTTCTTGGTGGATATCTCGGCTCCCATTGAAAAAATCTTCAGTGCGAGGTAGTTGAAAGAACATGACACAACACACAAACCATGTAATAACTGCGTATTCTCCATATAAGTGTGAAGCATTGTCCTGCTCCACACCCAACCAGAAGCTACTTTACGTAATCTTGCGGTTCCACCTCAAGATCAAAAACCTCTACGACAACTTCATCGACCTTCCACCTGATGCCACAGCTGGCCAGCCCCCCAGACGCACCGGCCAGCCCACCATTTCCACTTGGACGCCGATCACAGCGGAAGACACCACCTCAACCATGAAAGGCATCCACTCAGGGGCCCCCTCCGACCCATGCCCCCCACACATCTACCACAGAGCCGCCATCGCACCCGAACTACAACGCACCATCAACACCACCCTCGAAGCAGGCACCTTCTCAGGTGACTGGAAACGCGCAGAAGTCAGGCCCCTGCTCAAGAAGCCGACAGCTGACCCCCGCCGACCTCAAGAACTACCGGCCCATCTCTCTCCTCCCCTTCGCGGCCAAAGTTGCAGAGAAAACAGTCAACAAGGAACTGACATGATTCATCGAAGACAATACCATCCTCGACCTGTCCCAATCCGGATTCCGAAGCAACCACAGCACCGAAACCGCCCTACTCGCCGCCACAGATGACATCTGCACCCTCCTGGACCAAGGCCACTCCGCAGCCCTCATCCTACTCGACCTATCAGCAGCCTTTGACACCGCCTCCCACCGCACACTCGTCGCCAGACTACACGACGCCGGCATACAAGGAACAGCCCTAGACTGGATCCGATCATTTCTCACCGGAAGAAGCCAAAGAATTAGACTGACGCCCTTCCTCTCCGATCCCACGGAAATCACCTGCGGAGTCCCACAGGGATCATCGCTGAGCCCGACCCTCTTCAACATCTACATGGCTCCCCTCGCCGCCATCGTCCGACAACACGGCCTGAACATAGTCTCCTATGCTGACGACACCCAGCTCATCCTCTCCCTCACCAAAGACCCAGCCACTGCCAGACTCAACTTCCAGAAAGGAATGTAGGAAGTCGCTGTCTGGATGACCAACAGCTGCCTCAAGTTCAACGCCGAGAAGACAGAAGTCCTCGTACTCGGAACCACCCCTTCAGCATGGGACAACACCTGGTGGCCGACAGCCCTCGGAAGCCCACCGACCCCCTCGGACCACGCCATCGTACTCGACTCATCCCTCACCATGAACCGACAGATCAACGCAGTCGCCTCCAGCTGCTTCAACACCCTCCGCATCCTCTGCAAAACCTTCAAATGGATCCCCCCGGAGTCAAGGAAGACAGTCACCCATGCACTCATCACCAGCAGACTGGACTATGGAAAAGCACTAAACGCCGGCATGAACAAGTCCCTACTCCGAAAACCCCAAACGATACAGAATACCGCCGCCCGACTCCTCCTCGGCATCCCCCGGCGCGAACACATCAGCCAACACCTTCGAACGCTCCACTGGCTCCCCGTGGAGAAGAGTCGCCTTCAAAATCCTCACCCACTCCTACAAATGCCTGCACAACACCGGACCCAAATACCTCAACGACAGAATCAACTTCCACGTACCCAAAAGGAACCTCCGATCTTCCAACCTCGCACTGGACGAAACCCCACGCATCCGCAGAGCCAGAGCAGGTGGAAGATCCTTCTCTCACATTGCGGCCAAAACCTGGAACGAGCTCCCGGCAGACATCAGACTCTTCCCCCTCCCTGAACACCTTCAGGAAGGCCCTCAAGACCTGGCTCTTCGGCTAACGGAGCTGCGAACCCCCCCCGCCCCCTCCCTTCAGCGCCTTGAGACCCTCACGGGTGAGTAGCATGCTTAATGAACCCCTGATTGATTGATTGACTTTTCTGTGAAATGTACACAGAAGCTCTACAATTAAATATACAAGTCTTGCACAATTCGTTGGATTTCATAGTCAGGACTTCTTTTATTTCATAATTCGAAATAGCAATATTGCGATGTCATTCTGTTTTTGCCAATTAGTTTTTCGTAATATTTTAGATCACTTCCTCAGGGCAAAAAAACCTGTTTAATTAGACTGTAAAATCTATTCATAACGCACACTTCAACCCGGTCTGAATTCAGTGCGGGAAACCAACGTGACTCTAAATCTAGCATTTGACTGAGCATTGCACATAGACTTGCCTGCTCACTCAATGTCGCGCAAGAATTGAACTTGGAATCACCAAAATAGGGCTGGGAGCAAGTACATACTAATGACTGCGTTATGTTTTTCCGCATCAGGGGGTGGACGTGGCTGTCTCTGTCGGTTAATCATGGGTGCGCGCCCATACTTGCACGTCAGTGTAGATTTCTCTACTTTCTGCTTGGTTGGGTAACCCAGGGCTTTTGTGAGTTTCATATTATTCTTTACGTAGCCGTGAACAAGTCGCATGTTCAAACTTACTGAGGCGACGAAACACGTGTTGGCTTGGGAACGCTTTACGTATTGAAAAATTTGAAGACTGATTAAAGAAGGAGGAAATCAACAAAATGCTCTAATGTTTTATGTGTGAATAACGACTAAAAACTATCATTTTTAATGACTCACGTGTGCTGGGGTATACTAATTATTGTGTCTTGTTGCTTTGTGGCCACAAAAGAACCTGGGGAGGCGGGTGGTTCTCCCTAACCCTTCAGCACAGTCACCACTTGCAGCTTTACCATATAAATATCGAGTGAAACCACCTATTGGCGCCTATACCCTATCACTCATACCACCGGATCTCTCTTTAAAACCAGGGCTTTTCTCGTTCCATAAAGCCACGAGGCAGTTTACACAATCACAACTTGCTGTTTACTTTAAAACCTTCTGAATGTACCGCTTCTTACCTAAAACATCCATTGGCAAGCGTCCAGTAGCGTGGCCGGACTGGAATAGTAAACCAGCCTAAGGGAAAAACGAGCATTGATCAGTGCAAGAAAATATGCTACAGCCAATAGAACTGGAGGAAAAGTAAGTGGCCCGCACAGGAACCAATGAAAAGCCAGGAAAGAGAGGTGGCAACCTAAACCCTTTGCAGGCCATACCTAAAAAACAAGCCCAATCCCCCTTAAAAGGAATCCCAAACCAAGCAAATATCCTTCTAGAAAAAGCCCAACTGACAGTGGAGAAGTGCAAAAAGCCTAATTAAAAATAAATAAATACAAGCAACAGAGAGGGAGCCACAGTGGGGGAGGCAGCAGTAACACAACTGTGGCATTAAGAGGAGGGGGAGGAAAAATGCTACATTTGAATGTAAACAGCTAGGGTGCTGAAGCTAAACACAGACAAACAGTAACAGAGCAGGAAACCAAGAAAAAAATAGTCCCCCCAAAGAACAAATAAAGAACGATAGCGGAATGAGACAGTACTAAGTCAGTCCTCTCTGGGAGGAACAGAAGAGAGAAAGGAGGGACAAAGAGGCAGGACTGACCATTAGCAAGCAAGGATTTTCAAAGGACAATGACCTAGACAAATGAAAAGCAATGGCAAGAAAGTGAATGGACTTGAAGTCCACATACTGATTACAGCAGGTATCGAAGAGACCGCACATGCGCTGTCTAGCTCGACCTAAAAATGGCCTTTTGTTGTTGGCCCTCTGGTGCACTTCATGAGTGTCCATGCAGATAAAACTTAATTACTCCCCGCAAGTTAACCTTAGTGCCCCACCACTAATGCAGGCAGCTGAAGGAGACACACAAATTAAGATACAAGCCAATAGGAAGAGCGTCCCAGAAACAACTATACTGCTCGAACTTCGTGACCAAAATGTATTGGTTAGTACATTGAAGGATTTCATTGCAGGAAATGCATTATTTTGTATCTTTTTAAAAAGCATCAAATAATACAACATGCAGAAAATGCTCTTATGAACTAATTTATGCCATTGTATGCTATCTTTCTTTTGAAACCAAAGTAAATCACTTTTTGTACGTTTTTTCAACATTAGAAAATTAAGCTGTCAATACAGTGCTCCACTGTAAATTCTTACCTAGCCTTTATTATACATCTGCAAAACTCCGCTTCTATGGACTGGAGGTAGACCTGGAATACACTGCCGTTATTCAGTATCTCACTTTGTACATAAAACTGGACTATGCCCGAGATTGCTAGATACGGGGAGGTGATCTTCACTTCCTGATCAGAGACCACAGATTACACAATGGACCCCTCCTCACTTAGGAACGGTCTGCAACATATTGCATCGGTGTCATTTTGTCTATCCATAGGTAATTTGCGTTTGGACTATTATTGGTAAAATAGAGGGGTGGCTCTGTGCTGGCATTGAAGCCTTACTCAAATAGTCAGTAAATGGGTAAACAAGCATTGGCATAGCCAATAGGTCTCGCCTTTGGGACCTTATGTGTTTAGGCAGAATTTTTGAGTAGAGTAATTATGTGGCTTGTAATTATGTGTTATTTAGTGGTATGTTGAGTGTATTGAAGTTGCATCGAGTAGAGTGTAATTATGTGGCTTGTAATTATGTGGTATTTATTGGTAATATGTAGAGTGTATTAATGTTGTATTTATTTTTGTGTAATTATGTGTCGTGTAACTATGGCACATTGAGTGGTATTATGTGGAGTGTATATATGTTGGATTGAGTACAGTGTAATTATATGTTATGTATTTCTGTGGCATATTATTATGTGGAGTGTTTTTATGTTGCCTTTAATTGAGTGTAATTATGTGACATGTATTTTTGTGTTAGTGTGTGGTATTATGTGGAGTGTTTTTATGTTGCATTGAGTATAGTGTAATTATATGGTGTGTAATTATGTGGCCGTGCGCGGTATTATGTGGAGTGTATTTATGTTGTATTGAGTAGAGTGTAATTATGTGGCATGGAAATATGTGGTATTGAGTTGTATTATGGGGACTGTATGTTGTATCTGAAAGAGACACGTTAGTGATAGATTCCTTACCTTAGAATATCCCCAGGCGTCAGGCTGGATCCGGAAAGTTTTGCGTAGCAGTACCCTTGCGCGTCGGTAGGCGGCGTCGTGCGGCTCCGCGTCCGTCGTCGGCGTCGTGATCGCCGGGATGACGTCGCGGGCAGTACTTAGGCGCCGCCCCTGCGCGCTGACGTCAGTTCTTCTTTTTCCGCGCCAGTAAGCGCAGATCCGGGAAGAGCAGTGCCCTGGTCAATTTTTGACCATACTTTTTGGTGATTTTTCACTGTTTTTTTTTCCAGCCTTCAGGTGTCGTAGGGATGCCCGGCTTCAAGCGATGCGGCGCCTGTGCGCGGATGATGTCCGTCACCGACCCGCATTGGGAGTGTCTCTTCTGCCTCGGCCGAGGCCACGACACCGAGTCTTGTCCCGAATGCCAGGCCCTCAACCCGAAGGCTTTGCGAGAGCGGTCTCGAAAGCTCCTCGAGGCCCGGCATTCGGCTCCGCGGAAGCCCCGGTCGCGTGAGAGGTCCAGGGGTCGCTCGCGGAGTGCACACCGGTCGTCGGCGTCGAAGTCTTCTTCGTCCGGTAAGTCTCGACACAAGAAGTCCAAGAAGCATCGTCGCTCTCGGACTTCGCCTCGCCCGGTCTCGCGACTCGGCTGAGGCCCCTCCCGGCACCGTCCCCGCCCCGCGGCCCCGGACTTGCCTGTGGAGTCGCCCCCGTCATACCCGCCCTTCCCGGGTTCGGGGGCGGATCCGGCCAAGGTACAGGAGTTCCTGTCGGCCATGGCCCGCCTCTTCGGGCCTTCAGGCCCCTCCGGTGCGCCTTCGGGCCCCGCGGGCCCTGATGGGGTTGATCCGGCGTCGCCGGCGGCTCCGGCCCCGGCGTCGCCCGAGCCTCCAGCCTCGATCCCGGCTCCGGCTCCGGCCCCGGCCTCGATCCCGGCTCCACAACCCCCATCGACGCCGGTCGACCTCACGACACCTCCGCCGGCGCCGATGTCTCCGGTGCCGTTCTCGACGCCGCCCTGGGCTCCGGGCGGCGTCGTCCCCAGTTCCTTCCGGCTCCGGACTTGGACCCGGAGCGACGTCGCTCGACGCCGGCTCCGGCGCCGATGGGACCTTGGGTCCCAAATGTCCCTCCTCCTCCTTATTTTGAACCAGAGGAGGACCAGGAGGACTGGGAGGGGTCTGATGACCCTCTGACACGCAACTGTCAGTATGATGAGGACTGGACAGAGAGTCTAGGGGAGGCCAGTGGTCTGGATACTTCTCCTGACACTGGCATGCTGTCTCCTCCCGTGGCTACGGAGGAGGGGGCCAATTTTGGTACGGTGTTGCGTAGGGCTGCTGGGGCCTTACGTCTCCAGCTCCCTACTTTGACGGTCAAGCCTAACATCTTGACAGAGGTGCTTCAGCCGGCAGCCTCCTCTGCGGAGACTGTGCTGCCGTTTAACGACGCCCTCACGGACGTTCTTTTGGGCGCCTGGTCCAAGCCCAACACAGGGGCTCCTGTGGATCGGAACGTGTCACGACGCCATCGCCCCGCTCCGGGCGACCCCTGTTTCTTTCTGTCCACCCCACTCCTGAGAGCTTGGTTGTCCAAGCCTCCGCTTCCCAAACCGCCTTCCCTACCGCTCCTCCGGATAGGGAATCCAAACGCCTGGATCAGTTTGGGAAGAAAGGTTTTTCTTCCTCCAGTGCTGGCTTGCGGTCCGTTAACACCGCTTGTCTTTTGGGCCGATATACCCACTCTCTGTGGGATTCGGTGGCGGATGTTTTGCCCCAGTGCCCTGAGGAGGTCCAGGCACTGCTTTCCCGCGCCATTGCGGAAGGAAGGGATGCGGCCAAATACACTATCCGTTGTGGCCTTGACACCGCCGACTCGCTGGGCAGGTCGATTGCAACGACGGTGGCGCTCCGACGCCACGCCTGGCTAAGAACCACTGGTTTTCAGGGGATGTCCAGAATACTCTCATGGACATGCCCTTTGATGGAGTCGGTCTTTTTGGGTCCAAAGCAGACCATGCGTTGGAGCGCTTTAAGGACTCACGGGCTACTGCCAAGTCCCTGGGCCTTTCTGCTACACGCCCTCCGCTGCCTTCTGCTTTTCGCCCCTATCGTGGCCACGGTAGGGGCGCCCCTTCACGTCAGCAGCCCAGCCACCGGCCCGCGCAGCAGGCGTCTTCGCGTGGCCGAGGACGTGGATTCCGCCGTGGCGGATCGGGCAACCAGCGTGCGGGTCAGGCCACCACCTCCAACCCGTCCGCGGCCTCCAAGCCCTCCTAGTCCCTCCTTTCAGGTGCACGGCACGCCAGTAGGGGGCAGGGTCCGCCATCACCTTCCCCACTGGCGCACCATCACCTCGGACAGGTGGGTCTTGGACATTGTCCGAAGGGGCTACTCCCTCCCTTCGAGACCACCCCCAGCCATGCCACCTCAATTCCACCGCATGTCAGGGGATCACTTGGTGCTTCTACAGAAGGAAGTCACGGCCCTCTTGACCAAGAGGGCCATCGAGCATGTTCCGACCCCAGAAGTAGGGCGTGGTTGCTACTCCCACTACTTTCTGGTGCCCAAAAGGGACAAGGAGGACATGCGTCCTATCTTGGACCTCCGGAACGTCAATCGCTTCCTCCGGAAGGAGAAGTTCAAGATGCTCACCCTAGCTCAGGTCTTGACTGCCCTCGACCCTGGAGACTGGTTGGTAGCGTTGGACTTGCAGGACGCGTATTTCCACATTCCCGTCCTGCCGGCCCACCGGCGTTACCTTCGGTTCACGGTAGGCCCCGAGCATTTTCAGTTCACCGTGCTCCCCTTTGGCCTTACCAGTGCCCCTCGGGTGTTCACGAAAGTGATGGCGGTGGTCGCAGCTCATCTGCGCCGGGCAGGGGTTTCAGTCTTCCCCTACCTCGACGACTGGCTGCTGAAGGCGGGCTCGTCCCAGGCAGTCGTCTCCCACCTCCAGACTACGGCCGAACTCCTGCACTCGCTGGGGTTCTCCATCAATGTGCCGAAGTCGCATCTGATTCCTTCTCCACAGCTCCTTTTCATCGGAGCAGTTCTGGACACGACGCGGTTTCGGGCCTATCCTCCCGAACGGCGAGTCCGGGATATTCAGGCTATGATTCCGATCTTTCGGCCTTTATCCTGGGTTTCGGTAAGGATGACCCTGAGGCTGCTGGGCCTCATGGCCTCCTGCATCCTGCTGGTCAATCATGCCAGATGGCATATGCGGGCTCTGCAGTGGGACCTGAAGTTCCAGTGGGCGCAGCACCAGGGCAACCTGTCCGATCACGTCCAGATCTCGGAGGGGACTGCAAAACAGTTGCAGTGGTGGCTCTCGAACCGGCAATGGGTCATGGGCAGATCCCTCTCCCTTCCCCAGCCAGAGCATACAGTTGTGACGGACGCGTCCCTTCTGGGATGGGGCGGTCACATGGGAGAGGCGGAGATCAGAGGCCTCTGGTCTCCGGCGGAGTCCCGGCTCCATATCAACCTTCTGGAGCTCCGGGCGATCCGGCTTGCACTCAAGGCATTCCTTCCCTCTGTCAAAGGGAAGGTAGTGCAGGTGTTCACAGACAACACCACCGCCATGTGGTACTGCAACAAACAGGGCGGGGTGGGGTCTTGGACCCTTTGTCAGGAGGCTCTGCGCCTCTGGACATGGCTGGAACATCAGGGCATGTTCCTGATGGTTCAACACCTGGCAGGTTCTCTGAACGCCAGGGCGGACGAACTCAGCCGCAGGTGCATGATGGATCACGAATGGCGTCTTCACTCGGAAGTGGCGCAAGGACTCTTTCTACAGTGGGGAGAGCCTTGGTTAGATCTATTCGCCACCGAAGAGAACGCGCAATGTCATCAGTTCTGCGCGTTGGAATTTCCAAGGCGGCACTCGCTCGGCGACGCTTTTCGTCGCGAGTGGAGTTGCGGTCTGTTGTACGCCTTTCCGCCTATACCACTTCTACCCAGAGTGTTGAAGAAGATTCGGCACGACCGGGCCCAAGTCATTCTTGTGGCTCCGGACTGGGCTCGAAGAGTTTGGTATCCCGAGCTACTCAATATGAGCATAGATCCCCCGATCCGTCTGCCTCTTCGGGAGGATCTTCTGTCGCAGCAGCAGGGGACGGTCCTCCACCCGAACCTGTCCAGTCTACACCTGCTTGCGTGGAGATTGAGCGGCGGCAGTTGATTCCTTTCGACTTGCCTCCCGAAGTTTGTGATGTGATTCTGGCAGCCAGGCGTCCCTCCACTAAGGTGGTATACGCCTGCAGGTGGAACAAATTTGTGGCATGGTGCACAGCAAAGGCTGTGGATCCCCTTTCTGCCCCTCTTTCTGAGGTCCTTCTGTTCCTTCTCTCTCTGGCCCAACAGGGTTCTGCCCTGGGTACCATCAAGGGTTATCTTTGTGCTATCTCGGCCTTCCTCAGGCTCCCTGATCAGCCCTCCCTTTTCAAGTCCCCTGTTGTTAACAGGTTCTTAAAAGGCATTACTCACCTCTTCCCTCCTGTTCCGTTTGTAATGCCTCAGTGGGACTTGAACTTGGTTCTTACCTTTTTAATGTGCGCTCCCTTTGAGCCTCTGCATAACTGTCCTCTTCGTCTTCTGACTCTAAAGGCAGCCTTTCTGGTGGCCATCACCTCCGCTCGGCGGGTGAGTGAGCTCCAGGCTCTTTCTTGCAAACCTCCCTTTCTGTCTGTTCATCCAGACAAGGTTGTTCTTCGGACGCGTCCGTCCTTCTTGCCAAAGGTGGTTACTGCTTTCCACATTGGGCAGACCATCACTTTGCCCACCTTCTTTCCGCCTCCGCATCCTTCCAGAGAGGAAGAGAGGCTCCACCGTCTGGACCCAAAACGTGCGCTCTCCTTCTATATCGACCGCACGAAACACTTCCGGGTGGATGACCAGCTCTTTGTTGGCTACGTGGGCGCCAAAAAGGTCGGGCGGTGCACAAGAGGACCATCTCCCGCTGGGTTACCTTGTGCATCAAGACCTGCTATTCTTTGGCTAAGAAGGAGCCTCCTGTTGGGCTGCGTGCCCATTCCACCAGGGCAACGGCTGCTACCACGGCCTTGGGCCGCGGTGTTCCGCTGCCGGTTATCTGTCAGGCAGCTACGTGGGCCTCGCTGCACACGTTTACTAAGCATTACTGCCTTGACAGTCAGGTCCGGAGGGACGGCTTCTTTGGCCGTTCTGTCCTCCAGGACTTCCTTGTCTGATCTTTGTTCGCAGACCCACCACCGGGGTTGGTATTGCTGGGGTATCTATTCTAAGGTAAGGAATCTATCACTAACGTGTCTCTTTCAGATGCACAAGTTACTAACTTGTGTAACGATATATCTGTAAGAGACAGTAGTTAGTGATAGATTCCTTACCGCCCACCCATCCTCCCCGTTCTGCGAACTGATTTCTAGGGTTAAGGACATCCCTTTCAGGGCCCTAGTATTTTTCAGACACCTGTGTCAGCTTCTTGCATGGCTCTGCGTTCCTGGCGCGGAAAGTCGTGTACAGAACTGACGTCAGCGCGCAGGGGCGGCGCCTAAGTACTGCCCGCGACGTCATCCCGGCGATCACGACGCCGACGACGGACGCGGAGCCGCACGACGCCGCCTACCGACGCGCAAGGGTACTGCTACGCAAAACTTTCCGGATCCAGCCTGACGCCTGGGGATATTCTAAGGTAAGGAATCTATCACTAACTACTGTCTCTTACAGATATATCGTTACACAAGTTAGTAACTTGTGCATTTAGTAGAGTGTAATTATGCTTGGAGATAATTGTAAGATAAGTAATATGTGGCTAGACGTTTTTATCAGATATTACCAGTTTCACCAGTTTACAGCAAATGTACAAACAGCATTACAGTGAAAATGGAAGTGGCATTGCAAAAAACATGATATAGAGTAGTAATCTTTTTGGTGCTATTGTGGGTCAAAATATGATAATCATTTTACCCTCCTTTCGCATGGGACTATGTTGGAGAGCCTCGAAATAAGTTTCCCTAAGCCTCTCTTTTCTACCGCCAGCCCCTAAGTACACTGTTTTCAAAGGAGCTTAATTTCAGCCAGAGTATGGCTAAACGTACTGTTTTTTTTTCAATGGTTTTACACTAGTCCCTAACTTAAAGCCAATAGGTCTTGCCTTTGGGACCTTATAAGTGTTTAGCCAGAGATATTGACTTTGCCTATGTCTTTAAGCTGTGACTTCCATTTTGTGAGGTTGAGGCAGAGCTGCTGCTTGATTTTGTATTCTTTGAAGAGTGACTTTGCAACTCCAATTTGATGTCTTTTGTTAAGAAGAGAGAGAACCCTTGTGAACATGTTTTATTCTTAAAATGTTTTATTGTGTCCAGTTTATGATTGTATGGGCCCTTTTATTGTATATGAAAACTTTGGTTCGGTGTTCAGGCATACTTAGCGTCTTGCCTATACTTTAAAAAATATACAACCCCTGTGCTACTCAGATTAGCCAGGAGAGGTTGACCGAGAAAGAACTGAACCATAACAAAAGTTTATTTTTGATGAGCTGAAGACATACGATTGAGGCTCTTCTCCTGTATTCTGTTGTTACTTTAATCTGCTGTGTACCGTTTTTATACATGAAGCATGTGTGTGCATGTAATTGTGAGTATGTGAATATGTGCACTGGTGTATACATTTGGCTATGTGTGTTTGTGAAAGCACGAACACGAAAGTTAAAGCACATACACCCCCCTCCCCCCCCCCCCCCCAAAAAAAACAGATCTGGCTGGGAGTGTAATTTATGGTGTTAGAAATTTGGGACAAAGCATTCCAGAGGGCTATGGAAGGCACTGTATCTAACTGAGCTGCTCATGTGAACACACACAACCAATAAGATTGTGGACATGACTTCCCTGCCTGATGTTTTGCACTAAACACTGTTTTATCACCATGAGGCACCCTGGTGAGTTCTGCAATACAAATCCAATAACGAGGGAGGGAGGTGGGGAGAGAGGGAGGAAGAGGGAGAGAGGGAGGGATGGAGGGAGGGATGGAGTGAGGGAGGGTGGGACGGAGGGAGGGAGGGAGAACAGGAGGGACGGAGAGAGGCAGGGAGGGGGAGAGGGAGGGATGGAGTGAGGAAGGGACGGAGGGAGGAAGGGAGGGAAAGAGGAAGAGAGGGAGAGAGTGAGGCAGGGAGGGAGAAAGGGAAGGAGGTGGGGAGAGAGAGGAAGGGAGGAGAGAGGGAAGGAGGGAGAGGAAAGGAGGGAGAGGGAGGGACGGAGAGAAGGAGGGACATAGAAAGGCAGGGAGGGAGAGAGGGAGGAGCGGAAAGAGGGATTGATGGAGAGAGGGCGGGACGGAGAGAGGGTGGGACGGAGAGAGGGTGGGAGGGAGAGAGGTAGGGGGAGGTGGGGAGAGGGCAGAAAGAGGAATGGAAGGAAAGAGGAAGGGAGAGAGAGAAGAGACGGCGGAAGGGAGGGAGGGAGGAAAGTAGGTGGAGGGAGAGAGGAAGGAAGAGGGGGAGAGAGGAAGAGAGGGTGAGAGAGGAAGAGAGGATGAGAGGGAGAGAGGATGACGGGGAGAGAGGGAGAGGAAAAGAGGATGAGAGGGAGAGGAAGAGGGAGGGTGAGAGGAAGGGACGGAGAGAGAGTAAGAAAAAGAGAGAAGGAGAAATAGCAATGAAGTGAGAGGGGAGATAAAGAGAGAACGAAGAAAAGGACAAGAGCTAAAGAGAAAGGAGAGAAAGCAGAATGGAAAAGGATGAGAGGAAGAGAGAGCGAGACCCACATCTAGAGCAGGAGCGAGACAATGTGAAAGAGAGACCGAGAGAGAGGGAGCATGACAGCGAGCGAGCGGGAAACAGGAAAATATGAGATGAACAGCTAGAGAGGGAGAAAAGAGACGAAGAGAGAGGGGCGTAGACACTGTGTACCTTGTGAGAGAGAGAGAGGGGCAAGTAGACGCCACCGGCAGCAGAGCTGACGCTGCCCCCCTGGGTCGGTAAGTACTCACACAGATCAGTGTGAGAGGCACAACCTTGCAAGCGCTATGTTACACAGTCTAAATACAAAACAAAGCGCTATGTTCCACAGTCTAACTAAATTCAAAATAAATTGTTTAAGCAAAACGAATCTGACATTAAAATCAACCGTCAAAAAGAGAAAGGAATGCTAAGAAAAGTTCCGATCCGAAATGCAGTTTAAGCTGGACTCCCCATGAAGCACTGACATTTCACAGTCTCACTGACTGGGTGTCGTGTTAGCATCCAAACAAAAGGACGAGTTGAGACATCAAGTGCAGGGGGGGGTTGGAGGGGGCAGGGGTCATGTCTGGTGATGGTAGGTGGGTGCCGCAAAATTCACAGGGTCAAAAACCAATCCTGCTCCCTGGCTCACCACTGACGCCCACTGACCCAGCTGTGGAATTTAAAGACTTTTTAATTTTAGAAAGAACGAGATTTCCAATGGAACAAGAAATAAACATTTGATTTTTTTTTTTAAAGAAAAATAATTAAAAGTGCAAGTTATCAGAAGGGGCCAGCGGGGCCATTGATGTTAAATCGACAATGGTAGCGCCTTTCTGTACCACTGGATCTTCACTGATAGTCATAAACGTTAGAATAGTTTCCGGATGAAAGCGTGGCAGTGGTAAAAGGGCTCCTGGGCGAAACGCACAGCACCGGTTCAAAAACCCCTGCTGTCTCCGGGCTCACCTCCGACACCCACAGACCCAGGCGTCGACTTTAAAGACGCGTTTCAAGTTCTGCGCTTCGAGCGCAAGAAGAAAGCGGTCTCTGGCGGCATCAGAACTGGGCACTTTTTTTGTTTTGAAGAAAAACATAAAAAGAATCTCATCAATGGCATGGAGGCATAATTGGCAAAACAAGAGAAGGCAGGCTATCAGAAGGGGCCGGGGCCCATGTTGTGGCCGCGAACCGGAGCACCGGCTGTGTTTGTCAGGAAGGTTACTCGGCTTTGAAACGCTCTTCTAACACGGTTTTCTGCACCTCAGATAAACGCGTGAATGCGCAGTCTGCTTTCAACACTTCAAGGAATGAGCCTGTCTGATCAAAAGATCCGAGCCGGAGCTGCAAGCAGTGATCCTGTCTTGTGGCCGCGCGGACGCGGACAAGAACAAGCCCGGAAGTGGTGTGTGCGCGCGCGCGCGCGCTTGTGCCCGCCGCTGCAGGAGAAGACCGCCATCTGTTTCCAATTAACGGGCGCGATAATTGGAAACAGATGGCGCTCATGCTCGCTCCCGAGCACCCTAGGCCAAGGACCAGAGAAGGCGGGACATGCACCCGCCTTGTGCCAATTGCATGCTGTCTTTCTTAGAAAGACGCATGCAAAGGCCAATCGGGGGAGATAAAAAAAAAAAAGCACACGCACGAGCGTGTGTTCACAGTTTTAAAGCCCTTACTAAAGCCTCGCAGAGCAACGCATGCGCGCTGGCTCAGGCGAGACCTAAAAATTTAATATATTATAATGAAACATCTGGCACTCTTAATCTTCTTCTCCCACAGTGCTCTCAACCCAACTCTATCTCGCATGCTCTCTATAATCATCTGCTGAAAAAAGAAGTGGCAGGAAATGGGGCATAACATACGAACATTGTAGGGTGCTGCACCTGTAAGACCAAGCACTGCAATTAACGTCAACATTGATGTCGATAGTCACACCCATCCTGATGAAATTAAACCAAGGTTCTATGTCTGCACCCTTATGCATCGTTGTAAAACAAACAACCCCAGTCAATGAATGCATTTGTAAACATACTTGGCTGCACTGATACTATTAGTGCTATCTCATCAGTGACACTTAATGTTGCTGTGCTTCTATTGCTAAAACCGCTGATGTTTGTTGTTAAATAAAATGTGGTGAAAAACGGCTAAACTTGGATCTGTGGATGAGAATTATTAATTATCAAAATCCTTTAGAGAAATAAAGGGTGCAGCTTGTCCACATAAGGAGGAAATTGTATTGATTAAAACCAACGTACAGAGTCATCTACAGTCATGGCTTAACCCTTGTTTGAGTTGGTGGTAGTTTGTTGTGGTAGGAGGACCTAGGCTGGTTTACATGTAAATGTAATACTGAGGATATAACATAGTTCTTGGTGAGACGGGTGATTAATTGAATCTTTGTAGGAATTTGATGCAAGGGCTCATGCTGAATCTGTCGCATAAGTCATTGAGTCGATGGTTCAATGAGGGAGGTATTAGTAGGTGCGATGTATAGAGCCTTGTTTAAAGGATTGAATCTGCAATTTAGCCCTGTTCTGGTCTCTCGGCAAGGCAGCACAACTTAGTAGAGGGACTCAACTTGTAAAGTTAATTATGTTTTCAACATGAGCTATTCAAGTCAGTTTCCACAGGACATTGAGTACTTGGTAAAAAATTGCCTATCACACCCCCACCCACCAATCAAAGCTCCTATCCAACTGCCTAGAATTCCTAGAGCTCTTTTGAGAGGAAATAATCCACCTTCAAGACTAAATAATTGTAAAACTTCTCTGCCAAAGGCTTTCAGCATCCATGCTGTGTCTGAGACTCAGTGTTTGGCTTTGGCCTCTAGTATGATTAGTAGTGACAGAATGTGGCTTTTACAGAGATATGTGAATTCACAATAGGTACTTTAGCACAAATATTCATTCGTATGAATGGTAGGATTTGTCCTTAAAAACCGTATTAATTTTGTGGAATTTTTAGGTGGTATTTCGATCAATAAGTTGAAATGCCGATTTCAACTTCTCGATCAGCTCAGAAATGTGTTCTTGACTGAATGTAGCCCTTGACATTTCTTAAGAAATATGTTTTTTGGCTTTGATTAGCAGAAGAGACAGCGGTATTTAGTCAACCGGATTAGGCACTGCACATTTAGTTTATAATATTTGTATACTAAACAAAGTTAAGATGCCGAGAGAGAAGCTGTGCAGGTTTATATATATATATTGAGTTCGTAGTTCAGTGCTACAAGATATCGGGTACTTTGGACAGTTGTCTACTAAGCCATGTTGTTTGCTTCAGCTGTGAACAATTCAATCAACAAATCAGCAGTAACCCTCTTTGTTTTTTATAAGTGGGAAAGCAGAGTTTAAGCACTGGACATTTTATTAAGAAAGCAATAATCTGTCCAGGCAGTTGGTCAGGGGTTGTGAGGCTGCACAAAATCTAATTTAGCAATCTGATGAACTGGTACCTTTATTCACTGTCTCTTTACTGCACCCGCCACATCCCTGCTGAGCGGTCTGGAATTGTTTGAAAAATCCACTTGTCTAAGGGACAAAATTGTACAGAATTCTACTGTCCCTACAAAGAAATCTACTTGACTTACCTTTTCACTAAATCATTAAGATGGACAGGCAAAAGTGTAAATGAGGTTTTAGGCAGTGCATTTTAGCCATTCAAGCGCCAAATACATTGAAGCTGCTATTTGGGAGAACAGAGTCGAAAAAGATGTTGCATATAGGAATCCGAAATTACTCATAATCACGATGTACGTTGTACTGGTGAATCATTATTACATATTTACAGGATAACCTTTTTGCATGAGGTAGTTGCAAAGAATATAAAAGGCATATCACAAAGCATTTGAGATCCAAGTTATAGTGAGGGGTGGTAATGAATGTAATCTGTGATAGTGTCTAGAATAGCATGTCCTGCTCAGGAAAGCAGGACTTTTCTAGCTGTCCTTGGAAGGGTAGGAGACTATTCCTTGTTCCATAAGGGTTTGGTCTGTAGATTTCAGCCCCACTTAGATCAAAGCATCATCTCTAAAAGTGTGTAAAGTTTTCATTCGGACGAATCCAACTCAATGACATTGTGATAAATAACGGCAAAATTGAAAACCCCTGCAGCCCTTTTGGGGAGGGGAACACACTTAGGACTGCCTGTGTCATGTTGGCAAGACTTCTACGATATAGACCTAAGTGCACTATTGGGGACTGAAGTGCCCTTTAGAACATGTGGAAAAATCACTAAGCCTGAAGTTTTGCTGCACCAGAGATATCTAGCTAAGCATCTCAAAGAAAGAGTCTGCAGCAGCTTGAAAGGAAGACCTGTCATGAGAGTCCACTGCTATGCTGGTTGGCTAGTCAGTAATATCTTCAACACGCCCAAGACTCATTTTGAGTTATACAGGCTCATAACACACCGTGCCAGACACTCTTAAAGGAGAACACAAACTGACAATACAGGAGGGGTTAAGTCGATGCCGGGGGGTGAATTACCCTGCCACTGCTTGCTAAATGGAACTAATACTAGAAGAGTTCATGTACTGAATTGCACACGATCTAAAATAACATGTCAGTGGATGACATTGAGGCCGGGGAAGTACCATTGCTTCTCTTATGGATGTTGTTAGTTTCCACAGGCTCTCGACGCATCAAGGTACAAACTGCAGGAATTTGTGACTGTGAAAGTGAGTTACTACATATGTGTTGTGCCAGTGATTGACCTCAGTAATAGAAACCTGAATGTTACAATTGAATGGTTGGCAAGCTTATGCAACAAATTTAAGACCGAAAAGTCACCTCGGGGAGGGTTGTTTTGGTAGGCTTTATGAACAACTCAGGGTTGCTTTCAGTAGGCCAGTTACGGACGTGGTCAACACTTGCTGCAAGAGTCATTCTCCAGTCAAGACAGTCTATTCTGAAAAAAATTGTTGTATATCAGAGTATTGTTGATGGATATTGTGTTCTAAAAATTGTTTATAGAATTATTGCTCCATTGGGTCCACAGTATTCTGGTATCGTAACTAAAACATACAGATCACTCTATCTGGGGCCAGAGGGTAGAAGTTTGTTTACCTGTTGCTTCTGTGTGGCGAAGTCCTGGAACTTCCTCTTCAGTGATGTTTGTCCATCAGTAAAGTTGATTATGGCTTGATCTACTTGTAAAGATCATGTGTGCAGTGTGATCTGGCCCCAAACACTGTGTTTTTAATCTGAAACGGTCATCTTTTAAGATCTTTGACCCTGAAGACTAGCATTTTTTTAAATAAAGTCACTGCGGTGTAACAGGAAACATGGGGGAAAAACATAAGGAACGGAGCTTATAGGACAAATCTCCCAGCTTTTTTCAACGAGACCCAGGTTCTTTTTGCTAGAAGTAACAACCTGTTTGTTTTTAAACATTGCCCCTCTCAGCTGGAGACTAGAGACTGATCTTGAAAACTGTGGGGGCATTTTGAGAGGCCATAGGTGCATACATGGGGGAGTTGAGCGACCACAATAGTTTTTGGATCATTTTACTTCGTGGTCTGTAGATGCGCTCTGGCCTCATTTTGTCCTAGAAAGACATCTCCAGTCCTCAGGTCGAGAGATTTAGAGGAAGGAGTGGTTATGGAACAGAGTAAGAAATCATGGACAACTTAAAGAAAGGGTGACATACCTAAGTGTTTGGAAGACAACAGAAGGAGAGATGGGAAGAATGGAGATTTTAGGACATTTATAAGAGAAGGAGGAGGGATGGATAAGCTGATAGGATGGGGGAAAAAAAGAAAAATTACAGTAAACACCATAGTAAACTTGGCACTCAGGATATGTGGTGGTTGGACCAGAATTCAACCTCCAAAAACTGATAACATCCAAATGATATGATTAGTGATTCACAAACCCTAAAGACAGCAGCCAGTACATGTCAATAAGACCACTGAGGCAAGTATTGTGCCTATTCACCAAACACAGCAAGGTTAAAAGGAAGCAACATGCAGTGTCTTCCAGTTCGTAACATGATCAAAGCGTGCCTGACACACAAACATAACATGGAACACCCCTGCCATCACTTGTATGACAGAGGTGACCACACTTGGAGACGTTCAAGGTAGCGTTAAATGGGATCTAGAGATGGAAAAGTGTTACACAGTGAGTCAGTGCTGACCAAGAGGTTACACTTAGAGACAGTGATGTGATGAGGTGGGGAGAGGGGGTGGCGGTATGGTGAGTTACCTAGGAAGGCAGTGTTGTCCTGATGGACAGTTACACAGGGATACTGTTGCGGCAAAGGGGTTACTTTGGGAACCAGTGTTGGTCTATTGGTTCGCAAGAGATGAGAGAGGTGTTAAAGAAGGAATCACTGATGACGTGAGGGAAGGGAACAGGATAGAGCTAGAGATAGGCTGATATTTTACAGAAGGGGGATGAGTTTGGAGTTAAACACAGTTAGAAAAATGAGATAAGTAAGATAGAGAACTAGATAGATGGTAGAGAGCAACAAGATAATTGAGGTCAGTAGGGCAGAGAAATGGGGCATGATGGTTTTACACCAGGAGTATGAGGGGGGACAGAGGTGAGCAAAAAGAGTAAAAGTTGGCTATAGATGTTTGAGGATTTAGATCCAAAGGAAGAGAAGGAAGGCGACTTAGATGTGGAAAGAGATATAGCATGAGGTTTAGACTTTGCACAAGCCTGGGAACTTGATCAATGGCAGAAGGTTGAGACCGAGAAAGGAGACAAGTTGAACAGGGAATTTAAAAAAAAAAATGGGTGCTGAAACAGCAAACCGGAGAAGGAAGGGTCCTAGACACAGGTTGATGTGGTTGGTGTGTTAAGTGGCGGAGGTTCTGTAGTTTGTACTTTTGTGATTTCTGCTATAAAGCACACAGCTTAAGTACACATTCACTTTGTTCTGCTGCCTCTCCGGAGAAGTTTGCAATATTAGCTGTTTCTGATTTTTTTACAGCTTCTAACGGGACCTTCTCCATGTAGTTTTCACTTGCTTTTCACGTGATTACTTTTCAACAGAAAAACATAATTCTTCCTGGCTGCCTGGGGGTAAAAGTCGTAGGTCTGTGGTGCCATTTCAAGCTCTGCTCCCTTGCAAGATGTAGCTGTTATAGACAATCCGGGGCAGTTGGAAGAGAAAGGCCAACACAACACAAATGACAGACTTCTAGGCTCAGCGAGACCTTTAGAGTCTGAAAGCCACAAGTCTTGCTTTTGTGAATTGACAGAGGGCCTCACCAATCTATCTACTCTAAGCAGGATTTCTTTGCGCACAATTACATTACTATGTTTGTTTTCCTCTGCACACTTTCAAGAAGCCCATTCCGATGCACTGCATAAACAAACTATCCAACCATACATGCTCCTTTACTTTTTTTACCCCTCCTGGTACAATCCAGGTAACCATTCCACTTATCTGCCTTATCTTGGCATGCAGTGCACCAGGCTCTTGTGGGAATGCGGCTTATCACCTGCTAAATGAGGGTGATGAGCCTTTAACCTCGATTCACCACCACATCGCCACATTGTGTGATTCTGAGCAAGTGTTTTATTTTCCTGGTCCTCCATTTCCTAATCTAATCTAAAGATTGGTAGTGCTTAGATAAAGCTATTTTTTTTAATATCCTCATTCGCCACCAACCTCACTTCACTTCGCACTCAAGCTGTCTATACCCATACTAGGGAAACTGAGAAAAGTAGGCAATTGGAAGTGGAAATCTCGGGGAAGACCCGCCTACAGGTATCATGACTGACTTGGGTGCTAATGAGACCAGATGAGAACTCTTCAGCAAAGCTCAAATGAGCTTGATGACATTCGTCATAATACTTCCAAAAGAGACTGGGAGTAACCGACTTAGTCCGAAGAGTATCAAGGCAGCATAATCATGGGACTAAAAAAAAAAAAAAGGACTAATTTGTTAAATCTGAACCCAATCTTAACTGCAACAAGTCCCAAAATGCTGTCTTCTTTTCACTGCAAGATCTGGCTAGGTCCAGCTTAGAGGTCGCCACCACTGAAGTCAGCCAATCTGAGAAAAAGGGATGAGTGGATTCTGTCCATCGTTTGCATATTTGTCTCCTGGCTAACAGGATAGCGTAAAAAAGCAATGATCTGGATGGATGTGTGACTTGATATGTGAAGCCAAAAATAATCAAGGATAGGTCTATCTGAATTGGACAGCCCAAGGTGTTCGCCCAAAATTTACCAACACTATCCCAGAAGGTAGTCCAGGCAGGGCATTCTTTGAACATATGTATGTCTGAAGCTTGGACCAGACCGCATTTCTCGCAGCTAACTGGTGGGCCTTTGACAATTTTAGAAAGCTTTTGAGGGGAGAAATAAGCCCTGTGGATGTGTAGATAGTCGCAGTGTTGGTCAGGTAAAGATTCCCCCCACAGTTCCTCGGCCAATTTAAATTCGCCGTCTACGGACTCGACTATGGCTTGATACCAAAAGGAAACCTCCTTCCTCCCAGGTGGCTTAGCCACAAGCTGATGTTCTAAAAAGTTGCCACTCCCTATAGGATTCTTACGGTTTAGGTGTGATTGGGCCCAGCTTTTCAACTGAAGGTATTTAAACCTTGACAGACCTCCTCCGATTTTATCCTTAAGTTGTTCCCATGAAATTATAGTGCCATCAGAGGCCAGGTCCCCCCAGACCGTCAGCCCAGCTTCTCTTAAGGGTACTGCCAGTCTGTCTCTCAGGCACTCCGGGGCGCCGGGAGAGTCCCAGAGCGGGGCCAAGCTTGAGAAATAACTAAGCCCAACTGTGCTTTTAAGTTTAGCCCAAGTTTTAGCAAAACCCGGAAGGACCTTCAGCTTCACCTTTTTAAAAAACTTTGGGTCTCCAAATTTGAACAGATATCCCTCCTCAGGTAAGTTGGCTCCCCTAAGCATGGCGAGAAACATCCCCCCTGCTCCGGTGCTAACCGGCATTTTCAGAAGCATATGTGAATGTGTAAGCTGAAAAGCCCAAGCGTAAAACTTGAGATCTGGCAAAGCAAGGCCCCCTTTCTCTCTCCTGCGCCTCAACTTTTTCCAAGCTATTCTTGTTGATTTATACGCCCAGACAAAGGAATTAATATCTCGCTGTGGCTTGTCTATAGCCGATTTTTCGAAGTGGAGAGGGATACAATTAAAGAGAGAGATGACCTTGGGGAGTATCGACATCTTAACTAGATTGACCCTCCCAAGAATGGATAAAGGAAGTTGAGCCCAGGATTTCATCAGCTTCTGACACTCCCTAGCCACCATAGTTAGGTTTGTCTCAGCTATCTTTGTTATATCTTGCACAATTTTAATCCCCAAGTATCTCATTTTAGAACTAATCTGGTGCTGATGCTGGATCCCCCCAGGATTCCAAACCATGATTTCTGTCTTCGCGGCATTAATCTCGTAACCTGATACAAGTCCAAAATCTTGTGCCAGGCTGATCACTGCTGGGAGTGCTGTTGACAAGTTGGCCGAAAAGACTAAGATGTTGTCTGCGTATAGAGCGACCTTCCTCTCCCACTCCCCATACTTGAAAGACTGAATGTTAGGATCTTCCCTGAGCCGTTGGGCAAATGGCGCAATATATAGGTCAAAGAGGAGAGGGGAGAGTGGGCAGCCCTGCCTGGTCCCCCTAGAGATCTTAAAGGATTCAGTGATATTACCATTAACAAAAAGTCTGGCTGTTGGTTCCTGATATATCAACTGAACAGTTTGACAAAACTTTTTCCCTAGGTTGAATTTCCCCAAGACTTCCGTCAGGTAGGTCCAGTTGACCCTGTCGAAGGCCTTGGTAGCGTCTAAGGTCATGGCCGCTAAGGGGAGTGAATAAGTAGAAGCCAAAAAAGATCGCCCCTATAAGATCATAGGTAAGGTCAGATAGTTGCCTTCCCTTGACAAAGCCCTTCTGATCAAGATGGAGAATATCGCCCGCCACAAATCCCAACTTGGCCGCCAAAATTGAAGCGAAGATTTTATAATCTGCATTCAAAAGCGAAATGGGCCTATATGACCCACAGCTTGATGAACTTTTCCCAGGTTTCAAGATTAAAATGATTGTGGCATCATTCCATGAAACTGGGAGCTTTAAGCCTTCCTGTAGTATCTGGTTAAAGAGCTTTGTCAAGGTAGGAACGATCATATCACTCATAAGTTTATAGAGCTCGGCTGGGAGCCCGTCGGGACCCGCAGCCTTTCCGTTCTTGCAGAGTGATATAGCCATCCTAACCTCTTCTTGGGTAAATTCCCGATCTAAATGATCCTGCTGTTCGAATTTCAGGGAGGGGAGTGAGATTTTATCCAGCCAGCCCTTGACATTGGATTTATCTACCAATTTGTCCTCTCGGTAGATATCTTGGAAAAAAAACCAAAAAAGCATCTTAGATTTCCTCATCCGAAGAAAGAGTGACATCCCCACCTTCACTAGTAATTTCTTTGATCTGGTTTCTTACCCGGTCCGATTTGGTTTTCCACGCAAGAAGTTTTCTTGCCCCTTCTCCATATTCAAAATGGGCAATCTTGCTTGCCTCCCATCTTCGGATGAGCCTGGTGTGCAGGATGCACTCCAATGGACCTTTCAATTTATTAAAGTTAGTCTGATGTTCTTGCTGAATTTCAGGTGGAGCCTGGCTATTTAAATCGGCCTCCACTGCCTTCAGCTTAGCTTCGATTAATGCGATCTCCTCTTTATATTTTTTATTTCTGTAGCTCGTCCTGCTTGTAATTTGACCCCTCAAGAAAGCCTTTAAAGAATCCCATACGACTGATATCGAAGCCGAATCTAAATTAATTCTCAAAAAGTATTCGGTTTCCTGAGATAAAAAGAAAATCTCCTCTTCCTCGAAAAGTAAGGCTCGGTCAAAGGACCATGACCTGGCTTGGCTAGATTGTGGCCACTCTAAATCTAATAAAATGCCAGAATGGTCTGAGAGATGAGATGCCAAATAGGAGATATTTTTAACTCTACCTCTTAGAGATTGGCTAATCAAAACATAATCTATTCTTGATTTATGCCGGTACTTGTAGTTTCTATAAGAAACTCCCAACTGCTGGCCTGATCTTTCTCTCCAAATATCAGAGAGGGCGGTTTGCTTCATCATCTCTAATAAGAAATCCCGAGACTTGGAAGGGACAACGGCTCTATTGTTTGGTGACTTATCTAATGAAGGATTTAATACGATATTAAAATCTCCCGCTAGGACTACCGGTTCAGGAAAATCGAGTAAATGAGAAAAAATAGTTTTAAGAAAAGAGGGATCATCTTGGTTGGGTCCATAATAGCCGACCAAGGTAAACTGGAACCCCAAAATAATAACTTTCACTATAACCCATCTGCCACATGGGTCAACTAACTGTAATAGGATCCGAGCCTTGGCAGATTTTTTTAAATAGGATTAAAACCCCTCTAATATTTGCTGACTGGTTAGTACTGACATAGGAACCAACCCATCTTTTATTCTTAAGAAGGCTAACAGTCTCTTCTTTAAGCAAATGTGTTTCCTGGAGAACAATGACCTGCGCGGGGGAATTCCCAAGATATTGCAGAATCTTGTCTCTTCTCGGTCTTACGCGCAGACCATTGACGTTCCAGGACAAAATCTGTATAGAGCTCATGGCGGGTCAAATCGACGGCCTGTTGCCCAGAGAAGAGATTGAAAAAACCAGCACCAGATCCATCGAAATTCCAAAGTTGTAACTCTTAAGATTGAGATTGATAAGAATAATATAAGGCGAATGAGGAAGTTTTTTGTTTTTTTCCCCCCCACTGCTCCTCACCCCAGACCCTGTGCCCCCACCACCCCAACCTCCAACCCTGGAGAACCCTTACCCCAATTATCTGGACAGATGGAGTCCAGAGATTGCATCCCGGAGCAACCCAACCCACCCCACCTTAAAAAAAAATGTGTAAAAACCCTCAAAACCACTAAGGAGAAAAAGGGAAAGGGCTAATTAAGTGAAATCCTTATGAAAACATGTGTGCTTATTTTTATGTACATGTTTTTATATTGTTTTTTTTTATTTTATATTTCTAATTTTCCTACCCCCTCCTTTAATCTCTAGTTTCCTTCTTTCCCATTAATGTGTATTCTTTTTTTTTTTTTTTTTTTTTTATACAATTCCTCCTTTTTCTTACTGAAATTATCCAACCTCCCACCACCTACTACATGTGGTTTCCTATAACTCCAACTCGATTATCAATTATGTCGATAAATGAAAAGAGAGAAGAGTGGGAAGTGGAAAGAGAGAAGGCTATCAACTAATAAGAAGAAATACGATACCCATTCCAAGGCCGAGTTTCTCTATTGGGGGCCCCCTTGCTTATCATATCAAGCAGCTCATCTGCCTCCTGAACTGATCTTAAGTTATGCATTTTATTATTATGCATAACCTTCAGGAAGGCGGAAACTTTAACTGAGCTACCGCACCATGCTTCTTAAAATCGTCTAACTTCCTTCCCAACTCCCACTGCCTGTCCAGCGTGGACCTGGAAAGGTCAGAACGAATTTCAGAAGAGAACTCTTTAGCCTTCAATGATTTCACTTTCAGTGCTAAGTTAAGAATCCTCTCTTTTAAAGCAAAAGTGAAAAAGTTGATTAATATCTTTCTTGGCTTAGATCTATTAGGATTCCTACGAAAGGGATCCCGGTGCACCCTCTGTATGTCGCGACTCAATGATTCTTCTGAGTCCTCAAGCTGTAGGGAGACTTGAGTAGAGATACAATATAGGATCTGAGATCTGATCCTTCACTCCCTTCCGGGATATTCAAGAGACGCAGGTTATTTCTGCGAGCATTGTTTTCCAATACTTCCATTCTGTCACAGAGGTTCGCCCCTTCTTTCCTTAACAGTAGAATATCCGACTTTGCCGTCCTGAGATGATCTTTCAATTCGCTGACGTTATTCTCTAAGGTCTCAGTCCTAGAGTTCAGCAGATCCACCTTCCTCTCCAAAGATTCGCAAAAGCTTCTGATCTCTCCCTGATTGACAGCAGATACCGCAAAACCCTTCTTTATATCCTCGGACAGTGTGACAAAAAGAGCTTCCAAGGCTGTAAATGAAGACCCAGCCACCGCCTGTTCCTTAGAAGGATCGCTGCTGAAAGCCACTGCTGTGTGCGTCTGAGTCTGGGTCTGGGTTTGATCCACAGGGCTAGTGATAGAGCTGATTACGGCCAAAACGGGCTCTGAAGTTGTATTGGGATTACTCTGCTGAGAGATCTGATTTGTTTCAGGCTCCATGATTTTATCAGCTACTGCAGCCCATGATGGCGAAGGTGCTGTTAAAGTAACTGGACTTTTTCTGAGGGCTTCGCCCTGAGTTATAATATCCAAGACCTCCGGCTGAACCCTGAAGTATGAGCGCAATGATGGAGTAACCCTAACTTTAGTGTTGGAGGGGTTACTTTTAGACCTCCTACGTTTAATACATCTGCCTTTAACTTGATACGTCTGAAAGGCTGAGCTACTTGTCGGAGCAGGAGCAAAAGGAGTATCAAGTGGCTCAGGTATGTCTTTATCAGCGCTTTGATCGACCCAGGAGCACTTATTAGAGCTATTTTTGAATGTTGACTTGATGGGTCCCAAACAAGCCCCTGCGCCCTTTTTATGTCTCCTAGTACCCCCCTTAGAAGCGATAGTAAGTTGCAACTTCACCTGAAAAGGAACCTGATCCTCCTGGGGGACTTGGAACTCAGGGACAGAAGCTGCCTGTAATTGCTGGTTATCAGGATCCTTCTCCAACACTACCGCTATACCTGACTCGAATATTGAGGCGGAATTCACCAAACTCTTGCGGGGAGCTCCTGCTGCCCTTTCTGGTCTCCCTTCAGGAAAAAGCCACTGATGCTGTCTCTGCCGCTGCTCACCCGGAGATGTCCGCGAGCAACCGCTCTGCGGCCCCTGCGGAGCTCCAGTGCGGCCTCAAACCAGCGGGGCAAGACGGAGAAGCACCTATCCGCCTCTCCCCGACACATCCCCGGCTAAACGTCGGTGACGGTAACGGTGTCGGAATCGGCAACGGCAGCTCCGGAAGAAGCCCAGAAAAATACGGTAAAACGGGGGCCCGGAAGGTTGAAAGGGTTTATCAGAAACAGGCGGCGGGAACGGGAGCTCCGGGAGCAAGCGGCTGCTAGCGTGCAGACGCCATGTTCCCCGTCTGAGAGCTTAGATAATGCTTAACTCCTTTTAATAAGTGCTACCAAAAACAACAGAAAATTGCTAAACAGCACAAGAGCACTTTGTTTAACCTGAACTTTAATAGTGTTTGCAGGGAGTAGTAGGGACGAAAAGAGCTTTCAAAGACTTGCTTGTTGTTGCTGTAAATTAGATAAAATGTGAGATATTGGAATGCCTATGGGCGCGGCTGTTTTCAGTGTGATCAGAGCTATAGTCCCTGAGGTCGCATCATATAGAAGATGTTAATGGATTCCTTTTGTCCTGGCTATTGAGGAAATCGCCCTCAGTCTAGCGCCCCATTGCTGCTTTAAAGTCATGCTTGGCGCTTGCATAGAACAGCACAGAAAGCCCCTCATAGTTTCAAGTGCAAGGTTTTGGTGACATCTTATCACGGACATTAAGGCTTATGCTTTTAGTCTGGGGTAAATGTATCACTGCAAACCTGCCTGCAAAGGCAAACTCTGACTTGCCCCTTCTGTTTTCTTTTTCTGGCCACTCATTCCCGGGTGCTGGTGAAGGGGTAAGTGCAGAGCACCTAGTTCTCTGAACAGAAGGCACTTGCAAGCAGCACCACCCAATAAGCCATAGGGGGAAGAAAAAAGCATAGTTGTAGGAAGCTGGCTCTTAATGTGATATATCAAGAACCTGATATACCTAGTAAATAGTTCAGGGGTTCCCTTATGAGTGGACAGATGCTTGCTATGCAATCCCAAAGTGCTTTATTAGGGGGTACCGTGTTTTTGAGCAGACCTAGGTTAAACACAGAGGAGTGCAAGACATTTGAAATTGCAGTAAATGACACACAAGACTCAAGAAGGAGAAGATCCACACCAATTTATAAAAATAGCAAGTATCTTTATATATGTTTAGGCATCAGAGAAAAATCTTTCAGGTAAGTAAGGTTTTAAATTAAAATTATTTTCACTTTAAAGAGTGGACACAGTAAACTTTCTGAGTTCTGCAATGTTATCCTACGGAAGGTAGAGCAAGTTCTGCAAACTGGTATAGTACAGCGACTTACAAGTCAATCTCCAGGAGTTAAGGCGAGTGGTGGACAAGGTCCAAGGCGGCACCAACAGAACACTACCGGCGGCCGGGTGCAGGCTGCAAAACAGCGTCTGGAGCCCAAAAGGTTTCGATGGAGATCGGTCACTGCGGAAAGAGGCTGCAGACTCTGGCTGGAAGGCCAGTCGGGGTGAACCAACATGGGGGTTCAAGGCATGCGAAGCTCTGGGACATAGGGACACCTGGGGTCCTCTTTTCCACAGCCTGGGGGCAGTGAATGCAGGTGTGTCTTTAGGCATTGGGTTGTCTTACCAGGAGCAGTCGAGGGGGGGGCCTGTGTGCAGAGGCTGCAGGCAAGGTCGGGGAGTCCACGAGGGGTGAAGCCACAATGGACTCGAGCTCTGGGGGACCTCTTTGACACCGGTGGTCCACTTTAACTTGGGCCAGAGGCAATGGGTGCAGTGGTGGCTTTAGGTGTCTGGTTTTTTCGGTTCTAGAAGCCTGAGTCTTTGCTTTTGGAGGTCCTGCAGGATGCAGGGAACAGTTCAGCTGTTCTTCGTGAGGTCGTGGTCTTTATCGAAGGCAGGCAGCCCTCCCAAGGTTCTGGAGTCAACAGCTGCTGGACGAGTCGACTTTGGTGCTGTTCTCGACGAGGGACGCAGGGTTGGTACCCGGTCAGCTGCTTCTTCTCTCCTCTCTGGGTTTGTGTCTCTTCGGTGTCCTCCTCTTCTTAGGTCATCAGTGTTGGAAAGTGGATTATTAGTAGGGGCAAATGTAGGTCTGCCACTGGCAATAAGGCCACTAACACATGATAGGACTCAGCATAGGTCTTAGAAAATTATTCCCATGCTCAACCCTTGGTAGCTTGGCTGCAAGCAAGCAGGCAGGCTTAACTTCAAAGACAGGTATGTAAAGAATTTAAAAACACCAAGTCAGTAAATAATTATGACACAATGCATAATACAAATCCAACACCAATTTATAAAAATAGGAAATATTTTTATCTTTAAAATGACACCAAAACGACAAAGATCCAATGTAGGGAACCGGAGATATGAATTTTTAAAGATTTATCACTTTATAGCACTTAGAAACATATAGCACCATATTGGGATATCTGGTCGCGATAGACCGGCTCAAAGTCAAAGTTTCAGGCCGACCGCGATGGAGCCCTGAGCGGCTATCCCTCGCGGTAGGTCCCGGTCACAGTTTTTACCTTCGGACTTAGAAACCTTTCTGGAGCTTTTTTTCGTGGGGTCCCTCAATGCTCTTCACCAGGCCGGATTCGGTGAAGGTTCGCTGGCCTCGGATTTCTTCTACTCCCGGTCAAACTCTGGAAGTCGGACCTATGGAGCTTTCAGCGGGACGAACCTGGATGGCTTGGCCGGCTTGTGGTTGAAGGCAGGTGGCTTGGCTGGCCAGGTTGTCTGTCCCCCTATGGAGCTTTTTTTCAAAGTTGCTCCAAAGTTCTCCAAACTTCTGGAACTTCTTCCTGAAGTTCCCCAAAGGGTCCCAAAGTGTCTCAAACTCACTCCAAGGGTCTGGAAGCTCCAAGATGGTCCTTGAAAGTTGAGGACTTCAGTTCCCACAATCCACTTGGACAAAACCCTTACAAATCCACTGGTAGTTCTCCAGGTTGAGGATCCTTGGTGGTGATGTTCCAGGTGAGCTCTGTTAACCTGTAACTTGCAGGGAGTCCACTCTTTAGTTCTTTTACAGCAAGGTAATCCACAGGGCTGTAGTTTCAGCTGGTGCAGTCTTCAGAGGGCAGGCCTTAGAATTTGCACCCCAACTTCTCAGCATGGCAACGTCTTGCTTTCTTAAGTTTCAAGCAACAGATCTGAGGGGCTCTGCCCTTCTCAGATACTTATTCCAAGTTCTCTGGGTCAAGCAGGAGGTCACTCCTGACCAATGGGAGCAGGGCAACTCCCCAGGGATATGACCACATCCTGTAGAGTGTGGCATTATTTTGTCCCAGAGTGCACCAAATCTTCCAAATTCATAATGGCTGATTTTCCAGCAGGGAGGTAAGAGCTGGCTAAACACACCCCTAGGATGGCTACTTTCCATAGACTCTCCCCCTTGCATCTGCTCATACCTTCCTTAAGCCTAGCATCTGGCTGAGGTGAAAAGGTTAGAGTTGTAAATGACACTGGTTTCTTCCCTCCTCTTTGAAGACCATGGTTTACGACTCCTCCCCCTGCCCTGGCATTCCTGTGTAGCAGCACACTGCCCTCCCAGCAGAGCTGGTTAACCAAAGGGGCTCTTTATCACCTCTTCAAGGCAGCCTGGCTAATCCACTTAACTCTGACCAATCAGGACAGACCACTGGAAGGCTGAATCTGGACTTACAAACAAAGTTGTATAACTTCTTGTCTGTACATTTTAGGAGAAATTCAACAATATGATATTGTTGGATTTATCACTACCATTCTGGGAAGTCTTTGAATGGAAGTTCTATCATTCTCCTATCAGGAGTTAATAGTTAACTTCTTGCCATGTTAACCTATGTGGCATGGGATTTGCAATGGGAATAATGACTTGGGCCATTTTTCCAGCACCAGGGCTTATAAAAACATATTTTATAAGTACTTCGCTTATATCTACAGGATCCCGACCCCATGGGACTACTAGGGGAGACTTTCGGGGCTCTGAATATGTAGAAATATTGCAGATCCCCCCCTCCACAGTGCTCCTAGCATCAAAGTCAAATTTGGACAGCACTTTATCACAATGTGGGGAGTGAAATGTGAAATTTCACTTAACCAAGGGCATATAAAACTCATTTTATAAGGGTCCACCTTATAAATACCTGACCCCCCACCCCTGGGACACCTAGGGGATACCCTGGGGGTTCCTAATATGCCAAAACATTGTAGGTTATCCAGTTGTAAGTGCCCCAAACACCAAAGTCGAGCTTGGGCACAATTTACTTTTTAAAAGCAGTCATGGAACCCAGGGCTGCTTTTAAACTGACTTCAGGCTTCAGCAGTGCACACATGGAAGTGCAGAAAAGGCTGCTGGCCTCTAAACTGCCATGCCCTACTATATACTAGGGGCTGATGGGTAGTTTCAATCCCACTGCCCTATTATGTACTAGGGTCTTATAGGGTAGGTCATGCCAATCACAGGGGTACCCCAGCCCATAGTGTACCCTAGTGTATGTAGGTGGTTTCACTGTATTCTAAGTGTTTTCAGCATAGCACTGGACCTGGGTCTGGTTAGGCAGAGCCCAGGGTCAGTCAGAGTCAGTTACCACCAGTACCATTCAGCAAACAGTTGGGGGGTGCCCAGGGCACAGGATGACTTTGCAACATAGCCCCCCCCCCCACCCCCCAACTAAAGGTGATGGGTTACTAACCTACACCCTGGTAGTCCTCATCAGCTAAGTGGAAAAACCTGGAAAGTCCATCTGCATTTGCATGGGCAACCCCAGGTCTGTGTTCCACTGTAAAGTCCATTCCCTGTAGGGAAATGGACCACCTTAACAGCTTAGGATTCTCCCCTCTCATCTGCATGAGCCATCTGAGAGGCCTGTGGTCAGTTTGAACACAAAAGTGAGTCCCAAACAAATATGGTCTCAACTTTTTCAGGGACCAAACCACAGCAAAAGCATCTCTCTCAATGGCACTCCACCTCTGCTCTCTGGGAAGAAGTCGCCTGCTAATAAAGGCAACTGGCTGATCAAGGCCCTCCTCATTTAGCTGTGACAACACTGCCCCAATCCCTTGCTCTGAGGCATCTGTCTGAACCACAAATTCTTTTGTGTAGTCAGGGGCCAGCAGCACTGGTGCTGAACACATAGCAGCTTTCAGAGTGTCAAAAGCCTTCTGACACTCTGGGGTCCAATCCACCTTCTTGGGCCTCTTTTTAAAAGTGAGTTCTGTTAGGGGCCCCACAATGGTCCCATAATTTTGAACAAACCTTCTATAGTACCCCGTCAGTCCAAGGAATGCCCTGACCTGAGTCTGGGTAACAGGAGCTGTCCAATCCAAAATAGTTTGGATTTTAGCTTGGAGAGGCTGTACACGGCCCCCACCTACCAGGTGGCCCAGGTACACCACAGAACTCTGCCCTATTTGGCACTTACTTGCGTTAATAGTCAGGCCTGCCTGCTGCATGGCCTGAAGCACTTCCCTTAGGTGGCTTAAGTGATCCCCCCAGGTAGAACTGTATACAGCTATATCATCCAGATAAGCTGAACTGAATTGTTCCAACCCACACCAGACCCTGTTCACCAACCTTTGGAAGGTGGCAGGTGCATTCTTTAAGCCAACGGGCATTACCTTGAACTGATAATGTCCCTCTGGTGTGGAGAATACTGACCTCTCCTTGGCTCCATCAGTGAGGGCAATCTGCCAGTAACCTGAAGTCAAATCAAAAGTACTCCGGTACTTAGCAGCCCCTAACCCGTCAATGAGCTCATCAGCTCTAGGTATAGGGTGAGCGTCAGTCTTTGTGACTGCATTCAATCCCCTGTAGTCCACACAGAACCTTAACTCCTTGGGTCCCCCCTGAGGATTTGGTTTAGGTACCAGCACCACTGGACTGGCCCATGGACTCTCAGACGGTTCAATTACCCCCAATTCCAGCATCTTAGCAACCTCAGCTTTAATGCTGGCTCTGACATGGTCAGACAACCTGTACAGTTTATTTTTGACAGGTAAGCTGTCACCAGTGACAATGTGGTGCACACACCACTCAGTGATGCCTGGGGTCAAAGAGAACAGGCCTGCAAACTGCTCCAGCACTAGCTTACAGTCTCTGTGCTGCTGGTCTGTCAACTTGGGAGAGAGTATCACCCCCTCCACTGACCCATCTTGCACATTAGTGGAGAGGAGGTCGGGCACAGGCTCAGTTTCCTCCTCCACCCCCTCATCAGTGACCAGTAACATGGTAATGTCTGCACTGTCATGGTGGGGTTTCAATCTATTCACATGCAGGACCCTCTGAGGGTTCCTGGGTGTGCCAAGGGCAACCTAATAGGTAACCTCACCCTTCGTTTCTAAGGTTGGATAGGGCCCATTCCACTTGTCATGGAGTATACTCAGGCATAGTAGCCTTTTGATCATACCAGTGCTTCATGAGCTCCTGGCTGGCCTCCAGTTTCCCGTTTGCCTTGTACATGTACTCTGCCATTCTAGATCTCAGGCCTAGCACATAAAGAAGCAAAGGACAATGTGCTTGACTAAGAGGCTTCTCCAAAGACTCTCTCAGCAGGCTCAATGGCCCCCTCACAGGGTGTCAACACAACAACTCAAAGGGACTGAAACCTACCCCTTTCTGTGGCACCTCCCTGTAGGCAAACAGTAAGCATGGGAGGAGAACATCCCATCTCCTCCTGAGTTTCTCTGACAACCCATTTATCATGCCCTTCAGGGTTTTGTTGAATCTCAACAAGACCAATTGCTTGTGGGTGATGGGGGGTGGTGAACTTGTAGTTGACACCACACTCATCCCACATAGCAGTCAGATAGCTGGACAGGAAGTTCGTGCCCCTATCTGATACCACCTCTTTTGGAAAACCCACTCTGGTGAACACACCAAGCAGTGCTCTAGCCACTGCAGAAGCATCAATGGTTCTAAGAGGGATTGCTTCAGGGTACCTAGTGGCATGGTCCACTACGATATACCTATTCCCTGATGCAGTAGGTGGGTCCAGGGGACCAACAATGTCCATCCCCACCCTTTCAAAAGGAACCCCAACCACTGGCAGTGGTATTAGGGGAGCCTTTGTCTCGCCCCCTGCCTTGACACTGGCCTGACAGGTGACACAGGAGCTGCAAAACTCCTTTACCTTTTCAGACATATGGGGCCAGTAGAAATGGTTCACCAACCGGTTCCATGTCTGTCTGTCCCAAATGTCCTGCCAAGGGGATATCATGACCCAAAGTCAGGATGAACTCTCTGTACTTCTGGGGCACCACCAATCTCCTGGTGGCCCCCTCCTTGAGGTTTCTGGCCTCAGTATAAAGCAGTCCATCTTCCCAGTAGAGTTTGTGAAGCCCACTGTCATCCCCCTCCTCTTGCTTAGAAGCAATCCGCCTCAAGCTCTCAAGGGTGGGACAGTCTCTCTGTCCCTTACTGAACTCCTCTCTGGAGGGTCCACCTGCTCCTGTCAGTTCTGCCAAATCTGACAGCTCTGGCAAGGATGGAGTCCCTCCCTCAGAGGCCAGATCCTCCCCCCCAGGGTTAGATTCTTCCTGCACCTCTGGAGTTCCCTGGGCTGGCTCACCAGGCCCAGTACCCTTGTCCTTGGATGCTTGGCCCTTTGTTCCAGGGTCCAAGTGTCCAGCCCCTCCCTTGTGGCAGGTCTGTGACCTCGTCACAGCACATACCCACTCGGGGAGCTCCAATATTTTCATATGGAGTCCTCTCTCCACCTCTGACCAAGCAGAGGCTTCAAGATCATTGCCCAGTAAACACTGGACTGGGAGCACCTTTGACACAGCTACCTTCATAGGGCCTGTCACACCTCCCCATTCCAAATCCACCACAGCCATAGTTTGGTAGTGCTGTCTGCATAAGTCACCTGGTGAAACTCACCAGGTAACAACCTCTCTGGAGGCACCAGCTCATCCAGGACCATAGTTACACTTGCCCCAGTGTCTCTGATAGCCTCAACCTCAGTCCCATTCACTTTAGGCCTCTGCCTGTACTTGTCCATGTTTGGAGGTAAGGCAGCAAGGGTTGCAATATTCACCCCACCCAGGGACACTAAGGTTGCTTCCACCACCTGACTAACCCTCTCTGGGGCACCACTCTCCACCCCTACACTTACACTGGCAATCCCTGTGGATGGCCCCTTAGCGGGGAGCTTCTTGGCGCAGACAGCATCTCCCTGCTTATGCCCTGGCTGGTTACAGTCAAAGCACTTACCCACCTTTGAGGGATCAAAGAACCTACCATTCCTTCCATGATACCCCCTCCCTTTGAATTTGGGTTGGCTTGGGACCCCCCCACCCCCCCCATCCTTGTGCAGGTTTTTGTGGGTCTTTGGAGGACTCCTTCTGGTTTTGACCTTCTTTCCCTTGGGCTTTCCCTTGGGGAGGGACCTGTCCTCCTTTCTTCTGGTCACCCCCCTGGTGCTGAATGGAAACCCGGGTTCTCACCCACTCATCAGCTGCTCCACCCAGCTCTCTGGGGTCTGTCAGCTTAGTGTCCACTAGATAACTTCTCTTCTGCACAATGAGTCAAAATATGCTCTTTCAAAAACAAATTATACAACCCCTCATATGTGTCAACTTTGTTACCAACAATCCAGCCTTCCAGTGCCTTCACTGAAACGTCCACAAAGTCTACCCAAGACTTTGAACTCAATTTCTGGTTGCCTCTAAACTTCACCCTGTACTGCTCTTGAGTCAGTCCAAATCTCTTGACTAAGCATGCCTTCATCTGGGGGTATGATTCTGCATCCTCTCCCTTCAGGGTCAGGAGCCTATCGCTCCCAGCTACTGGTATCAACTCCCACAGGAGTGCACCCCAATACTTAGAGTGGACCCTACTCATTCTAAGGGCCCTCTCAAAAACTGCTTGCCACCTGTCAATGTCATCCCCCTCTGTGTACTTGGGTACTATACCCTTGGGAAGTTTGGGATCAAATCCACCACCCCTGGACATTTCAAAATCTTCATCATTTTCACTGCCACCATTTCTCACTTACCAGAGATATGAATTTTTTAAGATTTATCACTTTATAGCACTTAGAAACATATAGCACCATATTGGGATATCTGGTCACGATAGACCGGCTCAAAGTCAAAGTTTCAGGCCGACTGCGATGGAGCCCTGAGCGGCTACCCCTCGGGGTAGGTCCCGGTCACAGTTTTTACCTTCGGACTTAGAAACCTTTCTGGAGCTTTTTCTCGCAGGGTCCCTCGATGCTCTTCACCAGGCCGGATTCGGTGAGGGTTTGCCGGCCTCGGATTCCTTCTACTCCCGGTCAAACTCTGGCAGTCGGACCTATGGAGCTTTCAGCGGGACGAACCTGGATGGCTTGGCCCGCTCACGGTTGAAGGCAAGCGGTTTGGCTGGCCAGGTTGAGTCGGTCCCCCTATGGAGCTTTTTTTCAAAGTTGCTCCAAAGTTCTCCAAACTTCTGGAACTTCTTCCTGAAGTTCTCCATAGGGTCCCAAAAGTGTCTCAAACTCACTCCAAGGGTCTGGAAGCTCCAAGATGGTCCTTGAAAGTTGAGGACTTCAGTTCCCACAATCCACTTGGGCAAAACCCTTACAAATCCACTGGTAGTTCTCCAGGTTGAGGATCCTTGGTGGTGATGTTCCAGGTGAGCTCTGTTAACCTGTAGCTTGCAGGGAGTCTGCTCTTTAGTTCTTTTACAGCAAGGCAATCCACAGGGCTGTAGTTTCAGCTGGTGCAGTCTTCAGAGGGGCAAGGCAATCCACAGGGCTGTAGTTTCAGCTGGTGCAGTCTTCAGAGGGCAGGCCTTAGAATTTGCACCCCAACTTCTCAGCATTGCAACGTCTTGCTTAAGTTTCAAGCAGCAGATCTGAGGGGCTCTGCCCTTCTCAGATACTTATTCCAAGTTCTCTGGGTCAAGCAGGAGGTCACTCCTGACCAATGGGAGCAGGGCAACTCCCCAGGGATAGGACCACATCCTGTGTGGCATTATTTTGTCCCAGAGTGCACCAAATCCTCCAAATTCATAATGGCTGATTTTCCAGCAGGGAGGTAAGAGATGGCTACGTTCCATAGACTCTCCCCCTTGCATCTGCTCATACCTTCCTTAAGCCTAGCATCTGGCTGAGGTGACAAGTTTAGAGTTGTAAATGACACTGGTTTCTTCCCTCCTCTTTGAAGACCATGGTTTACAACTACTCCCCCTGCCCTGGCATTCCTGTGTAGCAGCACACTGCCCTCCCAGCTGAGCTGGTTAACCCCAGGGGCTCTTTATCACCTCTTCAAGGCAGCCTGGCTAATCCACTTAACTCTGACCAATCAGGATAGACTACTGGAAGGCTGAATCTGGACTTAAAAACAAGAAGTTAGTTAGTCTCCTGAGGCTTGAGCCGGGAGGTAGTGGTGAATTGCTGTTCTCTAAATTGTGTTTTGCACATGTCCTGAAATCGTACTGGAACAATTGTTTTTATCGTTTAAATCTTTTTAACAACACTGTATTGCACTGAATTTGGGTTTTTAACCACTGGTACCTGTACCACCTGTGTGGTGATTTCTGGGCTGCTGAGGCGGGGTTGGGGCTTATTCAAGCTTGCTCGGTGGAGTCGGGCGGGGCCGCCATCTTAGGGGTAGACAGGTCAGCGGACCAGCCTATTTCCCTGACCAGGAGATTAAAACCGATGCAGGTGCGAGCGCGCAGCGGACGCGCGCAGCGGGCGCGCCGCTGGCGCCGAAGGCGCGCATAAGGCAAGCCCGTCTGCGCCCGTCAGCGCTCGGAAAGGGCTCAGGGCCAGGACCGCTGGTAGTGGGGGGTCAGAAAAGCCCCTTCAGATTACTTATACCACAAAAATGCTGTTAGAACTAAAAGGGGCAGACAGGGCACATAACTGCATCTGCCTTTCTTGTGACTCCCTACCCACACCACGAACACTGGTATGTCCCTATTGCACAACCTCACTTCCCAAACTCTTGGACCTGCCTGTGGCCTCTTGGAATGACCAAGGAGCCGGATCAGGTGGGGATAACACCCAAATAATCAAATGCTTGTTGCTCAATGCGAGATCGTTAGTTAAGCACAGCATAGAATGCGCAAGGCTCATTGAAGAATGGGATATCAAGCTGCCCTTTATCACGGAGACTTGGATGGATGACTCCTCTGGTCCGGACATATTAAATGCCACTCCACCAGAGTTTCTATGCTATACACGAAACAGATTACACAGGAAGGGGGGGGAGTGGCCGTGATTTATCACAGGGATATCAGGGCGACTTTTCAGTCGGTCCCATCGGATTCATGTGAGGCCATATCCTTCAACCTTAAGCTCTCCAACCATCATTCCTTTAAAGGTATTCTTCTATATAGACCACCGGGAGCTAGGAATACCTTTCTAGCCTCATTAAGCAACATCCTAGAAGAAGGCATTTGCACAGAGGCCTACACAATCCTGGAAGATTTTAACTTTTATCTTGAGATCTTAACAGACCTTGATACAAGGACACTGTTAGACACTATGAACAATGTAGATTTGAAGCAACAGGTTCTTGGCCCTACTCATCTGGCAGGACATACCTTGGATGGTATATTCTCCAACCACCCAGGCCTACAGTTTATAGGCCTCTTGTATGGTCAGATCATGCGGCTGCCCGATTTGAGCTATCATTCAACATCCGACCTACAAATGGCGCTCATCCAAGAGGTCGAATAACTACCAGGGCTTGGAAGAATATTGAAGCTACGGCTCTACAAGAGCTTCTTACCGCCTCGGATAATCAGATGCCGGATAGTGTGGAAGAAGCCGCCATGATTTATACAAAATGGCTTGAGAAGGCGTGAGACAAATTAGCTCCAAAAAAATCTGTCCTCCCAAAAAGACTACACCCATCAGCCCCATGGTATACTGAAGCTCTGAAAAATTACAAACTTACCTGCAAACGGCTTGAGCGAAATTGGAGAAAGGACTATAAAGAATCAGATAAAATACTTTATAGAATGAGTCTTCTCAAATACAAACAATCTATCCACCAAGCTAAACAAGAGTTCTATGTGGCACGCATAGATCTAGCGAAAAACTCGACCAAAGAATTATTTAAAACGGTCTCTAGTTTGGCCACTCCACGCCCAGCGATAGTTGAAGCAAGTCAAGATCTTTGTGAAGAGATTGCTAAGTTTTTTGTTAACAAGGTAGAAACCATCTTCTCAGCCTTTTGTGGCTTGACCAGTGTCACGCTGGACCAGGATAATGAGAAACTCAACCCCCCAAAAACCTCCACTGAGACCTTAGACAGTTTTAGACCAGTATCTTCGGATAATTTGGAGAAGCTACTCATGGCCGCCAAATCAGGATCTCCACATGATCCTTGTCCGGTACAAGTAGCTCAACTAGCCCCCGGTCCCATTGCTCGGTCTCTGTCGGCCATTTTTGAGGGAATGTGTGAAACGGGGCACTTTCCCAGTTGTTGGAAAGTGGCCTCCATACTGCCCCTGCTGAAAAAAACCGAGCCTGGACTCCAAAGATCCTAACAATTTCCGCCCGATTTCGCGCATCCCATTACCAGCTAAACTGATAGAAAAAGTCCTTAATATCCAACTTAGTTCTTTTTTAACAACAACACAAGCATTAGACCCTTCCCAGTATGGGTTCAGAGGGGGCCACAGTACTGAGTCCGCTCTTATTAAAGCAACAGAAGAGATCAGAGTAGCCGTTGACCAAGGAGGGAGGGCAGCACTGATCCTGTTAGACCTGTCGGCGGCCTTTGATACGGTCCATCATGGTATTTTGATGGACCGACTAAAGGAGTGTGGGATTCAATCCAAAGCTTGGGCGCTGATAAGTTCCTTCCTGTCCGACAGAAGACACACGGTGGCACTGGGTAGTTGTCAATCAAAACCCTTTGTGCTTCCTTGTGGGGTCCCACAGGGATCCTCCCTTAGCCCCACCCTTTTTAATGTCTATGTCTCCTCATTGGCCCCCATTGTTAGATCATTCGGGTTCGGTCTCACGTCCTATGCGGATGATACCCAAATTGTTGTGTCATTACTTCCGGGCCAGGATGTAGGCATAGACAAACGTTTCCAAACATGTATGAAATCTGTTGTGAAATGGATGGCAGAGAACTGCCTAAAGCTTAATTCAGGCAAGACTGAGGTCCTTCTATTTGGAAAGGATACTAGCTTTTGGACCCCAGGCTGGTGGCCAGACTCGATGGGCTCTCTCCCCACGCCTTCAAAAAAGGCAAAAAATCTAGGGGTAGTTGTGGACGAGAGACTAACCTTCGGGGATCAGGTCAATGCAGTAGCATCTTCAACCACTTACGTGCTTAGAACAGTGAGGAAGGTAATGCCATTCCTACCCCGAGTAGTCGACAAACAGTGGTCACAGCCTTGGTGTTATCCAGGCTGGACTATTGTAATAGCTTGTATTTGAATATCCAACAGAAAAGTCTGAACAAACTACAGCTGCTGCAAAATGCAGCAGCAAGACTTCTGACGGGTACACCCAAATTCTCACCCATCTCCAATGGATTAAGGAATCTCCACTGGCTTCCAATACGGAATAGAGTGCATTTTAAATCCCTATGCATGGTCTTCAAAGCCCTTCATGGCAAAGGCCCAGACTACCTGAACCAGCTGTTCCACTGGTACATTCCGAACAGAGCACTTTGCTCGACAGGTGCCAAGCTGGTTTCGGTTCCACTCAGAAGGACTGCTTTGTGGGGGGGCAGAAGCTTCGCTGTTAGCGCAGCGAAGGCCTGGAACGCCCTGCCTTTTTACCTTAGAGATGCTACGGATCTCTTAAATTTTAGGAAGGTCCTAAAGACCTGGCTCTTTTCTGAATAACTCCTCCCTTCTTGTTTTTGCCTCAGGATGCATTTGCTAGCGCCAGGACACCCATGGGTAATCGCTGCGCTTTATAAAAGTAAAAAAAAAAAAAAAAGTCTTATAACTTCTTGTCTGTACATTTTAGGAGAAATTCAACAATATGATATTGTTGGATTTATCAATACCATGCTGGGAAGTCTTTGAATGGAAGTTCTATCATTCTCCTATCAGGAGTTAATAGTTAATAACTTCTTGCCATGTTAACCTATGTGGCATGGGATTTGCAATGGGAAAAATGTCTTGGGCCATTTTTCCAGCACCAGGGCTTATAAAAACATATTTTATAAGTACTTCGCTTATATCTACAGGACCCCCACCCCATGGGACTACTAGGGGAGACTTTAGGGGCTCTGAATATGTAGAAATATTGCAGATCCTCCCTCCACAGTGCTCCTAGCATCAAAGTCGAATTTGGGCAGCACTTTATCACAATGTGGGGAGTGAAATGTGAAATTTCACTTAACCCAGGAGCATATAAAACTCATTTTATAAGGGTCCACCTTATAAATACCTGACCCCCACCCCTGGGACACCTAGGGGAGACCCTGGGGGTTCCTAATATGCCAAAACATTGTAGGTTATCCATTTGTAAGTGCCCCAAACACCAAAGTCGAGCTTGGGCACAATTTACTTTTTAAAAGCAGTCCTGGAACCCAGGGCTGCTTTTAAACTGACCTCATGCTTCAGCAGTGCACACATGCAAGTGCAGAAAAGGCTGCTGGCCTCTAAACTGCCATGCCCTACTATATACTAGGGGCTGATAGGTAGTTTCAATTCCCCTGCCCTATTATGTACTAGGGTCTTATAGGGTAGGTCATGCCAATCACAGGGGTACCCCAACCCATAGTGTACCCTAGTGTATGTAGGTGTTTTCACTGTATTCTAAGTGTTTTCAGCATAGCACTGGACCTGGGCAGGCAGAGCCCAGGGTCAGTCAGTCAGTTACCACCAGTACCATTCAGCAAAAAGTTGGGGGGTGCCCAGGGCACAGGATGACTTTGCAACAATCAGGATCTACTTCTCTGGTGGCAGGAACTCCCCTAAATACTTAATGTAAGGGTGTTAGGGGAGTGTAGGGTAGTAGCCAATGGGCTACTGACCCTTGGGATCTCTAAGCCCCTTATATGACCACTTCCTGTGGGAAGTGGGCATAACCCGGTCCCAAAATTCCTAAGTATGCCATCACAAAAATGGCTACTTCTGAAAAATCGTGTCCACCTCACAGTAGCCCACCTTTAGGGGTTGTACTAGCCTGGAGGTGGCACGCCTACCTGACTATCAAATTTTCCCGCCTGCCCAGGTGCCAAGGGGATGCTGGACAAAAGGAGGCGGCTTCCTCTCCTGTGAGGGGAGCCAGATTCACATTCTAAATGCGGCAGCTCTTTGAAGTTTTCCGGCCCAGGGAGGCGAATCAGCAGGTCATCCTGTGGGAGGGGGTGTTACCCCCCCTTCCCGGACAGGCTTTTGTTCTAAGTCTCCTGAGAGCAAAAGGCTCTCACCCTAGGAGGTCAGAACAGCGTCTTGGGTGGCAGGCTGGCAGAAACCAGTCAGCAAGGACACCAAAGACTGGTAGGTTTTCAGGGGGCACCTCTAAGGTGCCCTCTGGGTGCATGTATTGGTAAATCCAACACTGGCATCAGTGTGGGTTTACTAATACAAGATGTTCGATACCAAACATCCCTATTTTCAATGAAGCCATCATGTAGCTGGGGAACTCGTTTTCACCAGCGTGTTTTAAAATGGATTCCCTAGTCACTTGTACTGGCAGTAATAGGACTGACCAGCACAGAGGCAAATCTGCTCAAGCAGGTATGCCCTCACATGTAATATTCAGCACCCTGCCTTACGGCTGTCAGGCCTGCTGTAGGGGTGACGTACGAATATCACTAGCAGTGTTAGGGCACATGGCACCCAAGGATGTTTGACATGTTGTGTTTTCACTTTTGTCTGCACCAAGACACACATGCTGTGATAGCAGCCCTGAATGTGCTTGGTGAGGGGTCCCTTAGGGTGGCACAATTTGTAATGCACCCCTTAGGGCCCTCTTTAGTACCTCAGGCCCCTAGGTACCAGGTTACCATTTACTAGGGACTTACAGGGGTTCTAAAGGTTTTCCTAATTGGGGGAACAATTGTACAGTTTTGGGAATGAGCTCTGGCACTGGGGACCTCGTTAGCAGGAACCTAGTGCATTTACCAGGAAAAAAGTGGGGGTGACAATGTCAATAAGGGGCACTTTCTTACAATAGCAGACACTGGTTGAAATATTAAGGGCTCATGGAAAGGAAATCAATGGGGGTGGGCTTGTAGGCTGCATGAGAGCCCCACATGTAAAGTAAGGCGCTTTAATGTAGACTTAGTTGAGACATAAAAGGCTGAGGGGAGCGGTGCAGAGGCTGCATGAGATGCCTAGTAGGGAGCAAAGGGAATAGTACAGGCCCTGGATGAGACATTAAGCACAGCGAAAAGCATTGTGTGAAGGGAGGGGCCCAAGAGTTGCATGATGAGAAATCAAGGAGCTTTATTGCAAACCTCGGATGCAAGAGGAGGGGAGCAACCTGGGTTCAGCATGAGAGGCTCAAGGGTGGAGCAAAGAGCAGAGGGCAGGGATCAGAAGGGTGAATAAAGCAATCAGGGGAACGCATGGAGCAGAGAAGCCAGCCTCTTACCTGCCATTGCTGTGGGTGTTCTGGAACTGCAGAAGCTCCATGTTCGCCTCGTCCTCTAACGAAATGAAAGGGCCAGAGCAGGAGCCCAGAAGGCAAAAGAGAGCCCCGTAGCGCAAGCAAAAACCTTTTACCTGACAGTGGTGTGGGTGTTCTGGAGGGTACTGTGAATTCAAACTGCGTCATTCTCAAATTCCGCATTGATGAAATAAAATAGCTGGCCTCTTCTTCTTCCGTCGCCCTCTCACAGCCAACAAATGCCCATAGCCAAACCCTGAGCTGGGTTCACCAATAGAAAGGAAAGGTGTTAGAGGGGCGGGCTCTGGGTCCGCCTCATCCAATCCCAGTCATACATTTCAGAATGTGGTGGTATCCAGTTCATATTTTCTGACTGGCAGTGGGCAACAGGTTTGGATAGCTTGTTCTTGGGTTACCATATTTTACTGTCTACTTGTCCTTTGGACAAAATAGACATTAAAACGTCTTGCAAGAAATCTTGATATCTCGGGCGTCGGGTGATGCAAATTACCCACCCCTGCCTTCTCTAATTCAGGAAATAGTTGAAACTTCTCGTTAAAGAACACTACTACAAAATGAAGTAAAAGTCCACAAGCCATCTCCCTCTAAAATCACTTGTTACCATAACCTTTCCTTCGACCCTGTACAGCATTCTTCCTTTGGCTAGGTTCATGCTATATATATATATATATATATATATATATATATATATAATCTGGATTTAAGCCGGCAGCCACCGTTCATATTAAATCTATGTTATTAACCATTAGGAGGTAAGAGCTCAAGGGAGTTATTTGTGTATCCCTATGCCAATGGTGGATTGATTGTGATATTGCATATTTGAAGCCAAATAGGAAGCTTTAAGATCCTGAGGGGGACATTAAAGTGCATCAGAGCATTAAGGTTTTGCAATGGGGGCAGTGGAGTCTCAAAGGGAGAGTCTACACATCAGTGCTGGAGATAGTGGCATCCAGTTGCTAAATTGGGAGTAGAGGTCATCACAGACTTAAACCAGGTGGGCAATATCAGGTTAATGAAAGGTAGTTGGAAAACAGTATGCCTTAGAGGGCTTTTGGTGTCAAAGTGGGGGAGGAGAGCGCTAGAAAATGTGATAGTGCTGTACATGTTTTTGGGAGTGTTGACTTGAGGTTGGTGTACTGGAGTTCTCTGATCCGAGTTGAGTGTCCGTTGGAATATCCTAAATCTGAAGTTTGGTTCAAAGGTGTTTCTAAGACTCTGGCATATAGGGTTTGGGAAGATAGGATTTTAAGCACCAGTACTAAGAACTTTGGACACTGAGGTGGCGCACACTGTAAATGCATTTTACATGATTATGACTTCAATGCACATTAAAAATAATTTTGCAAAAATGTCATGTCTGGCAGATATTTGTCATGGTCTTGCTGTGCTCATGCTAAAGTATGGCAATTTATCCCAAAAGTTTTATTTTAGGCTTTATTATTTTTGGAAATTTGTGGGTCTCACCTGGGATCTATGATTTCAAGATGTGTGTATATCACAAGATCTTCAGGAGGTCTTAACTGTTCTCATCCATTTGAGGATTAGAATTTTAGTCCGGAATTGCTCATCTCACATCTGCATGTCCAAGGTCAAAATATTTCTGCCTCATACATGATTAAAGAGATTTGGGCCCGATTTAGATCTTGGCGGTTGGGTTACACCGTCCCAACGGTGACGTGTAATCCTTCCGCCGAAATATAAATCCCATTATATCCTATGGGATTTATATTTCGGCGGACAGGATATCCGTCACTGTTGTGATGGTGTAAGCTACCTGCCAAGATCTAAATTGGGCCCTTAATCTGTGGGGAATTTCTCAATTTGCTAAATGTCATTTCAGTGTTTGGCCATTCGAAAAAAGCAAACAGGTTGCTTGAAATGCTAAGGGCTTTTTTTTTTTTTCCTCCTCCCAAATTATCCATTTGAAAACTTGAATTTTGGTAATTTTTGAGGTTTTGAGGGTGTAAGTTGTTGGCTGATTTGGACTACCTAGTTTCTTCACAGATTGCAACACTATTAAAGTCCCTTTTTTGGTGCAGTCATAAGCTTCAGTGTAGTGTATGGCATGGACCAACCACGTAACAGTTGGTTCACAGAGCAGGCACTTTGCTAAGGTACATCACAGAAACAACGTCTTAGGCTAGTTGCCCAGTTGAAGGTACCAACATGATAAAACCAGTTTGGTTTCCACTGACATAATGAAATATTCTTCCTCTGTAGGTGTAATTACAGTTTTCTTTCTGCACTAAACTATTGGTCTACTAATTACAGAAGCGGATATAGTGAATGTGAGATATTGGGTTGTTGGTTGAATGGGGGGGGGGGGGTGTGATCCCTGTTCATGCAACAGCAGCAATCCTTGTAAGGGTGAACCACAAAAGTCACTAAATTAACCTGTGCTTACCCCTTTGTAGCTTGGCCCAAAAAGCAGTCGGGTCTAACTTGGAGGCAATGTGTAAAGTATTCTGCAGCACACAAACAGTAATAAATTGGAAACCCAACACAAAAATCCCACACCAATTTAGAAAAGTAGAGTAAATTGTAATACAGTATTTGACACCAAAACAACAAAAATCCAATCAGCAGGACCAGAGTTATGATTTTTTTACGTTTTAAGGTAAAAAATAACATCTAAAAGATAAAAGCTCCAACCGTGGACAACTTGTCGTGCTAGACCCGGAAGTCCTCAGAGTCCCTCCGCAGGTCCAGAAAGTGAACTGAAGAGTTGGTCTGAGGTTCCCTTTTTAGGTCGAGCCTAGGCAACGCTTGCGCTGTCCCTTTGAGACATATTGTATACACGTTGTGGGTTTACAGCCCGCCCATTTCTTTTTATTTGTGAGTTTGATTGTCCTTTAAAAAGGCTTGCTTGCTAGTGGTTAATCTTTCCTCTCGGTCCCTCCTTGTTGTCATTTGTTTCCTCCCATGGAGCAGTGCCTAACTACTGGTATCTTTCTACTTTGGACTTTTGTGTTCGTGTCTGGGCACAATTCTTATTTTTGATTCCTGCTCGTCTTTGTCGCAGTTTCCCTTTCAGTGGGTTCTTCGTGGGAGCTTAAAGGCAAGGTGAATCTCCTTTATATATATATATATATATTTTTTTGTTACGTCATAATGACGTAACAAATAATTTGTTTTTGCATTGCCATTGTTTATTTTAGTTATTTAATTGGTGATTGTGTTCACTCTTCTTAAAGACTGCTTCTCTAGCACACATCCATGACTCATTCACAGCCCCTCCTTGCCTTGCTCACCAATTGAAGAGCTGCCTCCTAGCTTCCGGGTTAGCTCGGCAAAAGGTCAGGAAATTCCTGCCCAAACTATCTAAATGCCGGCTTCATAGCTGTGGGGAGCTGTAAGTGCATCGACTGTTCTGTGGGCGGCTTCCGTTTAAAATGGATATCCTTGTTTTGCTCTGTCGTGTTGATTGCTTTTACATCAAAACATGTTCAGCCGACTTGCTCCGAGCGCCATTGTAAACAGGGCTGTAACCATGTTCTTATCTTATCACATTGCTTTAGACAGCATTGGAAAAAGGTGGCTGCGCAACACAATGAACGTCAGGAGGGATGGTAATGAACTGTTGAATACTATAAACAGCTGCTTTGCTGTCACCATTATTACAGATATGCGCCAAACTTCCTTGTATTTCGCTGGGTTATGTTTCAAATATTATTGATACTTTGGAAATCGACATTGTTTCAGTTCTCTAAATCCATTTATTTACCACAATGTTATTGTTCCCATCTTTTGTCAGACCTTTTTAATGGACAATGCTATTCACAGGAGAAGATTTAATCACTGTAGGAAGCTGGCTCTGTATATACTATACCAAAGTAAGGTACAGTGTGCACAGAGACTAGGGAGTCCCCAGAGGTATAGCAGAGGCTAAATTAGATAATCACTAACCGCTCTATTTATGGTAGTGTGGTCGAGCAGTTAGGCTTATCAGGAGATTGTGTTAAGCATTTATTGTATTCACTCAATCAAGGCTGATGGCACACACTCGGAGACAGAATCCAGACCTATTAGATAAGTATAAAATGGTATACTTCTATTTTGTAGAACCAAGCAGGACTTGGCACAGGCAAGTAAGAAATACTTTCAAAGTGAAAGATGTACACAGAAATGCAATTGTGGATTGTATTGGAATCGATTACAGGTTTGTATTACTTTTGAAACAGTTTAAAATACAAAAAGATTACTTTTGATTACTCTTGGGTTACTTTTCAGTTACTTTCAGTATGTGAGATGATGTGCCGAGATATACACTGGAGGTTGACACTTACAGAGAAGTACGACTATTCTTAAGTTGAAGCTTAGTTACATTCTTTTCATACAAACCAGCATGTAACACATTTTTTAGTAACAAAATTTGTAACCTTGGTTCCTATGGGAAAAGGAGGATTAATGGTTCTCAGGTAAGTAAACGACTTACGAGTAGGAGTTTTGGGGGTTAGGACCAAGTTTCCCCAAGATCCAGTTAGGCACTCAAATTGCACCACCAGCGGTACTGGTGCAGCCTGATGCAGAGTGCAGGGGCCCAATGTTATCCAGTAGGTCTAGGGGGCACTTCGGTTGAGTGCTGCTCACAGGCAGGCCACTTGGTCTTGGGGGCCAAGCTCCTAGGGTTAAGGTCAGGGCAAAAGGGATCCCAGGTTAGCACCAAGTCCACACCACCAGCTGTGCAGGGTTGGCCGGGTGCAGGGTGCTGAGGAGGTGTCGGGAGCCCAATGCAATCCTATTTAGGTTGCCGGTTTTGGATTTTGGCTGCAGGCTCGGTCCAGGAAGTCTTCCGGGAGGAACCAACAGCTGGGCAGGTAAGTTGGAGGGCTCAGGAAGGTAGGTGCCACCTCGGGTCCTCTTCTCGAGGGCGCAGGGCAGTCGGATGCAGGGGTGTCTTTTGAGGTCGGATTTCACCTTACTCTGCCACTCGCGGTTGGATGTGGGGGGGTCTATGTGCAGAGGCTGCAGGTGACTTCGGGGAGTCCTACGAGGGGTCAAACCACGGTGGACTCTGACTCTGGAGTGCTGGGTGACCTCGCTGTGACCGGTGGGCCGCTTGGACTCTGGCTGTAGATGACGGGTGCAGTGGTGCTTCCAGGCATTGAGTTTCTTCGTCCTCAGCAGGCTCAGAGTCTGTCTTGGGAGTTTCTTTGAACAGAGCTGCTGTTCACAGGAGATCCCGTCTTTGAAGGCAGTCAGTCATCCCGGGGGTTCTGGAGGTCTCTGGCTGCAGGACTAGTTACTTTTTGCGCAGGATCTCTGAAAACTGCAGACGGGCCGGTAGGACTGGGGCCTAGTAATTTCTTGAATCCACACAACACAGACCAGGGACTAACAGAATCATAAATCGTGATGGGTAATAGGTGAGGTGGTTGATTGGTATAAGGCGGGGCACAAACAGTGTGTGTAAAACTGCCCTCACACACAGCAAGCTGTGTCATGCTTCATCATAGGGCCTGCTAAACACACCCCACGCTAGCCAACGCTGGAGGTGGAGCAATAGGGAGGGGAAACAAACACACAACATAAAAAGTGAACAAATCGTGTGGGATCTGGAAGGTGAAAAAATGTGGCAGAGAATAATTTAAAAGCTGGTAACAGTGTGTCCCTACTCTGTCTTTAATGGTGGGTACACTGTCCAGACACAAACCGTGGTCCTCATCGGACCAGTGGGTGGTGGTAATGGCTACTAGAAAACAGAGCCCTACCCCCCACTCTGCTAAAATGTCGACATGTTTCAGCCGAATGAAACTACTACCCCGGCTTTCTTCAGGACTTTCACCTGAACAATCCCAACAAGGATAAAGTCCCTACCACCACCCACTGGTCCGATGAGGACCACGGTTTGTGTCTGGACAGTGTACCCACCATTAAAGACAGAGTAGGGACACACTGTTACCAGCTTTTAAATTATTCTCTGCCACATTTTTTCACCTTCCAGATCCCACACGATTTGTTCACTTTTTATGTTGTGTGTTTGTTTCCCCATCCCTATTGCTCCACCTCCAGCGTTGGCTAGCGTGGAGGTGTGTTTAGCAGGCCCTATGATGAAGCATGACACAGCTTGCTGTGTGTGAGGGCAGTTTACACACACTGTTTGTGCCCCGCCTTATACCAATCAACCACCTCACCTATTACCCATCACGAATGAATGATTCTGTTAGTTCCTGGTCTGTGTTGTGTGGATTCATAGTCTGTTGGAGGGTGACCAGGGACTTATCCTCTTTCCTCTTTTCTGTGTTATTCGCCTAGTAATTTCTTCTCTACAGTTTCCTCTGCTGTGTGACCACTTCCGTCCTTCTTTGTAGGTTGCAGGAATCTAGGGAGGCAAGGTTCAGGGTCCCCCTAAATGCTAACTCTAGGGACGTTACAGGGGTATGCAGGTCGAAACCAATAGGTCTCTTCCTTGGGGTGAGTACACCCCCTATTGTGCCACCGTCCAGTGGGAGGGGGCTATGAGCCTCTCTAATTGGCTGGGTCCCCTCATCTTCAAAATTGAGGGGACTGAGATGTGTGCTTCGCCTCACCTCCCCCACCTGAGGGGTGGGGTTGGCAAAGGGGAGCACACCATTCTTTCTCACTTGGTTTTTCCGCCAATTCTCCCGCCCTAAGTGGGGGTCCGAACCGATGGGAGCCAGATTCTGGGGGCTGCAAAGTGCAGGGGCAGCTTACAAAGGCTGAAGGCCTTTGAAGCTTCCTCTTCGTGGACCCAACACATCCTGGGAGAGGAGGCATGACACCTCTGCCTAGGATGTGCTTTGTTTCTGGACCCAGAGAGTGGAGGCTCTCTAGCCAGGGTCCAGAAAGCTGCCTGGTGGTGGCAAATGGGCGGCAGCCATTCAGGAACCACACCAGGGCTGGTTGTTTTTCAAGGGGCAACTCTAAGATGACCCCTGAATGCATTTTACATTAAATCCCACACTGGCATTAGTGTGGGTTTAATGTGCTGAGAAGTTTGCTACCAAACTTCCCAGTTTTTAGTAAAGCCATTATGGAGCTGTGGAGTTCGTAAAGATCAACTCCCAGACCATGTACTCTTTATGGCTTTACTACACTTTCAATGTCTAAGAATGGACTTAGACACTGTAGGGGCATAGGGCTCATGCCACTGTGCCCTCACTTGCGGGCATTGTGCACCCTGCTAGAGGGGTGACTTACCTAGGCCTCAGGCAGTGGGTTGCAGGCTTGGCACATAGGGATGTGTGCCATGTCGACTCTTCACTTTTCTCTGCACCAAAACACGCAGCCTGCAATGGCAGGGTGTGGGTGTTAAGGTACAGGGCCTCTAAGGGTGCCACAATAGGTGCTGCAGCCCTTAGGTGGCACAACAGGTGCTGCAGCCCTTCAAGGCCTTCCCTGATCACAGTGCCCTTGGTACCCAGAGTACCTTTTTTTCAAGGGGTTTACCTGTGGCCAGAGATGTGCCAAATGTGGGTACAAGGAGCCTGATTGGCAGGGACCCAGGGCACATCAAGTCAGGTTGCATCAGATGTCTGGCAAAACGTGGGGGGTAACCATGCAAAAAAGGGCACTTTCCTACAGCCAGTGATCTTCAGCAAGGACAAGTAAGGTTGGTAAATCAAAAAAAGGTCAACAAATGCATTTCAGAGGCGAGGCCTATTGGTTTTGCCAATGCTTGTTTTTTTAGCTGCATCTGGACTGTTAAAATGTTTTGCGTTCTTGTTCTATTTATGTGCAGATAGTGTTAATGATTTATTGAAAATGAACAAGGATAATGTGACAACGTAAATACATTTTACCTCTGCAAGGATGTGATATATAAATGGATGCAATGCACTGGCTCAAAGGAAGTAGCCATAAAGATAAGGTTGCAGTGGCCTCATGTCTAGCGATGGAGAGAAGGATAATTCTCATCTTTCTAGAAGCAGAGTATAAACCCCCCCCCCCCCAAGGTTTTAGTTGCCTGGGGAGGACTTGTTGAACTCCAGTGAGCACTGTGCCTGTTAGCTGAGTGCCCTGCTCATGAACTCTGAACATATGTTACTCAGCAGGTGTGCTCACCATCTCTGATGTAAGGAAATGTATGATGTATTTTAAATGTTACTTTTCTAGACGATTGGCTGAAAATTAAATTCAGGTTTTTAATTAAATGTTTGGTAATGTTTGCTCACATAATACTTGCCGTTGCTTATATTTGGCTTATTTTTGCTAGAGTAGACTTGCATCTTTTATAGTCTGTTAGTGTGCCGTAAATCCTAGTAAAAAATATATAATTGGAGTGCCCTTTGCTCCTCCGACCAACGTAAGATTTCCTACATATCAGAGTGTACCCTACAGAGTGTCAGGGAGGTTTGACATAGTCTTCGTAATGTCCATCTGTGCATAATACGCTCACAAAAAGGTTGGTGGTGAGACCCCTGTTCAGTTTTCCTCTTCTGTGGATCCATAGGCTAGGCTCACAGCTCCAAGAGCCCGCAGAAACGTGATACAACACAGTCTGAGATGGGGCACTCCCGCAGCTAAGTTCTACGTTACTCTGAAAACTGATCCATTGACATAGCTAAGTAGTCTGAGAGGTTGTATTAAAACATAATTGTTTCAGATTTTGTGATTTGAAAGTATTTAATGTGAAGTTTACCAGAATGTATCACAGTGAATTTACTATCACAAATGTCAATGGAAATATTGAACTTTTAAAAATGTTACTAATTCCATATATTTTTGTTCCTAAAGGTGTCTGGTGAAGCAAATCAAACTCAAATTGCGGAAGCGTTGAGGCGCTACAGTGAACGGTCGTTTTTTGTGAGAGAGGCGTTGTTCCATCTTTTCAGTCTAACACATGTCATGGACAAAGCAAACCCTGAAATGTTAAAGGTCAGGTAACACCTGATGTATGTTCTTCTTTTTCTCCACATAAATCTACATTTGCTCTAGATGCTAAACTCTTGAGTTTTTCTGCATCTTATTGATGAATTGGTGTGGAGCAAAATCCCTTTGTAGATAATTTGGGAAGCGATATCCAGATCACCTTATCTATTTGGCACTGAGTGTTTGACTGGAACTTCCTAATTAATATAATTTGCTCTTTCTTTAGGAGCAAGAATCATCCCCCTAAAATGATCTTTTTCTGGTTTCATGTGAGCAATTACTTCCTCTGCAAAGCTCTGCCACTGGTCTCAAAGGAGACTTAGTGCTGGGTGCAGCCCACATACCTTGACAGGGCCATGAATATCTGTAGATTTCTGGCTAAAGAAGGGACTGCCCCTCAGTTATCCATATCACTGTAAGAAAGTTCTTAACAAATGGATCAGTGCTGGAATTAAATATCGATCTGTCAGTATCTCTCTATCTATCTGTCTGTATCTATCTATCTATCATCTTTTGCAATCATAAAGTCATTCCTTCCCATTCATCTGATATGTGAAGTGTTCTGTTGCCTATTATCGTTACCAGTGCGTTGTTGCGCCACATGAATGGAGGCTGAACCCCTCTGTCTCCAAGTAGATCTATTACAGCCATTACCATCTTAGACCATTTGGGCCCAGGTCACCTTGGGGTATGACTTTCTTGTGAAATAGTTGGAAATTTCTTACAGTGTGTCGAACCCTCAGCGTTGTAACACTATTTTACAACTCCATGAAAAGCTATCTCTGAATAGGCTTTTAGCTACGTAAATCAAATTTTTGTCACTCCTTTGCTGCGCTTGGAACATAAATCTTGAAGATATGCAGGAAACTATTCTCCTTTCTCAGAAGAATTGGAAACTTCACCAACTTTTCCTTTATTTGCTGAACATAAAAGCTTTCTTCCTGGAGAACTTGTATTACGCTCAAGTACTGGCTTTTTTCCGTTCTTGACAGGTCTGTATCCTGTCACCAACTGGCTGAACCGAAAACTCTCTAATGCCAGTAATCTGGAGATTTGCACTCTGATACGTTACTGCACTTGTGTGTTCATTATAAATGCCAGGTCCCCATCGCTGCACTAATGCACACCCTCAAAATGTCCCTCTGTACCAGCAAGTAGTGTGACGTGTACTGTGCTTCTTTTGCAGTCTGTATTAATTTGAGCCTTTTATGATGTTTTTTCCTTCGTGCTCTTTCTTGGCTCAGACAGCTTGTGTGTTCCTACTCTCCAGTGTTAAACTATGCACATGGTGCCACCAACAGCTTTCCCATATAACCTCTGTCTGTTGATTGGAACAGTAATGTGGTGGATGTCTGCACTTTTCTTGCCTTCATTAACATGAGATCCCTCGGAACTGCTATGTGTGAATGCAAAATACGGTACATTGATCTCTATAGATTCTGAATTCATCTGGAAGAAGTGAGAAAGAACAAACAGGCTTTTGACCACTGGGTGCAGTACATAGTAGTTTTCTGCTAGTTAGATAGCAAGTCATCCTTCGCCCAGGTACCCTTACGTGGAGCGAGTGAAGACGACCTCCATTTGTAAGTGGTGTGAGTAACCCCAGGTAAAAGCGAAAGTACCACGTCAAAAGTTGGTTTTTTTGTAGTATGAACATCTTATTCCAGCCTGACTCTGTTGTCATGCTGGGTATGTGTGTGAAATGACTGGAAGTGCAGGTCCCTTTGAGGATCAAACAGTCTTTTGTTCTGGAGACTCCGTTGCACAGTTGAGTTAAGCACATCTCTTTATTTGGGTGCACAGACCCATAGCTACAATTGTACTGAGGAATTAAGCCAGTCTCTCTCGTTCCGAGCCTTTGTACTAAAACATACATACATACAGACTTCCTCCCTGGGCGTGGGTCAGAGGACCAAATATCATTTCATTGTGGTGACTGTGGAAACCTCATGGAGGTGAGTCCAGTTTCTCTTATGGGCAGTCTATTGCAGATTCATAGTGATCAGGTAGGCCTGTCTCATCAGTCTTCACGATCGTTAGGTGGAGGTCCTAAAACTTGGAATTCAGGGCACTGAATAATATCAACTCAAGCTGCATTTCCAAAATACTTTCACCATTATATTCAAAGGCGCTATCCAGTAAGCTTTTCTAATGATATAATTCTTGGGTAATTACCAAGACCATTCACCAGTTCAGCATGAATTATATTACAATGTCGATACTCAGTTGGCTAATGGAATATTTCATTTAATGAAATATAAAAAACTCCTTTTTTTTTAATTCTTTGCTGTCATTCCTTCATTTGTTGTCTGTCTGCACAATTCATTTTATTGTGTTAGAGCCTTCTCTTCATTCTTCATTCACGCTTTGAGGTAGAATACCGCCATAGTTCCCGCCAGGCATGAATTTAAATTCTCTCCATGGAAAAAAGTTTCCAAATGCAAATGTTATGTCCTCAAAGCTATTCTTCCTCCCAATAGCTCGGTTATTCTCCATGTCCTTGTTAATTTTTATCCTGCGAAGAGTCAAGTAAACTTTGGTCTTTGGCGTTCGGTATAGTGTCCGGTGCCAAATTATTAGCAGCTTGTGACTCCTCCTCTACATCTCCCTGCCTCCCACATCTAAGCTCATTTTTTGTGCTGTACAAGTGGCAGTTGAGATGGAAAGTTCTGCTAGTCCTCAGATGAAGCTCATTGCATGAAGCTCTGGAGGAAGGACTCGCCCAGTTTTCAGGCATAACATCTGTTCTCCCCACCCCAAGGCACTGATATTTTAGTAAATTGAGACACTTGCCATTGTTCAGCTTTCCTCTGGATAGGACTCCACTGCAGTCCTCCGGGGTAGTCGCCCGGACACTGGTGACATTTCTTAAAAGACCAAGAGTTGGCATCACTTTTTCCAGGGCAATCACGGTTTCTCAGAATCCTGTCCCAGTGCCACAAGTCCACCTCCTTATAACTGTGACTATGTGTGGTTTTGATGGCAACTTCCTAGCTAGGTAAAGAATGTCCTCCTACATGAACTAGGAGGTAGTGTTGGGAAATCTGGGAAGAGAAGGAACTAGTGTGAGGATGTCTCCTAAAGACTGGCAAACACCAGCAGCATAATTGTAGGTTATGGCTCTTTCTGGCCAAGGTCCATCACCTTGCTCCTTGATTATGCCCTGTAAAAGTACAAGTTCATACAGAACATTGGTAAAGAAGCTGCAGAACAAAAGCTGCTAATGTCCAGAGACCTGAGTGACACAGTTCCGAGGACCATGCACTACAACCTAGCTGAGAGCCGGCAGTTGTGGTTCAGGTCTTGAGACTTGTAGTCCTAGGTCCCCAGAAAATATTGTTCACTCCCTCTTTGCTTATAAGAACCATTTGCTCCGAGAACCCAGCTTGGACATTGGGAGCAGTGCTGCCTTCCATTTCCTTACTGCAATGTCTGCATCCCATGCATTTAGTGGGAGAATTTCTTAGTTTAGTGTATCTGCCACAGTAGAGTACCTAAAAAATATGCATATGGCTAAGCTCTGCATCAGTGCTCCCATTCCTGATATGCCGCCTAGTGGCTTTCCAAATTCTCCCTTCTTCCATAACGAAGTCCAGCAGAGTAGTATCAGCCCGAGACCTTTCTCCAGACCCCCACCATGCCTCTTCAGTTGAGGAGTTCTTAAGCAGTCTGGACATCAAGCCAACCTTGGATTTCCACTTAACCAATCTAGGGATCTGCGTTTCTCAGGCCGCCTTTTTGTGACTTATGCAGGCAATGATGCTAGCTAAGTGGCTATTAACGCCGCATTGCAGATACAACTTCATGCATCACCAGGTTCTGCTTGCTGCTTTGTGCCCAATCTCCATCTGCGTCCTGGATACTCTTCACTCGCACCAACTTGGGGCTATATCACACTCAAGATTACCAGTGGAAGACTCATGCTTGGGTTAGACATGGGCTCCCCCACATGCATTTGCATTTACTATGCTTTCAAGGCATCTTTACCATTACATTTGCATTCACTATCCTTCCAAGGCTTCTTGCATCTTCCTGACTTCGTCTGATGCTGCCTTGCCATCCTTACTTTCTTGTTCTCATTCCTGTGGAGTCTATCCTCTGTCCGAGAGTGGAAAAAACTCAACAGTTGCCCTTAGAATTTGCTCTAGAATGCAGCTCTGACATAGCACAATTAGAATAAAATCCTATAAGAAGAGCTAAATAGGTTATCGTTGCTCAGCTGTGTTATCCATTGTGTTTTATTGATCTTTTAGTGTTTTCGCCTTTTATGTCTTTTCATGCAAACACATGCAATATACATGAAGTGACACAAGTACATCATGAATTAATGAATTCAAATTTATTTCAAGAATAGGAAAGCATGTGGATCTGGTGAAACAAAACCTTTCTCATGATAATTGTTTATTAAATACAAAGCAAAATTGTTTAAGTTCATGCATTTCTGACTTTGACTAAAAGCAAACTGTTATTGCATTTATGCCTGTATTTCAGCTTGTGGTTATTGGCATGCGAAATCACCCCTCAAATTTACCAGTGCAGCTGGCAGCAAGTGCGTGTGTGTTTAACCTAACCAAGCAAGATTTGGCAGCAGGGATGCCTGTCAAATTGTTGGCTGATGTAACCCATTTACTCCTTGCGGCTATGGAACAGTTCCCAAATCACCAACAGGTAATGGACAATCTTCTTCTTTTTTTTTTTAGTTTAAAAAGAGATTTTATTTGTAATTAATCAAGTACAATATAATATGCACAAGATAAATCATACATATAAGGTTATCAGATCAATAAAATATATGAGATAGAGGGGAAAGGAGGGGGAAAAGTGACAGTCATCAAATTATAAAAATGAGTATAATCATGGTACAATAAATAACACCAAAGTCGAAGTAAGAAAAAATAGACCAATTAATATATTACTATATTTGTAGTGCATGAAAAACATTCATGGAGGTTTAAGAACTTCTTCAATTCGGGGATTATGGGAACATGCATTCTTAGCAGAATTATCTAGAAAGGTAGTTATGGTTAGCCAAAGGGTGTCTCGTTTAATAGCAAGGGTATTTGGGGAGAGATATGCGCTATCTAGTCTGTGATTGTAGCAAACCGCATACCACCAGGCCCGATAAGATATTTTTGTAGAGTTCTTCCGTTCCCTGGTGATTTGTTGAAAGGCAACGGCAAGGAGTAAGTCTATTATTTAAAAGTTGGTCGCATGGGAATTCCAATCTTCAGAGACACTCCCTAAGAAAATATTAACAAATGTAAGGGGGACTTGTGTATGGAATATGTCATTTATATGCCGCCAAACCTGCGTCCAAAATGTGTAAATATGTTGACAGTCGAATAACGTGTTTTAAATCCGCTTTGTTGGTTGAACAAGACCAACAAGAAGGGGAGAGAGTTGAATTTATCTTGTGTAATGAAACAGGAGTGAGCATAAGTCTATTGTGTATATATAAAATAATGTTTGCATGGTGTTGGCTGCTCTGGATGGGAAATGTAAGCTGGAGATCTGTTTCCCAGAGTAATTCTACTTTTCTTTTATCTCGATTGGATGAGGAAGGAGATGTTTATATAATTGTGAAGCAGAAGGGGTAGATTCCAAAATCCGGAGTATATTTGGTGGAGAAGAGGAAGATACAGGGACAGATGCGAAATTTTATTGTAAGCAGATTGAGTCGCTGTGATTAGAGAGTTGAATTTAGATTCACAGGAAGAGGGTAACGAAAAACTTATTTGGGCATTGGCAAAAGACATACAAGTATCACCATGAAAAAGTTGAAAAGTCCAATGAAGTCCTTTAGCATGCCAGTCTTTCCAAAAAACAGTTTTGTTGTTAATTCGAATGAGTTTGTTGTACCAAATGGAGGATTGCAAGAATTGGTCTTCAGGGGATTTGTGAGAAAGGAAGATGGGTTGGAAGTTTTTTGAAGTGTTATTAAAAATAGGAAGGGACAGAGACAAAGGTCTACGTGAAAAGGATAAGAATTCTTTAAAGGAAAAAGGGTGGAAAAAAGTATTTTCAATATTGGTACATAGAGGTAAATTTGAGACATCGTCCTCCTGTAATAGGAAGGCAGATTGCTTGAGGAAAAATGCAGTGTGATAAGAGTAAAAGTCTGGGAAATTAACACCTCCCATAAACTTGGGACTTTTAAGTTTCTGAAAAGACATACGCGGTTTTTTATTGTTCCATAAGAATTTAGATAAGATGGAATATATTAACTTGTATTGGGAATGAGATATATTTATAGGGAGGTTGGAAATATAAAAGAGAATTATAGGGATCAGCATCTTTTTTTTATTACATCCAAACGACCCCACTAGGATAAGAACAGGGGATTCCATCTGGAAGTGAGATTTTTCAAAGTTATTTGCAATTCTTTTAAATTCAGGGATACAGTTTCTTTAATAGTAGGCATAAACCATAAACCAAAGTTTTTAATTTTATCTGGTTTCTAACGGAAATTCGAAGCGGTATAATCTGCATGAAAAGATAGTTTATTTAGGGGAAAAATCTCACACTTGTCAGTATTTAATTTGTATCCTGAAACCGAAGCGAAAAGCTGTACCTCCGATAGAAAAGCTGGAAGAGAGGTCTGTAGCTGTGAAAGGAAAAGTAAGATGTCATCGGCATAAACAGAGGTCTTTAATTGATTATCGCCGTATTGAAAGCCGGACATTTGGGAGTTTGTACGAATCTTTATCAGAAATTGTTCAAGAGCGAGAATGAAGAGGAGAAAGAGGACATTCTTGTCTAACACCAAGATGTAGGGGAAATGAAGAAGAGAGACGGCCATTAGCTAAAATAGAGGACTTGGGGGATATAATCGGGAGACATAATCAATAAAAGTTTTACCAAAACCAAACCAGGAAAGGGTAGAGAAAATAAAAGGCCAGCTTACACGGTCAAATGCTTTCTCAGCATCCAGGGAAATATCTGCCAAAGAGTGTTAATAAGACTTGGATTTACTAAGGACATTAAAAAATAATCTAATGTTATCTGCAATATGACGGCCCTTAATAAAACCACATTGTTCCCCTCCAATTAGTTGGGGCATTATGGATTCCAAACGGAGGGCTAGTATTTTTGCAAACATTTTATAATCTAAATTGATCAAAGAAATGGGCCTGTAATTTTACACAATGTGGGATCTTTATTTTCTTTGGGAGGAGACAAATTAGAGCATCTTGAAAAGAGCCACAGGAGGATTGAGAGGATATAAAGAATAGGAAAAACTGATGCAGTTTAGGAAGAAGAAAGTGAGAAAAATGAGAATAAAACTCAATGGTGAAACCGTCAGGACCCGGTGCTTTACCACGTTTAATGGTACGGATTGCATTAAGGATATCCTGAGTTTGAATTTCTTTATCTAGTGAAGAGAAATCTAAATTAAGATGGGAAGGAGGGTCAACAGAAGATAAATATGGCTGGATATCTTGAGATGTGGTTGAGTCTGGTGTATAGAGCTCCTGATAAAAAAAGGTAAATTCAGCCAAAATGTCTTCATTCTTATAGAGCATGTGATTAGATGAGGTAAGAATCGAGTTGATTTTGGAGCGTTCCTTTTTATTTTAAGATAATTGGCCAAGAGTTTCCCCGATTTTATTTTGACCTCAATAGTACTTCGCTGATGCTTTAAGTAAAAATGAATTTGTGTTATATGTGGACAATTTATTAAAAGTGAATTTTAGTTTAACAAGATTTTCCAGGCAGGATTTAGAATTTGTACGGTAATAGGAATGTTCTAATTGTTTGATACGTGTTGTGAGGGATTTCAAAGTACATAAAGAGGATTTCTTTTTGTGGGATACAAAAGAAATAATGAAGTCTCTAGACGCAGCTTTAAAAGCATCCCATAGAATTTGTGGAGAGATAAGTGGTTGCTTATTTTCAAGAAAAAAGGTATTAGCAAAGGATTAAAAACTTTGGGTAAAATTGTGATCTAAAAGGAGAGAGTTGTTAAATCTCCATTGTCTAGTACCATGAGATGAAGGGAGTAGCTCTGTTTAAAGATACTGGGGCGTGATCTGAAATAAGTATAGAACCTATATCTGATTGAGTGATATGTTGTGCAAGGGGATGAGAGAGAAACAAATAATCTAATCTGGATTGAGAACAGTGCACAGGGGAGAAATAGGTATATTCTAAAAGGGTAGGGTTGCATAGCCTCCATGCATCTACTAAAGATCGTTGTGTAATGGTAGATGTAAATTGAGTATGCATAAGAGAGGGATTAAATTTGGATTTAGAATTGCGGTCTAGTATGGGATCAACGCCCATGTTCCAATCGCCACCTACCAATAGATAATCATCCTTATAAGTCTTCAATTTGGACAGTATTTCGGGCCAAAAGGCATTGTTGGGGGAGGTAGGGGCGTAAAGATTAAAAAGGGTAATAGTTATTTAATTAACTAATAGCGAAACAGACACCCATCTGCCTAAATAAACAAACACCATATATACGAAAGACAGACCAATACATCAAAAAAGACATACCAAAAATGAGTGGTGAAGCCACATAAGGAAGATGACACAACTGACCAGACAACTCAGGGCAGGTCGGGGGGAGGACACTCCATCCAAACGAACCAGGGATCACATGGGTCAAAAACGCGATGCCGCATCTACATAGAGAGAAAAGGGAAACATGAACCCATGAAACAAACCGAAAACTATCGCCAGCCAGAAAAATGTATTATAATGAACCACTAAAAAAGGAAATGGTTAAAGCACATCACAACTTCAAATATTTGAAAGTCTGGTAACGTCCAGGTCTTCTTCTCTACAATTGTCTATAAAGCATTGTAGCAAAACCGGGTCTTCATAATTCGTAGTTTTGTTTTTATATGTTACTTTGAACAGATATGGGTGAAACAAGCCAAATCTAGCATTAAGATTCCGCAGTGCTGGTCTCGTATCTAAAAACCGCTTTCTCCTGTCTGCTGTTTCCTTCGCGTAATCCTGTGAAAAGAAGAGATTAGAGCCCTGCCAGGTTATCCGACCCTTAAGTTTGGCTGCTTGTAGCACTCTCAGTAAGTCAGTGTATACTAAAAAATACATAATGATTCCTCTTCAGGGGTGTGGAATTTAATAAAATATCTACTTGTCCATGGGGCAGGTTGCTTCATAAATCTACTTGTCCTGTAATAAAGCCACTTGTCCCTTTGGTGCTATGTAGTGTGGCGACAAATTATGGCAGCAATCTCATTATATAAGAGCTCTGTTATAGCCTCTCTGATTATGCCAGGGCTCATACCATAGTAGTGTTTGAATACTTGCAATCCCCTTATGTTGCTACGTTACCGTAGATCTACATACGGGGCCTGAAGGTAGTGACAAGCAATAGTTCCAGGGTTAGAATCCCCTTTTGAGTCTGTGTAAACCTACTAAATTGCATGTTTTAAGGGTTTTCAACAACTCTTCTCTAATCTTTTCCCATACTGAGAAATGTTGGAAATTTACTCCTGACAATGGCAGGCGTAAACCTTCTTCCAGAGTTAGGAAAAAAGTGTTTGGAGGGAAAGTGAACTTGCAAACACTCAGATTTTCACATGAGCAAATCTACACATGCATATTTGCTCATGCTAAAAATGCAGTTCACAAATATTTTCGAGGAGTACTATTTCTTGTCCTACTTCTGTAAATTCTTGGGAATTCACTAAAGCCGTTTAGCTGCACTTAATGGAAGGACATATACCATGGGTGCACTTTTAAAACTTTCTTAAATAATTGTGCCCCTAATTTGGTCTGGCGTTGACTATGACCTTTTGCGTTTATTAAAATTCTGTCTCTTTCTCTCTCTTTCTCTCTCTGTATTGGCTGGCTTCACTGTGAGTGACTGCATTTTGCTCTTTCACTAGGAGCATATTGGCACACAAAGTAGTTTAGTTCAGTGCCAGTAACTACTGTGGCAGTGTGTGCTTTTTGAGACCAAAAACTATTTTTGCTTTTGCCAATGTTTGTTATAATGGTGAGGGCCGGTAGCTCAGCTCCCACACCAATAAGGTTTTACAAAAACCATGCCAAAACAATTCACACATTGACAAAACTAAAAAGCTGACCACCAATTTCAGACCTACTGTCTTTGCCAATGCTTGTTTATTTGTGTTTCCCATAATCCTATTGAAACTGGTTACACTGATTTTCCATTATGTATATTTTGGGAAATACTAGCATGCATCAACACATGTTAATAAAAGATGCTGCAAAGAAATGTTACCTGAAATTTTACAGTAGTTTAGTGAAATGTTTTTTTTCCTGCTTTCATTTTTTATGAACATTTTATTCTGAAAGCAAAGAATCCTCAATCTTACTTTCAAACTTCTGCAAATATTTGCATCAAATCAGAGAGCATTCTGGGAGCATTATACATAGCCTCACACTGCTAAACTTTGAAAAGGTGTGTACACATTTTTATACTGGAACCACTTGCTGCCCTGATTGTGATCGTTTTTCCTTTCTGTGCCCCCTTGCTGCCCCTGATTGTGATCGTTTTTCCTTTCTGTGCCCCCTTGCTGCCCCTGATTGTGATCGTTTTCCTTTCTGTGCCCCCTTGCTGCCCCTGATTGTGCTCGTTTTTCCTTTCTGTGCCCCCTTGCTGCCCCTGATTGTGATCGTTTTTCCTTTCTGTGCCCCCTTGCTGCCCCTGATTGTGCTCGTTTTTTCCTTTCTGTGCCCCCTTGCTGCCCCTGATTGTGATCGTTTTTCCTTTCTGTGCCCCCTTGCTGCCCCTGATTGTGATCGTTTTTCCTTTCTGTGCCCCTTGCTGCCCCTGATTGTGATCGTTTTTTCCTTTCTGTGCCCCCTTGCTGCCCCTGATTGTGCTCGTTTTTTCCTTTCTGTGCCCCCTTGCTGCCCCTGATTGTGATCGTTTTTACTTTCTGTGCCCCTTGCTGCCCCTGATTGTGATCGTTTTTCCTTTCTGTGCCCCCTTGCTGCCCCTGATTGTGATCGTTTTTTCCTTTCTGTGCCCCCTTGCTGCCCCTGATTGTGATCGTTTTTCCTTTCTGTTCCTGTTTCCCGCCGCTGCGCCTGCGGCCCCGCCCCTCACTGCCCATTCGCTGCCCCATTCCCTGCTCCTCCCTCCCACCTCCCCATTTATGGCGGCCGCTGCGCCCGTCTGCGCCGTGGCCGCGCCCAGCACCAGACCCCCTGGTCCGGGCATCCCCCGCGCCCGCCACATCAACAGACGCCGATACGGCGCCAGCACCCTCCACGCACTCAACCCCGGAAAAGATCACGCCTGCTACCAGGCCGCCCGAGCGCACCCAAGGGCCCTTCACCTGCCGGAACTGCAGCTTCGCCAGCACCCGCCCCGCCAAACCACCGCCCAGGAAAGAACCCAACTACCTCAGATGCATCCTCCTCAACACCCGCTCCGCCCGCAAACACGCCATCGAACTCTGGGACCTTCTCGACTCAACTTCCCCAGACGTCGCATTCCTGACGGAGACCTGGCTGAATCCCGCTTCAGCCCCGACATCGCCATTGCCATCCCGGACGGATACAAGATCACCCGCAGGGACCGCACTGCGGAGTCGGAGGAGGCATCGCCATCGTCCACAGGAACACCCTCAGAGTCTCAACCAACACCGACGACACCCTCAGCACCGCCGAACACATGCACTTCCAGATCCACACCGATCCCAACACCACCCTCAGAGGAACCCTCATCTACAGACCCCCGGACCCCGACCACAGTTCAGCGATTCCATCGCTGACTCCGTCAGCACACACGCCATCGCCTCCACGGACTACATCCTCCTTGGGGACCTGAACTTCCACCTCGAGAACAACAAGGACACCAACTCCACCACCCTGATCGACAACCTCGCCACCCTCGGACTCAGACAGCTCGTGACTACACCCACCCACGCCGCCGGCCACACGCTAGACTCCAACTTTTCCGCAAGCCCACACGTCTCCTTCAACCACACCTCCGAACCCCACTGGACTGACCACCACTGCATCCACTTCACCTACAGGAAGCCCACCACGCACCACCGCACCGAACAAATGCCTCGCCGCTGCTGGAGCAGAGTCACGGAAGACCAGCTAACCACAACCCTCGCCCTGAGCCCACCCGCCGAACCCTCCGACCCCGACACCGCCGCCCGCAACCTCAGACAGTGGATCGACGACTGCGCCAACACCCTCGCCCCGCTCAAGAATCCGCCCAACAGCCACACCAGCAAGAAAGCCACCTGGTTCACCGAAGACCTCCAGGCCTCCAAGCGAACATGCCAAAAACTGGAGAAGATCTGGCTCCACGAACGGACAGCGGACAGCTACGCCGCCCACAAGAGCGCCACCCGCAATCACCATCACCTCATCAGATCCGCCAAAGGGCCTCACTCAAAGACCGCCTAGACAACAACGCACACAACAGCAAAGAGCTCTTCAACATCGTGAAGGAACTCTCCAACCCCAGCTCCAACACCAACGACATCCAGCCGTCGCAAGACCTGTGCGACTCGCTGGCCACCTCCTTCCACCGCAAAATCGCCGACATCCACGACAGCTTCAACACCACGATCGCCCCGGCAACCACCGAGACCACTGCCCCCACAACCACCAACCGCCTGCTCTCCTGGACCAACATCAGCGGCGAGGACACCAGCGAGATCATGAACACCATCCACTCCGGTTCACCGCTAGACCCGTGCCCTCACCACATCTTCAACAAAGCCAGTACAGCCATCGCACCCCATCTCCGGAAAATAATCAACATCTCCTTCGAGACAGCAACCTTCCCGGAAAGCTGGAAGCACGCCGAGATCACCGCCTTACTCAAGAAACCCAAGGCAGACCCCAAGGACCTCAAGAACTTCCGACCCATCTCTCTGCTCCCGTTCCCCGCGAAGGTCACCGAGAAAATCGTCAACAAACAAGTGACCCGCTACCTCGAGGAGAACAACATCCTGGACCCTTCCCAGTCCGGCTTCCGCAGCAACCACAGCACCGGAAACCGCCCTCATCGCCGCCACCGATGACATCAGGACCCTGCTAGACAACAGAGAAACAGCAGCCCTCATCCTCCTGGACCTATCAGCCGCCTTCGACACGGTCTGCCACCACACACTACGAACACGCCTTCACGACGCCGGGATCCAAGAGAAGGCCCTGGACTGGACCACATCCTTCCTTTCCGGCAGAACACAAAGCGTCCGCCTCGCCCCCTTCCGATCCAAGGCCACCAAGATCATCTGCGGCGTACCCCAAAGGCTCCTCCCTCAGCCCAACGCTGTTCAACATCTACATGGCACCCCTCGCCCACGTCGCCCGACAGCATCAACCTCAACATCATCTCCCTACGCCGACGACACCCAGCTGATCCTCTCCCTCACCAAAGACCCTCACACCGCCAAAGCCCACCTCCACGAAGGAATGAAGGCCGTCGCCCGAATGGATGAGGACCAGCCGCCTGAAGCTGAACTCGGACAAGACGGAGGTCCTCATCCTTGGTTCCAACCCTTCAGCCTGGGACGACTCCTGGTGGCCAACATCACTGGGAACAGCCCCGCCACCCACCGACCACGTACGCAACCTAGGGGTCATCCTCGACCCCACCCTCTCCATGACTAAGCAGGTCAACGCCGTTTCCTCATCCTGCTTCAACATCCTCCGAATGCTCCGCAGGATCTTCAAGTGGATCCCCACCGAAACAAGAAAAACAGTCACCCAGGCCCTCGTCACCCAGCAGGCTGGACTACGGAAACGCCCTCTACGCAGGAACGACGGCTAAGCTCCTGAGGACGGCTGCAACGCATCCAGAACGCCTCTGCACGTCTTATCCTCGACATCCCCGACGCAGCCACATCACACCCCACCTGAGACCTGCACTGGCTCCCTGTCAACAAGAGGATAACCTTCAAGCTCCTCACCCACGCACACAAAGCACTCCACAACTCCGGACCAGCCTACCTCAACAGACGACTCAGCTTCTACACCCCCACCCGCCAGCTCCGCTCGACCAGCCTCGCCCTCGCCACAGTCCTCCGCATCCGGAAAACGACCGCCGGCGGCAGATCCTTCTCCCACCTCGCCGCCAAGACCTGGAACACCCTCCCCACCAACCTCCGACAGACCCAAGACCTACTGGCCTTCAGAAGACTCCTCAAGACCTGGCTCTTCGATCAGTAGCAGCACCACCCCCCTCTTCCCCGAGCGCCTTGAGACCCTCGCGGGTATGTAGTGCGCTTTATAAGTGACATGATTGATTGATTGATTGATTGACCCTAATAATAAAGGCTTTCACTTAATGAACTATAAATACAAGTTTGAGCAGCATTAACATATGGACAAAAATATCACCTTAACTGCAGACAGTGCCCTACCCTGATCCATAATTTGGTACTGCTAACTGGCAGCCAAAGGTTTTGTGCTGCAGGGGGTTGGGCCTACTTGTCCCAAGGACAAAATACACATGAAAACTTGTTGCCCTCGACCCCAAACAATATGTCCTGGGCGTCAGGCTATAGGAATTCCACATCCCTGCTCTTTTTTTGGTAGACAAAGCTGAAGAGCGTGGATTGTGACCCAAGCGATGTGCTCTCTGGATATTGAGTGTTGGAGAGTCAGGAATACCCAGAATTTTCGGAAGAAAAGACTTGAAAAATGAGATAGGATCTGAACCTTCCTGACCTTCTATCAGACCATATATACGTAGGTTATTACACCTGTTGCGGTTTTCAATTTGTTTTATAAGAGATGTAATTTCTGATTGCATTGTGGGGATTTGATTTACCACAACTTGTATAGAGTCGACACGTTGTTCCACTTGCACAACCTTGTTTTCCATACATGACCACTAATCCTCCGAAGCTTGCAGACGGTTATTGGTCTCTTCCATATAAGGACGAAGTGCACAAATTTCCTCCAGAAGTAAGTCCATAGATGTGGGTGGAGGAGAGGTGGCAGGAGATGGAGGATCCTTTTTAATACGTTTGTCAGGTGAGAGAGTAGAAGTAGCCGATGGTTTGGTCATAAGTTTCGAAGTTGGAAGTGGAATGTTAGACGGAGATGTGGAAGTACCCACTGGAGGGGCTACGGTATTACAAGGTCCCTCTTCCATGTTGGAACGAAGAATGTTGAAAGGATTGTAATCCTCAAGCTGAGATGACGAAGTAGATAGGGTGGAAGTGCGTCTCACTGACTTTGTTCTCCCCATAAACAGACAGAAAAAGAATGTCACTGCAGTAAGGTTACTTGAAGTAATAGGAAACCGCATACTGTTAAAATTATTTAGATAGTGTTGGAGGAGATTATTGAACTTGTAAGAGAAAATACATTGGCGTATTTATAGCATAGATTCAAATCATGTACGATACTTGAGACACTTCCCTCAAAAGGAGGTACCCTGTAGATCACTGCATTGTAGAAAATCCAGTAGAAGAGTATCTCATGCGGATTCCTGTTAAACAATTACTCGTCAGCATGATTCTTTAACTACCTTCTCCAGTTTTCCTCAATAAAAGATGCTCATAGGAGATGAAATGTGTGTATCAAAAGTGTACGAGGTAGTAAGAAAGCCATCAAAATTGAAGTGTTGTGAGGAGAGCAGAAAATTTGGACACAACGGGAATTCAAGATGGCGGTTGCGAGTCACGTGAGGCAAACGCGCCGCTCGTATTTATTGTAAAAAGGGGGTCAAAAAATGCTCAGCAGGCCGGCGAAAATCACATAATTCAATTCAGGGGCTCTTCAAACGTCGAAGGGCCCCACCCTTGCGGCTGGAACTTAGGTTCGTCCGAGCGGAGGTCGAAAATTCCCCCAAGGTGCCCCGGATCCTCACCGGAGAGCGGCCATCTTTTCTTGGCGTCAAGCCACGCCCCAGGTAATAGACAACTTAATCCTCTTCTTTTTAATGATCCATTTCTGCCACACTCTGAGTGCAGGGTTACATTGAATACGTGGAGTTATTTTTGTTCATTAGGTGATGTTCAAATGCACTGCACCTTATAGTCGATAAAATGAATAGTTAGTCTATTTGGTGTGTCCACCTGAAATATAAGGGTCGACTATGAACACTAAAACACTTTTTGATAGTGACTTTATGCATAACATTTTCATTAAAACAAATATATGTTTATATATAAGGCATAATCCTTTTTCTGCTAAACTTCAATGCACTTGGAGAACACATGTACTGACAAATCAGCAAGAATCATTGCTACAGTCTGTATTCAAAATGATATTCTATATGAATGAATCAATAGCTGGGCAATTGAGCTTAACATTAAGTTCAATCCAATCTGTTTTATTGAAGGTGGTCATTTTGCTGCTGCTGTTCAATTAAAACTAGGGATGTGGAAAATTAATTGCATCTGCTTGTCTGGTGACATTTTATGGAGAATAAAAAAAAGAGCATGTGATTCATGGGCAGGTCTCTGAGTTGGCACACCCATACTTGCATATTGACTTGATCTACCTTGAGAATGAACAGTCACTGGTGCACTTTTACGCAAAAAGATAATTTCAAACCTGACAAGCTTTAACCTGTGGGTGTGTTTAAACTTTGTAAGCTGAGGCTGGGGCCTGGTCAGAGCTTTTCACCACACCGAAGCAATGGCGCTTTCCTGGGACCTGTGGAACACCATCATGAGTACTTTGCCGCACTGCAGTCTGGCGAATGGAGCTGAACCCAGCGGCTGTGACCTGTAGGAGCTTTGAGCGCAAGCCAATGCCAGGGCTTCTCACCCTGTTTAAGGGAACCCTTCCTGAGCCTGAAGACTTGTACGGAGACTCCAACGGAGCATGGAAAGCCCATGCTGGGCCTGTGCCAGGATGTCCTGGCTCATTTGGAAAACTGATGGTCAGTGTCTGCAGCCCAAGATGCCAGGCCTGACACAACTCTGTATGGGAACCCGGTCAGAGTTTTTCACCCTGCTGTAACCGGTGGAATACTCCAGTTGCCCACAAGACCCTGTCCCTAGCCCTCTGTGATGCTGCAGGCTGCCGAATGGTAACCTACCCGAGGCCGGTCAGAGCTTTCATCCCTGCTCAAGAGGGGAAAGAGCACCTCACACATGCCTTCAGGAGTAGCTGGGAACATGTAGTGTTTGCGCCACACCCCCGGAGGAGAGACAGGTCTGAGTTAGCAACGCTGACCGGCCAAGCGTCCGGCCCTCCGTCCAACCGGTCAGCCAGCCACCTACCAGATGGATGGATGTCCGGCCGGCGACCAGGTTGTCATTCACTACCTGGCAATCAGGGAAACCGCTATCCAGCGTTGCCATGCACACGGAGGCCAGTGCTCAGGAGGCCAGTGCTCAGGAGGCCCTTCTGTGAGCCACTGACCGGTTACCTCCCTACCTTGAGGCACCTCTGCTGCTTCCTGCTCAGGCCAGGGGAGCATGCCCCTGATTCCTGAACCTGGTTGTGCTGGGCAGGGGGAGATAACTGGTAGTGGAGGCAGCCTCCATTTGAACCGTGCCCCCTCCCTCCGCCTGCAGAGGGATACATGGTGCAGGCAACCACAGATGGAGACTAAAGCTTTGGTCAAAGAATGACTTTTAACAGATCACAGCTAGATAGCTCCTCTGCCACTAAGGAAACACTGACCCAGAATTAGGTTGCCTGCTAATGATTTAGCACCAGGTGCCCCACAAACATGTGGTGCACTTGGGGTGATGGAGGCTGCCCTCTTTTGTCTGCACTCCGGTCCCCAAGCAAGCGGCTCTATGCGCTGGCCCAGAGGCAGGCTATCTGAAGCCTTCAGAGGCTCCACGGTACTGCTCTGTCATTATGGTTAAGGGGAGATTCTGACTTGGAGGCATTCAGCTGTAATCCCACAGATGGTAGCTTTTCCTCCTTGGCTTCTCTGCTAAGCACATACACCAAATGTTTGAACCTGCAGGATTACTTTTGCCACAATACCTCATCAGTTGGGTCAATCTAACCTGTCTCATGATGCTCTAAAATCAGCTTACATTCAAAATGTTTATTCGATTTCAACAAACTAAAGCCATAAACGACATCAACAATAAAAACAATACATCAATCACATTGTAAAGATTTCCTTAGTCTGACAGCACCTGATAAAAAACAAACCAGATAAAAAGAAGTATGTGCATCAGACAATAGCTCCAAACAAAACAAATTCAGTCATACTTGTTTAAAATGTTTACCAGCAAAAAAGGGAAAAAGGAAAGACTTCTGCAAGCTATTATAAAAAGAGCAAAACATCATGAAGAGCATAGTGTTTGTGTCAAAACGCAATCACATCTACATGGTACAGAAGGAATCCCCCTGGGTACAACTAACTGATGATGAATTATGTTGAGTTTTGAAGCGGGTCAATAAAAACAATGATCGGGCATACCAAATGATAAATAAGGCTGTAATGTCGGTGAGGTTTTCAACAGGACATAGGCTGTTTCTCAGGACCTATTCATTTCAAACCAGTCTCTCTCCTTTGATTTCAAGGCCATAAAGGCCGCCTTGTTCAAGGCAACTTTGCTACTAGCAATGGTTTCTGGGCAGGACGTCCCAATCTGTCAAAGCATGTTTTGACATAATTTACCCATGCAATTCTATAGACTCGATTGAAGGACAAACATTCCTTCAAAATCAAATGATTAAGGCCCTTTTCTGATTAGAACCAGACATAGTCTCAATAACAAAGGCTGCAACTACAAGGTATTAGACAAAAAGCTTAGCCAAAGCTACTCGTAAATAATAAATGAATGTTAGCATTGAGGAAGGCATAGGAGACTCCTTAAAAACATGTTCTTCATTACATGAAAGGTTGGTATGGAACCACATTTTGCTGCCATAATCGGCAATGAAAACACAGTTAGCTTTATAGATATCCAACATGACCTTGATGGATTTACGACCCAGCCTTTTAAAAAAAACAGAGGCTATGCTCCTGGCAAAAGTATTGTGTCTAGAAGCAACCAGAGGGGACCAGGTCATAGCCAAATCAAACAGCACTCCTAGATATGGGAAAGTTGCCATTCGACTGATAGTGTTGCCTTTAACACTGAAGGCTCTTGTTTTAGTAGACCACCATAACATGAGATTTAATGAAATTGGTTCCCAGATGCAAACTGCTCATGAAGTGCACAAACTTATTTAAAAACGCTCTAGCCCCAAAGTTGTACTGAATATGAGGACACAGTCGTCAGCATAGAGCAGCACTGGTCTGGTATCGATCGTAGGCCAATCCGGGGCATGCCCCCACCGTCGACAAGTGCTTTTCCAAATGAATTCGATGTACAGTAAATAAAAATGGCGCCAAGATACAAACTTGGTGCACCCCCGATTAAGAGTTAAGTGCATGGTGAATTCCCTATTGGACCCTTGCCTGACGAAAGCAGGCAGGTTAAAGTGCAATTTGTGCTACAAGTTAACAAGCCAAACTTCCATGCCCAAGCGCAAAATTATATCCCAGAATTTCTCCCTGTTGACTCTGTCACATGCTGAGCTTAGATCCACGAAAGCTAGATGTATGGCTTCTTGCTTGGGGACTGGATATTTATTTACAATAAAGTACAGATAAAGACATTGTTCGACTTCCCAAGGCCAGGCCACAAACCATACTGAACATCAGATAATATACTGCAATCATTGACCCCGGTCATTAACCTGCTTAAGACCATTCGTCCTATGATCTTCACCACTGAACTAATCAAATAAACTGGGCAGTAACAACCCGGATCGGTTCTGTTGCTTTTCTTAAATACAAGCACTTTCACAGAGGTGGACATCATCTTGGGTAATGACTGCCTAACAGCCGAGTTGATGTAAAAGGTAATCGGGGCAGCCCAGAGTACTGTTAGATTTAAAAATGTCCATAGGCACCCCATCAAGACAGGAGGCCTTGTATTTGGAAAGCTCTTGGATAGCATCTCTGACCTCTTCCCAGGAAAAGTTAATACATGACGAAGACGCGGAGACAATGTTAGGTGCATCATAGATGGCTTTAAAATGGCTGACCCATCGATCAGGCAAAATATTGGAAGACAGGGCGGGCTCTACTAACTGCTTGAATACAGGAAGATTAATAAGCTTCCAAAATCTACAACAGTCCCTGGACATTCATGGGTGAACGATCCAACGCTTCTGAATTCTGCTTCAAAAATGAGCCCACATAAAAGGATTAAAAAGCAACATCACTATGAACTTTCAGGCACTGGGCATATTGTTACCCGGTGGATTGAGCCCTGGGCACCGTTCCCACAGGCCTGCTGCTAGAGCTAAGACTGTGGTCCCGGTGAAAGCCTGTCATCCCAGATGAAGCAAGGGGCCCCTACCAGGGCCTTCTAAACCCTGTCCTGGCCACTATTCTTTCTTGTTCTTAGTACACACTGAGTTTCAGAGGAGGCAATCAAGTGAATGTATCTAACCTCATGGAGACATGAATGTGCTTGATTCTGGAAATGAGCCAGCATCGGGACTTCCAAGGTTACAAGGCCATCTGGTTGCACCGGGCAATCCAGATGGCTGTATTCTTAGGATGGACATCCCAAGCCCTGGCCTGGCACGGGGTGGGGTTTCCTCATTGTACTTAACTCAGGTCCTGGTCAGATCTTTTCACCCCACCAAAGCAGGGAGGTGCTCGTGGAGCCTGTGGAGCCCCGTCCTGGACACTTTGTGGCTTGGCAGATGGACTTAGGGAGACTAGCACCTAGGGGCTTTCACCTCCGGGGCGGCTGGTCCTCCTACCTGGGTCCTGATCAAAGCTTTCAGCCCTGACGAGAGGCTCTCCTGGAGCTTGCAGAGCCCTGTTCCTTGTGGCTGTCAGGTGAAGGGAGGCCTGGCCCAGGGAACCCTGGGCCTGCTGGAACTCTTACCCGGTTACTGGTCAGAGCTTTCCACCCCACTAGAATGAGAGACTGGCCATCTGATTCCTTGTTTGTGTAAGCTTCCCTAAAGCCTCTGCCCCACCCTGGCGGAACAACCAAATGAAAAGTGGGTCACCCATACCCTGCTGAATGGATCCAACCTAATGGTGCCCTGAGTGAGCTTAATTCTTCAGATAAGCTATCATTGGGACTACGCGGGCAGGTCAGAATTCTGAACATGGAGTTGCTTATTTACTTGGGTGTTTTTATCTTCCTCCTTTTTTTTCCCCCCTCATTTATCATATGAAATGTCACCAGTGACATTGGTGTGACAATTTTCGTACACATCTGGGTGTGATAAATGTCACAAGGGTAATTCCGCAGTCCGAGATGTAATTTCACACTCCCATATTTAAAACCTTGAAAATGCCCTTGTTCTATAACAAGGAGGACTTACTTTGAAAGAATGTGATAAGTGTAAGCTGTTGCTGTCAAAAAAACGATTGCAGAGCATTTTCCATGCTAAAATGCTTGTTCTCCCTCTCAGTGGATAAATACTCAAAGCTTCAATGTTTATTCTACAGGAATAGCGATTTTTCTAATGAAATGTAGATCACTTGAAATTTGCTTCAGTATTTAAAGTAGGAAAAACAAAGATGGACACTATGCTTTCATTTCAGATCGTGCCCATGAACAAAACCTTCTTTGGCCCTTGTTACTAGTTTGGGGAGTGTGGAGTAGGTATTTATCATACCTAGTAAATACCATTACTCCAGGGTGAGGTATTTACCAGCTTTGGTAAATAACTCCTACTCTGAGTTTTCAGCTGGAAAATGAAGCATAACTTGAAGGATCGTTTTTTACCCCCAGTAAATTCTGGCAAGTCAAACCTGCTGCAATTTATCAGGGAAACTTTGAGGGTATGATATTTGTCACACTGTTCATAATTCTGATCTCTATATAAACTCCTGTCTAAACAGTGATCTGAATCTAGCCATGAAATTGCATTACGGCCTCAGTGTTTGCCGACCTGGAAGGTGAAGCATGTCTTTGTTCAAGCTGGTTTCCATGTTATATGCACTCAGCCTTTTTTTTTTTTAAGTGGTTGCATGTTAGAGAAGAGTGCAGCATGATTGAGATCTTCAGCACTCCTCATCCAAAAGCCACTGGTTCATCATTCCGAATTTGCTCAGCACACAGAACTCCTGTACTATGAACCTACTCTACACCTTACATCCAGAGCTGGTGGAGTGTGGTGAACCAGGTATGGTACATCAATTCTGAATAGCAAGGCTTCAGATGAGGATATTTAACCCAGCTTCTATCAAAATTGTGATATTCACCAATGCAATTTGAGAATAAAATACAGACGAGCCAGTTTACTGAGTGTCTTCTGCACTATGTAAATGCTTGACTTTTTAGCATTTTATAAATCCATTCTCAGTAAAGCAAATTTCATGTGTTACATATTGAGGTGCTGCATTTTTTAATAGGACACATTTATCTAATAAGCCGCATAGGTATTAGAAGATGTGTGCAAAACTCTTGGCATGTGCTTGACTGGGGATTTCACCCATATATCCCACCTCTCCTCACTGTGTTATATGAACTAATCATTGAAGGCTAAGATCAGTAAACCCTACAGTGTAGTGTGCAGGAAGTTACATGGAAAGCTCAAATGTAATGTTCTTAATTATTTCCTACAGGAAAGTAAAGCATGTGCTTTTTTTTGGGAAGTCTCTTGTGAGGCTTACACAAACTTCTTACAGAATCAAACTTTGCACGCAATCGACAAATGACTCATTCAGTCTTGTATAGTTGAGAATCCAGCAAGGATTTTTGGGTGACATTGCAGGTTCACATGGCTTTGCAAAGGCCTAGTGTGAGCGTGTTTCAGATGCAAAGCATGTCAACATGAATGAACCATCCTACAACACTGGGATTTTCTGCAGCAAGGCATCAAATGACATTGTTGCTGGACTCTGCAGCTAAGGACACTTGACATAAAAAAAATCTGGGGTTCCTCATGTGAGCTGGAGAGTGCCTTCAACTCCAGTTTCATGCAGACTGCCAATCTGTGGGAGGGACAAATAGCTGGAATGTATCATCACTAATGTGTGCTCTTCCACTTTCGCTCCATCTACCCACAAACAGTATACTTCAGTTTTGATGCTCTAAACAGTTGACAAATTACCCACTAAATGCAGTTAAGTGAGTTATTAGATTTAAATTTTTCTCCTATAAAAACGGTGATATTGATAACACCTAGTTGGAAATAAATTTGGTTGGAGCTGGTTTTGGCTGTAACTCATAAAACCCCTCTTGCCCCCCTCCCTCCACCACCCGCCTGATGTGGGTAAAACATCATCATAAATTGAAATTCGAGGGACTTTGTTGGGTTGCTAATTCCAGGAGTAGGAAATTTACAGGTTAAATCATTTGTCTTTATTTACGGTAGGTGGTTAATTGAAAAATAAACTAAATGGGTTTGGGTGAAATTTTGCAGGGGGATTATTAAGGCCAACGTTACACAAGTAATGTGTCTGACACTGCCTACAAGCTCAAAGGAATTATAAATCTTAAACAAAAATATATTTGTGTGTATTTGAGGTGTACTTCTTCTAAACATTGCCTTTAATCATTACAACTGCTGTATGAAGAATAGCAGTGTGTTTGTCTTGAAGGAAAATGTTGACATCTTATGCTATATAGCTACCCTTTTCATATTGTAGCTGTCTGTTTAACACAACATTTCTTTTCTTTATTTTTGTTGTACAGCTTCAGAAAAACTGCCTTTTGTCACTGTGCAGCGACCGGATACTGCAAGATGTTCCTTTTAACAGGTAGGTATTTAATTGAGTACCAATGTAAAGGGATGCATTCTTTTTAAAAAAATAAAAAAAAGAAAAACATTTATGCAAACTCTTGATGTGTTTTTGTGTTTAGCGCCTACATTTTTTTTAAACTAATATAAACCACATAGGTATTGGTGTATGGTACTGCTAATGTGCACATGGAAATTCCAAACTTAATTTTTTTCATGTAGTCAAAAATAGCATGATGTAGAGCATTTAAATCATTTATGCTCTCCTGTATTAAACAAGTTACTGATTTTTAGAAAGTGCAAATGGCACATCTGTGGATAATTTAGGGCACATCTTTATTTAATTTAAAATTTCATTAAGATGCCTGTGAGTTGCAAGTGGAAATGCCGCATAGCATGTTAAATGGTTTTTAAAAATGAGGCAGCAACGCTTCAGTCAAATGGAGTGAGACTTGCATGCACTATTCTAAAGAATAAACCTTGAAAATTGATTTGTTTTTACCGTAGCAACGTGTAAAGGATTTACAGGTCATCCAATGGACTAATCATGTTTCATTTACAGGCTTTGACTCGGCCAGCCTCTGCCATAAGGGCTGTACAAATCTAAGAAAGGATGTACTCATAATAAAAGATCATGTAATGTTTTAGGAGAAGGCATTCAATGGTGCCATCTTACAAATAAAGATGATGAGTGGGGGATGACAAAAAATTAAACAAACCACAAATGAATCTAAGACTGAAGACTATACCTGCTTGCATTTCTTGTGTCCAGTCCCTTACCTGCATATATAATTTATGTGCAAAATGTGCTTATCAGTATTATGCACATGTGTTGTGAAAGTTCTCTTTATCGATTTGATCTCGGCATTTGAGGATTGCATGTTAAAAAATAGAATACCATGATGTAGGTTTAAAGAAATGGAGGTATAAGAAAGTGGTTAACTGGATTGTCTATGGAAAATACATAATGTAGAAATAAATGGTGACTTTTATAAAAACAAAAATTCCTCTAAATTATCTTAAGGGTGAATTAGATTCTATGCACAATTTCACTAACCCATTACACTTGGATCCTCCATAACCCTAAGATTTTTTGCCCTTACACCACGTGTCTGGCAGTTTTAGAATGGGGACGGGGCGAGAAATAGCCCTGTACCCATGCCCGGTTTCTCCTGTACCATCTTCTAATGCCATTACTTAGAACTTTAATTGCACTAACCAATAAGCTTATGTTATTCCCATCCCTTACCACAACCCTGACAGAGCCTTACTCCAAAGCGGATACCACCCCTTAATCCAACCCAAGCCAGAATATCTTCTGTTACACCACCTCGTACTCTAACCCTAATCCTAGCTTGCCCCTTGAAGTTAGCTTAACTCTATCCCTTAAATCAACAAGAGGGGTGACAAAATGGGATATCACTCTGCGCTTACCTGAAAGGCAACACAATATAACAAATCCAAAGTAATCAAAATGATGCTCATACTGGAAGAATGTTCACCCCACATCCAAAATTCGGGACCCCTAACCGGGTCCAGTACGTTTTGAATAAACCCGTTGGAACACACAAGTCAGTACATAAGCATAATTTGCGTTCATAATCCTTCACTCTTCCATTGTTGTTTTCCATTAAATTCTGGACTCCAAACGCCAAAATGTAAATCTTGGACTCCAAGTCATTTATTTTGGTATATCCACAGAGCTTAATGTCACAGTAGCCAACACGTGTTTCGTCGACAATTTCGACTTCTTCAGGGCTACAATATTAAAGAAAATAACAATATAGACATACTGGGTTTGATAAAAAGATAAACAATTAGAAGCAACATAATTGCCCCCACCACTATCTCAAAGTGTACTTTTCTCGTATGCGTACAATGTGACCAAATTGCATGCGTATAGTTTGGGTAGGCATGCAAAATCAAAAAAACATCTAGTGTTTTATACCAGGTATCAACTTCTCAAGTGACTTGTATAAGCATAACGACTGTCAAAATTATAAGAGACCACTAACAACAAATTTTGATGAGAGAATATTATATTGCACAATTCTACATTCCTTAGTAATCACGAGGTCGGGGTAATCATATAAACCAAACTCACATGCAGGTGAAGAGCAGAAAGGGCATTGGGACCTATTACTTCAGATTCTTTGATAGGGGCAAAGTTAACAGCACAGTCGTTTTGTGATGAGGCACCACTGGTTCTGTTATGACCTATATATGACTAAGTCAATCTTATCCCAGAGCCAAACCATCCAGCAATGGACATTGTCATCAAGGATTTCATATATGATCTAAAAGAGTCTGAAAGGGATTACTCACCCTGTCATGTCGAATTTAACACTTAGGCTGTGTGTTCCTTTCATGTATCAGCTCTCCAAATTATAAAACCTAAAAAGTTCCCAATAGGTAATATTAATATCCTTCTCCATACGCTATTACAAGGTCCCATAACCCGTATATGTATTCAGATTTAAACTTACCAAAAAGCTAACCACTTCTCTGTTTCAGAAGCGAGACGTAAATTATTTAAAACGGCAATTCCTCTTGCTTTGATTAAGCTCTGTAAGAAACATAACCAAAACATACTGTCAGAAACAAAGGCTACCATGGTATATTGTTTCCAAATTATTTAAAACTTATCTTATGGACAAATTCTGAAACTTACCAATATTGAACGGTATCTGGACGCACTGAGAGTACTCCGCGTGAGGTGGCGTTCGGCACGGGCGCCATGTTTCTTTGCCGATATGTACTTGAATAGGACTTTGCATTAATTAACTATTAAGGGGCAACCCTTTAACCCTGGGAACCTGGGCTACTGATTGCAAAATAGGACAGTGGTTCCCTTGGGGGGAGTCATTATGCCTAAACCTCCTAGGTTAAATATTGTAATCCAGAAACCTATGGATCAATTCATACAGTACATTTAATTGAATACATTGTATCCAGTTTCAGGTGATCAAAAAAACAACGCAGTGAAAGTGAATAGTGACATTTGTGAAAGGTTGTGCGTTGGTGCTGTACAACAAATTGTATACATATATAGACATATAATAAGGGGCTGATGAAATGCTTATTCTCAACACTACTTGAAATAAGAGTATGGTGCGTGCATCATAACATATCCTATAAGTCTCTTGTCAAAGTTTCAACCCTATTGAATGTAATTTGGCAGGGCCATCATCAGGACAGCAAGAAATTGGTAGCACCCTGTACAAAAGGAAAAAATCATCCATTCAAATCAATTCAAAACATTAATGTGGATTTGGTAAATGGAGGTTGACAGATATCGCCCCATTGCTGGAATCTGGTACCGTCTTATGATAGGATAGACAAGACCTCCAGTGATCAGATGCACTCTATAGACGATAGAAACATCCAAGCTGTCGAGAGAGCAAGTCGCATGGAGAACATGGTGCTGGGACACCTCTGACTCCTTCTTGTTGTCTGAGACTCTTTGTTCAGCCTCCATAACTATATCTACCACTTTCCTCCAGACCTCTCTCATTAGCGCTAAGTCTACTCCCACTTCTCCAATGTGAGTCTCTAGTGGCACACTGGTGCCTTTGATTGCACACAGAATAGCTTCTGTGTCCGTCATTTCAGGAAACTGTGTTTCCTCATCTCGATCATTGTGTTTATCACCTGAAGTGACTTTGCCTCCACTCGCGCTCACAGAGGGCTGGGCATATTTGTCAAATTCGCCCTGGCTGGTTATCTGTCCTTTCTTCTTTTTACCATCCCAGGATGTTGCCATATGGAGAGGCTGCGAGCCCTTTTCGCCACATGTGCCATCTGTCAGCAGCTCCTCACGTTTTCCTAATGGTGTTGTTCAGTCTCTCGCTTTGAGCCCATGACTTTCGCAGGGTTTGGCTACCATTCCAGCAAGGTGTCTGTTACCGCCTGGGGGCCCAGACATAAATCGTAAGCGGGGCTACACAAACAACAGACAGCCTGTATCTCCCATAACACCAATGTGCCTCTTCAATTTGATGCTGTCTGTTGGGCCCCACCTGGGCTCCAGTGTTGCAGACCTGATAAAACCAGTCAACTCTCCCAGACCGAATAGCTGGCCTGGAAATCACCCCTAACCTTTTCATGCAGGATCAATTCCCGGGACTTTCCTGAGACCTCTGCACAGTGCCACCAGGCCTGAAGTTCTGTCCCACTCAGTCTGTCTTTTATTTGTCAGGCATATATATTTTCCTCCAGCCAAATCCGACTTGTGAGGAGTCTCTGTAGAATTGACTCGGGCCCCAAATCATGCGCTCCACCTTCTCTGCTCAAGCTTCGCCATGCATGGCCTCCTTCTTCACGCTGTCTTCGTAGTCTCAAAGTGGCATTGCCAGGCCGGAAGTCAACCGCGCTGTGAAGAACACCTTCCCGGGAACTGCTTCAAGCGCAGATGCCACACACTGTGCCATAGGAAGGCTCCTCAGGACCTCACCTTCCACCAGAGCAAGTCATGCTTCCTGTGGTGCCCCTCTGTGGCTTTGGTAGCAGAGAGCAAGCTATGGCCCGCCGATGTTCGCCTCCAGGCCAATTGAGAAACTCTTCTCAAGGTTCTGCAGGTCTCACAAACTGCTCACAGGGTTGTGGGATCCAGATTAGTTTATTGTGATCAGAATTATGTTGGATTTATGGGGATTCAGCAAATGTTCGCCAGTCTTGCCTGTCTGGCTCCACCCCATCTCTCATATTACCCCAATCATAAACCTAACCTTTACCCTACCCCAGAGACGTTTTAAGGCAAAGTCAAAGTGGGCAGTTGCCCTGAGCCCACCTTCCTTTGGGCCCCCTGAGAAACTGAAGTTTCTCTATCTCACCTCTTTCTATTGCAATATTTCAACTTCTCTCTTCCTGTCTCTACCTCAGACTATGTCTGTCTTTGCCAACTGTCATCTTAAAGATTTTGGGGGGGTCATGGAAAGATAAATGTCAGCGTTTTTGTGTGACCCCATTTCTGCATGTTTTTTGGCATAATGCGGGCTTAAATTAGCAGAAAATGGGTAATAGAAATCAGAGCTGTTTTTTGGCATAATATGGGCTTCAACTAGCAGAAAGCCTGGTAGCAGAATTCAAAGCTGTTCCGAACAGGGGCACACAAACCTTTTCTTGCCAGAGGCCTCAAAACTCCTTAAGATGACATTGCCCTTCCCTACCCTACCCTAACCTAACCTCTGGAATATTTAAAAGGATCTTCTTAAATCAAATCTCAGCTGTCAGTCATCTCACATATTTTGCCTTTTGCTGGACTCTGTATGTATTTTTGCTGGATTTAGAACACTGTACTTTACCCCTACTAACCAGTAGTAAAGTTTCTGTGCTCCCCTTTTTAAACATGGTCAAATTGGTGTTAGCCCTAATTGACATAATGAATTCACCTATAAGTCCCTAGCATATGGTACAGTACTGTAACCAGCGCCTGTGAATTGAATGTCATTAGTGGACTGCAGCAGCTGTTGTGCCATCCACTACAGTGGCAGTGCAAGCATGGCTTTAGGCCTACTATTTTAGCCTGACTGGAGCAGTGTATAAACTGAAACTCGACCTGCCAGAATAAACTCTTTTAACGGGCCAAACCCTTCCTTTCAGATAATAATAAGTCACACCAATGTAGGCCTTCCAGCCCACAAGGTAGGGTGAATGGTATTTAAAAGTAGGACATGTAGAAATGTAATATTAACATGTCTTTACAGTGACTAGTACCTAAAACTATTTTCGCTGTGGCAGACATAGCTGTCCTATGTAGAAAACCACATCACAGATTAAAATACTAATACTTTATCTCTGGAATGAGACCAGCTAGAAAAATATTTAGACAACTATTTGTAAAAGTTATTAAAAATCCAATGCAACTGTGAAGTTTAATTTTAATAAATATTACGGAAAAGTAACTTTTACAAAGTTACCTTTTTCTCTTCCTGAAGTTCTGAAAGCTAATTTACATTGACTCCAGCTTCTCCCAGTCAGTAAATAGACATGAATAGATGTGAAATGTCTCCCACAAGCAAACAATAGGCTGACTTGAATGGGCAGAGATGGCTCTTCTGAACTTCACAGAATACGCTTGACAGGCCTGCTGGGTTCACATATACCACTTGGGGCACACTTGAAAGGGCAGAGAAAAGGATGCCAAGACAATTATTGTGGTTTAACTGTGTGGTTGCTGAATGACTCTGCTTTTGTCCTAGTAGACTTCTGTCTCTGGGTGTATTGTGGGTACAGTGGCTGCCTTAAACTGGGTTTTAGTGTTTGATGTGGGAGGACACTAGGATTACCAAAGTATATTCCCGACACACCTCCACCCCTCAGGGCCCACGTTTAGGGTGGCCAAAGATTTTCACCATCTTGAAAATGCTCCACGTTGGTAGGGTTGCCCCTTGTACTTTTACCCAATTGATTATGGTGTGCCCAGGAGTCATTCCCACCAAGTAGCTAGTGCCAGGCATAAATGTGGCACCTCTAGGCGCCCATTTTAGAACACTTCCTGGACCTGCAGAAGATCAGAAGAAGACTGAACCTGCTGTCTGTGGCCTTAGAGGAGCCCTGAATGATTGGACCTGCTCCCTCTTTTACGCATACCAAAGAAGTGGACTCCAAGGGTCAGTTAGCTTACCTCCTGTGTGGCTTAAGGCAAACAACAAGCTGCAAGGGGCCTTTTTCTGGAAGTACTCAGCTGACCAGTGGCAACTGGACCTGGACCCCATCCTCCTCTTGGCCTCTGCCTGACACCCCCTGAGTCTCTCAGTGCCTCTCTTGAGGTCCTTGGGGATTTAAAAGTGTGCTCCTGTGGTGGATTGGGAAGTAAAGGACTAAGTCAGAAGGTGAAATCTGTTACCAGGATAAACATGGTAGTGCATCCCACCTCGCTCCATCGGGTCCGTCTCAAATTGTGCCTTTGGTTTGACGACGTGTGCTTTCTGGTGCTATTTCAACTTTAAAAAATTACATTCACATCTCCGGTTTCCCTCATTGAGTTTTTGTTGTTTTGGTGTCATTTGTTTATTATTTTTCTATTTCGGGTTGGGCTTTCTGTTGGTTTGTATTTTACCAAGATAGTTCTTTCAAACTATTATTGTAATTCTTGGCCAAGTCCTAAGCTTTTAAAACCTCCTCCTAGTCCTTTCATTTCAGTGATTTGTTCTAATTTAATTTAGGCACACAGGGATGTACTGCCAAGGATGGAGCCAAATCAGGGAAGAACAGGAATTGGGCTTGGGCCTTGTGCATTGTCAGCTCTCACCCCCACATTTAAGTTTCTGACCTTGACAAGATTCATGCTTTTCCCAGTTGTGTCCAGTATAAGAGCTTGGAGTACTGATATTTCTGTCGTAGGCAATCTTTTCTTATTCCAGATCATTTGACGTTTTCATCTTCAAATCCTATTTTCCAGGTTTGAAGCTGCCAAACTTGTTATGCAGTGGTTGTGTAATCATGAAGATCAAACTATGCAAAGAATGGCTGTAGCAATCATTTCCATCCTGGCTGCAAAGGTACATTCTGATGTGTATCATTCCTAAATTGTATTAAATTTGTTGAATTTTCCAATTCTCATTTTACATTTTTTTTTTGCTTTCAGCTGTTAACTGAGCAAACTGCTCAACTTGGTGCTGAACTTTTCATTGTCAAGGTGAGTACATTATCTTTGCACAGTGTACTTTTGAAATCATGCTGCATTTTTTAATCTCACTTTCACAGAATGTTAGGATTAGATGTTTGATAAGGACAGCTGGGACCATTCAGTCTGATATTTTTAGTGCCTCTCTTGACACCAAGCTATAATGGGCTGCTTTCCATGTTTAAACTTTCCTCTTCAGTACTGTTGCCCTAGTGTATTCCCTACTCTGCTTTACAGAACAACACACTGTTTATCCTTTTACCACCAAAGAATTCTAATAATAGTATGAACATGCAATAAATGGGATAATATACCCTCCTGCCTGTATATTATGAGGCTATGGCAGGTCGCCAAGCAGATGTGTGACCATATTGAACCATGAGGCAATAGTGAAAGTGCCATTATGAGGTCACACCTCCCGAGTGGACTTGAAATGTGCTTTTTGATGTACACTTGCAGTATACAATATTATGTGGTAAATATTTGTTCCGCCAACTCAAAATGTTTTATGTTGTCTTCGTCAGTCATGAATATGTGACCCAGTTAGTTTGTCATTCTGAGGCCTTTTGGGACTAGAAATCACAGAATGCAAGAAAACCAAACTCAATTCAGTGCTGCTCTCTGCTCCCTCTATAAGGGTTTGATTGTGGCCTCTCTCAGGTGAGGCAGAGGGGTGGCTAGGCAACAGTAGTCAGAGCCTCATAGATTATTAATCATTATCAGAAGACTTTTGCAAGTGTCTGGAGACTTGGCAGCTGCATCTATCAAAGCCCATCGGCATCTGCATGCATTTCTTTGAATCCGGAATGTGTGGAGAGGTGTGGTGCAGCGGCCAGGGCAGCTGACTTCGGAGCACAGGGTTCACGGTTCGATCCCTGGCTCTGGCGGTAGCTCAGCTCAGCACCATGTGACTCTGGGCAATAGCTCACTTAATTTCCACTACGGCCCCCAGCGCCTTGAGACCCGTAAGGGTGAGTAGCTGCGCTATATAAAAACGGACTTACACAAATGGTGTACAATCCTGGTTTCTTGCTCAAAGTGGCCGACTGAGAGTACTTGGTATCATGATTTTTGCCTCGGCCTCATGCTAGTCCAGCATGTTCACAAAGGACTAGGCCTGTCGTTTGACACGAAAGAGGCCCTGGACTGGTGCAAAAAGCATAGTCTCGTTGGCTAGACAGTGGGCTACTGTCCCTGTCATGAGTTTAGTATGCATCATGGTGCTGGCTGCTTAAGCTTTGTTTCGTGAATCTGTGGTTGTCACCAGACCTTTCTATCTGTCATGGGAGTGAAGGCCTACTGGCCCACTTGGGTAAAGTTCAGCTGCTACATGCTAATCCCGTCCGAGCACTAACTTCCCCATGCTTGATTATGTGCATATCTGTGTGAGACCTGCTTAGTGTATACATCATGTATGAGTGAACCAGAGTAATGGAGGCCTCCTGGTTCCATTTTGGTCCATTTTGTTAAATAGCACAAGATGGAGGTGAACTTGTTTTTACCAGACAGTAAAAATGTATTGCTGATATTCCTGAAGCTGGTGGGAGGTATGCTTCCATTTAGAAGTTCAATTAGGTCTTTTTGCTGCAGGAGCTGCTATTGTGTCTCCATGAGCCCTGCCGTTTGAAAGAAGGTGAGGGTGAAAGGTGGAAATGTTATTGAGAGTGTGAAGGGTCCTTTAGGAGATGCCATCATTTTTGTATCTCTTCCTGATCACTGATAAGTGAGGCTGTTGAAATCCTGGTGCAGAATGCTCTCACCTCTTTGTGCCTCTGTTATGGGTGATCCCACATGGAGAGGACCTGCCACGAGTAGCATCACTGTGCACAAAGGCTTAGTGCGGAAGGCTGCTTTGAAAGCACTCCTGAAAGGAGAACCGACCCAAACAGGTTCTGAAAGTGCAGACAGAGAATATGCCTCCTCTGCTAAGCCTAAGGGCTGTTGCGCAACAAGAGCTGGTGTCTGCCTGATAGTCGACCTTCCAGCGGTGAGGGGACATCACTTGGAGTCCAGCCAGGATGGAAGACCTGTCTCCCTGTTCTGAAGAGCATGCAAGCTGACCTGCCTGAGAAGAAGGATGAAGTGAGCCAACCCTGCAGGAGGTGTTTACTGCCAGGGCAAGCAAGAAACCGCTGTCCTCTGAGCTGTATGTCCATCCTCCCAGAAGAGATTTGAGAGAGGGTGACAGATATGCTTCTGATTTGGAGTATCGTCATTTCTTGCCTGCAGTGGCCTGTGCTGCACCACCATACTGAAGTGTGCCCAAAGCAGACTGCACTGCTGTGTTTCTGAAGCGGCAGGACCATGGCACTGCTGAAGTGTGCCTAAATGGACTGCACCGCTCTGATCGTGGACATCCAAGCCGCAGTGTCTTTTAGAGAGTGGAGCCGCAACCACCCTGCCACCATTGAAGCTCCGTCAGCTCTGTGATCTCTGACACCGCCCAACTAACCATCCCGGAAGAGGGCCGGTGACCATCAAGGACTGGGTATGATGCCATATGCTGATAAGAGCCAGTTCCAGGGTAAAAGCCCTGAAGCTCCTATGTCCAAGACAAGAGCTGGGATGCTGCAAGCTTATGGTTCTCCTGAAGGAGAGACCAGACTTGTGCTGCAGGTCCAGCTGCGGCCATCAGAGGGCTAAGGCTTGCATTGGGAAGATTGACATTGGCACTAATAACTATAAAACGGAGTGCACAAATCTAGACACCGGAGGGGTAGCATGGCACCTGTGCCTGAAACCTGCCACACACCCTTCACATCAAATTAAGCGGTTGAGAAGAGGGACCTTTACATTCTGAGTACAATGGCCCCAGGTTAGTGCATGTATATTGTGTGTAGTATCTCTTATTTTATTTTAGTGTAATAAAGCACTTTCTCTTCTAAAAAGGTAAGCACTGGGTTGGACAATAAGTTTCTGTGCTACTTGATGATTGAGTTCTGAGCGTGATGCACCCCAAAAACTTCCTCCCTGAGAAGTCTGTCGCTGCGTGTCATCGCTACCACTGTGAGTCTAGGGCTCATGGGTTTGAACTTGGCTCAGAGTCATACTATGAGAGACCCTAGGTTATCAAAGGCAAATGACACTGTCCACATGGATGTGGCCCAGTAACCTCTGGAATGAAGTCAGACAGGCAGCATCTGGGATGGACAGACATTGCTGCAATTCAGCCTGCCTGCTTTGAGTTAGCCTTTGTGATTGGCATGGGTTCCTTACAACTAGTGAGGTGAGTGAAGGGCCAGGAGGGGTGAACTCACCCAGGAGCACAGTGATGGTGCTGCGGTGCTGTCCCTTACTTGTAAAATATACAACTGAGTAGTAACAAAATATTCACATTAGACATGTCCGGAAGTTATAAGAAAATAATGTACAGTAGTTTATAGCGAAAATAACTGCATCAGGTTCCTTATTAGAATATGAATGCAGAGAGTTACAGAGGGTGAACAAAATACCCAAATCTACAGTTTTTAGTACAGCTGATTACTTTAAATTAATGCATTCATAAACTGGTCGAAAAACGCTTTATAATTTACTGCGTAGTCACAATATCCAATCTACACTGATTTGTTAAATGAAGGCTTTGGATCGAAGACATGATGTCCTGCAACACTGAGTCATGTGGCACATCTCTACCTCGTTGCCTCAGTTGTCCAACCATTATAAGGCACCGATTGCTACACATTAAAAATGCAATATAGTAGGTCGATGGGGTAATGGTAGGCACGGTAAAAGAAACAAGGTTATGGTAAGCAAAAGTGGCAGGAGAGATGGTGTTATATATCAGTATATATTTTTTTCTCTCACCACACTTTGCGTAGGATACGAGATGAATAGCACATCAGATGTATACACAAACACTTAATTTTTGTCACAGCACTTGCTGCGGTGGATGTATGGATAGACCTTTTTGGTAGATAAACAATGTACATATACATTCAAAATAATTATTTCCAGTCCAAGAAAAGGCTAGAAATGGCAAATTTTATATTTTTCGGGAAAGATATCCAGTGATAGGAAAATAGTCACTACACTCAGTAACTAGAAAATATCGGGGATAAAGGGAATGCAGGACAATGCTAATAAGTAGGCTGGACGAGCAAAATCCAACATCTGGCCCTGAGCCGATTGCCTAGCCTTGCCCTTCCTTCTGTATCCCATCATTCCCCAGAGATGACTATTAGACGAGTTATTTTTTCTGGATCATGGCGAAAGGATCCTATAGCACTGAGCATGGGCTTTTTAGGCTTTTTCACTTAAAAAATAATTTGAAATCTAGTTTAAACCACCTTACTCAACGTCCTTTGTTTTTCATATGTTCTCTGACTGAAATCTTTTGATTTTCCATTCACAATAAGTGAATGCATTCTGAAGTGCCCTGCCTGTGACAAGAAAAAGGACCCCTTGATCTCTGTATTACATATCCACCACAGGATCACCACACTCAAGACTGCGGACACTTTTTCAGAAGATGTCCTTGAAAACACATACGGGCGTGTGGAAGATCAGACTGCACGGCCTGCAGGTGAGGCTGCAGGAAGCAGATTCAGGACATTCCGAGGGGTGAGAACTTCTGCCATCTACCTCTGCAAGCTCAAGGGACTACCTAAGAGCTAGATATAAGGAGCGCAGAAGAAAGGAGAGAAGACAACGTTCCCGTTTGATATTGAGAACAGGTACTGTGGAAACATGCTTGCTGACGAGATATGGGACATCTGTGATGTCAAAGTCCTCATCATCGAGAAGCCACAGTAAGTCCGTGTTGAAACCTCCTTCAATATTGGTTCTACCGTCTGGATTTCAAACCTAAGAGACCTTCTCAATTGATGTTTGAACAAACAGCATCTGAACCAAGGTGATCTTCCAAATCTTCTTCAGAATTTGGGCTTTCAGTGGATTTGCTCTGTCACCTCAAAAGGAGAAGAGTGCCACGGTCTTCTGATTGAGTACTCCAGAGTGTACTCCCTCCCACCAGAGATGTCACGCCTGTGTTAAGTTTGTCGCCTACTCATTCTCCAAGGAGGTCAGTCTCTTCTCGTTTCTCATCACTGCCACCTGCTACTCCACTATCTTTGCTGTCACCACATCGGCCGAAGTCACCAGTGGTCCCTCAGGTTAACACCCCTGCTGCCGAAAACTGCACCTGTGGAGACTTACCACAAAAGGAGATAATGCACTAGATCTCCCAGGTCTTGTTCTCCTCCAAAGCACCCTAGATGCCACAGTGAGAGGTCAAGTTTTCATATGACCGTTAGGAAAAATGGTTGCACCCATTCATGGTCATCCTATACATCAATTGTTCCTCTATCCGGAACTAATCTCTGACGCTATCTGAGTCTCCGCCAATCAATAACATTAAAACCTTTAATGGGATATTACTAAGGGGAGCAGCAAAGCACCTGATCAGGATGCTCTTTTCCTTCACATGCCATTGTTCCTTTTCTGCTGTTTCTCAACACCAGGCAAACAAGCAGATGGATTCAGTTGGGAGGAAAGTGTGTGGTACAGGAGCCACATGCATGAAAACAGCAAGTGCCACAACCTTACTCAGCCAGTAAGGCAGATTTCTCTGGAACTCTTTCTAAAGATTTATAGAAAAACTGCAGAGAAAGGACAGGCAAAATTTCAAGAGATTCTCCAGGTGTGAATGCTTTTGTCTAGGTTGTTACAGCTGCAGCAGATTCCTCAGACTTATCTCCTCCCGGATAGTGCCATAGTATTCGTCTTAGGCTCAATTCATGTTTAATGTTTACGGGGTTTAAACAGAAAACTCAACAGAGAATCTTCAACCTCTCATTCACTGGCATTTCGATATTCGAATCACACCCAGATGTCAAGATGGTCTGGATGAAGTCCGACATGATCACCTTAAAGGCAGTAGGTCTTGGGAAGAAAAAGAATGCAGGAAACACAGTTAGCCATGTGACCGGAGCTATTCCCCACAATGGGTTCAAACCCATCAGTGGCTCCCACAACAACATCAACAGCAGCTAAGTCAGCCTTATAAGTATAGAAGACCTTTGAAAGGCAAAGGAGGCCAGCAGACCTTGGCTGCCACAGGAAAAGCCTCCCCCCAAAGCAATGAGGTGTTAATTCCTTTCACTCCATTGATCACTCCGGTGGAAGAAAGGGTATTTTAGGAGGAGAGGGGGGCATGAGGGAGGAAGTATCTCAAATCTTCTGCAAGATTGGCAGAATATTACGAGATACATGGGTCTTGAATATGTTTTGGAATAGATATGAACTCAAGTTAAAGTCTTCTCCACCTTTTTTTATCGCCAAAGAAATCTTTCCAACATCATCAGGATTTGTTTTGAAAGGAAGTGAACCCCTTACTGTAGAAGCTTGTGTTGGAGGATGTTCCTCTCCCCAAAACAGGGATAGGAATATATTTCTGCTCCTCTCTGGTGCAAAGAAAGGGCTGAAACAAGAATTCACACCCAAACTTTATTTAAGACAAACAAGCAGATGGTTAAAGAAAGAGAAACGTTTTCCGTCTTAGCCACAAATTATAGTAAGGAACAGCAGCAGCATATGTTGCATATCATGATGTAAAGAAGTTACTCCTGTGGACTTTGGCATGTAGGTATTCATGATATAGTAGTTTGTTCCCCCTTGGGACCCTTTGGGTTCCTTTAAAGCATAAACCCACTCGGGGTTATTCAGTTTACTTTTCCTTATGAAGCTAATTACAGGCATAGTAGGATCAGAATTCACAACTGATCTCTGTCTGTTGCTTGTAGTACATTCTCACAACACTTCAGATCATTTGTTATCAAATTGCTTTCCTTTTATGTGTCATCCACTTGCATGGCTTGGTTCGACTTGGTTCATGTCTCCTAATTTGATATGCCCTTTTATAACTATTTAATTGAGACAAATATATAGAGGATATGGAGTGGGTGAGAGAGCCAAAGGTGTGGGTTCACTAATTTGTGCGTTTGAACGAGGTATCTAGTCTTCTAACAGTACTGTAATGCTTAGCAGATTGGTAACTATAATGAGCGTATGAGATGAGTTACTGTTGCTTTTACCTATTCCAAATTATGTCTTTATTGTCCTTTTTATTACTTTCCAGCAACTTCTGCAAATAGTGAAACAGAAGACAAATCAGAATTTAGTTGATACAACATTAAAATTCACTCTCAGTGCACTTTGGAACCTTACAGATGAATCTCCAACTACCTGCAGACACTTTATTGAAAACCAAGGCTTGGAGCTCTTTATGAAAGTTCTAGAAGTACGTTTCCGCATTGTGTTTTATTTGCTGCTCCATTATAGATGGCACTTTTTCACCCAAAAACTTAAAACATTTTTTACTCTTGTAGGCTTTTCCATCAGAGTCCTCTATACAACAGAAAATACTCGGCCTCCTGGTAAGACATGAATACTTATTCGTGTGTATTGAGTGTTCAGCTGTGTTTGTATTTAGTTTGATACATTGGTCCAATGTACTTACTTGTATGTCAGTCACATTTGGAGCATGTACTCAATCCACTACAAAAACAGAATTGTGGGGAAGTGTTTACAAATACTCTCCCTAATCTATTTATACACTATTGTCATACGTGTAAAATTGACTTGTACAACTTTGTCAACCATATTCAACAGGTGTGGGTGCTGTAATGCAAGAAGTAAATGATCTGGAGTGACCTTGATTGTACAGTTTCACCCCCAGCTCCTACACTAGTCACTCCTTCTAAGCCTGCTCAATGTTGTTATTGCACTGGTCAAATAATTAATCCTCTCCTCTTGAGATGTAGGCAGTTTAGAAGAGAAACACTTCTTGGTTGTGAGACTCTGGGCACGTTTTGCAATGCTGTGAGCAGGAAGGATGAAGCCCTAGTGCGAAAAATGTTAAATGACTATGCATCGGATTCTGATGCAAGATTGAAAAGTGTATTTACTCCTTTCAGTTCTCAAAGCTGCTTAAAACCCCTGTGACTAGTAGGATAACAATCTAAAGGGTTGTTTTAGGTCATAAATTGCCAACAATGTAGTGGACATCAAGTGTCACCTTGAGCGACTTTGGCAGGACAGGGTGGACATATTAGCAGTATACTAGCTAATGCCCACTGTCTCTACAAAAAATAGGGTAGAATCCCTAGATTTTCTAAAGGAGCAAATTGTACTTGGTTAACAGTGTGTGTGTAATGTATGTATGTATGCGTGCATGCATGCGTGACTGTTTGCATGCGGAGTCATTATTACTACAAATCCTCAATCCCAGCTGGATTCACGTAAAATTCATAGAGATCTTTCTGGTCCTGATGAAGGCCATCTGACCCATGAGACAAAAACATACCCGTAACATGTACACCAACCTTGTGACGGAGCTCCCCACATCCTCTTAGTACATTTTGTACCAATTTTTAATCTTGCTAAGGAAACTTGTGAATAAGTATACCTGATTAGTTTCTTTTCTTGGGTAATTGTATTTTATCCACACTTGATCCTTACCACTGTCAAGAGCTCCCACAGGAAGGTTGAGTATTTCCAGATGTACTATCATTCTGGATGAGGGACTTGATGATAAGGCAAGCCACAGTTAATCTGTGGATGAGGGAGTCCTTTAAAACCCTAATGAGTTGTTGTGAAAGGGTACCCTTGAGCATGTACGGTTGCTACTGTTTGTTGAGATAGCGGGCCTTATCTAGTATACTGCAAAGTACAGCCTTCCAGAAGATAAGGTCTTCTTGAATGCTTTTGTGTCTCCAATTTCATGACACATGGCTGCCATACTAAACAACACTGAGTTATTGGATATTGCACCATTCCGCATTGAGGATCTCTCCATTGATTCATTAGCACACTGTCAAGATCTGTGAAATCTCACTCAAATCCTATGATGTTGAGTTGCTTGTCACGCTTCGTTTCACCATCAAGTGTCAAGTCTTTCATGCCTGTGCCAAAGAGACTTCTTCTTTGTCTCACCAGAGATGAATTTGGTGAATGAGGATTCCAGTCATCTGATCTCTCCAGCTGACATGCTAAGAAAGTGTAACTTAAGACTGGCTTGGTAGTAGTCTACATCTTCTGATGCTCAGCCAGTTCTTTCAACTCTCCTCCTGAAGCTGCAAATACTCCGTGAACCAACCCTGCAACCTGCGGTAGAGATAATCCCTCAATGACACTACTTCACCAAGAAACTCTCTCTCTCTCTCTCTCTCTCTCTCTCTCTCTCTCTCTCTCTCTCTCTCTCTCTCTCTCTCTCTCTCTCTCTCTCTCTCTCTCTCTCTCTCTCTCTCTCTCTCTCTCTCTCTCTCTCTCTCTCGCTTTCTCTCTCTCTCTCTCTCTTCTCTCTCTCTCTCTCTCTCGCTTTCTCTCTCTCTCTCGCTTTCTCTCTCTCTCTCGCTTTCTCTTTCTTTCTCTCTCTCTCGCTTTCTCTCTCTCTCTCGCTTTCTCTCTCTCGCTTTCTCATATATCTAAATGACTGGCTCTTGAAAGCTAGTTCACAATTGAAAATACTGCAGGGTGACACTTACCCCAAATTAAATGCTGCATGCTGAGCAGTGCCAAGCCATCCACAAAGCCAAGGTATTTGTACTCCTGGGGTCCATCGTGTATTGCCTATCCCTAGTACCTCATGCAGGACTGCATGTGAAACCACTGCAAATATGTCTGGAGTACCAATTGAGGGACTTCTGAAGACCAACTGAGGCTGTCAGTGGCAGCACACAGTCCTCCCCTTGGCAGAAAAAAGACTGGTGATAGGGTTTCTGTTCCAACAAACTCTGTATGAGTAGACAATTGTCACAAATACCTGTCTCAGGTTGGAGATAACAATCACTCTTTTTTGCAACCTTACTATCTCATTAGCATTGCCAGAGAATACATTTGGAGAGCAACACAATACAGAACTGCCAAAACAATGCCGACATTCCAATAGGTAATATAACACATCAGCATCTGGGCACTGGGAAGGGCAAAACCGCCAGAGCAGCAGCCTTAAAGGGTCCCAGCGCTCTCCAGGAATGAACAGTTCCTGGAGCGCAGAGTCTGCAATACCTCTATGTAGAAAATATGAGAAGAAAGCACTATGGGAGAAGGTGAGCGGACGGCAGGGGACAGATGTACTTGGGGGTTGCTAGGGGTTCAATCACAACACTATAAAGGCTAGAGGACGTTTTTAAAGACCCACAGGGGTTGATTCCCCTATTCAGTAAACAATAACACACAAAGAAACCCCTGGGTCTGATACAGAAAGGAATGAGTACTAGCAAAGTAGTCCTTTTAAAGGATGGTTTCCCTCACCCACCTGTAGGTGGCATGCTTCATCTAGGGGAACCTCCTTGCAATGTGAACCTAGTCTTAAAGTGGGCAATAACCCCTTCACTGAGCAGTAGGAGCTCAGGGATGTTTTGATCGAGAGAGGTATACTAAATACCGTGGATGCGCTGGGAATGGCGAGGGATGCAGAGCAAGAAAATTGTGATCTAAAACTAGCTCCAAGGTGCGCAAACAACTTTATTGGGGCACCCCTGAGTCAGGATTAAAATTAAGCTTCAACAGGAGGGAATCCAACTTGTCATTGTGTGGAAAAATAGATCGACATGTTTCAGCCTGATACCCTCACTCGAGGTGTGGCGGCCTTCTTCAGGACCTAATAGAAGCTTCTGCAACAATGTAAAAAAAATTAAGGTAGTGCTAAATAAAAAACCATTGGTGAAGTGGACTCCACTTAATCAGGGATCCACGGGTTGATGCATCTGAAATAAATAAATATATCGGTGTAACATATCTCAGAATGAATTACTAACACTTAAGCATAGTACTCATTCACTTTCTAAGATTTGCGGCGGTTAACACTGACCAGCAAACTCACATAGCCGCTCCCCAAAAAAGAAATATATAATGCTATGACAAACATAGAATATGTGCTTACAAGCTAACGTCGGGTACACATCTCCAACTTAACCTTGGCACAAACACAAGGCGGCATAACGTCCTACAGTGATCAAAGGACATATTTGTATCAGCTGTCACATGACATAAGTATGTCAGAGGACAGAAATTACAAAATCAAGAACACAGTTGACTCAAACACAACCCCCCATAGAGAATGTGTGTATATATCATCATGTATTTGGACTTGCGAAGCCCTTCATAGCTGAATAGACTCAGCCCATTAATACTATCTGTAAAAACCATATCCATTTGGTATTGTCAAGAAAAATGACAAAAAGAAAGGAGCAGGACCACCCACAAGCTGTGAAGTTAAGCCCTCCCCATCATTAGGTTTTGGAATGAAAAAAAACAGTGCAGGTCCACACAAAGAGCCGTACCCATGCACTATTGTTAACATAAATAACAACAAAGAGAAAGAAGACCACCCACAACTATAAGGGTAATCCACACCAGGTACAGGCAGGCAGAGCCAACCAAGTGGATTGTACAAATGCACTGCCAGTAACTGAAAGTGACAGTCAGTCGAGCGCAACACTATATTCAACGCTCACCCATAGGGATTAGTCAAGATGAACTCCGCCAAATCCTAGTTGTGCGTGCATATTAGCACCCTCAGCACTGAATCCTTAACAGTAAACAATCGCTGCGGACACAAACCGCCATGAGTAGGTGATGTTCATAACATGGGGAAACCCACTCGTGTCGTTCCCCAATGTAAAAAAATGAAGCTGGCAAATTGTTGCCAAACATACCTTGCATTAAGAGCAGCCTGGACACGGATTGTGCTGCGGAAGGAAATAGACCGCTGTACGAGTCCAGTCCCTTTATTAAGTAACCGCCTGCTTCCGTTTCAAGGGCGTGGGAGAGCGTTGTGTGCGGCAGTGTCATTGAGCCAATCACAAAGAACTAGAGGTTTCTAGGGACTTCTAGTTCGCGAAGTCAGTACACAAAAAAATCCTCGAGCTATAATGAAGCAAAGGGGTAGGCAGGTTGCTAGGGGTTGTCATACAAGGGAGTAGTCAATATGTCAGTCAGCTAAGCGAAGCGACGCATACTACCTCGGCTGTGGAGGTAGTCAGCTAAACTCAGTGTTTCGATGGCTCAGGGGTGGGAGTGAAAAACAAGGGATGTCACCGGGTATGTTCAAACTGAGGGTGCAGTATCGCTCTTGAGGAAAGGACCCAACACTGCCTTGAAAGTGTAATTTATCATTGAGTTTGTATGTGATATGCTCATGACAGGCTATGCGGTGGAGTTCAAGCTGCCATTCATGGAGGGACCGCAGGGTGGGTGGTCACCAGTGGTGAAGTATACATGGCTTGGCCTGTGGCTAGTGAAGTAGCCAACCATCGATGTTTATGCAGAGACATTTCGGGAATGTCTAGGATATCATGGAAGATGCTGAGCTTAGGGGAGGGTAAGATCAATGTAAGATTACATTGTCTGAGTCGTCCGAACAATCCGATGTAGAATAAGTCACCATGATCAGCATTACACCTCCAGCACATGTCCTGGGGCAAGATGTTTGCCCGTTTGAGTTTCCAAGGGGACCATTACCAATCACTCAGGGTATTGAAATATAAGAATTTCCATTGAGGCTACCAGAGAAGCCAGTCATTATCAAGAAGCACAGATGCCTAAGGGTCTGGTGTGTAAGCTTCCACAGGAGAGCAGCTGCTACTGGAGTCCAGTAACTGTTAGGGCTGGGAGGGAGTCAAGGACTTCAATAAGGAGATAACAATCTCAAAACCATGGTCTTGGGGTGATGTCTTATCAACATGTGAGTATTCCATTTTGCCATGGAGTTGTTCCTTCTTTTGCAGAGGAACGCAATCCTGATTTAAAGGGATAACATATGTTCGAGGCATGTGAGCTGTAGATCACATGCTGTGCATAAGTCTGCCATCTAGTGTTGGGCCCGGATGTTTGCACTTTATTTTTGTTCGAAGAAGTCTTTTCCAGTCACGAGGTAGGTGACTCCTCCTTTCGGTGATAGTGCGCATGGGCATCGACTCCATTGTTGGAATGTTTTTTCCGCCATCGGGTTCGGACGTAAATTGCTGCACTCCGGTTCGACACCGTTCTCGGGTTCTCCTCGGTGCGCAATCCACAACCCTCTACGGTATTTTCTTGATCGCGTATTCCTGCCTTCGTGTATCGTTTCCATTTTGAAAAACTTCGATCGGAAAGTCTTGTGCAAGGCCTTGGGCCTAGCCGCATCGACCAAGTTCGCAGTCGATGGAACGCACTCCATTCCAATTCTTCCCCGGGTGCCACTAAGTACCCCCGCACCGATCTCCATGACGTGTGCAATTCGTGTTTATCATCCGAACACGACAAAAACAACTGCAAAGCCTGCCGATCGTTCCGATCGAAGAAGACGCTCCGTGACAGTCGGGCTCGACGACACGAGATGTATAAACACAAGGACTACAAAGACTCCACTCCAGACCTATACGGAGAAGAAGTCAACCAAGAGATCTTCGAAGCACAAGGAGCCGAGGCAGAGGAGGAAGAACAAGTGTATGTGTCCGAGGAAGACTCTGACATCGAGGAAGACATCACACCCGGTCAGCATACCGTGAGTTAAGATACTCCTCTGCCCCAAAAACTACCCTTTAAAAAGGCTCCGGTCCCTCCTCCGCCTTCGGGCCAAGGTCGGCACCGAGAAGGTTTCGAAAGCCCCGCCTTCGGGCCCGGCAACGAAATAAGTTACAAAGCCTTCCGGCTCTGGATCGAGTCGACCTTTGGGGACCGAACCCAAGACTTCGGGACCGAAATCATCGGAACCCCAATCCTCGGCTCCAAAATCATTGGCTCCGAAACCTTCGACGCCGAAAATTCTGGCCCCAAAGGACAAAGCCGCTCCTCCTCCATCCAAGGAGCCTTGTTTGGAAGTTCCACCTACTAACACTGACCCCAAACAAAAGGAACTGGTTGTCAACCCTAAAACTGGACACCTTTATGCAAAGCTGCCAGACAAAAGTAAGCCAGAATTTGAGGAATCTTACCATATCCCGTTAAAGAAAAAGAATATGGGAACTAATACTTCTCCTCCAACTCTTTTACCTTCCTCAACATCTCCACCTATTGATCCTAACCTTCTCATAACACCCACAAATTCCCCTCAGCCACAATCTCCAAATCAGCAGGATGCGGGGATGGGTATCTAGATGAGGACACAAGTGTGCCACAAGACGATGCTCCAGACCCCTGGGTCGACAACAACACTGATCCTAATAATGACAATGATCCAGACTTATACCAATCTAGGCCTTCTCCTCCAGATGATAATGTGAGGTTTACTGAGTTGCTTAATAGAACTGCACAGTTTCATGGAGTGCAACTCCATAAGGAGCCTCTTGAGGAAGATTTCCTATTTGAGACACTAAGTGCATCACAAAAGTCAACACGTACACTACCTATGCTCAAAGGTATGTTAAAACATGCAGATGAGGTATTCAAAGATCCAGTGCGAGCTAGGGTACTCAGACCTAGAGTGGATAAAAAATACAAAGCGGCACCTACAGACCCAATTTTCATTAGGGTTCAGGTTCCACTAGATTCGTTGGTGGTATCAAATGCTTGTAAACAAGCCAATTCTCAGTCAACAGGAGACTCCACCTCCCGATAAAGAGTCCAAGTTAATAGATGCCTCAGGCAAAAGAGTAGCAGCGCAAGCAGCCAATCCTTGGCGCATAGCTAATACGCAAGCACTCTTAGCAAGGTGTGACAGAGCTCATTATGATGAGCTAGAGCAACTAATGCAATACCTGCCTGATGAGCATAAATCCAAGGCTCATGAGCTCATCCAGGAAGGGAAGCTTATTTCCAATACTTCAATCAGGTGTGCTCTAGACGCAGCAGATACAGCTTCACGTGCTATTAACACCAGCATCCTTCTTAGACGCCACACATGGCTTAGAATATCAGGTTTTAAGCCAGAGGTTCAAGCATCTATTTTAAATTCACCTTTTAATAAGGAGCATTTATTTGGTCCTGCAGTGGACACTTCATTAGAAAAAATGAAGGAGGGCACTGAGGTAGCCAAGTCTATGGGAGCGCTACAAACACCATCTAACCTTGGCTCATTTCGCCGATCCTTTTATAGGGGGGGCTCAAAGTCCATGCCTACTGACGGGTCCTCTACCTCATATAGAGGCAATAGTCAATCGCCCTCTACCAGAGGTTATTTTCGAGGTGGATTTCGGGAAACAATGGCAAAGGAAGAGGGAGAGTAATACACCCGTACTTCCCCAGCCACAAATAAGCAGTGACTTGTTTCCCCTTCCTCCCGATCATTCAACACCTGTCGGGGACGTCTCACTCCATTTCTCCCAGTCTGGAATTCAATCACATCAGACAAATGGGTTTTACAAATTATCCAATCTGGTTACTGCCTGGAGCTTACCAACAACCCTCCAAACATTCCACCACGAACACACAAACTATCTCCAGAACATAACAGTTCCTGTGCGCACACAAAGCAGTAAATACAGCATCAAGATAAACGTTATTTAGAAATGACGACAGAGTGTTCTTGCTTGAGGGTGTCGATTTAATGGTGTATAAACCATTAAATCGACACCCCAAGCTGAAACACTCTGTCGCCATTTCTAAATAACGTTTATCTTGATGCTGTATTTACTGCTTTGTGTGCGCACAGGAACTGTTATATTAAGACGGACTTTTGTCCTAAATTGAGGGCTTTGGGGTTTTTCCTCACCTGTTGCACCACAACATTCTAATTTCCTCCATCATACTCACGACACTAGGTTGGCGCCGTAACATACCCTGTGATAATCAATACCCCCTTTTCGTTCTATTATCTCCAGAACATCTACACCTACTCAAACAAGAGGTCCAGTCTCTTCTGGAAAAAGGAGCTATAGAACCAGTCCCACTACAATATCAGGGGACAGGGGTATACTCTCTCTAATTTCTAATTCCCAAAAAGGACGGTTCTCTCAGACCTATATTAGACCTCAGAGAATTAATCCTATACATTCAATCAGATCACTTCCATATGGTCACTCTCCAACAGGGACTTCCTCTGTTACAACAAGGTGACTTTATGTCCACTCTGGACTTAAAGGACGCCTTCTTCCATATTCCAATACATCCCGCTCATCGCAAATACCTCAGGTTTGTAATAGTGGGACAACATTATCAATTCAAAGTACTCCCATTCGGAGTAACTACTGCGCCCAGAGTATTTACCAAATGTCTGGCAGTAGTCGCTGCACATCTGCGAAGACAACATGTTCACGTCTTACCATATTTAGACGACTGGCTCATCAAAGCCAGCTCTCTCACAAAGTGCCTACAGCACACTCAAACAGTACAATTACTACACCACCTCGGATTTACAGTCAATCTGTCAAAGTCCCATCTTCAACCCTCCAATACACAAACATACTTGGGGGCCACTGTGGATACTCAAAGAATTCAGAATATTCAGGCTCTCATTTCCAAATTTCAACCCGATTACTCACTACCAGCTCGGGTATTCATGCAACTACTAGGAATAATGGCATCTTGCATCATGATAGTTCCTTATGCAAGACTTCAGATGTGTCCCCTTCAAGAATGTTTAGCACACCAGTGGAATCAGTCTGAGGGTCGATTGATCTAGTGTTGGTGGACGGCCGCACTCATCGCTCTCTGCAGTGGTGGAATCCACAGAACCTTTCAAAAGGGCGGCCTTTCATCGACCCAGTTTCACAGACAGTGCTAACAGCAGACGCATCTCGCTCAATGGTTGGGGAGCTCATCTCCAAACTCACACAATTCAGGGACTATGGAGTCAAAAGGAAAAGCAACTCCACGTAAATCATATAGAGCTGCTAGCAATCTTTCTAGCGTCAAAGACTTCCAAATTCACCTGGTAGACAAAGCTGTACTGATACGTACAGACAACATGACAGCAATGTATTATATGCAGAAACAAGGAGGGACACACTCTCTCCAACTGTCACACCTTGCACAGGGCATTTGGAGATGGGCCATTCATCACAAAATGTATCTCCTAGCGGAACACCCCCCAGGAGTAAACAATCAAATTGCAGATCTCCTCAGCAAACGGAGACAGCAGGTCCACGAGTGGGAACTTCACTCCCAAGTTCTCCTCCCGTTCTTTCAGATGTGGGGTTTTCCAGACATAGATCTGTTCGTCACACACCAAAATGCCCAAACTTCGCCTCCAGGTATCCACACCCATTATCCAAAGGCAATGCTCTATGGATGAACTGGTCAGGGATATTTGCTTACGCTTTTCTGCCTCTCCAACTCATTCCACTAGTGGTTCAGAAGCTCAGGCAAACATCCCTCACACTAATCCTGGTAGCTCCAACTTGGGCTTGCCAGCCCTGGTTCACTACCATGTTAGAACTCTCAGTAGTTCCTCATCAAAAACTACATCTCACACCCAGTCTCCTCACGCAGAGCCATGGAGAGATAAGACATCCAGATCCCAAACCTCTCAACCTTGCGATCTGGCACCTGAAATCAGAGTTTGGTTATCTGAATCTTCCACCAGACTGTATGAATATCATTAAAGAGGCCAGAAGACCTACTACAAGAGCTTGCTATGCAGCAAAATGGAATTGGTTTGTTATTTATTGTAATAACAACCATTTCAACCCACTTGGTGCTTCCATTCAAAATATCATTTGTTATCTACTACATTTACAATGTTCAAATTTAGCGTACACATCTATACGCTTACATCTCGCTGCAATAGCTGCTTATCTTCAAAATAGACAACACCTGTCCCTTTTCTGTTGGGGTTTGTAGGGCTCAGCCATCATAATAGCCCTCCGATGCTTCCCCCCCCACCCCCCGCGATTAGTAAGGTAATGTTTGACCAGGTGGTAACTCACAGTAGAATACTCTTGATCAAACTGTGGTCAACAGGTCAGGTTTATTCTGAGGTCTTATCAACCTTATGTTTTGGTGCAATACATCATGGTATTTCTATTTGCCTTAGGATCTCTGCTAGTGTTTCGCAGGCTTTGGGTTGTTAAGATAATTATGCTTGCCTGCATCTCATTGAGCATCACTTTACACATTGTTAAAGGGTTAACCAGACTCGAACCACCAGAACAGGCGCGAGTCCTTAAGCGCGCACGTTGCTTTCAGCAACTGCTGAAACGTGACTCTACAACGTGAAAAGCAACCCCACCCTTCCTCGTCTATATAAGACTGCCGCTCCCACTTACTCGCGCTTGTGTTCGTTTCATCGCTATCCAGCAACTCCACTCACCTGAAGTCTTCCGACGAAGCAACAACTCTATGGTTCCGTTTTCGGACTTCCGGTTTTCTTCCTGTTTCCGCTGCTCTTCACCGCATCGAAGACTCGACTCCTCTTCCGTCACCATTTCCTGTCCGGCGTCAGTTCCCTGCTCCCGGTCTTTTCTTCCTTCATCCTGCAGCAAGACAAAAGAGAAGAAGAAGAGAAATACTTACAAGTAAGATCGTTCCGCTTGCGGAGCGCGCGCGCACCCATGCATGCAGAACAAGTTAAACAAAAGAAGAACTTATCTTTGTTGACACTTTCCCTGCCATAATCTTCATTTCTCGCCTACATGATACAAGAAAGAAAGAACGCAACGATTACAACAGAGTTGGCAAAGGATCTCTGTGCTTTCAATCATTGCGATCATTACAAGGGAGTCATTGTATTCATTTCTTGTGTGAAAGACATTATTGTTAAGGTGTCATAAGGACCCGATATTAAGTGAGTAGTCAAACAGACAAGAGGCTCATTTGTGTATGTATGAAAAGAGTTTTTCTGGGCTAATGTTTTCTTGTTTCCACAGTAAAGGGAAGCTAGCAACTTAATTCATCTTTAGCATCGCATGGGAGACATACAGTAAGAGCAAAGGTACTAGAGTAGTAGAAACGTATGTTGGTATTGTGCTTATTTAGAAGTCATGTTAAGCAGGTAAATTGCACGACAATTATTCTTATTTGTTTTGTAGGAAGGATCCACTAAAGGATTCGCAACAGAAGCTCTTGGGCAGACGTGGAAAGTGACGTGTGTTCCTTTATTTTATCTTTTGGTTATTTTGTCCCTTTTTCCCCTTCCCCCAGAAACCTACGAATCCAGACTGTATTACACACACAGTTTCAGGAGGACCTAGGTGCTAGGGGGCATCGGAAAAACTAGCTTCTCATCTCTCAACTGGAACCCCTGGATTTCAGGTGAGTGAAGGTTAACAGAAACACAAGCCTTCACAACATTTAGTTCTATTTGAGAGATGGATCCCGACAGAGATCATATCAGTACCCATGACTTGGCGCAAGCCTTATTTGAAGATACTGAAACCAATAGAACGCTGCCTGAATTAGTGCAGAAGATGCAATTGGAAATGGAAAAGTTAAAACAAGAAAATCTAGATTTGCGTCAAGAGGTAATACGATTTAAACCGAGGGATTCAGCTTGGCCGAGTACAACCTTTCCGCCCTTTGCCACATCCTTTGAGACAGGGAACAAGTCAAGAAACGCAAATAGTTTTAGGACAAGTGATGAAAGTGCGACGCCCATACAGGTTACAGTTGCAGTTCCGCCGGCCGTGCCATTGTCAGCCCCTGAAAGGTTTTTGGGCGATAGTGCCAAGTATAACATTTTTATTAGTCAATGTCAATTACATTTCATGTGTAAACCTCAGGCTTTTACATCTGACGCAGCCAAAGTGGCATTTGTGCTTTCATACTTGGGAGGCACTGCTGCTAATTGGTCAATACCTTATATAGATAGGAACGACCCTGTGCTGTATAACTGGACATTATTTAAACAGACTATGACCAAATTGTTTGCTAAACATACTTATGTACAAGCTAGCGATAATGAGCTGCTTAATTTAAAACAATCCGGTAAAGATCTTTTGACATATCTAACACATTTCAACCGACTCTTAACAGAAACCCAATGGCCAGAAGAAAAACGTATATCGTTATTTTATCGTGGGTTACGTGACGAGTTGAAGGATGCACTAGCCCATATAGTGGACCTCCCCAACGATTATGCCGATTTTGTGGATCTGGTGGTAAAACTAGACCATAGGTTAGGAGAAAGAAAGGGCGACAAAACCAGAGTGGAAAGTAGGTGGTCATGGGCGAAGTCTGAAAAGAGGGAAACAGAAGTTAAACAAACAGATTCTGAGCCCATGCAGTTAGGCACTATTAAGGGCCCACTTACCCCTGAAGAAAAGGAACGACGTAGAAAACTAAATCTGTGTCTTTATTGTGGTCGCTCAGGGCATTTTGCAAGAGACTGCCCTTCTAAACCAAAAACCCCTAAGAAAGTTAGCCTTGCAGCAAAGATCCCGTCAGAGCAGGAAAACTAGGTAACTCGTCAAGGAAGGAGATCACTTGCACGAGGCAGCATCTGAACAAGATCTCCCAACCTCGATTTAAGTTTGTACCCCGAATACCAAAACATTTTATGATTCAAGTTATCTTAATCTTAAATGCTCAACTGAGACACACTGTGTCTGTTCTATTGGATTCAGGAGCAACTGGAAATTTTGTAGATAATCAGCTGGCCCGGAAGCTTCAGATACCCACTATACTTAAAGAACAACCAGAACCGGTATGTGCTGTAGATGGCACGTCTCTGTCTTCAGGAAACATAACCCATCAAACAGAGCCTATAATCATGGTCTGTCAAAATGGACATACTGAGTCCATTAGTTTTGATCTTATTGATACCCCTGCTTTTGGTGTAATTTTGGGAGTTCCTTGGCTTACCGCACATAATCCAATAATAAATTGGGTGTCCAGAACAGTAACACTGAACTCGGTGTTTTGCAAGGCCCAATGTTATCAAGTGGCTCATCAGGAGTTTGAAACCATTGTTCATTGTGCAAACTCATTAGTCACTTCTGATCTCATTCCTTTTGAATATCAGGAGTTTGCAGATGTCTTTGACCCTATCAAAGCCACTGCATTACCACCTCACAGACCATATGATTGTCGCATAGACTTGTTACCAGGAGCTCCTCTTCCAAACAGCAGGGTATATGCGCTATCAGAACAAGAGACGAAATATCTAAGATCTTATTTGGATGAACTTCTGGAATTGGGTTTTATCCGACATTCCACATCCCCTGCCTCCTCGCCTTTATTTTTTATCCCTAAACGGGATGGCGGCTTGAGAGCTTGCCTTGACTATCGAGGTTTGAATAAAATCACTATAAAGAATAAGTATCCTCTACCACTGATACCGGTATTGTTAGACCAGCTGAGAGATTCAACAATCTACACCAAGTTAGACCTGCGAGGGGCATATCATCTTGTGCGAGTCAAGGAGCATGATGAGTGGAAGACGGCTTTCAGAACCAAATTTGGGTTGTTTGAATACACCGTCATGCCCTTTGGCTTGTGCAACGCCCCCGCCGCCTTTCAGTTCTTTATTAATGAAGTTTTGAACGAATTTTTGGATATATGTGTTATCGTGTATATTGACGATATTCTGATTTACTCCAAGAACGAGACTGAACATACTCAACAGGTTAAGGCCGTGCTAGCAAAATTACTGGATAATCACCTTTTTGTAAAACTTGAGAAATGTGTGTTTAGTACTAGACAGGTGGAATTTCTTGGTTATTGTCTTTCGCCAAAAGGCATTTCGATGGACAAGAAAAAAGTTAGTGCTATTTTAGATTGGCCAGAGCCAGCTTCGGTTAAAGAGGTTCAACGGGTGTTGGGTTTTGCTAATTTTTACAGACGCTTCATCCCTCAATTTGCAGAAACAATGGTTCCCATCACAAGACTGTTAAAGAAAGGACACCCATTTGACTGGTCTAAAGAGGCCTCACAGGCCTTCCAACTCTTAAAGGAAAAATTTACCTCAGCACCTGTCCTTAGGCATCCTAATCCAGATGTACCCTTTTTTGTGGAAGCTGACGCTTCACAGATAGCTGTGGGAGGGGTTCTCTCACAACGGGATGAACAAGATGGTCAGTTGCACCCAGTGGCTTTCTATTCAAAAAAGCTACTTCCAGCCGAACAGAATTACACTGTTATGGAAAGAGAATTATTGGCAATCAAACTGGTATTTACTGAATGGCGTCATCATTTGATGGGAGCCAAATTTCCGGTTACGATTTTTAGTGACCATAAAAATTTACAATTTTTTAGTTCAGTGAAAGCTCTCACTCCTCGTCAGATGCGCTGGCTGAACTTCTTTAGTTCTTTTGATTTTGTGATCACTTTCAGACCAGGAACCAAACAAGTGTTATCGGATCTGTTATCTCGGTACGGGCATACTAATAAATCTAAGAAAGAGACAGAAAGTCCCTCTATCATCCCATCAGAGAAAATAGTAGCACCTTTGATTTCCCCTGATTTTATGGCGCAGATTAGGCAACTACATTTAGACGAGCAAGTGAAAGAGTGGTTAAAGGACCCAAAAATTCCCTTCAACAAGGCCTGTTCTACCATGATAATTTATTATACATCCCCAGCGCAGATTTACAACAGAAGGTTATGCAGTGGAATCATGATTCACCTTTAGCTGGGCATCCAGGAGCTCAGAAAACTTTAGATAACTGCAGGAAACACTTTTGGTGGCCTACCTTGGTGAAGGACGTTAAAGAATTTGTAGCTGCCTGTACGGTTTGTGCCACTAATAAATCTTCCCACAGCTCTCCTACTGGTTTGCTTCAACCCTTGCCTGTGCCCCCTCACCCTTGGCACACTATAAGTGTGGACTTCATTACTGGACTTCCGGTGTCAGGTGGTCACACAGTAATTTTGGTGGTGGTGGATTATCTGTCCAAGATGGCTCATTTTGTTCCTTTACCAAAACTCCCGTCTGCAATTGAGTTTAGTCATATTTTTCTATCACACATTGTAAAGTTGCATGGCTTGCCGAATAAGATCGTTTCGGACAGAGGGAGTCAATTCGTGTCAAAATTCTGGAAACATTTTTGTGATTTATTAAAGGTAAAAGTAGCTCTGTCCACGGCTTTCCACCCAGAAACCGATGGCCAGACCGAACGAGCGAACCAGACTTTATTACAAACCTTAAGATGTTTAATGGCGGAATTCACCAGTCACTGGGACAAAGCTCTAGCTTTAGCTGAATTCTGTTATAACAATAGCATTCATGTGGCCACACAATGTTCTCCGTTTTACTTCTTACAAGGTTTCCATCCCAAGTCATTACCTCTGTCTGTTGAACAGTCTTGTCTACCAGCAGTTACAGATCGATTGCACAACATTTTAGACATACAGGCAAGAGCAGTAAGACACTTAACTAAGTATAAAGAACAAATGAAGACTCAAGCGGATAAACATAGACTACCAGCCCCAAATTTCAAAGTAGGAGACAAGGTATGGCTTTCCACTAAGAATCTACAGGTAGCAGGCCCTAGAAAGTTGCAGCCCAAATATATTGGACCTTTTGCCATCATCCAAATATTGACCCCAGTATCAGTGAAACTGCAGTTACCCCCAGAATATTCTGTGCATCCCACATTCCATGTATCATTGTTAAAAGCATACAATCCTCTTACGAGACAAGAGCCCCCTCCTCCTCCTATAGTTATTGATGACCACTTAGAGTATGAGGTTCAAACGATTTTAGATGCCAAACGATTACAAGGAAAATTACACTATTTGATTTCTTGGAAGGGTTACCCGGCCGAGGAAAACTCTTGGGAACCTGCTTCAATGGTGCACGCTCCTCGGTTAATCAGAGCCTTTTACCTCAGAAATCCACACAAACCCCGTCCGGTAGGGACGCCTTTGAGGGGAGCGACTGTTGGGGTTTATAGGGCTCAGCCATCATAATAGCCCTCCGATGCTTCCCCCCACGCCCCGTGATTAGTAAGGTAATGTTTGACCAGGTGGTAACTCACAGTAGAATACTCTTGATCAAACTGTGGTCAACAGGTCAGGTTTATTCTGAGGTCTTATCAACCTTATGTTTTGGTGCAATACATCATGGTATTTCTATTTGCCTTAGGATCTCTGCTAGTGTTTCGCAGGCTTTGGGTTGTTAAGATAATTATGCTTGCCTGCATCTCATTGAGCATCACTTTACACATTGTTAAAGGGTTAACCAGACTCGAACCACCAGAACAGGCGCGAGTCCTTAAGCGCGCACGTTGCTTTCAGCAACTGCTGAAACGTGACTCTACAACGTGAAAAGCAACCCCACCCTTCCTCGTCTATATAAGACTGCCGCTCCCACTTACTCGCGCTTGTGTTCGTTTCATCGCTATCCAGCAACTCCACTCACCTGAAGTCTTCCGACGAAGCAACAACTCTATGGTTCCGTTTTCGGACTTCCGGTTTTCTTCCTGTTTCCGCTGCTCTTCACCGCATCGAAGACTCGACTCCTCTTCCGTCACCATTTCCTGTCCGGCGTCAGTTCCCTGCTCCCGGTCTTTTCTTCCTTCATCCTGCAGCAAGACAAAAGAGAAGAAGAAGAGAAATACTTACAAGTAAGATCGTTCCGCTTGCGGAGCGCGCGCGCACGCATGCATGCAGAACAAGTTAAACAAAAGAAGAACTTATCTTTGTTGACACTTTCCCTGCCATAATCTTCATTTCTCGCCTACATGATACAAGAAAGAAAGAACGCAACGATTACAACAGAGTTGGCAAAGGATCTCTGTGCTTTCAATCATTGCGATCATTACAAGGGAGTCATTGTATTCATTTCTTGTGTGAAAGACATTATTGTTAAGGTGTCATAAGGACCCGATATTAAGTGAGTAGTCAAACAGACAAGAGGCTCATTTGTGTATGTATGAAAAGAGTTTTTCTGGGCTAATGTTTTCTTGTTTCCACAGTAAAGGGAAGCTAGCAACTTAATTCATCTTTAGCATCGCATGGGAGACATACAGTAAGAGCAAAGGTACTAGAGTAGTAGAAACGTATGTTGGTATTGTGCTTATTTAGAAGTCATGTTAAGCAGGTAAATTGCACGACAATTATTCTTATTTGTTTTGTAGGAAGGATCCACTAAAGGATTCGCAACAGAAGCTCTTGGGCAGACGTGGAAAGTGACGTGTGTTCCTTTATTTTATCTTTTGGTTATTTTGTCCCTTTTTCCCCTTCCCCCCAGAAACCTACGAATCCAGACTGTATTACACACACAGTTTAGGAGGACCTAGGTGCTAGGGGGCATCGGAAAACTAGCTTCTCATCTCTCAACTGGAACCCCTGGATTTCAGGTGAGTGAAGGTTAACATTTTCAGAGTGCCTGTTATTAAGGCCTTCATGGAAGGACTCAAAAGAGTTATTCCTCCAAGACTTCCACCTGCCCCAGTGTGGAATCTTAATATTGTCCTTACCAGGCTGATGGGTCCACCCTTGAGCCTTTACATAAATGTGAACTACAATTTCTCACTTGGAAAGTTGCTTTCCTCATTGCTATCACATCACTCAGGAGAGTGGGTGAGCTTCAGGCATTAACCATAGAAGAACCATTTTTACAAGTACACCAAAACAAAGTGGTTCTTCGCACTAATCCTAAATTTCTACCTAAAGTAGTTTCTGCCTTCCACATCAGCCAATCTGTTGAGTTGCCTGTGTTCTTTCCTCAACCAGATTCTGTGGCAGAACGTGCTCTACACACTTGAGATGTTAAAAGAGCATTGCTGTATTACTTAGAAAGGACAAAACCTTTTCGTAACACTAAACAACTTTTTGTCGCTTTTGCTCCACCACACAATGGCAATCCCATTTCAAAATCGGGTATTGCAAGGTGGATAGTCAAATGTATTCAAACATGTTATGCAAAAGCAAAGAGAACTTTACCAATTCCCCCTAGAGCGCATTCCACTCGCAAACTGTGGGCTTCTATGGCTTTCTTTGGAAATATTCCCATAGCCGACATCTGTAAAGCTGCAACATGGTCTACACCAAACACATTCACAAAACACTATTGTGTAGATGTGTTAGCCAGACAACAAGCTAATGTAGGCCAGGCAGTTTTATGTACACTATTTCAAACGACTGCAACAGCTACAGGTTAGCCACCGCTTTGGGAGATTACTGCTGTATAGTCTATGCACAGCATGTGATCTACAGCTCACATGCCTCGAACGGACAATGCTACTTACCCAGTATGCATCTGTTCTTGGCATGTAGAGCTGTAGATTAACATGCGCCGACTCACCTCCCCGGTTACCTGTACCTGTTCCAGTACTATCTTACTTAGATACTTACACATGGACATCTCTATTCTACTCTTACGAACTCCATTCTCACCCTCTGCGGGAAAACAATCCAACAATGGAGTTGATGCCCATGCGCACTATCACCAAAAGGAGGAGTCACCTACCTCGTAACTGGAAAAGACTTCTTCGAACAAAAACAAAGTGCAAACGTCCGGGCCCAACACTAGATGGCAGACTTATGCACAGCATGTGAATCTACAGCTCTACATGCCAAGAACAGATGCATACTGGGTAAGTAGCATTTTCCTTACTATAGATTAGGTGATCAAGCTGAAACAAGAGAACCTGAATGAGATTGATAGCTGTTATGGTGTCAGTGCATTTGCGTGTGTTCTATTTTGGATGTCACTTTGTAGATTGTGAGGCAAAGGGAATTCCAAGTGTCAGTTAGGCCTGGCATCTTGGAGAGGACTGACACCAGGTTGTGTTTCCAATACAGCTTGTTTAAGTATTACTTTGTCTGGTGTACCAGTGTATCTTTCCACTGCAACAGTAGCCCCAGAATGGCCAAGATACATGGTGGGTCATAGAACTCGTTCATCTGTGAAAGAAGTCCCACAGAGGACACCAGTGCAAATAAGAGCCAGGGGCAAAATCTTTTGCCACCTTCAAACATTGCTGGCTTTAACTGCTTTACTCCTGACTACAGCCTTACTGTGAAGATTCCAGCTGTAGAGAAATGTAAAGAAGCCATCTGTAGGTCAGTGCACACTTTTCCAAAGTGCCATTGCCTGGATTCGAACACCAGGATGAAGACATAGATAGGCCAAGCATCATTACATAATCTGTATAGTTAGCCTGCCTATTTAAAGTATGTTTTTTATCTATCTGATCTGTTTCTTCAGATTCCATTGTTTAGCCCTTTAAATGCTGATACTTTTCTCCTCCCAGTGCTGAACTCCTTTTTGATCTTTGGCAGGGTAGTTTGCACTTAATCCATCATAACGTTTTTCCACAAAAGATATTCAGTTCACTTTTTTTTTCACAACAAATTTTATTGTCAACAGCCGCAACTGGCCTGGAATGACCAGGTTCCCAAGTAGGATAATATACATAGTAGCATTAGTGATGTCGACTTTTTGATACCAATAAAACAATTGAAAAACCAATATAGTCAAACATATTGCTAAAAAAAAAACAGTAGTGTCCTATATTTGGTATATAGTTGAATATATGCCACACTCGACCACCTGGATCGAATAACAAAACATTTACAATCATGTTCATCCCACATCATCGATCACAGGCTGGGAAGACAACAGAAAGACCCCCAGATTCTTAAACCCGTCCTGAACCAGCCCGCAAAGGCCTCAAGAAGGATTTCCGGGCGTTCATATACAGCCCAGATGTCTCACCAAATTCAGTTCACTTTTGCACCATTTTTCCCATATGTTGGCATTTGTCAAGCTACCCAGGGTTTGGGGTTTTCCCAAGAGGCAACCAAGCAAATGGCCAAAATGTGGCTTTTTCTTTAAATGGCAAAAGATACTGTGTAAGAAAGTGTGTGCTTTTTCCCTAAAATTGGCATCTGTCAAAGGTTTGCTGCACCAAGATTGTCCTCACCCCAGCTTTCAGAAACAGGCAAAGATTTTAAAACAACAGTTTACTTGCAGTTTTCTAAGTGGGGGTCATTATTTACTATTATTTTGGTCTCAGCCTACTTGCAGTTTATGGGGTGTTATCAAAGAAATATTCTTAAAATCAAAACATAGTGATAATAAGTACGACTGGGGGGTGTGGCCAAAATGGCGGGCGTTACGCACGCTCAGTGAGGAGCTCCTTCCCGACCCAGGCCAAAATCCTGAAAGACACGAGACACGATGTGGGGACCATGTAAGCACCCAGCAGCTGCTGCACACACCTTGTAAGGGCCACCGACCAGTAGTGGTGAATCTGGACGCTGGCTGTGCCCTGTATTTCGGGCGGCGGACGGAGAACGGGAGGCCGGCCCTGCCCGCGAAGCAGTAAGGAGGCGTGGCGCTGCGTGGCACCCATAATTGAACGCGCTGACTACGGACCAGTCTCTGGGCCGCGTCGGCGACCGGGCTGCAGTGGGGGACCCGTGGTTGGAACTAGGCCACAAGCTGGATTTGCAGAGACTGCGGGCCGTGACGCTGCATGCAACGCAGCGGCAGGAACAGGCAGCGCACCACAGCGAGGTGTGGACTGAGGGCATAAAGTGGCTGAGAGCAGAGCCTGGAACTACTCGCAGACCTGGGACGCTGTGCACAACACGCCCATGACATATGCTGGTGTGAGAGGAAACATACGCCTGGCATCCCGAGAGGGCCTCGGATCTGAGACTTCGGCAGTCGAAGCGCCAGAGGCTGAGGGGAACGGCGACAGGGGCGCTGTCAGATAGCGACTGACGCGGAGACCTGCTCACCGGCGCAGTTCTGAACATACTGCCGGTAAGGAAAAAGCTCAAGACAGCAGTGGCCATTGTGCAAGTGATTGGAGAGTGCGGAGACCCCCTGGACGCACGTCTCTCGCAGATGAAGTGTGGCTGCGAAGTCCCTGAAGGGAGAGAGCTGACACCTTGGCTTGATCAGAGGAAAGAAGAAGGGTCCTGTGTTGCTGAGACCCAAAGGGTCAGACATACGAGATACAGAGGTGGCCAAAGACGACGCAATCCATTTGGGCAGCAGAGAGGTGTAAATACCCGACTGTGCTGGGGTAGAAGTGCATGAATACACGCGCCACTAAGCTCATACCCCACTAGTCCACAAGAACGAAGACTCCGATACCAGCAGCAGAGCGTCAGTAATTGCTGGAGACACGGTGACTCCACATTTATAGCAGGAGTCCGTGTGCGGTATAGCAGTCACTGGGGACCCAGGCTGGTGGGTCCTTGCTAGTGCAGCGGGAAAAGGAATACAGCCGACCCACACCAACGTTGGACACGGCTGACACAGCCACTGAAAGGCCGCAGATGGGGAAAGCTAAACCCAAACAGGGGAGTGGACCCCCAGACGTAGGTGAAGCCTCCCAGGGCCACATAGTTGCAGACATGGAGGGAGCAGACGAACATGGACAATCCATCCATACCCACCTTAACAAAATCCTGGCTGCCATAGCAGACACGAAAGCCACCTTGCAGCAAGATATCGGGGCAGTGTCGGCGGGGCTGGGATTACTGCAAGCAGAGCATCATAAGTTGGCTGACAGGATGAAGGATGTGGAACTTGCTCTGGAAGAGGTGCAACCGGAGCAAAAAAAGGCAGCGCACCAGCTGGATGAACTAATAGGGTGGCGGCACTGGAAAGGTAGGCCGAAGATGCCGAAGGGCGCAACCGCCGTAATAACATTAGAGTGGTGGAGATACCGGAAGGCGTGGAAGGGACTGATATGGTGGCTTTCCTAGATCAGTGGCTTCAGAAGAGAGTGCCCTCAGGGTCACACTCTAAGTTCCTTGCACTTGAGAGGGCACATAGAGTTACATCACGACCGTTGGCGCCTGGACGACCCCTGCAACCAGTAGTGGCAAGATTGCTACATTATGTAGACCGAGATGCCATAATCCAACATTCATGAACACAAGGGCCGTATGCAATAGAGAACAGTAAAGTGGCAGTGTTCCCCGACTTTACAGCGAAGGTGCAAGCCCAACGTGCATCGTTCCTGGCAGAAAAAAAAAAGAGTTGAGAGCGGAGGGTATAAAGTATTCACTACAGTTCCCAGCCCGATTCCGCATACAGGTGGATGTGAAGGCACACTTTTAGGACTCTCCTGTGGAGGCTTGGCTCTGGTTGGAAAGCTACAAGACCAACTCTCTCCCCGCGGACCTGTGAAACAACCCAAAAGAAAAGCCCGAGCGGAGGAGACTACGGAGAACCACCACGCGGCTTACCCTGCAAAGGCTTCTTCATCACAGACCGCGCGGGAGCGACAAGCGGCCCTTAAGGCAGTTGCGGAGGTACAGTCAACGCCGCCGGAAAATGGCAGAACACCAGAATCCTCGGACCATGGAACTGAACAATCTGACACAGGAGACTCGATGAGGAGCAAAGCAAGGCTTCCAGTGGTCACTCCGGGGTCTCTGGATGAACTGATATGAACTGGACTCTAGGTGTCTGCAGTGTCATGTGACATGGTTGTGGAGTCAGAGTGAGGAGGATGGCAGGACTTAAAGAGGATCTTAGAGGTGGCAACATGTGGGGTGGTGAGACTAAAGGGTAGCAATACGACACATGGGAAAAGAATACCTATGTCAATTGGGAGAAAATAGTGGGGCAGCGGGGAGGAGGGACCAGGCTGCCGATAGATATGGTACTGTTATGGCCCTAACCTGAAGCCTGGACGGGGACAGGAGTGAAACAAATCTATTTGACATAGCACCCCCGACTAGACAAGCGGTACCATGCAATGGTAGACGCCTTCTATCTCTAGAAGTTTTTCACCTGTTTTACATGTTTGGTCGGCCAGCTGTTGCGAAGCTGCCCTGGGGAAGGGGAGTTGTTGGGTCTAGCTCATGTCCAGTGGTGCTCGTACAGACAAGGCAAAGGGAGGGGGGGTGGGAGAATTTGAGTGGGGAGGTGAATGGAATGGCTTGAATATATGTTCCAGTTGAATACACATAACTCCCATCAAGAAATTAAATTTATATCCTGGAATGTAAGAGGGATGGGATCACCTATCAAAAACAATAGGATACATAGCTATCTCATCAGAAGGGGTGTACACGATGCCATGTTGCAGGAGACCCACTTGACTGTGGAAGAGTGTACTAGATCGCAGGAGGTGGCGAGGCCAGATACATGCCACCTCTTACTCTGCATTCTCTAGAGGGACATTGATATAGATTAGAGCTGGGGTACCATTCGATGTAACACATACACACCGATAAAGAGGGTAGCTATGTATTAGTGCAGGGTAGGCTGTTGGGAAGGGAGATTACATTAGGGAGCATATACGTGCCTAACCATGACCAGATCAGCTTTTTAGAGAAATTATCCACCCCACTAGCTTCGCTAGGCCTGGTGGACCTATTTCTCGGGGGAGACTTTAACTGCGTTGTGAATACGGCGCTGGATAGATCCACCCGCCCCCCCCCCCCCCACTATATGGTTCAGCAGTATTCAAGTTAGCTCAGATTTAGCGAATGGCTGACCCAGTGGGAATTAACAGATGTCTGGAGGGTACAACATGGCCTACAGCGAGACTACTCTTACTATTCACTCTTGATGATCTCCACACGAGATCTATTTCTGAGCTCGGGCCGACTAAGTACGTTAGTGACACACTCCGAATACCTGGGGCGGACCGTTTCAGACCATAACCCAATATTCCTGAAACTCTGCCCAGTGGCAGAACCGACTGTTGTCCCGACTTGGCGACTGAACCCCAGTCTCCTGACAGACGCATACTTCAAACAATCCCTAGACATGGCAGTCACAGAATATTTCTGACACAATGATGACTCGACGGCATCTAGGGCCATAGAGTGGGAAGCATTTAAGGTGGTGGTGAGAGGGCACTGCTTGGGCCAAACGGTGGGTTTAAGAAAGGAACTACTGACCGAGCTGACCGAGTTGACCGAGCTGGAAAACACACTATACGACCAGGCCTCCAACTATCTGGAGATGCACAAACGCATAAGCGAATGGATGCCACAAGAAAGGAATATAGGGCATTGGAGAGGCTGCGAAGCCTTGACCTCCGCAAATACCATATCAAGGTACATGAGGAGGGAGGTAAAGCGGGCAGGTTGCTGGCATGGCTGGTGAGGCCGGAATCCAGAGGGACACCTATCACTCATATCACAGCCGAAACTGGGGTGAGTCTATACTCCCCTAAAGCAATAAATGGGGCATTCAGCACATATTATGAAAAACTGTATGCGGCCCCGGACCCGGTACAGATAGAGGACATAAGGGAGTTCTTGTTGCCTCTGCGGACATTGGACCCCCAGTCGCTGTCAGCGTTGGGAGGCCCAGTGACGACTCCTGAAATAAGGGGAGCTATCCGAGAGATGGCCTCGGGGGGGGAAAAACTCCCGGACCGGACGTCTTGCCAGTAGAGTTTTATTCGACAATGGCATATATTCTGACTCCTAAATTAGAAGTAGTATACGCTGAGGCCCTGGAAGCAGGCATTCTGCCGGCGTTGACAAAAGATCGGTTGGTGATACCATTGCCAAAAATGAGACCGGCTGGGTCACAAGTATTTGAGTTTCGACCTCTTTCCATGCTAAATGTCAACTTTAAAATCCTGAGCAAAGTGTTAACATTGCGACTCCTCCTGCATATGCAACACTTAGTTCAGAATGGGTTCATTCCGACGAGGGCTACGTCTGCCAATATTCGAAGACTCTTTCATATGATGCACCACCCAGACGGGAAGGAATATCCAGAAGCGGTGATAATGTCTATCGATCTGGAGAAAGCCTTTGATTCGATACAATGGGACTTTTTATGTGCTACGATGGCCAGAATGGGGTTAGGAGATGGTTGGATAAAGTGGGTTCAACTATTGTATACAGATCCTACGGCCAGAGTAAAGGCAGGAAGGACGATATCACAATCATACAATATATTTAGGGGCACAAGGCAGGGGGGTCCATTATTCCCACCTCTGTTTGCCTTGGCCATCGAGCCCTTAGCGGAATTGTTCAGAATGAGTGGTCCACTACATGGGATGCGATTAGGGGGGAAAAGACCATATTATCTCGCTCTACGCGGACGACCTCTTGGTATACCTGGGGAATGGGAGTCCAGGAGTGGCACAGGCGCTAACCCTCCTACTCTGCCGTGGCGGGGTTACGATTAAATAAAACAAAGATTCACATATTCCCGCTAACTGAGGAAGCACAGCGACCGGCTGACTTGCCTGCTGATCTGGACTGGGCTCCCCGTTCCTTTAGGTACCTCGGGATACAGGTGTACCGTGAGATAGATAGATTTGCGAGAGGGAAACCTAAACCCAGCCCTGCGGTCCCTTAAGGCGTGCGTCCCGTTTTGGCGCTCGCTTAAATTTCCCACGATGGCTTGTATTGCGATGACAAAAATGATTATGCTCCCCAGATTGTTATACTATTTCGTGAATTTACCGGTGATAATCCCACCCTCGTGGTTCAACAGACTTAATAGACTAAGGCGAGAGCTGATATGGGACTGGAGGCAACATAGTCTCACTGGCCACATTTCAGAGAACCCCGGAAGAAGGTGGATTGGGGGCCCTGGAGTTCGAGTTATATTATCTGTAGGACCAATTGCAGTGGCTGGCCTAGTGATTAGACGGTCGGAGCCTGGAACTTCTACATGCAGAGAACATGGTCATTACCTGGGAGTACTTACTGGCTGGGCTGCTACATCCCTCGATGACTATCCGGGAGCTGAGGATGCTCTTGCGAGTGGCACTTTATAGCTGAAAGAGATGTTGTAGATGTACAAAGGGAATTCCCCCATACGCACCGAGTTTGCCTTTGATAGGGCTCCTGGGAGGGAAGCCACCCACCCTACTTGCGAGTGCTCAAATGACTAGCTGGAAAGAGGCTGGGGTAACAACAGTAGTAGATTGCTACCAGGATGGAATGCTGATCCCTCTAGAGGACTTCCTGACAAGGTATGACCTGGCAGGTGGCCAATCCCTCACTTATCATGCAGTAATCAAAACATTTAAAGACCTATCGGGCAGGGCTCGATTGGAACCACAAACCCACGAAACCTTACAGGTGTTGGTAACACTGGGGCCTGCCAGGCATCTGGTGAAATGGCACTATAGGGCGCTGATTGGTGCGGTGAAAAACCCCCTGGAGCGGTTAAGGGCAAGATGGAACACAGCAGTGGGAAGGGACTTGCGGGACAAGGAATGGTCTCGGGTGCTCAGAAGCCCGAAACAAATATCCAGGAACGCGGCATTAAAACTCATTCAGTTTAATTACGTTCATTGGGTTTATCTAACGCCCCATAGACTAAATGTCATGCACGGTGGGAAAACCCGATGTTGCCCTAGATGTGCTAAACTGGATGTGGAGTTCATACATATGACATGGGGGTGTGTGCTACTGCAGGAATTCTGGGAGGCAGTGCTGACAGATCAATACTACCCTGGGATGGCAGCTTACATCCACTGTGGAGGTATGTCTCCTGGGACTGTTCCTCCGACCGAGAGCTAAACGGGTGGGTTCCCGCTTCACAGACCTAGCCTTAGTTCTGGCACGTAGGCAGATAGCTAAGAATTGAAAAACACTGACGGGTCCCTCAGTATTGGTATGGGAAAAGATAGTAGACGACTGGGCCTGGATGGAGGAAAGGGCCATACAATGGGAAGAGGCCAGGGGGATTCACAAACGTCCCATCGCTGAGCTATGGACAGACATATTGAGGGCATGGGCGGGCAGGAAAGATGAACAAAATGATGAACAGGGGGTAACCGAAGAGAGCATGGATGGAGATAGCGATTCTTCTGTAGTTGCATGAATACTAGGAGTGATAATTCCCCCACCCGCGTACCCCCTACCCAACTTGCTTATGGTTCAAAACAGAGTATGAAGGTTATATATAGAGTACCACTGGATAGTATTTCATTACATAGTTACCCAAGAATTGGGACAGTTTGTTTGTTCATGTAAACAAGATATGAAATTATTGGGTGTGAACATTCGCAGCTCCTTATGTAAAAGAAAATCATTGCATTAAGACAGGAAGGAATCCATGAACAGCAATATAATACAAATGCATTGTGGGAGTAAACATCCAAAGATGGAATGTATGACCATTATTGGGTCATTATGGAAGTGCTGTCATAAGTATGGGCATAGATGATGTATACGATGTTAAGTTGTCAAAGTGATAATGCCTGTATGTGCGTCATGTCGCATACTTTTCAGAAAATGCTAATAAAAACATATCTAAAAATCAATAGTGATAATAAGTACAATAAATTGAATGGGTGTGCTACTGTTTCATCTGTAATTTAGTTTTTTGCACTGAAGGCTGATCTGTAAAAGTAATGTACCATTACATCCGTCACACTCACATGTGATACCAAGAGCCATCTAGAGAGGTGCAGCTTATGATGATTTTTCATTGTGTTTCGATCATGTATCAATTAATGATATAAAATCGAAAGAATAAAAATACATATGAAGAAAAGTTATGCATTTTAAATGTGCCCCAAAAATGCTTGGGTATAGAGGTTAGGACTTTAAATTTGGGATAGCTCAAGTGAATCTGAGAGCAGTTTTAAAAAATGTTGTTTTGTGCACATGGAATTACATTTGGAAGTCAGATGTGTAAAGAAACTTTACATATAATGACAAATGTACTATTCTGCATTCTCACACTTCTGATGAAAATAGTACCCCAGATGTGTGAGTGGGCCTATCTAATGGGACAGGAAAAGCCCAACAACACACCATGTCAATGCCAAGAATTCCACCCATTATTGGGGTGGGCTTAGTTTTGGTATTTGGGCCCATGATCGGTCACCACCTGGGGAATCTTACCATCCCTAAACATTCGTGAAAGCTAGACACTTTAGGGAGTTCAGAGTGGTGTGATCTGGCTTAGATGCTTACTGGGGACAGTAGTACAAAGTTTCACACCTCATACTTTGACAGTGCTGTAGGAGCCGGGCCCTATATATAGTATACCAAAAAGAGGTATACTGTGCAAAGAGTCCAGGTATCCCTTATGAGTGGACAGGGACTTGCTCTAGCAATCCCAAGGTGCTCTCTTAAGGGGAAGTGTGGTTGAGCAGCCTTAGGCTTATCAGAGAGGAGTGCTAGGCATCTGCAAAATACACACACAGTCAATAAAGTACGCACAGGACTCAATAAGGAGATCCACACCAATTTATAAAAATAACACACATCTATATATATATATATATATATATATATATATCTCACATAGGATCACCGCTTACAGCAAAGATCATCCAGCACTCCATGAGTTAGTAATAACTCAGATTTATTTAAAACGACAACATATATATATATATATTTAAGCACCAGACTCAGTATGATCAGGTAAGTACCTTTTGAGATAAAAATACTTTACGTTTTCAAAAGTCAACACTTTTTGTGCAATTTTCATAGGCTGTAATGTTATTCTATGGGTGGAAAACCAAATACGCATACAGGTAGAGTACAGAAATATGAGACCAATCTACTGGACCTAAGGTGGGTATGAGGCAAGGTCCAAGGCAGCACCAAGAGGTCACATTGGGAGGCAGTGCGGCTGCCGGGTGTAGAGGTGCAATACAGCGTTGGGTGCTCAGTGTTAGTATATGGGGATCAATCTTCGTGAAAAGAGGCTGCAGGTTTGGACTGAGAGGCTAGTCTAGCTGAATCAATGGTGTGGGTGAAGGGAGTGGAGTGGAGGGTGCTCAGGCCTCGCGATGCTCGAGGACCTGGGGACACCTTTGGTCCTCTTCTCCACGGGCCAGGGGCGACTGCTTCAGCGTTTTCCTGAGGAGTCTGGTTTTCGTCTTCGAGAGGACTCGCGGTCAAGGGGGCCTGCAAACAGAGGCTTCAGGCGGTGGCGGGGAGTCCACAGTAGGCAAGTCTAAGGTGGGCTTTGTCTCTGGAGGGGCGGGGGACCACGCTGGCACCTTTGGCCTAGTTCAGCTCGGGCTAGGTGGCACGGGTGCAGTGGTGCTTTCCGGGATCAGGTTTTTACAGTCCGGAGTCCTCACAGGCCTCTTGGGGTGTCTGCAGGATGCAGGGAAGCCGCTCCGCTGCTCCACGAGAGTTCCTTATTCCGGGGGGGGGGGGGAGTGCTGGCTGGTATCCCAAGCTTTAGAGATGCAGCAGCTACAGGACAAGTCGTCTTTGGCACAATTGTCGAAGTCAGCAGGCAGGCCGGCAGGGTTTGTGCCAAGTCAGTTCCTGGTCTTCTGTTCTTGCGACTCTTTACGTCCATCTTCTTCTTTCAGGTTGGCAGAATCTGATTTTCTGGTGCCAGGGGCTCCCCTTAATACTGCATTTAGGTGCTTTAGGGGAGTGTAGGGTAGTAGCCAATGGGCTACCAACCCTTGGGGTCACTACGCCCCCTGTATGACCACTTCCTGTGGGAAGTGGACATATCTCTGTATCAGAGTTCCTAAGTTTGCCATCACCAAGATGGCAGACTCTGAAATTACGTGTTCACTTCAGGTAGACCACCTTAGGGGTGGCACTAGCCTGAAGGTGAACACGCCTCTGACTACTAATGTTCGAGGCATGTGAGCTGTAGATCCCACTCTTTGAATACTCTTGCCATCTAATTTTGGGTCCGGATGTTTGCAAGTTGTTTTTCTTCGAAGAAGTCTTTACAATCACGAGGCAAGGTGACTCCTCCTTTTGGTGATAGTGCGCATGGACATCGACTCCATTGTTAGATTATTTTTTTTCAACATCTGGTTCGACATGTATTGTTGCGCTCCGTTTCGGAATCGGTCATCGGGTTCCCCTCGGTGTGCAATCCACTCTACCCTCGACTGTATTGTTTTCGAACGCGTTTCCTTTTCTCCGCGGTTCGACTCGACCATCAAGATATCTCCATTTTGATAGGAATTTTGCTGGCGGCCTTCCGGCCTATCCGCTTCAGCTCCTTGTCGATGGAACGGACTCCGTTCAAATTCTGCCCCTGTGCCTCATACGGACCCACATCAGGTGTGTAGCTTGTGCTTGTCCCCAGAGCACAAAGAACAAGACTGCGACGCGTGCCGATCCTTCAGATCGAAGAAAACTCTCCGTGATTATCGGGCTCGACGTTGAAAGATGCAGCGGCAGCAATTAGACGACACACCGGATCTCTTCGGCAAAGACTCCGAGCAAGAGGAGGTCTCAGCGGCCAAAGAACAGGCTTCAGCGGCGTCTGACTCCGAATCAGAGTTGCAGATTGTCCTCGAGGACGACGATGTGCCGCAGCGACAAGGGGACGTGAGTACAGAAGCCACCTCGCATTCTCCGCCCCACCCACGGTCCCTAAAAAAATCGAAGGCTTCGGCACCACCTCTGCCTTCAGGCCAAGGTCGGCACTGAGAAGAGGTTTCTAAAGCTCCGCCTTCCGGCTCGGCACCGAAACACTCTGACAAGCCTTCCGGCTCGGGACCGAGACAGCCAAAACCCACTTCCGAGCTGAAACCTTCAGGCTCCAAGTACAAAATGTGTTACAGCAAACAACTGATGGACGGAATGCTGACAATGCAAACATTCTCCCCAGTCAAAAGATCTGGGTTAAATCCATCGTTCTTTTGCCCACTCACGCCACCCGAGTTTGGACCCAGCCACATGCAAATCAGTCTTGACCCTGTGCCCCATGGGAACAGTCCAGACCGAACTGCCAGGCCAGGTCCTCCCTGGACGGAAACAAGCATCCTGGGACCGGTTTCAGGGTATGTCACCCTTCTTCAGCCAGGCTAGCTTGAATCCAGTGGCACAGTGAGCAAGGGACCCACGTCTGGGCATACCGTCCATCATTTGTTTGCTGTAACACTTTTCGGCCTAAGTGGGATGGGTCCCTTGCTCACTGTGCCACTGGATTCAAGCTAGCCTGGCTGAAGAAGGGTGACATACCCTGAAACCGGTCCCAGGATGCTTGTTTCCGGTCCAGGGAGGACCTGGCCTGGCAGTTCGGTCTGGACTGTTCCCATGGGGCATAGGGTCTAGACTGATTTGCATATGGCTGGGTCCAAACTGGGGTGGCGTAGTGGGCAGAAGAACGATGGATTTAACCCAGATCTTTTGACTGGGGGAGAATGTTTGCATTGTCAGCATTCCGTCCATCATTTGTTTGCTGTAACACTAAGTACAAAATGGGCTCGGAGCTGAAACCTTCGACACCGAAACCAAAGAAACATTCCTCGGAGCCGAAATCTTCAGTGCCGAAAGGACATTCCAGCTCAGCACCGAATTGTCCTCGAGGACGACTATGTGCCGCAGGGACAAGGGGACGTGAGTACAGAAGCCCCCTCGCCCTCCCCGCCCCTCCCACGGTCCCTAAAAAAATCTAAGGCTTCGGCACCACCTCTGCCTTTAGGCCAAGGTCGGCACTGAGAAGAGGTTTCTAATGCTCCGCCTTCCGGCTCGGCACCGAAACACTCTGACAAGCCTTCCGGCTCGGGACCGAGACAGCCAAAACCCACTTCCGAGCTGAAACCTTCAGGCTCCAAGTACAAAATGGGCTCGGAGCTGAAACCTTCGACACCAAAACCAAAGAAACATTCCTCTGAGCCGAAATCTTCAGCGCCGAAAGGACATTCCAGCTCAGCACCGAAAGCTTCGGTGCCGAAAACTAAAGTGCTGCCCGTACCGCAACCAGATCCAAACATGGACGTTGTACCACCCAAGTCGGATCCGAAACAGAAAAAACTCTATATTAATCCTGACACGGGGCATATTCACGCTAAACCACCATCCAAACACAAGCTTCCTGATGACGACAGCTCTTATAAGATTCCGTTGAAGAAGAAACATGTGGGTACTAGCCCTTTCCACACACTACCATTTCCTCCTCCTCCCTCTCCACCACAGTTTGATCCTTTACACATTACACCTCGTCCGTCTCCTCTACCTCACCCTGATGCAGGTGATACTGATGATGATGACACACAGTTACCAATAGCTCCTTGGACGGATTATACAATTGATCCTCCACAGGATACAGACCCAGATCATTACCCTGCCAGACCATCTCCACCTGATGACAATCTGTAATATCAGGAGCTCATTGCTAGAGCTGCATAATACCATGGGGTGGAGTTCCATAAAAAGTCCTTAGAAGAGGATTTTCTCTTTGAAACTCTAGGAACACACAAGTCCAGTCAGACACTGCCTATGCTTAAGGGTATGTTGAGGCACACAGACGACCTCTTTAAAGAGCCTGTACGTGCTAGAATCCTCACTCCTAGAGTAGATAAGAAATACAAACCTTCCTCAATAGACCCTATTTTCATTAAGCGTCAGTTACCACTTGACTCTGTAGTAGTATGCAATGCTCGAAAGCAAGCTAATTCTCAAGCGTCTGGGGATGCTCTTCCCCCAGATAAAGAGTCAAAACTGATTGATGCTTCTGGCAAACGTGTAGCTGTGCAAGCAGCTAATCATTGGCGTATTGCTAACACCCAAGGTCTTCTAGCAAGATATGATAGGGCCCACTGGGACAAAATAGAGCAATTACTACAGTTTCTCCCAGCTTCGCATAAGGCCAAAGCTCAGGATTTAGTTCAAGAAGGTAAACTAATTTCCAACACTTCCATTAGATACGCTCTAGATGCGGCCGACACTGCAGCTAGAGAGGTAAATACTAGTGTCCTACTCCAGTGACATGCCTGGTTATGTATTTCAGGGTTTAAACCTGAAGTCCAGCAATCCATTCTCAACATACCTTTTGACAAGAAACATCTTTTTGGCCCTGAAGTTGATCAAGCACTCAAAAAAAAATGAAAAAGGACATCGATGTGGCAAAATCTATGGGAGTGCTTCAATCTCCCTCTAACAGAGGTTCCTTTCGGTGCTCCTTTTACAGGGGAGGGACCAAGTCTACAGGGACAGACCAAAATACTTCCTCTATTTTTTGGTTTAAATTTGTTTATTGCTTTTTTTTCCCTCATTTTATAGTACGCATCTGTTCAGTAGTTACATAACAATGCAAGGGTTTAATTTTCCTTTTTACATCATTAGGTAGTCTGAGCGGTCGTACATAACAGTATGTTTCCATGAAAACTAAATTCTTTTTTTTTGAAAACAGCTTGCAAGATTACATTGATGTAACAGGGTGAATAACACATTTCTATCCTCTTATATAAAGAACTTAAGGTATTAATGGTGCTGCATCGTTCCGAACTACGCTACTTTGACTTCCTTGTTGTTGGTCTACGCACATGTGTATTGGACATAGACCAAAATACTTCCTCTTACAAAAATAATTCCCAATCCTCTTTTACAAGAGGATTTTTCAGAGGCGGCTACAGGGGAAATAGTCCCAGGGGCAGAGGGTAAAAACACCACACCCCAAAATTTCCCTTCCCCAAATAAGCAGTGACTTCCCCACACTTCCCTCCGACTATTCCACACCTGTCGGAGTAAGACTTCAAGACTTTCTCCCCACTTGGGAATCAATAACAACTGACAAATGGGTGATTGGAATTATCCAACATGGTTATTGCCTGGAGCTTACCAACAACCCTCCAAACATTCCACCTCAATATCACATATTGTCACCAGACCACAAGCACTTGCTTCAACAAAAAGTGCAATCTCTATTACTCAAAGGGTCTATAGAACCAGTCCCACTTCAGTACCAAGGGTCGGGGGTTTATTCCCTTTACTTTCTAATTCCCAAAAAGGACGGCTCATTAAGACCTATTCTAGATCTCAGAGAATTAAACAAATACATACTGTCAGAGCACTTTCACATGGTGACTCTTCAACAAGTACTTCCCCTTTTACAGCAAGGCGACTTTGTCTACTCTAGATCTCAAAGACGCCTACTTTCACATTCCAGTTCATCCAGCTCATCGCAAATACCTCAGATTTGTGATAGCAGGCAAACATTACCAGTTCAAGGTACTTCCATTTGGCGTCACCACGGCCTCCAGAGTGTTCACCAAATGTCTCGCAGTAGTAGCCGCTCATCTCAGGAGACAGTGTATCCATGTCTTCCCTTATCTAGACCATCGGCTTATCAAAGCGGGCACTTACCAGAACTGCATTCTACCCACTCAGACAACAGTACACCTACTTCATCAGTTGGGTTTCACAATCAATGCACAGAAATCTCATCTGTGCCCTGCGCAAGTGCAGTCTTATCTAGGAGCTTCCCTCAACACTCTCAAAGCTCTAGCCTCTCCCAATGTAACCAGGATTCACAATATTTAGTCCACAATACTACAATTTCAACCCAATCAAACATTACTGGGCATAGTTTTTATGCAACTGCTGGGAATGATGGCATCCTGCATTGCAATTGTACCTCACGCAAGGCTTCACATGCGTCCTCTGTAGTAATGTCTAGCGCGTCAGTGGAGTCAGTCACAGGGTCAATTAACCGATCTTCTGTTGGTAAACGGCTGCACCCACCGCTCTCTGCAGTGGTGGAACCCTCAAAACTTATCAAAAGGGCGGCCCTTCATAGACCCGATTCCACATACTGTACTGATAGCAGACGCATCTTTAACCGGTTGGGGTGCCCATCTCCAACATCACACAATACAAGGGCTGTGGTCAGACTATCACAAACGTCTCCACATAAACTACTTAGAACTTCTACCGGTGTTCCTAGCACTCAAAGCTTTTCACACTCACCTTCTAGGCAAAACTGTCCTAGTCTGTACAGACAACATGACCGTGATGTATTATCTACAGAAACAGGGAGGGACACACTCTCTCCAGCTGTCTCGCCTTGCACAAAGCATTTGGAATTGGGCAATCCATCACAGAATTTATCTCCTAGCAGAACACCTTCCAGGCGTAAGCAGTCAAATTGCCGACCTGCTCAGCAGACACAGGCAGCAAATTCACGAGTGGGAACTTCATCCCCAAGTTCTTCTTCCCTATTTTCAACAATGGGGGTTTCCACAGATAGATCTTTTTGCCACAGTACCCAATGCAAAATGCCCAAACTTCGCATCCAGTTTCCCACACCATCTATCCAAAGGCAATGCTCTATGGATGAATTGGTCAGGGATATTTGCCTACCCTTTTCCGCCTCTCCCACTAATTCCATTATTGGTTCGGAAGCTCAAACAAACATCCCTCACACTGATCTTAGTAGCCCCCAAATGGGCTCGTCAACCTTGGTACACCACCCTGTTAGAACTGTCGGTGGTTCCACATCAAAAGATACATCTCACACCCAGTCCCCTCACTCAGAGCCATGGAGAAATCACACATCCAAATACCAAAGAAATGAACCTAGCGATTTGGCTCCTGAAGTCAGTTTTTTTTTACAGCTACCACTGAATATTCTCAAAGAAGCTAGAAAGCCTACTACTAGAGCTTGTTATACAGCAAAATGGAAACGGTTTGTTATCTATTGTAACAACAACAATATCAATCCACTTGATGCTTCTGTACAGAACATCATTTGTTATCTGTTGCATTTACAGCAATCTGGGTTGGCTTACACATCCATTCCTTTACACCTAGCAGCAGTAGCCACATGCTTGCAAAATAGACAACACTTATCTCTATTCAGAGTACCAGTGATCAAAGCCTTCATGGAAGGATTAAAAAGGGTGATTCCACCAAGAGTTTCACCTGCACCAGAATGGAACTTAAATATAGTCCTTAGAAGGCTAATGGGTCCACCTTTTCAACCAATGCACAAATGTCAGTTACAATTTCTCTCATGGAAGTTTGCCTTCCTCATAGCAATAACCTCACTAAGGAGAGTTGGTGAACTTCAGGCCTTAACTATACTAGAGCCTTTCTTTCAACTTCACAAAGATAGGGTGGTTCTTCGAACCAATCCTAAATTTCTCCCTAAAGTAGTTTCTGCCTTTTATATCAATCAATCGGTTGAGTTACCAGTGTTCTTTCCTCAACCTGATTCCGTAGCAGAAAGAGCTCTACACACACTTGATGTTAGACGAGCTTCACTATATTACGTAGAAAGAACCAAAGACTTTCGAAAAACAAAGCAACTATTTGTTGCTTTTTCGCAAAGACAATCCCATATCTAAGTCCGGTATTGCTAGATGGATTGTAAATATATCCAAACATGTTATGCCAAAGAAAAAGAAATGTGATAATACCCCGTAGAGCACATTCTACTTGCAAAATAGGGGCTACTATGGCCTTCTTAGGGAATATTCCCCTAGCTGACCACTGCAGGGCAGCAACATGTTCTACACCCCACACATTCACCAAACACTATTGTGTCGATGTGTTAGCTAGACAACAGGCAAATGTAGGCCAAGCAGTACTTAAAACACTGTTTCAAACAACTACAACCACTACAGGTTAGCCACCGCTTTGGGAGTATACTGCTATATAGTCTATGCAAAGCATGTGATCTACAGCTCACATGCCTCGAACGGATAATGTTACTTACCCAGTAAGCATCTGTTCTTGGCATGTAGAGCTGTAGATTCACATGCGCCCACCCGCCTCCCCGGTCTCCTGTAGTTGTTGTAGTTCTCAATTTACATTCCTATGCATGGACATCTCTATTCTACACTCACTAACTCCATTCTCACCCCCTGCGGGAAAACAATCTAACAATGGAGTTGATGCCCATGCGCACTATTACCAAAGGAGGAGTCACCTTGCCTCATGACTGGAAAGACTTCTTCAAAGAAAAACAACTTGAAAACATCTGGACCCAACACTATATGGCAGGAGTATGCACAGCATGTGAATCTCCAGCTCTACATGCCAAGAACAGATGCTTACTGGGTAAGTAACATTATCCTTTTCTGCCTTGTCCAGGCACCCAGTGGGCCCTGGTCAAGGGGGGGGATGGCATCCTATCCTGTGAGGGAAGCCAGATTCGAATACCAAAGGCGGTGGGCTCTTTAAAGCTCCTTGCATATTCGTGCTAATTTGCAGGTGATCCGGTGGGAGGGGTTGTAAACACCCTCTGCCTGAGCAGGCTTTGTTCCTGAGCTCCTGAGAGCAAAGGCACTCTCCCTTGGGGGGGGTCCCAAGCTCTTCTGGGGTGGCAGGCTGACTAAGACCAGTCCGTGAGCATACCAGTAGTTGGTAGGTTTCCTGGGGCACCTCTAAGGTGCCCTGTGGGTGCATATATTAATAAATCCAACACTGGAATCAGTGTGGGTTTATTAATACAAGATGTTTGATACCAAACATCTGTGGTTTCAGTGAAGCCATCACGTAGCTGGGGAACTCGTTTTCACCAGTGTCCATGACATGTACTTAAAATGGATTCCCTGGTCACTTGCACTAGCAGTAATGGAACTGACCAGCACAGAGGCATATCTGATCATGCAGATATGTCCACACATGTAGTATAGTGCATCCTGCCTTAGGGCTGTAAGGCCTGCTGTAGGGGTGACTTACCTATATTGCATGCAGTGTCTGTGGGCATGGCACACAGGGATGTGTATCTAAGGATTGTTGTGCGCGCACAGCCAAGTGTGAATTTTGGTTTTCTTTGTGGTTATTAAGTTCTGGTGTGCTCCTGGGGTAACGTGCTCCGTTTATGGACGTTTTTTGAACTAGTAATGTGGTTGCGCTTCCATGTGTAGGATGCGTTCCTCTGGGCACTATCTCTGCCCTGTATAGGGTTTCTACGTTGCTCCTTGAGTTTTAAACCTTGTTTTTAAAGGATTGATAGGTCAAAAGATCCTGTGGGTTATAACGAATATTTATTCCATAGTATCTGTTTTGTTCTTCAATCCACAATATCCGTAGATTTAGATCAAATCATTAGTTTGCATTCGTTTTGTATCTGAACCCAGCGACCGCGTCTGCGGGATCACCGGATTAACGCTTTAGAGAGAACACTATCACTGCATTCACATTGTTCCCTGATGAAGGGCGGAATGCCCGAAATGCATTGGAACATTATTTGTGAACGAATGCAAACTAATGATTTTGATCTAAATCTACGGATATTGTGGATTGAAGAACAAAACAGATGCTATGGAATAAATATTCGTTATAACCCACTGGATCTTTTGACCTATCAATCCTTTAAAAACAAGGTTTAAAACTCAAGGAGCAACGTAGAAACCCTATACAGGGCAGAGATAGTGCCCAGGGGGACGCATCCTACACATGGAAGCGCAACCACATTACACAGGGATGTGTGCCATGTTGTGTTTTCACTTTTGTCTTCCCCCCAAGACACGCAGCCTGCAGTGGTAGTCCGTATGCATTTGGTGAGGGGTCCCTTTGGGTGGCACAATTCGTGCTGCAGCCCTTAAGGACCCTCTTTAGCCTTCTTGACTTGGGCACCAGGGGGTAGAATTTACTAGGGACTTGCAGGGAGTGCTAAATTTATTGCCAATTGGGGAAACATTTGTACAGTTTTGGGAAAGAGATCTGGCACTGGGGACCTGGTTTCCAGTAAAAATCACATCAAATGGCAGCCAAAACGCAGGAGTGACCATGTAAAAAAGGGGCATTTTCCTAAAAGTACAAGCTCTGCATTTTCAAAATTGACTTTACCTATCTGTTGCTGCAATGCTTTTACAAAAGTGTCGACCATTCAGTATTGCACCACCCGCCACACTAGATGAAATGTGGGCTACTACTCCTACAGCAGTGAGATTGTACATAATACCCAATTCAAAGTTGCAGAAGGGCATACATCTGCCAGTGGTATTCTGACAACAGACAATATATGCATTGTATGCTGCTAAATGGATCAGGTGCCTAGCCAACTTCTTGTACCAAATGAGAGTTGATGAGTTGCATCGTATGGCTGTAGCAGCTGGCCATTTTTATCAACTCCGCTCCTGCTATAATCAGGTATTAAGTTGGGCTTATTCTCTTCTGACAACTTGCCCCAAACCTGGGCAGGAGAAGTACTGTCATCATGAATTGTTGTGAGCACATGCTCTTCCCATCTGTTCATTGCTAGTAGTTTGTTGCAAACACAGCACTGACCTTTTTGGCGCTTTTTACAATCCAGCTTTTGAGGGAATCTTTTGCGGTTACTTCAAATTGTCTCAAACACCAAAGTGCCAATGGTGTACAGTTTACTGAAGAGCTGTGTTCTTGCTTAGTAATTGTCTACATAAATGGCATTAGTGAAAGGTGGAATTACAGGTTGGAATCATTATAGGTGTTGACAAATGAACACTTGCTGTGCTCTGCGTGCAACATCTAGGCACTCTGTATTGTGGCTATGCCACTCTCAATGGTGCAGGTTGTATTTTAAAAGGGACATTAGACATTGACTGCCTTCCTGTGCACCATGGCCATGCCTTTCAGATTCACTTGAATTCTCCATCTGATGGAACTCCAGCAATGGAAAAATCACTTCCAGGTTCTGATCCATAATTCTCACTTTCCGATTTAGTCTTTGTTTCTCAAGCACCTTGAGAGGCCACCCCTATTATTTGACTAAAGACCCTGGAAGTAGTCAAACATTGACATGCCACATCTTCTTTTTTCTTCTGTAAAAAGAAAAAAGCAAATACTGTGTGTAGGGTGCAGAGGTACTCAAATGTGTATATACTGCGAATGTTAGTGTGTGAGTGATGTGAGCGGAAAGTGAGAATGCACTGCAGGTGAGAATGGGATGAAAACTGTGAATTAAAAAAAATAAAAGGCAAGATCAAAACAGCCAAAAGTCACTGGTAATAACAAATAAATTCAATATTCAATAAATATCTGCATACAAAAACATAATCAAAACTACAGAAACTGTTGCAGGCACTAACTCATGTGCTTTCAAAACAGGATTACAATTGAGGGACAAATTTTGCCCTGTAGAGGAATTGGAGCCCACGATTTGTGGTAGGAAAATATATCCGCAAATGTGGGAGAAATTGAGCCGCATTGTGCATCCAGTAATAAGTATCATTCTTTGCAAATTGCATGCGATTCCCTGTTCTTCGATGCACAAACGATAATATGCTGCAGAAGGTGCACCTACTAATATTTGCAGCCCATGCTTTTGCACAGTTGGGGGTGTGCAATATGCATCATGTTCTTGCCAACCGACAATCCGTGTTGGTTGGCAAGTTCAAAGTGAACGTGTTAGTGCCATACTGTCATTGAATTTGTTTTTTCTTCGCTATATGTTGCTTTTGGCTTTTTTTTTTTATTGTATTTGTTTAAGCCTAATAATGTGTTCTTTAAAAAAATAAAAACTGTGAGGGATTTTGCCACAATTCCTGTGTAAGAATACATTCAGGAGGGCCACCAACGAAATAGGAAGAGACTCCAATTGCTAATGGTGTCTCTCCTGTCAGGCCCCCAGGCACAAACCACAGTTGAGACAAAAAAAATGGCTGTCATTTTCTCTGATGTTCATGGCACTATTCCCTTCCCAATAGGTGGCGATTAAGGTAATCAGGGCCCAATCAAGCCCCTTGTGGAAGGGAAATGCTTCAAATACTATTTCATCACTTTGAGTTGTTCCTTGTGCCAGATGTATTGCTACCCCAAACAAAGCAATCACTGGTGCCTCATGGAAGGATTGCTGTTTGGGTTTCGCAGGCCCGGACTCTATCCACTAGCAGAAGTTATTTGGCGAGGGGCACCATTGTAAAGGGGAGACACTTTCCTTTTCGGTGGTGCCTCTCTTTTGAGTTATGTCTGTGAGGCAGTGTTGGGTTCCCAGGCACAGTCTTCAGAAAAAAAAATGGTTCTATTTTCACTTGGAGGGGTAGTCACCCCCACCCATGCAAGAGAAAAGGTTATATAGAATATATTATTTGGTCCCCAGAGGAGTTTGACCCTCTGAAATGCTAATTTCAGGATCACTTAAATGTTATGGCAAAAATAAAAGGATATGCCTTGCAAGAAAGATGGCCATAATTACGATTTTATAGTTATTAAACTACTTTGCAGAAGATAATTATCTTTTGAAAATGTGTTGCAGGATGTCACACTGATGCAGAGGTACTCCGTATTGATGTATTTAGCAAGGATACTAATGATGGAGTACCATGCTTACAAGTAAATGAATTATTTCTTTTCAGAACAACATTGCTGAAGTCAAAGAGCTTCATTCTGAGCTAATGTGGAAGGAATTTATAGACCACATAAGTAGATTATTACACAGCGTTGAAGTGGAAGTCAGTTACTTTGCAGCAGGAATCATTGCTCATTTAATATCCAGGGGAGAAGAGGCCTGGACGCTTACTGCCGATCTGAGGGATGACCTTCTTCAACAATTGGTAGGGTAATGGCTTACCTTTTTAATTGTAGAAAGGTTTGTTTGTTATTGCTTTTTACGAGTATATGTGTATTTTAAGTAAAATATTACCATCTTCTTTTCCAGCACTCTACAATTTTGAGTTGGCCTACTCCAGAGTGTGAAATGGTAGCCTACAGGTAACGTCTTACGATCTATTAACACTATAGTTCTTGACAACTTAAGTTCCAAGGCAAAGATCCTGACATTAACTGTTCCCCCAATTAATGAACTTTCTGTAGCATTTTCCAGTTTTATTAAAACATTTTTACTTTAGTTAATCAAGCACATACAAATACATACAATCATAAATGTTATCTCTCATGCACTTACTATATGTTGGTGCCCTTTTAATCTGAGCCACCCATAATGACCGGCAAGTTAGGGATATCACTATATCGGTAGGCAACAATCCTAGGAATTGGCAGATGAACAAACTGTAATTTTTTGTTAACTGAAAGTCTTTAATAGTCCTTTATCTTCTCTGTAACGCATTCCACATTTTGTCCATTATACATCAAGAGGATGTAGTAGGGTTCTTTCAGGAGTAAGCAGTTATACAAGTGGCTTGAAACATGTTTGTGATGAGTACCACCAATGTGTCATCTAATGAACGTTAACTATTGGGATCATAAGATAACACATAAACCATTAGCACATGTGAGAGAAACATCTTCAAAAAATGTGTATACCAGGTCATACTAAGACAGCTCCACGGAATGGGATACAGTGTGTCACATTACTTTTGATGTCTACGGCTTACATAAATGGTGCTAGAAAACATATTACCAAGCTTAGTGGGCTTGCATTACCATTTGGAGCAAATCTTCTATGAGCAGTTTGTATGCAGATTAATGATCAGGCTATTCCTGCTCAGATTTGAAACCTGGAATGTTCATTTCTGATTTCCATGTGTTTTTTATAACTTAAATTCTAGGGGAGATTTCTTAGCTCCAGGGGTTAGTATAAACCTGAAATAAAATGACGGTTTATTCCTTGCAATAACAGTTTTATTTGTCCTGACATGCCCACTTTCCCACGTAATTACACATAACTTTTTATTCACTAGAGAATCTGCATACATTTAATATAATTTTGCATTGCTGGCAGTACATCATTTATGTGTGCACTACCTTGCTTTCATAGGTATAATTCATTTGTGGACAATTTCCCAGATTTTCTGCTAAATGATTTTATTTATATATATATATATATATATCAATAGCTTGCTCTCAACCTTCAAAATTGTTTGCCGGTGTTTGGATTGGGCTGCTCTGTAAAACAAACAACCTGGAATGAAAATCACCTTTCTCGTAGGGAGCCTACCAAACCAAGTTCGTACCAGTTTACTCCACTTTGCTAGTTTGAAGAAAATATTCTGGAAGCCGCAAAATATTCAGTTATAGATAGGCTTTCCTGTTTTCAGTTTCTATTTTTGGTAAATTCTGGTGGGGTGTTTTCAGTGTTTTCAAGTGATTTCCATGCCTTAAAAAAACAGTGGTTACACATTTTCGCGCCATTAAAAACAACCGAAACAGTGTTTTTCCGGTGTTTATGGAACGTTTTGCTTTTATTATTGCTTGCTTTCTACACTGATAATGCATGGTATATAGACAGTGTAGGCAAATCAAACTTATTGTAGTACACCATACAATACTTCTTCAGTGAGTCTTTGGTCATGTGCGCTCGCTTTTTCCTTCCCATGTAAACTTTTTTCTGTGAAAAGGCCCTCTCAACATTGGCACTTGAGACGTGCAACACCAAAACAGCCAGTACACAATTTGCTAACTCTCGCCACTGACGTAGCTTTCCATGCCAGTACTGGTGCACTTGAAGATTGCGATTCTCTGGGCAGGGTCTGCAACATTTGCGTTGAACTGAGCGCTTATGCCCTCAGAGTTATTGAAGCGGTCAAAAATGAAGCAGCACTTTTAAAACTACAGAGAAAATTCCCCTTTACGGAAGGTATCTAGAACCTGTACAGAGTACCACACTGAGGTTTCATTGACTTCAAATGCCGTGGTTGGTGAAGGGAGATTTCTATGCATCATTGCAAGCCATTTCTCACACATTGTAAAATAAAAGTTCCTGAATTGCTCTTCAACATTGCTTTGTTTACCAGGTGGCAAGCACTCTAACATAGAACATGTTGCAGTGCCAAAGTCACTAAAGGTGTCACCCAGCCTACTCTCCAGGCGATGTTTCACATCTACACCAATTATGCTGAACACTTGGCAGACAAGGGTGTTTTCGGACTCTAGTTTTTTTTTTATTATGTCCACTACAACAGTTATGTTTTCCCATAAAAATCTAAGATGCAGTAGAGTGCTTTTTTCACACCACTATCAATATGCGACCAAAGATCCTCACATTTCTTGCCTTTGGCATCATCACTCAGCAAAAATTCTGTAAACGGTTGCCACATGGATAATATAGGATTCGCAGCTCGTTGGACTGAGAACCATTAGCTAAGTGACACAGTTGGGATAACTCTTTCTTTGATGCCACACGAAGCACAAAATGAGAAATATTTGCATTTTAGTTCCAGCGCATAACAAAACACTGCACCAGAATGGATTAAAAAGCCAATAGCATTCTTCATTAACTCTGAAGATTGTAAAGATCCTTTCAGCAGACCATCTAACAAGTGGCGAGGATCTCTTACAGGGAAGCATTTCAACTCAGGTATCGATTTTGACAGGTCATCACACAACTTTTTCATATACGTAGCTGAATCACTGCAAATACAAACAATTTCACTTCAATCTTTGTTGAACTTGGAAAGAACCGTTTTGCAGCAGCATTCCAAGTGACAGTGTTCCATGTTCCATCCTGTCATGTTTTTACCACTATCCCAGATGCTTGGTGATCGCACTCTTTTCACATATACTTGTCACTATACCTTGCATTGAATGTTTAAAGCCTGAGGTGTTGGCAATTCACCTGCTATCAATACTGACTCACTAGAAACTGGGGGCTGATATATCAAGGGTTTTTACCCATTCTCTGTGGGTAAATGTGATGGCACATATTGGGAAAGATTCTTATGAAACTAGCCATTTTACCTATCGGTGAAAGAATAAAACGCAGCCAAAATATCTAATATGATTTTGATATCTCCTGATCCTCTACACTTTATAAAATGATTTAAACAAGACCTAAAACATGCTTCTAAACCCTGCATCTTTAGACCAAAGACCACAAAACTGAAAAAAGCAAAAGGAAGAAGAAACAATATTTTAGTGACATCCCTAAACAACAAAACTCTAGCAGAATAATTTTAGCCCAGTCTTTCTTGCTGCTAGCTCGTATAACAAAGTTACATTGTATTGGCCCCTTCAGGAAGAAAAAGAATGACTTTCACTCGGTTGGAAATACTTTATTGTTTGATTAATAAAAATCATTACAATGGTGAACATGCATCACTAAAAAAAACGTATGTCAAATAATTGCTAAAATATTTACACGTAGAACAGAAGACAGGTGTTATCTTAGTCCTGGGTTTTTGCCTACATTATTTCCTCTTAGTTTTTTAGAATCCACAATAAATAATAAAAAAAACCTGGAAGTCTATATTTGTTCATAATAGTAAAATATTAACTTCATCTAGACAATAAGACTTTTTAAGAAACTATTAAGAAACAGTTAAGAGCCGTGGTTGTCCGTTCTGATTTGGCGTCTGCTAAGGCCACAGGACAAGACATTAGTTCATGAGGAGTTGATGACTAATACCACTAATAGTGCAATTCCGTTTATAAGGTAAAAATCCCTACATACAATAATTTAAAAGATCCAGGACACACAAGAAAGCAAAATAGTCCATGTGCAAAAGGCCGTAATCAACTGCTGTTGAGTAGTACGGAGGAGTGAGTAAATCAATAAAACATCATTGGACTTAATCCTCCCTTTTGTGATTAACAGTTGTTGGCTTGCTGGCTCTCACTATTTATAAATCTTTTTACTGTTCTTGTGACGAACTTGGTGAACCGGATATTAAGCAGTGGGTTATCCGGGTTCATTGATGCAAGGATAGCTTGTCTACACGTGCGGATGCCAAGTTTGTTCCATTCGCTCTTCAGCAAGATCTTTCGATCGTCAAGGAGTGCAGGACAAAGACATACCACATGCTCGATTGTTTCCTTGCTACTCCCACACCCCTGCACATTATGTTGGTATTTGTGCAGCGCCAACTTGGCAAGTGATACAAGAATGGCCATTCACCCATTCTGAGGGCCAAAAATCTTTTTTCCACAGCACTGAATAGGTACATGACAAATGGGTTGCCACAGTCCCTGGCTTAAACCCTGATACGATTGTCCAGGCGTGCTTACGTTGTGCCAGTTGGGCTCTATCCGAGTGGAAAGACCAGAGGCGGACGTTTCTTTTGATGTGGATTTTAAGTGCCTGCTGCGATGGATTGGAGCTCCAGATTTCTTCTACGTCCAGGAGTTTTAGAGAGTCTTGTAAATAACACCGGTATGATCTACCAAACTGGCCGGCTGAGATTTCTTGCCACAAAAGGCCCTCCAGGCTTCCTTCTCTGGAGGTACGCAACTTGTTGCACAGCCTGATGAATGCTCCAGCCCCTACCGCTTGGTGATCTTGGAGACCAAACTCAAGACGTATTTGAGCGGGGGAAGAACTTTTTGGAAGGCTCAGCACTTGTTTGAAGATTCTTGTTATTGTTTTATTCACGTGGCTGTTGTCTTTCCCTTGCATGATCTCCTAGCTATAGGTGAGGAAGTTGATGATTTTTGCCTTCATGACACTTATAAGTGGGGGTCAGGCTTGGACCGGACAGTTGCCTTGCGAGGGTCTTAAATGCCACCTGGATTGTCAAAGCTTTGGCTTCTACCTCGTCTCTATGTTTGGCGAATGAGCCCCTTCTATCCATGTGGACCCCCAGATACTTATGAAACGGCCCTATCAACGCTTTTACCATTGTATTGCCAACCGCCACCTTGGTATTTCCTTAGCCCAAAGGTAATTGCCCTTGTCTTTGTTAAATTCAGTTCCAGTTCGTTTTCGGTGGTGTAAAGAGACAACCGATTGAGTAGTCTCTGCAAGCCGACCCTGGTGTGGCTGAGCAGGACAAGGTCATCCGCGTACAGTAAATTACTAACTCTTACCCCGGCGATTTTTGGAGGATGAGAGTTAACTTAATCGAGTGACTCCGACAGATCGGAAATGAAGAGATTAAAAAGAAGGGGCGCCAGCACACAACCTTGTTTCACTCCGCGAGATGTTTGTATTTTCCTTGAGATATACGATCCGTCCCCAAGTTTTATGCGGATCCATGTGTTAGTGTGCAGCGCAATTATGGCTTGTAGAAGCACTGGTGGAATCCCCCATTTCCGCAGTTTGAGCCATAATCGGCTTCGGGGTACGCGGTCAAAAGCGGCCTTAAAGTCAACGAAACAACCATGCATTAACATTCCTGAGGCTGCCACTTTATCCAACAGGACAGATATTGCAAGCAGGTTTGTTATGGTGCCTGATTTTTGCACAAATCCTGTCTGGTTAAAGGGTATAAGATGGTTTTCACTCTCCTTTTCCTTTCTTTGAATGGCATTTAGTTTGTGGTTATGCAGGTGTTTTTTCAGTGTTTATATGTTTTCACTGGTGAGGGCTATTTCCCTTTTGGTGGGGTTTTATCAGTTATTATAGGTTTAAACCTAAAACCGGACAGCCTAGTTATAGAGAATAGAAGAAACAGGTAAGTGTCAGGACACAGATATAGGTTAACACTAACCTGGTCAGCCGGGTACAGCGGGAGCGATGGAAGATGCTATACTTCCTCTTCCCCTTATATGGAACCACCTGCGAGTACTATGAACACTCAGCAGATTACACCACAACAGGGAAGGGGAAAAAGGGACAAACGAAACAATAAAGCTGCAGCAGTGAAAACACTCAAGGAGCGCTGGTGTGGAGTTCTGTAGACCTCACTCCTATGGTAGCCCCGTGTTTCCTGTATAAGAGACACAACACATCACACATAAGTACCCACACAGGTCCAGTCACTATCAATGTTACAAATGTGTTGTACTACACTTACATTTAAGGCTGCTGCACGTATTCCACAAGAAAAAGAAGCACAAAAGGTAAAAATAAAGAAAAGAAATCAAGCAGTGTTTACATCACTATTCCTCAGTGACATAATACCCTCGGTACTACAGAGACAGTAGGTATTCAGCATTCAGATAATACCCAGTACTTATCTGCAACCAGGTAGTCCACTGGTAAATGGTGACTGTGTCTTTAAGTATCCAAGTAAAATTCTTCGTATGCAAAAAATATAGATTTCAGAATCAAGCCCACAAATAATATAGCAACAAAATCCGAACTCCGAGCCTCTCAACAGCTCTGATTTCACCCAGAGTACTCCTCCGGTTTCAGTACTCCAAAAAGCGCATTCACACGCTTACTGTAATGAAAGGTCGCGTTCAAGCGCGAAGGGTTAAGAGATCAAAAAGCGCTTCCATGCGCTTTCGGGGAACATGAGGCTCTTTCTTCAAAGCCTCTAAGAAGCGCTTCTGAACGCGTAATATGGCAATTGTCGCGCTCCAAGCGCAAAGGTGCTTTTGAGGTTTAAAGCGCGTCCGCGCGCTTTCTAAAATGAAAGGTTGCGCCTCATCGCGAAGGTAGTGCAAGTTTAAGCGCGGCAGTGCTTTCTCAGGACTGGCGTCCCTGGTCTTCTCTAGGACCCCGTAGAAGCGAATGACGGTCCTCCCACGAGGACTGGGAGAATGGCGTCTCTGCCCCTTCGTCTCCAAGGGTCACAGAGCAGCAGGAAAGTGCAGACAAGCAGTTCAACGATCCGGATACAGGAAACTCCGACTTCAGGTGACAAGCACCTGATAGCAGTTCGGGAGGAGCTTATGTAGAGCAGGAAGGATAGGAAGAGATAGGACTACTGCCTCCCTCAGCATTCTGGGAGATGTAGTTCACCACATTCACTCCCATTCACGCCTTTGTGTGACTACTGCGCCCAAGGTTAAACGTGACAGTAAGCTTGTGGATGGGGTTAGATTGGTGCATTTTGCTTGGGCACAAAGTGTATTCAGTCCCGCTTGATTTATACTGGTTGATCAAAAACCATTGTAGGTAGATCTTTAAGCAGGTCTTGCATGAAATAGATAATATAAAATACATAAAAGGCGATCATGTTCTCATGCACATTTAATAACAGGAGCTTAAAAATAGATTTTTCTTTTAGCCATTGCACCAGAGGTTTGACTGATGCGAGAATATTACGGGCAATAAGGGACAACATAGGTATAACCCTCTCTAGAAGACCCTCTTTGTAGACCCTGTTTTGGGAGGTACAAAATTAGCAAGTATATATTTTTTGAATATGGGGTTACATTTCCATTTTCCTCAATAGGAATTTAATATAAATATAGTGTAACTGGTTAAAAAGCTTTTGAGATCTAACAAAAGGCTCTGGGATTTGGGAGTGCTGTCAGATTGTGGTCTGAAGTTTGACTAACCATAAAAAAAAAACAGTGTTGTGGGATTCAGGTAGTACCTGGAAAACCTACTTTAATCTGGTGCTGATGAACTTTAAGGTTATCACAACATCTTAATTTAGGAACGCTTTGGATTAATAAAACCTCCACGCTGCCAGATTTTTGCCTGGTTTTGCTAATATACGAAAAGTAAAGTCCTACACATACTTCTCCCACAACCTTGCAAGTGGTTATAGAGTTTGGTCAGAGGGTGTTTTTTAGAATATGGAGACAATTCTCACAATAACAGTATGACTATAGAGGATGAGATTGCAACAATAACTATTTTTTTCTGAGATTTACCTTAGAGTTGGCAAAATCTAATTAGTAAACATTTAATTTCAACATACTTCTCCTCCATCTTGTGAGTTGCAGCCTACCTGTGCCCCAGATTCCAGTGAGCAGAGTCCAGGAAGTGGTAAGGAGGCAGACTAGTGCTGTCTCTTTCCTAAAAGAGTTTAAAAAAACGATTTTCCCTATCTGTGATTACTGTCTTTGCCTGTGGTTGTTACAGTTTAAAATTGTAGTTTTAACCTGCCCGTGATTACATATTTAATTACCTGTTTTGTGTTCAAATTTGTGGTTTGTCCTGCCCATGATTGCTTCCGTTTAACGTGTTGAATTGTGGGATTTGCAGTCCTAAATCTCTGTAGTTTTTCCCTCTCATTCCCGGTGACTATCAGTTTTCCCTCCAAATTTCCCCTTGTCTCTGTGCTAAGACCTGTATGTTAAACAGTGCACCCCCAGCCACCATTTTGTGTTAACAAGTCAGTGAAACCAGCCCCTCCTCTCCCCACACCCCCCCCCCCCCCCAGCAGCAGGGATATTCTACATCAGAGTGTGCTCTGAGGCAGCAGTGATCTTCTGTGTGCTGTTTAAACTGTGTTTAATAGGGACTGTGCACTTCGTTTTTTTGTCCAGGAGAGGGAGTAAAGTTTTATACAAACACTATTTTCAGAGGACAAGTTAGGCCCTTACCTGCAGAAGTCCAAAGTGTGGATTGAGCCTGTCTGTCTCCTAGGAGATTCTGAACAAGAGAAGCAGCTCCCAACTCCCTGGCCAGCAAACCTTGTCTGAGGTCGCTGGGACCTTATATAGTCTGCTAGTGGTAGGTACATGTATACACTGATTGGAGGTTGTGTTAGACCTGTCAGCCCTAGGGTGGTCTTGCCCTGTTTTTTTCCCTTTTGCGCCTCATTTTTGCCACCATATTTTTACTGGACCTAGGTCTCCGGGCGCCTTGCCACTGCTAGCCAGTGCTGAGGTGCAGGTGCTCTCTCTCACTCAAGATGGCTGCCACATGCCCCTGCTACTGCAGAGGGGCCTTACACGCATACACACTAGTAGCCAGGGTCAGGCTGGGACATAGGGATACAGAATCCATTCCGTCCCCGCCTCTGGGCCACATAGCCAGGCATGTAGATGGTTCCAGAACCTTCCGGGCTGTGGGAGGAGTTATGTTTTGCCGCCTTTGGGAGAGTCACCTGACCTAGGAGTATAAAAGGCTTGGAGGGAAAACTTTCTAGTCAGTTGAGATGGAGCACCACTGATCCTGGGAGAACCTCTGCCGGAGTACAGGCTTTAGGGCCTAGGGGGAGACCTACACTACTGCTGCTGACAGGGCTGAGGCCCTGCTGTAGTAAGATAGCTGAGGAACGCCCACCACCCACTGACCTTGCCCAGTGTGAAGGGACCCAGGGAACCACCTTCAGCGTGCGGGGAGGAACATCAAGCACTCCCAGAACCACCAACTCATTCCCCCCTCATAAGAAGAAACTTCTGACAAGAAGCGCCTAAGAAGCAACCAATCTGGAACAGTCGCAAGACACCTTAATTTGAGGAGGCCTGACCGTCCAGCAAGGTCTGAAGCCTAAACTGCCCAACTGGGGATCACCAGGTAAAGCGCCGTACCCTGAAGCGCTAGACCTTCACCCCCTATTCATTCCTGCCTGCTGCTGGGCTGCCCCCAAGTACTTTTCCAGTCAGCCCTGCCCACAGGCTGCTGGTGCGCCCCGCGTTCTGCCTCCCCTCAGGTCACTGACCTTGTGAGGAAATCACCGCCGCGGCCGCCGCTGCGTGAAGAGAGGAGCTGCTGTGAGGAGAGGCCCTCCTCGAGGCCAGGGGGGTGAGGTGCGCCGTCGCGCCCTCACCGAAGGAAGCGCTGAGGTGAGGGAAGCCCCTTGAGTAGATGTGGTGAAGTGCACCGTCCGCGCCCTCACCGAAGCCTCTAAATACCCCCAAAATCATTGCCGCGGGGCCCACCGCCGCCGTCGCGGCCGAAGAAATCACCGCCGCGGCCTAGCGCGATCCGCGAGGCCTCCAGGCCCCGCCGACGCCGTTGCCGAGCAACCGGGGACGCCGGCCGCGCCCCCAGGAAGGCCGCGCAGTGATTGGGCGCCGGCTCCCGCCACGCCCCCAGCGCCGACGGAGGCCGAGGAAGAGCCCCGGCCGTGCAGAGGGAGACGGGGAGCCGGCCGGAGAGGACTGCCGGCTCCCGCTCCCATCCCCAAAGTCCCTGAAGCCCGCGAAACCCACTCACCTGATCCCGGGGGCCGGAGGAGGGTGATACCGGCCCCCGCAACGCGCCGCAAGTCATTTCCCTAATCCCGGGGGCCGGAGGAAGGTGATACCGGCCCCCGCAACGACCAGTCATTCCGGCCAGAAAGCCGAGGTACCCCGACCGGGCCCCGCCCTCCAGAACACGGGCCGGGCCTGGGGATTGCCAGTCGCTAAAGAAGCGCGACCAACGAACAAGCACCAGGTGAGCCCAGGAGGCCCCTAGGGCCCACAAAAATGCCACTGGGGGCCGGGGGCCACCATTAACCCCTAAAATTAACTGTGTAACTTTCCCCATGAGGCGAGGCCCCGGAGAGGAGTGGGCCTAGCCTGGAATTAATCCCTAAGGGACATAGAAGCCCCAGGATACAGGACATGTTGAGGGGTTCCCCACAGTGTTTATTAATTTATTGCAGATGCCTATTGTAATTACTGCCTAGGCCTATGCTTTTAACTGCAAAGTCTTTACCACAGGGGGAAAGTGTTTAATTGAATTGAGCTGAAGTGTACACCGCCAAGAGTTGAAGTGTTTTATGTTACAGGTGTACTGGAATTGCGACGCCCACTGTACTGAATGTGGGTGCCCCTAGATTAATGCAGGCCTATTGAAATGTGACGTGAAAAGCCTTATTTTAAGTAATTGAATAATGCTAAAGTGAACTGCATGTTTAGGCCCATGTTTTATTAACGCACCTTGAGATCATTATTAGTGCTACGTTTAGGAGATAATTCCTGCGGCCTCTTAGTGGCCTACAATGTTGATGAGCTATGAGGCTTTATTAAAAATGTGCACCAGTTGAATAATGCAATGAATTTAAATGTAGATCTGAATTAATCTGCCTCATCTGATGCTAACTTGATTTATATATAAAAGATCTTGATTTTAAATACACAAGCCTGGTGTGGTGTCATGTTATTGCGTTCGCATTCCTGAGTCAAAGTAAGAGTGTGCTGCACAACTGCCTTACACATTGCCTTCGCGTGCTTTCCCGCCTCGCGCCATGCTACCGTGGCGGACTCGTTAAACCCGGTTCCAACAGGTTGTATCTGATGTTTCTATTGGATTAGGGTTAGTGTCCTCATTGGTTGAGTATTTGAGGTTTCTGATTGGTTTCTGGGTCTGTGATTCAATCAATGTAGGGTTGGGACTAGGGCTAGGGTTAGGATTTCTATTGGAAGTAGGGACTAGGGCTTCCTGTGCCTTGGACTTGGGTTGGGACTACTGGTAGGGCTAGGGCCTCTATTGGACGTAGATATCAGGGTTTTTGAAAGTTATTGGGTGCTTGGACTATGGCTGAGATTGGCTGTAAGGTCCTCGTCTCCTATTGTTTCTAGATTTTAGGGCTAGTGTTGTGATTGGATAGGGTTAGGGCTAGGGTTCCCATTGGCTGAAGGGGTCACCTGATTACTAGGCTATGAAAGTCCGAGGCCTAGGGCGTCTCAGCCCGGGCGTTGAGGCTAAGGGCGGAGAGGCTAAGGGCGGAGAGGACAAGGGCAATTACCTGTTTGAGCCTGTTTGGGACTAGGGCCAGAAATTCTGCCCACACCATCCACAAACAGAGTAACACACTCACACCAAATGTACACCACACACAACCCTATGCACGGACCAATGTACCAGCATGCACTACAAACCCAACCAAACCACATCTATACACCCTTCTATCCCAACTACCACACATACCCACCATCACCTACAAACAGTACACAACTCTATCCTATACCACTAACCAATCCACTCATCACTAACACAACCCCATTCAACACCATACATAACTGCATCCCATCCACACACACACGCTCCCTGCTCTAATTACACCTAACAGACCACCTTTTATCACTAACAAACATATATTCATCCTTCCATCATTTGTCCAATAAACACCCTCCTCTCCCTACTACCATAATAACACTAACGCACAACACACACACTGCACACCACCACACTTTTTAACTCGTGCAACAAACCAGTCTAAGACAAACACTCTCACCTCTACTTCATTCCCTCCTACACACAACATACACTGTACTCATAAACACATCACCACCCCCTCTACCTTACAATCTCCTTTCACAAACAATACTATACAACCAAATCCATTGCATGAAACAAATACACCAGCACCCCTTTTCACTACTCCTCAAAAACAAAACATATCGCACACACCAGCACAACAAGATCTTCAAAGCGCAACACGTCTAAATACATACCATCACAAAATAGAAACATACACCCACCTTTCAAACCACACAAAGGAACAAACTCCAATGCCAAGCTTTCTCTCGTCCACCACACCGAACACAGATACAGCAACACAGCAACTTTCTTCTAACCGCCTCTCATCCGTTGGACAATTTAGAACCTTACTACATGACCTACATGCTGCACCACCACCCCTGACTCATACACCTTCCACCATAAACACACGCAAACAACATAAGCGACGTGCCACACCTCACAACTTTGCTTCCCCATGGCTACTGCACAACAATGTTACACCACGAAAACAACATAGCACACCAACTCACTCTCAAACACCATCTCCACCACATACACACACAGACCCATCAAAATGCCTTCTTAGCATGCTGGATGAAGAACATGATACAGAACAGCTACACGATTGCTATCCTAATACAGCTAATGCCAGCACAAATAACACACCTGCTACAAACACACACAATACTGTTCACTCTACTACAAAACAAAGTCTCACTATCACCAAAGGCCATTCTCTAAACTGTCTACTAATAAATGCTCGATCCCTCTCTAAAAACAAACTTCACGTCTACGACCTTCTCACAGATGCAAAACCAGACATACTATTCATAACTGAATCATGGTTGGGAGATGATATGGCTCCACTCCTGCATGAAGCCATTCCTCTAGGCTATCAAACGATCACCCAAAATCGTATAGGCAAAAAAGGAGGTGGTCTAGCTGTTGTGTTCAGGCAAACATTACATATCACTAAAGTTGATGACATCTCCATAAAGAATTGTGAGGCTCTTCTAACAAGATGCAATACTACACCGTCTTCATCCTGTAACTTCCTGCTCCTTTACAGACCTCCACCTAGCAAGGCGACATTCCCAGACGCACTTCTAGACACAGTTTCAAACCTGATAACAATACACTCCAACTTATGCGTTCTGGGTGACCTCAACATTTGGTTTGACAAACCCAATATGACCCATCCAAAAACAATAATCACTGGCCTAGAGGCACTGAACCTGCATCAGATTGTCCGCAGACCCACACACATCGCTGGACATATCCTAGATGTCATTTTTGCTAATACTGAACTAGTTACCTTTCAAACTATGACTCCAGTCACATGGTCAGACCACCACTTGCTTGCTTTCCAACATAAAACAACATTAAGGGACTCACCTAAAACTAGCTTACATCCATCCACCTATCGGCCATGGAACAAACTCAATTTGGAACACTTGGAAACACAACTAACATCAAGTACAAATCTGGAAACAATAACTTCGGTTCAAAATCTATAGGAGTGGCTACAGGAAGCTTTTGACATCCTGATACCACTTAAAACCACACAACAGCACAAAAGAAAAAAAGCGCCTTGGAGAAACGTAGAAATAAAAGACATAAAACAACAAATTAGAAAGTTGCAACGTACCGGGCTCAAAACAAACGCCAAACAAGACAAACTTCACCTACAAAAAATTAACAGATTATACAAGTCCGCTATCAAAAAGGCCAAGAAAAGGTACTATTCAGACAGAATTCAAAATGCTAAATGTGCAAATAAAGAATTATATAAAATACTCAATGAATTTCGCAAACCAAATTGCCTAGAAGGAACTCATCCTGTTACTCAAGATTTCACAGACAAACTGGCAAATCATTACACGGACAAAGCAGACACATTGGACTCATACTTAAAACGGAAACAAAGCACCAGCACTAACCCCTGTCCAACAATCCAAGAATACTCTAACCCAGCCTCTCCGTTCCTTCCAACACATCTCACACAATGAATTTATGGACCTGGTCAAAGCAAGCAGGCCTACTGGCAGCCCTTCTGACCCCTGTCCACCACAAACTTTCAAGACAATTCTTTTAACAACCTCTGCTGCCACTCCAGTAAGAAGAATCATCAACGATTCCTTAACTAGCGGAATATTTCCAGAAGAACTCAAAAAATCACACTTACGCCCTTTACTGAAGAAAACAAACTTGGACCCGCTGAACCCTGACAACTACAGACCCATTACAAATGGACCTTTCCTGGGCAAACTGATAGAAAGAGCAGCGTTCGCCCAGATGTCACAATTCATTGAAGAGAATGACATACTCTCAGACTTCCAATCAAGATTCCGTCCGGGAAGAGTGTGAGAAAGTGCCCTCTTTCTTGCATGGTATGCCCCCACTTTTTGCTGAATTGCTGATGTGCTTTGACTGAGTGTGGCCTGGGCTCCTGCCAATCAGGTACCCAGGGCCTGTGTTCCTTCCCTAAACCTGCATTGAAGCCTAAACCCAATTGGCATCTCTGGCCACAGGTAGGCCCCTGGTAAATGGTACCACAGGTACCCAGGGCACTGTGACCAGAGAAGGCCTCTAAGGGCTGCAGCACTTATTGTGCCACCCTTAGAGGCCCTGTACCCTGACACTCACACTCTGCCTTTGCAGACTGCGTGTCTTGGTGCAGAACAAAGTGAAGAGTCGACATTGCACACATCCCTGTGTGCCATGCCCACAAACCACTGCCCTGGCATACATCAGTCACCCCTCTAGCTGGGTGCTCTATGCCAGTGGTGAGGGTACAGGTGCATGAGCCCTGTACCCCTACAGTACCCAGGTCCATTCCTGGGCACTGTAAGTGCAGTGCTGCCATTAAGAGTATATGGTGCTGGGAGTTTGTCATTACGAACTCCACAGCACCATAATGGCTACACTGAAGACTGGGAAGTTTGGTATCAAACTTCTCAGCACATTAAACCCACACTGATGCCAGTGTAGGATTTAATGTAAAATGCACCACAGAGGGCATCTTAGAGATGCCCCCTGAAACTCGACCAACCTCCAGTGACCTGACTGAGTGGCTGCCTAGGCTGCCACCACCAGACATGTTTCTGGACCTCTGGGTCGAGAGCTTGCTGCTCTCGGGGGCCTGAAACAATGCACATCCTGGGACGAGGTGCCAAGCCTCCTCCCCCAGGATGGGCAGGCTTCACAAAGGAGAAGCTTCAAAGGCATGCCGCCTTTGTGAGCCTCTCCAGACCATTTGCTGCTTCCAGCAACTGGTCCCCACTGGTTCTACCCCCCACTTTGGGCGGGAGAACCGGCGGGAAAACAAGTGAGGAAGAGGGGTGTGCCCACCTCTGCCAACTCCACCCCTAAGGTGGGGGAGGCGAGGTGAAGCACAAACTCCGAGTCCCCGCCATCTTGAGGATGGGGGACCCAGCCAACCAGGGACAGGCTCCTGCCCCCTCCCACTGGAGAGTGGCAGAATAGGGGTGTACTCCACCCCAGGGAAGGGACCCATTGGTCCCTGCCCTTTACCTACCTGTAACGCCCCTAAATGTAGTATTTAGGGGCACCCTGAACCTTCCTTCCTCAGATCCAACAACAACAAGAAAAAGAAGAAGGACGAGAAGCCGTGCAGAGTTAACAAGAGGACGACGCCCACTGACTTGGCCCCAGCACTACAGGCCTGTCTCCCCTCGAACCTGCTCCTGCAAAACCCCGGCGTGTCCAGCAGCCAGCAACCTCAAAAACCCCGGAGGACCTGCCTCCCTTCACTTTCCAAGCTGTTTCTCCCGTGAACACCGGACGTGTTTGAACTGCAGCTTCTGGTGCTAGCCAGGAACCGCGAATCCCACACACGCTGCACCCGCCGAATCCGGCCCGAGCTCGAGTGGGCAAATACCTAGAGGAGGTCCCCCTGGCGATCCTGACCCGAGATCCGGCGACCCCTGACCTGCCTCAAGCCTCCTGACGACGCCTGCAGCCTCAATCCAGAGGACCCCCCTACCACGACCAGAGCGGGTAAGAAAATCCGACGTCCCAAGGCACCCCTGCACCCGACGCCCCACGGCCTTGTGTGCCCAAACCAACGGTGCCCAACCAACCCTCTACATCCCAACTTACCCCTCAAAGTGGTGGTTGCTCCTGGAAGGTCCTCGTCCCCGAGCCTGCAGTGTCTTTGTCCCGGAGAATCTCCATTGAAATTAACAGGGCACCCGACCTCAAAACAGCACCCTGCACCCGGCCACCCCAGTGCCGCTGAGGGTGCCCCTTTTGTGCTAACTTGGTCCCCAACGTGCCCTGAGCATAACCCTAGGAGCTTTGCTCCCACAACCCCGTGGCTTGCTTGCCAGCAGCCACCAACCGGAGTCCCCCTATCCTCCGTAGGATAACATTGGGCCTCAACACTCTGCAACCGGCCGCCCTAGTGCCGCTGAGGGTGCAACAACAGTGCATCACTGACCCTGGGAGGCCCCTGAGTCTAACTCCAGAACCCTAACTCAAAAGACCGATTACTTACCTTGAAACCGATAACTCATTTTTCCTCATAGGATAACATTGACACTTTTTCTTCCAAAAAGTTTCGAAGTGTCGACTTTTGAAAACTACAAATATTCCTTAAAAATCAGCCGAATAACCAAAACGCATTTTCTCAACTGTTTTCAGGAAATGTCCCAGTGCTGAATCTAGGATCCAGCACTGAGTAAGAAAAAGTATCGATAACCTAACTTACCTGCTAAGTGAATTTCCTCCCATATGATAACGTTGGTGATTCTATGTGAAAAAGTTTCGAAGTGTCAACTTTTGAAATGCAATAATATTCTTTAAAAATCGTACAAACTACGAAAACGTAATTACTTACCTGTTTTAAGTAAAGGTCCCAGTGCTGAATCTAGGAGTCCAGCACTGGATTACAAAAGTAACGTTAAAGTAACTTACCGGCGAATTGAATTTGCTTCCATAGGATAACATTGGTGATTCTATGTGAAAAAGTTTCTAAGTGTCAACTTTTGAAATGCGATAATATTCTTTAAAAATCGTATCTTTAACCAAAATGCATTTACTCACCTGTTTTCAGGAAATGTCCCAGGGCTGAATCTAGGATCCAGTCCTGTGTTAGCAAAAGTAATCTGAAAAGTAATTAACTGCATTTTACTTAAAAAGCCCATTCAATTGAATGTACTATACCTGCAATGTGTTGCAAACTGCTTACTTAAAACTGTAACCAAAACCAGTACAAGTACACTGCAATTTTGAACTGTGTTCATACAAGTAATTTACTACTGAAAAGTATTTTTATGCTTACCTGTGCCAGGCTTGCTTGGTTCTAGAAATAACACAACAGTATATTTTTTATACAAAACAATTGGCCTAGAGTTCAGTTCTTGAGTGTGTGGATTCATTTGCTGACTGAGTGGGTACATCAAGTGCTTTACACTGTCCTCTGATACTGCCTTACTGCTCGACCAAGCTACCACTTTAGAGAGTAAGGTTCTATCTAACTTTAACCTCTGCCAAACCTCTGGAGACCCTTGGACTCTGTACACACTGTACCTCACTTTGGTGCAGTATATATAGAGCCAGTTTCTTACAAAGAGGCACTGAATCTGCCCTTCTTGCCATCTGGGATGACCTGAAGAATACAGTTGACCACAGCGGGGTTGCTGCGCTACTCCTCTTGGACCTCTCGGCTGCCTTTGACACGGTTGACCATGACACTCTGAAACAAAGACTCTATGAAGCCGGCATAGAGGGAACTGCTCTAGACTGGGTCGCGTCCTACCTTCGAAACAGAACTAATGTCATCCATACCCCATCTTTCTCGTCCAAACCATACTCCACAAAAGCAGGGGTCCCTCAAGGTTCTGTCATCTCGCCCATGCTTTTCAACATCTAAGTCATTACCGGTACTGATCAATCAATTTCACCTCACGTGCTATAACTATGCAGATGACACGCAAATACTCCTTCAACTGGAATGCCCCAAAGACATTGAAAAATGCCCAATTTTCAGTTGTCGCAGAGCCGTGGATCAGTGGATGACTTGGAGCCATCTCAAATGAATGCTTCAAAAACGGAAATACTCACATGTGGCGATTGGAAACATTACGACCCGCTTGCCGCCTGGCCTGATGAACTGGGATCACCACCTAAATTATCGAAGGAAGTAAGAAACCTCAGAATAACCATGGACTCCAAGCTGTCGATGAATGCCCAAGTGGACAAACTAGCAAAATCAAGCTTTGTCACTATAAAAACGCTGCGACGAATTTTCCCTCATTTGGGATTTCCACACAAGGTCCAAGCTACCATCTCCCTTGTTCTGTCCAAACTCGATTACGCCAATAGCCTCTACCACGGATCACCTTTAACGACCATGAAAAGACTACAACGGATTCAGAACTCGGCTGCCAGACTACTCTTGCATATCAAACCGCGAGACCACATCTCACCTGCCTTGAAAGCCCTGCATTGGTTACCGGTTGCCAGAAGATCCACGTTCAAGCTACTTTGTATCACCCACAAAGCAATACATGGGATGGGACCGCTCTTCATCAGGAATAAAATCACCAAACACATTCAACAAAGGAACCTACGCTCTAAAGGGGCATCTCGCCTCAAAATCCCAAGATACAAGAAAAAAACCATGGGTGGCACATCCTTCTCTGTTCAAGCAGGTAAACTATGGAACTCATTACCCCCCAACATAAGATCCACCGACAACCACCTTATCTTCAGAAAACTACTCAAGAATTGGCTCTTCCCCACATAAGCACCATACGCAAACAGAAATTTACAGCATATTCCTCTGTATATAAGCATTTATTTTCACTATAGATATGTACCTATCTTTGTGTATTGCTTTGTATAAACATGTAGAATAATTATGTTATAAATAAATAAAAAAATCATCTTTGGTCTACATGTACTTACTTCCATTGTGCATCTATGTACCTTCCATGTACTTGGATCTGTGTGTCTGTTACCTTTCTCCTGAAAAAGCATATCCAATGCACTGCCCTATTTCTCATCCTGTACCTCTATCAATATCTTTAATCTATATATACTTACCTCCTTTATGCATCTATATACTTTCAATGTACTTATGGATCTATATATTTATCATTTTCTTCTAATTTAGCATTTCAAATGCACTACCCTATTTCTAAGCCTATACTTCTCTCAATATATCCTCTGGCCCAACCTTCTGACTCATCTCAAACTTCTTTCTACTACTCTTTCCAATGCACTACCCTATCTCTCACCCTATACATCTATCAATATATCCTCTACATCCACTCTCTCATTTATCCCATACCACTACTATGATCCCAAAATAACCCTTTCTAGACTCTCTCCTACTCTACCCTCCTTGCATCATCTGACACCTCTTTTTACTATACCAATCCCCCAAAACAAACCTTTATAAATCTCTCCTCTGACTCTTCCCCTCAAAAACCCCTTTTTACTCATCCAAAAGCCTCCTCCTACTGCTATGACCTCAAAAAAAAAGTTTAAAAATCTCACTCTTCTGTCCCTCCACTATCCTTTTCAATCAAAATAACAGACTAACACGTTCACTTCTCAATTTCCATATTCCACTATACTAATTCACCACTAATCCTTTATGGGTTCCAAAGTAGCGTGCTACTCGCCAATGAAGCGTTTCAACCCCCCATCAGGGTTACCAGCGCTATATAAACGCAAACCTTTTCCCCTTTTCTACCCCTCCCTAACCCTTCTCAACCCAAATAACTGACTAACATATCCACCACTCAAATTACTTTCATGTTTCGCCATACTAATTCAACAGTAATCCTTATGGGTTCCAGAGTAGCGTGCTACTCGCCAATAAAGCGCTTCAAAACCCCATCAAGGGGTAGCAAGCGCTATATAAATACAAACCTCTTTCCCTCTTCTATCCCGCAACCTACCCTTCTCTATCCAAATAACTGAATAACATATCCACCACTCAAATTACTTCATACTTCACTATACTAATTTTCAACACTAATCCTTTATGGGTTCCGGAGTAGCGTCCTACTCGCCAGAAAAGCGCTTCAACACCCATCAGGGGTAACAGGTGCTACATGAATGCAAACCTTTCTTCCCTTTTATCCCTCCGCTACCCTTCTCACTCCAAATAACTGACTAATACCCACCACTCAAATTACTTTCATATTTCACCATACTAATTCAGCACTAATCCTTTATGGGTTTCCGGAGTAGCGTGCTTCAACACCCCATCAGGGGTAACAAGCGCTATATAAATACAAAGTTTTTTTTTCCCCCTCTTCTATCCTTCTGCTATCCTTCCAAATCCAAATAACTGACTAACCTATCCACCACTTAAAATTTACTTGCATGTTTCACTATACTAATTCAACACTAATCCTCTATGGGTCCCGGAGTAGCGTGCTACTTGCCGAAAAAGCGCTTTGACGCCTCGTCAGCGGTAGTAAGCACTATATAAATGCAATTACAATACAATACTACGACCATCACATAGTAGGATGTTCCTATTCCTTTTAAAATGTGTCAATATAAATGGATATTATTTCTAGTTATACTACTGTCTGGTGATTAACTGACCCTCAGTAGCAAGAATTAATCCCTGAATGGTTGTTGCTGATTCTATAGGTTTTTAGGTGCCTAATTTCTTATGCTGAATCTCCAATGGTATAGTTATTGACCCAATTCTCCAAACGGAGATATCCAGGCAGCATTCAGTTTCAAGAATCCACCCTTAATTTCTTTCCCAGCAACCCACATAGTGATCCAAAGTATCTCTTTAGTGGCATCGTATTCAAAATATTGAATAATTGTGGTTTTCACATAGACTCAAAAGAAAGGCTCCTTAAATATTTGTTCTGCATCGTAAGAGTCTCACCAAAGTCATAAATGTAGACTAGTCCTGTCTGTGTGTGGGGATCCTGGAAAATAAATAAACACATCTATATGCAAAAAAGAAAGCAGGAAACTCTGGGTATTTCCCAAGGTTTAGGTGGAGAGCAGCTCCCTATTGGAGCACCCTACAGCACCAGCACTCTAAATCTGCTCACTTCAGATGTCTGTTGTTCTAGCAGAGTTTTTAAGCATAGGGATTAGCATAGTGCCACCCATGCCGAGCTAGAAAGTGATAAAGCCTTTTGCCATTTTTTTTACAGCAAAGTCTTCAAGCATAGAATTAGCTATATAAAAAACAAAGGTTAAGTAACGCTATAGTTAGCAGTTGAAATAAGTTAAAAACCAATACTTAAGAACCAAAACAATACAGAAATTTGCCAGTAAAGGTTCCGTGAGCGAACTATACCTAAATCACTGATGACATCTCAAATGACACAATTGATGACATCACTGATGACATCATCCGATGAATGTGATAGTTTGCTATACGCTTTTCATACTGAGTTGTATTAGCTAGCTACACCCAGACCCAATTTTCTACCACCTCTCTAACCTTTTGCAACATGCAGGACATAAAGCATATCTGTGACAGCACCCACGTCTAGTAGAGAATATGATCTTTTTTTAACTGGCATTCGGGTACATAAGAACAATAATGTTTCTGTAGAAATTATGCAATCAACCTTAAATACCATTCAAAAGCATGTATGGCGATTACTTAACCCCTTGCATGCTCAGGACGGCCGTAAGCCATCCTGAGCCACGGTGCTTGTGTGCTCTGGACGGCTTCCGACCGTCCTGACACATGGCACCGGAAATCGCTCTGGTGCGGGCACCAGAGGGATTTCTTTTCCCCCAGAACAGCCTCGGGAGCTGGGGAAGAGCTACCGAGGCTACCTATCTATCACAAAACAACCTTGTTTTGCAAGGGGGTTCACCTGTTTTTATTTGGCCCGTGCTCAGCGGCCATCTAGGGAAACCTACCAAACCCACACGTTTCTGAAAACTAGAGACCGGGGGGTGGGGAGGGGGGATCCAGGGAGGTATGGCTTGTGTGGATCCTCCAACGTTTTCCTACCCACAATCCTCTGCAAACCTCAAATTTAGCTGAAACAAAATCACATTTTCCTCACATTTCTGTGTGGGAATGTTGTAGGATCCCCGGGCTGACACAAATTTCCTACCACCCAGCGTTCCCCCAGGTCTCCCAATAAAAATGGTACCTCACTTGTGTGGGTAGGCATAGTGGCCGCAACAGGAAATGGCCCAAATCGTACTATGGAGACTTCAAAATTACCTATCATAAAACAACGTTGGTTTTGCAGAAGAGGGGGGACCTGGGTTTTATATCACCTAGCGTTCCCCTTGGTCTCCCGAGTAAAATGATATCTCACTTGTGTGGCTTTCCAATGCAGAATCGGCTAAAAACTTTTTTTTTTTTTTTTAAATGTAGCACTTAGAATTTGCTGTGCTATACCCTCAATCCCTGTTTTTGGCCCTTCCCAGACACAGTCCCTTGGCCCACCCACACACGTGAGGTATCATTTTACTCAGTAAAACACAGGGAATGCTGGGTAGTAGGACATTTGTGCCGGCACAGTGATCCCACACAAAAATGTGTGGAAAAATTGATTTTTTTTTCAGCTAAATTTAAAGTTTGGAGGGGAGTCTGGGTAGGGAAACGTTGGGGGATCCACACAAGCCATACCTCCCTGGACTCCCGAGGGTGTCCTTTTTTTCAGAAATGTGTGAATTTGGTAGGTTTCCCTAGAGGGCCTCGAGCCCGGGGCCAAACCCTCCCCCCCTCCTCCCCCCCCCACCCCACAAAACCAGGTTGTTTTATGATAGGTAATTTTGAAGTCTCCACAATACTGTAATGTTAATCTCACAATGTAATGCTATCTGGAGCAGAATGTCCAGGTAGAACTTAGAGTGCCAGTCTCTTAAAGTTCCAGAGAAACTTGTATTACTGTTGTGGCAGCGTCGTGTAAGGAGCTGTCTGCTGAGGACATTCATTTGGAATATATGCTACTAGACTCACACTTGCTGTTGTGTGATCTCTACATTTTCTGGCGACGAGCTGTGTCTGCGCAGGGGGCAAACTACTGGTGTCCTCACCCCTGGTCTAAATTAAACAAACTATCTACATATTCCGGTAAGATCGCTTTAAATTCGTTTTAAATTTTGAGTAATCAAAGTGAATCTTCGAAGGATATTTCTATTTTAACTATCGAATGTGCGATAGTTCATCATGATATACGAAGATTTGGGTTAACGTTGTGCGTACAGTTGTGGACATTTAAATCTGCGAGAGCGCGAGGCTCTGAATATTCTCAAGCGCGAGCGAGGCTGTGGGCATTAGAAGAGGCGCAAGTACATAGAGCGCGAAGACACTCGCGAGTGCAACGCGTGCGCATTTAAAAGATTTTAAAGACGCGAAGCACACCGTGCCCGAAACGCGTGAAGCGTGTGAAATATTAAAGGGACACCGCGCCTCAAATCTGAAGTGTGAGGTGCGTGTGTGAAGATTTTAAAGACACGCCACACGTCAAACAGTGTCGACAGTTTGAATTGTAAAACACCGTATATCTGTCTATTGATTGGAATTAAATGAGTACAACCCGGACACAACAATGAGTGCCAGTGTACACGATGAATGTGAAAGTGTAAGATACCACTTACCACGTTTCTTTCTCTGCTTTTCTTCACTTCCGGCTGGAGCACTATGGAAATAAAGGTAGGACTAGTTTAATCTTAAGCACGGAAGAAAGACTAAAAGAAAGAGGAAAAAAGAAAAGAAAGGAAACAAACAAAGGAAGTACAGAAGATACTCATACAAGGATTGGAATAATTATTATTTTAATTCATTGTGTTAGTCTGTTTTGTTAACTTGTTGTTTTACTCCTTTGTTTTAATTAGTTGTTTTAGTCTTTTATTTTAATTCTCTTGCAGTCAACATGTCTGACCAAGCCATGGCTTCGCCACCAACGTTTTTAGCTACTCCAGGATCGCCACCCGTTCCTTGGGAACAATGGAAAAAAATATTTTTCACCTACATATTGGCTATAGGTGGTGATAGATATGGGCCTATTAGGCGCCAAGCTATATTGTTACACCATCTGGGGGTTGAAGGAAGGAGGTTATATGAGACTCTACCAGAAATTTCCTTAGGTATGGGAGATGGACAACCTAACTGTGTATGAAATGTCCATAATGATGCTTTATGTACGGTTTATTACTAAGATTAATATTGTAATGGACCGGCATAAGTTCTTTGCGCGAGTACAATTGTTGGAAGAGGACATCGATACTTATGTAGCAGCTTTACGTGGTTTATCCCTAACATGTAATTTTGAGAACTTGAGTGATTCCCTCATTAGAGATCAGATTGTGAGATGTACTAATGATAAAAGGGTGAGGGAGAAATTGCTAACGAAGGATCTCGATCTTGAGGGAATTATTCAAGTTGTCAAGGGCATGGAGCAAGCTTCTAAGTGGTTGAAGGAAATGGATACCTCGTCGAAAGTTGAGACTAAAATTGAAAAAGAGTGCACTCCTATTTGTGAAGTTCAAAAACCATTTTCCAAAGACATTACAAAGAACGACACTGAAGGGATAAAGAAAAATGCAATAAACGATGGTGAGAAGAAAACAATTCCTACAAGGGAGATAAAATGTTTTCGTTGTGGAGCTCCTGGGCATATTGCGACAAGCTTTAAATGTGCAGCAAGAGGAGTTGTATGCCGTAACTGTGGGAAGAAAGGACCTTTTTCTAAAATTTGTAGAACTAAATATAAACAAGCTAGTGTTAAAGAGGTTGAGGAAGTGTGTGAAAATGTTACTGAAATTTTCTTACCGATTTATGGAGAGGAGTATGTTGTTTCCAGCGATGTTACACATGCAAAGGAATTCAGTGTTGCAAGAAAAGAAAGCGATGGGAAACTAGAGAAACCACATTGTATTGTGGGTTTGGATAAATTGTACGTGAAAATGTTGGTTGATTCGGGAGTTTGTACACCTTGGTGTCAAAAGAAACATTATCTAAAGAATTGTATGATGATTGGTCCGAACCTGACATAAAAGCAGTAGGTTATGGTGGAAAAAATAGAAATTTTAGCTATGAGATGGATGAATATTTCATTCAAGGGACAAGTAGTATATGGACTAGTGTATTTAACTGATTTTGTCTCTAATCTTTTGGGATGGTGCCATCAGAAGGATTTGGGCATAATGTTAAATCCTAATGCAGAAGACCCTGTCATATTCTCATTACCTGAATCGCAAGATGTGAACTCTGTGGATACATTTGACGAGTGGGTAGTGAAGAAATTTCCTTGTGTACTCAGTGATGATTTGGGTCTACTGAAAGGATTTTCTCATAAAATCATTCTTAAAAAAGGGGCAGTCCCAGTGGTACATAAGGTACGCAATGTCCCTCTTCTGATGAAAGAATCTTTGCAAAGGAGTTAAACAAATTATTGAGTCAAGGAATAATCGAGCCCATTGAATCATCAGAATGGTTGGCTCCAATCGTCGTAGCTCCTAAGGAGGGTGGTAAGATCAGGTTATGTATCGATTTGAGAGACCTTAATCGAAATATTTGGGTTGACAGACAACCACTTCCTAATATTTTTGAAATGTTGTCAGCCATGTCAGGAGGGAAAGTATTTACAGTTGTTGATATGACAGCAGCGTATCACCAAATCAGCCTGCACAAAGATTCCAGACACCTGACATCCTTCGTCACTCCATTAGGTGCATTCCGTTATCTACGAATGCCATTTGGAAAGGCATCTGCGTCAGCAGTTTTTCAGAGGGTGATGACGAAAGTTTTTGAAGGTTTAAAAGATGTCTGGTATTTCCAGGATGATATCATGATAGCTGGAAAAAATTAATCACATCATGACGACTTGCTGGAAGAGGTGATGAGACGTTTGGAACAGTATGGGTTGACTGTTAAACGGGAAAAGTGTTAATTTAGAAAGAAAAGTGTTACGTATTTGGGACACGTGATATATCATGTGATGGTATACAACCTAAACGGAGTATTGTCCAAGGGATAAGTGATGCACCCTGTCCGGAGAGTAAAGATCAGTTGAAGTCCTTCCTTAGGTTGGCCGAATATTGTTCAAAGTTCGTGAAGAACTTCACTGAAATAGTGGAGCCTTTAAGACTGTTGATGACTAAGGATGTAGTATTTGTGTGGAATGATGCGTGTGAGGATGCGTTCCAGAAAATCAAAGAAAGTATTATAGGAGCTCCTTTCCTGGGTCACTTTGAAGTAACGGCAAAAACTTACTTAACTACAGATGCCAGTGGCGTGGGACTGGGAGCAGTATTGACTCCAATTGTTGACGGACAAGAAAGGATTATAGGATTTGCCTCCAGGAGATTGCAAGGTGCTGAGAGATCTTACTCAGTGATTGAAAGAGAAGCCCTTGCTTGCTGTTGGGGAATTAGACATTTTAAATATTTTCTTTGGGGTTTGCCTTTCAGAGTTAGAACGGATCATAAGCCACTGGTGCATTTGTTCAAGGGTGGCAGAGGGTTAGAAGGCGGAGTCACACCTAGGATTTCGAGATGGATTTTTATATGTTCTAGAGTACAATTTTGAATTAGAATACTTAAAAGGACTAAGGAACGTAGTGGCGGATTGCCTATCTCGTTTACCTACCAAAAGCCAAGTAATTGAAATGGTAAATCTAGAAACCGATGTGAATGTTGAATGTACGGTCCATGAATGTGTAGCGTTAAAAAAAGAATGGGATGCTGCCATGGAAGATGATTCGGTGTTAAGAAGAGTGAAGGAGAATATTAGGGATGGATGGCAACCTAATGTGTGTCGTGATGAGCAGGTAAAGGAGTATTGGAGTGTTAGAGAAGAGTTAAGCATCCTGGACAACAAGGTGATGAGGAGGAGTCGTATTGTACCTCCTATGGCACTTTGGGATCGGATTGTGCAGCTAGCGCATGAGGGGCATCCTGGGAGGAACATGACCAAGAGGAGGATAAGACAAACTTATTGGTGGCCTAAATTGGATAGTATGGTTGAGGATGTTGTTAAACATTGCTGTGCGTGTGCCAACAGTGATAAAGTGAAAACGTTGAGGGAACCTCCACTTAAGTGTGTTCAAATACTGGCAAGGCCCTGGGAAAGGCTGGCAATGGACTTTCTTGGTCCTATAAATAAACTGGGTAGTGAAAATAGGTTTAATATTGTACTTGCTGATTACCATACTAAGTGGTTTGTGTTTAAACCCATGAGTGTAGTTAATTCCAAAGGTGTGATAGAATTTTTAGAGGAGGTTTTTTTGGAAGAAGGGGTGCCAAAGATCATTGTGTCAGACAATGGTGTACAGTTCGTTTCAAGACAAATGAGGGAGTTTATGGAGAAGTGGGGAATTGTTCACGAAAGAGTAGCTTTGTTCAGACCACAAGCAAATGGGATGGTTGAAAGAATTAACCGTTTAATTATGGACAACATACAGTTGTCATTGGCCAAGGGATTATCCTGGAAAGAGGAGTTAAAGAAATTGGTGTGGGCACACAGAACTACTCCCCATGCTGTCACAGGTGTTTCCCCTTTTGTTTCTTTGAAAGGTAGGGAACCGGGGAGGAAGGAGAATTCTGTCTGGTTAGTTTCCAAAGATCGTGTGTGGGTGGATCATCAAGCTATTAAAGCTGGAGTCACGATGAAACAGAGGTGTGCGGAAGAGTATTATAACACAAGGAAAGGTGTAAAAGAATCCGACATTGCCGTGGGTGATTGGGTTGTTACTAAGAAATGTGGAGTAGTGACAAAGGGTGACAGTAAATTTTCCACCCCATTGAAGGTTGTTGAGGTCAGGCGTAACGTGGTTGTATTGGAGGATGGAACTGTGTGGAGTGTTGGAAACGTCTGCAAAGTGGAGCATCTGAGGTAATTCTCATTGTTGATGAACACGATTTAGTGAAAATTCTTATTTGTTATTGTTATTGTTATGTTATTTATTATCTTGTTTGTTTTTGTTTTTCCATAAAGGAAAAGATGTCTAATGTTAATCTCACAATGTAATGCTATCTGGAGCAGAATGTCCAGGTAGAACTTAGAGTGCCAGTCTCTTAAAGTGCCAGAGAAACTTGTATTACTGTTGTGGCAGCGTCGTGTAAGGAGCTGTCTGCTGAGGACATTCATTTGGAATAAATGCTACTGGACTCACAATTGCTGTTGTGTGATCTCTACAAATACGTTTTGGGCCCTTGCCTGTTGCGGGTACTTGACCCACCCACACCAGTGAGGTACCATTTTTATCGGAAGACTTTGAGGAATGCGGGGCGGGTGGAATTTTGTGGATCCACGCAGATTCCAGAACTTTCCATCACAGAAATGTGAGGAATTTTTTTTTTTTTTTTTTACAAAGTTTGAGGTTTGCAAGGGATTCTGGGTAACGGAACCTGGTGAGAACCACACAAGTCACCCCCTCCTGGATTCTTCTGGGTGTCTAGTTTTAAAAATGTATAGGTTTGCTAGGTTTCCCTAGGTGCCAGCAGAGCTAGGGTTCAAAATCCACAGCTAGGCACTTTGCAAAAAAAGGGTCAGTTTTCACTGTACAATTGTGGTGTATCCACGTTGCGTTTTGGCTCGTTTCGTGTCGTGGGCACTAGGCCTACCCACACAAGTGAGGTACCATTTTTATCGGGAGACTTAGGGGAACACAGAATCGTAGAGCAACTGTTATTACCTATTGACTTTCGATGCATTTCTGCCTTCCAAATGTAAGACAATGTGTAAAAAAGTCACTTTGAAAAATGTCCTATAATTCACATGCTAGTATAGATACCCACAATTTCGGAGATGTGCAAACAGCTACTGTTTCTAAACTCTATATTTTGTTCCCATTTCAGAAATACATAGGTGTCTTTGATACCTATTTTTCACTCTTTATATTTTACCAAATGAATTGCTATATACCCGTTACACAATGAAAAACCATTGCAAGACGCTGCTCAGTTATTGGCTCTGGGTTCCTCGGGTTCTTGGTGAACCTACAAGCCCTATATATCCCCACAACCAGAAGGGTCCAGCGGATGGAACGGTATATTGCTTTAAAAAAATCTGTCATACTTAGAAGAAGTTACAGGTGAAAACGTTGGAACAAATGGCTGTTTTTTTCAACTCATTTTCAATTTTTCTTAGTTTCAACTGTTAGTTTTTATAAAAAAAAACCTTGAAGGATCTACACAGATGGCCCCTTGCTGAATTCAGAATTTTGTCTACTTTTCTTAAATGTATAGCTTTCCAGGATCCATTATTGCTTTCATACCCATTTCTACCACTAACTGGAAGGAGGTTGAAAGCACAAAAAATAGCAAAAATAGGCTATGTCACAGTAAAATGCCAAAACTGTGTAAAAAATGTTGGTTTTCTGACAAAAGTCTGTCAGTCCCTGAAAGCTGGGAAGATGGTGATTTCAGCACCATAAACCATACCATTGATACCATTTTCCGGGAAAAAACAGACGCTTTCTTCTGCAGCACTTTTTTCCCATTTTCTCCCCAAAAACCAAACTTTTGCTGTATTTTGGCTAATTTCTGGGTCCCCTCCAGGGGAATCAACAGTCCCCGGGTTCCTTTAAAATCCCCATGATGTTGGAAGAAAAGGACGCACATTTGGCGTGGATACCTTATGTGGTCAAAATGTTACAGGGGTCTAAGCGCGAACTGCCCCAAATAGCCAAAAAAAGGCTTAGCACAGGGGGGGGGGGGGGCGGGAGGCCTAGCAGCAAAGGGGTTAAAGAGATATACATTTTGAATACTTAATCTGACAGAATTTTTAGTCAACAGCTTTAGATCTGTTGTTTAGCCACTGATACGGCATGTTTGCAAAAATATCTCACACATATTCTTGAAATTAGGAGACTGTCGTACACCATTACAACAGCACTTCCTATCATTTTGTGACTTGTACAGTTTGTGTCACCCATAGATTTTACATTCTTCAATAATGTATAATGTGTCAGAATTTTCATTGAACTTCCGAAAATAAATATCTGTACCTTGATAAATCTCCAGTTTATATGAAAATTGCTGGTACCACCACATAACAATTCTTTAATATCAACATGTGCATAGAAATCCACAGTGGAATAAGGTATTGTAAGCATAAGCTTTAGTTGTTCTCACATATTTGGTGACAGGACTTCTGATATAAGCTGCAACCTGTTTGTAACCGATGTCTACCACTCACACTAGTTGCACTTAGTCTCTACCTTGTGTAAATGAAGAACTGTTTGCACTTAAAATGTTGCTAGTAGTTAAACTGTGACCATCTACGTTTTACCATTCTGCATCAGACTTGTCTCCAGGACTGCAATATTTATATTTCATAGTTGCACATATGTACATACAGTCAATGTTTGCTGTAAATGTTTGTGGGTCCTTTACTAATGACTTTCTTTTCTAAAATGATTGAGCAGTTGATAGAGTAATTTGAGGAGAAGTAGCTTGGACCCAGCAGCCCCAAAAGAGATAACAGACTTCCATACTAGCCTTAGGACTTTTTCTTTTAATGAAATGTGCCTCAACATATTCTACAGGTTGTGACCAACCAGTTAGGATTGACGAGCCCCTTTTAAAGTGGCCAATCAGAGAATATGTTGACACCAACTGTCAAGATATCGCTAACTTTTAAACTTAAGTTTCTCAAAAATGCTGAACAGATTTACACCAAATCACAAAAAAATCTGAGTAAATATCTAGCTTTCTGCCAGATTTGATGTAAATATGTTTAGCCGTTTTTTCTAAATCATTCCCCTTTTTCTCAGTCCCTGCTTACAGATGCTTAACATTTTATCTCAAACCTACAAGACCCCTCCCTGTTACACCCCTTGGTCAACTCCACTCACCTTCACTATGTATTATGGTGTGGGTATCTTAGTCAGGCATCCAGCTGTGGTTGGTCAAACTGTTTTAAGGGTTCGTTTTCAAGCATCTGCATCTTCCACACGCTAGCTACAACTTGTAGGGGGTACTACTGCATAGTCTTTGCTGAGCATATGTATCTTCAGCTACACATGCTATTAACGGAAAAAGTTACTCTATAGGCATCTATTAGCAGCGTGTAGGTCTGTAGATTCACATGCGACTACTACTTACCTCCCCTGAATTGTGTGGCTCTGATCACAGATCTCTTCCTTTATTAACTAGCTTCCTTTTAAAATCCTCATGTGCACCATTTTGTGTTTACTCACGTTACATTCACCCACTGTGTGAAAAACAGTTTAACATGGAGCCCATGCACATCACTAACTAAGGGTGGAATCACCATATACATTGACACTTGAAAGACTTCTTTGAAGAAAAATAACTTGTAAGCGTCCGAGGCTAATACTAGGTGGCAGGAGTGTGCAGATCATGTCAATCTACAGCACTGCAAGCTAGAAACAGATGGTTACAGAATAAGATTTTCCTTCCACAGTATTGCCTGCTCCTTCTGGAACTCAATTCCTGACCAAGCTAGGTATACCTGTCAATTACTTGCCTTTCAGAAAGATCTGAAAATTGATCTGTTTATCTGTTTCAGTAAATTTTCCCATCACCTTCCATTAGCACTTAGTTCAACCTTGGATTTTTGGTACCATATAAAAACGCTGATTAATTTGACGTTGCACTGCTGCTCGGATTTAAAAGCCAGCCCAGAAGCACTTAATGAAACCCCCTCCCCATGGACTGCAATCTTGCTCAAACCCAACCTGCATATATCTTCATATTTTATTAAACGTAAAAGATCCAGAGCTATGTAAAATTCCTTTTCCGTCTCAAAGGCTCCGTAGACCTTGATACAGGATCACATCTTTGCAGGCAGATAGCTAATATTAATTTGTAGGGCACATGCTGGTACATTACTGCTAATGTACGTTTTTAAACATTGATTTTTGGTTGATGGTTGATGGCAGCTTCCCAAGGCAGATTTTCTACATGATTCTCCCTATTAGGCAAAAGGTTTGTGGGAATAGCAGTGGGTAAGCAAGAGATGCCTACATATTTAACCTCTTCGGGCTCACATTTCTTTAGGTCCAACTTTGAGGCAGCTTTGTGTTGAAAGCCAATAGTGCATTATCTTTGCACCAATGAAAGTCATATTTTCCTGTAGTGTGCATTAAAGTAAAAAAAGATGTTATAATGCAATCATATACAATGTCTTTTAACTTAACATTTCTATAGTGAGCAAATAGCTGCTACGCTTAGGAAGAAATTAATTATTGCACCATCTACCAGGGAAAGATCTATTGACTTAAGCGATGCTAGATTTAAATGTAGTGAAGTTGATTTCCTTGCAGAAGTCTCATTGTGGATCAAATTCCTTGCTTCTTTTGGGCAAAGAGCTGCTCATTTTAAAATTCATAACCCTCTTGGGGATACACTCCAGAATATGGCAATGGGTCATTCGCGGTCCCTTTACTTATCATCTAAAAAGTTCCTGTTTTGTTTATATTGAAGTCGGGGTTTTTAAGACTGGAGATGTGATTGTTGGGGGAGGGGGTTGAATAAGTTGGATTGTTTCCTTAATTGTATTGGTCATCTTAGTAGTACACCAGCAATTAATTAGTCTTTCACCATTGACTGTCTGTCTGTACGCTGTCCACATCCATCCTTTCATCAATCATTCACTGTACACTGTCGGCCCTCCATTTTAGGTACATTTACCTTACAACTATGCTCAGTCCATTTTGTGCCATCAGATCTGTAACCCATTTGTGCCAGTTTGGTGTGTACTCCACTCACTGTTTGATTCATCTCCAAACTTCCAAGACCAATCTTTGCTGCACCATGCACCCATTCATTACTCGAGACACCACTTCACTTGCTTTGCACAGTACTCCCTCTGACCCCTGGATTGTAACACTGTATCACATAGGTGATGATACCCATGGCATGAGGCAGACTCCCAGATGTCTCCTTCATAACTAGAGACAATATGAAATGGTTAACCTTTGCATTGGAACTACAATGTGATAGAGGTGAAATGTTATTAAATCAAATAAAAAAACTGTTTTGTCATATAGGAAAGGATAGGCTTGAGATACAAAATTAAAAACAAATCCTCTCCATCAAAGACAAACTTTGAAACATGCAAGCCACGCATTTAGCAAGCTTACTGCACTGCACGCAGCTTTAGTTGAGCTGGAGAACAATAATAGCATACTCTATTTTCTGCATATCATGTTTGTTTGAAAAAAATATATTTAGTTAAACTTCACACAGGTCCTCAAAAAATGCACAGCTATAAAGAAAATATGTTCGGGCCTCCTTCTCCAACCAACGAAGGCGACAAGTAAGACTCATTAAAGCTCTTACCATGTTCAACGTCTGCACATTTCTTCAATGGGGGAAAATAGATAAATAAGTAAACATAGGAAGGTTTGCATGATATGGGGCTTCAAATAATTGCTTGCATACCATTGAGGGACTCATTGACTGCACATAACACTTAAAGCTCAACACATGTTGTGATTAAAACTAAATAATTCTTCTTTGCCTGCTACAATTTTTTTTAAAGATTCACCAGAAACAGCCAAATGTGAATTTACATAAATTTGTGACCACCTCCACTCACTCTCGTACAGTGTGTTTAGTTTATCCATATTTGGCTTCCAACTTCATTTATCATCTAAAACCGCACCTAAACTATCACATTGTCTCACTTGTTTAATAACCCCTGTAGCGATATACCACTTGAACTTATCAACTCTACCAAAGCCCATGACTTTACTTTTCTTCAGATTTATGAAAATACCGATCTTCATTAAAGACATCAGGGTTGCAAGTAATTGCTGCAGTACCACCAGGCTAGAATTGAACAGTACTAAATCTTCTGCATATTTGAGGACTTAGACCCAGGCTTAGTCAGAAAACATGACTTTTCTAAAATAACTGGAAAGTCAGACATACATTGAATAACATGAAAGAAATTGGGTTTTTGATTGAGGGGGTGAAAACCCTTCTCAAGCAACAGCCACAATCCTTGTTGGGGTGAACCACAAGAGTCACTAAATAAACCTATCTTTAACTCTATGGTTTCTTGGCAAAAAAGCAGTCAGACTTAACTTGTAGTTACTGTTTTGAGTATTTATGCAGCACCCAAACAGTAAGAAAGTGAAAACACAAGATATATGCCACACTAGTTTAGAAAAATAAAGTAAATTTGAATAAATAAAATGAGACTGAAACAACAAACATTCGATCGGGAGAACCGAAAATATGCAATTTTAAAACTTTAAATAAAAATATGCCAAGATGCAGAAAGCGCTAACTGTGGGTGTCTGATAGACCGGTACAGTGTCTCAAGTTCAGACCGACCACAGTGGATACAGTGAGCAGGTTAGTCCTACAAAAAAAGTTCCCTTCTCAGAGTCTGGCACGCAGAGTTCAAAACTTCAGCATTTCACAGGAGGAGCTCAACTGATGCCAGCCAAGTGTCCAGGACCTGGTGAGGTACCTGTTGGGTATCATTAGCCCATTCCAGCAGGGCTCAGGCAGGGCCGTTTGCAGCAGGTCGGCTGGGCAGTTGCAGGGAGGCCTCTGGAGCTTGTGTATCTGTAGGTCCAAACAGGAGGTCAGCCAACTGATCCTTGGAGTCCCGCAGGTTGCCCTAGGAGAAGGTGTCTGGTCTTCCTTGTCAAGCAATAGGGGAGTCCTCTGGGGAACAAGGCAGGCCTCAAGCAATAGGGCAGTGCTCTGGGGAATGAGGCAGTCCTTCTTCTGTGATGTCCACAGTTCCAGGAGTGTGCTAATGAGTTGCTCAAGAAGTCCACTATTTATACCTGGTGCCACCCTTTGAAGTGGGGGAAACTTGTAGTCCACCCCACATATACTTCTGGAACTTTCCTTTCTTCCCACTTCTTCCCCTGCCCAGGCTCCAAGAGGTCTAGGGTACCAAATGGCTGGTGTTAAGTTCCTTTGTGAGTGTGCTGGAGGCAGCCCCTTGAAATGTTAGTGGGGCAAGGAACAGTTTTTTTGTTTTTCACTGCCATGACATATAAAACTTATCCGAACATGTCCAAGTTTTGAAATGCAGTGCACTGTGCCCTATGAGCTGTTTAGGGTCTACCTCAATTAGGGGTGATTTTTTTTAATTAAACTGAGGTTGTCATGTCAGAAGATTTATTTTGCCAGGTTGAATTGTCAGTTTAAAACTGCACACCGGCTGCAGTCGCAGGCCTGAGACATGTTTTAGAGGGCTACTTAAGTGGGTGGCACAATAAGTGCTGCAAGCCCACCTGTAGCATTTAATCTACAGAGGCCTAGTTACATTTAGTACCACTTAACTTGGGGGCATATAAGTAAATTAAATGTGAGCATTTGGTGTAAACCAACTTTACCATGTTTAAAGGTGAGAGCTCAAACGATTTAGCAGTGGTAAAGTGCACAGAGTCCTAATGCAAACAAAAACGAATTTCAGCAGCCAGGAGAAGAGAAGGCAAAACGTTTGGGGGATGACCTGTCCGGTCTAAGAGCCAAGATAAAACATTGTTGCAACTCATTGTAGGTGCCAGACATCCTTGTATACCTCCCATCATGACATGGCTTTTGCTTAACCCAAATCACCCATGCCAGGGCAATTTGACTTCACCCAAAGTTTTGAGCCATCAATAATGAAGCTTACCAGATACACTACTGAAATCAATGAAGCAGCAATCCAACAGCATGTCTTTTTTTTTTCTTCTCTGATGTCCACCGAAGTCCAATGCACCCTGACAGCCAGTTATTCAAATGTGCAAACAAGGACTGGTAAAAACCTTTCCTTTTATGTCCAGCCCATGGCAATCATTTTACATTTTTTTTTACATTGCTTTTGTACTTTTATTTTGAAAGAGTGTTATTAGACTGCTCCTCCATACTGAAGGTTAGCTCTTTATGCCAACACTCATTGAAAAAAAGAGGGATAATTGCCTTCACCCAAAGCTTCAAAGTGTTCTGTACCACCTCTAACGCTGGGCCATTTGGACCTTGGGCCCTAAAAGAATAAGAATCTTTAATTAAAAGCTCTACATGTTGTCCAGATAGCATAGGGAGACCCCAGATAGCTGCATCTTTGTGTAATAGGGACAGGCTGACCAGTTCTTACTCCATATAAGTGTAGATGATGGTTTATTTATGGGAATTAGGAAATATTACTGTCTGTGTAAGTGTCCTGAGGGTTCAGCTTTACACTTTTTACAAAACAAATGTATAAGTCGCTTGTGAATAAATTATTTTATTTCTAAAGTGCATGGCAACCTAAAGGGCTTAGTGGCACGGATACCAGCAGGCAGCTGTATTACAGTTCAAAAAGAATTGAAGAAGCAAATGTTTTTAAGGCCCTGGTCGAGGAACAGGTAGTTCCAGTGCTTAGGAGGCCATGTTTCAAAAGGAAAGTCTTCCTGCACAGGCCCTTATGATACATGGATTAAACAGTAGACACAGTTTTTGAATGCAAAATGGGGGCTAGGAGGTATGACTGCAGAATCTGGGAAAGGTCTAACCGTTCATGTATTTAGAATATCCTGTGGGAGGATATGCAGGCATATGGAATGGGCCCTGTCCTCTATAGCCAGTAGAGCTCTGAATGCCTCCGCAACATGATCAAATTTATAGAAGTTACTGTCCATCCTGAGAACAAACGTATGCTTCCACTTTAGGACTGTCACTAAATAATCAGATAGATCTTGGTACAGGTGACTGCTGGTGTCAACTGTGCAGAGAACAAATTGGTGTTGGAGTGGAATGAGCGAATTTTCATGAAGAGCCCAACCATATGGAAGCAAGCGTTAGCGACAGCACCTGAGCCTACGATATGCGCCTCATCACTAGGTGGGGCAAAACCGTTCCTGCTCTAAGATTGGTAAATGTGTGGAGGCCATGTACCAAAGGATAGTACACAGCTTTCTAAATAGAATAATGGCATCAGATAGAGGATGGACATGAATGTTGAAATGTATAGATGACATGGAGGAGCCCTGCAGAACACCAGACTTAATGTCTGAATTATTTGGCGCTTTGACGCCTCGTCGGGGGTAGTAAGCGCTATATAAATGCAATTACAATACAATACCTGAAAAGAACGGAGCGAAAAGATCCGCAAGCAAATGATTGAGATAGTTTCTACACTGTGCAGCTAACCCATCTCCATTAATCTGACTCAAAACAACATGGTGCACGGCCTCATGAGGTGGACTGATCTAAGAGCATCACTACCACTGCAGCCCCAACAAGCATGGACCTGATCTAGTCCAGGACGGTATGAGGAGTTTGTGCTGCATCATTCTTGGCTTTTCACTCTCTGCAAAGCAATATCTAATTAAACAAACTGCAGATGTACGTGGTGAAATGCCGATCAGCGGGCAGGAAAGAGAGCAGGGGCACAGTGGGGCAACTCGGACACCACAGGGCAAACACAGGCCTCGAGAGTGAGACAATGTTTGTCCTGCCGTGAAATGTCCGCAGATCGTCCAGGACCATGAGAATACAGGTGAAAGCCCATTTGGCAAGCATCCTGGTCCCTGGGTATCTCATTTGGAGCAATACTCCAAGTGAGACACCATGAACAGAAATCATTAATCCAGATAGAGCCCCATGAACTTGAGGCAATACTCCAGTTTCCTGGGTGCAGCAGTCCAGGCAACAACTTTTTTTTCTGCAATTGTGTAGCGTAAACTCGGCCCAAGGACATAGGAGTGCCTTGCATGAACACCAGATTTCATTAAACGGGGTCAGATTGATTATTTTTCTTTTTTAGGCACTGTAAATTACATGGTATGCCCAGAATCAAACGATATTGAGCAAATGCTGAGATTTGAACCTTGTTTCCCAGTTCCAAAGTCGGCAGCTCTGGCTGTTAGGTCGCATATCGTCTTAAGGCCAGATCTCTTATTAGTTACCCTCCTGAAAGCAGATACAGCTCCATGGAAGGGCTAGAGATCTACTCCTTATGCCGTATTTTCATTGTGATGTTCGTAATTGACAGTAACCAATACTGATGTATGTGATGTATTCTTAATTACACATTAGCGTTGAGGGATAGGTCTGCTAAATTGCATAATTAATGCAAAATCTAAGGGCGGCATATGATCCAGAGGCTTGTATAGATAGTTTAAGGTTCGCAAGGTCCTCATATAGCCTATAATCTCTACCGATTTACTTTATATAGATGCCTACGTTTCTGTCCACTCTGCCACATCTTTCTACCAGGAATCAATGCCTGGTTCTGTTGCACTTGAACCTTTCATTGCTATTTCGTGTTTGCTAGTACCGCGACAAGTTTCAGCCTTTTTTTCTCATTCTATTTTGTTTTGAATAATGATATACCTTATACCCCATAAGATCGTCAGAGCTAAATAAAGTCATAGATGATTGCCTTTTGATGATGTGCACAATTCATATTTAAATATCCAGTCCTTCTAGTTTAATTTTGTGTGCCTCTGTACTTTAACATTCCTTTTGCCTTGCCTTAAAGCATGTCATTTTTTGCCCACTTTGAGGCCAGTATGGCACCGCAAGATGAACTAGGGAACATTACACAATAGAAATCTTTTACTGTTCCGCTTTTCTGGATTGAAAAGGTTCTTGTATTCGGTGCAACTTGTTTCCCTGTCGTATTCGTTATCTGGGACACACAGTTGAAATTTGTTACTGACTGAGCTTTATTTGTGTTAAGAGGGCCTTTTCCTGGAATTGGCCTGTCCATTATGATATTGGGTTTTGGTGCTCAACTACTTTGTCGAAGTAGCTGCATTAGAAAAAGCAAGTTGATTATTCAAATGATATTTAGAAGGTAAAAGATTTCCTTATTTTACACTAATTTGATTAATTGTTTAATAATTACATTTGAAATAGCCGGATTAGAACAGTTCAGTAAATTAATAAAATATAGGATCTGTGTTGATGCTTATTACCACACAAAGTAAAGATCGTAATGTGATTTTAGAATTCATTCTGAACGTGGTCAGCATATTCATTATAATATTCATTTCTTTTTACCTGCCCACTAAAGTGAAAATGTAAAGCTAGTTGTGATGTTTCTGGGCTTTGGCTGCTTTAAAATAATATCTTAACGGGTAATTTCCTTTACAAACTTAGGTTTTATCCAGTTATTGTGCAAGGGTACCATTTTATCATTACTATCTAAATCCTAAAAAGCCCTGCCAGTCAGCTATAAGGTAATTGGTAAGCTCAGAGGTCACAAACTGCAGTTAAGTTACATTAGTTGCACTCTGATATCTGATGATTATAGTTCTGTATTCAGTTACACATACCATAACTGAAGTCTTGTCTGCAAAAATACAAATGTATGCAATATTTCCTTTATTTTAGGTCCTTCAATCCGTTTTTCCCACTACTTGGCTGCTTCAGTACTCCTGGTGTCCAACTCTGGGCAGTCTGGGCCTTACAGCACGTGTGCAGCAAAAATTGTAAGTACTTGTCTTTTTCAACATCTTGTGCACACAGACTTTGATTTTTAACTTCAGAAGGGGGAACATTTTCATTATGCTACTTTTAGCATATCCTCAATTGTATTGGCTTAACTTTACATTATGCATCTTTTATGTCTGTGTTTACGTTTACTCCCCCTTGTCTCAGTATGTCTTTGGAACCTTCCCTAGAATGTTGATCAGTGATCAAATAAAATTCAGTTAGGAATGGATGTAGTTATGCTGACACTTTTGATAAAATTCATTGCTTTGAAACAAATCTTACTTTCTACAACTTTAGTCATTTTCCACTTATACATTGAAGAACACGACACTAGGTGATGAGGATGACCGTTGCTCTACAAGGGATGATTGTGGACACCGACCCTGATTATTGCTGTTATCAGCCCTTAGAGGATTCTTCATATTTCCCTGACAAAGGCTTCCCCTCTGTGGGCACAGTGTATACCCCAGATACCTCGATCTATCACTCCACATTGCTGCTGAAGGCCGTTCTGAGCGTTTGTATTTATCTGCACCCTTCTGAATTGTGTGCTTCAAAGTACACGTCTCTCTGCGAGACGCTTGGTGCTTACATTGATTGGTAGTATTCTGGTGTGGTTTGTCATTCTTCCCTGCACCTCGCCTTAGGTAGTGACTTTAACTGTGGTGCCTGCTTTGGATAACAGCTGCTATGGAGACTTTCTTCACCAGTGGCTCCAAAATGGCCGATGGAGAAGGAGCTCTTCCCAAGTGCTCCGGAGGTAAGGGAACGCCATCGGTGTAAATCCCTGGGAAACCTGCCCCATCGAAACGAAGCATTGAATAGTTTGAGGAGGCAAATAGCTCTTACCTGTGATCTGGAAGCTTTGGACTCACACGCTCGGATGAGACAAGCTGTGAGCTCCTCGACATCTCCAATCATCACGACGACCGCTGTCTCCCACGAGGACGAGCCCCAGGCTGTGGATCGGGCCCCGCAGACTCACTCCTCGACCCACACCATCGGCACTGAGGCTGGACGAGGCCCGTTTTCACCCGATGTGTTCTGTGACCGCCGCACACCGGAGGTGCCCCTTGCATCCCGTGGTTGACGACCACCTCACACCGGAGGTGCGCCCTCCATCCTGTATGGCCTGGCGAGGCCCACATCTCCTGTCGTAACTTATGTCCGCTGCACATCGGAGGTGCCCCCCACATCCTATGTGGGCTATGTGATCATATGCCCCAGCTCGTCGCTTCGGAGGTGCAGCGGTCTGCGTGGGGCCCACGACTGTGATCTGCAGAGGCCTCGCAACCCGCACCATCCTCGACCCGCTCCATCGGCTCTGGGGCTAGGCAAGGCCCGCTGCAGCGCACTGGGTGAAGCCCGCGTTCCCCACCCTCCGCTTGGGATAGACGCCCTGCTACGGGACGGGGGTGGTCCCCGGCTCGCTCGATGAGAACGGCCTGAATCTGGAGGGCTCCTGGTGACCCCTGGCCTTTTTCGAAATGCCGCGCCGCCTCCACTTGAGAGACCCAACGCAGTAGAGCCGCCCGAGTACTCTGCCCCAGCCATTTCCGGGCTGCCACGCCTCCTCCACAGGAGCGACCCAGCGCAGTGGAGCCGCCTGAGTACTTTGCCCTACACTCGTGACAACGCTCGTTTCTGGGCCAGGGGAGTGCATCGGTCCTCGGCTCGCTGCTACGATTGGCGGGGCGCTAGCGATTCCGGATGAGCCCGACTCATCGGAGCTGCCACATCGCCCTGCTGTGAGACAGTGGGAACGTCCCAGTGGCCGCCTCCTCACCTTCCGAGAGGCTGGGCAGAGTCAAGGTGCCGGTCCAAGATGAAGGAACTACATGCTGGAAGTATGGCTGCACAACAGAGGACCTGAAAGGAACATCTAGGTGAGCCTTTCTGGAGGAGGTTTCAGTGAGACTGTCATGGCTAGTGGTGTGCCAAGACTGTTGCCCCAGACATATTGAAATATAGTATTTCTCCTCTGTATGAGCACATTGCATTCTCTCCCTCTCACTACAAAAGGGCTGCCATCCAATCACCCTGTCAACAAATAGCAAGGGAAAGAGGACTAAACACTGGAAACTAACAAAGGACCCTCTCATCTAGATAAGCTAGACCCGACCAAATAGTGGCCATCTTGGAATGGCTTTGACCAACTCGAGTTGTCACTGAAGGATTTATGGGCTGAGATTCAAATACAGGAAACTCACCGTACCTATATATATTATATATATATATATATATATATATATAATATATTATTTATCACACTAATATACCAAAGAACTAAAGACCAGGCTACTTTTTCCCACCAAATCTTTACTAAGACCCAACCTTCGCGAAAGCCCTTTAAGGGACAGCCATCCTGAAATGATCCGTGTGACTACTCTCCTACACCTTCAACCCCCCCAACCAGCTCAGACCAAGACCTGAAAATGCCCTCTGTCACTCACCCTACCTAAGCCACCCGAACCCCTCACCCTCCTCCCCCAAACGACCCTCTACCCTAGGCTTGCCCCCTTACCCAACCCCTCTGTGGCCCCCATCCCTGCAGTTACCCTTCAACCTAGAACCCCCACCTGTATTTCCCCTTCCTCTCTACCCCCTTAGTCAGGATGATGTCAACCAACATAAGACCCCACCAGAACTCCCCATTAACCCCCACCCCTCTACTTCTCACCAACCTTAAACCCCACGGCCCCCACTCCTTCTCCATCACCTACCCATCCAACCTCTCAGCTAACGCCGCCAAAATCTTTAAACACAGACTACTCAAGCAACACCCTGAAACACTCATAGCTGACCTCTACCATAACCCCTCCAAAGGTAAGACAAAAACAGACCTCATCTTCTACACCACCCACCAGGCCAAATGGAGAAATAACCTAGCTAACCTCCTGCGAATTACCAAAACCACCAACATCCCCCACGGCCAAATATTGATTGTCTCCAAGTCCTCTCCCTTCAGAATCAACGCCACCATAACAATATACAGAAATGGCAAAGTCATGGTCCAAGCCAACGACTTCAACCTGCGCCAATTTGAACTCGCCTTCCCCAAGCTGCGTAACTCCATCTCCGCCCCGTCCAACCACCCCACCCCAACACACCCCCCAGAACCCAACCCAAGACAGAACGCCCATGAAACCTGACGCAAGCCCTCAACGACTGAACACCTCAGACCTCCACCCCACCGCCAGAACCCTCTCTAACCCCCACTCCCATCCCCCCAACCACACCTCCCACCACGAGACTTCACGCCCTGAGCCACCCCCTCACCCCACCCAATACATCTACCCCAATCTCCCTACTCACGTCAACCCGAACACCCGCCTAACCGACGACCAACCCTCAGACAAAACAACACCAATACACTCGAGACGCACCCTCCACAACCCCCCAACCACCGCCCATCGCGAGACGCATGTCTCTCCACTTCCCCATATCCTACCCTCCTCCTCGACCCGCCTGTCCCGACCCTCACCCTCAGCCGAATTTGCCCCCAACCCTTCCTCCCCCTAATACTACCTCCCCTCGACCCCCCTGTCCCAACCTATACCCTCAGCTGAACCTCTCCCCCAACAACTCCCCTCCCCTAGCCCTACCAACCCCCAACCCTCCTGTCCCAACCTACACCCTCAATCTAATCGCCCCCCAACCCCTCCCCTCCCACTACCCCAAACCTAGAGTCTATGGCAGAACTAACTGAACGCCTCACACGTATTGAAACACAACTCAACACCCTCTTACCAATGACCCCCAAGCACCTCATAACCATAACCGAAAACCTATCCCTTCTCCATAGACAAATCAACACAATCTCGCAGGGCATAAACACAATCCTTCTCAACACCAAAGCCCCCCTTCCCTGCCCAGCACCCAATACTCCCCTCCCTCATAAACATCAATGAGCCACCTCAACTGCCCAATCACCAGACGACCAGCTGGCGCTCCACCCCCAGAAACACCCAATCTCTCAGACCAAGAAGAGCGAATCCTGAGATGTCTCTAGAAGAGGCAGCGACCCTCGCTAATACCTACGACCCCACAACTACCCAAACCCCTCCCTCCAACATACAGGTAATCACCGGGGTAGGTAGAGCCAACAAACAACCTAGATCTACAAGACTTCCTTCCCAACGCACAACCATTCCCCAAGCTCCCCCTCCTCCCAAAACCTTTCCAGCAGCTGCAAGATAAACTGCATGCTTATAAACTGCAGATCCGCAGTCAAGCATGCAATAGAGCTGGCTGATGCCATACTGAATCATGACATTGACATCGCGTTCCTCACCGAAACCTGGCTCAACGAAACATCCTATCCGCTCCTTGACCTTCTAGTCCCCCTGGTTTCTCCATCATTAAAAAAGACAGAATTGACCAACGAGGTGGTGGCATTGCCATCATCCATAAGAACAGCATCAATCTAGTTGAAATCAAAACCCACTCCTTCTCTACCTTCGAATACCTCGAAACACACATCATAACACGTCAAAACAACAAAGTAACAAAATGCCATCTCATCTACCACCCCCAGGAAACTCTCCTGCATTCGGAGAACAAATATCAGACCTACTTACACACTGCTCCCTAGCCAACCCCGACAATATCATCCTGGGTGACTTCAACCTCCCCTGGAATAACGAAAAGGACACTGTCATTCAGTCACTAAACGAACTCCTTCTCACAATTGAGCTCACCCAACACTGCAAGGGTCAAACCCACAAGAAGGGCTCTACCCTTGATGCAATCATAGCCAAAAACGAAACAATAACCATCAATAACATCCTCCCAATCGACTGGTCAGACCATCACATCATTATATTCAACATCAATCAAACTGCAACTCCTCCAGCCAAAACTCAAATTACCCATCAAAGGAGCAGAAACCTCAATGCCATCCCCCTCCCTGTCCTCGAAGAAACCATAACTTCACTTCTCCCTCCCTCCACAGACAACCTCAACACGGTCGAGCTCACTACACTGTACAACAGGACAATGACAACTGCTCTTGACCAACTAGCCCCCTGAAACTGAAAAGGGTCAGAGACACCCCCTCCAGAGCCGTGGTTCAACAAAGACCTCAACTCCGAAAGAAGAAAAGTAAGAGCCGCTGAGAGACTCTGGAGAGGGAACCCATCCACAACCAACCTCTTCCATCTCAGAAAAGAACGCAGCAATTACAAAAAACACATAATCAAGGAAAAAGCCTCCTTCTTCCGGAGTGCACTAGACAAAGCCAAAAACCGCCCCAAAGAACTTTTCAACATCATCCAGAAACAGACCTCCAAGCCCACCAAAGCAAACCCCCCTGCCTCCAAACTTCAGTGTAACAACCTGGCCAAATTCTTCAATGACAAAATCACCAATATCGAGCTCTCCCTAGACCGGCGCCCTCAATCCCAACACAGAAAATCCTCACCCACAACCAAACCTAATTCAACCCCAGTTTACGACATACTCCCAGAAGACGAGACCCCTCTTCTGTCAACCACCAAAATAAACCTTCACCCTAAACCCCCATCTTCCCCCAAGTGTTGGAAGGACTTCAAACCTCTCTCCGAAGAGGACATCTCCAATGTGATTGCCAACTCCTCCAACCACTATGCTGACCCTCTACCCGCCTCCCTGGCTAAGAACCTCAACCTCACCCTAACCCCACTGTGGACAAAGATCCTCAACAGCTCCCTAAACAACGGACTGATGCCCGACTGCCTCAAACAAGGCCAAGTCACCCCCCTTCTAAAAAAAACAGATGCTGACCCGAATGACCTCAAAAACTTCAGGCCCATCACCAACCTTCCTTTCCTAGCCAAAATCCTGGAGAAATGTGTTCTCGCCCAACTGAACCAACACCTGGAATCCAACAACCTACTTGACTCACACCAATCCGGATTCAGAAAGGGATGCAGCACAGAAACCGCTATACTGAGCATAACCGATGACATTCATAACTCCCTTGACTCAAACAGATGTTGCCTACTTGTCCTCCTCGACCTATCAGCTGCCTTTGACACGGTAGACCACAAGCTACTCTTAGACGCCCTACAAAAGCGCATCGGAGCAGATGGCAATGTCCTAAAATGGTTTTCCTCATTTCTACATAACCGCTCCCAATTCATAAAAATCAAAAATTCAATGTCCGACACCTCCCCTCAACTCGAGGTGTCCCCCAAGGCTCAGTCCTCTCCCCCACACTCTTCAACATTTACATGGAACCGCTCACTACCATTCTAAAACAAGCAAACATCGACTACCACCTCTATGCTGACGACACCCAGCTATACCTCGAGATATCCTCCCTCAATGACATCCTCCGACTCAACTCCACACTATCAAAAGTAGAAAATTGGCTAACACTCAACCACCTCAAACTCAACCAAGAAAAACCGAAATCCTTGTTTTCTCCAATCACGAACAACCCCCTCAAATCCAAGAATGGATAAACAACCTTGACTCTCTAAACTGTAAACTTACTCCAGCAATCTCAGCCAAATCCCTAGGGATCTCTCTAGACTCAAGTCTCAACATGAGCTCCCACATAAACTCCACAGCAAAAGGCGCCCTCTACAACCTAAAACTCCTCAACAAAATCAAACCTTTCATACCCCCAATGACCTAAAAATTGCAACCCAATCTCTAGTTCTCTCCAGACTGGACTATGGAAATGCCACACTAACTGGGACAGCTAAAACACACATAGCCCCCATGAGAACCACCCTAAACGCAGCAGCAAGAATGATCACTGGGACCAAGAAATTCGACCACATCACCCCTGCATTACAGGACCTAAAATGGCTTCCCATCGAAGCTCGCTGCGCTTTCAAAACTGCCTGTCTCACCCATAAAGCCCTACACACAGGCAAACCGGACTACCTCACAGGCAAACTCACAAAATCAGGACAATCAAGAAACCTAAGAAGCTCCAACTCGCTCCTCTTAATCCCCCCTAAAAAACATAAACAAAAAGCCATCTCCCGCTCTTTCTCTGGGAATGCCCCAAAAATCTGGAACTCTCTCCCTACCCACATCAGGACTAATCCCTCCTTCACGATCTTCAAGAGACAACTAAAAGAATTTCTCCTCAACCGTCATCTCTCTGCATCTGGCCAATGACCTCGATCTATGTTGACCTCCAGTACTCTAGATACTAGTTCACTGTACTCTAATGTTTATGTTTCTATTCATGTATGCTGCTGTAAAGCGCTCTGATACCCTTCGGGTCATGTAAGCGCTATATAAAACTCCAAAAATAAAAAATAAAAAGTTGTCATCATTTTACCCATTGACACGCCTGCCTCGAATAATCCGTCCGCTGAGATCTAAATCAGTCCCATAGTTACTTCTTAGCCTGACTAAGGGAACAGCATTGGGGTAAAGTTTGATATCCAAAGCGATTTGGTGAGAAATTCAAGGAACGCTTTCCCCCTTCACAGAAATCTACACCTTTCATTTTGCAGTCTGCCCTCTGAAATTTGTCTGCTTCAAAGTAACCTCTAAGGTCGATGGTCTTGACACTGTGTAAACCCTGGAACTACATCAGGTTCATTCAAATCAACTTTTCCCAGTAATGTTTGATTCAACACCTCACCAGAGATTATAGGAAGCCATGCACCTATCTACCAGAATGGGTAAAGGTTGCAGGCTACTGAAATCTTTGACACTGAAAATGCAACCCTAAATTAGAATATGGCAGATGGATCATATGCTTGCTAGAAAGTGCTTTAAACTCACTATACAGAAAGGAGAGTGAAAGGATTGACAAGCCAGAAAGCAAAGCTCAAGAGGTTAGTGCGGACCATTAAAATAATAACACAAAGTAGTACAAAAAAATATCTTTTGAGAGCCCTGGGGAAGCAGGTGACCCTGAACATGTGTTGGCTGTTTAGGATAATCTTACAGATCATATTTTTGAAGACTGTGAAAAAATAAATATTTTAATGGTTAAGAATAAAGTCTGAAAGAAATCAAGAAGCTACTGGAGTTGTGTGAATAGTCATGTATTTGAACAATTTTGGAATCCTATGAATGTCATGACCTCTAAGAACATATATCTATAGGTTCACCAAATTCAATGAATCTGATAGGGACATCTAGCCACAGATTCCTTAACTTAGAATATCCTCCATGTGCCAGTCTGGATCCGGAGATTTTTCAGCAGTACCTCTGCGCACCGGGGACGGCGTTGCATGGCTCCACCCTGATGTCCACAGATATGACGTCAGTGGAGCCATATAAGTCCCTCCCGGCGCCCTGATGTCCGTTTTCTACTGTGAAACTTTTCCATGCAAGAACGCAATTTCCTTCCTTTCCGCGCCTGCGAAGCAGATCCAGGAGAAGCGGTTCCTCTGGCCTGTTCAGTTTTTAGGCCTTACCGACGCCTTTTCGCGTCTGGGCACAGTGTGCTGATGCCTTCGGGCTTCAAATCGTGTGAGACCTGTACGCGGCAGATGTCGGCAACCGATCCGCACGTGATCTGTATGTGGTGCTTGGGTGAGCACCACGACTTTGTGGAGTGCGACGCCTATCGGAAGCTGAAGCCAAAGTCCCTGCGGGAACGTAGGATGAAATTGTTGTCCTATTCGGAGTCCAAGCGTCGCCAGTCTCCGTCTCGAGCTGGAGCTCCGGTCTGGGGCAGGTCGTTCCCGAGGATGTCGCTCACCTTCCTCAGTTAAGCGCAAGAAGAAGTCACGGGGGCTTCACGTGGTCGTGACGTCGGTGCCCGCTGCTCCCGGTCTTTACCGGATACAGGCCCGCAAAAGTCGCCCCCGCCTACTCCCATTTCCTGGCATGGGGGCGACTAGGACCCAGATGGAAGCCTATTTCCAGGCTTTGCAGGCCATCTTTGGGTCGACCCCTCTCCCTGGCATGCCTTCGGGCCCCAGAGGTGGTAGGGACTCAGGTTGGGAGCTAGCCGGCGGGTTCGCCCTCGGTACCAATCGAGTACCCTGACTCCGGTCTCTGAGTCGCTGCGACATCGGGAGTCGGCCCGGTGGCGCTTCCCATTCACATGTCGGGCCGCAGACCACCTACAGCGTCCGGGCACAGCCCTGTGGGGCTCCCTTCGATGATGTCTGATGCGGCCGCAGCAGGGGACATGTCCCTGAGTCGACGCCGTCCCACTCCACAGTCTCCCATCGTAGTGGATGTCGGGTCGACGCCGGCCCGATTCCGGTCATCGGAGTCTCCTTCGGCATTCGTCGATGCGGCGCTGTCTCGACGTCGGAGACTGCCTTTCCTCCTCCTTTGCTAATGGTGGATGAGGCCCCTGGGGATTCATCCCCCCAGTGTTGCTTACGTGTTCCTCGGAACATGTTGATGTGGAGCATCTGCAGGCCCTTGGGCATCCTCGGGCTACGGAGCCTTTGGCTTTTGGTGGACGTGTTAGCCTGCAACTGTCAGGCTATTTATACGATTTAACCGCGCTGCATTTGGTTCTTAAAATATTTCTAATAGCTTTTTTGAGCCACACAGCTCCCAAGATGAAAAGGCGGGGACGTGAAGGTTCTGTGCGGAAGGTTTCTTGCTCGTTGTTTTTGTTGCTAGAAACCGTGCAGTTTGTATGTGCAAAAGTATAGATTTTGTGCCTCATCTTGTTCAAGGCATATTTCCCATTAATACTCGAATCAATTTTCTAAGTGTCCGGGTCTGCTAAATGTATTCACACGTTGGTGAGGATAAATGGTTCTTTTCTGAACATGAGTGGGACAATTTGATCTGGTGCTGCTGCATTTATTTTTGTATTTGAATTTTACTTGGTTACTCCATGAATTTAATTAAAACTAATCAATATTATTTTTCAATTAATGAGCTAACATATTGCTAGATTCTTTAGCTTAATGTTGTGCCGTGACTGGGGACATAAAGCTAAGACACAGTTCGTGTCAGGACTAGTGTGTGAGTTTCCTTCTTCGTTTTTCCTGCTTAACAGGGAACTGGCTTCGGAACGTTAAGCCCTGGTCCAGGGTAACGAAAGGAGACTGTTACTGCAGTACCAACTCACTTAGGTATTACTAGGGGGGACATTAACGTGTGCATCTCATTCCTTTCACAGACGTTCATGGCAGACAAGCTCCTCGATTGAATGTTTATTTTGAACTGCAACAAAACCCATGTGTTAATAAGTGCTCCATTATAATAGGCTGACCACTATGGAAATGTACCCACAACATGCCCAAGTGGCATGAGATAAAGGCATAATGCCGGATGCCAATCTAACACCGGTGTACCAGATTAATGATCTTCCAAATAACTGTTTCTCCCCTTGAAGCTTCTGAAACACCTTATACTCAGTGGAAGTATTATGGCATCCAGTGCGTTTCTGGAGTCTGGGTTAGAGCATGTAAATAGCCTCTGTACTGGTGTGTTTGACAAGATGCTGCACGTGTTGGAAGAGTGCTTAATGCTGCAGTCTGGCTGGTTCTGGGGCTCGGCATGCTTGATTGTGTATGAATCACTGAATGCAACATACACTCCACACAATACTACTCAATGCCACCTAATTATATGCTACATAATCACACTGCACTCAATGCAACATACACTCCAAATAATACCACTCAGTGCCACATAATTACACGCCACATAATTACACACTACTAAATGCAACATACACTCCACACAATACCACACAGTGCCACATAATTATATGCTACATAATTACACTGCACTCAATGCAACATACACTCCAAATACCACTCAGTGCCACATAATTACACACTACATAATTACACTCTACTGAATGCAACATACACTCCACACAATACCACTCTGTGCCACATAATTATATGCTACATAATTACACTGCACTCAATGCAACATACACTCCAAATAATACCACTCAGTGCCACATAATTACACTCCACATAATTACACTCTACTGAACACAACATACACTCCCCATAATACCACTCAGTGCCACATAATTGCACGCCACATAATTACACTCTACTCAATGCAACATTAATACACTCCACATAATACCACTCGGTGCCATATAATTGGACGCCACATATTTACACTCTACTGAATGCAACATACACTCCACACAATACCACTCAGTGCCACATAATTATATGCTACATAATTACTCTACTGAATGCAACATACACTCCACACAATACCACTCAGTGCCACATAATTATATGCTACATAATTACACTGCACTCAATGCAACATACACTCCAAATAATACCACTGAGTGCCACATAATTACACGCCACATTATTACACTCTACTCAATGCAACATAAATACACTCCACATAATACCACTCAGTACCACATAATCACACGTCACAATTACTCTATTCAATGCAACATAAATACACTCCACATAATACCACTCAGTGTGACAGTTACACGCCACATAATTACTCTACTCCATGCAACAAATACACCCCACATACCACTCAGTACCACATAATTACAAGCCACATAATTGCACTCTACTCAATGCAACATAAATACACTCCATATAATACCACTCAGTACCACATAATTACACGTCACATAATTACACTCTATTCAATGCAACATAAATACACCCCACATAATACTACTGTGGCACATAATTACACACCACATAATTACACTCTACTCAATGCAACATAAATACACTCCACATACCACTCAGTACCACATAATTACATGCCACATAATTACACTCTACTCAATGCAACATAAATACACTCCACATAATACCACTCAGTGCCACATAATTACACGCCACATAATTGCACTCTACTCAATGCAACATAAATACACTCCACATAAATGCACTCTATACCACATACCACCAATCAACATAAATGCACTCCACACCATGACACAATTTCACTAAGCATAATTTCACTCAACACCACAGTTCCAGGCCACACAATTCAACTCCACACATTTCCAAAACACACCGCATAATTACACACCAAACAACATATTTCAACTCCAGAACTCCACAATCCACAACGTACCTCCAATCCACACCATATAGTGTCACCACCTGAGCACCAAACAACATTCACCACCACCATTTTGCATCAGCGCTCCACCTAAGCATCACGTCACTCTGCCCTTGGAATCTGGCATCTGTTGATTCTCCCCTAGTGTCCGTCCGCTGCTCGTTTTCGAATTAAATTACTGTTTTCCAACCTCCACTTCCCCGTTATTTATGTCCCGCTCCCCCATAACAAAAAAAATTATAACAAACAAGCATCAGAACAGGCAGGAAGAAGTTGCCAGCAGTGCAAGTACAAAAAAACTAGAAGACATTTTTTATGTTAAAATCTTTTTTTAATCAGGTTTTTCAGTTGTATATAATGTAATAATTGCAGTAGTGTGTTTGAATTGTGCTGCCATCCTTCTTTCCTATTCACATTTCCCAAGGAGGAATCATTTAATGGGGAAACCACCTGGTTAGGATGGAAAACGTGCATGAGTTGGTACCCAAGCACCAATACCTACGATTATTTCCACAATTAGAGTGCAAAACCCAGGGCTTTAAGTGGGCCGGGTCTCACCGGTGCTGAGCACCAGCAGTTTTAAAAGGGGCCTTGAAACGGGTCTCTATCGGGCTCTGTTTTGTTCCCTGGCACAAAGTAATATCCAAGTATTCCCCAAGCTTAGTTGTTAAAAATATGCTTCATGGCTACACGCTTACACGGTCCACACATGCTTTCTTTTTTTAAAAGTCGCTGCTTGTTTGGTTTACTTTTGGCCAGTCACTCTCCAACAGAGCATTTTGACACTCCGACACCAACTGCTCCCTCCATCCTCCCTTAGTAGGTAACAGACATTGCCATTTACAATGCCAATAGCTCTAACTTAAAAAAATGCGAGACCTATTGCATTTCCAATGCTTGTTTCCTGTAGTACTGGAGTGTAGATAACTTCTAGAGGATGTAGTTAGAGGGGGGCTTATTGTATGAGAGAAAAAGAGAGTGAGACGGTTTGCAGTCTTGATTTGTGTCTTGGAAAATCAAGTGTGTAGTGCCTTGTTTTGAGTCCCTTCTTGGAAATTCTAGAGCACTGTTGTGGGCTAAGGGCAACTTTATCTGGTCTCTCTATACCACTTTCTGTCTACATTGTCCCCGAGTAGCCATCCTCACCACCCCGCCCCTCCCACCCCCGTCCTCCCATTCTTATGTTTCGGCGACCAGAGGAATATGGATGAGGATGCCGTAGTTTCATGTCTTGTTAGGCATTGCCTAGCAATCAGGTGAACATGGATGAAGATGCCTGGGTGCAATCAACATTTAGATGTGATTAGCCTGAATCAATCCTCTTTGTTTCAGGCAGAAAAGAAAAGTACATTTGCACCATTCTGATTGTGAGAGTGCTTGAACTTTGCACTGTCTTCTTCTCGGTGCTCACAATTTTGAATAAATATTGCCCTGCTTCACTCGTGATATCTGATGCATAATTCTAACTGCAGATTCCTTACCTTGGAATACTCCCCGGACACTGTACTGGGTCTGAAAAACCTTTCTTTAGTAAATTTCCTGCATGGTGGCACCTTGTGGCTCTGCGTTTACTCCATACCGCCCTGGAAGTGATGGAGAGGATCCGCATATAAGTGCCACCCATGTGTGTTGATGCCACCTCTTTCCATGCTTTCCAAAGCGCACGGCTGGAGCCCCCTTTCCCAGTTTAATCGGCCTTCTAATGACTCATGGAACAAGCATTTGCAATGCAATAGGTGTCGTATTTACAAGAGTTTGAGCTATTGTCATTGTAAATGACAATGCCTTTTATTTATGTTTTGAAAACCTGCAAGCGGTGCGTAAACACGCACTTTGTACTTCTAGTCGTTGCTTACGAGAAGCAAGGCTGGCAGTAAAAGAGGCGCGGTTACTGGCAGCTTTGCTTCTCGTAAACAACGACTAGAAGTGCAAAGTGTGTGTTTACGCACCGCTTGCAGGTTTTCAAAACACATTAATAAAAGGCATTGTCATTTATAATGCCAATAGCTCAAACTCTAGCAAATGCGAGACCTATTGCATTGCAAATGCTTGTTGTATATGGTCTTCAGTACATGACAACGTGTCCTTCTCTGACATGACCGAGTTGTGGATGTGCCTGGTGTGGCAAACCCTGAGCGTTCTAATCTAAACCCCTTTTGGGAATGTTTAAAATCATTTAAAAAGTAAAAAATGAGCGTGAAATAAATCACCAAGGCCACTATAATTGTATATGTGGTTTATAAAGTGAAATATTATAATTGACTAGAGCACCCGTACACTGAAATTGTTGTTATTGTTACTTTAAGATAACCATGCACCTGGATCACTAACATTTCAATCTGTGCGTTAATGTTTTTAACAACTTCTGTTGAGACATTTGTTTCTAAAAACCACTCCCACAGCTGAACATTATTGCCAACTGGTCATATGGCCTAAACACTGTACCTGTAACAGTGTCCTCTTTGCTCAAGTTCTTTCGGATAACGTCCTAACTTAATAATTGAGGTTTTAGCCCAGTCATTCCTATTCATTTCATCCATGCAGGCTAATGAATGTTCCACCTGCATAGCGATAGTTAAGACAGACTTAATGTTGGATCATTTTTGAGCCAAACTTCTTGTCTACCTGCCACCAAAAGACTCCCATTCATTGTCCTAGAGCAAAAAGCTTAGGGGAAAGGATGTCTCATATGATCAAGGAGTGCATTCAGAGGGCTTGTATGACAGATTTTCCATTGTAAAAAGTCCTCCATGATATCTTAGTCTTACCACATTGCCCCAAACAGTATCACTTGGGTGTCTCCTTTTGTTTCTCTTTAGTAGGCAGCCAAGAACTAAACTTCCATCCATCTTGCTTTGTGGCAGAAAGTTTGTATGGGTTTAAAGAGAGGAGGTAGTTGATGATGTCTTTTCACACCAAGAAAAGATTTGGTGCTTAGCGTCAAAAAGCAGAAATGATGTTTAGGCTCTGGTCCAGAGGCAGTATCTGCAAGGGGAATAAAGGCAGTTTGTTTTTTGAGAATAGCGTGAGTGAAATATGTTGTGGTGTTAGAAAATGGCCAAACATGGTACATTTGGACAGGCTTTCCATACATCAAGTCCAGCATGGATGATGTGAAGTCACACTTCCAAGAGAGATCAAAACCTTCCTCTAAGGCACAGAGGCTGTGGTTGACTGGTCTCCCTTCATTGGGGTACAGTAGTGTTATGCATTTAAGGAAGTTCCCTGGCTTCCTAGGATGGGAGGCGTGTTGTTGATGCACATAATTCATGTCTTTGTTTAGATTTACTCTTTCATCTGTAGCCTGTCCTCACATGGTTCACCAATCCTGTCCTCTTTCCTCCTTCCCTTTGTATGTCTTTGGAGCCTTCCCTAGAGTGTTGATCTATGGTCAAACGAAATTTAGTTAGGAGTGGGTGAAGACGTGCTGACTTCTTTGGCCTTGTTCATTGTTGTAAAATAAATCTTTGTTTCTGCAGTTTAAAGCGTTTTCTTCTCAATTATTGGCGAAAACATGATCTACATTCAGTATTTAAGCAAAACAGTAATATACTATCAGTTCACCCTGGCCACATGAGCTAAAGACAAACTGCGCGTATTGTGGAAGTGTCATATAAGTCTGTGCTAGGAAAGCCTACTGTGGTCTTGACTTTTCATTGTGACGTTCGTCATCAACACTAATCAGCACTGATGTATGTGATGTATTCTTAATTACACATTAGCGTTGAGGGATGTCTGTGCTAAATTGCATAATTAATGCAAAATCTAAGGGCGGCATGTGATCCAGATGCTTGTAATATATAGTTTAAGGTTTGCAAGATCCTCATATAGCATATAATGTCTATCTATTTTCTTAATATAGATGCCTATGTTTCTGTCCACTCTTCCACATCTTTCTACCAGGAATCAATGCCTGGTTCTGTTGCACTTGAACATTCCATTGCTATGCTGTGTTTGCTAGTATCAGGACTAGTTTCGGCCTTTTTTCTAATCCCGTTTCGTTTTGAATAAAGATATGCCCTAAAGGCATGCCTTACGGTTCAGTTTTGAGGGAAAGCCCAGCAAAAAACTGCGGTTTTCAAATGAAAGAAATGCTGTCTGCCCGGAATATGGAGAATTTGATTTCACTTCTTCTTCATTATACTCTTGGTAGTCCCAACTTTTTAATGTTGAGATCATGTGATCAAAGTCCACTTTTGCCTCATAGTCCAGTTCCCCCAGGAGAAAGCACAGGATAGTTGAGAAAGGAAGCCACTATTACCTATGCCATCCTCTCAGGACCACCAACCACTTCTCCACAAAGCAGTCACCCTCTCCCAACAGGTAATGCTATGTAACTATTTCAGACAGCAGTAAATCTCTGCTCTGTGATGTTGCCTACTCTACCCAGCCCACTATGTATCCAGGCACCTTTAGTGATAAGGCCATGTCACATCCTCATTAACAGCCAGAAGCCGAAGGTCTCGTCCCCCGCACTCCTTCCTAACTTAGCATTGGTTTATCCTATTACTGCCTTATCTTGAGACGATTTCATTAGAAAGGATTGTGTAATTACCAAGGCACGTTTTGTTTTTTGCCTCCTTTGTTTTCGGTACTTTTTCCTTTCCTGTCAAAAGATCCACATCAGTAGGCACCTGTTCTGCAGGCTCAAGCGCAGAAAAAAATAAAGCTGACCTAACAGCTTTGGCGTTCAGTCATTCCGAAAAAAGTGGAAATGATCACAGTTGAGTTGCTGGCTGCAGGGAGGCATTAGGAATCACTATGGACTGGAGAATTGAGCAGTTTTCAAGCTTTGCTAAGCATGAGCTAATCCTACCAGTGGAAAGAGATAATGCAACTGTTGGGTGTAATAGCAGCATGCACAGTCTTGGTGCTGAATACACCCTTTCCAAGAGTGCTTATTGAGTCAGTGCTGTGTTGGTATCAACTAGGATATAGCACAGACGTCAGTACTGTAACAAACACGATCCTAAATGGACAGTTGCAAGAGCACAGTAGAACACATAGACGCCAGACAGGATGAGGGGCACGCATAAAAGACACAACAGTGCAGGGAAATGGTCCGGGAAGGAGGCTCCAGAGCAGACGAGGCGGATGCCTTCAAGTGTCTAGGGTGGCTGAACAGATGTTTTATTTTATTTTGCAGCCATCATATTTATCTACTACCGGGGCATCTGCTGGGAGAGCTTAACTGTTTTGCAAACTTATTAAGCACAAATGAAGGTGTGCGTGAACATCGGAGGAAAAAATATGTTCGAAGCATGTGAGCTGTAGATCACATGCTGTGCATAGATCGCCATCTAGTGTTAGGTCCGGATGTTTACACTTTGTTTTTCTTCGAAGAAGTCTTTCCAATCACGAGATAGGTGACTCCTCCTTTCGGTGATAGTACGCATGGGCATCGACTCCATCTTCAGATTGTTTTTTTCCGCCATCAAGTTCGGATGTTAGTCGCTGCGCTCCGGTTCGACGCCGTTCCCTGTTTCGATCGGAGAGCTCGTGGTAGGCCGTCGGACCTACCCGCATCGGTTCGACTCACAGTCGATGGAACAAACTCCCTTCAAAATCTGCCCTCTGTGCCACGTGAACTACCCACGCACCGACTCACACACCGACTCACACGGAGTGTGTAACTTGTGCTTGTCTCCTGAGCACAGAGAACAGGACTGCGACGCATGCCAGGCTTTCCGCTCCAAGAAGATGCTTCGCGAACGTCGGGCTCGACGTCGCGACATGCAGAGTCGACACACAAGATCTATTCCGGACGTCTTCGGACCAGAATCGAATGAAGAAGCCGGCGACGCTATCGGGGCCGAGGAGGAACTGGAATCGATCTCCATTTCCGAGTACGGCTCCGACCAGGATGAAGACATCCCGCATGAACAGCGTACTGTAAGTACAGAATCTCCCTCGCCCGACATCCATCACAACCGAAAAAGAAGGCTCCGGACCAACCCACGCCCTCGGGCCCCGGTCGTCCCCGAGACAACGCTTCTGACGCCCCGCCTTCGGGCTCGGCACCAAAGCCTGTAAAAAAGCCTTCCGGCTCCAAAAAACCCCACTCTAAATCGGGCACTGAGCCGAATCCTTCGGGATCGAAGCCAAAGACCGGCTCCGAACCACATTACTCGGCACCGAAACATACTTCGGATCCGAAGACACCAACTCTGAAAATGTCGGCATCGAAACCTTCGGCGCCGAAACACACTGATGTGCCGAAGTCACCAAAAAAGCAGTTTCGACGATCCGCTCGATAAACCGGACCCGAAACAGAAGGTGTTGTATATTAATCCTCAGACTGGACATATTACCACAAAAGTGACTCTAAAGAGAAGGACTGATGCAGAAGAGGAATATCACATTCCTTTGAAGAAGAGAACTGTTGGAACTAACCCTTCCCCTCCTCCTCTTCCTCCTACTCTTCCATCACCCCCTTCTCCTCAGTTTCTACCTGTGCCAACTTCACCTGAACATTCACCACCACATACACCTGACAATCAGGATGATGGGGATGGCAATGGGGATGGGGTTGATGATGATATTCAGCCTGTACCTACAGACTCATGGGACGACTACAACACTAACTCGCCCACAGGCAATGATCCTGACTTGTACCCTACCAAGCCCTCTCCACCGGACAACAGTGTAGGCTACATTGAATTGCTGGGTAGGGCAGCTAATTACCATGGGGTGCAGCTCCACAAAGAGTCTCTCGAAGAGGATTTCTTCTTTGAAGCCCTTAGCAGTACACAAAAATCATCACACACGTTACCCATGCTCAAAGGGATGATTAGGCATGTAGACGATATCTTTAATGATACTGTCAGGGCACGTATCCTTACCCCTAGGGTAGATAAAAAATATAAGTCCGCACCATCTGACCCAGTCTACATAAGGGGACAATTACCATTGGACTCATTGGTTGTGTCCAACGCACGCAAAAGGGCCAACTCCCAAACTACAGGAGATGCTCCACCCCCAGATAAAGAATCTAAGCTTCTTGATGCTTCTGGGAAAAGGTTGGCCTCTCAGGCAGCAAACTTCTGGTGCATATCTAACACACAAGCATTGTTAGCTAGATACAACCGTGCGCACTGGGACGAAATGGAACAATTACTCCAGTTTCTATCCCAAGAACATAGAGCTAAAGCTCAAGACCTAGTGAGGGAGGGACAACTTATCTCAAATAATCAAATCAGGTGCTCCCTAGATGCTGCTGACTCAGCTGCGTGAGCGGTAAACACCAGTGTCCTGTTAAGAAGGCGGCATGCCTGGCTTCACATATCTGGGTTCAAACCTGAGATCTAGACTTCCATACTAAATACACCCTTTGATAAGGAACACCTCTTTGGCCCAGTGGTAGATTCTTCATTGGAAAAGATGAAAAAAGACACTGAAGTGGCCAAATCCATGGGAGCCCTTCAGTCAACACAAGGCCGTGGTTCCTTTCGGCGCTCATTTTATCGAGCAGGATCCAAAAATACTTCCTCAGAGACTACATCCACCTACAAGGGCAATAACCAACCCTCTTGCTCTAAATATTACTTCAGAGGGGGTTACAGAAGAAACAACAGCAAAGGCAGAGGTAGAGGGTCAAACACACGTACCTCCCCCTCCAATACAAAACAGTGACTTACCTATACTTCCTCCCGACCATTTAACACCTGTCGGGGGAAGACTGTCACATTTCCTACCAACTTGGCAGCCAATAACAACAGACAAGTGGGTCCTACAGATTATCCGTTCTGGTTACTTCCTGGAGTTCATCAACACTCCTCCAAACATTCCTCCAAAGGCACACAGACTTTCACAGGACCACCTACCCCTCCTCAAACAAGAGGTACAGTCTCTACTTCTAAAAGGAGCTATAGAACCATTACCGCTACAACACCAAGGGTCGGGCGTGTACTCCTTTTACTTCCTAATATCTAAAAAGGACGGTTCTCTCAGACCAATATTAGATCTCGGGGAACTACATTTTTACATAGTCAGACCATTTCCACATGGTAACACTTCGACAGGTACTACCTCTTTTGCAAAAGGGCGACTTTCTGTCTACTCTAGACTTAAAGGACGCCTACTTTCATATTCCAATCCACCCTGCTCATCGCAAATTTCTCAGGTTTGTGTTAGCGGGTCAACATTACCAGTTCAAGGTACTTCCATTCAGAGTCACCACTGCCCCCAGAGTCTTCACAAAGTGTCTGGCGGTAGTAGCTGCTCATCTGAGAAGACAAAGCATCCATGTCTTCCCATACTTGGACGACTGGCTCATCAAAGCCAACACGTACCAACAATGTCTCAAGCATACTTCCATAATCATTCCATTACTGCATCAACTAGGGTTCACAGTCAATGTGCCAAAATCACATCTTCAGCCAGCCAATACACAGAACTATCTAGGAGCCACTTTAGATACTCAAAAGGCTCTCGCGTTTCCCAACGCAGCCAGAATTTGTTCTCCAGTTTCAACCCAATCAATTACTTCCAGCTCGGGTTTATATGCAACTGCTGGGGATAATGACATCTTGCATCATGATCGTTCCCCATGCCAGGCTGCACATGCATCCTCTTCAGGAATGCTTAGCCAGTCAGTGGAACCAGTCACACGGTCTATTAACCGATCTAGTGTTAGTAAGCGGCCGTACTCGTCACTCTGCAGTGGTGGAACACACAAAATGTATCAAAAGGACGGCCCTTTATAGACCGGTTCCACAGATAGTACTAACAGCGGTTGCATCCCTAACGGGCTGGGGAGCTCATCTTCAGCAACACACTGTTCAAGGCCTGTGGAGCCAACAGCAAAAGCTGCTCCACATCAACCATTTAGAGCTGATGGCAATATTTCTACCTCTCAAGGCTTTTCAGACCCACCTAACAGACAAAACTGTCTCGGTTCGTACCGACAACATGACAGATATGTATTGCATACAAAAACAGGGGGGGGGGGGACACACTCTCTCCACTGTCCCACTTAGCCCAAGACATCTGGAGGTGGTCTATTCACCACAAAATCTATCTCCTAGCGGAACACCTCCCAGGAGTAAACAACCAGATTGCGGACCGCCTCAGCAAGCAAAGGCACCAAATACACGAATGGGAACTTCACCCTCAAGTTCTCCTCCCATACTTCCAAGCTTGGGGAGTCCCTCAGATAGATCTGTTTGCCACACACCAAAACGCAAAATGCCAAAGCTTCGCATCCAGGTACCCACACCCGTTATCCAAGGGCAATGCACTATGGATGAACTGGTCAGGGATATTTGCCTATGCTTTTTCGCCTCTCCCACTCATTCCATTTGTGGTTCGGAAGCTCAGACAAACATCTCTCACACTAATCCTAGTAGCTCCTACATGGGCACGTCAACCTTGGTTCCCAACCCTGTTGGAGCTCTCTCTGGTCCTGCATCAAAAATTGCATTTAACCTCCAGTCTCCTCACACAGAGCCATGGAGAAATCAAACACCCAGATCCCAAACAACTGAACCTCGCGATCTGGCTCCTGAAGTCGTAGAGTTTGGTTATCTGAATCTTCCACCAGACTGTATGAACATCATTAGGGAGGCCAGAAAACCTACCGCAAGAGCCTGTTACGCAGCTAAATGGAAGCGTTTTGTTATTTATTGCAATAACCATCATATCGACCCTCTTGATGCTTCCATACAAAACATTATCTGTTATCTGTTACACTTGCAGCCGTCAGCATTGGCTTATACCTCCATCAGACTGCATCTTGCTGCAATAGCTGCGTATCTTCAGAATAGACCACATTTGTCGCTCTTTAGAGTGCCTGTAATTAAAGCTTTTATGGAATCAATCAATCGGGGAATTGTAACCGCGCTACTCACCCGTGAGGGTCTCTAGGCGCTGAGGTGGGGTGTCTGCAGATCTGTTTAGCCGAAGAGCCAGGTCTTGAGGGACTTCCTGAAGGTGTTCAGGGAGGGGGCGCGTCTGATGTCTGCTGGTAGCTCGTTCCAGGTCTTAGCTGCAATGTGAGAGAAGGATCTTCCGCCTGCTCTGTGGATGCGCGGGGTTTTGGCCAGTGCGAGGTTGGAAGATCGGAGGTTTCTTTTGGGTACGCTGGAAGTTGATTCTGTCGTTGAGGTATTTGGGTCCGTTGTTGTGTAGGCATTTGTAGGCGTGAGTGGGGATTTTGAAAGTGACTCTTTTCTCCACGGGGAGCCAGTGGAGACTTCGAAGGTGTTGGCTGATGTGTTCGTGTCGGGGGATGCCGAGGACGAGTCTGGCGGCGGTGTTCTGTATTGTCTGGAGTTTGCGGAGTAGGGACTTGTTGATGCCGGCGTAGAGTGCGTTCCCATAGTCAAGTCTGCTGGTGATGAGTGCGTGGGTGACTGTCTTCCTTGACTCAGAGGGGATCCACTTGAAGGTCTTGCGGAGGATGCGGAGGGTGTTGGAGCAGCTGGAGGTGACGGCGTTGACTTGTCGGTTCATGGTGAGTGATGAGTCGAGTACGTTGCCGAGGTTCTTGGTGTGGTCTAAGGGGGTAGGTGGGCTTCCGAGGGCGGTCGGCCACCAGGTGCTGTCCCATGCAGAAGGGGTGGTACCGAGGACGAGGACTTCTGTCTTCTCGGTGTTGAGCTTCAGGCAGCTGGTGGTCATCCAGACTGCGACGTCTTGCATTCCTTTCTGGAAGTTGAGTTTGGCAGTGGTGGGGTCTTTGGTGAGGGAGAGGATGAGCTGGGTGTCGTCGGCGTAGAATACGATGTTGAGGCCGTGTTGTCGGACGATGGCTGCGAGGGGGGCCATGTAAATGTTGAAGAGGGTGGGGCTCAGTGATGAACCCTGTGGGACTCCGCAGGTGATTTTCGTGGGGTCGGAGAGGAAGGGTGGGAGTCTGATCCTTTGGCTTCTTCCGGTGAGGAATGATCGGATCCAGTCCAGGGCTGTTCCTTGTATGCCTGCGTCGTGTAGTCTGGCGACTAGTGTGCGGTATGGAAGGACTATGGAAGGACTAAAACGAGTCATACCACCAAGACTGCCACCTGCCCCAGCGTGGAATCTTAACATAGTCCTCACAAGATTAATGGGCCCGCCCTTTGAACCCATGCACAAATGTGAACCACAGTTCCTCTCTTGGAAAACAGCTTTCCTCATTGCGATCACTTCATTGAGGAGAGTGGGTGAACTACAGGCACTAACCATAGAAGAACCTTTTTTCCAACTACACAAAGATAAAGTGGTTCTTCGTACCAATCCCAAATTTTTACCTAAGGTAGTATCTGCATTTCACATAAATCAGTCGGTAGAATTACCTGTATTCTTCCCGCAACCTGATTCTGTTGCAGAACGAGCTCTACACACCTTAGATGTCAGAAGAGCACTCTTGTATTACATTGAAAGAACAAAATCATTTCATAAGACCAAACAACTCTTTGTTGCTTTTGCACCACCTCACAAGGGCAATCCTATCTCTAAATCAAGTATTGCAAGGTGGATTGTTAAATGTATTCAAATTTGCTATGCAAAAGCCAAGAGGACTTTAACTGTACCCACTAGAGCACATTCCATTCGCAAGCTAGGGGCCACTATGGCTTTCTTAGGAAACATCCCCATAGTTGACATTTGCAAATCTGCAACATGGTCTACACCGCACACATTCACAAAGCACTATTGTGTAGATGTGTTAGCAAGACAACAAGCTAATGTGGGCCAAGCAGTACTTAAAACACTGTTTCAGACAACTCCAACAGCTACAGGATACTGCTGTATAGTCTATGCACAGCATGTGATCTACAGCTCACATGCCTCGAACGGAAAATGCTACTTACCCAGTATGCATCTGTTCTTGGCATGTAGAGCTGTAGAGTCACATGTGCCCACCCACCTCCCCAGGTACCTGTAGCTGCTGTGGTTCTCTCTTTTACTATACATACATACGCATGCACATCTCTATTCTTTACTACTAGTCCAGTGTCACCCTCTGCGGGAAAACAATCTGAAGATGGAGTCGATGCCCATGCATACTATCACCAAAAGGAGGAGTCCCCTATCTCGTGACTGGAAAGACTTCTTCGAAGAAAAACAAAGTGTAAACATCCGGACCCAACACTAGATGGCGATCTATGCACAGCATGTGACTCTACAGCTCTACATGCCAAGAACAGATGCATACTGGGTAAGTAGCATTTTCCTTTCTCAACCGCTTCTTCCGCAACCAAAGAATCTTGCCCATGGATATGTTCATAACTTGCAAACACAGAAACTGCCAACGCTACTCCTGATACCCACTGCACCAGTCACTGTGCATAGACTGCTCAGGGACATTTGCCTAATGGTCTCTCTTGTTGCCAAGTCTAGAACAATGACCCACATTGCTGAAATGTCAGGATGATTGTGCATTTGTTCAGCAAGTTACCAAGTGAGGCAGACTTTCTAAGCACAGAGGGAGGGTACATCTGTGAGTGTGTGTGCAGCACGTGTATAAGCAAAATACCTTCTGTAAAATTGAATGTTACTTAGTTATGACAATCGGGTGGCAGCTTCTTGCGTTGTAGATGTGCCCCTTCTTTTTCTTTGGGAGGGGCGGAGAGCAGTCACAGGGCAGATGAAAAACAGACTGCAGAGATTGTAAGATAGACAGACACCTCTACCATGTCAGATATGGAAAAGTCACGTTTCAGGGTGGAACGTGAGAATGAGTTAGTCAATGTTCACCAAAAACGAAGGAAAACAATGTTATAAAATAATTTGCAATATTTCAAACACTAGGTGGCAGGAGAGTGCATACCCATTTAACCTTTTCCTTCCCTTTGGTAATGTTCTTTCTAATATTATCTCCTGCAGATTCCATATTTCCCTCCCATCTTAAGGATGGGTATTATAGGTTTTTTTTCTTTCTTTTTTTCATTGCGCCAGCCTGTGTCTTTCGTCTCTGATGGGATCTGAAAGTGATGGATATAAATAACATCTCTGGCACCATGGCACGTTTTAGGTCGAGCCTCCCAGGCAGCGCTACCTGTCTGGTTGCAAAAAACCTATAGTGAGCTTACCAGTTCAATGATTTATTATTTATGTTTTTGAAACTCAACAGAGATCCACATAAAGAATATAGATATACGTCCTTAAAACTATTATCATTACAACATAATAAACACATTCCCAGCAAAGGCACATTCATAAAAATTATATATGACTACAGAGGTGAAATATACTGTTTCATCTAATCAGTAGCAGGTTACAAGATTACATATACATATCCATCAGAAAAGCAAATCTGAATGAATAACAAGTATAATGCAAAGCACTCCATAGTAAAGTACTGAACCTTACGATGTGCAAATACGGAGGACCAATATAAAATTCAGTACATTCTATAATAAAGTGCTGAAGACTTATAAGTGCCAATACACAAAACAGTCTAATTGAGACAGATAAAATACTATAAGGATATATTACTGCAAGGAAGGAATATACAGTTCAGCCTACTCCAGTAATGAAGTGCGATAATACAGGTATATGTAGCGTACACCCCAAAATAGGTTACAGCGTGTAGAGCGCTAATAAAACATACAACGGCATAATAAAGTATGCGATTTTGTGCAAATCAGAATAAAGTGCGAAGAGCCATTGCACATATACATAGAAAATTAAAACACATTTAAAAAACCATTTAAAAGGTTGAACAATTTTGTTGGGGGAGTGAATAAACTTTCGCGAGCCTCAACTGCTGAAGTTATATTTTATAAAGATCGGTCTCTAAAAGTGGCGACGTGCAGAATGAAGGTAAGGACATACAAAAATCACATGATTTAAGTCTTGAACATGGTTTAGGCAAAGATCGCAAAATTTCTCTTTCTTCACAATACCTTCCCATATTCATTTTTTTTTTTGGGGTTAAATTTCTTTATTGATTTTCAATAGAACAGTACATCAATAATAAATGCAGTTAATATTAGGCACAATATATGTACAGAAAGTTACCTTGCTGACTTTACATTGATATTCAACATTATGGAAAATTATACTTTCAGTTTGTTTTCCTCTTGTAACTTTTTTAACTGCTAAGGGCACATTCTGATGGATACATCTGCCTGTGGATTCCTCACCTTTTGAATATCCCCCTGCGCTAGCATTCCACGGAATTTTTCGTAGCTCCTTCGCGCCGACGAGGTCGTCACGAAGCCATGGCTCCGCGCGGGGCTCCGCATGACGTCACTGGAGCCATAAGAAGACCACGTCGGCGTGATGACGTCAGTTCCCTTTTTCCGCGCTGTCGACGCTAACGGATTTTCTGGGACTCTCCTGTCTTGTTACTTTGTTTCTTGGATTTGTTTGTATCCTTTTCGAGATGTCTGTTCAAAGGAAGTCGGGTTTCAAGCCCTGCAAGGAATGCGGAGGTCATATGTCGATCACGGACCCGCATGAGGACTGCCTTTGGTGCCTTTCGAGCGACCACGATGTCGAAGGCTGTTCGTCGTGTAGAAAGATGAACCCGAAGGCTTTGAGGGAAAGGGAGGCTAAGCTCTACTTGTCGAAGGTGAGAAAGGAGAAAAGGGGTCGGAAAAGATCGAAGTCGGAGTCGTCGACTTCGCATGGGTCGAAGAGAAGGCATAAGAAGAAGAAGAGGCATGGATCTCGACGTCGGTCGTCGAAGCCTCGAACCTCGAAGTCGCCTTCTCCGGCTCCTCGACGTCGTGCCAAGGACTTTGTCTCTCCTTCTCCTTCCGTCTCTCCACAAAGGTCTCCGGCCCGGTCTCATTATGTGGGTTCACCGGCGCAGTCTCCGGCGTCGGTGGGTTCTCCGGCTCCGATGGATGATGCGGCTCCTGCTGTTCCTGTGGCGTCGCCTGTGGTTCCTGTGACCCCGGCTCAGGAGGTTCCGCTCTCGGAAGTCGAACCGGCGCAGTTTCCTTCTTTCCCGGCGCCAGGCTCGGATCCATCGCAGTTTTTGAACGCGATGTATGGGGTCTTTGCCAGAGCCACTTGCCCCTCTGGAGCACCTTCGGGTCCCATGGGCCCATTGGCATTTAATTTGGGTGTGCCGCAACATTACCCCCCGGCACCCTTTATGCCTTATATGCCTGTGACGCCGTCTTGGCACTTTCCGGCGCCGAAGATGTCGACGCCGTATGATCAGTCTCCGGCTCCATCTGGCGTCCCTTCTTCTCGGGTCCGTGCGGCGCGGGTTGCTGTCGCGGATCCGTCTTCGACGCCGCTGCCGGAGCCATCGACGTCGCTGATGGCGCCGTCGACGCCGCAGCCAAGGATGCGTTCCAGAAGGGAGGCGCAACGGCTTATTGAAGAGGAGCAATATCAAGCTGGTGAGATGGAAGAGGGTGAGATTAATGAGTCTGAGGACTTGTTTGAAGACTTGTGTGAAGCAAGTGGATTGGATTTCTCACCTGAGCCAGTTTTTGACTCGCAGAAAGTTTCTCCTTCAAGGGAGTTGGCTCCTTACCATGTAGTCATCAGGAAGGCGGCTGAACTGTTAGGCCTGCAGCTTCCCTCAGCGGAGTACAAGCCGAATCTTCTGACGGAGGTTCTTCATTCTCCTACCTTGGTGGTGGAGCCTCTCTTGCCCTTCAATGATGCCCTGATGGAACCAATTCTGGAGGTTTGGAGTAACCCTCTTTCAGCTCCTGCAGTCTCTAGATCAGTCTCTAGGCGATATAGACCAGCACCTGGGGACCCTGAGTTTCTTTCCTCTCATCCATCGCCTCAGAGTTTGGTGGTCCAGGCATCGTGCTCAAAGCAGTCTGTGGGTTCTTTTCCTCAGGCCCCGTCGGACCGAGATTCTAAAAAGCTTGAGCAGTCTGCGAAGAAAGTCTTTTCTTCAGCCAGCATGGCTTTAAAGTCCACCAACGCCACCTGTTTGTTGGGCAGATACATTCATGCCCTTATGGACTCTGCCAAGAAGATTCTCCCGAAGTTGTCTGACACGGACAGGGACAATTTAAGTGAGGTTTTGGCGGACTCTCAGGCGGCTGCTCGCCAGGTAATCCAGTCGGGTCTGGACACGGCAGATTCGGTGGCAAGGGTAATGGGCTCCTCTGTTGCCACTAGAAGGCACGCATGGTTGAGGTCTTCAGGGTTTTCACCGGATGTTCAAGCTGCGCTGCTGGATCTCCCTTTTGATGGCTCTAAGCTTTTTGGAGAAAAGCGGACTCTGCGTTGCAGAGATTTAAGGACAGCAAGGCCACAGCAAAGTCCTTGGGCCTTCAAGCACAGTCAAGAGGCTCTGGATTCAAGAGGTACCGTGGGTTTGGGAAATCTTCCTTTCGTTCCCGTCAGCCTCAGCAGCAACAGCAGCAGCAAAACCCTCTGTATAGGGCCTACAGAGGTAAAAGCAGAGGTCGCTTTCGTGGATCTGGACGACATCCCTCTTCCTCTTCCTCCTCTACCTCCCCGACCCCTCCTGGTAATGCAGCAAGGCAGCCCTAGATCCGCCATCCTGGATCATGTAGGTCCTGTGGGAGGCCGTCTTACCCATTTTCTACAAGATTGGAAATTAATAACTTCGGACCTTTGGGTTCTAGATCTTGTAGAAAATGGGTACGCTCTTCCCTTCAAGGAATTTCCCCCACCTTACCCTCCTTGTCAGGGGTTTTGCACGGAAGATCATTTACTTCTCCTTCAGAAGGAGGTTCTTGCTCTGTTACAAAAGGGTGCAATAGAGGTGGTTCCGGAGCAGGAGAGGGGTCGGGGATGCTACTCCCGGTATTTCCTGATTCCCAAAAAGGATGGCAGGTTACGTCCCATCCTGGACCTCAGAATCTTGAATCTGTTTCTCAGGCAGGAGAGGTTCAAGATGCTAACTCTAGCGCAGGTTCTTCAGGCGCTGCAACAAGAGGACTGGATGGTGTCCATCGACTTACAGGATGCGTATTTCCACATTCCCATCCTGAAGTCGCACAGGAAGTATCTCCGTTTCACGGTTGGGTCGCAACACTACCAGTTTGCGGTCCTTCCGTTTGGTCTTACTACCGCACCTCGAGTCTTCACCAAGGTGATGGCGGTGGTGGCAGCTCATCTCAGGAGGTCGGGGATTCCAGTTTTCCCCTACCTGGACGACTGGCTGTTGAAGGCAGAGTCTCCGGAGATGGTGAGTCACCATTTGCAGGTTACAGCCCAGCTGTTGTACAAATTGGGTTTTTCAATAAATGTACCCAAGTCTCACCTGGTGCCCTCTCAGCGCAACCTGTTTATAGGGGCAGTACTGGACACCACTGTGTGTCGAGCTTTTCCACCACCACAGAGGATTCTCGACATTCAGGAATTGATCCCTTTGTTTCACAATGGAGCGGTCGTTCCAGTTCTGAAGGTCCTTCGCCTGCTTGGTCTGTTCGCTTCCTGCATCCTGCTGGTCACAAATGCACGCTGGCACATGAGGGCACTCCAGTGGTGTCTCCGCAGGCAGTGGTATCAACACAATGGAGATCTCAGGGAGTCTGTGAGGATCTCCAGAGAAGCTGCAGCGGGTCTGTCTTGGTGGAGTGTGGAGGGCAATCTGTCTCAAGGAAAGCCCTTTCATCTTCCTCCATCTGTGGCCACAGTGGTAACGGATGCCTCTACCCTAGGGTGGGGTGCACATCTGGGGGATCTGGAGATCAAGGGTCTTTGGTCTCCGGAGGAAAGGTTGTTTCACATCAACCTTCTGGAATTGCGGGCGATACGTTTGGCGCTCAAGGCATTTCTCCCTTCCCTTCGCGGTCGGTCAGTTCAGGTCCTGACGGACAACACGGCCGCGATGTGGTATGTCAACAAGCAGGGAGGAGTAGGGTCGTACCGTCTCTGCAGAGAGGCCTTACGGCTCTGGTCCTGGGCACAGGATCATCAGATTTGCTTAATGGCGAATCATCTGGCCGGGGTGCTGAACGTTCGTGCGGACAGTCTCAGTCGGCAGTTTTCCGCCGACCACGAGTGGAGGCTTCATCCAGAGGAAGTTCGACACCTCTTCCAGACGTGGGGGACTCCTCGGGTGGACCTGTTTGCCACTCTAGAGAACGCGCATTGCCCGTCATTCTGCAGTCTCCAGTTTCCGAGGCAGGGAGCGTTGGGGGACGCGTTTCAGTTGAGTTGGAGCTCGCAACTCCTTTATGCGTTTCCTCCCATACCCTTGATTCCTCGGGTCCTGAGGAAGATTCGCCAAGACCGGGCCCAAGTCATTTTGATCGCCCCGGATTGGCCAAGAAGGGTGTGGTACACAGACCTTCTTCACCTCTCGTCGCACCCTCCGCTCCGTCTCCCTCTCAGGGTAGACCTCCTCTCGCAGTCGGAGGGGCAGGTTCTTCACCCCCACCTCCAGAGCCTGCACCTTCATGCCTGGAGATTGAACGGGGCAACCTGAATTCTTTTTCTCTCCCGCCTAACGTGGTGGATGTTATACTATCGGCCAGGCGACACTCCACCAAATCTGTCTATTCTTATAGGTGGTCAAAATTTGTCAAGTGGTGCGGAGAGAAATCTATTGATCCCTTAAAAGCCCGTCTTTCTGATGTTCTTTGTTTTTCCCTTCATTTGGCCCGGCAGGGTTGTGCTGTGGCCACTGTTAAGGGATATTTGTCGGCTTTGTCGGCATTTTTGTGTTTGCCTGATCAGCCTTCTTTATTTAAGTCTCCTATAGTCTTAAGGTTTATTAAGGGGCTGACAAACATGTTTCCTCCCACTCCTTTTATTATGCCCCAGTGGGATTTGAATCTGGTTCTTTCTTTTTTAATGGGTTCAACTTTCGAACCTATGCATAGTTGTCCGTTGAGGCTTCTATCTTTTAAAACGATCTTCCTGGTGGCTATCACTTCGGCTAGGAGGGTGAGTGAGCTTCAGGCTCTTTCCTGTAAACCTCCTTTTCTGACCATACATGCTGAAAGGTTGGTACTTAGGACCAGGGCTGCTTTTCTGCCTAAGGTGGTGACTCCTTTCCACCTTGGTCAGTCTGTTACCCTTCCTACTTTCTATCCTCCCCCTCACCCATCCAAGGAGGAGGAGAGGCTTCATCGTTTGGATCCAAAGAGGGCGATTAGCTTTTATTTGGACAGAACGAAGGACTTTCGCCAAGATGACCAGCTCTTTGTTGGATATGCTGGTCGCATGAAGGGCAAGGCGGTGCACAAGCGCACTTTATCCAGATGGATCATCTTGTGCATCAAGATTTGCTACTCACTCGCTGGTAAGGAGCCTCCTGTTGGTATTAGAGCTCATTCTACCAGGGCTAAGTCCTCTACTTCTGCCTTGTCTAGAGGTGTTCCTGTACTGGATATATGTAAGGCGGCAACTTGGGCCTCCCTCCACACTTTCGCGAAGCACTACTGCCTAGATTCCGATGTGAGGAGGGATGGCCATTTTGCTCGCTCTGTTTTGCAGGACTTTTTGGTATAGAAGGGTGGACACCCTCCTCCGGGTGAGGTACTGCTGTGGGATTCTATTCAAAAGGTGAGGAATCCACAGGCAGATGTATCCATCAGAAGAACAAGTTACTTACCTTCGGTAACGCTTTTTCTGGTGGATACAGTATCTGCCTGTGGATTCCTCACTGACCCACCCGCCTCCCCGTTGTCCACCCTTTTATACCATAAAAGCTGAGGTATTAACTGTTGATGTATTTATATGTACTCAAGATTTGGTTGCCTCATTTGTTTCATTGTTACCTTGTTTGAAATTCAAACTTTCTTATTTTATTATACACTGTGTGTATCTGTATGAAACCTATATACTTGATATGTATTGTCTATGTGGTCGGTTCGCCCGTTTTGCCTCGGTGGCACGGAAAAAATGGGTGGAACTGACGTCATCACGCCGACGTGGTCTTCTTATGGCTCCAGTGACGTCATGCGGAGCCCCGCGCGGAGCCATGGCTTTGTGACGACCTCGTCGGCGCGAAGGAGCTACGAAAAAATTCCGTGGAATGCTAGCGCAGGGGGATATTCAAAAAGTGAGGAATCCACAGGCAGATACTGTATCCACCAGAAACAGCGTTACCGAAGGTAAGTAACTTGTTCTTATGGCATCTTTTATGTCAATATAGGCTCATTATCAGATTCACATTTCACGCCCCTACCCAGTCATTTAGTATATCCCATGTCATCAGCCATAGCTCGATTTGGGGAGGGGGGGGGGGGGCATGATGAAACAGTAACTTGTGAAGGATGTATCGCAAAGGGGAATAGGTTTCAGATGGTGCTTGATTCTCAGCTGTGATATGCAGCCGCATTACTGTGGTGGAACATCTTTAAGGCGTGTTCGTACAGAATCATCGTCTGTAGTATCACGTGGGTGCGCAATGAGGTAGCTCGTAAGGGGTCCCCAAAAGTCCCTAGGCTGGGATGTGCGCGGGAGTAGCTCTGCATAAGTGGATACTTGCTCTTGGCAGAATACTAAGTCGCTTAGCCAGTCCTTAAATTTGGGTGCCCTCCCCCTGCCCCATCAGCAGGCGACGCGCCGCTTAGCCATCAGGAGTACAAGAGCAATATATAGTCGGTGTAGTGTGGGGATTTGCTTGGTATAACCCAGCAGGGCTAACAGCGGGGTGTGCTCAATATCAGATGCAGTCATTAATGCTATAGCATCAAAGACTTGAGACCAGTATTCATACACCTCTGGACAGTCCCATGCCAAATGTAGAAAATCAGCCCCTGGGGCTTTGCACCTATCGCATCTATCGGAATCCTTGAGTTTGTATTTATGCATCTTAACTGGAGTGTAATATAGCCGGTGGAGAAATTTAAAGTGTATTATGCGCAGTCTGCTGCTGGCAGAGATCTGCTCACTTTGTGAGCAGCAGTATTCCCAGTGGTCATCCGACAAGTCATAGCCCAATTCCAAATTCCAATGCGCGCGTGAGGTGCTCGGGGGCTCTTCCCTTTGTGTGTGTACTGTGTGGTATATGGTGGAGACCAGATGCCCTGGAGACGTGGCACTTAACATCCGCTGTAAGGGAGCAAGAACAGGGGGTTCCTTAGGGAACTCCAGGGTAACCGAACGGACGCCCTGCCGGAGCCGTATATATAAGAAGACATCTAAAGGAGATGGCCGAAGCCCCTGAAATATCTGTTCGGATGTCCGAAATTGTTCATTGTGATATAGGTCCCCCCATGTGGTGATTTTAGTCCGTTCTTTAAATTTGCTGAACGCTGTTTCCTGGAGGAGAGGCATGTTGGGGTGGTAAGTAAGTGGGAGCAGTGATGAATAGAGCATGGGACTGTGCAGCAGGTTGCATATGCGATTCCAAGCGTTTATTGTACATGTAACTGTTGTCGGGTTTTTATCTCTGGGGCAGGGTGTTGCGCATAGCATGCCGTCTATAGGTATAGGGTCGGATAACCAGTGTTCTGCTGCTACTTGCGGCATATACCGCGCTTGATGCACCCAATAGTAAGCATAATGAGCTTGTGCGCTTATATAGTATAGCTCGAAATTGGGGATGTCGAAGCCTCCTCGAGAGTACGGCCGGATAAGCATGCTCCATTGCAATCGCAGCTGTTTGCCTCCCCATACTAACCGGATCATTTCAGACCGGAGTGTTTTGAAGAAGTACCCTCCCGGATGATACGGGATATTTAAAAAAAGATACAGCAGTTGAGGAAGTATTACCATCTTAATTAGAGGTGCTCTTCCCGCCAATGAGAGCGGCAAGGAGATCCATCGGGTGACATAACCATTGATGCGATCCAGAGCGGTGCCATAGTTAAGGCGCATCAACTCTTCTCTGTCCCTAGCAATGTGAATGCCTAAATAACGCAGGTCAGAGTCACACCATTCCAGCGGATAATCTAGGGGGAAGCGAGTTGTTGCCGCCGTCAGGGCAAAGATGTGGGATTTCCCCCAATTAATCTGGACTCCAGACAGCTTCCCGAATACGATAAACTCCCTGAGGACCGGGTTCAAGTTTTGTTGTGGGTCTCTGATATATAAGGTAATGTCATCCGCGTAAAGAGATACGAGGATCTGGCGCATGTTACAGCGGAGTGCCTTGTCTTGATGGTGTTGCCTCAGCTTGGCCGCCAGTGGTTCTACCGCTAAGGCGAAAAGGAGAGGGGACAACGGACACCCTTGTCTGGTGCCTCTGGTGATAGAGAAAGCATGGGATATGTGACCATTTATGAGGACTTTAGCTGTCGGCAATTGATACAAGAGCTGAATCCAGGAGAGAAATAATGGCGGGAAGCCCATTCGTTGCATTACCCCAAAGATGTAGTCCCACTCAACAGAGTCAAATGCCTTAGTGGCATCCAGAAAGATCGCCGCCAGAGGTAGCTCAGGTGTAACATTATTGAGTATTGTGAAAAGGGTTCTTAAATTATGTGAAGTAGCCCTCCCAGGCACAAAACCCGATTGGTCAGGGAGAACCAGCTTTTCCATCAAGAGACTAAGACGATTAGCTATCAACTTGGCCAGTATTTTGGAGTCGCAGTTGAGGAGGGACAGTGGTCTATATGAGTCGCAATGGAGAGGCGACTTCCCCGGCTTGAGTAGGGAAGTAATGAGCACCTCCTTCATAGATGGCGGGAGTTTGCCGGATTCCAACGAGTCCTCATACACCTCTCGCAGAATAGGAGCCATTTGATCTATGTACATTTTGTAGAATTCAATGGGTATGCCATCCATGCCAGCGGCTTTACCATTTTGCATGTGCATGATGGCCTCTCTTACCTCATCCAACTCGAAAGGAGAGCACAAGAACTCTCTTTGTGAGTCCCCCAACCATCCCAATGCCACATCCCCCAGATATTCATCAAGATCTAAATTGTCATTCCTGCTGGATGCGTATAGCTGGGAATAGTGGTCAGTGAAGGTATTTAGTATGTTTGCGGTATCACGATAGAGTATTTCCCCCGGTCCAGCCATTTCCAAAACATAGTTGGAGAAGCGTGGTTTCCGAATAGTGTCTGCCAGTGCTTTGCCCGGCCGTTCACCTTCCCCGTAACGGCGGGCCACCTAGTATTTACCCCTGAATCGCGCCTCGCGTTTGGCAGTATCCGTGTAATCCGTAAGTTTCTCCCGAAATTTTTGTTGGGTGCTGCTATCAGGTCCTAATAAAAGCTGTGTCTCAAGTGTTTTGAGCTCTACTTCTAGTTTCCGCAAAGTGTTAGTTATATCTTTAAGCACTCCTGAGCTTTTCGATATGAAAAATCCCCTGAGTGTGACTTTAAAGGCTTCCCAAATGGTCTCTACCTTATCCACCGAGCCCTTGTTCCTTTGGGAAAAGTCTTGGATTTCTTCCCCCAGTTCGGTCTGGAAGACCGCATCCAATAAAGTGGAGGGCTGTAGCTTCCATGTGTTGCGGGGGGGACCATACCCTGATGAGATTAATGTGAGCCTTACTGGAGCGTGATCCGAGTATGTCCTTGCCAAGTGTGTAACTTTGGCTATGGCAGGTCCCAATCCACGCGACAAGAGCCAGTAATCCAACCGTGCCCATGATGCAGCTTGCGCAGTGAAGTGTGTGCCTTCCTTTTTGTGAGGGTGCATATGTCGCCAGGCGTCAATCAGTTGGTGGGCCTCTAATATGTCATGGATGACTGCGCGTGATTTAGTGTAGTGATGAGGGGCTGGGTTCGATCTATCTGCGGTAGGGTTATTTGTGACGTTAAAAACACCCCCCCCAGATTATGTGACTGGAGCCTATTTCCGCTATCCTCCCCCAGAGGGAGGCGTAGAATTCAGGGGTATCAACATTGGGACCATAGCAGCATGCTAGTGTGACCGAATCTGACCCCAGCCTACCCCAAGCCAGGCAGTATCTCCCATGGGTATCCCAAGATGCACCTGCTAATGCGAAAGGGGTGCGTTTTTTTATGAGTATGGCTGTTCCTCTGGCATAGGAGGTGTATGATGAGAATATTCTATGTTCAGCCCATCTGTGCGCAAAAGTATTGTTGTGCCTGGGGTTAATATGCGTTTCCTGTAGCATAGCTATGTGGATCTGGTGCCTGTCTAGGTATGCCAATATATGGTGTCGTTTTCTTGGATCTCCCAGCCCTCTGACATTCCAGGTAATAATCTGTAATTCCTCTAGTGAGGTGGAGTCAGCCATAAGTCCACATGCTTCGTGGTAATGGGCCCTGTGGCTCCAAAAAATTTGCATAAGCAAGAATGCAACAATTATTTAGTCCAATACACTGTGCCATAACTATGTTGAGTTCCGGAATGAATAACCCCACCCCCTCCTCCCCCACCCACTGAAGCATCCCAAACATGCCAGCATCGCAATACCCTACCCCCCGCCCTAACACCCGAAAACAGTAAAAACATGCTGCTTGTGGTTCGCAGCGAAGTTCAGTTGGGGGATGCCCGTGAGGGGGTACCCCTAGGTGTGTGCACGTTGATCCCTCGCCCTTAATGCTCCGATGTGGTGGTACTATCGGTCTCGGGAAGGACTGAGGGTGCTCGGTTTACGTGTACTGCCCATGTGTTAGAGAAAAAAGAAAAATCGGAAAGCAAACATAAGGAAAACCCAGCATGACACTTATCTGGTCTGCGGTGCCTAGTGTCCAAAGCACTGTAAAGTTCAGGCTGGGCCATGTCCCGAAGGCTTCGCGTTTTTTGCCATCCACCCAGTTCTGGTTGAGGTGTTTGTGGTGTGTTCAGTGCAGTTCTGTCCTTGCGGGCGGGAATGGTGATCGCGAGGATGCGCCATGTAGATCGTTGGATGCGTTGTTACGTTTGAGGCACTTCAGGAATTCGTCTACTTGCTGAGGCTTAGTGAAGAATGACTGCTTCCCCTGGTGCGTAATTCTTAGTCGTGCTGGGTACAGAAGCGCATAGTCTATTTGGGCCTGTCTCAGTTTCTGCTTGGCGGGCATGAATTTCCGTCTCTCCTCCTGCACTGCCGCTGTAAAGTCCGGATATATGGAGAATGTGACTCCGTTAAGGCACAGTTGCCGTTTTTCTCGGGCCATTTTAAGTGCAGTATCGCGGTCCCTGTAATTCAGGAGGCGCGCAATGATGGGGCGTGGTGTGCCGCCTGGTGGCGGGCGAGGGCCCAGTGAGCGGTGTGCTCTTTCAACTATGAATTGTTGTGAGAACGATTCTGCGCCAATAGTTTCCAATAGCAATTTCTCGATGTAGTCCTCCATTTTTCCGGTGTTGGTACTTTCCGGGATCCCAAGAACGCGTATGTTGTTACGCCTACTGCGCGCTTCGATGTCTTCATTTTTGGCTGCTATTATTTTCAAAAGTTTGTCCATTTGTGCCACGCTCGCCTGGGTCTGAGAGGTTGCGTCTTCTGTGTCGGAGATGCGGCGTTTGGCTTCTGTGATGCGTTCCTCATGTCGATCCAGCTTATGGACTATGGCGTCCATGCGCGTCGTCATGGCATCCATTTTGTCGCCTATTGCAGCTGTACCTTGTCTGACCTCCTGGAGAATGGTTTTCATGTCCTCGCCTGTCATGTTAGGGGATTCTTGCATGGAGCTGTGTGTGGCCCCCACCCCCGCCGCACTCTGCTCCTCCTGATTCTGTCTGGTGCTTTTTCTGTTATCAAAGGTCAGCCGTGGCTGTCGAGCGTCCGGTTTCCCCATGAGTGTATTAGTTGTGGCGTCTCGATTCTTCGCAGCGTGTAGTGCCAATGCGGGTCTTAATGTTTATGGTAAAAGTGGATTCCGCACCCTCCGTTACCGTTACTGATGGGCACCTGGGGATTGCTATGTTTGCGTCCTTTGCCTGCTACACCCCAGCAGGTCGCTCTTCACGTCCGAGTGGTGTGGAGGCCCGTTTATGTGAAGGGAACAGTGAGATCTCAAGCCTCCTTGGTCCTGTTTTGCCGCACTGAACCTATATGCTCCGTCAGGTTAGTCGCCGTAGGATGTCTCACTATGGAAGTCGCGTAGCTCTCAGTTTTTTTTCCCCCTTGCGAGTTGGCGGCAAGATTGCGAGGCTGGTGGCAGCTGCCTTATAGGGGCCTTCAGCATGTATGGCCACTTGGTTTCCCTTCAGTATGAAGTCTTGTGCGTGCCTGCGGGATAAGCTAGGTGTGTCTGCCGCTCCTCGCCTTCACACGGCCATCTCCCCTCCTGCGCGTGGTGTAGGGCCCCAGGTTTGTTAAGGGATGCGGGAGGTGAGCGATCTCACCAGCTCTTATTATGCGTGGTATGGCGGCACAATTCGTCGAACCCTCCACTGCAATGTTTCGTGTCGCTCAGGGCCTTCAGCACCTAGCACCGTGACCAGTCTGTGGCGAGAGGCGCCCGGCTGGTGTCGGCGATTGCAATCGTTAAGTGGCGCCAAGTCTTGTCCCCCTCAGTGAACTTCCCTGCTGGGCGACAATCTACAGGGGTTAATGCTGTGCTCTCCCACTATCTTGCCAATGCCACAATGTCCGTCCTCTCAGCGGCCTCTCCGACGTGGCAAGGGGCCCCCTTAGTGCAGTAGTGGACGTGTGTCGCCTCAGGTCACAGGCCTCCCGCAGGCCACGCAGAGCAAGGTATTAGTGGCTGCAGTACACTATGGTATCGAAGCGAGTATGGGCAATTTCCACATAGGACACCAGCCCCATGTACTTGTTATTGTCATCAGGGGGCAGCGCAGCCACGGCCTCACCTCACGCCGCCAAGTATCTCTCCCTTTGTCGCCTCTCTGCTGGGCCCGCGTACCTCGTGGGCGCCGCGGTCTCGCGTAGTTCCTCGCGCCGAGCGGCGGCTCCAGGCGGGGTTAACAGATCCAGCGGCCGGAACTCGATGCGGCCACAGCGGTGGCCCAACGCACTCCACACGTCCCAATTTTTTCCCAGAGGATGCCAGATGCTTCCGTCTCCTTATGGCAATGATTTGAAAGCGCTAATGTACATTTGGGCAGGATAAATCGGCGGATTAATGAGCCGAGCAGCAGGAGCCTCACATCAGTGCGGCCATCTTCACGTGCGCCACCTAGCGCCCCCTACCTTCCCATATTCATGTGATAACTCGTAATGGGAGCAAATTTAACCTTAATGTTAAGATGATTCTCCATACACCATGTGGGAGATTCCAAAGGAGATAGGGTTGGGGATTTTTACAGATGCTACTTTCCATTATGATCTAATTCCTTACATGCTGTATGCGGAGGAGAATATCCTTTTTCCTACTCACTATGTACAATAATTTCTTTTATCAGACTTTTTAAAAAAGGTTTATGGCACAGTAAATTACCACTCTGGACAATCTCGCACATTTCTAATTATTTCTTGTAAGAAGAATAAAGTGTACTTCTTTCTTCCATACCATGGAAAATTTTGTGCTTTAATGCAGCTCTAATAGAACCCATTTTGCTACCCAACACACTGTTCCCCCATCTCAGAACAGCAGCCACAGTTATCACAGCTGTAGAGCGTAACCCAAATTCATGTCGAAGAGCAGACTGGGAAGGCAAAGATTTCAAATTGCAAATTGGACACCATATGCACCCCTATACTATCTCAAAGAAGGTCCAGTCTAGCACGTCCATCACTTCACAGGCATAACCCGTGTGGGCAGGTTTTTTATCTTGTACACTGATCAGACTTGTGTAAAATGCCTTTTCCAACAACTCTTATGCAATCTATGGATAGCGGAGGCCTGGGACAATGCCTTACTTTTATAACGGTTTATATGATCTTTATTCAGGCAATTGCTTGAAAAGATCCTAGCCAGATAAGAATAAAATTATGCTACTTCCATCTTGGCACTTCTCAAGAACCAATTAAAATGTTGCCTAGCTCTGACCCCTTTCTTTCTAAATGTCAAAACTTTACTTTTGGAAGAGCTTACCAAAACCTTACAGCGGCTTACACCCTGCCCATTGCTTAATACTGGTTGGCTTTATTGTCACTCTCATTTCTTTGCTTCCTATTCAAAGGATTTCCTTGTTCATCTTGCGTTTATCTCTCTCCTGCCTGGAGAATTCCCTCTGTGTCATTCAACTGCTCACTTTTAGGGTACTGCCTTTTTTCTTTTAGTTAGGCAGTCTTTGAGAGTGCATGTGTTTTCCAGCTCTCTCCCTCATTTGCTCCTACCCCAAATGCCCCCCCCTTGCAATCCGTGTTGGCCTCACATGTGTGCTTCTCCCCCCTAGCCTGTGTTCCTCGCTTTTGCACTCATGTGCTTCTGTCCTATGATCCCCTCTTGCATTTTTCTCCATTGTACCCCCTGACTCCTGTGGTGTTTTCTCCCTTGTATGCTGCTTTTCCTCTCCTCCCCCATACGCTCCTCTGCTAGTTTGTTTTTATATTTTTTTATAATGAAGTTGCACAGCATTCTGATGCTGTACAGCATTGTTAAAAGCAATTGCCAAAGCCAATAGATCCCAAAGGCAAGACCATATCGGCTTTGCCAGTGCTTGTTATGTGGCTGCAACATCACTTCCTGTGAATTCATGCAGATTGAGACCGGACATAAACAGCACCAACTGGCTTGAGGTGACTCCACATTGCTGGAAAACATTTCTAGGTCTGGTTTGACTCTTGCAAAGAGAAATGTAAGGAATCCAAGAGTGCTGGCTTATCTCTCAGAGAGAAACTTTCTACAGGTAAGTAACTTGTTCTTTGTATGTTTATGTAGGTAATTTATAAAGTGTGGCTTCAACTATAAAGCAGAGTAGCAATGAACATGAATGGGGACTTCTACAATTAGTGAAAAGGGAGGAATTTAAAGGTGGTAGAAAGGTAATATTTGGATAGCCGCTGAAGGAAAGAGAAGTATTGACCCTTAGCCACAAGAGTTCATGTGGTATTTGCAGCATGGAGAAGTATAGGAGGAGGCTTGAATTTGATAGAGGGTGAAGGATTAGTGCAATCTGAGATTGTTTTGTACCCCTCAGCGTGTTGCCATAAGATGCTGCTAGAAGAGGAATCTCTTTCCTGAAGCAAAGCAGAATCTGGACGGGATGTTGTTCCAGAACCGTAGATCTGGGCGTCTCGTTTTCTTCTTTTTACACTTCTTGTGTGCATGGCTTTGTTATGAGGATGGTGTGTTCTGATCCTCCAGAGTTCTTCAACTCTGGCACCTAACTTGAACAAGAAGATTATAGCTTTGTAAATGATGTAGGATGTCTTTAATGTGATGGAAGCTTGAGTTTTAGAGCCAGTTCTATGAGAATTGGAGTGACCCTGTTTAATTGTTTTTTGAGGAGACTTCCTGCTATGAGTAGTAGAGTCTTCATTAGTGTCCAGTGGATTTCCGGGATGCCAACCAAGAGATGGCTACTATCATCGAGATGGGAGAAATCTAAGGCTTTACCAACTATTCAGAAGTCTGTTTTGTGTAAGAAAGTTTCACTTTGTGGAGCAGAGTCACCTAATGCCAGGTTGTTTTGTGGCATAACAGTCTTTTATGGTATGGGAGAGGATGTGGCGCAGTGGGCCAAGCTGCTGACTCGGGAGCTGGGGGATCCGGATTCGGGTCTCGGCATGGGCGCAACATCCGGTGATTCTGGGCAGATCACTTAATCTCCCAGTGCCCATAGACCGCGCCTGGATACCCTCATGAGTGATAAGCTGCGCTATATAAATCTAGAAACTTAAACTTGAAATTATTATTTTAGAACATATGATATTGTTATTATTATTATTTGGGTTTTATATAGCGCTAGCTAGACCCGAGTGTATCAGAGCACTCCATAGGTTGTGAGAGTATATTTATAAGAGGGGATTCAAATGAGTTGAAAGTTAAAAACACAAACATACTCATCAGAGTAAGCCCTTAGCGGTGTCTGGAAGGACAACGAAAAAACAAACCAATCAATACCCCCAACTACCCCGCCCCTTTCCCTCCATCCGCTCTTTCATCCCTCCTATCCTTAATACCTCTCTCCATACTCACTCCAACATTAAGCACCTAAGGGTCAGTCGATCCTTCCGCAGCTAGCACTCCATTATATGTCTGTCCCACGCTCGTCTCGTCCCCTAGTTGCGCCAATCCCAACAAGCGCAAAGACTTAGGGCAAGTCAATTAGTAAAATTCTTTAGAGAACAGGGAGAGAAATGGTACCCACAAATCTACGTTAAACAATTAACTGATGTGTTAAGGCAAGGGTCATCCGTTCCTTGCCTAGTATGGGCTACATTCTGTGGAGCCAGTCAAAATGAGTTGGGCGTTTCTCTGAACCCCACAGTGAAAGGATAACCTGCAGCACTGCTTTCAGTGCTAAACCAACAATTCGACGCTGCCTAGATCTAAGGGAAAAGTTCAAGAGGTTAGGGAGCCCCAGGATAATGTACACAGGGAAGCGAGGCAGCTATGTGTCGAAATATGTATCTATGTCTGTCAAAACTGTCTGTTAAAATGTTATCCCAGTATTGTGTGAGTTTTGGACATGCCCAGAGGAGGTTAAGTAAGGTCTCCGGAGCCTTGCAGTCCCTCCAGCAATCTGAGTGTGGTTCCCCCCATGCAACCTTGCTGGTGTTAAATACCAGTATGTTACAATTTTAGTGGCGGATTCGGTGTTTTCAGTGTTACGCGCTGTATGTCGTGCCCTGTAGTATATGTCCTCCCATTCCCTCTGGCCCGCTGTTTTCCCCCCCAAGTGGAGTGGCAGCAGAAGTGCATATAATTCGGTGATAACGCACCGCTGACTTTCCTTGGACTAAAGCGACAAAAGCCACTGTTCGAAGGGTGCAAGTGGACTTGCTATGCCACCTTGGCTGTCCAGGTTGACAGCACAGTGGCAGACTTGCAAGTAGCACATACTTTCGGTCTCTGGCAGGCCATAGTCAGCCTTGAGTTGTTCGAAGGGAATGAACCCCTCCGCGTCACATAAGTGACAGGGGCATCTGGCATGGCTCGCGGGCAATTTCGTGGGAGATTGCGCGGGGATGGGGGGCTGCAGCTGGGGGGGCGGGGGGGATACATTATATAACATTTTTTTTTAAATATAAACTTACCTTTCTGCCGGCCGGGTCCCGCGTCTCTGCTCCTGCTCTCCTCGAGCACATCGAGGAACAGGAAGCAGGCCCCACTAACCAATCACAACACAGCAGTGCAGTGTTGTAATTCGTGAGCACCCAGGCTCCCCTGACCAATCACAACGCTGACACTCCACCCATGAATGGGGGCCTGGGCTTGGAGCCGCCTCTGATAAGTGTCCAATCAATCTACATCCTGCTGCCTGCCATGCTGTAAAGGCGGTGGGGTGGAGGTCAGGAGTAAACTCAGTGTTCCCCAGAATTGGTGTCAACGGTGAGGGAAACGATGGCAAGGCCCTCCAAGTAGTGACCCGGTCCCACACCTTAAGAGTGGCTCTCCCTCCAGGGGATGAATTAAGACCTGAGGCTCTTTGGCTGTTCTTGAGCCAAGGGATTTTCTAGAGATGGTCTCCTGCTATTGCCCTATCTATAAAACATCATTGCTTCCAATGGCGGCTCCTTCGCTAAGGCGGAGGAGTGTCGCCCCACTGCTTTAAGAGCAGTGCAGGGGAAAAATAAAATGATAATACCTGAACGTTATTATAATTAAATGTTCGAGGCATGTGAGCTGTAGATCACATGCTATGCATAGATCGCCATCTAGTGTTGGGTCCGGATGTTTGCACTTTGTTTTTGTTCAAAGAAGTCTTTCCAGTCACGAGGTAGGTGACTCCTCCTTTCGGTGATAGTGCGCATGGGCATCGACTCCATCCTTAGATTGTTTTTTTCCACCATCGGGTTCGGATGTGTATTGCTGCGCTCCGGTTTGGTACCGTTTTCGGACCCCTTCGACGCGCAATCCACTACCCTCGACAGTATTATCGATCGCTGTTCCCCATTCGACACGTATCGTCTCACCTCGGAAAACCTTCGATTGAGGAACTCGTGGCAGGCCGTCAGACCTACCCGCGCCGACCGCGGTAGCAGGCGATGGAACGGACTCCCTTCAAGTTCTGTCCCGGGTGTCGTGTTAAGTTTCCACGCACCGACTTGCACGAAGTGTGCAACCTTTGCCTGTCCCCGAAACACGACGAGAACGACTGCGACACGTGTTGATCGTTTCGATCGAAAAAGACACTTTGTGACCGTTGGGCTCAACGCCACCAGATGCAACACCACAACGGCTCCGCACCGGACATCTTCGGCGAAGATTCCGACACTGAACATCAAGCTCAAGGAGCCGAAGAAGAAGAACTGATCTCCGTGTCCGAGGCCGACTCCGACATGGAAGACAAGGAGCAGGTTACTCCAGGTCAGCGTACCGTGAGTAAAGATACCCCTTTGCCCCCTCAACCTAAAACATAGGCTCTGGTCCCTCCTCTGCCCTCGGGCCAAGGTCGGCACCGACAAAAAGTTTCGGACGCCCCGCCCTCGGGCCTGGCTCCGAAACGCAAAGAGAAGCCTTCCGGCTCGGGCCAACCCCACTCTGGCGCCGAACCAATACCTTCGGCGCCGAAACACAAATCCAAGCATGTGTTGGTCACAATTCCACCGTTGACCAAGGTTCCACCTTCAATACCGAAAGGCTCGGAGCCGAGACCTTCCACGCCCAAAGCTCGGAGCCGAAACCTTCGACGCCGAAACCGGCACATAAAGAGAAAGACACTCCCTCAAAAGAGCCTCGGCCCGATGACCCGCCTTCGGATCCGAAACAGAAAAATCTGGTGATCCACCCTGAAACATGACATATTCATGCCACTCTTCCAAAAAAACGGAAAATTGACCTATCCGAGGACTACCACATTCCTCTCAAAAGAAAGAGTGTGGGTACTAACCCTTCTCCCCCTTATATTCCACCTCCCTCTCCCACTGATCCCAACTTGCTCATCACACCATCAAATACACCATCACCACCACTTTCACCTGACCCAGAGGATGAAGGGGATGGGGATGAAGATCAGGATAGGCCACAGGACACTGACCCTTGGGAGGATTACCATACAGATCCAAACACAGACAATGACCCTGATTTGTATCCCTCCAGATCTTCCCCACCTGACGACAACATTGGATACATTGAACTCCTTAACCAGGGCTGCTCAATATCATGGGGTGGAGCTCCATAAGGAGCCTTTAGAAGAGGAGTTCCTCTTTGAAACACTTACTACTTCCCAAAGAGCTACCCATACCTTACCTTTGCTCAAAGGCATGTTAAAACACACGGATGGGGTATTTAAAGACCCCGTAAGGGCAAGGATAATCACACCTAAGGTGGATAAAAATATAAACCCGCTCCCACCGACCCGGTTTACATTAGAGGCCAGCTGCCATTAGACTCTCTTGTAGTCTCCAACGTTCGCAAGAGAGCTAATTCACAAACCACAGGCGAGGCTCCTCCTCCTGATAAGGAGTCTAAACTTATTGATGCCTCGGGCAAAAGTGTGGCTTCACAGGCAGCAAATCCCTGGCGCATTGCCAACGCTCAAGCTCTTTTGGCTCGTTATGATAGGGCTCATTACAATGAGTTAGAGAAACTCATGCAACACTTACCTGATGAATACAAATCGAAGGCTAATGACCTTATTCAGGAAGGTAAACTTATCTGTAATGCATCCATTAGGTGTGCCCTAGACGCAGCAGTCACAGCAGCTCGTACAGTCAACACCAGTGTACTCTTACGCAGACATGCTTGGCTGAGGATATCAGGCTTCAAGCCAGAGGTGCAAACCTCCATACTTAACCAGCCATTCGACAAGGAACATCTTTTTGGCCCAGCTGTTGATACTTCGCTGGAAAAGATGAAAAAGGACACTGAGGTCGCAAAGTCCATGGGGGCTTTGCAGTCACCTACCAATAGGGGTTCCTTTCGCCGCTCCTTTTATAGGGGTGGTTCCACCGAAAATCCCTCCTCCTCTTACAAGGGCAACAATCAATTCCCCTCTTTAAGAGGTTATTTCAGAGGAGGTTTTAGAAGGAACCATGGTAAGGGAAGAAGCAGAGGTAACTCCACACACCCTTCCCCCGCAAACAAACAGTGACTTCCTTCTGCTATCCCCTGATCACTCCACCCCTGTCGGGGGACGTCTCTCAAAATTCATACCTGTCTGGAATTCAATCACATCAGACAAGTGGGTACTACAAATTATCCAATATGGTTACTGCCTGGAACTTACAGACACTCCCCCCAAATATTCTTCCAAGTTCACATGCAATGTCACCAGAGCATCTGACCCTGCTCAAACAAGAAAAACACGCTATAGAGCCAGTCCCATTACAATACCAAGGGAAAGGAGTATACTCCCTGTATTTCTTAATTCCCAAAAAGGACGGCTCTCTCAGGCCTATACTAGACCTCAGAGAACTAAATCTGTACATTCAGTCAGACCACTTTCACATGGTCACACTCCAACAAGTGCTCCCACTCCTGCAACAAGCCGACTTTCTGTCCACTCTGGACTTAAAGGACGCCTATTTCCATATTCCCATTCACCCGGCTCACCGGAAATACCTCCGATATGTGGTGGACGGACAACATTATCAATTCAAAGTTCTCCCATTTGGAGTAACTACAGCACCCAGGGTCTTCGCCAAGTGTCTGGCAGTAGTCGCGGCTCATCTAAGAAGACAGCACATTCACGTCTTCCCCTACCTAGACGACTGGCTAATAAAAGCCAGCTTGCAACAGAGCTGCCTACGCCACACTCGGAAAACAGTCCAACTGCTTCACGACCTTGGGTTCACTGTAAACCTTACCAAGTCTCCTCTCCAACCGTCCAACACACAAGTGTATCTAGGAGCCACAATAGACCCTCAGAAAGCTCTAGCGTATCCAAACCCAGTAAGGATCCGCAACATGCAGACTCTAATATCACAGTTTCAGCCTCAATGCTCATTACCAGCTCGAGTGTTCATGCAATTGCTGGGAATGATGGCATCTAGCATTTTAATCGTTCCTTACGCAAGACTCCAAATGTGCCCCTTACAGGAATGCTTAGCACGTCAGTGGAACCAGGCTCAAGGTCAGTTATCAGATCTAGTGTTGGTGGATGGCCACACCCATCGCTCTCTGCAGTGATGGAACATACAAAACCTTTCCAAGGGGCGGCCATTCATCGACCCGGTTCCACAGATAGTGCTAACAGCAGACGCATCGCTCACTGGTTGGTGAGCTCATCTTCAAAAACTCACCATTCAGGGAATGTGGACTCTGCAACAAAAACAACTCCACATAAACCATCTAGAACTACTAGCAATTTTTCTAGCGTTGAAAGCCTTTCAACTTCATCTAGTAGGCAAAGCTGTACTAATTCACACAGACAACATGACCGCAATGTACTACATACAAAAACAGGGGGGGGGGGGACACACTCTCTCCAGCTCTCACAGCTAGCCCGGAGCATCTGGAGATGGGCCATACCTCAAAAAATATATCTCCTTGCAGAACACCTACCAGGCGAAAACAACCAAATGGCAGATCTGCTCAGTCGTCAACGACAGCAGATCCACGAATGGGAACTCCACCCTCAAGTCCTCCTCCCATTCTTCCAAATGTGGGGCTTTCCAGAGATAGATCTGTTCGCCACCCACATAAACGCAAAATGCCCAAACTTCGCGTCCAGGTATCCACACCCATTGTCCAAAGGCAATGCACTATGGATGAATTGGTCAGGGATATTTGCTTACGTTTTTCCGCCTCTCCCACTCATTCCATTAGTGGTTTGGAAGCTCAGACAGCAGTCCATGACACTAATCCTAGTTGCTCCCACATGGGCCCGTCAATCTTGGTTCACAATCCTGTTGGAGCTATCAGTAGTTCCTCACCAAAAACTACACCTTACGCCCAATCTTCTCACTCAGAAGCATGGAGAGATAAGGCATCCAGAACCCAGTCATCTCAACCTTGCGATCTGGCACCTAAAATCCTAGAGTTTGGCTATCTTAATCTTCCGCCAGACTGCATGAATATTATCAAAGAAGCTAGGCGCCCTACCACAAGAGCCTGCTATGCAGCAAAGTGGAAACGGTTTGTAATTTACTGTAACAACAATCAAATCAATCCGCTAGATGCTTCAATCCAAAACATCATTTGCTATCTATTACATCTACAGCGTTCCAACTTAGCGTACACATCCATACGCTTACATCTTGCTGCAATAGCTGCATATCTACAAAACAGACAACATTTGTCTCTTTTTAGAGTTCCTGCTATTAAAGCATTCATGGAAGGACTTAAAAGAGTCATTCCCCCCAGACTTCCACCTGCTCCAGTGTGGAATCTCAACATGGTTCTTACAAGACTCATGGGTCCACCTTTTGAGCCATTGCACAAATGTGAACTGCAATTTCTCACTTGGAAGGTAGCCTTCCTCATAGCCATCACATCTCTGAGAAGAGTGAGTGAGCTTCAGGCACTAACCATAGAAGAACCATTTTTACAAATGCACAAAAACAAAATGGTTCTAAGGACTAACCCCAAATTCTTACCTAAAGTCATTTCTGCCTTTCATACCAACCAATCTGTTGAGCTGCCTGTGTTCTTCCCTCAACCAGATTCAGTGGCAGAACGTGCTCTTCACACCTTAGATGTCAAAAGAGCATTACTATACTACATAGAACAAAACCCTTCAGAAAAACCAAGCAACTTTTTGTTGCTTTTGCTCCACCTCATAAAGGCAATCCAATATCAAAATCGGGTATTGCAAGGTGGATAGTTAAGTGCATTCAAATATGTTACATTAAAGCTAAACGCACTTTAACAATTCCCCCTAGAGCGCATTCCACTCGCAAACCAGGAGCATCTATGGCATTTTTAGGAAATACACCCATAGATGACATATGCAAAGCTGCAACATGGTCTACACCGCACACATTCACAAAACACTATTGTGTAGGTGTGTGGGCCAGGCAGATTTACGTCCACTATTTCAGACCACTGCAACAGCTACAGGTTAGCCACCGCTTTGGGAGATAACTGCTATATAGTCTATGCATAGCATGTGATCTACAGCTCACATGCCCGGAACGGAAAATGCTACTTACCACAGTATGCATCTGTTCTTGGCATGTAGAGCTGTAGAATCTCATGCACCCGCCCGCCTCCCCGGGAACCTATACCTGTTGCAGTACTATCTTACTTAGATACAATATACATGGGCATCTCTCTTTTACTACTCTTACTAACTCCATCATCACCCTCTGAGGCAAAACAATCTAAGGATGGAGTCGATGCCCATGCGCACTATCACCGAAAGGAGGAGTCACCTACCTCGTGACTGGAAAGACTTCTTCGAACAAAAACAAAGTGCAAATATCCGGACCCAACACTAGATGGCGATCTATGCATAGCATGAGATTCTACAGCTCTACATGCCAAGAACAGAGCATACTGTGGTAAGTAGCATTTTCCTTTTCCGTTCCTAGGTGTGGGGAAGGGCAGGGCTGGCCAGAGCAGGGGACAGGGGGAGGAGTGTAGTAGTAATAATTTATTTGATGATTAATTAAAATCATTACAATCAGCAAAATCCACGTACAAAATGAAATTTAAAATAAGAAAGAACAAAAATACAAGAAAATTCATAATCCATTCATATTTGTTTAGCGACTACAGTGTAAAATTATAACCAAGCAAGTTCTACAAATTAACCTCAACATAATTCATTTAGCAGCAATGGAGGGCAATCTAAAAAATAAAATAAAGTGCTTTGTGCTAGCAACTGTAGTTTACAGTATACCGTACATTACTCTAAAAATACTTTATAACAATGTAAATAGCAGCAAAAGAGAAACAGCCGTAACAAAGTACATTTGGGCTAACATTGGAAATAAAGTGCACTTGTGCGAGCAGACTTTAGCAGCTATAATTTAAAATATACCGACACTACCCCAAAAACACTTTATATCAATATAAAAGAGCAACAAAAGCACATCTGCGCTAACGTCCAAAATAAAGTGCATATGTGCTAGCAGCCCTTAGCAGCTATGGTTTAAAATGTACCATGCATAGCCCTAAAAATACTTTGTAACGTTGTAAGTGGCGGCAACCAGATACAGCCGAGACAAAATACATTTGAGCCAACCTCCATATTATAAAATCCCCACTGTCATTAAACATTTATTCTCTGTAAAATGTTTAATTAACTAATTCAGTGATAATTCATTATTAAGCAGAATCGTCATAAGACAAAAGTTTCTTTTCAGCTATAAAGATAAAATTTACAAATCGGGAAATTAAACGAGCCGAGGCTCCATTGAGGCATATGATAATAGCATTTCTACAGGATCTTACCCCCAATTCATTAAAAATAGGTTTTAAAATGGATTTCCGCTCTTCTAGCAATTGGGGGCATAAAGTTACTATATGCACTAAGGTTTCTTCACAAGAACCACATAATCTACAAAGACTGGATGGCCACTTATTTTCCCATTTTGGAATTCCATCTTTAGTCGGGTATCTCGCAAACCGTAATAACATAAATGTATTCTTAATTAAAAGTTTTAGATGGAACAACAAATACGGTTGGGGTACCAATTTGCTAAAAGAGTTTGCAATTGACCATGAATGTTTTTTTTTCCTAAGTTCGTCTTTATCTATTATGGTCGATAATAAAATGGCTGATTTATTATTTTTTTTATAAACAACTTTGCTCCTAATTTCTTCTTCTAGGTTTGGACATTCGAAATTACGTAAACACTCACTTAAGAATGTTTTCCAGCTACTCGCATACTCACTTATCATCTCATGCCAACACTGATTTGCAAGGGAACCCTCTTCAGCACGAGACAATGATAATAGAGATTTTAGAAATGTGGATTGTCGTGCCAATGTTTGTCTTTTCAGACCAAATTCTAGTCTTACATTGGCACGACCAATATATCTGGGAATCCTAAAGACTGATTTATAGGTTTTTATTTCAATGTCGTCAAGAATTTTTGCATCTTTACCACGGAACATAATCGAACCATAATCCAAGGATGGTATCAACTTTGCTTTCATGAGCTTTAACAGGTGCTCATGATTTGGGCATGATACCTTATCCCTCAATTTTCTAAAAGCAAATGATAATGATGTTCCCTTACTCTAATATCACAGTTTCAGCCTCAATGCTCATTACCAGCTCGAGTGTTCATGCAATTGCTGGGAATGATGGCATCTAGCATTTTAATCGTTCCTTACGCAAGACTCCAAATGTGCCCCTTACAGGAATGCTTAGCACGTCAGTGGAACCAGGCTCAAGGTCAGTTATCAGATCTAGTGTTGGTGGATGGCCACACCCATCGCTCTCTGCAGTGATGGAACATACAAAACCTTTCCAAGGGGCGGCCATTCATCGACCCGGTTCCACAGATAGTGCTAACAGCAGACGCATCGCTCACTGGTTGGTGAGCTCATCTTCAAAAACTCACCATTCAGGTTACTAAAATGCTTCTTAAACGACATGTTATCATCAAATGTGATTCCTAAATATTTATGATTTTACACATTCAATAACCAAACCATTGATGTTCCATTCTTTCAATCCTACTTTGGTTTCCCCTATAGTCATTATTTTTGTCTTTTTAGTATTTATTTTAAGTCCATTTTGAAAAACATATTGATTAAAAGAGTCAACTAATCTTCTTAGACCTATAACGGATTGGCTCAATAAAATAGTATCGTCGGCGTATTGTAGATATTTGATCTCCTTACCTAGAATAGTAGGTGAATGGGCATTAACATGTTTTATATGAGTTGGGAGATCAGACATAAAAAGATTAAAAAGATAAGGGGCCAAAACACAGCCTTGTTTCAGTCCAGTCTTGGTCTCAAGACGGCGAGTTGTATTTCTTCCATCGCCGACTTTAATCTGTACCCATGTATTGGAGTATAACAATTTGATCATATCTAATAAAATATTAGGTATACCCCAATTCATTAGCTTCGCCCATAACAAATTTCGCGGTACTGAATCAAAGGCGGCTTTTAAGTCAATAAAACAAATATACAACTTTTGTTTCCTATATTTGGCCCTATCACCCAATAAAGTCAATAAAATCAAATTCGTATTAGTCGATTCCCCTCTTCTAAAACCGGTTTGTAAATTTGGAATCAAATCTTTCCTTAAAGCCCAAGCTTCCAGATCTTCCAGAAGACAACTTGCAAATATTTTTGCCTCTACATCCGTTAGGGAGATTAAACGATAATTTGCGGGGTTGTCTTGGGGTACGCTTTTATATATCGGCTGAATGATACTTCCTTGCCATGATTCAGGAACGGAACCAGATTTAAGAACATCATTAAATAGAAATGTTAAAACCTCTGGCCAATACTTAAGATTTGCTTTAAAAATTATATTAGGGATTCCGTTCGGACCGGGGGCTCCATTCGATCTAATTTTGTTTATTGCTTTTTTAACTTTCTCTACCGACCATTGCTCTTTGTCTAATAGACTATGTGGGTCAAGGGCATTTAAGCCCAGCCCACCATCCTTTATCTTTTCTTGCATGTTATAGTAAGCAGAGTCAAATTTATTGGGGTCAGACTGGGGGACCGAGGGAGCAACATAGAGATCCTAGATAAAATTTGCCCATCTCGATTCTTCAATATTGGCACTGTTCCCTCTATGATTTCCAAGTTCAAGATTATTAATAATACCCCAGAATGACTTTGAATCTTTAATTTTACACGAAAAATGTAATTTAGACCATATTCCTTCATAGTAGGCTTGTTTAGCCTTCCATATTTCATTCTTATATCGCTTTTTTAATTGATTAAGTTGTTGAGACCCAAGGAAATTAAGTGTTCCATTCGCTTTTCTATACAGTGCTCTTATTGCTCTATTAAGACTTCTTTTAAGATAGAGTAACCGGTTTGAAAACCACCCTGGTTTTTTTGATATCATAGTCGCACCTTTTGATGTTGTCGGACTAGTAAAATTATCCAAAAGAGCGGAACACAAACCGGGCCAGAGATCAACCATGGACTTTCCTTCAACTATCGCGTCTTGAGCTTTTAAAATTAAAAGAGATAGAACTTCCAATATATCCTTTTCATTTCTCTCATTCCATACTAACCTTTTAAGATTAAAAGGAGTGGGAGCAATTTTCATTATTCTTGTTTCAGGTAATTGATCCAGAGAAAGAGCCAAGGAGATTATTTGAGGATTGTGGTCACTCTCTATCCTTGGTATTACACAATAACTTTGAAGCAAATTTAACAGATTCTCAGAGATTATAGAGTAATCAATAATAGATGGATTACCCGTTTTTTTGAATGTCGGTGTACGATCGTCAGCTTGCAATATCCTGAGATTAAATTTTATAAACTGGGAATTAATCCACGGGGACAGAACTTTCGAATGTATATTCGGCCTATTACAAGAAAACAGGTGCATATTAAAATCACCAGAAATAATTATCGATGAATCTAAATGGTCGTAGTACAACACTTTTACTATTTCCCACAAACTCAAAAGTTGGGTAGATTTAACCTTATATTTTGGACTTATATAAATATTTAAAAAAATAATAGGTTGCTTAAAAACTAATTTAATACACTGTAGCCATGTTACCTGAAAATCAATCTCAAAATGTTTAACATCCAAATTCAAAGAAACATAAGTGGAAAGACCACCACTGGCACGACCAAAAGAGGCCTTTCGGCGAGCCACATTTGAATATTCAAAATAACCAATAAGGGGTTCACAATCCATATTCCAAGTTTCCTGGAACATTAGTATATCGAAGTCCCTAAGGAAACTAATTGCATCAGGGTCCTCAAGAAGTGGTTTAAAGCCATTTATATTCCAAGAACAAATTTTAAAGTTTTGGTACTTTATTAAGGGAATTTAGGCATCAATCGTACTTCACAGGGCTTCCTTTTGCCAATGTTGTCGGGAGCCAACTCCAATCTTCGACCGGAGCTATTTCTTTCTTTAACTCTTCACATATTCGAGTTCCTGGTTGACAACTCCTAATCTTGATCCCAAACGACAAGTTTAACTTTGTTGATGGACCTGAGGCACCTTTCAGAACTCTAACTTGAGTTCCAGGTCTTGAATTCTGCACACTGATCTTTAAGTCCGAACTGCAAGATGTCTTCGTCGGAATCAACAAAGTCGGGTATTGAGTCCCAGAGATTCTCCAAACTTTGATGCCCCATTTCTCAAATTGATTGTTATTGGTTATAATTTTGCTGATGATTTCTTCATTTTGCCAAGTTGTTAGTTATTTCATTATTGAGATTATTGTGATCTTTCTTAAACTCAACTGATTCTAAATCATCTGAGATTACATCCTTCAAATCCGCAATTGCATGCAATAGTTTCAAAATATTGCCGCGGTTCAGGATGTCGTAAGGGCCTCTTGTGATATACTGTGGACAGAAGACTACTTTCTTGGACTCGTGTGAGAAATCTATAGCTTCTGGTTTTTCTTTATTTATTTGACAGATTAGATCCCCCATCCCAATGGTAGATACCAGGACTGAAAGTGCCGATTTTCCTAGAACAGGAACCTCTGTTATGTTTTGATCGAGAATAATTGGTTGCTCAGTGATGTACTCATTACATTTCTGATTAGTGACATTATTTATGATTTTCTGTGTAAATATATTTTGTTCTCCACACTGTTTGGCCTTTTCTTTAATTGACTGGTCTCGTCCAATAACCCCTGACTTTGATGGAACAGAAATTTTGGACCATAAACTATCATTGGTCACGTCTGGGGCAGGGAGGCCAGTAACCTGACAATTTTCGTCAACCATTGTTTTGTCCCCAAGTGCTTCCACAGATCTAAAAATTGGAAATAGTTCCTTTCCGTCGAGCTGTTTAGGCTCTTTGGGCTCTTTATAGGCGGCATCCCTAATAACTTTTTTTTCCTTAGTTAATTTATTGTGGGTTTTCCTTAATCTTTTTCTTGCCCTTTTGGACAGAACCTCTGGATTTGAAGTAGCACATGATGTTTGATTTGCTTTAGTTTGTAAGATGTTAAGCTCATCCAATATTATTTGTTCCCTAGATTCAGATCTTTCGAACTCATCTTGAGATATCTAAATCATTTTCAGAATAATGTCGTCATTTGTAAGTTGATCTTTTTTATCTGCAACATTTATCCTAGTTGAGCTTTGATGCTGACTTTTGCCCATTGAATAGTTTACTTTTGTAATTTGATTTCCACTATTCTCTTTTTCCTGAAGATTCACAGTCTTTTCTACGTTACTCAATCCTGATGGATTTAAAGGATTTGTTGCCATAAGTGTTGATTTTATTTTCAGTAAGAATTTTTTTATTTTCAACCGTTCTGCCCGACATCAATCTTACTTCTTCAACCATAGAACTGACGATTGACTGTAAATCTGAGATTTTGTCAATCAGTTGCGCACAAGTACAAGTTACTAGTTGATTCTCCTCGTTTGATTGAACTTTGGTTATCAAGTTAGCCATTTGGAAAAGTTTTGCATCAATTCCAACTACGTGGATAGCCAATGTATTTAGTAAATCAACTTGAATATTTAATTTGTCTGAATGAAAGTTAAGAGCGTTAGTGATGGAATCCATTGTTTTAAGTAGACTCTCCCATATTCCACGATCTGGGCTAGAGGAGTTGTTTTCTATATCACCAGATCTGGCCCGATAATTCCCATCAAATTTTGCTAGTAATGATAAGTCAACCGAGCTGAACAGATTATTTGAAACTACATGTGCTTGAGCTTGTGTAAATTTGCTTTGCTCCTTTGGAATGAGCACATTCTCAGCTCTGACATTAACAGGAACCAGTAATGACTTGTTGTTAATGAAGCTGTTTTCCTGGATTATGCTTGACTGATCCGGGTTAAATAACCTTATATTACCTTCTGGGTCATTTAGGCCATTGGGGCTAGATGATATCTCTGGTATCTCTGATATCGATATTTGTCTCCCCCTATTACTTTCTGCCTCATTTGCAACTGGGGCTAACAAGAAGACCTCGTCACTTAAGTTTTGATCCAAACCAGAAGATATATTAATCACTGAACCAGTCACACTCTGACCGCAATCCTGCGTTTTAAAAATCTCCTTTCGTCCGGTTGAAGTTACAGATAAAGAGACATCAGCCATGGATGCCGCAAAAGATTGTAAAACATGATCTTGCACATGAATTTGTGCTTTACACTGTGACTGGCCAGACGGTTTTAGATTTGAAGTTGCGGCAGGCATTCCTGGGCCAAGATTTTCACTTTTAAGTTGGAATTCGCTATCAGCTTTTATCACCTCTATTACTGAGGACAGCTGAGAATGTAGTATTGCACACGATTCCACTGAACAGTCTCTCTTTACACTAGTAGATGATGATGGGAATACTAAGGAGCCATTACCATTATCCTTTTTTACATTTTTTTGCTGTTTTTGCGGTTGCTTAAAGAAGCCTTTGATGGACAGTTGGTTAAGATGGACTTGATTTTTAAACTCTTGAGCAGAATTTTTAGGAGTGACTGCCAATGTAGCTGATGCATTCAGGGGAACTTCTTCTGAAGTGCACTTCATTGTGGCAACACACGTATCTAAACATTCTTCATTCTTTCGCCGCCGTTTTGATTGGGATCTGGGCGGTGCCCCTCGCTGTCGACCAGATCTCATTATGTACGGGAAAAATTTAAAAGACTTATATCTGTGCCTCATATGCCGCCCGTGCACTGGGCTTATCGATGTTAATCAATTTTTCAGAAATGTCTTCCTGATAATGACGGGCTGGTAAGTTATCTAAATTCTTAAACGGCTGAACCCCTATCTCCTCTAGGGTTCTTTGCCCGCCCCTGCTTGACCTGCTTGACTTAACTTGTCCACTCGTCTACTCGTCCATTCCCGGCTGCTCACTTACTTGTTTGCCGAGAGCCGTCAAGCTGCGGTTGGCGTCAGACAATACAAAAAGGACCGCAGGGAACCGCCAGACTGTGTTGCACGGTGGTGAGATGCGGCAGGACCTCCAGGGCTTGCCTCTCGCTTTGCAACCCACGTTTGCTCAATTCAGTACGACCAGTAATTTCTGCCGACTTTTTTTTTTTTTAATTTGCAGGTTTTTTTGTGGGAATCCGGACGCCACACACAATGACCTGCGTGCAAGGGGTCGCACAATGTCCAAAACATCCAAGCGCAGGGCTTGCAGGGCACTCACCCTATGTCGAAGCGTCCACGCTGGTGTATACTCGCTGGCGTCCTCGCAGGCGTTCTCACTGCCGACTCTGTCTCTGTCTCGCACTCTGCTGCCGTCTACCGTCTGCTGCCTGCGAGTGGAGGTAAGCTGCCTCCTCCTCCTCCTCCGTGCGGCAGTTTTGCCGCGAATCGCGGCCCCCGGGTTCACGGCCTCTGCTCTGCTTTGCTCACCAAAACCCCCTAGCTACGCCGGCAATGTTTCACTGCGGGCTTGTATCACTTGCCGGTCACTCGCCGGCTCTCACTCTTGGATTTCGGATCTCTAGCGTCCCTGCTCCGCTCCGCTCCACCTCTGCTACGCTGCAACACGTGATCAGGAGTGGTTTTCACACCTTAAGTGCAGATGACTGTTTGGCCGTCCCTCTTGAGCCCGTCAAACAGGTCTTGCATACTTTGCATCTTCCCCACCAGGCTTTAATACACAGACTGGTGAGGAACATGCACGGGCTCCCTGTCCCCATCTGAGCGCCGAACTACAGTGCTCAGACCAATCATGTTGTGATTGGCTTATCGGAGCCCGTGTGCTTCCTGCGATGAAGGAAAGGTGGCATCAGCAACGCAAATGCAGGTCATTTTAATTTTTTTCTTAAAAAATGTTCTCCCTCGCCCCCGTTTCCTATCAGCCGCCACTGGACTGATTGCTTCTCAGACTTCTTATGGCTCCATTCCAGGAGGAACCGATGTTGCGCGGCTTGGTAGTAGTGCAAAAGTTTAGGTACACCCAAACCCCCTTCACGGACCGGGCAGTGAAGCTGGTTGTGGTTCAGACGAGGCCTTATCCACCCCAGACAAATTGATGGACTTCCGCCTGGGGTGATGGAAGCATGCCCGCCGGGGGTGTTGGTGGGAGAGCCTGAAACAGGAATAAAGCCCTCAGTAAGAGAATCCTTTTCAGAGCCACCACTCTCTCAAGCCAGGAAAGACAGTAGTGTTTCTATTGCGCGAGGTCCATCCGGACCTGTCTGAGTAGGGTCTAGCAGTTGATAGCTACTGTCTCATTTATGGTGGGTCCTATTTATATTCCAAAGTATGTCACCAAAGAGTCTGCTTAAGTAAATGGATAGTGAGCAACCAGCTAATCCAACACAGCAGGCGTGACCGAGAGGTTAAGCGCCTGTGACTTTTGCAAGTTGATGTTGAAGCCTGAGGCCTCCCTGACTTGCTCTAGTTCAGTCAAGAAAGCCAGTAGGCCCTGCAGTGGGTCCTCAAGCACCATAATAACCTTGTCAGCGTAAAGGCTAATAGTGTGTTCTTCCCCTCTAAACCCCGTCCCGGTAATGCTCGGATCATCCCTAACCATGTGCGCCATGGGCTCCAAGTAAAGAGCAAACAACGGGGGCGAGACCAGGCAGCCCTGCCTCGTACCTCTGACAGTGGGGAAGGGGGCTTAAAGCACTCCATTCTCCGGATCGCCGCCCTAGGTGCCCCATAGCTGCTAAGGGTCCATGCGCAAAATCAGTCTCCAACTGCAGAATGTGTCACTGCACCTGGTTGAATGATTTTTGAGCGTTGATAGCTAAAAGCATCCACGACTGATTGGCTTTGTCCATGAGGTGGAGGATTCGCTTTGTGTTGCCACATTGGGGGTGAGGGATAAACCCTGACTGGTCGGGATCTATCAGGCCCAGAAGAAGGGTTCCTAGCCTTGCTGGTGAAAAGCTTGGCATCCAAGTTTATATGTGAAATGGGTGTATATGAGCCACATGTCGTTTGTCCTTCCCGGGTCTGGGTATAACTGTGATGGCTGCCTCCAGTATGGAGGGTGAGAGGTTGCCTGTATACGCCAGCGAGTTAAAGAGTCTAGTGAGGATAGGAGCGAGTACCTGACAAAATGTTTTATAGAAAAGGGCCGGAAAGCCATCAGGGGGCCTGGGGATTTAAGGAACTCCTGTCTTGGAATGGCTGTAATGCCTTCCTCTATGAGAATGGCTGATTCAGGGAATCAGCCTGTTGGGGTGTTAGTCGGGTGTGTGCGCGTCCTGCAGATAGGCCCATGAGTCTGCAGACTGCAGGTCTTGTGCTTCGTAGAAGGAGTTATAGAAGTCCCTAAAGGTGGCCGCTATGTCCAAATCCTGTCACTTTGCGGGCATCCAACTGGAGAATGGCACCCACCTTCTCAGCCTGACGCTTCGCTCGTAGCTTGTTGGCTAGGAGTCTGCTGCATTTATCCTCCCTACGTAGGAGTGCTGCAGGCTCAGCAATGTATATTTTGCCCTATCCAGGTCTAGACTGCCAAGCTGTGCCCTCGCGTCTCCAGCTATCACCATATCCGTTGGGCCCCAGTCCTTTTTAGGTCTCGCCTACGCAGCGCGCATGCGCTGCATAGCAGGGCCTTTAGCCGTCGCTCTTCACTTTTTCAAGCACTGCACTCGTGCTTGTGGCGGCATCCACCTTGCGGGAGCGAGCAGCGGCGCGCCACAAGCACGAGTGCAGTGCTTGAAAAGTGAAGACACCATACATGGACTTCCGGCCGTGCGCCACTGACACCCCTTTGAGTGGTGCCCTCAGCGTTGCTTTAACTTTCGCGGCCGCGAGGCCATGCTTTTCTTTTAGCGCTTGTTTGTAAGAGCACCGTCCTCCATGCTGGAGATCGCAGTAAGGAACATCATTTCTTATTTTTGCTCGTTTTCACTGCCTCTTTACTCCCTCTAAACTCAGCTGATTGTCAGAAACCCCTCCGTGTTCTAAGGCAAGCAGCGTCGACAAACGAATGCGCGCCAAAACGATAAAACTTGTCTGTGATTGTTGAAGCTGTCTAAGACCAGAGCGCTGAAGATCCCACTTCAGTGTGTGAGCTGCTCATCCACCCCATGTTAATTCTTTGTAATTTGGTAGTAGTAGTCCTGAATGTATAATGAAATTAGCAGGACTACAAGTGTCTGAAAACAAATGGAAATCCAGGATGGATGAACTACTCCCACTGGATCGAGGACACTGTAAGAACTCAGTGCCTGGTTTAGGGATATACGTTAATGGAAAGCGCTAGGGTTTGCAGAGGTCGTGCTAAATCTGTCGGAGAATCTACCAGTATATTTGCTTTCCCACAGGCATATAGCATCTTAGATAAAATTCAAGGGAGGAATTCAACTGCTCATTTTCCTGTTCCTCCACTTATCAAAGCCTTCTCCGTTGCTACCCAGGCCCTGAGTCTATCCAATGACAACCTGCCTGACCTCAAAGGGCATGTTTAACGCCCAGTAGATGCTTAAGTCTCGTTGTAGCAGTGAACAAACTGCGTAATGCAACATGAATCTCCATTTATAAGGCGTAAAAATGTTGCTAGCCCAAGATCACATAATTTAGCGTCTGAAAACCATGAATTAGAACTGCTTACATCTTGCTCCCAAGTCAATAAAGTAGCTACTAAACATCAGTTTTCCCCCATTTAAGGTTCCTACACGTTGTATGCGTGACTAGTTACTATCATTTTGAGTTGCTGGTTTTAATGGTAAACGTGATGCCAGAGGCACACAAGAGATCGGATAAGTCATTGCGCCTTGAGGCAGCAGGTTGTGGAGGCGTGCTTTGCTGTATTATGGAAGTAGTGTACGCGCTCTGTCACGCCCTACCTGTTTGTCCTTGAACAGTTGCAGGCGCGTGTCATGGCGCTGGACTTGCACTCCAAGGGGAGACAGTTCACACAGCATTTACTGGGTCGTTTTGCGGCTTCAAACGTGAAATGGCGTTTGGCTCTGGTCGTTGCTGAGGAAAGCTGAACAAGCCATCAATTAAGTAATAAAATCGTTGTTCCTTCCTTCGCCGTTTAATGATTATTCTCCAAGAAGAGGAGTTATTGTGACAACTGTTCGCGCCTCAAAAGTCGCGTATCTGTGGCTCGTGTAGCATAACTTATGGTAATGACCTTCCCCCAGTAAAATAAATAATGACGGGTTGAAGTGGACTCTAAAATGTGATTTTAAATCCGAGCAGCTGAACCTAAACCTAGGGTTTCCATGACGTATGGCCCGAGGCTTATTCCCGCAGCGTCACTGTGACGGTCTATCAGACGGGCTCTTTTGAGTGAATTGTTCGCTGGGCGCTTCCAAGCGCTGCACGGAGGGCCCTTCCACCATGACAGAAAGCTTCTTAGAATACACTCAAGGGTCCCAGGCAACCCTCCCTGGGCCGGAGCAGGAGGACACCGCAGGCTCGCTGGGTTCTGAAGGCCTACTCACCCGCACCACTCCCTAGACGGGCATCTTGAGGGGCGGGAGGAGGGGGGGTCGAAGCGACCATGAGACTAAACCTCCTCTAGAAACACGGGAGGAGGTAAGCAAGAGGCCCCCGAGGAGTCTGCTTCCCAACCCCAATCTTTAATTTCCAAAAAACACTTAAGACTGTAGCGTTCTGCCCGTGTTGTCATTAGGTGTTACACCTGCGAGCACACACAAATAAGTACGGAGTTAGACAAGGGATCCCTCAAACGAGTGATCAACCATTATATGTGTCTTTGTTGCTAAGTTTTCGGTGCTAGAATCGGGAAACATGATTTGTCGTTCCTGATTCCCCACTTGTGCAAACTGTGTGATCCTGGACAAATCAATGTATCTTCTTCTGCGAGGACCCTCTCTCTTCCGAGGGTGGACGTGTTTACCCTCAGGAGAAAGTACTACACAAAAGAATGCAAATTACCAATGATCAGCTACGAGATGCCACTTGATCCCATTAAGTTACTATATATCCTTTGTGTAGTACATTACAAACCTAGCCCGAATGGACCAGGGGAATTGGCAAAGTTAGCGCTTACTTTAGATTATGCTGGTATTGCCTGCTCAGAAGAAATTCTGAGAGATGCATTCTATTTTTCGCGCTGTGGGTTACTTTTCGATTAGTTAGAGTATGCAAAAGAAAAAACATGTCAAAAGTATACAAAATAATGGAGTTGCCCAACACCCGAGGCACACCAGCCCTGACACTGACATGCGCTACCACTCAGATGGGTAGTATGCAATCAGGCAAAATGCCATCAGTCGCAGTGCAAGTCAGCCAATGGATGAAGTGGGCTGACCCATTGCAACATGTTGCATGCTGCGATGGGCAGAAGCAAAGTGTGAAATACAGTTAAACAGGCCAATGGATGAAGAGGGCTGACCTACTGCCCCTTGGATGTATGCAATTATGTTATGTTTTTTTTTTAAAAAGAGAAAGCTAGAGAGACAACTATAGCGGTCTCCAGGCCAGACCTAAAATACAGACATACATACACACATACTTGCATACATACATATATACATAAGGAGGAGGAGGAGGGTATGCGGTTTGTGACGAAGGACTATGGCTGCATGGGCTTCTTTGCAGGATGTCTAAAAACCGATAGCTTTTTGCCAATGTCCAAAGAATAATGCTATTTTAAGAGGGAAAAGTGAACATCGTTGTGATGTTTAAGATGCTAGTTGTGATATTCCCATGTTTATATTCGGGGTTTCTTCTATAGCGCAACCTATGCCATTTATACAGCCTCTTGGCACTGTCTGCTTTCTCAGATTTAGTAGTGTGACATCTACTGGCTGTCGTTTACACTTTGGGGAAGCCCCATGGGCAGGGTCAGGTTTTGAGATTACCCTGGCACCTGTGTGTGTGAGGTCATGGTCAGGCGGATGTGCGCTCCATAGTTCAGGCTGTCTGGTGGAGGATCCTTGTGTGTGTTTGTGTCTGTGCCTCTTCCCCTGGTGGATATCTCAGATGGCAGAGATTGGCACACCTGCTGTTAGCGGGTTCCCTACATGGAGAAAGAACTAATTAGGGCTTCTGGTCTTGCAAACACCCACAAGACCTGTGCGCTGGGAGGGAAGGAGTTCAGATATGAGCTCTGCAGATCTGGGTTTTCTGCCGGGGAGCTTAGGGGTTGTGTCCTTGGTGCTGTTGGCTGTCTCAGTTAGCAGAGGGACTTTACTGCTCGAGGGATTTCCCACAGGGGAGGGTGCTCCACAGGGAGGGCTAAGTCTTTTTTCCTTTCAAGTTTTATTTTCGGTTTTAAGTTGAATATACAACTTTAGTGGCAGGATCAATACACAAGACGCAGTTATGAAAGCGCTTGTGCACATGTCCAGCTTCATTTATACATGCATGTTTTCCATGAGTGTCTCCGGAGCCCACTCCATACTGCCTAAGCAGGGTTGTGGAATTTTATACAATATCTACTTGTCCATCGGACAGAATGCTTCATAAATCTAATTGTCCTGTAAAAAGAAAATCCACTTGTCTCCTTGGTGCCATTCAGTGAGGTAAAAAAGTATGATGGTGTTCTCATTATACCAGAGTTCCTATAATAGCCTCTCTGTTTATGCTGGGACTAATATTGTAGCATGGTTTGGATTCTAACAGATGCCCTTATTTGGCCACATTTCTGCAAATCTATATAATGGGGATGGGTGTAGAGAGAGGTGGTAGTTCCAGGGTGGAAATGCCCTTTTGAGTCTAAGCACACCTACAAACCTGCATGTTTAAGAGTTATAGCCAACTCTTCTCTAATCTTTCCCCACATTCGGAAAGGGTGGAAATTTACTCTTGACAATGACAAAAGTAAAACTTCTCAATATTAAACTGCTGCGCCGCCGCGTTCAGTTTCAAGCCGCACAGCCACGCAAACATGCGTTGTAGCATCCGGCAACGTAATTTCAAGTAAACCATCATAATCCAGAGTAATCCATGTTTATCCAAAATTATTCAACATTAATCTTTAAGTTGGCATTCGAGGCAATGAGATTACAAACTTCAAATGCGGAATAAATGCCCATCCAGGCCTTTTATTGCTGCACGTTAGAATCCACTTTTATCCTAGGTAACCATTCAAGTGTTCTCCCAATGCAATTCGGGCACTGTGCCCTTCCTCAGGGGTAGCTGTAGTAGGAGAACAAACCATCAGCGTTTTTGATTAATTTCATGGTAATTAACAACATATTAATGTGACTGTCCCAAAAAACCTTAAACTCCATAATGTGAATACACGGACTCAACTGAAACCGCACCAATTAGACACTAACGTCTGTGCCCTGTTATAACTAAAAATTATCCAGAACTAGGAAAGATGTTTAATCTAAAATATAAAGAGTGTGACTTTCGTGCAAGGTCTCCCATGCTAGACTGTGTGCATGCAAACTAAAAAAGTGTCAAGAAGTACACTTACAAAACAATAGATACGATCCACTTATCCAACATCCCAGCACCGTGACCAGCACCGTGACTCCTTCAACTAATGATACCGAATGTGCACCGAAGAGACTAATTCTGATTACACCCTCAGTGGATGTGCACCCGATCCATTTAGAACATGCTGGGAAATGAAAACTGAACATGTGACCCCTAACCCGATCTCGAAATAGACATAAAAGAAATACTGTGTTCAAACCCATTGTGACAACCATACTTTGCTGAATGCTAAAACTGCAACTGAATTCTTAAATTATAATCAGAAATACATGATTAGATACAGATACAAACTCATCAAATGTGCAATCATGAAAAAGTAAATAAACATGTGACCACTTGCCCGATCTCGAAATTAACATAAAAGAAATACTATGTTCAAACCTGTAGTGACAACCATGCTAACTGAATGCTAAAATCAAAAATGAATTCTTCAATTATAATCACAAATACATGATTACATAAAGATACAAACTCATCAAATGTGCACGCATGAAAAAGTAAATGAATAACTTTGACATAAAAAAACAACAGTTCTGTATTGATGAATTATTCAGCTCTTAATGAAAGCGAAGGTGGCTCCCACTGGTGACCTCTGTGTTCCTCATTGTACCTAAGTAGCCTCCGAAGATCTGTTTTTGCTCAATTAGTCTCTTTTACTGGGGTGCAGACGATTGATGGGACAGCAATATACTACATCACAATAAGTAATAGAGTGCACACCCGTTAATATTCAAAGTTCGACAAATTTTTAAGTTGCTCAAAGGTGTAATTCCTGGGGTGCAGGCTTGATCGCTCTGTCCCAAAGCACAGGCATGGAATTCCCAATATTAAAGTAAATTAAAGTAAAACTTCTGCAACAGTGGGAAAAAGGGTTTTTAGGGAAAGTGAACTTGCAAAATATCTGGAGATTTTTGCACGAGGAAACATACACATGCACATTTGCTCAGACTAAAATGCAGTTCATGAACGTTTTCTAGCAGTACACTTTCCAGGCCTACTTATGTAAATTCTTGTGAATTCATGAAAGTTGTAACTCTGCACTAATGCAAGTACATATACTATGGGTGCCCTTTTGTGTCTTTCTTTAATAAATGACCCCTAATTACGTCTGGCATTGGCCAAGACCTTTAGCTTTTATTACATATATATTAGTGTTAGTGTTTGGTGATTGGCATATGATTAAGGCACACATGCCGAAACGCGTCATGCCTCCTGTTGCTGCATTAAAGCTGGTCTTATTGGTCCCCGCTGTCCCCCTCCGGTTCTTTCCTTGGTGGGGAGGAATCTCTTTTGGATATTTCCGCGCATGCTCCAGGCGTGGTTGGGGGACCCGTCTCGTTTGTGGCCGGAGCTTCAGGGGCGCTGCTGTTCTCCTGTTCAGCTGTTTTTCTTTTCCAAGGGATTGGATTGCTCCGGCACCCGCACCCAGGAACCGTGGATTTTCGCTGTGATTGCAGTCCGTGACTGCACGGAGAGACTTACTCATTGCAGCAGAGTCTCCGATGACATTAGAGCCTGGATCATGCGGTGAGACGTCTGGGGGGCCAAGGAGAGATGCTTTATGCCGCAAGGACACTGAAAGATTATTTTAAAACTGCACCTATTAACGCTTCGCATGGATCGCCAGCACTCACTAAGGGTTTCAAAGGGGCGACAGTGCAGCGCTTACCTGATGGCCGGGATGGTGCCTTCTGGGAGTCGTGGTCTGCTGAAGGAGGCCACGTCACAGCGTGCGAGAAAAATCGCCTCAGCTGGGCTTCCACCAATGGGAGCGAGATGGAACAGTTGTAAAGCGGCTGGTGTTAGTGTTTGGTGATTGGCATATGATTAAGGCACACATGCCGAAACGCGTCATGCCTCCTGTTGCTGCATTAAAGCTGGTCTTATTGGTCCCCCGCTGTGTCCCTCCGGTTCTTTCCTTGGTGGGGAGGAATCTCTTTTGGATATATATATATATAGATCTCCTCATATACTTCATAGCTTTACCCTGTGTGACAGAATTCTGCTCTTTCACAAGGAGCACATCAGCCCACAAAGTAGTTTCTTTAGTGCCAGTGACTACTATGGCAATGTGTGCTTTTTGAGTCCCAAAATATTTTTGCATTTAGCCAATGTTTTTACGTCGAGCCTAGCAGCATGCATGCGCTGCTCTGCGATGCTTCTTGTGTTTACTCCGTGTGGGTCTGACTCCTCCCACACATAGGACTGGCTTTTGCATGTGTCTTTCAATAATGAAAGCACGCAAATGGCTAAAGGCGGGTGCATGTCCCACCTCTTTTTTTTTATGTTCACTCCCACGGCGATTTGCTCTCGGGAGTGAGCAGCGGCGCGCAGGGTGGCAGCTGCATTCCTCGTTGTGGATCAGGTTACTAATTAAACACAACGCGCTGTGCTTTTTTGCAAATGCTTGTTGTTCAGGTTACTAATTAAACGAAACGCGCCATGCTTTTTTGCAAATGCTTTTTGTATTTGTTGTGAAAACACACACATATACCGAAGACACCATTTCTGACGGCTCAATTCGGATTTTCTCCTATGGCCACTACCAAGCTGTGGTCATCCTTCAACAATTGTGTTTATTTTATGGTCTTTTTTTTTCTCTTTCTATTGACACTTCAGGATTACAGCGGCACAGGGCTGAAGGATTGACAGCAAGTGCTGTATAAAACACACTGTGAATGTGATTAATCTAGACAGGTAGTCCCTCAGCTGAGTCAGGGAATGTTAGAACTGGCCGGTAACTGGTTTTCCAAAGCAACTCGAGCTTGGCAACCCGCTCCCCCTTCCACCAATAGCCTTATGGTACTGCCCACTTGCCGGCAGCACACTTCTGTGAGTCAAGAGGACGGTTCATTTTGCATCATTTGGGCTTTGCCTTCTCTTAAAAGCCCGATTGCTTTCAGTATTTCTGTACACGCTGCACATTAGTAACATCTTTAACGTGGAAGTTGATCAGAGCCTGTCGGAAACAGAATCTAATAAACCCGTCTGGGCCACCGAGAGGCGCAGCCCCGCCGGTGCGCAGAGTACCCTGGGTCATTACTGCAAACTATTGTCAGCCAGGAGCTCGGCCGGCGCCAGCACAGCATAAACACAGCACTCTCGCATCTCCTAATTGAGCGGACCCATGTGCTGCAAACAGATGATATTTAGGGCACTTCCCGGTGATTGGCCTGGTGCGGTATTGTGGTCCACTGCTAGAACACATTGTCTCCTCTGTCTTTGGCCAGCAGTAATACATTTTAAAGTTCCCGTTTTCAGCAACAACATACTTTCGCAAAATGCCCACTAGTGTGCATTGCATGACCTTAACAAACAGAAGTTTATGGTGAAAGCAATATGTTAAAACGGGCACAACGCACATGGGTGCTGGAAATGTGAAAGGGTGGTTATTAATTTTTTTTAAACTACACAATGAAAACACAGTACTTTGCTTCAGCCAAACGTTGCGTATATTGCTATTTGCACCATCTCAGTCCCTCAGCCTTCTAAAGTTGATATATTGAAAACACCACACATTTTACTAAAACATTAAGGTCTTTGTATCATTTGAATCCACACTTACAAGATCTCCAATCGTTGGGTACATCAAACGCTCTCTTTTCTTCTTAGGCACCGGTTGGGTCACATAGCTTAAAAACAAGCCAATAGCTCTGGCTAAGCACTTGTAAGGTCCCAAAGGCGAGACCTATTGGCTATGCCAATGCTTGTTATGAATGGCTTCCAATTCTCTCACCCTACCCTCTAGTCCCCCTCTCTTCTTACGCAGCTTATTGTCAGCTGTGGAAATAGCAATAAGCTCTACCCGGGCCACCACCTTCAACGTCTCCCATAGTGTAGCCAATGGAATGCCACCTGTGTCGTTAACGGCACCGAAGTCCGTAATCGTCCGAGTGATGTAGCATACTGTTGTGTCTGTGCTGTAAGGTTTGCCGCAACCGCCAGAGGTTGTCTGGGCCACCTGAAGCCTAAGGCTCAATGGGGCATGATCAGACAGTGGACACTGGGTTCAGTCTCCACCCCCCAATCAGTGTGTGCACTCCCTGGGTGCCCAGAAAAAAATTAATCAAGGTGAACATACGTCTTATGGGCATGTGACTAAAAAGTGTAATCTGTAGTGCGTAGTTGGGCCAGCCGCCACATTTTGCACAATCCGAACTCCCACAGCAAGTTTGCTCCCTCCCGCGAGAGTGCTCTGGATTGGACATAGCGTTGTCCCGACTTATCAAGGTCATTGTTCATCACAAGATTGAGGTTCCCTCCTATCAGGACTGTCCAGTCTGGGGGTGCCATAATGTCAGTTATAACCTGTTATAAATTGCTCCTGGTTCTTATTGGGAGCATAAATGGAAGCACGGTTGAGGTACAGGACCCCCAACTTGAACTTGGAACGCAAGCAGTCGCCCTCTCAATTCTGCAACCTGGCTCTCTGCTGTCCCCATAAAGGAGCGGGAGAAGACTATGGCAACCCACCCCGCCCCCGTCTTTGTAGGGTTGGAGGAGAAGTATTGGTATGGGAAGTTACGCAACTTCACGGCAGGTGAAGTGAGTTTCCTGTAACAGGCAGATATCCCCACTCGCATGCTCTAGATAGGACATCATCACCTTGCACTTGACTGGGCTATTGAGCCCTTTCACATTCAGTGTAATGACTTTTAGTTCATGGTGGGTAGGGACAACAGAAGAATAAAGGTGTAAACTACCACCGTGTGTGATGGCGAGGAGGGGAGCTGTGGTGCCTGGAGCGCTGAGGCAGAAGTCTGGCAGCGCAAGGTGGTCCCCCATGTGCATCGCAGTCCCCATAAGCGAGTGAGTACAAAACCAACATAAACCTCAGCCATAAACCAAAAAAAACCATAACTTAATGAGTCCACTGGGTAGATGGTGGTAGCCAAGGAAGTCCCAGGAGTCGTTCCTGGACAAGGGGCCGACCAAGTCCACAGTTGTTGGTGTGGTGCAGTGACTTCCGCTCTCCTGCCGTCCCCACTCACAGAACAGTCTTTTAGTTAATCATGTCTTTGTCTCAGGAGACACTGAGATATATAGCTAAGTTATCTCTGTTATCTTCATATTGGTGTGTAGTGATATTATATGGGCAGATACACCCCAGGGTCACATTTACAAGGTGCAAATTAGAGATGAGTGGATGGTGCCTTGGGTACTGCTGCTGGTTATGGAGATGGTCTCTGACCTCGATGTGTTCATCTGGACTAGCTGGTCTCTTATAACATGGGATTCAAGCAATAGTAGAATGGTGCTGATCCAGCGTGATATTAGCAAACAGCATTCATACACCAGATACTCACTTGGGCCCATACATTCATATTACGCTAATACTTACGCTGGGTTTTATCAGTTGTTACTCTTTATCAAAATCCCTGCTACCAATTACCTTCCGAATGAAGAGTAATGACTTACCAATGAATCCTTTGCTAATTGGGAAATTTAAAATGAGTGACATTCATTATAGTACATAATCCTGAAATAACCACTGAGTCAGGAAGTTTTAAAATGTTTATCTAAAGATTTAGCAGAGTAAAATACAGAACCACACGGTACTTAATCGCAATACCCAAGATGAAGCATAGAATAACTATTGCTAATCAATGACGGTCCCTCAGAAAAGGAGAGGATAGAGACAGCAGCGCAACTAAAGGTTGCATTATATTTACCTAAGTGCGAGAACCAAACCCCTTGGCCAAGGAGTTGGAAAGAATAGGACCCAGGAAGGATGAAGAGCAAAGACCTCCTCCAGGATCAGGACAGGACCGGTGACCTCTCTACAACGACGCCTGCGTCGTTCCCCTCTCTGATACTCGACTTCTCCTCGATTCGCCCGTGTCTTCCTTCTAATGGACTCCGCCGCCCCCTCCTCAGGACCTCTCTGGACAGCGATTCAGTCTGCAATCAATCAGCTTGGCAGTCTGGAGCTCTTCTTCCTGACAGCATGGACGCCTGTTCCCTCACAGCATCTCCTTCTTGAACGCCTGCTCTGACTAATTAACTAATGCTATATTCTATTATACCCTTCTACACCCATGTACCTCCCCTTAATGTTGCTAAAATATGGGACCACTACTTCTGATTGGACAGGGACTGGGGGTGGATTCTCACACCATATTGATTTGTCTTGTATTTCTGAAGCCTATTGTTTTTAAACTACCGCCCCTTCAATTTAATACATTTGCTTTATTTCCCACCCGTCTCACGACAAAATTTACAATTTATTCATATAAAATGTTGCTTTTCGACGAGAACATCTTGGTATGTAGTGGTGTCTCCCAGCAGGTCATGGCCTTGGGTGATGTCCAAGTTGACTTCATCTTTTTCTTTCTCGTCTGCCTCTCAGGGCGCATGTGCGGAATCTTTGTCACACCAGCTTTCAGTTCACCAAAACCCAGGCCCAAGTTTACGAACTAATAAAAGTCAGAGAAGAAAACATTAAAATCACAAATAAAATGTTTCACTGTATGCCCACTCTTTCTACTCTATTCCCATTTAATTATAAATTCTATCCCGCATTAGTAGCGTTAGAGAAACGACAGTTTGATAATGACATGAGAGCAAGCTGAAGCATGTGAAAACATCAAGCAGCCATTTTAATGCACACCTCGCAGAAGCAGAAATTTCCCACCAAGCAAAGAAAGACGTCACAACACGTGATGTGGTTGGGACATGCGCAGTAGGGTTCCCGCGCTTTAGCGGCCATTTTGGATTACAGACCAGCGTTATTCATTAGTAAAACACATAGGCAAGCATCCTTACTATTCGTGTAGTGTATGCAAGGATTAGTTAGAGACAATACAATTTTAATAAATTAATACTATGAGGAGGTTGTGTACGAGCAAGTCTCATTTATGAGTCCTTGATCCATCAGTGCCATCAAAGCCAATTCCAAACAGAACGTTTTCCAGTAGGATTCTGTGGTTAATAGTGTCAAAGACTGTAGAGAGTTTGATCATTGTGAGGAGAGATCACTCTTTAACAGAGATCATAAGGGCATTGTTGATCTTCTGGATTTTTGCTTTCTATGTTGTAATGTGGCCGAAATCTGGACTGGTAATCCTAAAGGAGGCTTTAATGTTTTTTCTTTTGTAACTGAATTATGGCGTTTTTGTTTCTCTCAATAATAGTTTCCAGGATTGGCAGGTGCATCACTGGCGGTGGTTTGCAAGGTCCTCAAGGTCCTATTTAAGTTTTCGCATGAGTGGTTGGATCTGTCCAGTTTTAAGGCCATTAAGAAAATGCCTTGGTTGAGGAAAGCTTTGACCATGTTTAGTAGAGGGATCAGGGGTTCCCCAGATATTTCCTTCACTACAAAGCTGAGGTAACATCATTGTATAATTTTACCGACAAGGAATAGGTGTGTAGTAGCTTGGATAGGTCCATAGTAGTGGGGGTGGTGGGTGGCAGGAGAGCTGGCTGTCAGGGTCCTGGGAATGGAGTAGGGATGTCTGAAACTGGGATTGTCAGTTTGTAGGTGGGATCTAATCAGGGTTATCCTTGATACTCTTGATGGCTGTGTACCTATGTGGAGAGGATGAGGTGGAGGGATTGAGCTAATATTCACTTGGTGCTCAATTTCCCTTACAGGTATCTTGCTCATTTAGGAAGCATTGCAGATGGTCATCATTTAGCAAGTGGCCTTGGTTTCTGTGATGACCTGCCTTTATTTGATGTGTAGTTTTAGGGTCAGCGCTTTACTTTAAAATGCTATGTCTGCATTCGAGAGGGAGCCAAATCTCCTCCCTTCCTCCCTCCCATATGCTTTGCTGTTATATCTCAGTTGTTTATTTAGGACATGGACACGTTCTACCAGAAAGCCCCTCCTCCGAATTCTTTCCCAGTTATTATTCATTTTTTTAACCACTATTTCTAGCCCCCATTTCTTCCTGAAATATTGATTAATACTTTCTCTGATCATACCAGCTTGCAAGTCTCATACTTTGCTGATTTAACTACAAGTCACGCATGCTCAGTTTATGACTACCTAAGTTCGGTATCTTGCCCAGGGTGACTCAATCTGTGAAAAAGTTGAGCACTTCTAAAAATAACTCTTACCACCACTGAAGAGACTGGCCCAGCACGCTTACCAAGACCTCGTAGGAAATCGATATAAAGAGTGATCCTTACTACAGTAGTTGAGCATTTCTGTTTACTAATTCCAGTTTGGAAGACTTATTTCGGCAAGACAAAGCAATGCTTTAGTTAATGAGTGTGGGTTTTTTTTTGGTTACTGTACTTTAAACAGTTAGCAATGAGCCACATATTGTATGCTGAAATAATTCGACAAAAGGCACAGAGTTTTTTTTTTTAACTTTCTACTTATTTCATTACTGGAGACATAGGTTTGACTGTTAGTGATGCAAATTATAATCAGCCTCTTGTCCCTTCTTTTCAGCGACCAGATATTGCAGTATGTTAATTGAAGAAGAAGGGTTGCAGCACCTCTATCGAATCGTGGAAAATCCGCATACTGACCCCGATGTTCAACGTATAGTAATGTCTATTTTGGACAGTTTAGAAAAACATATTACACGCCATGGAAGACCTTCCAGTAAAAAGTTGCAACATGAAAAATAATTGTGCACAAGTAAATATCTGAGGGATTGTCCGTGTTACAATTTACGACGTTATAGTTGGAATGTTTTATGTGAAATGATCACTATGTGAGCCTCAATATTGATACAGAGGGAAAGTTGCACAAGTGAATAAAACCTCTGACACAGGAAAAACGTTTCTCGTTGTTTAGCAAGTGGCCACATTTGCTTTTTGAATTTTGCACGTATGTTACAGCACTTTTAAGATCTTAGAAAGAAACACCTTTCCAATATGAAAATGTAACTAACGCAGTTGGACATCTTCAAGGAAGTTTACTCAACTTTTTCAGCATAGTCTAGCCTCTTCATGGACCGCTGTAATATATTTTCAAATTATTTGAATCCTGTATTATGGTCATTATTTCCCATAGTCTCTTGATCTAGTATATGCACATTTCAACTTTCACAGTCACCATATCAGTTAGAGTGATTTCACTGATAGTATAGAACAAAAATAAAACATAATGAACAATGCCAAAGAAATGGGAAGCAAATCGATTTTACAGAGAAAGGATGCCTAATTCCCTCAGGTTTCCAACACCAAAATCTAATGCACATTTTTTATAGTTTTGAATGATCCAGAATGCAGACCAGGCTGGCCCTTGTGTGTTTTTTGCCTGGGTGAAAAAGACCCATCTCTGGTGAAGGTAAGTCTACTTTGGCTTGTAAGCCCAGTGAATAAAATAGGATGGTACTACCTGGCTGGTAATACAACTTGAATAGTAAATAATGGATTTTAAAGTAATTGGTGTGTCAGCTCCTAAATGTCATGAGCTTTAGAATGGAGAGCACGTAGTGTAGGAGTCGGAGTTCACTAAGAATTTAGAAATGTCTGAAAATGTTTTCAATAATACTACTTACCTGCTGCACCTTAGTAACATTTGATTGACACAAGTTGAAACTGATGTTTTCTGCTGTGTAGTCAGATATTATTTTTGCTAGTGTGGCCTTTCTAATAATCTCACTGTATCGTTCTTATATTGCACCCTCCTTGTAGATTTCCACTACAGATTTATTTTCCCATCTGAAGATGTTTCTTTATATGATTACTTAGATAATTTCTTTGTTTCGACAGCTTCTGCGCCTTTTTGGTTCATGATACATGAATGTGCTTCATCAAGACACAGTTCTTTGTTATTGTGCAAATATCTGAGAGCAAATAGCTATGTTCAACTCTGGGAGCTTTTCTAATAATGTTGCAGTGTTGTAAACGGAGATGTTTAACTTAGTTGCATGTGAGGAGGTATGCCAGGGTAACACTTCAGCTATTACTGTTTGTTCTGGTAAATTCATTCTTGTATAAGTTTCACGTTGTACTTTTGGGAGCTAATTGCTATGCCTTTAGACATTTTTTTGTATTGTGAGGTGAATGTTGCCTTAAACATCAAGAATGGGATTTTGAGAGTTATGGTTGCAAGATTGTCCTATGAAACACCTTTTTCCAAGGGTTGAGAGTTAGAGCTAGTTCTCTATACACATAAGCCTGCTGCCTCATCCCTATAAAGGTGATGAACAGTTGAGTGCTTCGGGATGGGAATTTTTCAAAGAGTGTCTATATTAAGTAACTGCCACTGTTTTTCACCAGTTGCAGGATAAATATATGTTTAAACTTGGTGTATCTGTCACCTTCTTTCTCTGACTAATAGTGGAATTGTAAACCATTATCAAGCCAATGACTTTGATATCTTGTACATTATGGTGTAGTAAAGAGAAGGTCACCTGTTGGTTCTACAGGGTCAAAAAAGACTTTGCTTTATTGCCTCCGTTCTGTCTTCAGGAGGTGGCGAAAATGGTTGCAGGAGAAGAATGTATAATATTTACTAAAGGGTTGCCCAATTTCATACAGTTAAAGAGCCAACCATCCTGGATTTAAGGTGACCAAATCCCAGGGGCCTACACAGATTATGCCATCCACAGAACTTCCCATATCTCTGCCTTGTGGCTGAAGCCTTGCCCAAGTGGAGGTGAAAGTCACATAAACCAAGCCACCATTGATGAGAAACAATACCTATGACACATATCATCTGATCAAAATGTGTGCTAGTAAGTCACTAGATCCCTGTGATCTCACTACTGGGAGAGACCAGGACACACAAAAGCCTGCAAGCTACAGTAGAACTGATTCAGTTTTTTTTTTTTAGAATATTTCTTTGTTCTACAACATACCAACAACCAAGAGTGAAACACAATCCATTTCCCCAGGAACAGCACCCAAGCCAGCCCCCAATTGCAAAACAGAATGCCAAGAAAAAACTAAAATCCATATCTCAAAGTGCATTAACCAAAAATCTTAGTCTAAAATGCATGTATTTCATCTTCAGAATGTCTAATATGAGTAGAGCTCCCTACCAGCATGCTATTAGGTTTCCAATTTTAGAACAATTGAGTGCTTGGCATCTGTTTTGATCTGGGTTTTTTTTAGAACCGTCTCTTTGCAGGACGTTCCTTGTCGATTCATGTACTTTGCTGATTAGGTGAACAAATAGTGGAGTGAAGAGAGGAGAGTTCTTGGTGGCTTTAGAGAGAGCTGCAGTTGTTTGACAAAAGGAGAATGAAGTGAGTGAGAGTTGAATCAAGGAGCTCAATCCCAACACTGGCTCCTTTTCTTCAAAGGAAATGTGTTTTTACAAACCTGACTGCTCCAGGTTTTGACAAACCCTATTAGTTAAAGTTGCTTGTCTTTGACCTATACCTGATTAAATGGTACTGGTCAAATTTCCTGAAAGGAAGGCAAAACACTTGAGAAGGAAGGAGTCCACTGACGATATCCAACATCAATCCCAACACTGGCTCCTTGTCTGTAAAGTAGATGTGTTTTCCCAACCCTAGAGTCTCCAGGGTTTGACAAACCTTATTAGGTCAGGATGCTTGTCTTAGACCTGTACCTGACAAAATGGTACTGAGCAAATTCCTGAGAGTGATGGCAAACAACTTGAGAAGGAAGGGGTCCACAGCCAATATCCGAAATCTGTCCCAACACTGGCTCCTTTTCTCAAGTTCCTACTGCGTGCAATTTCACCATGCTTTCTTGGAGGACCATTCCCTGAAATTGAATAGAATTCTTTATGTCCAAATATTTGTGGTTTTACTTATGGAAATGTCACAACTCTATAACTGTTGTCTTGAGTGGTGTACCTCCTCAAATGCTTATAGATCAAAAATCTATTGAAGAGTCCCTGGTCTTTGGACCATAGTACTTATGGATAAATATATGTTAACTGGAAGTTGTCAATATGAGATTTGATTATGCATGTAAAAAATTAGTGTTTCCAAAGGAATAATATATTTATATTGACAGTTTGTTTAACGTGATAAAGCATCTGTAAGACAATCAAATAAAATGGAAACTTCAAGTACGGAAGGAGCTGGTGAAGAATAATAGTCTTGTAAAGACTGATTTATTGATAATATTTAAAAAAAGAAAAGTAGCAATAATTAGAAATGGAGACAAAGAAAAGTAGCGACAATTAAAAATGTAGACAAATGGGTACATACAATGAAAAACACACCAAGTGTAGGCAAATGCTCAGCGACCAGTGCAAGGGGGTGAAGTGTATGATTAACAAGCAATATATAATAATGAAAACACATCTTATTGTATTTTTGTTCCTTTGACACTTTTATAAAAGTACATATGTCTGAGAGTAAAACATTATAATTAGGGCTCCTGGTTATATGGTATTTTTTGACTTTTTACATTTCCGTCTGTATTTTTTCAGATTTATCTTCTGACCATTCCAGTGGTATTTATCCTTATTTATTTTGTGTTTTGAGAATAAATGGAGTCGTAAAATGGTATGTTTCCACATTTATTGAATTGATAAACATGCACTCATACATCGATAACCAGTCTCGTTTTAGCAAATAAAGCAGCCAAAAATAACAAATCCATACAACCACAGGTAAATATTAACATTATAAACAAATATAAGTTAACATATGCCTGTATTTAAGGAAAATGTCATCCTGTCTTTAACTCCCATTCTGTCTATCTGCACAGCTGTTGGAATGGAATTCATGAAGGACACAATGGAGAGTCAATCAAAAGAAGCAACATTTTCTGTATTTTTCCACTTTTAAAAATAAATACAGAGAGGAAACAGGCTGTTTTCTGTCTGTATTTATCTGTAAAAATCAGTAAAAACAGAAAACTGGGAGCTCTAATTATAATATATCTATAACAATGGGTGTCGATGTTTCAACCCCTAGTGTCTGCTATAGGATCGGGTCATCATTTGTATTTGCCACTTCAGTAGTCCCCATTCTACAATTGAAAATGAATTAAACTTACAAGCCACATGATGTAATAAACCTTTACAATGTTCAAGACACACTCTGGATAGTGTTAATGTCTGTTTATACATGTTGTAGCAACTTCTTTGAAAGATAAAGTGTATGTACCCATAAAAGGTTTGTAATTATAACTAATATTGTTTATACAATATCATGCTTCACTGTGCACTGTATACTAGGTACATTGATATTACATTATGGCAAAGATTCAATCAGCACATTATACATACACCAACCATAGTTAGGTCGCCCTGGTTTGTAACGAGCAATCTCAGCAGGCTGGAAGAGGTCCCTGGAAAATGGGTTAAAAAATATACAAAATGACTGAGAGAAATGAATACAGAAAGTTACCAGGCGAATTGAATCAAAAGCAGGAAACACCGGTCATACACTCATTGGCATATGTGCCAAAAAGAGAATGAGACAGGCGTCAATTTGATTAGTAAGTATTTTGAAAACCTATTTCGAAAACATTTTTTTTAATACATTTTATATTGAACAGGTAAAATCAACATGTCAAAACATAGGCATAATTCATACCATAGGTTAGAATAAATATACATAAACATGTTTTAAAATCCAGAAAGTGCTTGTGCTTTGTTTTTACACAATACAAATAGTTAACAATGGAACAACAAACTTGTACCTAAAATAATACAAGAAAGTGCTGGTGCATATGCTTAGAAAAACCTAGGTCGAGAAATGTTTGCAACTGTAACTATTGGTTGATGCTGCCACCTTGATGAAGCAAATGATTCATTTAATTGTACTCTAATTCGTAGAAAATAAAGAGAATACAGGTGCTGGTGTATTCATGAATAATGTGGTCCATTGAATCCTTTAACCCTTTACACACACCGCAATAAACTTGTAGATTTTACGCTACAGCCAAGTTCAAAGGGTTCCAAAAGGCTGCCAAATAGCTGTATACATCCTAACACTCCCGCTCTCTTTGCATTTGCTTTTTCAAACTGTTTAGTCCTTAACATTTTTTCCCACCACCTCTGGAGTGTTGGAACCAGCAGTGTTCTCTAATTTTGCAATATTAAGGAGCGAACTATCAAAAATTAGATTGAGGTAAAGTACTGTCTGTATTTACTTAACTTACGAGTTTCTTTAAAAGTCCCAAATAGCACTACACTTGCCTCTATTTCAATCCTGGACTGCAAACTTCTATTTATAGCTGTCATTAACTCTTCCCAAAATTTAGCCAGTTTTGGGCTCATATAGAACGTATGAAGCTAGTCCACCCCCTATTCCTGATCACAATGAAAGCACTGTTCCGGGACTGAGGAAATCATTTTATGCCGGGCTTGGGGGTGTATAATATGCCATCCAGTGGGACAGAAATGACACCCTTTTATAGTTTTCTGCTCTTAAGGATTAAGGCCCCAGTTTAGCAATTAACTGCCGATCTTCTTTTGACAACCTGCATTGCGTTTTGTCAAAATAATTTCCCTTGAAATCAGCAGTCAGTTCCGGGCGATTGCAGGGCAGCCTCAGCCAGTTACTGATGCCTATAAGCTTACTCCTGATTAAAGCATGCCAGGCTGGATGATCTTCCAAAATTGTTGATTGTGCATTAGTATTTAAAAAGTGAATGATCTGTCCATAGCTCAGGAAAAGCTGACTACACTGCCCTTCATATTGCAGTAAGATCTCTTCCCATTTAATATAATTACCCCTTACTACAAAATCACTCCGCTCTTTGAATCCTTTAAGGTTCCACAATCCTTTCACTGCCCTACATCGGTTTAGCCCCAAAAAGTTACACTCCTGCAGTCTAAGATAGCTATAACCAGCTGCCATCAGGCAATTTCTAAAAAAGAGATCCATGTTACGACACATCTTCTGAATAGACTTGTATCGAGTTTTCTTGGGCAATTTCGCGTTTTGATAAAAGCTGGGAGATTTATTGCAGATTCCGAGACCATCTTGTTCCGTAAAAAAGTTTCCAGCACCTCTTTGCCATCAGTCAGTTGTACTTAAATATCCAGCAATTCTGCCTGGTAATATATTTGAAATTTGTGGGAGCGCTAGACCTCCTTGGGCCTTATCGAGTTGCAAAATGGAATACTTCACCCTAGGGGCTTTCTTCTTCGATACAAAGCTTCTCACGAGCGAGTCCAGTTCCTGAAAATAAGAGTTGTTAACTCTTATAGGTACATCATTAAAAAGAAATAGTGGTAAGATAGGCATCTTCGTCAAAGTTAACAGAAGAACGACCATCTTTCCAGTAGTGCTTGTGCTTTTTATTTATTTTTGCATCGTCGCATAGTTTAATTGAAATAGCTGTTCAAAGCTTTTGGCCACAAATATTTCCAAATATCGACTATGTCGCTGTGAGCTAGCTTGGTGCTGAAAGCTAGCAGGAAGTTCCCCCTCTGAAACATTAAATAGAAGCATATCTGTTTTACTTCCATTAATATAATATATCCCCCTATATTAGTAAATACTTTAATCAAGTTGAATGCTCTTTGTATATTTCTCATCTGGTTTTAGATACAGGATAATATCCCCAAATAGCTTTTATTTGGGCATGCCTACAATGGGTAGATGAATTTCCTCCTTACTGGTAATTTTTACAGCCAATTGCTTGATACAAAGTGCAAATAAAATAGGAGAGAGGGGGCAGCCCTGTTGAGTCCATTTCAAAAACATTGTTATGAAGAAATCAAATTGATTGAAACTGGAAAAAGTAGTTAGAAAAAATAGAAATATTAGTTGTAACAGAGTCACCACCTTGGGCATGCAGCTTTGTCTAGTCCCTTTTCAATGAAAGTCTGCCTAACCATGCTTCTGCAAGAAACTGTAAGCCATTATAAAGATCAACACTATTGGTGATTGTTCTTTTTTTACTTGGCATCCATGTTCTCGCAGCAGACTGCTGTCTATGCATAAATGACTTTCGCTTATACTTTTGACATTATTTATAGATGATTCCGGGTGCAATCCCTGATGGCAGTGATTAGTCAAAATGGTATATTTGGTACTCCTGTATTCTTGATATTCAGAACCGCATGAATGCCCAACTATGTATCCACCTGACTGGTGTTTCCTGCTTTTGATTCAGTTCACTTTCTGTATTCATATTGCCACTTCACTTTGTGTATTTGCCCTCCTACAAGACCAAAGATCTACAAATTAGTCTTGTGTTTCACTACATTGAAGCGGTCAAGTTGAGAAGCTATACCCTCTCAGGTGGGGGCAGGAGAGTTTGGGCAGTCGCCATCTTCGCTTCAGTGGCTTTGAACTCTGGGAGCACCACCAACTCTGTACTGTATCACTGTAAGGCATGCCTCCATTGCAAGCACCTGAAGAATTGGAATTTATGGAATTGGAACTCCCTTAATAGGCCCTCAGACTGTGACTGCCCTTCTAGACATTGACCGGTGCAGAGATGCCAAGAAGATAACAGGTTATTAAACTAGTGGACCTTCACAGCTAAGAGCCCTGTAACAGGGAAGCCACTTGTCTGTTTGGCTTCCCAGCTTATCCATTCCACTCCTTGGAATTTTGTATTGATAGTTCTGAAGCACATAAATAAACCTTGTCAGTGCAATCATTTTGCATGGGGCTACTCTGTCTAGATAGAAAGGGGAAGTCTGTCCTATTCCCTTACGTCTCCATTCAGACATTGAGTAGCAGAGTAATAGTAAGATCGAAGCATATTTTATAGGCTATGGTAATATAAATCCTGAGGTATTTGTAATTGTACATCTGCACACTTATCTGGGACTGCAAATCCCTTGTGCCTTCCTCTCCAGATGCAGGGACTACTATCGACTTCTCTGTTTACTATCTGGACAGAGGCCTTGCCGTACATGTCCAACTTGTTCATCACTCCCAGACCTGTCCATCGCAGGTAGCAGTTGAAAAGAAGTATATTGCCAACATATATCAAGCCTCTTCTCAGTTCCTTCCTCTCACTGGAATTCCTGCATAAGGCCATCCTTCTGTATCCAGAGAGACCGTGGCTCAATTGCTAGGTAGGGGAAATAGAAAAGGGAAGCAAAGACAACCCTGTCTAGTGCACCTTTCAATCATGAATAACCTGGTGCATGCACCATTTTCCGAGACCTGACCCTAAGGGCAATAAAGTGAAACTTGGATGTAGGGTATGAATCTGGTAGGGTATGAATCTGGTGCCAAAGTTCGTTATTTCGAGGATCTGATAATGGTACTCCCATCTCAACAAATCGAACCCCTTCTTGAAGTCGATGAGCATTAGAGCACTGAGACCAGCAAATGTGTGAACTCTGTCCCAGACAGTTGGCACCCTTCTTGGGTAGTGGGGCATATTATGTACCACTCTTAAACTGTTTTGTAAAGAATGGTCTAGGGATAAGATCAACTTAACCAGCCTATTTGCTAGAATTGTTGCCAAGATCTTGGCTTCTGGATTGATAAACGATATAGATTGGTTTTCTGAACAATGTTCAGGCGATCGTCCTAATCGGAGTGACCCAGATGATGGTGCAGTGCAGGTCCTTGGTAAGAGATTGGCAGTTCCTCTGATAAAGAACCAGGTACTTCACAAGGAGATATGGTTGCACCACCTAGAGATCTTAGTAGTATTTTGTAAAAGCAGAAGTGCCAGTTACGGCTCCGGCGGAGTCTTGTACCTGAGGGCAGTCCTAAAGGCCACCTCTATTAGCGAGGCAGTGGAGAAGCTTGCCTGACTTATCACCTGCTTAGTAAATGACTGCAGTGTCATTCAAGTCATCTGGGCCAAGTTCTTAAGCTCTAGTTTGCCCGCCTCAGTTCAATGAAGCAATTTTAGTGAGTTTGAGGTGGAAAATTCCTGCTCTAGATCTGCTTCTCTAGTGCAACTGTGGGTACTCCCTCTGCTGTTCGCTGCCTCTTACATACACTATGGCTTTCCCTTGAAGTACGGTTCTGTCGACCTCCCATAGTGAACTTGAGAAAGAGACCATACAGGTTTTTATTTTAAAGTATTCATAAGTCTCTCTAAGAAAGGTGACAAATTCATCATCTAACAGTTACAATGCTACTGTACTACAGGCATCAAACTCCGTGTGCTCCCATGAACGCCGGACTGACAGACCCACTTGTGCCTAAATCTGTCAAGTGCCTATTTTGAAAAGGAATGTTTCAGTTGTTTCCTTAACATTTCGTTATTTTTATGGTGTTTTAGATTGTGGTGTTTCAGTTGCACTTACCAACCTCCATATTGGCTTGATATGCATTTTGATTGAGATTGACTTCATAACGGCCATCAGACTGGGCTGTAGGAAATCAGTTGTGGCTATAGATGGCCATTGCCCTTCTGCTACAGGCATTTAGCAGACTGCAAGGATTAGTCATTGGATCCAATTGAAAGTAGTGTGCGGTCCTTAGTATAGGTTTGTTGTGTGCATGTTTGTTAATATTGAGGCTTATTCTGTTGGGTTGGTTTTTGTACTCTTTTGTATGTATCATATGTTGCTCAAGATGCCTATGTGATGACAGCAGGGGTTACTTCAGGATAGAGGCTTATCCATAGTATAGTGATTAGATGGTGCACATTTGTGCCACTCAATTGGCTTGTAGTATAATGAGATATTTTATGAAATATACCTCACAGGTTCTTTACTTTAGAAATGTTAGTACTTCCTGAGTAATACGGGCACATTGAATAACAGAATATTTGTTGATGTATTTTCATCAAAGGGAACACTAAAAAGCAATTGGCCCATACAAATGTAGAAAAACACCTTTATCAGTTATTTAATTTAGTGACACTCTACCATTCTCTGTTCCATGTATTGTGTGAGGCACCATGTGTGGACTACCCCGTGGTAACATGACACAATGGTGTTATGGTTTAATTTGGTTCAGAGGGATGGTATTACTCTATTAAAAATTAAGCCTGAAATTTGTATCAAGTCATCCAGCTTCTGTAAGAGGATTGTATTGTCTACATTACATTACTATTGCACATCGATCTTTGAAATATTGCACTAACTTTGGTGTCTGCGCCATGTTTATTTTTTCTTTTTAGCTGCAGGGTTGCTTTCAGTTTCTCCTAAGCATGTTACGCTTTATTGATGAGTAGTGAATTAATTTCTGTATGTTTTATTTCTGTGGTTACTTTTTGTATAACATGTTTTTCATATAGGGCTGCAGTTGACTACCGAATGGATTTGATGATTGCTGCTTATTCTCATTAGAGATACTATTGCCAATTCCAGATGGGCTGGAGCTGCTTTCTGTCTAATGAATGCTTTCATGATGTATTTGGTGGGGCTAGTATCTTAATATATTTATTGATACTTGCATATGCCCAACGATCTGAGTTTAGTTTGGAATTTTCTCTTTTTTCTGTTATAGAACTCTTTCATTAATGAAGTGTGCACAAAATTTAATTGGGAGGTTAATTTTGGGTGGTGATGTGGGTTGGGAGAAAGAGAGTGCAAGGGTATTATACATTGCATCAAATATTTTCTGTTTTTTATGGTTTTATACCAAGAGTTCCTCACTGAGATGTTCTGATGTGTCTGGGTTAGTCTGAATTAGTTTTGGTCTTTATTATCAGAGGGCCGTCAACTTCCAAGTACCATTGCTTTTCATTTTTGAGACAAACCTCTCTTACAATAGGTAATGTTTGTGTTGAACAATGTTTAGGTTCATTAATTTCCCCAATCCTTGCTGTAAATTCTCTGATTTACTAGACAATTGAGTGAAATGCTGTTGGATTAATTTTGTCGGTTGGACTTGCACCAATATGTTTGGGTGTGCTATTGATTTTTGGTGTTTGTTTCAGTTTGTAAGGCTGTATTTGACTAGTGATTTGTCTGCCCATGATTTGGGTTGTGCTTTAACAGTGCTCTACCATCTATGAACAGCAGGTTGAGTGACTGCCACCTGAATAGATGACTATCTCAAGGTGCTTTTTGAACCATTATGAGGCTAGATTAAACCTTGTACCTGTGGATTGTCTCAGTTGGGTAACCATAGAATCCTTTTTCTGTGAGAGGTAATTTAAAGCATGGGACTGGGAGACCTGTAAGGTTGAATACTTGCTAAAAGATGTAGGTGTCGTGGGTTGTGACATTCTGAAACTGTGGTGACTAAGGATTTGTTAATTATGCATTTGGTAGTTAGGTGTGTCAGTGTAAGCATGAGGTGGTTTATTGATACAGTTAGGGTGTGGTGTTGCATATATAAATGCTGTTGAAAACCCAGTGTCTACCTTTTGTTTAGAGTTGGAATGTGGTGGACCAGGAACTACTTCTCTTAATGTGTCTTTAGGTTAGATAAACAGGCTACTTTGTAGTGGTAAGGAAATGTTTTGAAATGAATCTGGAGAAATGCTTTTCAATCTTTGCTGTAAGCAGTGAATTGGAATAAGCCACCAAGTTCGGACCGGTAAATTTCAGGCTCTCATTTCAGGCTTTTTTTCTACCAGTTTAAGGAGGTTAGTGATATTATGTCAGCCCTTGACTCACTAAAGTTTGGAGTACTTTCTTGCTGTGCAATAGTAACACTACATAGAACCAACTAAATCAGTAATGTAATCATTGTCTTTCATTGTTTGTCTAGTCTTTAGTACTTCTGTACAGTACATAAAAGCACATGATAGAACAATACACCAATGTTCATTATCTTTATTCTACTCGCCTTCTTTCAAATATTTATTTTTAAACACTTAAAGTTGAGTACTAAGAGCATATCGTCTTTCAAGCAAATAAACCTAATAATTATTTAATTCTAAATGTTAGTTTTAAAAAAAATATCTTTAATGGGTTTTTAGCATACAGCTCTATAACTGAGCATATTCAAATAAAAGCAGTCCGCAATATGCTTATTTTACAATGTCAACTAAGTTTCTATCAATAAAAAAACTGGATATCCCCATAGTAGGGTGGAAGCAAATAGGTGAAGGTAATACCGGCAAACTTGTGTCTAACTTTCAAAAGGCAGTGGTGTATCACATGGTCATTCCCTCTCTCCTCATCTTTTAGTTTGTTCTTTGGAAATGTTCACTGGGAAACTACAGGATGTTATTCTTAAAGTAAAGATCTAAAATATTTATGATGTTTAATGTGTATATATTTCTTCCATGGAGGATAGTCTTGATTTCTGATGTAGCAGCACCTTAACACTTTCAGATCTCCTATGGTCCTGTCAAGTTGGTGAGGAAGAGGTTCTGTTTGGATTCAAAGTCTGATAGCTGATCATTGAGTTTATAAATCATTTATTCAAAGGAAGCAAGGGTGCCCATTGCATTGGCCCAGTTGGCTATAGTTTGTAAGGTTTTTGATTTCCATCTTCTCAGAATACAACATTTTGCTGTCGCCAAGGAGGATGTTGTATGTAACCATGAGTAGATAGTCCTCTACCTTGTCAAAATTATGTAAAATTGCTAAATCCATAGATGGCTGTAAGTAGATTCTTCTGACCTGCTTTTAAAGAATGGCATACCTCACTCCAGAAGGCAGTGATAGGTGGGCAGGTCCAGAAAATGATTATAGTGTCATTTCCCTCCTGTGTGCATTGCCAGCAGTGTGAGGTGGGAGAGAGTTTTGCCTGATATAATTTAAAGGGGGGAGGGGAGCAGTGCCAGTAATGCAGGATCTTAAAATAGCTACATGTCAAAAGTGCTTCATGGAGGTACTTGTGTCATTTAGAGATCTGACCATTCTTCATCTTTAAAGTCCTTTCGGCTTTTCCTCGCCCAGTAGTCCTGTAGGTATTTTTTTTGTCAGTTTGGAGTAAAGCTCACCAATTATCAGATTATATATGTCAGAGATCGGTATGCGCCCCATTTTGTTAGGTAATCGTGTACAATGGATATCGCAGGTGGCTGTAATGATTTGTCAAGTTTCTTGGAGAAACAATTTTTCAATTGTTGGAATTTCCAAGATTGCTCTGCAGGAAAGCTATATTCTTTATGCAGGTCGTTAAATGTTTTCTTCTCCAAAGAGGTGGCAGATTAACGGCTACCCTCAGAAGAGTTTTTAGGCTTTCACAAGTTATAGACTTCTTATTTTTCAGATATCTGATACCGCCCTTCTTTATAGGAGAGGATAGTAGAGAGAAAGCAGAAACATATGCAACCAACTTATGCAGTTAGCTGTATCTCAATGTCCTATTTTACCTCACAATTTAAATAGTGAGCTATTTAAATTGTGAGCGAAACTGCCTAAGGAATCCCCTCACAGACCCGCCTTGAAACAAACTTTAAATGAGGAACCATCTTTAAGTGACTACATATTTTATTCTGTTCAGAAAAGCCTGAGGAAGTTCTACTCTTAAAAACATAAGTTTTGCTAATGAATTGTTCCTTCAGTCTTTACTCACAATTTTTATACTGCCCTGATTTAGCATATAAATAAAGCCTTACAAATGAAGATTTACAAATGATTTTCTCAAGTTAGATCTATTTGTAGAAAATTGGGGGCTCATTTAATAGGAAAAGTAGTATATGATTGATGGTATAGGAAAAATATGTATATATAACAAATTAATTCACAGCATGGTATAGAACATATCTGTGTTAAGACCAGTCACAAAACTGTTCATGGTTTCTGACCTCTGGTCTTTGTTTTTTTGTGCCTTATCGCCTCTTCTGTAATTGGGGAATGCATGGTAGATGTCAAAACCCGGCACATTTTTCAAGTTTGATGGACTTAGAGCATTAGCAAAATGAGCTGTTTAGTTTCTCCATTTTTGATTGCACCAACAGATCTTGCATATTCTATTCTGCAACTGCAGATAATGAAATGCATTACATTAGGAAGTGTTGCAGTTAATAAATCCATGTATAATAAAGGTTCTGGATTTGTTACAATTCATGAAAGTTTTAGTTTTATTTGGAGTGTCTTTGCAGCAAACACACTTATTGCTTCAACAACTCCTAAGGCAAGTCTTTTGATTCCGGTCTTGAAATTTAATTTGTTTGTATCTCTACTTTTAAAAAGGTTACTTTTTGAACTGCTGGAATAGATTTCATCAAGTATTTGTCTTCTTGAAGAATATTCCTTTACGTTGCAAAAAGATTTATATAAATCTGGTGTTATGAACCTTCGTGTTATATTTGTTTGGGTCCACTGTTTTCTTTATTATATTGTTTATATAATTCTTTATTGTGAAAGTCTGTTATTTATTCATTGTTTCACACTGCCAAAATCTTACACCTGCAAATAATATACTAGGAGGTTGTCTGGTTCAGATGGGTGATAGCAGTGTAAAGCTCTCTGTTCCAAGAAAAATAAAATGTTTAGTAATACCTTTTGCATATGTTGTGTGTGTGTGTGTGAATACCGCCACAGTATGTGTTTGTACAATAACAATATTGTAATGTTGATTCGTTTTTTTCATTTGATGGTAAACCAGATGAAAACAATGTAATATAGCCCAATTTTGGTATTATTGGCATAGACTTGGATTGTGCACATTTATCAGTCATTCATGAAGTGTAGTCATCGCTGCCAAGTGGACAATCAGGGAGAAGTGTTGTTTTCAGTACTCTGTCTGGGTTTGGAATATTTAACCTGTGGTGTTATTCCAAACATAATGGCACATTTTGTTTCTCTCATGTCTCATTCCCAGAGAGTGAACTCCTGCACTTTGGTCCCTAAAATTATAGGCTAAACCTGGTAATGCCAATTTAGAAACCTGTAGGCCAGTTTCTAGCAGAGGCTTTCTTCTGGTGAGTAAAGTAGAAAAAAGGCTGCATACCGCTGATCTTTTCTCCGCATAGGCCACCGTTTGTGTGGTATCAAAACAGAATAGAGGCACCAAGATTAAAAGAAAATCAGTTTCTTTCATAAACATTGCATTTGTTTTAAACTTTTTATGTAAAAACAAATCTTTTATATTTTTTGTTGTTTTCCTGCTGCATATCTGTTCGTTTTTAGATTAGCAATTCACTTAATACTTTCACTGCGAAGTGTTTAAAATAACCGGGTTTGCCGATTGTACAATCGTGGTCAAGGAGCCCTTTCTATTTTTGGAACACTTTTGTCTGCTTCCATCATTGTAGAAAATGTACCATGCAGAAACATCTATTATATCTTGGCTTCCACGGGTATGAGGTTTAGATGATTTGTAGAAATCAGGGTTTAGATGTAACGTGTCAAAGGTTGATATTGCAATTGTGCCAAATATTTTGCTTTTCTTTTAAATAGGAACATTTATGACTGGCTCTTGGGCAAGAGCAAATTAATCCTTTGTTTGCTAGTCCTTTAACCTCTATGATTTTATAACTTGGAGTCCACTGCACTGCATTATCTAATTTGCTGTTTGGATGCCTTTATTGTGCATTCTATGTGAATTCATTTCTAGATATCTAAACATATCCACCAATCTAAGTGCTATTTTATATTGCTTACAACTTCTAATATACCAAAATGGCTGTTTAGTCAGGGTGCAGGCATTCAAACATGAGCATTGCTGGGAAAGTTTAAATAGAACATTTTCTGTATTTAACTGACACGTTGAAGGGGTTTTCACTTGTATTATTCATTGTATAATTTATATAACGGCGGGTAAGACCAGATCTCTTAGGAAAATGTATGTTTTCAATATGCCATTTAATTGCTCAGTCTGTATAAATGTTTCATAATTTTGAAGCTATTGTAAACAGTAGTTTGCTAAAATACATCTTGTTTACTTTACTACATTACCATGTGTTCCTTAAACCCATATTACTGCTGCATAATTAGCCTTTAAAATGTGGATTGTTGCAATACCTCTTGTAATGTGCTGTTTGCTGTTTCCATTAAATAGATGGCTATTGGCCCAAATGTTTGTTTTGCTGTTCATTCCAGAATGCAGTTACATCAGTGTTCGTAGAGTGCTATGCATTTAATAAACAATATATTCTAGTTTCCGGAAAAAGCATTCACAAGTTCTGCAAATGCCTGCATCAGTAAATGCGATCCAGTAGTCATTAGTCACTACATGGGTCATGCTTTATAGCTATAGTGTTGCGGCTCACCCCTGTGGTCCACTCACACTGCCAGAATGGGCTAATCTGATATATTTTGAATTGTTAAGAGGCTTTCTGGATCACTAGGCTAAGAGGCTCCGAGTGGCACATCCTACACACACTTACCATGATTACTCATTATAGCTGGATAGAGCCACACCCGATAACCAAAATATGTTTGTACTCCCTAGCCTTTCAACAGTTTGTCCCAATTATCTGGGTTTATTTTTGGTTGTTACTGGCTCTCCAAGTGCCCAAAGTTACATTCATACAGAGGCAAATAATAAAAACAGAAGGATGGGTTTAATAGGAAAAGTTTTCCCGGAACGGAGGGTCTAAATAATGGTTTGCAGTTAAAGCACATGAGTGGGAATTTGTGAGACGTGTAGTGTTAAATCAATAATTATACTAATCCATGATATAATCGGCAAGTGGAAAACTTCAATTGGGTGTTGAAGAAAAGTCTCAGATACAATGTGTGATGGTCTGCAGTTCAGTTGGGAAGAGTGAGGTTATACATTTAGATGAATCCGCCTCATTACCGAATAGGAGTGAGTCAATTTCAATTGTTCAAGGGCAGACCTTCAACGCCCTGATATGATCTACCACATGGGAGTAGCATAATGGTGTTTCAATGCATGTGAGAAGTGGATTAACCAGCAATGTTTGTGGTTGAGTCAGAATTTTAAATCTAAGAAGTAGTAGAGAGCCTTCGAGCTTTAGTGTATTGCTATTACTGGAGTTTAATTCAATAGTGTTGTGACTCGAGATGGAAGCAAATCGAGAACAAGCTGGTGAAGAGTAAGTTGGACTGTGTGCACTATGATTATAGTTTGTGTGATGAAAATCTGTTATCGGACGATTGTTGGAATAATAGCAGTAGCTGTTCAAAGATCAGTGGCTGTGGGCTCCAAGATACTCTGAAAGGGAATAATGAGGATGGCAGAGTGAATTTGTATGGTTCGGAATCTGCTAGGAGTTATGGCACAGCAATGGACTGAATCTGAGTATGTGGGTGAAAGAGAAAAAAATTGTTAGGATTACAAAACTTTAATTGGAGTTGATTGATTAGTTCATGGGAGCTTTAGCTTTATGATCTTGGAATTAGAGTAGTGGTGTTTGGACCGAACAATCTGTTTCCAGTAGTTGTAGCAGAGTACATCGGTTCACAAGCAGCGATAATTTTCAGTAAACCGGTTTGTCATTACAAAGCATTACTCATCCAGAAACCAGCTACCTCTCATATCACTCTGTAACTTTGTGCATGCCTTCGACCCTGTACAGTATTCTGGTGCCTCTTGGCTAGGTTTGTTCTATAGAAACACCACATACAATATAGTGCAGTACATATAACCAATTTGCCTTTCAGTATAAAAAGGGCCCCTCAATAACTGAAAATGTATTTACACCACACAAGCCAAATTGGAAGTGCCATTCTTCCTTTAGAGGGTGGCATTGTGTACAGATGGTGACCAGAACAGCAACATGTTTTGCAATGTGCTAAGCTAAGAAATACCTTGGCATTGGACCAGGGGGTCTTAAGGAAAAATATTTCTTTTTAAATTGATCATGGTACAGGAGGTTGAGGATGGAGAGAATGGATGGGAGATAAAACAAGAGAAGCATTGGAAGTTTGAAGATTCAGGAATGGATAAGAGTAAGTGACAAAATGAGAACATGGAATATGAACAAGAAAGATGAATACTAAGGAGGGAGGAAAGGCGACTCTTCCACCCTTGTAAATAGAATAAAAAAACTACAATTTTATAAATGAATTAATTTGTTTAGTTTGTTTCAACAACCTAGATAATAACTTTCAATGTAGCACAGGTGAAGCCGAATGGTCTCACTTTAATTTGTTGGTACATGCAAACCGCATTTGTACATGCTTCTAAAAGTACATTAAAGTCAGACCTATGTGCTTTGCATTTGCCAGTTTTATCATGGCCTCCTTTCTAGTGGATATTTATAACCTCAGATTCTTCACCGTGTGAATTTTCTCCAGGTATCAGACTGCATCCGGACACTTTACATCAGTACTCCTGTGCGTGGGTTTGTGGTGTCTTGCATCTCCGCGCCGACGTCACCTGCTCCCCAAAGGACGAATGGATCCACATTTATGCGCCACCCGTGCACGCCGATATCCGCTCCTTTCTTTCTAGGCCTTCTAGACAATTTTCAGCAAAATCTTACCAGTGTTCAAAGGAAAATGTAACCCCTAATATAGCAGCTTTCAAGCTGTGTAGGGACTGTTGCAAACAGATTTCTGCGGCAGACCCTCACGAAGTATGCCTATGGTGCCTGGAGTCTGAGCACAATGGGTGTGTAACAACGGCACCCAGATGAATCCGAAGGCCAAACGAGCCCATGAAGTGAAGCTGTATATCACCAAACATTGAAGACTCCAGGCCGTGACTGGTCGAAGTCAAAATGAAGCTCCAGTTCCCGTGGCAGATCATCTCTGTGGTCGAAGTCTAAGCAGGAATCTGCCCCTTTCTGCCACTCTTGAATTCCTGAGAGGGTGCAAGGGCCTCAATTTGTCTCCCGTTGTAGCTCCTGATCTCACTCGGAGCCGATCCCAGTCTAGTCCCTCTGCACCCAGCATTTCTGGGTCTTAGGAATGTTGCAACAAGTTGAGACCTTAGGGGATGCCATGTTGCACATTTTTGGCACTTTACCACTTTCCTATGTCTATGGCATGCCTTCAAGCCCCAAAGATCCACAGAGGCCTCCAGTCGGACTTCTGTTGGCAGGTCCTCCATCTGTGCCCCTTGAACTCACCCCTGGTTCCGCACCGGCCCCAGTGCCAAATTCGGTCCTGGCACCACCTGCTGCCCTAGCTTTCTTTTCTATCGATGCCAGTGCAGATGCCATCTATACAGGAGGAGGATTCGCAACCTATTGTGCTCTTTAACTCGAAACATGACTGAGACCATGCTCTGAGCCAACTGGAGCGCAGCCGGTCACCAACCCTTCTGATACTTGATCCTTACCACGCGGTCGGGCCCACACTGTGCACAATCTTTTTGGCACTGACTTGGATAATGACAGTTTTGATGAGGTGCCAGTAGCCTGGATAGTTCTCTAGACACTGGCCTCATTACTTCTTCATGCCCTTCCACTGAAGAAGGTGCCTCCTCCGTTGTCATTATGTGGAGGGTGGCAGAAGTATTAGACCTCTCCCTTCTATGGAGGTGAAGGCAGAGGTTCTGACAGATGTACTCCAGTCTGGCCAGGCACATGCAACCTCTATTGCCTTTCAACTAAGCCCTCACGGATACCTGGGCAAAACCATGTTTCGGACTGCCAGTCAATAGGCAGGTCACTCATTGCCATGAGTTTGAAGGTGCAACCCTGACTACCTTGCTCAACGTTCCATGCCAGAGAGTTTGATGGTGCAAACATGCACCAGTAAGGTTAATACCACCACTTTCCCTGATTTTGAGTATAACAGAATAGAGACATTTGGCAAGCTCATATTTTCCTCCATGAGTCTTGCGCTGTGGTCAGTCCACGCTAGCCCCCTCTTGAGCCGCTAGTCCTATGCCCGATTGGACACCATGGCCCAAGTCTTACCAACAGTTCCGGACTACCTATGGGCGTCCCTGGCTCAGGCTATCCAGGATGGCGATGACGCAGCTAAATTTGTAATTTGCTCAGGCTTGTGCATGACCGGCTACTTAGGTCTGGCTATGTTTACTAGTGTGGCACTCTACCACCACACCTGGATGTGATCTTTGAGCTTCTGCCGGAATAGCCATACATTTCTGATGGACATGCCATTTGATGGCGAGGAAGTGTAATCTGCCCTTGGACGTTTTAAAGAAAGTAGGCCCACAGCAGGTTCCTTGGGGCTGTCTGCCCTATCAAGACAGTCCATGAGCAGTTTTGCCTTTTTCGGGGCTACTGTAAGGGTTTCCAATACCACCAATGTCAGACCATGCCGTCAGCCCAACAGGTCTCCCAGCCCTTTCGAGACTGAGACCCCCGTTTACAAAGAGAACACCCAAGGGCAACAAGCAACTTTGTCCCTTCCCCCTCCAGTATCTGCAGGCAAAAAAACACTTATTGAGTCCTTTCCGGGACACACCCATTGTGTCGGAGGCAGGATGTGCTGTTTCCTCCAAGGGTGGCAAACCATCACCTCAGACAAGTGTTTTCTCCAAATTGTACATCAAGACTACACCCTGCCATTTCTTTCCACCCCACTGCACATTCTAATACAATCAGCGAGCTGATAGAGCACCATCTGTCCGTTTTGCAGCAGGAAGAGCAAGTCCTTTTGGCGAAAGGGGCCATAAAGAGGATTACAGCATTGGAAGTAGGAGCTGGGTGTTATTCCCAGTACTGCCTGTTGCTGAAGGATGACTGAGTCTTCGTCCTATTTTAAATCTGTTCCCGCTTCATGCCTTCCTTCCGAAGGACAAATTCAAGATGCTCACAGCCCAGGTCATGCCTGCCGCAGAACCCGGAGACTGGCTGGTGGTGTTGGACCTGCAGGACGCTTATCTTTATATCCCCATCCAGCAGGCCCACAGGCACTATAGTGGGATTTCTCCCACTGCTCATCTCTCTTGACTATAATAATATACCCGCATGACTCCTATCATTCATCCCAACACTTATGAATAGTTAGCTGCAGCTGGTGTTCCCCGGTTTGTTTGAAAGAGCTTAATAGCTTTTACAAATGTTTTATCATGCATATGCAAGGTCATGTTACAGGCGCCACAGAAACATCCAGAAAATCAACCAGAATATGCATCAAGCAACCGGCATAGATGTCCTCAAAGTGAACCTTCCGGAAGACAGCCCTCATCAAATTAATCCCCTGCACCTGTTCCTTGCTGTAAGCAATTAGAATGTGACCTTTGTGAACATTCTAAAGCACCTTCTAATAGGCAGCCTCATCAAGTTAATTATCTGCACCTGTTCCTTGTTACAAGCTATTAGAATGTGACCTTTATGAACATTCTAAACTTGTCTTATTTAAAGACCATCCACACTCCTCCCCTAAACTTAGCCTCTTCACCTGCCCCTTACATGTGTCCCGGCTGCCAGGACTCTGTCTTGCCAGCTCCCTTGATCCCCCCGCTTCAACCTCACCTCAAAGAACGTCCTGCATTAGTCTTGCACCTGGAATGAAAAAGAAAAAACAAGAAGAAAAGGAGAGACGCATTAACAGACTTGATGTTACTACGCGCTGGGCTCAGTCGCTACATCATGCTGCAAACAAAGGTAACTTGTACATACTGTTGGCTGGGCTCTGCCGGAGAGGACTTGGTTGAAACTAACCCTGTCAAAATTTGCTTGTGGGTTTGATGCTGAAATCCTACTCGCTACAGTTTCAAAAATGTTGTTAAAGGAGCCTCGATGGACAATCTAAATGAAAACAAAACTAAAGGTTGGTTGAGATTTGGAAAGTTTTTGTGAGGTGATACCCATAGCGTCGTGGTAGTTGTAGTTCAGTTTTTCACACAAAGTTCATAATATTTTTCAGCTAATGCCATCTTTCGAATTTGTGTCTCTAAACCCCAGTGTTTCGGGATTCCTCTCATCAGTAGAGAATGTTTACAGGTTGCTGGACATGCTGCCAATTTTCTCAGGTATAATCCCACTCAGTGTGCAGGCGTTCCAAAGCTCGTCAGCTTGGGGGCGGCTCACGAGAGCCTTTTATCGGTGAAAGGGGGTAGGAACGCACTGCTTGCATGTAACAGCGCCATTACCCCATTGCGTCTTGGTAGTTGTAGTTCAGTTTTTCACACAAAGTTCATATTTTTCAGCTAATGCCGTCTTTCGAAATCTTATCTCTAGACACCAACATGCTGGAGTCACACCTAGCTCCGCAGTCGTTCCCTTTTTTCTGAGCCATTCTGTATATGGTACGGTTTTATGCCTTTTCCCTGGAGGAGAGAGCAGGTGGCTGAACCACCAGGCAGTTTCTCTGATGTTGAACCACCTGGTGGAATCTTTAAGCGTACCACAAATGACAGTTACACCAAGAGGTGGTGCAGGGCAACTTTCATCAATGGGGAGAACCCTGGCTTAATCTTTTTGCCCATGCTGATAATGTACAATGTCAGCATTTATGTTTGTGGGAGTTCCCACGAAGGCCTTCTCTCAAAGACTCATTCTGCCTATCATGGCGACCGCTGCATCTCCTGCCCAAGTTCTGAAGAAGATCTGAAAGGCCTAGGCCCAAGACATCCTTGTGGCCCTGGATGGGGCCAGAAGAATGTGGTACACAGACCTACTGGACATGATCATCTTTCTGCTGATGAAGCTGCCATTTTGGGAGAATCTTGTGTCACAAGCAAGGTAATGTACTGCACCTGAGCCTTTGCAATCTGCATATCCATGCATGGAGATTGATTGGCAGCAGTTGAGCTCATTTGACCTTCCTCGTGAGGTCATTGATATCATCCCTTTACAAAATCTTTATAAGCCTGCTGTTGGGACAAATTTGTGGGCTAGTGCTGCATCTGTAAAACTGTCCCACCACAAGCCAAGTTGTCTAAAGTTTTGTATGTTTTGTCCCTGGTGCAGCAAGGACTTGCTGTGGACACTGTTAAAGTCTATTTGTCTGCTCTTTTGGCTTTTTTATGGTTACATACTCGGACTTCTCAACACTTGTTTCTGCCAACACCCCTAGTGATGCCTCTGTGAGACTTAAACTTAGTTGTCACTTTTTTGATGTGCACCCGTTTTGAGCTACTGCACAATTGTCTATCAAGGCTTCTGATGTAGAAATCTGTTTTATCATAGAAATGAAATGAAATGAAAAAAGCTTTTATAAAGCGCATGGCTACCCGGAAGCATCCCAGCGCTGCGGAGGTGACTAAAGGGCAGATGGGATTACGGGAATAGCCAAGTCTTCAGATGTTTACGAAATATCAGGTGGTTAGTTTCCTTGCGGATAGTAAGAGGAAGGGAGTTCCAGAGTTTGGAGGCGTTATAGGAAAAAAGGCGGCCACCTGTTCGTGCCCTCTTGATTCTTGGGGTGTCAGCTAGAAAGAGATCATCAGAGCGTAATTTTCTATTGGCTTTATACGGTTTTATCAGGTTTTTTAGAATAGGAGGACCCTTGCCCTGGAAAATTTTGTGCGTGATGCAAAGGGCCTTAAAGTGAATTCTTTCCTGTATCGGGAGCCAGTGTAGTGATCTCAGGGCAGGCTTGGCAGAGCATCGGTTTTTTGTGCCTGTGAGAAGTCTTGCTGCCGAATTCTGAACCACCTGTAACTTAGTGATAACTGATTTGGAAGCCCCCAGATAGAGGGCATTGCCGTAGTCTAATCTAGATAGGATAAGCGCCTGAATTATGAGCTTTCTGGAGGGGCAGGGTAGGAGAGGCAGTATTTTCCGCAAGGTTCGGAGCAGACCATAACAAGCAGCGGCAGTTTTCCTTGCTTGGGTTCTGAAAGTAAGGTCCTGGTCGAGCCAGACACCCAAGCTCTTTATCTCTTTTTTTGGCAAAGGAGCTGGTCCCATACAGGTCGGCCACAGCGTGTTGGGGTAGAATATTGATTGATCACCCAGCAGTAAGAGCTCCGTTTTTTCGCCATTGAGTTTGAGGTGTGCTCTATTCATCCAACAAGTGACTTCTTTAAGACAGGAGCACAGGTCCACCGAGGACTGTTCCACCTGATTCAGTGTTACAATTAATTGGGTGTCATCCGCGTAGGTGACCATTTTAATTCCAAATGGGGTTACAATTTCTGCCAATGGGGACATGTATACATTGAAAAGTGTAGGGCTCAAAGATGAGCCCTGGGGAACCCCACAGTAGAGTGGTACTGGTTGGGACCTGGTGTTGCCTTCGAATACTTGAAAGGTTCTATTTTCCAGGAATGATTTCAGCCAGGCTAAAGCCGGGCCTGTCACTCCTACTTTTTTGAGGCGGTGTACCAGAGTGCAATGGTTCACCGTGTCGAAGGCTGCACTTAAGTCCAGGAGGATAATAGTAACGGATCCCCCGGAGTCAAGAATCTTTCTGGCCTCCTCCACTACCGCTATTATTCCAGTCTCCGTACCCTGGCCAGGGCGGAAACCCGTCTGAGAAGAGTGGAGAAGTCCAGAGGACTCAAGGTGAGCAGAAAGTTGGCAGTTTACATATTTTTCTGCCACCTTGCTAATTCCAGGTAATAGCCATAACATTGACTAGGCATGTGAGCGAGCTGCAGGTTCTTTGTCATCTCACTTTATACAACATTCTTCTGTTGAGGACTCAAGCGTCCTTTCTGCCAAAAGTGGTCACTCCATTTCATGTTGGGCAGGATATGACCCTTTAGCATCCTTTGCACCACCTCATTTCTGTAAGGAGGAAGAGAGACCCCATTATTTGAACCCTGAGAGGACCGTAAGCTTCTATATAGATAGCGCCAAAAACCATTGTGTGGGATTCCCTGGTGAATAAGAAGGGCAAGGCAGTGCATAAATGGACCATCCCCAGATGAATTGTTGTCTGCGTAAAGATCTATACACTGGCAAAGAAGCAACCTCTACTTGACAGGTGGCTACATGTACTTTGGTACATACGTTCATGCAGCACTATCGCCTCATCAGTCTGGTCCGTCATGAAGGGCATTTTGTCCACTCGGTCCTGCAGGACTTTTTCATCTGAGCAAGTTTACAGACCCACAATCCGGGGAGGTACTGCTTTATTATCTATTCACAAGGTGAGAAATCTGTGGTTAGAAGTATCCATCAGAAGAATAATTTACTTAACCTTCGTTACCACTCTTTCTGGCGAATACTCTCTCTAACCGCAGATTCCTTACCTCTGTTCTGTGAATTAGACTCTTTTCCATCTAAAAATGTCACAGTCTAGAGATATACACACTGTGCATGCCAATCTGCCAGTAAGCTCTGCGTCTGTGAGCAAGGACAGCCTAAGAAAGCAACTGATGTCAACGCTCGTAGTGGCACTTATATGGGTCTCTACTTTTCACCTGAGAAGCGTAACTGAGCAGAGCTGCACAATGACACCTATCAGTGCACAGGTGTACTGCTTTAAAGTTTCCATACCCAGTCTGCTGTCTGGGGAATAATCACTAGATGAGGAATATGCGCTTGAGGTATCCGCCAGAAAGAGTTTTGCCAAATGTATGTTACTTGTTCTTCAGTGTTGAAAAGGAGTATATTTCTGGCCCCTTTTGCCCTCACTCAGCAACGCCTCGGATGTTGGGCAATGTGAGTCATGCAAATATATGAAGGAGCAGAAGTTGGTGTTGTGTGTCACTAAGCTTCATAAGGGGAAGTGGGAGGAAGTAGCAAGACACCATCTTCATCGGCTGAGCAGCCTAGGCCAAATGACTTCATTCCCATGTCCGGCAATTTCTCATTTTGCTCCACTGATGTGAGTGGTGGCAGGTGGAGCTGGGATTACCTCATGCCAGGGGTAGCATTCACTTATATGCAGGAAAGTTGGTTCAGGGAAAGCTTCCAGCTTCTCCCTCCTTATCAGAGAAAGGCTGCCTTACTCCACATCCCAGGGGCCCTCATATTTTAATTTTCTTTTTTTTATTGATTTTAATATGATTACGAACAACATAAATTGCAGTACAATACAGGAGGGCAAACCACCCGCCCAAACAGGCAACGAGATACGGTAATCCAGCGTGCCTAGACAGGCATGTATAACACCATGTGGAGAAAGTCATAAAACAGTAACTCCGTAAACATAAGACAATTAATCATTGTGGTGTCCGTACAGGGTTTGCAGCGATATAACACATAGTCAATATCTCAGTGACAGCATGCTAATTTAACAATACAATTACATCACAGGTCTTCAGCGGCATCAGTGTGCAGCCATTCCGCCACTGGGTCCCAGATATCCCGTGGGCGTGACCTAGTAGGCATAAGTTCCCAGTAACACTCCAGCTGCGCCCTGCAGTATGTCACATCCCGGACCCACTCCTTTACAAGTTGAGGGGGAGACAGCTCCCCAGTGCAAAGCCACCTGTCTTTTTGCTAATAATAACATTGCCGGCAGCTTTCTAGACTTTGGCGGCACACTTAAAATGACACCTAGCAGTGCCACCATCGGAGTGCAAGGGAGCTCCTGCCCAGTTATAGTCTTTATATGGTGCAATACTGACAGCCAATAATTTGACATGGGCCTACACTGCCAGGCTAAATGGAGAAAGGTGGCTTGGGAGGACCCGCACCGCCAGCAGTTGGCATCTGAGCGCAAACCCATTCTATGCAGTTGTGTGGGGGTGCGGTATAACCAGTGGAGATATTTGAAGTGGATGAGCCTGAGGCGATAATTGGGGGATAGTCGCTCTAACTGTCTGCAACCAAAGTTCCATTGCTCATCAGTGATGCTCTCCCCAAAGTCCTCTTCCCAGGCCCTACGGGATGGTGGAACAATAACCCGGAAAGTCCTGTTGTGTTATGGTGTAGATTCGGGAGGTAAGTTTACGGTTCGGTTCCACTGACAGTATGTTTTCGAGTGCTGGCAATGTGGGGGGCGGGTCAGGGAATGTCTTAAATTTGCTGTTGCAAGCGGCACGAATCTGATAGTAAAGTAACATGTCAAGCGCAGTGTGCGGGGCAGGACCACACATTTGTTGTAACGTTAAAAAGCTATCGTCGGGGTTCAAATCTTTGACAAGATGAAGGTTGTGAACCTGCGCATGTTCCTGCGCCCTGGCATCCATCAGTGGGGGCAGCAGTGGATTATTAGGCAGTGGCATAGATGGCGCATAAAGTATTTCCATGTGTGCCCTTTTACAGAGGCCTCCCCAAGCCCACCGCATGGTTTCAACTGTGTCCACTTCATCCCGGGGGACGTTTGTAGGTGTGATAGAGCACTGTACTTGGGGGAAGAGGCGCTACCCTATCGGTCTCTATCGCCACATGCAGCTGAAAAGGTGTAGGATGCACCCAAAAATGTAAAAATTGCACCTGTGCGCTGTACGTATATAGTGTGAAATCCGGGGCTGCCAGCCCACCCTGTGCCTGAGGTAATGTTAACACCTCCCAGGATATTCTGGGTTGTTTCCCCGCCCAGACCAACTCTATCATAAGTGAGCGTATGCGCTTGAGAAATTGCATTGTGAGGGGGATAGGAATATTAGTAAATAAATACAGTAATTTGGGCAGGAAAATCATTTTTGCCACTGCTATGCGACCCGCCAACGAGAGGGGGAGAGACTTCCACCTCTTCACTCTGTCCTCTATCCAATCCGCCACTCTGCCGTAATTCGCCGTCCATATATCCTGCATGTTGCTGCTAATCCATATACTTAAATATCGCGTCGGGCCAGTGATCCAAGCTATCGGATAGTCGGTGTCGAATTGCTGAGTCTCAGGCGTTAGTGGAACAATTACGGATTTACTCTAGTTGACCACTACACCGGACAGTCCCCTTGTCCAGCGTCATAGGAGTTCCCTTGTCATAGGACCAAAATTCTTTTTAGGATCTGTCATATACAATGTGATATTGTCGGCTTACATTGAAACCGTAAGTCCTCTGGTTGTGAACCCTATCCCTCTGTCAGTGTGGTGCTCGCATGTGCGGGCTGCTAGGGGCTCCGTTACTATTGCGAACAGCAACGGCGATAGGGGGCAACCTTGTCTGGTGCCCTGTGTGATGGGTATAGGGTCAGAGACCAAGCCATTTACTCTCAGGCGCGCCGTGGGGAGGGTATAGAGGAGTTTGATTTGCTGAATAAAAAGCAGCTAAGCCCTAGTCTGTGTAGCAACGGGAACAGGAACCCCCACTCCAGGGAGTCGAACGCCTTAGTGGCGTCGAGGTGCCGCAATGGCTGAAACATGTGGGGCTAAATAGTGCAATAGACCGAACAGCGTCCGGAGGTTATGAGAAGTTGACCGTCCCGGTATAAAGCCGGATTGATCCGGTCTGACTATCAGTGGGAGCAACGGCTGGAGTCTGGTGGCTAAGAGTTTGGCGAAAATGTTCGCATCCAAGTTAATCAGGGAGAGGGGGTGGTAAGAGTCACATTGGAAGGGATCTTTATCTGGCTTTAACAATGTGATGATGATGGCCTCACGCATGGATCCGGGAAGAGTTCCCAGCTGCAGTGCCTCCTGATAAACCTCTAACAAGCGGGGAGCGAGCAGTTCCGAATATTAATAATAATAATACGGACACTTGTAAAGCACGACAGCTACCTCAAACAGAGGTGTCCCGGCGCTAAAGAGGCCAGTAGTGCAGCAGAAGATGGACAAAAAAAACCAGGTCTCCGGGCCCTAGTCCGCCACAAAGAGCCAGGTTTTAACCATTTTCCTGAAAAGGGTCTCAGTTTCTATGGTGTGGAAGTTACTGGGCAGAGAATTCCACAGTTTTGCTGCTCCAAGCATAAAAGATCTGCCCCCCATGCGCGACTTCTTGAAACGGGGAATACAAAGTAAAAATTGTGAATTGGACCTCAAGGATCTAGACTGCTTATATCCACGTAATCTTTGTTTTAGATAGTTAGGGCATTTTCCATGCATGGCTCGGAAAGCCAGTGTCAGGGCCTTAAATTCAATTCTCTTGGCTACTGGGAGCCAGTGAAGTGCTTTTAGATGCGGAGAGACAGGTTCACGAAAAGGTACTCGCCTGATCAGCCTCGCAGCTGCATTCTGCACCATCTGTAGGCGCTTGATCAAATACTTTGGTTAGCCCAGATAGAGGCCATTTGCATAGTCTAGCCTGGATGTCACTAAGGCATGTACTATGCTTTTCCGGCACTCCTCTGGCAGCAGGTGCAGGAATTTCTTCAAATCCCTCAGTTTCCAAAAGCAGGTAGCTGTCACCTGACGTATCTGTGCCAAGAGTGAGAGGTCAGCCTCCCACTTCACTCCTAGATTTTTTTATACAATCTGCAGGGGAGGGGGAGGGCCCATTTCTGTAGGCCACCAGAGGACCGGAGCAGGGGGTGGCTCTTTCCCCGAAGAACAGCACCTCTGTCTTTCCCGCATTGAGCTTGAGTTTATTGCTGTTCATCCACAGCTCAATATCTCTTGAGCATCCCCTGAAACTCTTGAAAGCGGCCTCGGTCTGCTCTTTAAATGTGAAGACCAACTGGGTGTCATCCGCGTAGGAGATCGCTTTGATCCCCCAATTGGCTATCAGGGAGAACAACGGGGCCAAGTACAGTTTGAACAGGAGGGGGCTCAAAGCTGACCCCTGGGGGACTCCGCACCAGAGCTGTTTTGGTTTAGACAGAAATGGTTGGAGAGCAACCTTCTGTGTGCGATTACCCAAATAGGATTTCAGCCAGGCCATAACCGTGCCACCAATGCCCAGTTCCTGCAGTCTCCCGGACAGCAGAGTATGGTCAACAGTGTCAAATGCTGCCGACAGATCCAGGAGCACCAACATCGTGGATGCCCCTGAATCAGCCGCCTGTCTAACCAGCTCAGCCACCTCCAAGAGAGCTGTCTCCGTACTAAAACCTGCCCTAAAACCAGATTGGGTGTCATGTAGGAGGCCCTCCCTTTCAATAAAACTGGTCAGCTGCCACTGCACCAGTTTTTCCAGCATCTTTGCCGGAGCTGGTAGCAAAGAGATGGGCCTATAATTGGTCAGATCCCCTGGATCCCCACTTGGTTTTTTCCTCAGCGGGAGGAGAGTGGCATGTTTCCAGATGTCTGGAAAGATGCCGGATGTCAGGGAGGCGTTGCAGATGCACGTCAGAGTGTGCGACAGGGAATGAGCCATCACCTTCCATAATTTAGGGGGGCAAGGATCATCAGGTGCCCCTGATTTACATTTCAGAATTTCAGCCAAGGCATCCTGTTGTGAAATAGTAGTAAACTCTATAAGAGACGGTTCAGTATCTTGTGCTTCCCTCTTGTCACATTTCTCCGTCTCCACCGAGACAGAGAATGATTTATATACTTCCCGAATTTGTGTCAAAGAAGGCGGAGATATTTTCACACAGAGCAAGAGAAGGCTCCACCGTGGTCTCTATGACTCTGGGTTTAAGGAAGGAGTGGACCACTTTAAACACCTCCTTAGTAGCATTGTCTGCCTTATAGATGCAGTCGGTCAGGTACTCCCTCCTAGCTACCCTTATCAGGCTGTGAAATTCTTTCAGAGCCGTTCTATAGGTGACCTTGGCGTAACTATACGTGACCTATATTCTTTATAAAATGTGCCCATCAAGCCGTCCGCGCCCGGCGCCTTGTCTGCGGGCAGACTGCTTATAACCCGACGCACATCCTCTACAGTGAACGGGATGTCTAAATACTCCCGGTGTGCCCTGCTCAGCCATAGTAGTGCTATGGAGTCAAAGTAGTCACCCAATACAGAATCCGGTGGGCTAGAACGAGATGTATACAGTTGTGCATAGAAAGTTTTCATGGTGTCTAGAATGTCTGGTGAAGTATGCACCAAATCCCCAGTGGATGTGGCCAAGGCTGCCACAAACGAGTAAGCTCTAGGTGGGCGCAGTAGATTCGCAAGCGTTTTGCCTGGCCTATCCCCTTCGCCGTAGCGTCGCGCAGTGGCATGCTTTTGGAGGAAGTTAGTTTCACGTAATGCCTCATCTTGAAATTCCGTGAGCTTGCTGCGGATGTGCCCCAATGTTGTGGAGGATGGTGTGGTGCAGTATTGTGTTTCCAGGGTGCGTAATTCTGTCACTAGCTTATCTAGACTCCCACGGATGGCGCGGAGTACCCCAGACTGTCCGGCTATACAAGCCCCCCGTATTACCACTTTAAATGCCTCCCAGAGCACGCCAGTGGTGTCCACCGACCCTGTATTGTGTTCAAAATATTCGCTAATTTGTGCCCTGAGTCTTTCTCGGAAAGCCGCATCAAGCAGTGCGTTCGGGGGAAGGCGCCACATGAACGGCTGCCTATACGGTTTGGGTACTGTGAGAAACAAAATTACCGGGGCATGGTCTGATAATGTACGTGCGTGATGTGCAGCTGCTGTGACCCAAGTGTGTAAGTCCCTGGAAGTAAGCCAAAAGTCTATCCTGGACCATGCCAGATGCTGCTGTGTGATGCATGTGCCTTCTCGAGCATGCGGATGAAATACCCGCCATGTGTCAAGCAAGTGGTAATCCGAGATCAGACCCCTGAGAACTGTAGCCGCCTGTGGATGGTGAGTGCGCGATGTTCCAGTCCTGTCAGCTAACAGAGACAATACAGTGTTGAAATCTCTCTTTCCACCCCCCCACCCCCACATTCGGACCATACACGTTTGCAATGACAACTTGTTGCTGAAACAATTTCGCCAGAAGTAACAAAAATCTACCTTCTTGGTCACTAACCACCTTCAACGTTTGCCAGGGGATACCCTTTTTTATCAGTGTCGCCACCCCTCGTGAGTAATTGGAGTAGCTGAATTTGTGCACTTCACTCCATCTGCCAGATAATAGCCTGGATCTGGCAGATTCCCTGAGGTGGGTCTCCTGTAGCAGGCAGATATCAACAGCATGTCTAATGAGATATGACTGTACCAGACGGGACTTGCGGTGGTCGTTAAGACCACGCACGTTCCAGGTAATGCAAGTTAGCTTGGACATTGGTGGAAAAAGATGCGAGGATGTTGAACGCCAAAAGTGAAGCGACTACGGTGTTGCAATATACTATGTTGTAGCCACGTGCCCACCCACACGAAGTCTGCCTGAAGTGTGGTAACCCTGCCAGACTCCAACATCCGCAGCTCTGAACAGGGAGATCGTCGCGGATGGAGTAGCGTGTACCTCAGCGAAGAACATTGAGCACACCCCGCGCCTCTTAATAATCTGGCGGAGTATGTGGTATCTCTCTGACAAGAACGGATGACGCTGGCCACAGGGGTTATCATCGACATTAAGCTTGATATGTACTGCACTAAACAACAAAGAACAGAAACAGCCCCCACCAACCCCCCAATCAAAACATCCCGCTGCAAAATTGACCCTGGGGGTCCAGGACTAAAGGGAATCATCCCACAGGGGGCGTGGAGTTGCCGGCGAACTGCCCTGTCGCAGAACAACAGGGTGGCCGAGTACAATTATTACTACCAGATTACTACGTAGTTAGACAATAGGAACATCAATACAACTTGTTGCTGCGGGCTATGTACCGCACACCTGGGACACAAACCACCATGTACAGCGCTTTAGTTGTTGTCACTCAGCTGGCTGCTCGGTGATGACGCAGCCGCCGAATCCCTCTTTTGCTGCTTTCTCGCCGTCTGCTTGGCAAACTTCAAAGCGGCACTGGCCTCCGTGAAAATCAATGGTTTGCCCCCAGTATGTACCCGAAGCTTCGCAGGGTATAACATGGCATATTTTGTGCCGGACTTCTGGAAGAGTTTCTTGGCTGGGATGAATTCACATCCTGCGGCTTGGACCGCTTGTGTGAAGTCCGGGTAGAAAGCAATACTGTTGCCCTGGTGTTGTATTTCCCCCGGGCCAGCCTTAAGACAGTGTCTCTGTAGTTCAGTAGACGGGCCAGTATCGGCCACGGCTGTGTGCCAGGGGGGGGGGCCTAGGGCCTAAAGTGCGGTGAGCCCTTTCCACCAGGAACATCTCCGACAGACCAGAGCCAAACAGTTCTCGAAGCAGACCGTCGATGTACTGTTCCATGTTTGTTATATTCGTTGATTCCGGAATGCCCGTGATGCGGACATTATTCCGTCTCGACCTCGCTTCAAGGTCTTCGTTGCGAGCCTTAATCACGTCTAGTATCTTGTCCATACGAAGTAGGTGCTCGTGTGTTTCAACTTGACGATCATCTGAATCCGAAACCCTGGTTTCTAAAGTGTCAATGCGGGATTCATGTTTGTCTACCCTTTGCGAAACATGATCCATTCGCAGCGCCAGGGAGTCCAGCTTAGAGTCTATCGCACGCAGGCTGACCTTTACCTCCCTCAGCATGGTTTTGATATCGTCCTCCTGCTCGGGCTCTAGCTGCATTTCGGGCACCATGGTGATCGTTGTCGACCCCATATCTTGCAGCCTTGTGGTGAGTTTTTCGAAGTTGATCTTGGCCTGTTTATTGTCCGGTGGACCCATGGCAGCACCACAGACACGGCGCACACTCCAATACGTGAAGGCACTGGTTGTAACTCCCCCAGGCAGCCCGAGCACTCCGGGGACCGAAGCAGGGATTCCGGCCCACGGGCAGCTACCGGCGCTATGTTCGCCACAGTCGTCGCTCTAACAAATGCAGCTCAAAAGCCCTTGCGCCTTATCTTCGCTAGCTGGTGAGATCAGGGTAGCTGTGTTCATTAATCCAGGGATCAATATTCAGGCAATGGGCGGTGGTCCTCCAACGGCCGCGGCGACACCGCGGGGCATGCAGTCACCGCGCGGTTTCCAGATGGGGAATGCTCCCGGAGCCTCCCAGACCCACCACTCCCGTGGCGCAAGGCCTGACACAATTTGTCACAAAACAGCGAAAGAGTAGCTGACGTGTGCGCCGCACTAGGAAGCGCGATGATCCCTCAACATGGGTACACTTAGTCCACCATTCCAAGCAGAGCCAGAAAGGGGTGCAGGAGATAATGTTCACAACCAGTATAGCCGCAGTCCTGAGCAAATGTAGGGTGGGCTTACAATGCAGGTCGAGATAGGCCAAGGAGATCGGTGGGAGCGGCGCACAACATGAACCTCCCACGTGCAGCCGGGCTGCCTGGGGCCCCCCAAGATATTACGAGCCGTCACTGTAGGTGCCCACCTCGCGGTCAGCAGAACCAGGTGTGCTTGTCGTGGGTAGCCCGCTCCCTGTGCAGTGCCAGATAACTTCAATTCACACGCTGATTAATTGCACCCCACAGCAGGGGGGGGAGGGAGCGGGAGCGGCGGATGCAATCGGCCCACTTTTTGTTTGCCGTCTGAGGTCCAGGGTTGAGTGGCGCTATCTGGTTGGCAAAGCAGTGTTCCAACGGAGACCCCTTCTCACTCCGGTCGGGGCCTCCGGATATTTGAGCACAGTACCTTGTCACGAGTCCCGTTCAGCCCAGCTGGATGTCTTCAGACCCGGCACGCACACCGCCCCAGGCCAACCAACCGAGCACAGCCCAGATTGTCAGGGGGGGGGGCGGCGCCCCGGGATCCCGCAGGCAGCACTCCCTGCAAGCTGCGTTTGTGGGCCAGCGTGGCAGCGCCTCTCGGCTGTGGGGTCCTGCGTAGCAGCGGCCTCGCGCATCTCCTCCGGGGATCTCGGCAGTCCTCCGGGCCGCTCCCACCGCCAGATGGTGTCTCAATGCAGCTTCGCGCGCTCACACCGGCGCCCTCGGCCATCTCACCTTGTCGCAGCAGCTCCGGCAGTTGCATTCAGAGCCGACAGCCCCCATCACAGGTATGGCGGCGCAGCGAGTTCTCCTCTGCTCGCCAGTCCCTCGGGCTTCCGCAGCGCAGCTCAGGCCGCAAAACCACGTTGTCCGCCACCCACCGTAAGGGATGGCACACCGCAAGGCTGAACACTGCAAAGTGTGCCGCGTTGCCTACGGAAGTCGTTTTACACTGTTAGAAGTGTGGATGAGTGGTAGAAATGCAGGATAACTGCCGGATAATGCACTCTGCCGGCAGAGCCACTTCACCCACCAAGCGGCCATCTTGCTGCTCGGCTCGGCCATGCCCCCCCTCCCAGGGGCCCTCATAAATAGCAGCCTTCTTAGAATGTGTTTTCATGACCTTCATTGGAAAGCACCATTTTAAAATACAACAATTTATACTTATAACTGTACATCGTTCCTATCACCAGGGTGCATGCCCAATAAGCAGCCTCTTACCAGCAGTTACTTTGATCCGTATAAACACGCCACAGCTGCAAAGCACTAGAAAGGTAGCTCTCTGTGTTGCCATTGTCTGTCACTGCTTCCTGCATAGGAGCCACAAAGGTTTTCAGCTGCAATATTGGAAATTAAGTATTTTTGTTTTGCCAGCCACCTCTGCAAACTCTACAACTGCACAATACTCCTGTGAGCTGGCACAAAATTTGAAGTGCATGTCAAAAATGGAGTTGCTTAAAGGGGCTTGACCCTAAGCCACTCAGCTGGGAGTCAAAGTGGATCCCAAGTACTTCATTGTGAGTGCCATCAGCACAAGCTGCTGTTGTTACTCCTCTCCAGTTGCTGAAGGGACTTCACCTCAGCTCCGCGCCTGTCCTCCTACCTCAGTGGTCACTCTGCTCAAGGTCTACAAGCTGCTGTGGCTTCACCATCTTCAGCTTAGCTTCCTGCCTTCCCGAGTGTTCCTGCTGCCTCTCAGGTTACATTCTAAATGTAAACTTCAGGCTTAACGCTCTGTACATTGCAGGGGCAGTGCTTGCAGTTGTTAAAATTAATCTGCCTGCTTGATCCAATTGCATGTGTGTGCGCTTTTGGCAAAACTCATTCCATTCACCCAGAGCCTTTAACAGTACCTCTAACCGAAGAAGGCTGCTGCATCATCATGTTCATGTGACAACAATCTTGGATGAGGGGATTCTTTTTACATGCCCATGGGGTTAGCCTGACAGTGGTTTTTCTATGCATTGCTTGTGAGTGGGCTCATTTTTGCGTTTTGCATGTATTATATGTAGGGCTCCCGGTTTTATGGTATTTTTTTTTTTTTTTTACATTTCCGTCTGTATTTATCCATATTTATTTTGGGTTTTGTGGAAAATGAAGCTGAAATTAGTATACCTCCACATTTATTTAACCTATAAATATGCACTTATGCTTGAGTGCCTGCCAGGTTACAATGATGTGAACACCCGCAGAAGATAAATCAATGCATTTATATGAAAATATGCAAATTTCAGTGTCAACCTTGTGCATATCTACTGCTGTTAAAGCCTCTTTACTAAAATTCCTTTCTTTTTTAACCCTCTTACCTCTCAATCCACACAGCTATTGGCCTGGCAGTCATGACAGAAAATGTAAATAAAAAAATGTAAATCCGTATTTGTAAAGCGCGAGCTACTCACCCTTGCGGGTCTCAAGGCGCTGGGGGCCGTCGTGGAAATTAAGTGAGCTATTGCCCAGAGTCACATGGTGCTGAGCTGAGCTGCCGCCGGAGCCGGGGATCGAACCATGAGCCCTGTGCTCTGAAGTCAGCTGCCCTGGCCGCTGCACCACACCTCTCCACACAGTATTTAGAATCACTCAAAAAGCAACCCAATTTCCGTTTTTATCCACATTTAAAAATAAATACAGACAAGAAAGTAAATGTTTTCTGTCTGTATTTATCTGAAAAACGGAAAACAGGGAGCCTTAATTATGTGTGTGCATGTATGTATGTGTGTGTAAATATATATATATATATATATATATATATATATGTGTGTGTGTATATGTGTGTGTGTGTGTGTGTGTGTGTATATATATATATATATATGTGTGTGTGTGTATATGTGTATGTATATGCACTCAATCAATCCTCTTTCACCATTGGTCTGTTGATATCTCTCAAATAAAAATCCCTCCCACCGCAGACCAGTTCACTCCAGCCATTGGATGTTTTCACTTTGGATTGTTGTACCAGCACTATTTTTATGCAGAAAACACTCCTCTCAACTCAAAGACAAAGCTTTCACCCACCAAGCATAAACAGCCAAAATAAGTTATCTCAATGTACTTCTACTTGCCAGTGAATAAACGTTCCTCCAAATAGTAAGGAGTGATCACAAACTTTTTGTTACAAAATCAAGAAATGTATTGAAATCTGTAATTTTGACTCCTTACCATCAACCAGCTTTGGCGAATAATCCTATAGAGAACAAGCACAAATTATTAAAATAGAAGAGGTTTGTGTGCAAATTTCTATACTAAAGCCATACCCACTCAGCTTCATGCAGGTGATTTGAAGCAGTTGCTTCTGACTTGATCTGGACATCTATTAACAACAAGTCGTACTGCAGCTTCATCAAAATATTTCAATGCTTTTGCCATTGACTTGTGGGGGACACCTAGTAATGACTAGTGGAACTGCAGACTTATGTAAGAATTTTAATTCTTTTGTGGCCGACTCGATAGGGACATCTAGTAATGACCAGAGAAACTGCAACTTCATGCAAGTATTTCACAGCTTTTGACTACAAAATGACACCTAGTAACCACTTGTGGACCTGCACCTTCACAAAGAATATCAATGCATTTGACTTGACGGACACCTAGTAACGACTGGTGGAACTGAAGCACCATGAAAGAATTTCAGTGCTTTTACATTTGACTTGAGGGGCACCTGGTAGCCTCTAGTGGGACTGCAACTTAATGTAAGAATTTCAAAAAGGGCACCTAGTAATGACTTGTGGAACTGCATCTTCAACAAAGAATATAAATGCTCAATAAGGCCTTGAAGAACCGCAGCTGTGGGCAGGAATTATAAAGGTTTAGCATTTGACTCGAAGGGGACCTCTAGTAACTACTTGAGAAATAGCAGGTTAGAATATATATATATATACATACACATATACATACACTCTCGCGCTCACTCTCTCTCGCGCTCACTCTCTCTCGCTCACTCTCTCGCGCTCACGCTCTCTTGCGCTCACGCTCTCTTGCGCTCTCTTGCTCGCTCGCTCTCTCTTGCTTGCTCTCTCTCTCTTGCTCTCTCTCTCTCTTGCTCTCTCTCTTGATCTCTCACCAATCTATAGTTAGTACCTAGTTTACATAGAAAAAGCATTTTTTGTTTTGCTAATAACTTTGGCTCGGTTTGACAAATCTTTACGAAGTTTTCAAAAGTAGTTTGCTACTCACTTTAGCTGCTGCGTAGAAAGTGTCGGGGTGATCCTTGAACCGAGGGCCGAGAAAAAGGGGGGGGACCTAAAATGCGGTTTCCCCATAGGGAATTTGAACACGATTACAGCCTGAAACGCTGCACGGAATTGCACCAAATTTGGCAGAAAGCTAAACTTTGTTCCAGAATGAGTGCTTTGTGATTTGGTGTAAATCTGTTCAGTTGTTTTGAAGTTATTAAAGGAAAAATATGTAGATATCTAGGGATGTGAATCCTCGACAGATCTCATGGGGAGTTCTGATTGGCTGCCAACACTTTAACCAGGAAGTGTTGGCAGCCATCTTGGGACTCTGACTCGCCCGAGTACCAAGAAAAAACTATAACAAAACAATGAGGGGGCAGGGTAGGAATACCCTGATCCCCTAGACCTGGTGGTGGGGGTCCACATGGACCCCACCGGGATCCCAAAATGTTTTTTTCCTTTCAAATTTGTCACAAAATTGTGGAGGATCTGCGAAAAATTGAAGAAAAAACAAGTGCGCTTGTTTTTCTAACGCCTCCTGGGTGTTCCAGGTCCCGGGGGTAATAGCTTTTATGTTAAGGGGGAGGGGGACGCTCACTGACCCCCTCCCCAGGCCAATTTCGGCCCAGTAAACTCCTACTCTGGGGCCCGGCCTTAATGGAAAATGGGAGGGAGGCCAAACAGCCCCCCTCCCGGGCCGATTTCCCCCCAGGGAACTGCCACCCCCCACCCCGGCACAGCCATTAAAAATAAAAGGGGAGGGGGCAGTGCGTGCCCCCCTACCTGGGCCGCAATTGGCCCTGGGGACCCCATCCCACAGGGCCTAGCCGTGCATTGCAAAGTGGCAATGCTTGTTTTTCTAACGCCTCCTGGGTGCTCCAGGTCCCGGGGGTAATGGCTTTTATGTTAAGGGGGAGGGGGACGCTCACTGACCCCCTCCCCAGGCCAATTTCGGCCCAGTAAACTCCTACTCTGGGGCCCGGCCTTAATGGAGAATGGGAGGGAGGCCAAACAGCCCCCCTCCCGGGTCGATTTCCCCCCAGGGAACTGCCACCCCCGCACAGCCATTAAAAATAAAAGGGGAGGGGCAGAGCGTGCCCCCCCCCAACCTGGGCCGCAATTGGCCCTGGGGACCCCACCCCCCAGGGCCTAGCCGTGCATTGCAAAGTGGCAACACGTTAACCTTCCCAGGGGGGGGACCCCATCCCCCAGAGCCGGGTTCCAGCTATGTGCCTGGGTGCCCACCACCAGGACAAAGCGGTTTCCCTGCCCACACTAGTGCGGGCAGGGAAACCTCTGTTTGCTCTCGCTTACGGGAGCAATTTAAAGTTACTGCCAAGCGTGAGCAAACAGTAAGTCTGCTCCCAGTGGGCGGTAGTAGGAAAAATGCTCCCACCTGTTGTGAGCAGAATTTATGTGTTTTTCTTCCCGCTGTGAAATGAGCAAGGAAACAGATGAAAAAATAGCTCCCGCATGCAGGGAGCAGCATTTTTTACTGCTCCCTGTGTGCGGGAGCATTGCGGGCTTCTGCTGGAGGCGGGGTGCCGGCTGGGGCTGCGGAGGCATTTGGCTCACCCGGGGCCCCCAACAAAGAGGTAGTGAGTGCCCTGGGTAGGCTCCAGGGCACCCAACATTGACTGGCTGTGGGATGGGGCCCCCAGAGCTGGGTAGGGGGGCTGCGTCCCCATTTACTATATGGATTGTCCCCGTGGGATGGGGGGTCCCTCTGCCCTGTTAAGTATTGAAAAGGCCCCGGGCAGTAGGGTCCCCGGGCTGATCCCAGCTTGGGTAGAGGGGCCGTGAGGCTCCCCTCCCCTATTAATAATTGTCTAAGCCCCGGGTCCAAATTGGTCTGGGGAGGGGGGCCACAGATCCTCCTCCCCATTATTTTTTTATGGTTGGGCCCTGGGAGATGGGGTCCCCGGGGCAGAAATCGGTCCAGGGAGGGGGGGGCTGCCTGCTCCCTGCCCATTTACTGTCCCCATGGGATGGGGTCCCCTGGGCCGTAATGAGCTCAGGAGTGAAGCTGCATGCTCCGTTCCCGGGTTGCCAGCATGTAGAGGGTTGGCTGCAGGCCTTGCAACCAACACCTTTTCTAACATTTGTCATCTGATCTATAATCCTGTTTTTAAAGTGGGTGTACTATTTATCAGTGAACAAGCCTCTACACTGACACATGTCCCCTGCTGATGTATGTGTATGGTAATGCTTTGCAACAGTCTAAGCTGTTCATGAGACTTCTCAGTGATGGCTGAGTTTAGTTTTGTTTTATGACATACTGACCAATTTCCTTAGACCTCACTCCTTTGTGATGAATGACTGTAGTAGTAGACTGCAGTAAATTCATCTGTTCACTAAGGCCTTTCTCTTGGGTGATGGCTCGGTGTAGTAGACATTTACAACAGACTGACACCTCTGCCCACACTTTTTTTCAGGATGAAGAATAATTTTACTAGTGGTTTGTGACACAGTGGCCTGTCCGCTAAGACCTCTCTACTGGTTGAATGTTGAAGTGGTTTGTGTAAATCTGACATTTGCACTAAAATCTCTTTCTAGGTTCATCAATGGTTGTGTTGTGGTTTGCAATAAACTAGCCTATATGGTTAGACATTTAACTTTGGTCATTAGTGTTTAGAGTAGTGGTTCAAAAGAGACAGGACTATCCGCTGAGAACTGTCTCTTTAGGTGATAAGTGAGTGTAGTAGTTGATAAGGTTACAGTGAGCTCTATGCTGTATGCTTTAAATGGTATTTTTAAAAGTATATTGAAGATTACTTTGCTGGGTGATTTTTTAATTTGTTTTATTTATAAAGTTTTATAAAGCGCAAACATGACCAAAATGTTGGTGTCAGAGCGCTGTACAACCTAATAAATCGCATTAAATATACAAGGAGCAAAATATAGAAAATACAGCCTGAAAAGATAATACAAAGAGACATAGTGAAAACACCAGCAAAGAAATCAAATTGGCATGGATAGTCGCCTCGGATAGGAAGGACATTATTCAGCAGTCTCATTTTTACTTCGTTTTTTAAAAGAACGAATGAAGGGATGATCCTGATCTCTGGGGCAAGAGAGTTCCAAATTCTTGGGGCAATTCCAGAGAAAGATCTCTTATAGATTTTTTTGGGTGAAATTTTGGGGGTTTCAGCAGTAGGGACCATGTACTACGAGAAGCTCTATATTCCTTCCGGATAGCACCAGTTTCTGAGCCAGGTAGCGAGGAGTGTTGTGGTGGATGGATTTGTATGTCATGCATGCTATTTTTAGGTGGATCCTAGATTCATAAGGTAGCCAGTTCAGAGAGTGGAGGGCTGGGGTGATGTGATCATTTTTCTTTACGCCTGTGATGAGCCGTGCAGCAGCATGGAGGGTAGCCCTCAACGGTGCTAGTTTTATTTTCAGTAGGCCAACAAGGGTAGCATTCCCATAGTCAAGTTTGGAGATCACAAGAGCCTGAACCGCCATCTTGAGATCTGCATTGGGCAGGAAAGACTTTAGTTTTCTTAAGATGTGGAGATGGAAATTGGCCGCTCTGGTTGGGGAGCTGATGTGATTCATCATGGAGAGGTTGTCTAGTGTTATTCCTAGGGATTTTGCTGAATCAACAATATGTGGGGTACAGTTCAAGGCGGTGAGTAGTGGGAGCCAGTCTTTGATGTTAGAGGTGGTGTTGGGAGGCGAGATTAATAGGAATTCAGTTTTGAGGGCGTTAAGTTTGTGGTGGTTAAGTGTTAACCAGTGTTGAGTTTTGTTCAAGATGTTATTGAGAGTGCTGATGTAGTTAGGAGAGGTAATCTTCATGTACAATTGCGTATCAGGGTACATATGGTAGGAGATTTTGGAGTGTTTGAGGATTTCAGTCAGGGGTTCCATGTAAAGATTAAACAGGGTGGGCGAAAGTGAAGAACCTTGGGGAACGCCGATAGTGACCGGTGTCTGATCGGATAAGTCATGATTGATTAGGACTCATTGAGATCTGTTTTGTAGGAATGAGCAGAACCATTTTAAGACAGTACCAGAGAGACCCATCCTAAGTTCTAAGAGGTTCAGGAGGGTTTAATGTTTGACTGTGTCAAACGCTGATGATAGGTCAAGAAGGATTAAAAGACAGGATTCATTATGATCGAGAAAGCGTAAAGCATCGTCGATAATGTGGACCATGGCGGTTTCAGTACTGTGACCTGGTCTGAAACCAGATTGGCAGTGGTCGAGGAGTTGGTGCTGGTCAATGTGATTGCAGAGTTGTTGATGAACACATTTTTCCAGGAGCTTGGCTAAGGTTGGTATGCTCGAAATGGGGCGAAAATTGTTGGGATCAGAGAGGTTCGCGTCTGGCTTTTTTTAGTATAGGTGTGACTTGTCCACTTTTTAGACATTCCGGCATGGTGCCTTGCGTAAGAGAGGCGTTGATAATTCTGGTCCATAGGGGTATCAGGAGGTGTGAAGTTTCCTTGAGGAATTTGGAGGGGAGAGGGTCATTGAAGTGGTTGGAAAGTTTAGTGGAAAACAGTAGTTTTGTGATGTCATCAGTGATGTCATTTGAGATGTCATCAGTGATGTCACTGACCATGGCACGAGTGATGTAATATGTAAGGTCATAAGCAGTGCATTGCGGGGGCGTAAGTTCTAGTAAGCTCGGGTAACTTTAACTGATGAATTTCTGTGGTTTTGTGCGTGTAAAATCTGAGCCCAACTATAACGTTCCTGTAACCTTTGGTTTTTTCCAGTGAATTTTAAAGGTAATTTTAATTCTATTTCCTAACCATAATATCTCTGTAAACTAGTTTTTTCAGTAAATTTCTACAGTTTCTATTTCCAAACTGTAACATCCCTGAAACTGTTGTTTTTTGTGTGAATTTCACTGTTTATTTTTTATATAAATTGTACTGGAATTCACCTATAAGTTCAATTTAGTAATATACATTTTTACAAGTTTATAAATACATTTTATTCACACATTTATTCTTAATACATTTTAAAAGTAACATTTAACAAATTAAGGTAACTTATGTAGTCTTTCTATAAATGCAATACACCAAGTTCCACGGAACCACCACTGATTTGAGAAGGGAGCCCATATGAGTACTCTTTGGTTACTAGTTCCTGTGACGAAATCACGATTGATCCACGGATTTTTTCTTCCCAGAGAGCCGCGCGCAGCAGCGCAAAGGAAAACCGCACTCCAGGGTTTAGAAGAAGAAAGTTTTAATGGACTGACTGGTTTCGACCAGTGCGGTCTTTGTCAGAGTCACTATAATATACAGGCCCCACAAATTTTAACATTTTATCAGAGAAACCATATCCAAACATTAATATCTGTGTTTCACAACAGGTTTATTTTACGAGTTTGGTGAATCCGCAGATCCGCCGGGATGCTACTGTGGATTCGCAGCGATTCCAGGAACCCCCCCAAACTCGATTTCTCATTGGATACAGTAAGTCTCCACCCATCCACATAACAAACCACACCCTAAATCAGTTATTTGAGCTTCACATCTCCCTGGAGTTGGACTAAAAGCCATAGCTCGGTTTTTTGGCTTTAAAATCAGGATGTCTTCTGCTGAAGATAGAAGAGAAGGGGAAGAGTAGGACAAAGAAGAAGACGACTTACCACCTCCAAAGATGTCCTCTGACTTTTGGAAATATTTCTCCATCCCTTCAGGAGAAAAGAAATATCTTGCAAAAATTGTCCAAGGCAATATATGCAGCAAAAAACTGTCAAGCGCTATGGGGAAGAAGTATTCACATGGCACATCCTCCATGTGGAAACATCTGAAATCCATACATACAAGGATGTATGACAGGATGATGAGGGAGAGGGAGGATAGATGGTGCATCATCATCAACAGCTGGACCATCTGTGAGACCCTTATCACCCAACCAGATGGTTACCATCCCCACTATTTCACCAAAACTGAAAGACATGGTGACTTATTGTGGCAAATGCCAGTTGCACTAAAAATGTTATCTGTTGCCCAGTTTATCGTTGCTGTCAACAAGCATAATTGTTAATTTTTTTTGCACCTCTCCATTCCACCTTCCATTTCTTTTTAAACACAAGTAGATATCTGAAAAGCACATATAGAATATATTTAACTTTACATTATATAGTATTGGATTACATACTATAAGCACGTGAGTAGCCAAGTAAGTGTATGTCAGTGTGTAAGAGGCTGTTTAAGTGGCTTAGTATGGGTGTACAAATGTGTATATGAGTGGCTATACAGCTGGGTGACTGGATGTGTAAGTAGCTGTGTGGGTGTGTTAATGACTGTGTGGGTGTCTAAATGTGTTGTAAGTGGCTGTATGGATTGGTAACTGGCTGTGTTTTTGGGTGTATAGGTGAGTGTGTGTGCAAGTGGCTCTGTTAGTGGTGGATACATAAGTGCTGTGTGGGTGAGTGGATGTGTAAGTGCCTCTCGCTGTCTGACTGGGTGTGTGAGTAGCTGTAGGGTTTTATAAATAGGTATGTGAGTGGCTGTATGGGTCAGTGACTGGGTGTATAACTTGGTGTATGGGAGTGTAGGGGTGTGTGTGTGTGTAACTGACTGAGTTCTGGGTACATGAATGGCTGTATAAGTGTGTGAGTGGGAGTGACAGTGCCTGCATGGGTATGTGAATGACTATGTAAGTGGATGTATAGGTGAGTAAATGGGTATGTGAATGGTTTTATCGGTGTGTGACTGAGTGTCAGTCACTGTCTGGCTATATCAGTGCAGGGTACATTTTGTGGGACTGTAACTGGGTGTGTAGGTGCCTGCCTGAATGTGTGAGTGGGTGCAAAATACATACTATTAAATTACATACTGTAAGCAAGCACCCACATCTAATTTCAAACACATTAATTAGCACTGGCTTAATAAAATAACTATTTTCAGTATAGCAACTACTTTTCCTTTTTTGCTGCTCACTATATTTTTAGTTAATGTTTTCATCTAATCTCCCTTCTATTTTGCCTTTTAATGTAGTGTCTAGAAGCTACACATTTTCTTACAGCTTATATATGCTCAGTTTTTGTTTTTTTAAATATACTTTTTTATAGTACAACTGAATGAACATACCTGTAAATGCGCTTTGCTGTTGTCCAACTTTTTTTTAACACCTGTTAATATCTCTTTTCCACTTCAAATCTCAAGTCAGAAATATGGTAATCCTCCTCTACTCTCAGTACAAAAGTACCAATATTTTCTTCCCTTCCCACTGTGCTTTCACTCATAATCCTGTACTCTGCAAATCACAGATTTGCTTTCATCTTTTATTTTCGTTATACCACTTATAAATGTCACTATTTTTTAACCCTTTCCTATGAAGAAGCCCAATTTGGTAGTTTTTTTTTTACAAATCTGCTGATCCACCCTGGGGCTCAGCACTGCCGTCTGTGTGGTCTGCAGCGGATCCACACGAAAGTCCTAAAAAGCTTACAACAATCTGCTGTTAATGCTTTTCATTTATATTTCAATTTGTAAAATATTATCTATTACAATACATCAATCAATCAGGGAATTGTAAGCGCGCTACTGACCCGTGAGGGTCTCAAGGCGATGAGGGGCTGGGGGGGGTCCGCAGATCTGTTTAGCCGAAGAGCCAGGTCTTAAGGGTCTTCCTGAAGGTGTTCAGGGAGGGGGCGCGTCTGATGTCTGTCGGTAGCTCGTTCCAGGTCTTGGCTGCAATGTGAGAGAAGGATCTTCCGCCTGCTCTGGCTCTGTGGATAAATACATACACTCTCTACTGAGCAGTTTTTGTATACCAGTCTGCTATTCAGTTTCACACTGCAGTATCTTTTGTTCCCTCTCCCCACACTCTTTTAGCTCCATTTCCATAGTAACCATGTTCGGAATAGTCTCTGCCTACTAGTAGGTCAAACGTTCACGAGCCTTTCCCTCAACAGCATACTAGCTTCACATTAACTGTAGCAGGTGTGGTTGACTGTAACAGCTAATCACAGTTAGTTAGTAGTTTTCTTAAAGTCACTACCTAAATTTAGTTCCCTGCACATCTACACCATCCAATCAAATATGTTCCTTTATATTTCACTTGCTGACCTCCATTGTAACTGCTTTTCATCTTCAAAGCTGCCTCATTCTGCTGCAGCCTTTTCCAGTGTGCTACTCCTGCTTGTCTCCAAAATGGTAAGTCTGGATTCTGGGCCATAGTTTTGTGCTTTGGGCCAGAGAGCTTGCTAGACAGAGTGGTATTGATGGTAATCTAGTTTTTCCTAATGTAGACATTACTTGGGTTGGCCAGAGAGGTTTAAAGTGGCATCAATTGCTGCCTTTGGTTTAAAGCATTGCAGATTGTAAACATCCAGACCTCGTGGTTGTGCACTGTGTTGGCAATAACCTAGTCACAATTATTGGGTAGGACTGGAAATCCTAATTAAGGATACATTTGCTAAATTAATGTCTTTTTACCCACATACTGATTGGTGTTCTTCAATATTTGCCAAGACAGAAGTAGAAGTGGTCAACCCAATTTTGTTCGTAGATGGAGAAAACCAGGAGGCATGCCAATAAAGCGGTTTCTACATTTCTCAGAGACCACAACATGGGCTCTATATAACATAACTTATGCTTCGACATGGACAGAATATATCAAAAGACAGAGTCCATTTCACGGACACAGGCAACAGGGTGTTTCTCAACAACTTAAAAGACTGCAGGCTGTTCTGTTTAATTATCATCTACACACCATAAACACAAAAGTTCTTTACAGAGCCAATTCTTTTCCCAAACACGGTTTCTTTTTAAGTCCTTTTTTCTTATTTCTCACTCTGATCCGCACTTCCACCGTGGATCCTCGGCCAAATAAGGGGGTCTGCCGGCTATGTTGCAGGTGGATCTGCCACGGATCCGCAGATATGTTCCCAACCAAAAGCCCATATTCAATACAAAACAAGAACACATTTAATACAAACATATCCTATTACAATGTATATCACCGCTTGTGTGTGAGTAGCTGTGTAATTAACTGTGTGGGTGTTTGAGCGGCCGAGGCAATTTTCGCATAAGTGTAAATTTACCGCACTTGCCACATAATCCATCATCTGCAGCATAATCTGCTGATTTTAACAAAAACATTTTTGTTTCTAGCTCAAACGGTGCAAAAGTTAGTAAAAACACAGCAGCATGGGTTGCCGTGCAGGGCAAGGCCCTATGGAAAAGTTGATCGGTCACTTTTCTGTAGCTTTTTGCTAAATTTGGGTGTTCTGCTGGTACTAATGAGGTGCAACTAATGCCCAGACAGTGTTAACAAGTTAAAAAAATTACAAAATAATAAATTAATACTATCACAAAATGTGCTGCATAATTTGCCTTCTCTTGCTGCATAATTTACTCAACCCTGCTGCATAATTTGACCCTCTCCTGCAGCATAATTCCAGTGGCCCTGGCAATATGGATATGTGAGTGGGTGTGTTCGTGGCTGCGAGAGTGACTGTGTGGGTGTGTGAGTAGCTGTCTAGTGCCTGTGTGGGTGTGATAGTAGTTTTCTGGATCTGTGCATTGGCGTGTAAGTGGCTGTATCGGTGTGTGAGTGGGTGTATGGGTATGTAAGTGGTTCTGTGACTGGGTGTGTAACTGGCTGTGTGGGTCTGTAGATGGCTGTATAAGTGGCTGTATATGTGTGTTAGTGGTTGTGTGGGTGTGTAACGATGTGTGAGTATGTGATTGGGTGTGTTAGTGCTTGTGTGTGTCTGTGTATGGGAGAGTGGGTCTCTGGCTCTGTAAGTGTGTGTGTGAGTAGCTGTATTAGTGTGTAAATGGGTGTGCGAGTAGTTTTCTGGGTCCCTGAATGGGTGTGTGACTGGGTGTGTGGTTGTGTGAGTGGATGTGTAAGTGGCTGTGTAGGTCTGTGAGTAGGTGTGTGACTGGCTGTATGAGTGTACATGGGTGTGTGAGTGCCTGTGTGAGTCTTTGAGTGGATGTATCAGTGGTTCTCTGAGTCTGTAAGTGAATGTGTGAGTGGCTGTATGAGTGTGTAAATGGGTGTGTGAGTGGTTTCTGGTTCTGTGACTGGTTGTGTGAGTGGCTGTATGGGTGTGTGCGTGGCTGTGCCGGTCTATAAGTGGGAGTGGTTCTCTGGGTCTCTGATTGATGTATCAATGACTGGTGTAAAATTGTAAAAAGAGGGCACCGAAGCCTACTATAGGGACTACTAAAGACTCGAAGTACCAGCATGCAACATTGTGTTATCAAGTGCCGAATGATGGTGAAATAAAAGACGTGCTGGAAAGGTGCCTTCTTTGATTTCCTGTGCCTCTCATGTATGCCTGTGAACAAGGAGCATCACGGCTCCGAAACGCGTAAGGCAGAATCAATCTACCCGAGGGAAGGGAAGCCGCTGAGCAGTTACTGGGACTGAATTTCGAGTGCACTTCGAAGCGCTGGTCCTTTGAAGTAAAAAATGATGTGCGGCAGGCTACTGTCGCGAAGTTGCACCACCCGGATTAGGGGCCTCGGAGACACCTGAACTGTGCAAAGTCTCCGGCTGTGGAATTCAGTTGGCTTCACCGTCGACAGACCTTCGCCCTGGGGGGCCCACTGGAGGGCTGTTTTAAAATATTAAGTAATTATCGCATGGGGATGCGCAGGACCCACTATGGTGTAAAATTGTAAAAAGAGGGCACCGAAGCCTACTATAGGGACTACTAAAGACTCGAAGTACCAGCATGCAACATTGTGTTATCAAGTGCCGAATGATGGTGAAATAAAAGACGTGCTGGAAAGGTGCCTTCTTTGATTTCCTGTGCCTCTCCTGTATGCCTGTGAACAAGGAGCATCACGGCTCCGAAACGCGTAAGCCAGAATCAATCTACCCGAGGGAAGGGAAGCCGCTGAGCAGTTACTGGGACTGAATTTCGAGTGCACTTCGAAGCGCTGGTCCTTTGAAGTAAAAAATATATATATATATATATATATATAAAAATCCACGTCGAGGCTCTATTTTCGGCATCCGGCGCTCTCATGACGGTGCGTTGTGGAGACGGCGGAGCCCAGCCGTTATAAAATTCCCAACAGTATTCCTTTACAGAACAATTCCACACGCACTCACTGGCAATTGCTGTAAACTTTCTTGATTTTATTAAGGCAGCAAAATATCCAACAAGTTACAACGCAACGCGTTTCAGTCTGGCCTCAGACCTTTCTCACGGGTAACCAATGCTAGTGTCAAGACTTGTATTTGAATTAACCCATGATGTTACATCACATCCTGGTTACAGCAATTGCCAGTGAGTGCGTGTGGAATTGTTCTGTAAAGGAATACTGTTGGGAATTTTATAACGGCTGGGCTCCGCCGTCTCCACAACGCACCATCATGAGAGCGCCGGATGCCGAAAATAGAGCCTCGATGTGGATTTAAGTAAAGAATCGGCATCGGTGAACGCCGGTCGTAATTCATGCAAGAGGAGAGTTCGCACTGAAGCCGAAAGGAGGGGGACGCTGAAACCGGAGCCGGAGGGCAGCGGTAAAAGCAGGAACCAGCTGAGTAGGTGAGTGCGTTAAACAATCAAAGTGAAAAACCTGCTGAAAACACTTTTTCAATACTAAGACCGGTTGATCTCCTTAAGTACAAAAGGACTGTTTAAAGTATAGAGGCATTAACAAATGTGCCCCAGACTATCTCTGAAGGGAAAAAAAGAACGGCAAAGGTACGAACTCTGGGGAGACTGGTAATTTGCATTTACAAGAGTGAAAATTCGGGAACATTGAAAAGGGCAAGCAATGGCAACTCCGACAAGCACAAGTATGGAAAAAAGGGAGGCTAAAAGGAATGAAATAATAGATACTTTTTTTTGAAGAACAGGGAGGAGGAGGTTCAGGCAATGGAGCACAATCCACTCCACGGAACATGGATGTCAAAAATAAACTATGAATGTGGGAAAGATTGTCCAAAAAAGAAATTAACAAATGGTGGGAGGTCACCTCACTTAAAAAATATTTGGAAGTCAAAAGAGTACCCAGGGGACTACGCATAAACTTAATGCCGAATCACCAAGACACCAGTAATGACCTTCTACATGAATGGGGTGATTACATCCTTAAATCGTCTATGGGTCTCATGGAAATTCTAATTAAACACATCACAATTGCGTTAGAGAGAACAACTGCACAGCTGAAAGAATTGGAAAAAGAACTGGAAAAAATCGAATACTGTTGGGAAAACTATATATATATATATATATATATATATATATATAAATATATATATGAAACGGCTCCAAAGAAAAGAATAGTACAGGAGACGGCACTCCGTGGAGACGGAAATGTTCTTTATTTGCAGGTGTCATGTAGACAGACAAACGTCTACGCGTTTCGGCTGAGACAGCCTTGTTCATAAAGTTTTTGTGTTCCCACAGGGAATGTTAAATTAAGTTACAAAATAAACAATGGACATAGAAAGTGGCATTTCAGTGCAATACCACTCCAATTAAACGGAAAGGATCGGCCATCTTGTAACATATTGGCTTGACACAAAAGTATACTGTTTTAAATTGCACAGACATTTCTGATTACATATAGTCATCAGCTTTTGTGAAATGAGAGGTAATTTTGTCATATCAAAACAATTCAAATATTGTCTTTTCCCACAATGCCAACTTATGAAAATGTAAGCAAAATAAACCAGACCGACTTCTGATATTGCCCAATTGGGCTTAGTCCAATATAAATATCTGTTGTACAAATCACAAATTCAAACAGTGTGAAAAACGACACAAAATAGACATACTAATTATATGGCCCAAAATGGCCTACTCCAATATACACAGATGGTCCGAAAAATCACATATTTAGATTCAAATTCAAAAAGACCCCTGAAATTGTGGGTATACCGCCCCATTGGGCAACCATTATATATATGCAGGTGGTTCAAACAAATTATCTCGTTTGTTGCAGGAATGTCCAAATTGGAATATGGGTGAACTAATAACAAAAATAATGTGACCACATATCATAAACTGACAAAATGATATAGTCGATGTAGCCCCATTGGGCAGCACCCATGAAATCATAAGTCCGGGAGAGTGATAATGGCAATAGGATAGATGAGACAGTATTGCCAGAACTAAAGATGATATCAAGTGTAAAAATCAAAAATTGAAAAAAAATAGATATCCTAGCTCTTTTGCAGTCTCCCCACGATATTCACCCTGGACAACCTAGAACAAAAGTAAATAGATGTATTATTAATACATTTCCCTGGGAACAGTAAACACATTGAAAATCATTAAAGTCATGATATTGAGATACATGCAAGCTTATAAAGACAGCATTGAAGGAAACTAGATGTCTCTGCATGTTAACAGGGAGTAACATCAAATGTTCAAAACCACTGCATTAAAGAAATCTATATATATATATATATATATATATATATATTTCACCAAATATCATCTGTTGACTTGAATCTGCATTTTCCTAGCACAGCATACAGCAATGGGTGTTTTTCCTACAGTTGAGGATTTAGAGGACAAAAAAGCAGAAAGGTGGGAAGGCAAACTAAATGCCACTTTGACAGAACTTATGGGGATGCTTCTAGAATTTGCTGATGATCAGAGAGAGGTTCTATTGAAGGAGATTGAGGAGATCAAAAAGGAACTGCAGGATTTAAATAGTCCAAAGAATACCATTAAAAATTTTGAAATACTGGACAATGTAATGCATAAGTATCAAGTGGAGCTACAAGAAAAAAAGGGTATCACATTCTTAAGAGACTATAGATATGGGAGGTTTTATACATATGCTAGGAAGTTTGATGGAACAGTTCGAAAAGACGAGAATAATAGGAATACTGGAAATAAGAACATAACCTTGAGTGAAGCATCAAGCACAGGGCTGAGTAGCAGAGAATCAGACATAGATAGACCCAGCACTTCTGAGCAAAATGCGGGGGAAAAGTATTCTTTTTGTAAGGGAAATAAGGAGAATATACAGATTACAAATTCACACAGTGGGAAGGGACCTGGAGCAGGACAGAAAAGAGGGAGCAAAGGAGGGGGTACTAGTTCCCTCCGCAGGAGGCAGAAACAAAGGAGTAAGGACCAGATTACAACCACAGAAGGAGACAGAACAGAAGAAGTAGAAAATCTAGTAGTTAATCTTTCGCATAGAATCCTTACAGATACTGAAAAAAGTGCCCTAAATAGGGGGCTCAGTTTTGCTCCTACAAACAGGTGGTTTGGGTGCGAAGATTGATGTTAATCGATTTGTGAGGAAATTGAAATTGAAGAAATATTTTTTTTAACAAATCGAAGAGTAATGAGACCGTTCACATCAGGGAAGATTACCTATGGAATTGCATATAGAAACAGATCATTGTGTAACTAGCAATTTAAAACTAAAGTCGAAATTTACCCCACCTATGAAGGCGGACAATGTAATGGATATCTTTACCAATCTAGTTATGCGTGATTTTGATAGATATGTACCTAGCAAACATGTTTATAATTTGAATAAAGATGAATTCAAAGCACAAAATGTTTTACTTGGTGATAAATCCATCATTATCAGTCAAGCAGACAAGGGTGGAAATGTGGTAATATTGAATCATTGTGATTACCACGGTGGAGCTCTATGTCAATTAAGAGATCATTCACCTATGAAAAAGTTGCAATTTCCCAATGGGAAAAATCTAAAGATCAGATTAAGAAGAAACTCCTGTTCTTTATGGACAAACAACTTCTAGATGTAGAGGAATTCAACTATCTTTGGGTGGAGAATGCTAAAATGTCCATTACTCATTTCTTACCTAAAATACATAAGGGTGGCAGAATTCCACCAGGCTGACCAATAATCTCGGGAATTGGGAGTCAAACAGAACATATCTCAGAATATGTTGACATGTATCTGGCAACTTTTGTCAGAACACTACCCTCCTATATTAAAGACACAAAAGATTTCCTAAGACAAGTCAGGGATATCGACTGTGGAATGAAGACATGTGTATGGTAACTATGGATGTAAACAGTCTATACATCAGCATACAACATGTAAAAGGAATTGAAGCAGTCAAATACTTTCTGTACACTAGATCGGCATGCTACTTGCAACACTCAAATATGGTTTTGGAATTGGTTGAGCTACTACTCAACAATAACTTTTTTCTATATAGGAAGGATCTTCTTAACCAGATTAGAGGGACAGCCATGGGATCCAGGTTTGCTCCCTCATATGCTAATCTTTTCATGTGCCTGTTTGAGAGGGAGCATGCCTGGAAAATGAAGGACTTATTTGATGAGAATGAAACATACTGGGGTCGGTACATAGTAGGCATTTTTATGATTGGGAAAGGAAGTGAAGAAACACTCAAATCATTCCATACTTACTGTAATAACAATCAATACACTATTACAGTTACTTTGGAGTACAGCAAATAGCGTATTTTCTTTTTGGATTTATAAATGTACATGAGCAAAGGTCATCTGGAATCTAAACTATATAGAAAGTCTACAGCGGCAAATTCCATCTTACATGCGGGGTAGGACATTTAAGGAGACAAATTGACAATATCCCTTTTAGGGAATTCTTCCGTGCCAAACGTACCTGTAGTAAACCGAGAGAATATGAGAAGGTAGCCGATGACATTACACTGAGATTTAGGAGACGAGGCTACAATTTGGAAATTATTGATAAAGCCAAAAGAAGAGTTCACAAAATAACGAGAAGAATTATTAAAAGACAAGACAAAGGTCATGCCTATAAACAAAGATATAGTGAGATACATCACAACATACAGTGAAGGCAATAGAAGAGTTTACAAAACTTTACGGAAACACCGGGATGTCCTTACACTTGATACGGACATCAATAAAATCCTATCTTCTAAACCTAGTATGGTATATAAAAAGGAACTGACTATGAACTCTACTGAGCCCCAGTGACACTGTGATGTATGAAATTTCCAATGTAGCTTGAGGAATAAAAAACACAGGTATAAACACACTTTCTAAAGGTTCATACAGAGGCAATAATTGTATCTGTTGCAAAAATTGTAATAGACAAAGCCAATACATTTCTGGATAGTAGATACTGTAAAAAAAATATGAGAGTTCCTCCTTTATCAACTGTCACACAAGCAGTTGTGTCTATGCAATGACGTGTATCTGTGGTAAAATGTATATAGGATCAGCATTGAGAAAACTTAAAATTAGGTGGATAGAACACCTGCGAGCTATTAAAAATTGTGACACGAAATACCCTATACATTTTCGTGATAATCATAAAATCACAGAAATAGGAGGAATACGATTCATGGGACTAGAGCACTTATCACAAGACAGGAGAGGTGGGGACCTGGAGAAGAAAATAAGAATGAGAGAAAGATTTTGGATTAACAAACTTCAAACCGTAGAATTTGGATGGAATATAGATAGGGAATTACACACAGTGGTCTGAGAACTATCTACTGTGATTACAAGTACCTTTATACTATTTTTAGGATAACATTTGCAGAGACTTGAACTATGAAAAGTAAAGATATAGATATAATCTTTTTTTATTTCGCGTAACATAATCTGAGATCTTTCTGTCCCTCTTCAAAAACTAGAATAAAACAGTATAATGTTGTGTTTGTATTTAGTTATATGATAAGAGCAAGAAGAAGTACATTTGAACTTATCTAGCTGAAAGGACTCTTGAGAGTAAAAAAAGGAAATCAATAGATGAATCTAGCATAGCGCAGTGGTAGTGAACGCACAGGGTAAATAATATGAAGTGTATTATTTTGGGGTTCAATCCCCTGTTAAAAGGACAACGGCACCAATTAACAATAAATTTGCCCGGAATTAGTCGGGCTACTAATTTTTAGTTTGAATAAAACAGTAATTGACTTATCATTCAAGATTCATAATAAACAAGAGTAGATGTTGGGGCAATAATGCAGATGGGCATTTTAGGAGGACTTCTTTTGCGATTTAATAGTTGACCTCCGCATGGTCAGAGGTTGCATGTGCTAATACAGAGTGGTGAGAACAACTAGGGTTCGAGTCTCAACAGAGGAAAACAAAACTATAACAAAGTTACAATCTTAAATCATTGTAGGGCTCCTCACCGTCCTGACTTTCAAAGGACATCTCATGTTATATGCAGGCAACGCCTCCTGTATAACACAGGGGCAGCGCAAGCCAGTAGAAAAAGATATGAGCAGTGTCATTGACGGTTCGAGTCTTTAGAAAGAGACCGTAAACTTGAATCAATAAATTGAGTTTTATTTTAAGATTCACAAATGAAAAAAATATGGTAAGAATGTGATTAGTGTGTTTTAGTTTCATCCGTTGAATTTTTTGTTGCTATAAATAGGTCAACTTAGGGTACCGAGTGTGATGCCAGCAAGTTAAATAGCACTTAAAAGAAAAAAGAAAATATGAGAACATAGGCTATGCATTTTTTCATGCACTTACAGGTGTATCCAATTTAAGTAGAGCCGGACTATAAATAGAGGGGTCGGGAAGTCCACACTTTATGCACTTTGAACCGGACGGAAAGACAGACAACTTGAGAGGAAACTGCGGTTAGTGATGATAGCCTGAATGTCCGTTAGGCAGGATTTTAAACTTTTATTTAGATGTTGGGTTCCGTATGAGATATGTAAACATTGGGAACTCTTTGATATTTTCTTTAATAGGCTTAGAATGTTCATTCGAATAACCGAGTGGGTCATTTGTTTCTTACTCTATGGAGACGTTAAGAAATATTCATAAGTAGCTTGTACAACACGCAGTGTTTCAGTATTTAAGACCGTTTAATGTAAGATGCATATTCAAAAAGAGACTGCAGAAGGAATGACTAAGGTTGTGTGTTAGCTTCATAAATTACGTAAGTTAGTATGAAGATGCCCTAGAGATATTTGCTTGAGAATCAGACAGTGTGAATTAGAAGCTTCTAAATTATTTAATGAACTAGATTGGAAACATCTGAATAGGGAGAAAATAAAACTAAGATACCCCCCGCTATACAATTTCAGCACGATTAATTATTGTACAACAATTAAAAGAATAAAAAATGTGTATACAAATACCTATCCAAGCGTGACGGAGCATCATATTCATTTTATTTACAGTGACCCATATCAGGGGAGTTCACAGATATAATACCAACATGACTTGTGGCAATTTGGAAAGTGACGTTTAGTAATCCATTACAGATGAGAATCTAAATAATGAATATACACTAAGAAGGAACCTAGAATAGAAGACATAATTAAGGATTCTAATGAACAAGAGAGTCTTCATACTGATTTCTTTCTTTAGGCTACTATATAGTATCCCTTTGTGGATCGTGTGGAGGGTGCAGTTGAGGTACACGCACAAGATTTGTTGGATTAGCGTGGGACAAACACCTGTTGTTATTGTAAGTATGGATTTAAATACAGAAAGGCCAATAAGGTCACATCTCCGATTATATAGAACTATAGTTCATTGCCCTCTATACATTATAGTGTGTCTCACTGTTGCAGATACAGCAGATTGAAGATAAGATTAACATGACAAAACTGATCACATTGAACCACATTGATTAACTTGAGAGGTAAATACTTACCACATAACAATTTCAAATTCAATAGGAAGGAATATTAATAACGCGTGATTATTATGCAAACCATGCAGACCTGAAACAGGAAAGCTAAGAAGGGAAATTATCTGGTTTATGCTAAGACTTCCCTGGGCTATACGTTTTTACAACTAACACTGTAGAAATGGGATTATGAATTGTATACTATATATATATACATACATATATATATATATATATATATATACACACACACATGTACACACACACTATGTTGCCTTTACAAGTGTTTAATAATAATCAATACATGTATTGAAAGTGCGATATTGATTTATCAGCACATACCAGCACTGGCATAGCTACTTAACCTATTGAAAGTAAGCGCAATTTATTAGAGTAGCCTAGAATATATGAATTTTTATGTTGAAGCAACACCCCCTCAATGTTGTGAAGGACATTTGAAGCAGATGCATCTTACTCAAGAGGTACATTTAATAACAACATGAGTTTTTGCAGCTTTGTGCCTGACCTGTTAAGTAGTTGCTTCTGACTTAAGAGGGACATCTAGTAAAGTTCTGAAGGGCTGCAGTCTTGTTAGAGAGTTTGTACTCTGTCTTCTGACTCAAAAAGGACATCCAATACTTAAGATACTGTAGCAGGCCAGACTGATTGGCTTTGCCAATACTTGTTTTTCTTTGTATACTGTGCATTGTCTTGATTTAATTGCATTCCTATAAAGCACTGACTGAAGAGAGCTTTTGATGTAGCAAAGATAACTGATGTCATGACCTTGGATGATACCTATTTTAACGCTAAAGATTTAGACAAAAAAATGAAATTATTATCTTGAAGATAATGTAAGGCAACAGTTAGTTGTATATGTTGATTGTGAGAGATTGGCTTGGTGGTTGAATGGGGAGTGACCCTTGTTCAATCCTTGATAGGGTGGATCACAAACATCGCTAAATCAACCCACGCTTAACCCTCTGGTAGCTTGGCACAAAACAGTCAGGCTGAACTTGGGGGCAATGTGTAAAGTATTTATGCAGCACACAAACAGTAATAAAGTGAAAACACAACACAAGAGAAATCCCCCACCAATTTAGAAAAATAGAATAAATGTTAATAAATTATTTGACAGCAAGCCAACAAAAATCCAATCAGTAGAACCGGAGATATGCAATTTTAGTGTTTTGAGTTCAAAACAGTGCATAGAGGCAGAAAGCACCAACTGTGGTAGTCGCGATGGGCCAGGACAAAGTCACAAGTTCAGGCCGACCGCGATGGAGTGTGGCCGACTACTGGGACCAAGTCAGGTCGCTCAACAAAAGTACCTTAAATCTTTGTTGCAGAGTGATGCGAAGTCTCACATTAAGGATGTGTCACGCAGCAGAGGCGATACGAGGTCCTTGCATGGAGATGCATCATGCAGCGGTGGCTCTGAGGGAGCTGCAGTGCAATGCAATGTCTTGCGTGGATATGCGTCACTCAGCTGCAGTTCCAAAGGGCTGCAGGTTGAGAAGTGAAGTCCTGCATCAGGGATATGTCACACAGCTGTTCCGATGCAGGGTCATGCACAGTGAAGCATTATGCTGCATTGGTTCTGCTGGAACCACAGATGGGCTGGCAGAGCACCTTCAGACCCACTTTCAAGGTTCCAGGACTGGGTGGCACCAATTGGGGAGGACGTGATTCTCAGCTGGCAGAGACAAGGTGCTGGGCTCAAGGTTGTTGGAGCCTGTTCTGTCCCTGAGGCTCTGATCAGGAGCCAGCCAACTGGCCCTTGGAGTCACTCTGGTGGTCCTGGGTTCAAGATTCATGTCCAATCATTCACTCAGGCAGCAAGGTAACAGAGTAGCATTCCTTTTTCTTTTTTTTTTTTTTTTTACAGAGGAGCACACCAGTCCCTCTGAATCTTCCACAGGTCCAGAGGTGTACTGATGAGTGGGTCTGAGGGTCCCTTTTTTGTTAATGCCTGGTACCTTCTTTGAAGTAGGAGAAGTTTCTAGAAAAGTTCCTTTGAAGTACTTGAAGTTTCCTGAAACACCTGCACTGGCTCCAAGCTGGCTGCAGTAACAATGCAGTGGTGGCAAGTCCTTTGTGCGAAGGCAGAGCACAGCTTATTCAGTTGCAAGTGGGGCTATGCCCAGCTCTGCCCTCATCCTGCCAGTTGATGGTCCATTTAGACACACCTAATCCCTCTACTGTGTGACTGTCAAGTAGGAATTAACAAAGTCTAACTGGCAACTACACTCGGTAATGTGACCAGGCATCAAATAGCATGGGCAGGTAAATGCCAACTTTCTAAAAGTGCTGCAGCAAAAAATGTTGGACAGAATGCTGAAGGAATCAAACACTCACCCCAGTCAAGCGATCTAGGTTAAATCCATTGTTTGCCACACCAGTTTGGACTCAGCCATATGCAAATCAGTCTTGACCCTGTTCCTCATGGGAACACTCCAGTCCAAACTGCCATGCCGGGTCCGTCCTGGACTGGAAGCAAGCATCCTGGGCCCGGTTTCGGGGTAACACCCCATATCAGCCAGGCTAGCTTGAATCCAGTGGCACTACAAGCAAGGGACCCACGTCTGGGCATACCCATTCCATTTAGGGCAAAAAGTGCTGCGGCAACAAATGGTGGACGGAATGGTGAATGAATCAAACATTCACCCCCCAGTAAAGAGATCTGGGTTAAATCCATTGTTCTTTTGCTCACCACGCCACCGCAGTTTGGACCCAGCTATATGCAAATCAGTCTTGACCCTGCTCCTCATGGGAACAGTCCAGCTCAAACTGCCAAGACTGATTTGCAAAGAAATTATGGATTTAGGCCCAGATCATTTGTCACCCTGAGTGGGACTTGTATGCCCAGACGTGGGTCCTGTGCTCTCCATGCCACTGGAGTCAATACAGCCTGGATGATGAGGGGTGAAACCCCGAAACCGGTTCCCAGGATGCTTCTTTCCAATCCAGGGAGGACCTACTCTGGCAGTTCGGCCTGGACTGTTCCCAAGGGGAGCAGGGTCAAGACTGATTTGCATATGGCTGGGTATAAACTGGAATGCCATGGGGAGCACAAAAACAATGGATTTAGGCCCAGATCTCTGTACTGGAGTGAATGTTTGACATTGTTCAACATGCTGTCCATCAATTGCTCTTTTTGTAACTTTCTAAAAGTAGCATTTTCAAAATTGTAATTTAAAATCTGACTGTACAATTAAAGAGGATTATTAATTTCAATTTCATAAATACCAAACGTGAACTGTTTAACTGTTTTCAATCAAAAGTTAGCACTTATTAAATGTAATATGGAAACCCAATGTTATCCTGTGGGACAGGTAGGCTTCACAGTAGTGAAAAACATTTGGGAGATTTTCACTGTTATGTGGTCACTTAGGGCCGGATAAGAACACCACCATTTTACATACTCACATTTAAAGTTGATATCTTTCTTGAAAGTTGACACTTGACATACATTTGCTTGCGAGCCTTTGTGGGATAATATTCTCTGAAATGGCTTTGCTTACATTCACATTTCTTTGTAGGCATATTATCAGAGAGTTGCACATTCTGTACGAGGGCTAAGTTCACTATGCAAAATGTTGATGTTTGTTATTGTCCTCTCGCCGATAGCCATGTAAAGATAGAATCAATAATGGTGGCCTGACTGAGGCTTTGGCATGGTAACATGGGTGAAGTTTATTCTATAAACAACATCACTCCTTTGTTTAGACAGAGGAGCATTTCGCGGACACTGTTTAGGTCGCTCCCTGGTGGAATTTCATCTGAGCTGAATCCTGTTTACCTCCTGGAAAGGATGGTGCCCATATTTACACTAAGGCGGCCCCCAGGTGAAACATACCCACAGGTAACTGGGAAATTAGATCACACCAAGGGCCAGATGTACGACCGTTTTTGCATGCGCAAATGGGTTTGCGAACGTGTTTGCGCATGCAAAAACAGCATGGGCCATGCACAAAGCCTACTTATCGAGTCGCAATTTATTTGCGACTCGCTAAAAAGGTTTTGCTACTCGCTATTAGGAAGGGGCGTTCCCTTCCTAATAGCGAGCGCAAGCCCATGTATGAATGTTTTGCGACCGCAATTGTGGTCGCAAAACACTCGCAAATTATCACCCTCTTCAAGAGGGTGATAATGCACTCGCAAAAGGGAAGGGGTCCCCCGGGGACCCCTTCCCCTTTGCAAATGCAGGGGAAAATATTTTTTAAGGGCAGGTAGTGGTCCCAGGGACCACTACCTGCCCTTAAAAATTAAACAAAAATGTTTCATTTTTTTCTTTTTTAAATGCATCCCGTTTTCCTTTAAGGAAAACGGGCTGCATTTAAAAAAAAAAAAAAAAACTGCTTTATTTAAAAGCAGTCCCAGACATGGTGGTCTGCTGAGCCCAGCAGGCCACCATACCTGGGAGGGCCTGCCATTCCCAATGGGGTCGCAAATTGTGAGAGGCTCATTAATATTCATGAGCCTCTCAATTTGCGACCCCATTGGGAATCGCAAACAGTGTGATACACACTGTTGTACATCCAAAATAGCGCCTCGCAAATTGCGAGTCGCAAAAAACTCGCAATTTGCGAGGCGCTATTTTGCACGTCGTACATCTGGCCCTAAGTGAGCACACTAGGTTAGTAAGCCATAGGTAGGAGTGTGGGTATGATTATACATGCATGCTTATAATCAATATAACAGCATGATGGTTGAATTGTTCATCTGCTTTTACTCTGTTCTGTTTCCTTTTATTGATCCTTGCAGTGCACGTATTTTACAAAAGAGTCCTAATGTTTCAATAAATGATTGAAATGCCAATCTGAGTATTTCTTGTGTCTCCCTTTGGGCATGCATGAGTTATTGCCACGATTTACTTGGGGAGTCAGAGTTGTCATGTTCTGAGGTTGCACATGCCCTCCGGTACCTTGTTGGGTTTAGAGGTCCAGAGCGTGCACTGTGACATAGCCAGGAGTAAGGTCAATATATTCTGATGGTTTGCGTGGAGTCCGTTTGCACAGTTTTGACTTTTATGTTGTCCAAACACACAGTCTTCCTGATAAAGTATGAACCATATGACATGGCGCCACCAACATTCTAGCTTGGTTACTTATTAACCAGGTCTCCTGAGTAGTTTTCTTTTGTGTGCCCAAAGGTCCTACTCACCAATTAACCGGAGACGTCCGCGGTGTTAGGGAAAAATATCCTCCTCAGCAAAGTAGGGAATCCCCTATTTTTGGCTGTTGGTCTTTCAAGCTTGAATCTTTAAAACGATTACACCACAGAGGTATCCTCTCAGAATATAGTGCACACCTGCCAATAAATTGCAGACATGCACTAACACAAATGTTGCTACAACATGGGCTCACTCAGATTAGTGTGGATGTTACCTTCGTGGTCCTGGCCCAGAAAGCGTACAGAACAGAGGCATTTTATTCATGGGTAGCAAATGCCAACACCGGGAATTTTCATACATACACTGAGGTAGCAATACCAAACCAATATAGAGAATATGTGGATTTAGAAATCCCATTAACTTATCAGGAACACATAAATTGGTTCCTAGGCGCCCTTCCCCATGCATTAGAAAATGTCAGACTAGGTCCCGTCAGTAATGATGGAGCAACATGGTCAGTCTCAGCCTGTTATACACCATTTACAGGCATTGCAAACCTTACAGATGTAGAGCTTGGTATACTATACACAGATTTAGTTACACTTTATAGACGTCTAGTACAATTCGTTATGCAAACCTTAACAATGATCCCACATTGGGCTGTTCAAGCTGCGCAACCACAATTGACAACGCCTGCAATTAGTCCAGTGACCCTTAATGCAATAATGGGTAAGGTTCCCATCAGGCGGGATGAAATTATGTTCTGGATTGCACAAAAAACTAATCAGCTTGAAGCAGTGTCCCCCCCATACAGGGCCAAAGAAAAACAGAATTCTCACAATATGCCTGCCATTAGGGATGGTTCCCCTGGTGGAGGACTGTGCCACTTGGGGCACAATCTTTGCTGCAGTCTATACCATAACGCATGGTACACCATCATTAGCTGTTTTGCTAGAAGTTGATCCGGCAAACCAGGAGCCCGAACTACCAAAAATGATTGCCGAAACCTATACATCCATAGATAGAGATCATTTGAGTGCCAGACCTAATAAACCAAACTTAAGGGTAATTCTGAAAAGGATAACTCAGGGCAGGCACCAGAGTCTTAAAACAAACTGTGGGATAATAAGAAAAACAAAGACAGGACTAAAACATGGGGTGGATCTCCTCAACACGAGTCCTCTGATAAGCGATATAACTTGCACAACCGTGATACAATTAAACAGCCTGATAGATATCAGGATACTGATACACGTCCTTCTCAATCCTTTAAGGAATCATCTGAAAAATGCTTGGAGAGAGGAGGACGATCAGAGTGCAGATCAGAAGAGTATGTGAAACCGAAGAAGGACTCACAATGCTCCTCTGACTTCATAATAAACAAGCATTGGCATAGCCAATAGGTCTCGCCTTTGGGACCTTATAAGTGTTTAGCCATGCAACAGTTGATGTTATTGCACCAAGGATATTGTGCTGGATAACTAAACACTTATAAGGTCCCAAAGGCGAGACCTATTGGCTATGCCAATGCTTGTTTTTAATTGTGTGTGCTTAGTTTGATTTTTTTTAGAGACACTGGTGAAAAAGGCATGATGGAGCAGTGGAGGGAGGAACAAATGCAACAAGAGAGGATGGATGGATTGGGGGCGGTAGAATCATGGAAGAAATGTGAACTGAAGTAAGGATGATGGATTCAGGAGAGAAGTAAGGTTGATGGTGGATTGATTGATGCATAGAAGTAAGGATGGAAGGAGAGAATAGATGAAGAGGTGGGTGGAGAGAAGGGATGATGAAGAGATGCACAGATGAATAGGAATGGTGGGTGGGTGAAGGTGTGATGGGTGGATGAAGAAATGGAAGGATGGCTGGGAGAAGGAAGGACGGACAGAGAAAAGGATGGGTAATGAGCAAATGCACTGAGAACGTGGTCAATACAGAACAATTCACGTTTTATGGATAAATAGAACAAAAGGAGAGATGCACATCACCCAGCGGCACTAGAGTGTTCTGTGAAATATTTATTGGTTAACAAAGGCATGGAGTAGGGCCATATAGTATACATCGAAAGGCAAACTTTAAACACAGTGCCTTTCCACTAAACTGTACCCTTCACTCGGCTTCCATCTACCCTCTGACCTAAACCCCTAAAGACACAAAGGTCAAGGAATTAAAAACCCAGGAGATCTCAGAATATCCGGAAGCAGAAACTAAGAGGGTCTCGAGCTTTCTACTACACACCGAGCAAAGAAAGAGGTTTTATGGCTTCAGGACGAGAACTGTGGGAGGCCAGAAAAAACAAAAGGCCGACTGTCAACGAACGATGCTCACAGCCTAAACGCCCCTTAAAAACACCAATTTTATTCATGTACTAAAAGAAAAGCATTAAAATCAGAAGGCAAACTTAATAGCCAATATATGTTTTCCGACTTCCTCAAAGATACTGACTAGTATCTATAGATTTAATTTTGCTTTCCAGGTTTGTCAAACCACAATTACACGGTGCACACCAATTACCCACAAGGCTTTCTTAAACCACGGTTCACTGCGCCGGCCATTACAGGGACATGACCCAGTTCCAGGGCTTCCGGCTGCTTCACTAAACCCGAGTCATCTCGGACTCTTCACCGCCCCATCCATGTCTCTTCGAGTCAGGGAAAAAAAGATCAGTGGCGGAATTCACGGACCGGCTTCGAGGTTTAACGCCTGTGGAACTGTTCTGTCGATCAAAAGACAAAACCCTACAGAGAAACGTGCAAAATAAGCACGTTTACTGATCTTGCACTATACTAAGATGCTCTACGAAGACTTCGAGGAGTACTCACTTTAGTCAACACACTACGGTCTGTCCCTTAGAAGACGGTGGCACTGAAACTACCAGAGAACCTAATGTGCATCAAACGGTTCTGTATATAACATCAATTTCCATGTACTATATAACCATGTTGCATTTCTAAACACATAAACCAGTATTGTCTAGTGGGAGAGAGCATCCCTTCATGAAGTACAAGTAATATACATCTCCAACTCAAAATAAAAAAAACAAGCGCGGGCGGAGCTTCCCCCACTATACTGTATACAGCATCTCTCAACGAGACAGCGCATGCGCTGCCTAGTCGAGACCTAAAAAGCACCTCTCAGGAGCCATGTGGTCATGGTAACAGGAGCCTGTGAATGTCAGTAGCCATCTCACCCATTGGAACACCATTGACCGGTACAGTCCATAAAGGGGTATCTAGTCTATAAACGATACTGCTCAGATTTGCATTTCCACAACTTTACTAAGTGTAGCAGATGTGGCATTAGGGTCAAAACTGACGACTTTGAAACTAGGGAACCTCGAGTCTCGGCATCGGCTCAACAGCCTGTGATTCTGGGCAAATCACTTAATGTCCCGTGTCTACCAAAAAAATGAATGTATTCTTGTGTAACGTAAATGGTGCTTATATAAAGAGCTCCAATATCTTTGGGTCGAGTTTGCGCTATATAAAACTGCAACAAAAAAAAATGTGAATGTAAATCCTTATTAAATCACTCATTCAATATAACCCGCCAGGTTAGGTTTGCTGTAGGGGAACAGGGAATGCATCAGATGCAGATCACGTGCATGCAAACTACTGTGATATTTTCAAAACTATAAATATGCATATGCAGCGCATTTTGCACAATTTAAGATTCATATTGTTAATTAGTGCATAGAAAAATGTTTAGGCAAACATATTGCAGAGCGAGGAACATATTTGTGAATCACTCTCATTGACTTAGCTAGGGAATGAAACATATATGCAATTGAAGATCCAAATATATGAAATAAATTACCAAAGTCGCAGTAAAGAATACCTCTTAAATCTTATAAAGCCCGCAGCATATGAAAACATGAAAGAGGGGACAATGGAATATGACAACCAAGGCAACTCATGAATGAAGGAAAACATGCGTACAACGTCCGTTGCCAAATCACTTATGTGAATTATGACCAGTAGCGAAGGAATAAGGGGGGAGACGGGCAGCCACTTTAGAAGAGGATTGGTACCAATTGTTTGCCCACATTTATTAAAATAATAATAAAAATAAAGCACTGTGCTGCGCTGATGAAGCAACAAAGGTTTAATGAAAGCAACCTGGAAGCGAACCTGTGAAGAAGACGGAACCTGAGGCAAAGCTTAAAGAGATGTGATACATAGCTGCCAAGGTTTGAGATTGCTTATGTGTGACATTTTGATAGTTTCAGTGTACTTATGAGTGACATTCAATGACCAATGTGTGACACTTAAGAATGACACTTTCTCGCGAGTAAAATCAAGCAGTGACGTCCATGTTGATGGATAAATATCAGAAGTTACACCAATATGAGCAGCGAGAAACTGTAAGAGGATCTTAAAACTGATACAAAGCACCTGAAATAGAAGGGCACTAATCGCTCTCTTTCATGTTTTTCATTTATTTTATAGCGCTCCTCGTACCAGTGTAGGGTGTCCGAGTACTTGACATCATGCACACATTATAGAGAGACAATTAATCATACGTGTGTAAATCAGTCTAAATGATATGTTACATAAAACAGTGAGGATTACAAGTTGTAGAATCACATTTCATCCATACTAGTAAGCAGTATATTTTAAGAGTGTTTAGTCTGGAGAAGCACGAACTCATGATTTAAAAGGTACCACGGTGGTTGGTTTTACGTAAAACAATATATTTCTACCCAAACTAAACCGTTTAGCAACATTAGGATAATGAAAGTCTGAGGGAAAAAATAGCGCTCAGCTCTAACTTATAACACGCAGTTTGAATACAGACCCATCGGTGTAGTTCATAAGTAATCGTGCTATATTAGGATTGTAATTTAGGATTGTAATTTATGAAGTGTGAGTAAGAAAAGGATCTCTGTGATAAAATCAGTAACCCACTGAGCTACCCACATAAAATGCAGTTTAGTGATCTGCATGTACACGTTCTTTGCAGCAGGTATATTAACCCTCTGTGCTGCTTCAGGATGGGTGAAAACTGACAGTATACAAAACGCCGATCTTGGTCCAGCAGGAACATTATTCACAGAGTTATGTTGGCATGATTTTAATTGTTGCCAGAAAACTCCTGGACACACAAGAATGGGCATGAGGTGGTTGTTATTTGTGAAAATACAGCACCTGAGGAGAGAGGCGGCCCCACATCGTCGTCGTAGTTAAAAGGGCAGATTCCCATGTCACACTCACAGGCGGAACCAGCAAATTAAAAGTAAGTGGTCCCAGCACTGGCTGCAACTGCTTATGAATACACAGAACACACGGGCCTCTGCATTGCATGGCGTAAAGTAAAAGCAAACTGAAAACACCTTCAGGAGAGGGAAACCTGGCCTATAATGCAACGCACTGGCCCCTGCACCACAACAGCTGTAACAAACAGTACTCCATTATTTAAATTTAAAAAAACGGTTCCTACCTTAGAAGTCGAAACAACATAAAAACAAGCCATGACTATTGGCTTTGTCAATGGATGTTAGTTGCATAAAATAAATAAAAAGGCAGCAACTATGGCTTCGTTTTATATAATAATAAAAATGCTTCAGCTCTGAAATGGTGAGACTGTGTAAGAACTATAACCTCTTCTTTTTAACTTTGTACATTTGTTTTGTACATTTCTTCCATCCAACCCTAACAGAATGCCCTGCCCTAGGAGGAGGACCATAACATGCTGTAACACCCCAAACTGGCCCATTGTCATTCTGTATGTAGCAATCTGCCAGCATACAGAATGACAATAGTCGGGGTGGGGCTGCTCTTGTGCTCCGAGGATGAGTGCTAGGTGGCCCCATCAGGGCCCTGAGGCCTTTCACAGGGGAACAGCTCTGCTCCATGCAAGGCCCAAAATTACGGACAAAAGGCGCCCTTAAAAGGTATCATCACGGACAACGGACAGTTGGTCACCCTACATGTCCTTCCAGGTTCAAAGACTTTGTGATGGACTGAACAACTTCTTTAAAGATGGTAACTGATGTAGTATGCTGTATTTTGTATTGCGATTATTCCCATGCAGTTGTATTAAGCTTGTATGTGTTATTTGTCATTATCGTCCCTCTTCCCTGTTGTGTTCTGCCCCATGCACTTGTGGAATGTTGACAACGTTCTGTGACGATTGGAGCTGGCAGTTGTAGGGGCTACTTTTATCGTGAACAAACGTGTTCCTGTTACCTCACACAAGTCTCCTCAACTATGGTCTTCTTTACTACTACAAAGGCCCATACAATACTGGTCAGCTGGCAACCCTAATGAAGACTGGGTGGTGTATGCGTTTTTTACCCTCTTTCTTAGTACCTGCTGGGAGGTTTGTGTAGTCCCTTCTAGTTACTGCAAAAAACGAGCCTGAAAAGTTCTCCCAAAAGGGATCAGGTAATATTTACACTAGTCATCAACCAGGTGTCATGCTCTTTCTGGAAGTCACTACAGTACTATCAGTTTCAATAGGTTAGTTAGTGCCTTTTCATTTCACAGGTGCTGCCGTACTTTCAATTACGTTTTTAGAGTTTCTCATTGTTTAAGAGGGGGTATTTCCTATTATAAGCGTGGGCTAAAAAGCCAAAACTGGTTGAACGTAACACAAATTGCACAAGACCACTTGGCAGGTATAGATAAAGCAGAAGAGGAGAATATAGTAAATTACAACTTTTCGGTAACAATCAAGCGCATAACGATCTCTGGGTTAAAACGAAGCAGAAACAGTTTGTTGCAAAAATTAACACGAATAGCGTAGTTGTGTGTGTTTCCTCACTCACCATTCTGTAGCTGGGGGAAGGGAAGAGCAGTCTGAACAAACGGAAAGCAATGACTGCCGACCACGAGAAATAGCCAATCTAAATGACAAGCACCCAAAGTTAAATATAATAAAGGGTAGTCGAATGAGCTCTTTTTGTTTGCTGCACACCAGGAACGTACACTCGTCCGTCTTTGATGTCCACTGCCAGTGACAGCGCTGTGCTATGTCCTGTTTTACTAGGAAACATTTGCGATTTACAGCTCGAGGAGGAGGAGCATCTAAGGATACGTGATTGGTTCCGGAGCGAAGATAACAAGCATTGGCAAGGTCAAGTTTCAGATTGCCGATGACCGACATTTACATACAGATGGGCGAGCCTATAAATTAACAGGGCAAGCCAAGCCAGAGGCGAGCAATGGGTCTTGCTTGGCTCTTCTAGCCTGGTTATGAGCTCATTCCTGAAAATATTTGCCACGTAAACCATACAACAAACATGACGTAAAATATCATAGTCTCTTCAAAGTTAAAAAATTCAGCTGCTGCCCGCTCGCGTCACGGGAGGCAGCCCATGACTAGCGAAAGCGAAGGTAAGGCAGCTTAGACCCCAGCCCCCAAGCAGTCTGCTGCTTAAATAAACAAGTTACGGGCTGCTGGTGGCGAGCGTGAAATCCGCCATCTGTCCACTCCTGCAGCTTCAGTATGCCGCGCGCGCACACACACACATCCACTCGTCACCGCCTGCCTCAAAGTAAACAAGCGCGCGCGGCAGCAGGGGGAGGGGGCCTGCGGGATTCCTTTGCGGGAGCGTGCAGCAAGGCGCGATGATTGTGACCATATGGCGCCACCATATGGCGCCGCGCGCTCCCGCAAGGGAATCGCCAGACGTGCACGCGTTGCCATTGCAAGCAATGCAACGCGTGCACGTTTTTGCCCCCAAAGCTGTGCCGATAGCTAAAGGTCTCTCCTATGCAGCGCATGCGCGCTGCGTAGGCGAGACCTAAAAAGGAAGGAAAACTTCCACAGCAAAAGCCTCAGTTTAAAAAAAAAAAAAAAAAAAGTGGCTGGAATGAAAGCAAAACATGCTACGAATATTGAGGACTCTGCTTCTGAATGGGGAGTGGGCTCTGGCCATGCTGGGCAGTGGGCCAGAGGTCACGATAGCTCACTGGAATCTTATGGAGCGTCTGGTGGCAGTAGCAACGAGTGACTATGTCCAGGTGGAAACACCAGACCATAGACAAAGTGTCCCAAGTCAATTATATGAATTACAACTCCAGATGGAGGGGGATATACCACCTACTATCAATGTTCTCTTTTGGGAGAACTTGTCATTTGGCTATAAGATTCTCTTGCCTGAAAAAGATTGGCCACCTGAGTTTGTTAGGGATTTCCCACTTAGAGAAACAGTAGTATAACCAGCTTTTCCCGACCTCGCTTCAGAATCAATAAAACACACATTCGCCAAGGAGTGGCCCTAGCTGAAGCCTCGGTATTATACTGCAATCATGTGGGTTGGGATGAAGGATCCCCTTACCACATCATACCGATGAGGTCCAGCCCACAACCACAACACCCCATTAAACATGAGGCCAAAAAACAAGTTAGAGAGATACTCTCACAACTTGAATATCAGGGTGTAATAGAAATTTGCACCTCATCAATGAATAACCCTTTGTTTCCAGTCCTGAAACCAGATCATTCATATCGCTTCGTCTTAGAACATAGACAGTTGAACAGCGCTACACGCACATTTGCAGTACAAAACATGCATGGCGCAGCACTAATGAACAATTAGTGCGCATCTCAAATGGGTTTTTCTGCCAAAACATAGCACATGAGAGCAGGTATTTGACCACATTTAGTGCTTTAGGCTCTCAAAAGCAATTCTGTTTATTCCCACAAGGTTATAAGAACAGCCCTGGGCTGTTCTCAGCCTGCATAACAGAACTGTTACAAGAATTTGACAACTAAGCATTATCCTATGTCGACAACATATACTTGACGGATGATGACTTACCAGCACACCTAGCCACAGTAGATCACATAATTCTAGGGTTTGCTCATATGGGCTACAAATTCAAATTCAAAAAACCAATAATTGACTATCTTATTGTCCTGTATTTGGGATACAAGTTGTCAAGTGAAGGCAAAAATTTTGCGACACATTTCTTAGAGAAGTGTGTGCTTCTACAACCTCAAGCACATTGAAAAACTCCAATCAATATTGTGTTTTCTAAACTTTGGCAGAACTTACATACCAGATTATGCACAATGGTTGAAACCATTTTAGACATAATATGACATATGTCCAGACTTTTCAAGTACACATTGGGCATCTGAACACACACAGATTCTATGTTCGTACAAGCTCACATGTTAAATACAAAACATATATACACTTGTCAACAGCATGAATTTGGTGATCCGCATAATTGCAGGAACCCCAGGTTATACATATGCCACATTCAATGACGGAGACACTGTACCAAATGCATATAAATCACATTTATACACAATTGCAGAGATACATTTCGCACCGACAGAAAAAATACTGACGGCAGTACAGACAGCTGTAGTGAAACAAGGATCATTGGCTCAATGAATAATTGTCGTGACCCCGATTACAGCCTTAGAGGCTGTTACATGGCTAGCATTCCTAACGTGAAAGCTTTGCATCCAATTTGAATACAGTGGGCCAACTCACAGCAACAGATGTAGATTATGTCTCTGACTTTACACTACGAACACAGGTATAGCTCTAATAGGGCATAAATATCCTCTGCCCAGTGAAATAATGCCTCTAGATCAGTATGATTCCATAATGTATACTGATGGTTCTTCCCAGCCTGCAGTAGGGAGAGAACACTAATACTATGCCACTTGCACAACAGTTAAGGGTAAAATGAGGGGTGGAGAATGCCACCCTCCTAGAACATATACGCAGTTACTAGGTGATTGCACTGCACAGCTGGCTGAACTGAAAGCTCTAATTCTGGCACTTGAGAATATAGATCCTGAATTCCCCATACGTATAGTGTGTGATTCATATTATTGTGTCCAGTCTTACAATGAATATTTTCACTACTGGAGCCAGAATGGATTAAGAGACTACAAAGGGTGCACAATCAAGCCTAAGATGCTTTGGGGACAGCTGTCTAAACTTAAAGCAGGTTTGTCACAGGCTCATGTCATTCACACACTGAGCCACCAATGTGTAGGAATATACGGTGCAGAGAATTTATTTGGCTGACGAAGCCGCAAAATAATAATAATAATAATACCAGCATTTGTAAAGCGCACAGCTACCTCCGGAGAGGTGTACCGGCGCTGGGGGCCCTCGGGAAGATTAAGCGAGCTATTGCCCAGAGTCACATGGTGCTGGGCTAACCTGCCGCCAGCACCGGGGATCGAACCGTGAACCCCGTGGTCCAGAGTCAGGCACCCTGGCCGCTGCGCCACACCTCTTCCACTAGTGCAAACTGCTGAAGTTGTTGCAGTGACTCGTTCTAGCACGAGGATAGATGGGGACCTTATGAAGGCTGTCACTGCTTCGCGTAGTGGCACTCCCTTAGCGAAAGGTTTAAAATACTACTGCCAGTTATGCACCAAAACATTCCATTTGCCCATCTTCCCAGAGTGAGGGATAGATTAATACCTAATTTAGATCACACATTAGGACTGATCCTAGAAGAACATGAGGGTCTAGCATCTGCTCACGCAGGGGTGGGGGCTACAGTTTCACTATTGCAGTAACGCTATTGGCAGCCGGGTCTATACAAACAGGCTAAAGACTATGTCCTTAAATGTGATATCTGTCAGCAAATAAAGGTTTTCACCACATCTCACCCACCACAGACACCTCAGGCTTGTGTTTACTTGGACCATTGTGGACCCTTACCCTCAGATGGGTCTGATAAATACATCATGTTAGCAGTGGATTCCTGCTCTCTATTCCTATAGGCATGGCCACAGCCACCAGCTGATGCTCGAACTTTTATAAAGTCTTCATCAGCACATGTGCAGTAGCCACAATCCATTTGGACCAGGGTCTGGCATTTGCCTCTAGGGCTTACAGAGACACCATTGGAACATTGGGTGTGACTGTGCATTATTCCTCCCCATACCATCCCGAGGGAAATGTGGTAGTAAAGAGAAAAAACGTGACTTAAAGCAGTCTTTAACAGCTAGAGTAATAAGTTCAGATCGAAGTTGGGCCCACTACCTGTAAGAGGAATAGAGAGCCTTAAACAATCTGCCAAGAAGATCCTTGGGTGGTTGGACTCCCTGGGAGGTCCTGTTCACGGTTAATATGTGGGTTTTAGACCTTGACAGTCCCAGTACAGTGGTGGCGGAATCGCCTTTTTCATATCAGCGAACGTTTGGATGTTTTACAGGAAATTAATGACTTCTGAGATGCTCAATGCAACATCCAACAGAAAGATTCTGCCACTGGTGAAGTGAAGTAAGCACTGGCAACTCCTGATTGGATTCTGAAGATCGGGGATCTAGTGCAGGAGAAAATACCAACAAAAGGGGGGATCAGGCCAACTTACAGAGCTCCTGTGCCTGTCATGGCTGTTGAAGGTACCAGAGCTGTACTCTTACCACCTCTTGTCTGCAGCAAACACAAGAGATTTGTTTTTGATTGATCTTATCAATCCAAACTATGTGGTTGGTTGTACATAGTAGGCCGCAAGGTATCCTGGGTAGTTACCTGCCTCCTCTCACTACCATGCAGGAAATCTCTATGCAAACTGTAGTAAAAATGAAGCTTCTTTTCCCCTTGTATTACTTCCAGTTACATCTACAAACACCATACAAGAATCAGGTGTGACTTCACAGATTCCAGCACAACAAGCAAACAATGAAGGTGTTTATAACATCCCACCATAGGAGTTACCTGCTAGTTCAATACAGCTCCACTAGCCTCCCATGTTTGCACAAACTGCCTCAGGCTACTTTGTCGACTCTGATGACTTTTCTTTGTGTTCGTCAGACCCACCTCCAAGGAGTGGACTATGTAAAAGTTTGGTTTGGCTTTATCCCACCTTGGGTATACATTTGGATTACAATTTATTTACTTTTCTTGTTCCCTTGGATTGGTTTTGTGACTGTCTTTTTCTCGCTTCTGAATGGACACTATCTTCCAGAACGCTCTGCCGTTGAACTGGTAAACAAGGTTTTGAAACCCCATTCTTCATCACACAAAGTGCAGAGAGACTTGTCCCTTGTGAATATTACAGCGGTTCCAGATCCTTATGGAATTTTTGGGATACAGTACCCTAGGATATATTTAGACGGACAGAAACTTTACAAGTTCCATATTTTTTGGGATTTCTTTAAATGATGTCATCACTCCTGGTAGTATCTCTGATGAGTGGGATATTCACACAGTAAACAGGTGTTCTATGATTTAGAGCATTATACTGTATTTAACAGTGATGAAATGTATGATGGTACATCTAATTATGATGAAAATGTTTTTTTTTTCACCAATATGGTCACCATTATTTACATAAAGCAAAGACTCCACATGCAGTATTTAATTACACACAATGGGAACACTGCCCTACACTACCCCCGGGTAGCTCAAAGACATTTACACAGAAGTTTGCATATTTTTCTGGTCACAATCCAATAGACCTAAAGTCCTATTATTATAAACTTACACCTTCACCGGTGAAGAAAAATATGCTAATTGAGACAAGTGATTTATTCTTCCTCTTTCATTTCCCAGTTGTCGACACGAGGATATGACTTTTGGAAAGACAATATCGATTTGGAAATCTATATGGGAACTAAAGATTGGCAGGTTCAGGGAAATGAGGCCTTATTTAGAGCATGTCTTATACCACAGGAACTAATTTTTCTGAATAAAACTGTGCAGCAAACGTCCTGTCTCAGCATGTGGCCAAGATAAAGTATATGAATACACCAAACATTCCCACATTTGCATGCTTTGCGAATTGGCAGCAATTCAGAAATTACACAGAGGATACATTTGACAGCATGCTTATGAATGGTACATACAATTCTTCATGTTCCAGTCCAGAGGGATAGTTTGTGTGGCCGCTAGATACTAACGGATGTCAGGCATGTTTTCTTTACACAAGAGGGTTCAAGATAAATAGGCCAGACCCACGTTATGTGCAGACACAACACTCAGGAGTGGCAACAACATACAGCATTGGAAGGTTGTGCCTAGATTGGCTAAGACATTCAACGTTGTCTGAGGTGAAACAGCACTTGTCTCTCCTTTCAAATGACATGATTTTACAGGATTTCTTGTTAGGTCCTAGAAAGCGATGTCAAAAGTGCTTTCTGTACGCTATACACAACGAAGTGTGGAACGTTTCACAGCAGGAAGCTGCTGAGAGAATACGTGAAATTGGCAAAGCAAATTTAGAAAAGGCTTTAGCAGTGGTTGACAATGGTATGACTACATTATCCACTAGAATATTTTCTCTAGATAACATTGTGTCGTCTGCTATTGACATCATACAGGGTGACATGCCCCCTTTGGGCAATCAAAACTTAGGTTTATCATGCTACTAAGCTAAACTCTACAGACTTTACGCAGTGGTCTCGTTCCATGGAAACGCTTAAACGCCGCTAGTTTTTTTTACCATACAACTTGAAAAAAGAACCACCACGGCCAGAAAAGACAGAACATACACTATGTTACATATAGAAAAGTTACCAGTTGCAGAGGTTCCATGAGCAGATTTTATGATACACTGTTTATTTCTCTGCCAATTTCAGCTTTTCACTCCAAATACTGCTTATAACACTATCAGGTAGGCAGGTATGAAGCCCTAGGGGAGGAATTTGTACATGAGGCATAAATCCTAACTTTCACTTATTTGTCCCAGTTCTAAAAAACATATGGGGGAAGGGTAGGGATACCCTTCCCCCCCAACTCTGGTGGAGGGGGTCCTAAACGGACCAGCAGGGCCAAAAACAGCATTTCTTCCTAATCCGGTGCCGATTAAAAATAAAAAAGGTACTGCGGTCTCCCCCCTTTTTGGAGGAGGGGTGTGTGTCCCCCCCTTCCCCTCCTGCACCTTCATAAGGCCTTGACGACCCGATCCTCTGGGGCCCATAGATAAACGTTCATCAGGTATTCATATAATGGGGAGGGGTCAGAGCGTCCCTCCTCCCCGACCCTTGAGAGGTCCCTAGGGACTCCATTCCCCGGGCCAATAGCTACATTTTGAGGAGGGGGCATGCGGCCCCTCCATCCCCTGCCCTTCATGAGACCCCAGGGACCCCATCCCTGGTATTTTTATAATGGGGAGGGGGACCCAGCGCTATCCTTCCCAAGCCTCAAAGAGGTTCCAGGAGCCCCATTCCCAGGGGGCCAGAGTATTTTGTTGGTGAGAGGGTGTGCATGGAGCCCACCTCCCTGAAGATCAGCTTCAGAGACCCCATCCCCTGGAGCTTGATTGCAGTGTCCCGGGAACTCTATCCCCTAGGACACTGACGTTCCCTGCCCAGAGACTGTGGTCAATAATAGGATATAAATTGATTCCCTGGCAGCACTCTCCTGGGCAGGGAACATACCCTTGCTCCCGCCTGAGTGGGACCAAAATAATGGATCCAGGGTCCACCGGCACCCAACATGGGCACTGGCTGGGGAGTCTTTGGGCTCCCCTGGAGGCCCCAAAGAAGGCTGAGTTGTGGGTGCCCCAGGTGGGCACCCACTTCACAAAATATTTCTGGCTCCCGTTGGCACCCACTATGGTGCTGGCAGGGCTGTGGGGGTTTTAGGGCTCTCCCTGAGGCCACCAACATTAAAAGATAGTGTGGTTGCCCCTGGCGGTACCGGGGCACTCAAAAAAGGAAAAGAAAAAAAATGATAAATGAGCTGCAAGACGCATTCATTTATTATTCACTGCTCCGGTAAGGAGCGCCCCATAATGACCTAGGACTTACATAAATTATATATTTTCTTGATGGTGGTGCCCCTTGAAGGGGCATCATCAAACATTTTCTAATGTTGTGCGGGCCTGCAGGGAGTGCATCAGCCCCCAAGAAGATTAAGTCACACAGTAAGTCTCCTGGGTCATTGAATCCACGACCCTCGGAGAGCTTACCATATATTTTTTATAAAGAAGTTGAAGCTGTATGCTCTTCAGCTGGAGTGCAGGGACCACTAGTGGTTGGTTCTATAGTTGCACTCTGCGGCCTGAAAAAGTTTAGAAAAAAACTCAGACATGTTAATGTTTGCTTAAAAAGGCTTTATTGAAAATATCAGAATCACTATTAAATATTACAGTGTCTGAATTGCTTAAATATATATTTGATTATGGTTATTGTAACTTTTTGTCAAAGCAAATAGGGCTTGCCACTATTATTTTGGTATTTTGAGCCTTTGACAAAGCCAGTAGGACTGCCTTACTTAAAATGACACCTTTTATATTGTTACATGACATAACCAGCTATGCGCAGCTGATGGGGGAGGTGTTTGGACGCAGGGCCATGCCAACCCACACCTGCACCCAACACCACACCGTGCATGACAAAAGACATCAGGGTGGGCATCTAATTTGCGTTAAAAAAAAACCATAGAAATTCACTGAAAAAAAAACACAAAGGTTAAAAGGTTGCTATAATTAGGTGAAAATGTTAAAACCACTGAAATTCACCAGTTATAGTTATCTCAATTACCTAGAACTCATGCCCTAAAGTAACTACCACTCGTTCAAAAACCTAAGGTACCCCCTAAAAATGATTATAAGGTCTGGGAGAAGGGGGAAAAAACTGCAAAATACATGAAGAAACACTCCCACTCGACCTATATCTATTTGTCAATGGCTACTGTTAGCTTGATGGGCTACCCTTTGCTGTGGCAACAATGGATACAACAATATTGCATTTATTTATATCTTTGTTTATTGTTATCCTTTTTTTAAATAAATCTAGAAAAGAGTAAAACATTTTTTTTGCATATACTTTTTTTAAAAAATACATTGCTTTTGTGCTCATTTATACAATATAGTTTACATATGATACAACATCTTATAATTCTCTCATTTGTACAGACAATAGAGCATGATTGTGCATATCCCCATATTGTGACAAACCTATCATCACATCTGTTAGAAATGGGGATCTCTAGTTGGCCGCGGCTGGCGCTGAGGTCCAAATAGGGATCCTTCTTCCTAAGTCAGAGTAAGGGGGCGACACCCTTTGATAACCCCTGCTCAACCCTGTGGTAACGTAGCACGAGCAGACAGGCCTATCTCAGAGGCAGTGTGTGAAGCATTTATGACCATACACAATAACACAGGAGAGACGCTACAAACGGACACCACAAGTAGTTATAGAAAAATAGTTGTTATCTTTATATAGACTGAACACAAGGCTAAAAGCACTCAAGGAGCCACAATGCACACAATTACAGATAGACTTCAAAAGCAATAAAGGCACTTGAAACGGGGGTGGAACGGACTTAGTTCGGGGCCGGGGTCCACGCGACCCGGTGATGCACAATGTACCTGAGATGTAAAGGGGCACGGCACGCAGCCTCACAAGGAAGCCGCGGTGATGACAGGCGGACTCGCAGCGGCCACAGCTCCCGGCTGTAGCGGTCCGCGGTGTGCACTCACGATAATCCTGGGACGGGGCTTAAAGGCGGGCACCCAGCGGCACCCGCAGGTGGTAACAAGATCCTGGAAGTGGTGACTAGTGCGGGCACTCAGCGGCACAGCTCCTCAGCTGCAGCGGCCCACAATAGCGATAGCGATGATTCTCGTAGGACGGCAAATGCGGGCACTCAGCGGCACAGCTCCTCAGCTGCAGCGGCCCACAATAGCGATGATTTCCGTAAGATGGCAAATGCGGGCACTCAGCGGCACAGCTCCTCAGCTGCAGCGGCCCACAATAGCGATGATTTTTGTAGGATGGCAAATGTGGGCACTCAGCGGCACAGCTCCTCAGCTGCAGCGGCCCATAATAGCGATAGCGATGATTTCCGTAGGATGGCAAATGCGGGCACTCCGCGGCACAGCTCCTCAGCTGCAGCGGCCCACAATAGCGATAGCGATGATTTCCATAGGATGGCAAATGCGGGCACTCAGCGGCACAGTTCCTCAGCTGCAGCGGCCCACGATAGCGATGATTTCCGTAGGATGGCAAATGCGGGCACTCAGCGGCACAACTCCTCAGCTGCAGCGGCCCACAATAGCGATAGCGATGATTTTTGTAGGATGGCAAATGCGGGCACTCAGCGGCACAGCTCCTCAGCTGCAGCGGCCCACAATAGCGATAGCGATGATTTTCGTAGGATGGCAAATGCGGGCACTCAGCGGCACAGCTCCTCAGCTGCAGCGGCCCACAATAGCGATAGCGACTTTCAGCCCGTGTTCCCCGCAGTAGAACCAGAGGCTCTGGAATTCTCAACAGAGGCCTCACCTGCGGGTAGAATCCCCCTCAAATAGGAATCCAGACGGCTGATGGGTGAAGTCTAATGTCCCTGAGACTTCAGCAGGAGGCGAGCTCAAATCAGGCCCTTGGGTAGGTGCTTCAGCAAGCTGGATGAAAGTTTCAAAGTCCTTTCCCTCTAGTTACACGGACAGAGGTTCGTCCTGGCATCCAGAAGTAACACACTCGTGGGGGTTTTCGCGCACATCTTTATACCCCCCTCGCCTTTGTTCTCCCAAAAGTCACGAGTCACTGAACCCAGTCAGAACCAGTTCGGGGAGGTCCTGGGGGCACGTTTGTAAGAAAGTGGCTCTGTATATACTGCACCAAGGTAAGGTTCAGTGTGCACAGAGTCCACAGTCCCCAGAGGTTTGGCAGAGGCTAAAGTTAGATATAACCTTACTCTCTAAAGTGGTAGCTTGGTCGAGCAGTAAGGCAGTATCAGAGGACAGTGTAAAGCATTTGTTGTACACACTCAGTCAGCAAATGAAGCCACACACAAGAACTGAACTCTAGGCCAATGGTTTGTATATAAAAATATAGTTGTTTTATTTTAGAACCAACAATGGGTGTCAAAATATACTTTCTCAGAATGAGATGCTTTAGTTAACTACTGTTCAATTGGCAATAGACTTTTGAATGCAATAGTTACAGTTGTTGCAATATGCAACACAATTTTAAACACAATTATACATTGAGCTCAATGGAAATTTCTGGTTAAATGCAATAGATTACTTTTGGATTACTTTTCTAACCACGGGACTGGATCTTGGATTCAGTCCCGGGACACTTCCTGTAAACAGGTGAGAAAAAGCGTTTTGGTTATGGTAGTGATTTTTGAGGAATATTACTGTATTTCAAAAGTTGACACTTAGAAACTTTTCTGGGTAAAATTACCAATGTTATCCTAGGGAAGGAAATACAGTTTGCAAGCAAAGTATGTTTACGTTACTTTTGTAATCCAGTGCTGGACTCCTAGGTTCAGCACTGGGACATTTACTTAAAACAGGTAAGTAATTACGTTTTTGTAGTTTGTACGATTTTTAAAGAATATTTGTATGATTCAGAAATCGACACTTAGAAACTTTTTCAACAAAAAGCAGGCAATGATATCCTATGAGAGGAATTTCCAGTTACTGGTAAGTACGGTAAAAATTACTTTTCATGGTCGGTACTGGACTAAAAGATGCAGTACTGAGGTCTCTCCTGATAGTAGGTGAGTAATTCGGAATTCGTTACTGTTGTGATTTTTAAGCAATATTTTGGTATTTCAAAAGTGGACACTTAGAAGAAATTTCACAGAAAACCAGTCAATGGATCCCTATGTAAGAAAATTCAATTCACCGGTAAGTTACTTTTAACGTTACTTTTGTAATCCAGTGCTGGACTCCTAGGTTCAGCCCTGGGACATTTACTTAAAACAGGTAAGTAATTATGTTTTGGTAGTCTGTACGATTTTTAAAGAATATTCTTGTTTTCAAAAGTCGACACTTAGAAACTTTTTGGAAGAAAAAGTGTCCATGTTATCCTATGAGGAAAAATGAGTTATCGGTCTCGAGGTAAGTAATCGGTCTTTTGAGTTAGGGTTCTGGGGTTAGACTCAGGGGTCTCCCAGGGTCAGTGATGCACTGTTGTTGCACCCTCAGCGGCACTAGGGCGGCCGGGTGCAGAGTGTTGAGGCCCAATGTTATCCTATGGAGGATAGGGGGACTCCGGTTGGTGGCGGCTGGCAAGCAGGCCACGGGGTTGTGGGAGCAAAGCTCCTAGGGTTAAGCTCAGGGCACGTTGGGGACCAAGTTAGCACCAAAGAGGCACCCTCAGCGGCACTAGGGCGGCCGGGTGCAGAGTGCTGTTTTGAGGTCGGGTGCCCTGTTGATTTCAATGGAAATTTTCGGTTTTGGTTTTCAGCTGCAGGCTCGGTCCAGGAAGACTTCCAGGAGGAACCAACAGCTGGGCAGGTAAGTTGGAGGGCTCGGGGACGTAGGTGCACCTCGGGTTCCTTTCTCCAGGGCGCAGGGCGTCTGGATGCAGGGGTGTCTTTTGAGGTCGGATTTCACCTTACCGGGCCACTCGCGGTTGGGGGGTTCTCCGTGCAGAGGCTGCAGGCGACGTCGGGGAGTCCTGGAGGGGTCAACCCACGGTGGACTCGGACTCTGGAGAGCTGGGGGACCTCGCTGGGACCGGTGGGCCACTTGAACTCGGGCTGTAGGCGACGGGTGCAGTGGTGGTTCCAGGCGTCGGGTTTCTTTCTCCTCAGCAGGCTCGGAGTCTTTGTTTGGTGTTTCTTTTGAACAGAGCTGCTGTTCACAGGAGATCCGGTCTTTGTTGAAGGCAGTCAGTCCTCCCTGGGGTTCTGGAGGTCGCTGGCTGCAGGACAAGACTATTTTTGGCGCAGGATCTCTGGAAACTGCAGACGGGCCGGTAGGGCTGGGGCCAAGTCAGTTGTTCTCTGCAGTCTCCTCTGCCTGGCGTCTTCTTTCGTCCTTTTTCTTCTTAGGTTGCGGGAATCTAAGGAAGGAAGGTTCAGGGTGCCCCTAAATACTAGATTTAGGGGCGTTACAGGTAGGTAAAGGGCAGGGACCAATGGGTCCCTGCCCTGGGGTGGGTACACCCCTATCCTGCCACTCTCCTGTGGGAGGGGGCAGGAGCCTAGTCCTGATTGGGCAGGGCTCCCCATCTTCAAGATGGCGAGAGCCCGGAGATGTGCTTCACCTCGCCTCCCCCACCTGAGGGGTGGGGTTGGCAGAGGGTGGCACACCCCTTTCCTCCCTTGGTGTTTCCCTCCAGTCTTCCCACCAGGATGGGGGAGGAACCGGTGGGGACCAGTTGCTGAGTACAGCAAGTGGTCTGGGGAAGCTCACAAAGGCGGAATGCCTTTGAAGCTTCCCCCTGCCCATCCTGGGGGAGGGGGCCTAGCACCTCACCCAGGACGTGCATTGTTGCAGGCCCGGGAGAGCGGATGGCTCTCTACCCAGGGGTCCAGCAACATGTCTGCTGTGTGGCAGCCTAGGCAGCCCCTCAGACAAGACGTGGATTGTAGGTTAGGTTCAGGGGGTAACTCTAAGTTGCCCTCTGACGTGCATTTTACAGTAAATCCCACACTGGCATCAGTGTGGGTTTACTGTGCTGAGGAGTTTGATACCAAACTTCTCAGTCTTCAGTGCAGCCATCATGGTGCTGTGGAGTACGTGCTGACGACCTCCCAGCACCATATACTCGGAATGGCAGCCCTGCACTTACAGTGCCCAGGAATGGGCCTGGGTACTGTAGGGGCACAGGGCTCATGCACCTGTGCCCTCACCACTGGCATAGGGAACCCAGCTAGAGGGGTGACTGAGGTATGCCAGGGTAGTGTGTTTGTGGGCATGGCACACAGGGATGTGTGCCATGTCGACTCTCTGTTTTGTTCTGCACCAAGACACTCAGCCTGCAAGGGCAGTGTGTGTGTGTCAGGGTACAGGGCCTCTAAGGGTGGCACAATAAGTGCTGCAGCCCTTAGGGGTCTTCTCTGGTCACAGTGCCCTGGGTACCTAGGGTACCATTTACCAGGGGCTTACCTGTGGCCAGAGATGCCAATTGGGTTTAGGCTGAGTACAGTTTTTAGGGAAGGAACACAGGCCCTGGGTACCTGATTGGCACGGATCCAGGGCACACCAAGGAAAAGTGCATCAGTTATCAGGCAAAAAGTGGGGGGGTTACTGCAACAGAAACCCACTTTCCTACACAAGCCCCCCCAGCCCAAAGGCCAGGAGACTCAGCCAACGCTGGGAGAGCCTGTCTAGTCTTTCAGGCGAGGAAGAGTTGGGGAAGTGGTTTGAAAGTTGCAGGGCCTACTCCGCCTTATATCCTTCTGTCCAGGTCAGTCCCTTTGGGGAGCTGGCCTACCTCATCAGTTTCAGGACCTAATTCCCAAAGCTCCTCTCCTTGCTCTTTAGTGTCTTCACCCCATCTTTTAAGTTTGGGTTCAGAGGTGCCCACCTCTGCAAAGTCTAACTTAGCCAGGGCAAAGCCCAGCTTACCCACAGAGGTCACCCACAGTTTGAGCAACCCCACCATGACCAATAGGGTCAGGGGCCTAGCTTGTTATTTGGCAGGGGGTTAGGCCACCATGCCAAGGATAGGGCTGCCATGAAGGCTAACACCCAGCAGAGGCTGCTGACAGCTGTCAGTGCCCAGAACCACACCTTTAGCTCCTGTCTGGCAAGTGAAGGGGCTATCTTACAGGTCTCTTTGGGTCCTGGCTGTCTGCCTGTTGCTTTAGGGTGGGGGGTCACTAAACTTTGTAGTGAGCACCCTTCCTCCACCCTTTGTTCTGCCAGCTGAGGAGCCACCAACTCAGGCTGGACAGTTGCCTGACTAGTCAGGTCTTCTTGTTGGCTAGGGGGCTTTACCAGGGCCACTTCTGGAGTTTTCCCTCACTGGGATAGAATCTCCCTGGCCCTCTGGGACTGTGGCTAACAGTTGCCCACCTTTCCTACCCTGTTCCTTTTTACTCTTTTGGGGCTCAGCTGCACTGACTGCAGGTTGAGCCCCCCAGGTTTCTTGGGTGAGGCCTGGCATTGGGCCAGTGCCTCTCTTTGGCTCAGGTCCACCTCTAAGTGGTCATTCCCCAGGAGACAATCAAGGGGAGGTCTTTACTGACTACCACCTTTCTCCATCTAAGGGACCCAGCTATGACTAGGGGCACTACAGCCACAGGCCTAACAGTGACTCCCCTGGGACAGCCCTTACTCTCCTTGATTCCCCTGGGACATACTGGTGTGGGAGTACCAACCTGTCATGCACCACAGTGTGACTGGCACAGGTATCTCTCAGGGCAGTGGCTGGGATTCCATTCACCAGTAGGCGGTGGAAGTGTCTACTCCCCTCTGGGATCTCCAGCTTACCTCTTGGGCCCATTTTCCAGTTGAAAGCTAGGAGGACTTCCTCATCTGAGGACCCTTCCTCCAGAGCTACACTGGCAACTCCTGGGGCTACACTAGTCACCCCTGGGGCTGTACTAGGGATCTTGTTTTTAGGACAGCTAGGGTCCTTGGTGTGGTGTCCTGACTTCTGACAGTTGTGACACCATATTCTGTTGGGATCCCAATTCTTACCTTGGTACCCTGGTTTAGTTTGTGAGGTGTCTTTGGGCCCACCCTCCTGGACAGGTTTTTGGGGGCTGCCTGGGACTCCTTACTTTTATCCTTAAGGGGTTCACTATCTTTCTTCTGGGGAGGCTTTGTGACCCCTTTCTTTTGGTCACCCCCAGTGGATGTCCTAGTTACCCTTGTTCTGACCCAGTGGTCTGCCTTCTTTCCCAATTCTTGGGGAGAAATTAGACCTAGGTCTACCAAATGCTGATGCAACTTTTCGTTTGTGCAATTACTTAGTATGTGTTCCTTCATAAACAAATTGTAAAGTCCAGGAAAATCCTGCACATTATGTCCAGCTAACCAACCATCCAGTGTCTTTACTGAGTAGTCTACGAAGTCAATCCAGGACTGGGTCTGGGTTTTGTGAGCCCCCTGAATCTAATTCTATACTCCTCAGTAGTGAGCCCAAATCCCTCAATCAGAGTATTCTTCATGAGGTCATAGGACCCTGCATCTGGCCCAGAGAGGGTCAGAAGCCTGTCTCTGCAGTTACCAGAGAACAGTTCCCACAGGAGTGCCCCCAGAGAGGTTTCTTTACTTTTCTTATTTCACAAGCCCTCTCAAAGGCTGTGAACCATTTGGTGATGTCATCACCTTCCTCAAATTTAGGGACAATCCCTTTGGGGATTTTAGGATCAGAAGTTTCCTCCCTATCCTTAGTTTTAGTATTGCTGCCACCATTGATGGGTGCTAAACCCATCTCCTGTCTTTCCTTCTCTAGAGCCAGGAGTCTGGTCTCTAGGTCCAGTCTTTTGGCCAACCTTGCTAAAAGGTGGTCCTCCTCACTAAGGCTATCCTCAGTGTCCTCTCTGGGACCTGAACCACCTAGGTGGCCCCTAGGTCCCCAGAGGTTTACTCTTGGAAATAAGGGTGCAGTGACCCTGTCTTCCCTAGGAAGTGGTGGAGGTGGGTTACCATCCCCATCCTCCTCACTCCTTTCCTCCTCTGCGTGGTCATCACCATGCTCAGAGGGGTGGGCCTTAGCATACTCAGCCAGGAGCTCCTGGAGCCCTTGTTTGGTTGGATGCTGGCCCATTGGTATATTTTTAAGTTTACCTAAGGACCTTATCTCTTTGAAAGACAAATGAAGATAAGGGGTGAGGTCGAGCTCCTCAACCATGTCCTGTATGTCATTATTATTTTCACTAATAGCTGGGTTGTTTTCTTGAGACATTCTAACAAAAAGTTCTAACCCCTCTACCCTTGACTATAGTGACTTTTTATTTTCTACAATTTTAAAGGGACTTAAGCAAGGCTCTAACAAGACTTTTAGTAATTTGGTAAAAAATGCCAATTTGAAAAAATCAGAATTCTAAAGGCAATTTAAGAGTTCTGTCGTGTGATCAGATGGTAACCAAGTAGTCCAACAATGCAAGTTTGTATCCCACCGCTGATCCACCAATGTAAGAAAGTGGCTCTGTATATACTGCACCAAGGTAAGGTTCAGTGTGCACAGAGTCCACAGTCCCCAGAGGTTTGGCAGAGGCTAAAGTTAGATATAACCTTACTCTCTAAAGTGGTAGCTTGGTCGAGCAGTAAGGCAGTATCAGAGGACAGTGTAAAGCATTTGTTGTACACACTCAGTCAGCAAATGAAGCCACACACAAGAACTGAACTCTAGGCCAATGGTTTGTATATAAAAATATAGTTGTTTTATTTTAGAACCAACAATGGGTGTCAAAATATACTTTCTCAGAATGAGATGCTTTAGTTAACTACTGTTCAATTGGCAATAGACTTTTGAATGCAATAGTTACAGTTGTTGCAATATGCAACACAATTTTAAACACAATTATACATTGAGCTCAATGGAAATTTCTGGTTAAATGCAATAGATTACTTTTTGGATTACTTTTCTAACCACGGGACTGGATCTTGGATTCAGTCCCGGGACACTTCCTGTAAACAGGTGAGAAAAAGCGTTTTGGTTATGGTAGTGATTTTTGAGGAATATTACTGTATTTCAAAAGTTGACACTTAGAAACTTTTCTGGGTAAAATTACCAATGTTATCCTAGGGAAGGAAATACAGTTTGCAAGCAAAGTATGTTTACGTTACTTTTGTAATCCAGTGCTGGACTCCTAGGTTCAGCACTGGGACATTTACTTAAAACAGGTAAGTAATTACGTTTTTGTAGTTTGTACGATTTTTAAAGAATATTTGTATGATTCAGAAATCGACACTTAGAAACTTTTTCAACAAAAAGCAGGCAATGATATCCTATGAGAGGAATTTCCAGTTACTGGTAAGTACGGTAAAAATTACTTTTCATGGTCGGTACTGGACTAAAAGATGCAGTACTGAGGTCTCTCCTGATAGTAGGTGAGTAATTCGGAATTCGTTACTGTTGTGATTTTTAAGCAATATTTTGGTATTTCAAAAGTGGACACTTAGAAGAAATTTCACAGAAAACCAGTCAATGGATCCCTATGTAAGAAAATTCAATTCACCGGTAAGTTACTTTTAACGTTACTTTTGTAATCCAGTGCTGGACTCCTAGGTTCAGCCCTGGGACATTTACTTAAAACAGGTAAGTAATTACGTTTTGGTAGTCTGTACGATTTTTAAAGAATATTCTTGTTTTCAAAAGTCGACACTTAGAAACTTTTTGGAAGAAAAAGTGTCCATGTTATCCTATGAGGAAAAATGAGTTATCGGTCTCGAGGTAAGTAATCGGTCTTTTGAGTTAGGGTTCTGGGGTTAGACTCAGGGGTCTCCCAGGGTCAGTGATGCACTGTTGTTGCACCCTCAGCGGCACTAGGGCGGCCGGGTGCAGAGTGTTGAGGCCCAATGTTATCCTATGGAGGATAGGGGGACTCCGGTTGGTGGCGGCTGGCAAGCAGGCCACGGGGTTGTGGGAGCAAAGCTCCTAGGGTTAAGCTCAGGGCACGTTGGGGACCAAGTTAGCACCAAAGAGGCACCCTCAGCGGCACTAGGGCGGCCGGGTGCAGAGTGCTGTTTTGAGGTCGGGTGCCCTGTTGATTTCAATGGAAATTTTCGGTTTTGGTTTTCAGCTGCAGGCTCGGTCCAGGAAGACTTCCAGGAGGAACCAACAGCTGGGCAGGTAAGTTGGAGGGCTCGGGGACGTAGGTGCACCTCGGGTTCCTTTCTCCAGGGCGCAGGGCGTCTGGATGCAGGGGTGTCTTTTGAGGTCGGATTTCACCTTACCGGGCCACTCGCGGTTGGGGGGTTCTCCGTGCAGAGGCTGCAGGCGACGTCGGGGAGTCCTGGAGGGGTCAACCCACGGTGGACTCGGACTCTGGAGAGCTGGGGGACCTCGCTGGGACCGGTGGGCCACTTGAACTCGGGCTGTAGGCGACGGGTGCAGTGGTGGTTCCAGGCGTCGGGTTTCTTTCTCCTCAGCAGGCTCGGAGTCTTTGTTTGGTGTTTCTTTTGAACAGAGCTGCTGTTCACAGGAGATCCGGTCTTTGTTGAAGGCAGTCAGTCCTCCCTGGGGTTCTGGAGGTCGCTGGCTGCAGGACAAGACTATTTTTGGCGCAGGATCTCTGGAAACTGCAGACGGGCCGGTAGGGCTGGGGCCAAGTCAGTTGTTCTCTGCAGTCTCCTCTGCCTGGCGTCTTCTTTCGTCCTTTTTCTTCTTAGGTTGCGGGAATCTAAGGAAGGAAGGTTCAGGGTGCCCCTAAATACTAGATTTAGGGGCGTTACAGGTAGGTAAAGGGCAGGGACCAATGGGTCCCTGCCCTGGGGTGGGTACACCCCTATCCTGCCACTCTCCTGTGGGAGGGGGCAGGAGCCTAGTCCTGATTGGGCAGGGCTCCCCATCTTCAAGATGGCGAGAGCCCGGAGATGTGCTTCACCTCGCCTCCCCACCTGAGGGGTGGGGTTGGCAGAGGGTGGCACACCCCTTTCCTCCCTTGGTGTTTCCCTCCAGTCTTCCCACCAGGATGGGGGAGGAACCGGTGGGGACCAGTTGCTGAGTACAGCAAGTGGTCTGGGGAAGCTCACAAAGGCGGAATGCCTTTGAAGCTTCCCCCTGCCCATCCTGGGGGAGGGGGCCTAGCACCTCACCCAGGACGTGCATTGTTGCAGGCCCGGGAGAGCGGATGGCTCTCTACCCAGGGGTCCAGCAACATGTCTGCTGTGTGGCAGCCTAGGCAGCCCCTCAGACAAGACGTGGATTGTAGGTTAGGTTCAGGGGTAACTCTAAGTTGCCCTCTGACGTGCATTTTACAGTAAATCCCACACTGGCATCAGTGTGGGTTTACTGTGCTGAGGAGTTTGATACCAAACTTCTCAGTCTTCAGTGCAGCCATCATGGTGCTGTGGAGTACGTGCTGACGACCTCCCAGCACCATATACTCGGAATGGCAGCCCTGCACTTACAGTGCCCAGGAATGGGCCTGGGTACTGTAGGGGCACAGGGCTCATGCACCTGTGCCCTCACCACTGGCATAGGGAACCCAGCTAGAGGGGTGACTGAGGTATGCCAGGGTAGTGTGTTTGTGGGCATGGCACACAGGGATGTGTGCCATGTCGACTCTCTGTTTTGTTCTGCACCAAGACACTCAGCCTGCAAGGGCAGTGTGTGTGTGTCAGGGTACAGGGCCTCTAAGGGTGGCACAATAAGTGCTGCAGCCCTTAGGGGTCTTCTCTGGTCACAGTGCCCTGGGTACCTAGGGTACCATTTACCAGGGGCTTACCTGTGGCCAGAGATGCCAATTGGGTTTAGGCTGAGTACAGTTTTTAGGGAAGGAACACAGGCCCTGGGTACCTGATTGGCACGGATCCAGGGCACACCAAGGAAAAGTGCATCAGTTATCAGGCAAAAAGTGGGGGGGTTACTGCAACAGAAACCCACTTTCCTACAACGTTGTTTAGGAGGCGGCATCCTGCCGTTTAGGAGAGGGGGCCTGCCATCAGACGCACCGTGGGAGGGGGAGCCATCATTCACCTTGCCAGGCGCAGCCCTGCTCAGATCAAAGGGTCACCCCTCCCCATACTCCAGCTGCAGATCTCTCTACTCGACCCAGGTCGGGTTCAACCTACCCTGTCCCTCCAAAACCAGACGGCCAATACACATAACAGCAGAGCACACTGGAAGACTTAGGCAAGAAAATACCCACTTTCCCAAAGTGGTATTTTCAGACACAGAATATAGAAATAACCCTCACTAAAAGATGTACTTTAATATTCTCAGGCATACTAAATTCGTCTTTCCACTTTACAAGCTGCTTCTGTGGGTGGCGCAATCAGCGCTGCAGGCCCACCAGCAGCATTCGGTCTACCAGCCCTGGTCACGCACGGTGCACTATACTAGAGACTAACAGGTAAACCAAATGAGCCAATTATGGGAACATCAATTCATACAGTCAATTTACCATAGGGAGCATTCGCGCTGTGGCACGGAATGGCCGTGGCACAGTGCCCAGAGCATCTAACACCAGCAAACACAGAGGAGACAAAAAGCGAGAAATGGAGGGGAGACCCACGCCAATGGTGCCAGGTCTAACAACATCATATCACACCTCACATCACATCGCATCCAAACTCACACATTCACACATCACATACATTTCTATTCCAGCTTAGTAAGGGCGTGCGTCAATGGGATCATGGGGAGAACCCTTCATTAATGTCCATGATTATGCTGCCAGCTGGGGATCCATAAGGCCGACGTACGTTTCAGTGGATAAGGAATACTTAAATCCACCTTCTTCAGGACCGCTTATTTTCAATAATTTTTACAGCGGAGGATTAATGGGGAATCGTTGATTCAAAACTGTATTTGTTTTCTCAGATTGGAACTGGTATATAGGAAGTTTGTTCGGGTCTGTGATCCTTCCCAATGGTAAGGATGTGGCTACTTTCCGTGCTGGCTCTAGAACTTTTATGGCTGTAACTTGTAGATAGTTTGTGAGAAGTTGGCCTGGTATATGCTGTTCACCAATTAAAGTGGACACCTTGCACCAGAACAATTCGACTCTTATGGTAGATAGGTTTAAGACAACCTTTATAGAAAGCTATCCTAGTGGTAGCTGTGGAGAGCAGCCTTCAGGCTAAGTCTTGAAGGAATGTAAAGCAGCTTGTTTTACCACACAATCTCTTGAATCACCAAATGAAATGACCCCACACAGGTATATATATCAAATATATATGTATTTATTAATAAACACTCTCCACTAATCTCTTTATGAGATTAGAAGTCAGGAACATATGTACAAGTCAAATGTTATCAAAATAAGTTTAGCACAATCGAATATCACAATCTTAGTTTGGCTAGACCTAGGTCTAGGGCATCTAGAATCGAGGGACCCCCAAGAACCACCCCAGGTAGTTGTAGGAGACCCACAGGGGACGGACGCGGTGTCCTGGCACCGGTGCGAGTCCTGTACGAGTCTATGCGCACAGACGCGATTGAGATTTCAATGTTAGAGGTCCCTTGCGTGTTCGAGGCGAACACACCGATCGGTCCTTGTACGAGTCGAAGGACGCGGTTACAGATAGAGTTGCAAGGGAGTTGGACGTGGTGTGTCTAACACAGACGTGAACCATGTATGAATCAGCGCGATAGTCGCACTTGGAAAGTAAGAGTTTTAGGGCACTTCTAGGGTAGCTACAAGCAAGTCACTTACAGGGTAAGTAGTTCTAGGACCCACACCCACAGGAGCACCGTAGTGCTGAAGTTACCTCACCCAGGGGAGCCGGGTGCATAGGTGTTCTTTGGTGTCGGGTTGCGGCGTCGGTTTCAATGGGAGCCAGTGAAGATTTGCTGCTTGCGGCGACAGGAGAAGTGTCCGGAGGAATCCAAGCCTGGATTCAGAAGATGGAAGACCTGAAAGCAGAGGGGACAGTGTTCAAAGTCACTTGGCAGTGACTCGGGGCAAGGAAGATGGATGCCCACCGTCGTCGCAAGATTCAGGTCGTTCGCGGGTGCCTTGACTCTTCAGCCACGAGGTCCAGGAGGCGTCGATGACAACCAGGAGCTGGATTCGGCGTGTCCCACGATGTCTGCAGCTTACTGCGGTGTCGGCGACTCGATTGGAACCAACAAGCCTTGGTAACAGCAAGTCTCGGGGAAAGTGTAAAAAGTCAATGGCGCAGACCAGCAAGGTCTGAGGGACTCACCCAGCGAGGGTAAGTCAGGGCAGGCCTGGAGCAACCAGGGGAGCCCTTTGGTTCTGTAGGAAAGCCTTCTGGGGACCCACAAGCCGGCTGGCAAGGGATCGCAAAGACGCCTCGGGAGGATTCGCTCAACAGGGGCCCACGGTCACTCGGGACGTGGTAGGCCTCTGATCTTCGGAGGGATTCCTGCTGGAGGCTAGGACCACACGTGGTCCAAAGCACAAGTTCGTAGAACGTTGTGAAGGGGTTGCACTCGACAATAGTGCACAGTACCCAGGGGTCGCGGTTCCTCGTCACTCTTGGGGTCCACTGGCCTCAGCTTCGCTGGGGACTCACGATGGCCTTTGAGAAGTCAGGAAATCCACTTCTGGGGCTGCAGGGACTTCGGACTCCAGCGGGAGCGGCGTAGTTTGCGACCGTCGTTTGTAGTTTTTGGTGCCTGCCAAGCAGGGGAGTCACTCCTTGACTCCAAGGGAGATTCAGTCTTCCAAAGGTAGTGGAACGTCGAAGGTCCGGGATTCTTCTTCAGAGCGTCGTCCAGGGGTATCTAGTTTGCAATGCACAGGTTCCCCCTCTTATACTAAAAGAAAGGGAGGGACTAGCTCTATGACCCCACCTATGGGAGGGTCAGGGGAGTGGGTGGTTACACCTACTTCCCTTTGTCCAGTTTTGCGCCAGAGCAGGGGCAGGTAGCCCCTGAGCCGGTTTGAACTGGGGTATGCACAGAGGAGCCTTCTGCTCCCCCAGTGCAGGACTTCAAAGCACTCTAAGAGTGCACCCACCCAGCCCCAATACACTAAACCCTGTCTGGGAGGTGGTCACACCCCCTTGGGACAGGATATCTATTGTTGGGCTTCCTCCACTGCGAGTGTTGGTCATCAGCAGGAGGGCAGCCCAGTGTCTGTGACTGGTGTCATCCATTTTGTGATGCCAGGGCTCTGCAGGATTCTACCGCGTTTCCACAGTAGGTACATGTCTATCCCTCTAGAAGGGTGGAATGCTACCCCCGCCGCCAGGACTGGCGGGGGGGTAGTATTCCAAGATGTTTGACACCAAACACGACATGTTTCGATGCAGCCATTCCAAAGTTAGCATTTTACCGCGAGGATATAATGCACTTAAAAGTATATGGTTTAACCGCATCCACAAACAGCCCCAGAGAATGGACTCTGAGAGCTGCAGAGGGGCCCTGCTCAGGCAGAGGCACCCCCTCACATGGGAACTAAGCACCCTGCCTTCAGGATTGATAGGGCCTGCTTTAGGGGTGACTGATAAGCCTCAATGTGTGTGCAGGAGAGATACAGGGGACCTATATCTCAGTGAGGGGTGCTAGCACTTCCTCACTCAGGCTGCAGTAGCAGGCCTGTGGTGTCAGATTTAGTCTGCTTCCCAGGGGTGGCATAATACATGCTTCAGCCCCTGGTAGGCCTGTGAAGTACCTATGCCCTTGGTACCTAAGGTACCATATACTAGGGACTCATAAGGTACCACAGTATCCAATCACTAGTGCACCTAGAGTGCACTCCAAATCATTTAGAGAGAACAGAGAGGCTGGGGCCCTGATTAGCAGGGACCCAGCCAGACTATAGCCAGAAACCAGTGTAAACATCAGAAAAAAAGTGGGGGCAACATAAGAGGCAGATCCTACTCTCCTACACAACCCCCCCAAACGCAGGGACACTAAACTAACCTTGACCAGTTGAGTCTTCATGTTCTAAGTGGAAATACCTTGAGAGTCCATCTGCATTGGCATGTTGGGTCCCAGGTCTATGTTCCACTGTATAGTCCATCCCCTGTAGGGAAATGGACCACCTCAAAAGTTTTGGGTTTTCACCTTTCATCTGTTTAAGCCATAGGAGGGGCTTGTGGTCAGTCTGAACTATGAAGTGAGTGCCAAACAAGTATGGCCTCAGCTTCTTCAGGGCCCACACCACAGCAAAGGCCTCCCTCTCTATAGCTGACCAACGTTTCTCTCTAGGGGTCAGCCTTCTGCTAATAAAAGCTACTGGCTGGTCTTGACCTTCATCATTCAGTTGAGACAGTACAGCTCCCACACCCAGCTCAGAAGCATCTGTTTGGACAATGAACTTTTTGGTGTAGTCTGGACTCTGTAAGATGGGGGCAGTGCACATGGCCTGCTTTAGGTCTTCAAATGCCTTCTGACAGCTAGCTGTCCACTGAACCTTTTTGCATTTTCTTTGAGGTCAGATCATTCAAGGGGGTCACTATAGATCCATATCCCTTGACAAACCTCCTATAGTACCCAGTCAGGCCTAAGAAGGCTCTCACCTGTGTCTGGGTGGTTGGAGCAACCCATTCCATTATGGTTTGGATCTTGCTCTGTAAAGGCTGAACCTGGCCTCCACCTACAAGGTGGCCCAGGTATACAACCTGACTCTGCCCTATCTGGCACTTAGTGGCCTTGATAGTGAGGCCTGCTTTCTGCAGAGACTCCAAAACATTCCTGAGGTGGACCAGGTGATCCTGCCAGGAGGAACTAAAGACAGCAATATCATCTAGATAAGCTGAGCAATAAGTTTCCATCCCTGTCAGAACTTTATTCACCAACCTCTGAAAAGTGGCAGGTGCATTTTTCAATCCAAAGGGCATCACCACAAAGTGGTAGTGCCCACCAGGGGTCGAAAATGCTGTTTTGGCTTTTGCATCATCAGCTAATCTGATCTGCCAGTAGCCAGCTGTTAGGTCAAACGTGCTTAGATACTTGGCTGAGGCCAAAGTATCAATCAGCTCATCTGCCCTTGGTATGGGATAGGCATCAGTCCTAGTGACTGCATTGAGGCCTCTGTAGTCTACACAAAACCTCATTTCTTGCTTACCACCCTGGGTATGAGGCTTGGGTACCAGGACTACTGGGCTAGCCCACGGGCTATCTGAAGGCTCAATTACACCTAGCTCCAACATTTTCTGGACTTCAGTCCTGATACAGTCCCTGACATGGTCAGGTTGCCTGTAGATTTTATTCTTGACAGGCAGATTGTCTCCAGTGTCCACCTCATGGGTGCACCAGGAAGTCTGACTAGGGGTCAGGCTAAACATATGTCTGTACTGTTGCAGAACTTGTCTGCACTCAGTTTGCTGATGGTCAGTGAGGCTGCTTGCCAAAGCAACACCATCTACTGACCCATCATCAGGGTTCTGCGAGAGCAGGTCAGGGAGAGGGTCACTCTCCTCCTCCTGTTCCTCATCAGTTGCCATGAGCAAGCCCATGTCAGCCCTGTCAACATATGGCTTTAATCTGTTGACATGGAGCACCCTCAGGGGCTCCTGGGAGTTCCAAGATTCACCAGATAGGTGACCTCTCCCTTCTGTTCAACTATTGTATGGGGGCCACTCCACTTGTCTTGGAGGGCTGCTGGGGCCACAGGCTCCAACACCCACACTTTCTGTCCTGGCTGGTATACAGTCAGTACAGCCTTTGGTCATGCCAAGCTTTTTGTAATTCTTGGCTGGCCTCCAGGTTTTTGGTTGCCTTTTTCATGTACTCAGCCATCCGGGAGCGGAGACCAAGTACATAGTCCATCACATCTTGTTTGGGGGGCTTGAGAGGTAACTCCCAGCCCTCTTTTACCAAACACAATGGACCTCTCACAGGATGCCCAAACAGAAGCTCAAATGGGCTGTAACCAACCCCCTTCTGTGGAACCTCTCTGTATGCAAACAACAGGCAAGGAAGAAGAAGGTCCCATTTCCGCCTAAGCTTCTCTGGGAGTCCTTTAATCATTCCCTTCAAGGTTTTGTTGAAGCGTTCAACTAAACCATTGCATTGTGGGTGATAGGGAGTGGTGAACTTATAAGTCACACCACACTCCTTCCACATTGCTTTCAGATATCCTGACATGAAGTTGGTACCTCTGTCAGAAATGACCTCCTTTGGGAAACCCACTCTGGAGAAAACTCCAATGAGGGCTCTTGCCACCACAGGGGCTGTGGTGGTCCTCAGGGTAATTGCTTCTGGGTACCTGGTGGCATGATCCACTACCACCAGGATAAACCTGTGCCCAGATGCAGTTTGAGGGTGAAGGGGACCGACAATGTCAATCGCTACCCTTTCAAAGGGTACCCCCACCACAGGTAGTGGTATCAGGGGGGCCTTTGTTGTGCCACCTGCCTTACCACTGGCTTGGCATGTGACACAGGAGCGACAAAACTCCTTTGTGTCCTCTGACATATGTGGCCAATGAAAATGTGGAACAAGCCTGTCCCAGGTCTTGTTTTGGCCCAAGTGACCTGCCAAAGGGATATCGTGTGCTAGGGTCAAGAGGAACCCCCTAAACTTCTGAGGTATTACCATCCTCCTGGTGGCTCCAGGGGCTGGATCTCTACCCTCAGAATATAGGAGTCCCTCAGCCCAATAAACTTTATGGGACCCACTAGCACTCCCAGCAGCCTCAGCAGCAGCCTGATGTCTGAGGGGTTCAAGAGAGGGGCAGCACTGTTGCTCCTTACTCAGATCTTCCCTAGAAGGGCCCCCTGCCCCCAAGAACTCAACCTGATCAGGCTCAAGTCCCTCTGGGGCAGTTCCTTCTTCAGGATCTGCTTCACCTCCCTCTGGGGGTGAATCTGTGATCTGAGACAGAGGGGAAGGCACTGCCTTTACCCTACTGCTCCTCCTCTTGGGAAGCATCTGGTCCATTGTTCCAGGATCCAGAGCTGGTTCAGTGTTATGCATTCTTGCTTGTGACCTGGTCACAGCAAATACCTCTGCAGGGATGCCCAACATCTCAGCATGAGTCCATAACTCTACTTCAGACCAGGCTGAAGTCTCTAGATCATTGCCCAATAGACATTCGACAGGGAGGTCTGCACTGACTACAACCTTCTTGAGGCCAGTTACCCCTCCCCAGGAGAAATTCACAACTGCCAGACTATGGTTGGTCCTGACATTGCTTGCATTGGTCACCTGGTACATTTCGCCCAGGATGATCTGTCCAGGGTCCACAAGATCCTCTGCCACCATGGTGACACTAGCACCTGTGTCCCTAAATGCCAAAGCCTGTTTGCCATTTATTACAGGCTGCTGTTTGAATTTGCCCAGATTACTGGGGCTTACTAGGAAGGACATCTCAAGGTCTCCATCACAAATCAGCATTGCCTGAGTGGGCACTCTGACTAGGCCAGAGTCCACTTCAGAACCCAGGGTCAACCCTACTACACCCTTATTCTGAGTACCACCTCCACCAGTAGCTGAGCTAGGGGGAACAGTTGCCTTAGGGGCAGGAGTGGTGGTGGTTTGGTCTTTGGACTTGTTACAATCAGAAGTCCAGTGCCCTTTCTGTTTACAGAATTTGGACCAGGGCTTCTTTTGGCCTTTCCCCTTGTTGGATTGTGACTCCCCACCAGATGCAGATTTTTGGGGCCCTTGTGAAGACTTCTGGTCTTTTGACTTATCCCCACCTTTCTCAGAGCCCTTAGGATCTTGCTTCTTGGTGTCACCCCCTTGGTTCTGGGGTTTCTGCCTTAACCCTGGTTCTGACCCATTTGTCTGCCTTCTTTCCCAATTCTTGGGGAGAGGTCAGATCTGAGTCCACCAGGTATTGATGCAACAACTGGTTCTGGCAATTATTAAGGATCTGTTCTCTCATCATCAGATTATACAATCCCTTGAAATCAGTAACCCTACTGCCAACCAGCCAACACTCCAGAGCCTTGGTTGCACAATCTACAAAGTCAGTCCAGTCCTGAGTCTGTGCCTTCTGGGTGTCTCTGAACTTCAACCTGTACTGCTCAGTGGTTAAGCCAAACCCATCTATCAGTGCACTCTTCAGGACTTCATAATTATCAGCATCCTCTTCTCTAACAGTGAGGAGCTTGTCTCTACCTTTGTCTGAAAAGGAGAGCCACAAAATTGCTGCCCACTGCTTTTGGGGGACCTGCTGTACTCTACAGGCCCTCTCCATAGCAGTTATCCACTTGTGGATATCATCCCCACTCTGGTAGGGAGGAACAACCTTGCTCAGGTTCCTATGGTCTGGAATAGATTCTCTGCCTCTAGGGACACTGTTGCTGCCACCAAGGGGTTCTAACCCCTCTCTTCTAGAAGCTCTCTGGATCTCCAGGGCTTCTCTATCCAGTGCCAACTGCTTGGTTCTGAGGGCAACTCTTGCTTCCTCATACTGCAGCAGTTTGCACATTCTGTCAGAGGAGCTCTCTCTTATGGGAAAGTATGAGTTCCTCTGCTGGACAAATTCTCTGCCAGAGTGATAAGAGTGGTCAGATTCCCTGGAAGGGGACCTATGCCTCTCATCCACTCTGTCAGTTCTCTTAGGGAGAATTCCTCTGTCCTTTTCAGGCCCCTTGGAGCCTGGCCCTTCAATCACAGAGTCTTGGTCATTCTGATTTTCATCATCTGACCCAGACACTGTAATTGACCCACCCCTGATTCAGACCCATTAGCTCCTAGAGCCAATCTAAGATCATCTGCTGTCAGCAGATCTATCAGGTGTAGTGTGGAGGGACTCTGTCCTAGCTTCAGGTGTCTTTCAACACACATGGCTCTCAAGTCAGAGAAAGCCATGTCCTTATACTGAGGCTGAGTGGATCCACTGGTTCCACCCTTTAAGGACATTCTAGTGTTGTGCAGTGTTGTACTACCTACACTAGTTTGTGGCCTACTGATACTAGCTTGAGCTGTAGAAAGGGTGTGCTATCCCTTGGCACACTGCTCTAAGTTCAATAGAACTTATTGATACTAAGCTTGACTTTATATGTACCTTAAGTACCTATAGTGATTTTCAGTTAGTAATTCAAATAGAGATTTTCTGGTAAAACAATAGCAAGCTGGAATCCCACACGCTGCCCACCAATGTGAGAAGTTGGCCTGGTATATGCTGTTCACTAATTAAAGTGGACACCTTGCACCAGAACAATTCGACTCTTATGGTAGATAGGTTTAAGACAACCTTTATAGAAAGCTATCCTAGTGGTAGCTGTGGAGAGCAGCCTTCAGGCTAAGTCTTGAAGGAATGTAAAGCAGCTTGTTTTACCACACAATCTCTTGAATCACCAAATGAAAAGACACCACACAGGTATATATATCAAATATATATGTATTTATTAATAAACACTCTCTACTAATCTCTTTATGAGATTAGAAGTCAGGAACATATGTACAAGTCAAATGTTATCAAAATAAGTTTAGCACAATCGAATATCACAATCTTAGTTTGGCTAGACCTAGGTCTAGGGCATCTAGAATCGAGGGACCCCCAAGAACCACCCCAAATAGTTGTAGGAGACCCACAGGGGACGGACGCGGTGTCCTGGCACCGGTGCGAGTCCTGTACGAGTCTATGCGCACAGACGCGATTGAGATTTCAATGTTAGAGGTCCCTTGCGTGTTCGAGGGGAACACACCGATCGGTCCTTGTACGAGTCGAAGGACGCGGTTACAGATAGAGTTGCAAGGGAGTTGGACGCGGTGTGTCTAACACAGACGCGAACCATGTACGAGTCAGCGCGATAGTCGCACTTGGAAAGTAAGAGTTTTAGGGCACTTCTAGGGTAGCTACAAGCAAGTCACTTACAGGGTAAGTAGTTCTAGGGTCCACACCCACAGGAGCACCGTAGTGCTGAAGTTACCTCACCCAGGGGAGCCGGGTGCATAGGTGTTCTTTGGTGTCGGGTCGCGGCGTCGGTTTCAATGGGAGCCAGTGAAGATTTGCTGCTTGCGGCGACAGGAGAAGTGTCCGGAGGAATCCAAGCCTGGATTCAGAAGATGGAAGACCTGAAAGCAGAGGGGACAGTGTTCAAAGTCACTTGGCAGTGACTCGGGGCAAGGAAGATGGATGCCCACCGTCGCCGCAAGATTCAGGTCGTTCGCGGGTGCCTTGACTCTTCAGCCACGAGGTCCAGGAGGCGTCGATGACAACCAGGAGCTGGATTCGGCGTGTCCCACGATGTCTGCAGCTTACTGCGGTGTCGGCGACTCGATTGGAGCCAACAAGCCTTGGTAACAGCAAGTCTCGGGGAAAGTGTAAAAAGTCAATGGCGCAGACCAGCAAGGTCTGAGGGACTCACCCAGCAAGGGTAAGTCAGGGCAGGCCTGGCGCAACCAGGTGAGCCCTTTGGTTCTGTAGGAAAGCCTTCTGGGGACCCACAAGCCGGCTGGCAAGGGATCGCGAAGATGCCTCGGGAGGATTTGCTCAACAGGGGCCCAGGTCACTCGGGACGTGGTAGGCCTCTGATCTTCGGAGGGATTCCTGCTGGAGGCTAGGACCACACGTGGTCCAAAGCACAAGTTCGTAGAATGTTGTGAAGGGGTTGCACTCGACAATAGTGCACGGTACCCAGTGGTCGCGGTTCCTCGTCACTCTTGGGGTCCACTGGCCTCAGCTTCGCTGGGGACTCACGATGGCCTTTGAGAAGTCAGGAAATCCACTTCTGGGGCTGCAGGGACTTCGGACTCCAGCAGGAGCGGCGTAGTTTGCGACCGTCGTTTGTAGTTTTTGGTGCCTGCCAAGCAGGGGAGTCACTCATTGACTCCAAGGGAGATTCTTCAGTCTTCCAAAGGTAGTGGAACGTCGAAGGTCCGGGATTCTTCTTCAGAGCGTCGTCCAGGGGTATCTAGTTTGCAATGCACAGGTTCCCCCTCTTATACTAAAAGAAAGGGAGGGACTAGCTCTATGACCCCACCTATGGGAGGGTCAGGGGAGTGGGTGGTTACACCTACTTCCCTTTGTCCAGTTTCTCGCCAGAGCAGGGGCAGGTAGCCCCTGAGCCGGTTTGAACTGGGGTATGCACAGAGGAGCCTTCTGCTCCCCCAGTGCAGGACTTCAAAGCACTCTAAGAGTGCACCCACCCAGCCCCAATACACTAAACCCTGTCTGGGAGGTGGCCACACCCCTTGGGACAGGATATCTATTGTTGGGCTTCCTCCACTGCGAGTGTTGGTCATCAGCAGGAGGGCAGCCCAGTGTCTGTGACTGGTGGCATCCATTTTGTGATGCCAGGGCTCTGCAGGATTCTACCGCGTTTCCACAGTAGGTACATGTCTATCCCTCTAGAAGGGTGGAATGCTACCCCCGCCGCCAGGACTGGTGGGGGGGTAGTATTCCAAGATGTTTGACACCAAACACGACATGTTTCGATGCAGCCATTCCAAAGTTAGCATTTTACCGCGAGGATATAATGCACTTAAAAGTATATGGTTTAACTGCATCCACAAACAGCCCCAGAGAATGGACTCTGAGAGCTGCAGAGGGGCCCTGCTCAGGCAGAGGCACCCCCTCACATGGGAACTAAGCACCCTGCCCTCAGGATTGATAGGGCCTGCTTTAGGGGTGACTGATAAGCCTCAATGTGTGTGCAGGAGAGATACAGGGGACCTATATCTCAGTGAGGGGTGCTAGCACTTCCTCACTCAGGCTGCAGTAGCAGGCCTGTGGTGTCAGATTTAGTCTGCTTCCCAGGGGTGGCATAATACATGCTTCAGCCCCTGGTAGGCCTGTGAAGTACCTATGCCCTTGGTACCTAAGGTACCATATACTAGGGACTCATAAGGTACCACAGTATCCAATCACTAGTGCACCTAGAGTGCACTCCAAATCATTTAGAGAGAACAGAGAGGCTGGGGCCCTGATTAGCAAACCAGTGTAAACATCAGAAAAAAAGTGGGGGCAACATAAGAGGCAGATCCTACTCTCCTACATAGTTTAAGCAGCTTCCAGTATTTTTGACCATTTAATGGGTGGGTCAGTCCAGCGATTAATTCGCTATATCCCAACTATTGCTGACGGGGCCAGTGCTGAATCGAGTTGCATACTTGGTATGGAGACAGATTCTTTATACTCCTTAGTCACCGTTATCTGTCTTACCGTAGCACCAGTCTGACGCCGTCCCGCATACTAACATCAATATTGTTGTATCCATTGATTCCCACAAGAAAGGGTAGCCCATCAACCTAACAGTAGCCATTGACGAATTGATATAGGTTGAGTGTAACTACCACTTGTGCCCTCGCCATGCACTGCTAATTACCTCACACATTACATCACTCATTACATGTTCTATGACATCATTGATAACATCGCTGCAACATCTGAAATGGTGCATGCCCCTTTAACCTTTGTTTTTTCCAGTGAATATATATATATATATATATATATATATATATATATATATATATATATATATATATATATATATATATATATATGTGTATAGTATATACTGTGGAAGTCACCACTGTGTAGTTGTAGCTAGGACCGTGTTTCCATTTTTTTGTTTGCTGATAAATCTTCGTACTGTTTGATGACTCTTCACAAAACTTCCCCCAAAAAAGTTCATCCACCCCAGCTCCTTCCCGGAAAGTTTCGGGGTGATTTGTGTAGCGGGACTGAGAAAACTGGGCGGGCCCCAAAATGCATTTTCCTCATGCAATTTCCCAGAGTAATTTTGAAAAGCGCTACAGCAAAAACTACTGAATGGAATTGCATCAAGCATGGCAGAAAGCTAGCTCACAATCTAAAAAGCATGCTTTTTGTGATTTGGTGTAAATATGTGTAGCGTCCTCCCCAGCCTGGGTACCCGCCAATGACTATGTCACACACAGAGTGTGGGTAGGCCTAGAGCCCACTACAGGAAACGGCACAAAACACAACGTGGACACATCTCATTTTTCCACTGAAAACTGACCCTTTTTTTGCAATGTGTCTAGCTGTGGATTTTGGGCCCTAGCTCTACTGGCACCCAGGGAAACCTAGCAAACCTGTAAATTTGTAGAAACTAGATACCCATGGGAGTCCAGGATGGGGTGACTTGTGTGGCTCTCATCAGGTTCTGTTCCCCAGAATCCCTTGCAAACCTCAAACTTTGTAAAACAAAAATAACACATTTTCCTCACATTTCTGGCATGGACAGTTCTCGATCCTGTGGGGAGCCACAAACTTACACCCACCCAGCATTCCCCCAAGTCTCCCAATAAAAATGGTACCTCACTTGTGTGGGTAGGCCAAGTACCCTCGACAGGAAACAGCTCAAAACGCAATGTGGACACATCACATTTCTCCACTGAAAACTGACCTTTATTTTGCAATGTGCCTAGCTGTTGATTTTGGGCCCTAGCTCAGCTGGCACATAGGGAAACCTAGCAAACCTGTACATGTTTGGAAACTAGATACTGAGGGCAATCCACGGTGGGGTCACTTGTGTGGCTCTCACCAGGTTCTGTTACCCAGAATCTCTTGCAAACCTCGAAATTTGTCTAAAATAACACATTTTCCTCACATTTCTGTGATGGAAAGTTCTGGAATCTGTGGAGAGCCACAAACGTCCACCCACCCAGCATGTCAATTAGTCTTCTGATAAAAATGGTATCTCAAATGTATGGGTAGGCCTTGTGCTCGCAACAGGAAAAGGTCCAAAACACACTGTGAAGACATCAAAATTATCGATCACAAAACCACCTGGTTATGAAAGGGAGTAACCTGCGTTTTTGATTCTGGGCTTGGCAGCCATCTAGGGAAACTTACCCAACCCAGACATTTCTGAAAACTAGACTCCCGGGGGAAACCAGGGAGGTGTGACTTTCATGGATCCCCCAAGGTTTTTTTTTACCCAGAATCCCTTCAAACCTCAAATTTTGCAAAAAAAAATAATTCAAATTTTCCTCACATTTCTTTGTGGGAAAGTTGTGGGATCACCTTGCCAAAACAAATTCCTTACCGCCCAGCATTCCGCCAGGTCTCCCGATAAAAAAGTATTGCACTTGAGTGGGTGGGCCAAGTGCCTGCGACAGGGAAGGGCCCAAAACGTATTGTGGAGACATCAAAATTATCCATCACAAAACGACCTGGTTTTGCAAGGTGGGCACCTGTGTAATTGGTCCCAGGCACAGCGGCCATCTAGGGAAACCTACCGGACCCTGACATTTCTGAAAACTAGACACCGGGGGAGTCCAGGAATGTGTGGCTTGCATGGATTCCCCAACGTTTTCTTACCCAGAATCCCCTGCAAACCTCTAATTTAGCTAAAAAATCAAATTTTTCTCAAATTGCGGTGTGGGATCCCTGCGCCGGCACAAATTTCCTACAACCCAGCGTTCCCCTCAGTCTCCCGGGTAAAATGATACCTCACTTGGATGGGTGCCCAAAGCAGAGTCAGCCTAAAAACGTATAAAAAAAGAATTGTGCTCGCTGTGATATCCCTTCAATCTCTATACATTTTTGGCCCTTCCCTGTCACAGGCACTTGGCCCACCCACACAAGTGAGGTATCATTTTACTCGGGAGACTGAGGGGAGCGCTGGGTGGTAGAAAGTTTGTCCAGGCGTGGTGATCCCGCATAGAAATTTGATTTTTTTTAGCTAAATTTTAGGTTTGAAGGGGATTCTGGGTAAGAAAACATTGGGGGATCCATGCAAGCCACACCTCCCTGGACTCCCCCAGGTGTCTAGTTTTCAGAAATGTCTCGGTTTGGTATGTTTCCTTAGACGGTCACCAAACCCGCCACCAAAAACGCAAGTGCCCCACTTGCAAAACCTTGTTTTGTGATAGATAATTTTGATACCTCCACAATACGTTTTGGGCCATTTCCTGTCGTGGGCACTTGGCCCACCTACACAAGTGAGGTACCGTTATTTATCGGGAGACATGGGGGAATGCTGGGTGGTAGGAAATGTTTGCCGGCCCGGTGATCCCACAGCTTTCCCACACAGAAATGTGAGGAAAATGTGATTTGTTTTAAGCTAAATTTGAGGTTTACAGGGGATTCTGGGTAAGAAAATGTTGGGGGATCCACACAAGCCACACCTCACTGGACTTTCCCAGGTGTCTAGTTTTTAGAACTGTCTGGGTATGGCAGGTCTTCCTAGATGGCCACCAACCCCGGGACCAAAAACGTAGGTGACCCCCCCCCTTGCAAAACCAGGTTGTTTGTGATCGATAATTTTGATGCCTCCACAATACGTTTTGGGCCCTTCCTTCTCGCGGGCAATTGGCCCACCCACACAAGTTAGGTAGCCTTTTTATCGGGAGACCAGTGGGAAGGGTGGGTGGTAGGACATTTGTGCCAGCCCAGTGATGCCACAGCTTTTCCACACAAAAATCTGAGGAAAATGTGATTTTTTTATTTAGCTAGATTTTGGGTGTGCAGGGGACTCTGGGTAAGAAAACAATGGGGGATCCACGCAAGCCACACATCTCTGGACTCTCCCGGGTGTTTACTTTTAAGAATTGTCTGAGTTTGGTAGGTTTCCCTAGATGGCCGCTGAGCCCGGGACCAAAAACGCAGTTGACCCCCTTGCAAAACCAGGTCGTTTGGTGATTAATAATCTTGATGCCTCCACAATATGTTTTGGGCCCTTCCCTGTCACGGGAACCTGGCCCACCCACACAAGTGAGGTAGCATTTTTATCGGGAGACCTGCGGGTGCTCTGGGCGGTAGGAAATTTGTGCCGGCCCAGTGATCCCACAGCTTTCCCACACAGAAATGTGAGGAAAATGTAAATTTGAGGTTTGCAGAGGATTCTGGGTAAGAAAACACTGGGGGATCCATGTAAGCCACACTGCCAGCCAAGCGAGAGTCCACACACACCGCCAGCTAAGTGCCAGTTCATGCACAAAGCCAGCTAAGACCCATCCATGCACACCGCCAGCTAAGACACATCCATGCACACCGCCAGCCAAGACTCATTCAACGCACACCGCCATCCACAAGCCAGTCCACGCACACTGCCAGCCAAGTGCCTGTCCATGCACACTGCCAGGCAAGTGCCAGTCCACACACACCGCCAGCCAAGCGCAAGTCCACACATACCGCCAGCCAAGCCACCAGAAAAATGCCAGTACACACACAGCCAGCCAAACGCCAGTACATGCAGAATGTCAGCTGAACTTCAGTTCACACACACACACAGAAACTCTCCTTGGTATCTAGTGGTTTTCTGTCCCCTTGGGGAAGATGAGCCTAAAAATATCTCTGATCTGCCCCCCAGGGGAGCAGAAACGGCTAAAGTGTGTGCCTGAAGAAAAGGGGGAGCGACCCTTGACTATGGGGCTGCTCCCTGACATGCACATAAACATATACCTGGTGTCTAGTGAGCTTTCTGCCCCCACCCGGGGGGCAGATCAGGTGTAATAACCACCATCTGCCCCCTAGGGCATACCCATTCTGGGCAGCCCCCACCCCTACACTAAGAAAAAAAAATCCCTGTTCCTAGTAGGCTTTCTGCCTACACTGAGGGGGCAGATCAGGGGCTATTGCCTCACCTGCCCCCTAGGGGAGGCATAGACTTTGGCCCCTGTTTATGAGACTTAGAGCCATCAAGTATCCATGATCCAACTGAGGGCATAGTGCAGTCCATGGAAAATACTAATGTTCTGTGATCGCTAAGCGGGGTGTCTATGACTTTCAGATCAGAAATGAGATTGCAAGTGGCATATAAGACAATAAGGAAATCGATTATGGAGGGCTCCTTGGGAGATTTAGGAGTATATTGGGCAGGAGAGTTAAGTGCAAATGTACTATTTAGGATGAGGCCATCATTCTTCCTAAGTAGAATGAGGAGCAAAGGCTTCTCTCATCGGTTTTCATTTTAGGGGGGTAAAGGATCGGGGGAATAGGGAAGATAGAATGCTTCTTCTTTGTCTACGTCTGCAAATAGGTTAATGGACTGATTCAAGACTTTACAATTTAAATCTCCCAATAACACAATATGGAGATCTTCCTCCGATGCCAAAGTCTCACCTATGAATGAAAAAAGATAGTTAAAAGTGTATTGTAAGGAGGGTGTCGAGGAATGTATGCATTTACCACTAATATAGAGCTCAGCCTCCTCTCTTCAGGGGAAATTTTGTATGGCTTGGAAGAGATTAGAGGAATCCAAGAAATTGCTGTAATTCAATTTGAACTTGTTGCTTAGCAAAGTGGCTATCCCTCATTCCGCATGTCCTTTCCTTGATGGAACCGCATTACCACTTAGAACATAATAATAGCCCTCAAGAAGAAAATGAGAGGAACACCAGGATTCCTGGATGCAGATTACATCAGCCTTCAAACTATTTAAAAATTCAAGTTTCTCAGGAATAGTCTATAGCCCGCTGTATTCCAGGCAGTTTAAACAAAGCACGCGCAAAGGACCCGCTGCATAAGCAGCATTTAAGGAACCAGAGAGCCAGCCCCAATTGGACTATCATCTTCCGTTGTCGAAGGTGAAAAATGAAACCCGAGTGTCATAGTTAACTACTTGTCTCTCTCCATCCCTTACTGAGATCTGCAGGCGCTTTGGATTAGCGTCAGATAGCCTATCAGTAGCCTGATGACACTCTGATGACGAATAAATCGTTTTGACAGGCAGTTAGTGAAAATCCCTACCCATCCCAAAGGCAGGTATAACATCAATCCCTCTAGACTGGAGTAAATCACTATTCCACAAGATAAAATTTGTAGCTTTCTTAGACTGAACCAGAACCCTTGCTTTTATTTCCTGTTAAAGAGTGCACTTGCCTTACAAGGGATAAGTTACTGCTTTGGAGCTCTTTGCTTTGGAGTGTCTTTAATTTTTCGATGTCTGCAAAGCATGATAATAACAAAGAACTATTCAAGATCGAATCATGATCAAAAAGAGCCACAAAGTCTAGTGTAGTCGTTGTTACTGGCGGAGGAAATTGGGAGACACTGATATCCCTGCCCCCCATAGCGTTTACATCACAGGATGGCTCAACATATAAGTGATTTGCAGATGGATTAAGATTGGTTAACACAGGTTTCAAGGTGGGAATGAAGGTTGTAACAGCTGCAGGCACCTCACACACATCTGCTGCCAGGGGAATTACGGATGGCACTGGAGAGGACACAGCCGAATTTACAGAGTGAGCAGCCTTGACCATTAGAACTTCAGTACTTTCTATAGCAGGTTTAATTGCAGGGGCCCCATCCAGAGTGCTCTCACTAAAGTCTTGGTAGTGCAGTTTTTTTGGGCCCTTTTTTGAAATCCTATGTTTTTTTTTCTTTTTTTGCAGGTGAATTCTTCTGGATTTAGGTTTCCCTTTAAGCTGAGTGGACCCTGGAACTTTATCCACAGACATTTTTAGCACTTCTTTGAACCTGAAGATAGGAAAAGCCTTAGGCATCGAGCAGGCAGCCTTGTCCACAAAATGTGGTTCGACTATATTCGGGGAGTCTGTGTTAAAGAGAGTTTTTACAAAAAGTATTGGACATTCCTCAATCTTCTGTGTTCTAGGTCCTCCCCCCCAGGAGGTAAGGATAAGAGGTTTGCCTGTTTGGGAACCGCAGCTTTTAAATTTACCTTTCATCTCCAGAAGCTGTGGGGAAGGCACGTCTCCTACATGTGCGGATGTTTCGTCGTATATCTCACAACATTTAGAGCCCAGCTTTGCCTGCAGAATGAGATCCAAAGGATAGAGACTTCCCCTCTCAATGTTTGTTGATTAGGTAGCCGGATGTAAGGGCGCTTCATCACTTTTGTAGCCCAGCATCGCTTTCAGCGTCATAATTAGTGTTGTGAAAGTGATCAGAAAGAATTGTTTACAGGTTTTTTCAAAGAGAGCCAGGACGGAAGATAGGATTCTATCCAGGCATTTAAGAGATTCGGAGACTTGCACATATTGGCCTGGTAGATTGCAAGATAAATTCACTAGAGCTTCCAAGTCGGGAGGGTCTGAAGTTCCCAAACCTGCAGAGGATAATCCTGAAGGGGTGCTACTATAAACTTCAGCCCTGGAAGCCGAGACTGTGGATGACTAGAAGAAGAGGACGGGAACATTTTCTCTTTCAGGGAGAGGTTTGCCACAGCTACATCAATATCTGGAAGAGTAAAGTCCTCAACGTGATGAATGGAGTACTCAGCCAGAAGGACGGCGGCCTCCCCTAAAGCTTCACCTACCGCTAAATTCAAGGGATTTAAATCCATTAAAGGCGAAGTAAGGGGCGGTTGACTGGGGGTTGTGATGGCTCTTGCATCCAGATTGACAGAAAAGTCCCACTGATGTACAACCTCTGTATCAACAACCTTTTTATGAAAAAAGGGAAGATAGTATTCGAAATCCTCACTAGATTTACATGTGCAGCTTTATTCTGAAGAGGGTTCGATTTAGTTTTCTTACAATCTACTATATAAATCAGCCTGCCTGATTGAAGTTTCTATGCTGTCATATCCCATCTAAAGATGTTTGATGCCAAGCGATGCTACATAAGAGATCAGGGAAAATTAAGTGTAGAATCCAAGTGAAAGTCCAGGAGCATCTCAAGAAAAATGGCAATGGCAATTTATAGAAGCCCCGGCTTTAGAGAGCACCAAGCAAGTCAAAAAGGCAGATGAGAAACAGTCCAGAACAAACACGAGAGAGAGAATGCCGTTCTCGTGGACTTACCTCTGCCTCAGCGCTGCCGCCCGCCTCACCTTTATAGACGCCTCCACCTTTGTAGATGCGAAGCCTTCTGAAGTGTCAGCTGTGAAGTGCACGCTTTGTTTTAAGAGCTCACATAGTGCGGGACCAGAAATACTGTCCAGAATGCAGCTCCAAGCAATTCTGCGATAGATTTGGTTGAACTCCAATTCTTCACAGCACTGAAAGTTCTGTAGCAGCCAGAGAGTCTCATTGCCTACGATCGCGGCAAACTCTCAGCGTCATCGGCAGTCCTTTGATGGGCGGGAGCGAGTATGGCAGGGACGGCGTGCAAGACACTACATCTCCCCCTCTGTTCAAAAAAAAAATTACAATTTTTTCTAAAATACATATATATATAAACCTGTACAATGAAAATCACTTCAATCTCTCTTCTTGATGCTTCAATTGTTCGACCTGATCTTGTTCTTGGAACCTCTGAACTGTCGCCACCACTGTCCAGGATCTGCGTCAACAAAGTAGAGGCAACAGCAGTCACTGATGTTTCAGACCCAGTCTCTCCTTTAACAGTTAGATCTGATGAACAATTAGTTAAGAACTGAAATGAGAAGTGTGTCTGGTAATTGACTTCCCACTGCGCTGGGCAGTCACCAAGTGTCTTTTAGTAGACACCACTTGAAAAGGTTCAGCATCAAATGGAGCATCAGTTTGTCTTCTCTGCACTTTTTGTGCGAGCAACGAATCTCCTTTCTTAAAGACAATGTTTTGCGCATGTCATCTTTTGTCAGGATACTGTTTCATCTTTGGTTTGTTAACCAAGTCCTTCTCATGAGTCGCTGTCTCAACTTTCTTTCTCTGATTGGTCCATTTAGGTAACTTGGTGTTCATTGCCCTCCCGTACATCAATGTCGCAAGACTTTCACCTGTTGTCGAGTTGGGTGTTGAACTATAAGCTCTCAAGGTATAATTCAACATCATTTTCATATCGAGCTTCTCAAGAATAGCACCTTGCACTGCTTTCTTTAGCGTACACATAAAATGCTCAACAAGTCCGTTGGCCTGCGGCCACAAAGGTGTGCTCTTCTGATGTTTTATATTCATATTTTCCAAGAAATCGTTAGAGTTTCGACTGTTAAAAAGTGGGCCACTGTCAGACTTCACTATGGCTGGAACACCCCATGTCGCAAAGATGCCATGTAGTTTTTCAATGACTCGGTCTTGAGTAGTAGATGATAGATCTTCAATTAATAGAAATCGTGAGTATTCATCCATAATCACCAGCAGGTGATGTCCATTGTCGAGTGGACTGAAAAAGTAAATGGCTATTCTCTCAAATGCATGCTTTGGGAGTTCTGATATGTTCAAGGTGTGCTGAATAGTTTTTGTAGAAAGGCAGTTGCATAGATGACAGGCTTTTAATTCCCTTTCAACCCTTTCATCAAGATAAGGAAACCAGAATTGGTCTGGGGGAGCTCATTTTGTGTCAATGATTCCTCAATGTCCTCCATGTGCCACTTCAATTACTTTCTTTCACAGACTCTCTGGAATCAGAATTCTGGACCCTCATTGTACAATTCCTTCCTGAGATATGGTCAGTTCATCCTTGACATTTTTGTATTTTTGACATTCAACATCACTGGTGAGTGGTCGAGTGTGTTGCTTCCCTGACTGATGTGTAATGATATCCTTCAACTTTAACATGTCACTGTAATGACTTGTGGCAATGATAATCTGGGCCAACAAAATGGCAGCTAGTGTGTTTGATTTTACAATGAAGTTAATATAGGCCTCAGCCATCTTGAATGGAGTACCGTGACCTTGTATAGGCAATCTGGAAAAGTAGTCAGAAGGGTTCTGATTCTTCCATGGACGATGCACAGTGGTATAATTATACTCTTGTAACCGTTGTCCCCATCGTTCAATGCGAGGAGGCATTTTCGCCTTTGGATTGCCAAATATAGTCATTAAAGCTTGATGATCAGTTACCAGAGTAAAAGGTTTTCCGTATAGAAATACATGGAAATGTTCACAAGCCCATACCAAGGCTAAACTTTCTTTTTTGGGTTGTGAGTAAGCATGTTTTCTGTGGGACAAACATCCACTTGCATATGCCACAATATGCTTTTGAGCATTCATGTGTCTGCTGTGCTCTGCAAGGAAAGCGCCTAACCTGACTGGGCTAGCAGCAATAACAACCTCTGTATGAAGCTTCGGATTGAAGTATGCATTTCAGTAGCATTGTGAATGGCTTGTTTGATTTACTTAAAATGTTTCTTACATTCGTGTGATCAATGAAATGAAACATTCTTTCTCATCAAGTCTCTCAACAGCGCACTTACAGTGGCAAATTCTTGAATGTATCTGGAACAGAAACTGGCCACGCCAAGAAATTAATGCACCATAGAAACATCATGTTGGGGATCAGCATTTGACAGCGCTTGTACTTTAGCAGGATCTGGTGCCATGCCCCCATCGGAAAAGATATGGTTGAAGAATTTCAGCTTTGTCTTATGAAACTCACACTTGTCTGCATTCAAATTCAAACCTGCTTCGGCAAGTTAATGAATACTTGTGTAAGTGCTTTATCGTGTTCTTTTTGTGTAGCTCCGAAAACCAATGTCATCATTGTAATTGAATGCATTCATGACCGGCTATATGATACGTTGAATGATGTCTTGAAACAATTCTGCAGTGGATGACACACCAAAACGTAGTCTTTTGTATCGAATCAGACCAACATATGTAGAAAAGGTTGAAATGTACTGGGGCAGCTCCTCCGCATTGGCAGAGCATCATCGCCCCACTGGCTCACAGCCAGCAAGTGAAAAATAAAACGATATCTTAGTATCATTTTATTTTTCATTTGCCGGCTCTGAGCCAGCTTCTGCACTGAGGGGGCGAGCCGGGGCATTGAGCAGCCAGGCCAGAGAAACCCCACAGACTCACTGACCTGAGCGGAGCGTCTTCTCAGCCCGCAGAGGCCAATCCCCATGCTGCTCTCATATGAAAGCAGCGCGGGGATTGGATGGGAGTCTGATGCTTTCATAGGGACTCTGGGAACTGCAACAGAGGAGCGCGAAGCGGACTGCAGCACCAGGTAAGTGTTTAATTTTTGTATTAACCCCGTTTCCTTCCCCCGCACCCCGCCTGCATGCTTCCCGCTGGCCCCTCTCCCCCCACCATGCCCCCTCCACCCGCCCCTCCCCCCCCCCGGTATTTTAACATGTCGGCCGCCACTTGAAATGTACCTGCAATCCTCTGAGTTCCAACTGATGATAACCTTTATTTAGATCACGGTGAGAGAAGACCTATGCCACCATTTAATTGCATGATCATGTGAGCAATGTGCGGACCTGGATGTCGATCTCGTTCAATTGCCTTGTTTGCCTGATGCATGTATGTGCATATGTGTACAGCTCGTTCACTGTCTTTTTTTGGCACTACTAAAATGGGAGAAAACCATAGCATTGCACCAGTGGAACACTTGATAATATCAAGCTTAAGTAGCGATTCAAGTTCATTAACAACAGATTTTTGCAGATGAAAAGCGATTTGTCTAGGTCTCTGAGCAACAGGAAGGACATCATCATTAATATACAACATTACATTCATGATCTTAAGCTTTCCCAAACCATAAAATAATGAAGGGAACTGACTTACTATTTCCTGGTGAGCATTCATGTTGTAATTCACAGAAATCAGTCCTGTATCAGCGGCTATGCTGAGGAGACAGGCAGTTGATGCCATGCCTTGAAGCACATGGATGGGTGCTTGCACCTTCATATTCTTATGCTTCATTGTCGCTACAAATGAACCTTGACTTTTTAAGGGCATTGATGCAGCCCATGTACACGTTTTGGTTTTTGATGGCGTAAGTTGGGGCACTGGAGATAATTTGTTGTATTTCTCCTCAGGCATAATGTTTATTGATTCACCACTGTCGATAATAAAAGGTATCGAACAACCATTTACTTTCAGTGTAATCTTCGGGCAATGTTTGAATGACTCTGGTGCTTTGGCATGTCAATCTTTCTTTGACTAACATTTTTCTTCATAAACGGCTAAACCAACATGCACACGCTTTTCTGAGGTAAACATCAACATGACACAATCATTTTCTTCACTTTCACTTGATACAGAAAAACTGTTTGACGATGATTTAGAGGACGATCGAGTTCGTTTAGTGTTGATTTGTCTTAACTGATGTCGATGCTTCCCGAACGTTCTGGTGGCCATTTTGTCTTTGCGCCGTGACGCACTTACTTTTTCCTTCACTTTGCAAGCCATAGCAAAATGTTTCTCCTTTCCACAGCCTTAAAATATCTGTTGAAGAGCGGGACATTTACCTACGTGTGCACACGAAAATACACATCTAAAACACAACTATTTTTTACGTGTAGACATCGCTTTGTGTCATTCAGTCTTTTGACTTCCTTTTCACACTCATGACTGATTCATTCTGGAAGCCTCCGGCCTCCATGTCAGCAGCTTGCCTATCAGCATGCTCTTCAGCTCTGGCAGCCATTAACACTCGTTCCAAACTAATAGTTTCTCTCAGCATTCGTCTTCTGAATGAATCTGACAAGCATCTGTCAGTAACTCTCTGATGCACAGCTTCTTCATCATTAAATTCATTGAACTTACAATGTCTGATCAGTGTGTTGAGTCTCTCCACAAATACATCAATGGTTTCACCAACTTTCTGACGTTCTTGGTTGAAGATGCATTCTTTCGTAATCAACATTGGGCATTGAATTAAACTTGAGATTCAATACTACTTTAATCTGCCGATATGTGACTTCTTCATCAGTTTGCAGCATTTTCTTTAGGACTACTTTTACACCACCAACAGCAAGATTTTTGAGATACTTGATAATCTTTTTGTCATCAGTCTCTTCAAGTGCATCAACAAAATCATCAAATGTCTCTATCCAAGCAGTCCATCTATTGCCAATATTCAGCGTTTTGGTGGTATCAAACGGTAGTGGAGGTTACAGGAAAGCGACAGCATTTTAGTCATTTCTGGGAGTGGCTGACATTGAGGGTGGAGCCCTCTCTGACACCGTCTGCTGGCCAATAGGTTCTGGCCTCTGGGTCAACTTGGCCATTCGATGGAACTGGGACCGCCCTCTTGCTCTCCATGAGAGACATTCACTTTCCTGGAGACCTCTGGAGTTGTTCTGAGCCGCCACCCAGCACCTTTGATGGCGTGCCACTTCAGATATAAAAAGCTCCGTAAGCACAATCCTAGGAACTTCTTCTGGGGCTACTCTGCCCAACTCTGTGGTAGGGCTTCCTTATTCAGTTCTGGTAATCAGATGACTGTTTCTTGTATTTCACTTGCTTTGTTTTTAGGCATCTCTTTGTACTGCCTGATACCTGGTTGATCTCTGCCTTGCAATGCTTCTGATCGCAGGGTTATCTTATAATTCACTGTTGCTACTTGCTGCTCTTTCAAAACCTGGTTGCATCCACCTTTAGAATTATCACTCCGTATTAAGTGTGACTGTATATTGCGTAACATAGGGGTACCTTTACGTATGGTCTGAGCAACAGGTTCTCGGACACCGATATGAAGATTTCTTTTCACTGCTTTTGTTGTTTTCAACTTCTTTATAGCGGCTGAAGTTGCACTTTGGCTCCACATGTGTTAAATGTCGGTTCCGTACTTCTACTACAACACAAGTGGCTCGCACTAGCAGTCTGCTTGGACTACGGCAACCTCTCTGGGAGAGCACTGTCGATCTTCAGGTTACATATCCCCTAATTCATCACCAGTTGTAGTGTCCTCACCAGCCTGGGTACCCGCCAATTGCTATGCCACACACTGAGCTTAGTATTACACGTCTTTATTCATCTGCGTGTAATGGTGAACTCAACATTCTAAACCAGTCTTCATTGCATTCCACTCTAATACTTACGTCACAGTTCTACAGAGTCTATAAGGAGCCAAAAGGGTTCCATAATTTCTACTTTGCAAGACACTATAATATGTTCTGTAGTTTTGGAGAAATTCAGGTTAAAAATGTGTAGATATTTCAGGCTGCGATACTACCGTGGTACTGCTAGGTCAAAACACGTGATCTGTTGGGCTGGTCACAAAAGTGTTGCCTAAAACCAACAAAAATATGGAATAAGGGGGCAGGGTAGGGAAACCCTGACCCCCCTGGCCGTTGTGGAGGGGTCTCAGAGGGACACCCCCACGGGTGAAAGATTTTTTTTGTGGCGTGGGGGTACCGCGGTACTACATTGGCATCCAGCGCAACCCCAATGTAGCTTTTCAGTAATACCGCAGGGCTTTGGGGTGCTGCCAGACCATGGGGACTGGCCAGTAACAGAGTCTTGGCTGTGCACGTCACAGGGTAGACTTAGTTATCTATGGTAACAAAATATTACTTTACCTTTGAAACCCCTAGAAATTCAATGAAAAACCTAAGGTTAAAGAGACATTATAGTTGGGTATGGTTATAGTATTTGCATGACATTAAAAAAACTTGAGAAATTCACTGAAAAAAACAAAGAATAAAGTGACGTTATAATTCAGTCAAAAACTCTGTAAAAAGTTCCATTTTAAACAAAAAAAACACTGAAATGTACCAGTTCTAGTTTACTGAAGTAACTCACTTTGCCACTGGATTCAAGCTAGCCTGGCTGATGAAGGGTGTTACCCAGAAACCGGTCCCAGGATGCTTGTTTCCGGTTCAGGGAAGACCTGGCTTGGCAGTTTGGGCTGGACTGTTCCCAGGAGGCACAGGGTCAAGACTGACTTGCATATAGCTGGGTCTGAACTGAGGTGGCGAAGTGAGCTAAAGAATGATGATGGATTCAACCCAGATCTGTGACTGGGGGTGAGTGTCTGAAAAGATTCAGCGCTCCGTCCATCATCTCCTTGTGTTTGCTTTGTTCGCCCTAAGTTGGCAGGGTATGCCCAGACGTGGGTCCCTTGCTCACTTTGCCACTGGATTCAAGCTAGCCTGGCTGATGAAGGGTGTTACCCAGAAACCGGTCCCAGGAAGCTTGTTTCCAGTTCAGGGAAGACCTGGCTTGGCAGTTTGGGCTGGACTGTTCCCATGAGGCACAGGGTCAAGACTGATTTGCACATAGCGTGGTCTGAACTGAGGTGGCGAAGTGAGCTAAAGAATGATGATGGATTCAACCCAGATCTGTGACTGTGGGTGAGTGTCTGAAAAGATTCAGCGCTCCGTCCATCATCTCCTTGTGTTTGCTTTGTTCGTAACTATAACTTGTGCCATGTTTACTCTCAGACTTTGTCTGCGGGGTAATCTGGATACGATGCAGGGTTTGATGACAGCAGCTGCTGAAGAGTGGGGTCCCGAAGTAGTCGTGAAGAAAGGCTGGAAAGTTCCTAGCACGTGAAGTGCAAAGTCTGTGTCAAGGAAGGTCTCAATGTTGATGGGTTGCTGCTCATCTTCGGTCCCAATGAAGCACTCTACGTTCAGGCTTAGAAACATTTTTTGAAGTAAGATCTCCTTCAGTAGAGCAACCAAGCTGAATCTAACTGGCATTTTGACAGCTTTGGCTTGACAGTAGTCCTGCTCTCCTGCCAGTTCTTTGAGTAAAAGTTGGCAAAAATGTTCTAAGTCCCAGCTTTTGCATTTTGAACAGGAAGAGTACACTCTAAAACCAGCCAAGGGTCCAGGACCATGGAGACACCACCTGGGGGTTAAGACTCACTCCAACCCCGGCCAAAAGCAGGATCTAGGGAAGGTACAGGTGGAATCAGTCAGCTGGGCAGTTACAGGAAAAGGCCTCTGGAAGCTTGTTGTGTCCCTGATGCTCAAATATGAGGTCCCTTGGAGTCACTTCTGGTGTTCTGAATTCAATTCAAGGAGACCAAGTCTTCCTTCAGGATTCAGACAGCATGGTGGTCCTTCTTCTGATCTTCACAGAATCAGGAGTGTTCTGAGAGGAGTACTGGGTATGCTACGTTTATGCCCAGTGCCATCCTGTGGGTTGGGGTCACTCCTGGCCACTCCCTAACCAGTGGAGTAAAAGTTCCCAAGGGTTATCCTACCCACTTTTGCAGCACTTACTGTGTATTTTACTGTAAACTATCCCACAATGCCCTGCTCTACCTAAATCCAACATGGCAGATCCCTTCTTCCTCTGGTCACAGCTCCGTGTACCAACCCAGGGGTGTGCCTAAGAAAATGGACAAACTCTCCCTTATAGTCACTCAAAACCACTTCTGGGGCCACTCCCACCTCCCACTGGATTTGAAGCCAATCTGAATAGGACAACAAGGAGAGGCACGCCTAGGTGGAAGCTACATCTGCCGGTAACAGGGTAGGTACCTGTTGAAGCTCAGGAAGGGGCTGGCACAGCAGCCCTCGCCCCCCAATCCATCTTGCTCAAGAAAAAATCAACAACACTCCACACTCAAGCATTTTGCCCACTATCTGGGGCAATCCGCATCTCCCCACAGGGGAGCCATTCACCAGTCAGGTGACACCGGCAGAACGGCACAGTTGGGTTAGACAGGAAAATTACAGCTTTCTAAAAGTGACATTTTCAAAATAGTAATAAAATCCAAGTTTGCCATTAAGTTGGATATTAAATGACTATTAAACTAAGTCCTTATATCATTTTCCACAGTGCACCCAAACCGAAATAAAGCATTATAAGTCGTCATATTGTAACCCATTGATTCCTATGGGAGAGGCAAACTGGCTACAGTGAAACGTGAATTATGAGGTTGTTCCCAACCAGAACAGGTCAAACTTTAAATATACCTGTACTAGTTTTTAAATACCATGCACCCTGCCCTATGGGTATTTAGGGCCAACATTAGGGGTGACATAAGTATTAAAAAGGAAAGTTTAGGCCTGCTAAAAGGTGTATTTTGCCATGTCGAAATGGCAATTTTAATGTGCCCACTTAGGCTGCAATGGCATCTCTCAGACATGTCTTACAGTGTTACCTTTAGAGGCTAGCACAATGAATGCTGCAGCCCACTTGTAGCATTTACAGGCCCTATGTACATGTAGTGCTGTGTACTAATGATGTATAAGTAAATTAAAAGTTCCAATGAGGTATATTCAATTTTATCATGTTTAAAAGGGAGGGCACACGCACTTTATCACTGGTTAGCAGAAGTAAAGTTCGCAGAGTCTTATGACCAACAAAATCAGGTTCAGATATCAAAGTCAAAAATCTGGGGGAATACTACGCAAAAGATGATAATTTCCAACAGTCTTCTATAAGAGTGATCAGCTGGAACCTACCTCTCATATGTTTTTATCTATGATACATAATCCCTAATGAAGAGATTAATGTAACGACCAAGAGTGTCCAAGATTGAACCACAACCATGTAGAACAGTTCTGCCAGGAGGATTCTTAATATATTTATGAAATTTTGGTAAAAAATTCAATCATTATAGAGGTACAAAAAACGTTTTGTTGGTTCAAGAAACCATCTTTTGCCCTAGTGGTGACTTCAAGGATAAATGCCCAATTCTCTAGCAGGGGTTCCTTACCAAATGTTGCAAGTGATTGTGATTGTTCTGTTGACGAAAAAGTAGCGTCTCCTGATTAGGAGATGTCCCCCTGAGCACTGCTTAAGCCCGCGTTGGCGGGATGTATAAAGTCTGCATCAGACGCGCGTCACCGCAAATATTTTCCCCTGACGAAGGGCTGATATTGCCCAAAATGCATCGGGAGAGATGATTTGCGACAGTTTCATCTAAGCTTATATCATCAGTTTTCGATATGAAATATTAATATCGGACTATGAATAAAATCTTTACAAGCTCACCATGAGTATTTGAGTTTACAGTTTTTGCATAAATTGCCAACAGACTTTATACATCCTGCCAACGTGGGCTTAAGCAGTGCTCAGGGGGACGTCTCCTAATCAGGAGACGCTACTTTTTCATGAATTCGTTACACTCATTGACCAGAGAGCGATACCTCTGAGGCACGCAACAATTCAAACAACTCGTTCACTAAGTAGTGCGTGTTCCCCACACCCATTGTTCTGTTGACAACATATTCTTCTTATTAGTATCTTGATTAACATTCTCTTCAACGTGGTATACTGTGGTTCTCTTTAAGATTATAAAGTGACTGTTTTTCCTGCAAGCTTATGTTGAACGACACAAGGAGGTGTGTTTCTTTTAAGATTTTGGGGTTCTTCAGAATCAGGTTCTCAAGCTTTAAAACCTTAGAGGGTACCAGTGAATTTGAAGGATTGAATGTTGAAGCAGGTCCAAGGCTAGTGGTATCTTGTTGCAATGGTTATTGCTGGGTTGAAAAATAAACAGTCTAATCTTCCTGAAAAAAAGATTAAAAATGCCCGTTTGCAATAGAAAGAAATCATTATTTTCAGTAGTGACAACCGCTCTATTAAAAAATGTAACTGAAAAATGTTCTGAGCTCCAGTTACAGGTGAGAAACGTTACTGAAGATGGATGTATACAGAAGCAACGGGAGACAGCAAGTGCTGTAACTTTCGAGTCCGTCACCGGCGCCCATTCATATGATACTTTCCAACCATATCCTCTACATTCCACCCACTAGACTGTATGAGGATCCCACAAACCTCCATTTTCAACAAACACCAAAGGTATGCGCACCTCAAGGGACAACATATTCTACAATTAATAAAAGAGATACACTTGAAAACTGAGGACCTGATTCACAAAGGGCCTCCACACTCGTGGCGGAGGCCCCGCAGTGGTGGGGGAGTCTCCACACTTGAGGCGGAGAGTGCAGAGGCCCTTTGTGAATCAGGTCCTGAATGTGCATAGCTATTTAAGTGAATATGCACACTTAGTACATCCGATGTTTAAGTCTTGGTGGCTGTGAGAAGTTGGCCTGGCATATGCTGTCCACTAATTATAGTGGGCACCTTGCACCAGTCCAAACAACCCCTTATTGGAGATAGGTTAAAGACAACCTTTATTGAAAGCTATCCTAGTGGTAGCTATGGAGAGCAGCCTTCAGGCTAAGTCTTGAAGGAATGTAAAGCAGCTTGTTTTACCAGTCTATAATCTCGAGTGACCAAATGAAAGAGGACCACACCAGGTATATATTCAAAATATATGTATTTATTGCTAAACACACCCCTCTAGTCTCTTTATGAGGCTAGAGTTCGAAGTACATAAGTTATAAGTTAGTTATCTACAGTAATAGCACAAATACACGTTTGAGCCCTAGGGGCGTACCAAACCATATACCAATAAAGTGGTATAAGAACCACGACTGAGCTAGACACAAGGCCTAGAGCCTGTAGAAGTGCTTGGACCACAAGGAACCACCCAAGGTAGTGACACAGGGGACCCACGGGGGACGCGTGCAGTGTGAGAACACAGCCGCGAATCGCCGTTGACTTCTATGGGGAAAGTCGCGGTTGGAATTTTAAAGAAAAGGGACACTTAGAGGAGGACTTGGAGCAAACCCTTTTAGAACTAGAATGTTCTAGTGTCAATACCCACGGGAGCACCGGAGTACTCGAGTTACCTCACCTAGGGGAGCCGGGTGCATAGGTGTCTTTCGGGGTCGGGTTTCGTCGTCGTTTTCAATGGCGATCTGCTGCAAAGTGCTGCTGGCGGCCAAGTCGAAAGTGTTCGGGTGGATCCAAAGGTGGATCGAAGATCTGAAGAACCTGAAAGCAGAGGGGACAGAGTCTGGGTCACTAGCCAGTGACCAGGAAGGCGATGAGCAGATGCCCACCGATGTCGAGTGCTTCAGGTAGGTTGACGGTCGTCTTGACTCTTCAGCCACGAGGTCCAGGAGGCGTCGACGACGACCAGGAGCTGGATTCGAGCTGTCCCACGACGTCTGTCGATTGCAGGGGTGTCGGCCACCGGATTGGACCCAACAAGCCTTGGCAACGGCAAGTCTTGTGGTAATAGAAGAAGGACGATGGTGCAGACCAGCAAGGTCTGAGGGACTCACCCAGCGAGGGTAAGTCAGGGCACGCCTGGAGCAACCAGGGAGCCCAAGCAGAAGATTGGCCTTCGGGAGGGCCTACTAGCCAACGGACTAGCGACCGCGAAGGAGCCTCGAGTGGACGCACTTGGAGCTGGCTCACAGGACACTCGTGGAGTGGAGGCCAGTGATCTTCGGTGCAGTCGGTGCTGGAGGCTGGGGCTACTCGGAGCCCAAAGCACAACTTCGTTGGAGACCCAGAAGAGGATGCACTTACAAAAGTATGCGGTGTCCAGGGGTCACGGTTCCACGTTACCCACGATAGCCACGGGCCTCAGCTTTGCTGGGGACTCAGGGTAGCCTCGGGGAAGTCTGGAAATCCACCTCTGGTGATGCAAAGACTTCGGCGTCCGGCGGGAGCTTCAATGATGCAGACCGGACAATTGCTTCATTGGTGCCTGCCAAGCAGGGGAGTCACTCCTTGACCCAAAGGGAGATTCTTCAGTCCTCTAATCTTAAAGTAGAGCGTCGAAGGTCCAGGATTCTGTGTCAGAGTTTCGTCCAGGTAAATCTAAAGTCCTAAGGACTGGGGTCCCATACTTATACCAAGTTAGGGGTTGGACATACTCTGGGGACCCACCTATGGGAGGGTCAGGGCAGAGGGGTGGTTACACCCCTTTCCCTTTGTCCAGTTTCACGCCAGAGCAGGGGCTGGAAGCCCCTGAGCCGGTTTGAACTGGGGTATGCACAGGGACACCAAATGTGCCCCCAGTGCAGGACTTCAAAGCACCAGAGAGTGCTCCCACCCAGCCCCAATACACACTATCCTGTCTGGGGAGGTGGTTACACCTCCCTGGGACAGGAAACCTATTGTCCAGGCCTCCCCTGCCTGAGTTTCGGTCAGCAGCAGGAGGCCAGACTCGTGTCTGTGGCAGCGGCATCCATTTTGTGATGCCAGGGCTTGGAAAGAAGTTACCGGGCAGGCCGGTGTGTACATGTCTCTCCCTCTAGAAGGGTGGAATGCTACCCCCGCCGCCAGAACTGGCGGGGGGTAGTATTCCAAGATGTTTGACACCAAACACGACATGTTTCCGTGCAGCCATCCTAAAGTTAGCATTTAACGCGAGGTTATAATGCGCTTAAGAGTATATGGTCAGGCTGCACTACAAACAGCATCAGAGAAGGGTCTCCGAACGCTGCAGAGGGGCTCTGCTCATGCAGGGGCACCCTCTCACATAGGAACCAAGCACTCTGCCTTCAAGATTGACAAGGCCTGCCATAGGAGTGACTTATAGGTTTATATGTGTGTATGTATGTAGTGATATAGGTAACCTATATCACTGTAAGGTGTGCATGCCCCACCTTACCCAGGCTGCAGTAGCAGACCTGAGGTGTCCTTTTGGTTGGCCTTCCAGGGGTGGCACAATACATGCTTCAGCCCCTGGCAGGCCTCTGAGGTACCTATGCCCTGGGTACATAGTATACCATATACTAGGGACTTACAAGGGCACTCCAGATTCCAATCAGAGATGTGCCTAAGGCACATGGAAACCATTTTAGAGAGGAAGCAGCTAGGCTGGGGTTCTGATTAGCAGGGCCCCAGCCAGACTAAAGTCGAAAAACAGTGAAGCATCAGCAAAAAGTGGGGGTACCCATGTGAAGCAGATCCTACTCTCCTACACAGGCCATCTTATGTACACATCTGCGGCAAGATGATCAGCACACACGTTATTTCCAAAAACTAATTAATTTACTTAAATCATTATTCTCAATTTTTTGATACCTCACCCAGAGAACATTTGAGGGGGCGGACGGTCGTCTTTACTGCGCACGACTGATGCGGTGGCCAACACTGGCCTGAAATACTGGAATATGAAATATTTTATTTGGAAGCTCTGGACTCGCTAGTCATCTACTAACTAAGCAGAGCAAGAGTTCTATGTCCTTAAACATCAAAGACAATACGCCATTATACGAAAGTATTACGTGACTGAGCCCTGAAGAAGTCCCTTGAAGGGACGAAATGCGTTGGCTACACCGTGAAGAATAAAAAGAATAAAGGATTATCAAAAAAATGTAATACATGTCTCCATGAAATCTCTTGTATTTGACTGCAATTGAGAATAATGATTTAAGTAAATTAATTAGTGTCTGGAAATAATCTTGCCACAATAGTATATGTGAATTTATTCACTATTTGGGAATTAGGAGGTCTTTATCCCATGATCGCTGCACCACATAAAATAAGATCCCAATAATATAACAAGTGCGGTACTGTGTCTAAGGCCTCCTTGTAAATCGTTTATGTACACACCTATTCATCCAGATACTTAGCCCTCACAAGTATTCTCCTGCTAGACCCACTCTGATCCTCAAGGTGCATAGCAGGTTTCACTACCCCACCATCCATTACTTGTGATCTGCAGTTGGTAACTGTGACTCAATTCCACACATCCAGTTCTCAAGGGTCTTGTAAATGTATTGCGTAGATGAGACTTTAAATACAATCATGTCACGTATTGCTTCCCTAGTTAGACACACCGCTTTCCTTGAATTATACTTTACTTTGTTAGCTTTCTGTTTTTCAATTTCTCCTTCCCTCCACTCATCTTGTATACTCTATCACACAAACCCTTGTTCTAGGCCATCCTACTCATTAGAGTTAGGTGTCCGACCTCCTTCCCTTAAAACATGAAAATGGGCCTGTGAAACTGTGGGGTGTAACTCTAAAGGTCTTCAATTCTTTTAATACTTAGCTCTAAAGTCAAACTATTGCACTTTGCCAGTTGAATTCTTCAATTTGTGATTAAATCTCTGAATGTCAGTTTTAGGATGATATAGAGAATCTGTCTTCTTGTTTTTTAAAGCGATACAAAAGGGGATGATGGACGGAACGCTTGAGCCAATCAAACACTCACCCCCAGTCAACTGATCTGGGTTTAATCCATCATCATTCTTTAGCTCACTCCACCACCCCAGTTCAGACATGGCCATATGCAAATCATTCTGACCCTGTGCCTCATGGGAACAGTCCAGCCCGAACTGCCAAGCCATGTCTTCCCTGGACCGGAAGCAAGCATCCTAGGACCGGTTTTTTAAAGCAAATGTTTATTGACATTCACATTGGCATAGTGTGTTTACAGTTTATATAATGTGATAGTATTCATGGATATCATAATGTCAATTTAAACATTCTTCTAAGGATTCAAAGGAATAACAAGAGAACAATGGCACCCTTAACCTATATCCCCTTCTCCCTTACCTGTCCATTCCCATCTGGCTAATATGTTAGTCTTATGTAGAAGTAGTTGCAAGTGGCATCATGCACAGCTAGACACGATTTCCCCCCTTTAAGACCCATTTCAAAGCATTGAGTATACTAACTATCATCTGTTCACCCTATCTCAAGAGCTACCAGGCCCTGTATCTTGGCGGCCTAACTGTACTTGGATGGCCTGTGATAGAAACTCTCCCATAAGACCCCAAATTCCCTCGAAGTCCAGATGTTCTCCTGAGATTGCTCACAAGTCGATTCACAGCAAGTATATCCCACAGTCAAGTATGCAAATGAAAGATCAAAGGGGGCCCTCTTTTTCCACCACATGGCTTTTGACATTTTTTATTTATTTTACTCTAAGCTGTTTATTGAATTTCGCAAAAGACACAATAGTTTTACTAGTAGCGTAAATTAACAACAAATGTGTGCCCGGTGATGCGAGAGCTTACCGGCACTTTACATATTTAGACAAATAAGCATGGAGAGAGCGATGCAAGATATACCTTGCAGCAACAGCTTCCAATTCACAGTGTCAAATGTTTATCTTTTCCCCAAAGTAAAATATTAAGACCTAGAACGAACTAAGGAGGAAGGGAAAAGCCCCTGCCCACAAATTCCCATTCTTTCCAGCAAAAAAGAAAAAGACAGTCCCTGGGTATGTGCGGGGGTGGGGAGGCCACACAGCAAGTGGGATCAGGGCGGAGCAATGACATACTCGTATGTTGAAACTGTGCCACCAAGGGTGGGGATACTGGCGGCCTGATGCTCTAATATTAATTAATCAAAGCGCTGAAGGGCGCCTAAGTGTTACGATCTCGGCCCCGGGGCCTGTCTGAGCACGGGCGCGCAGCGGGGTAGGGTGGAGGCAATAATGGACACCACACCGATTTAGTGCCTACTTGCGGACTGCCCACCTTAATTTATTTGCGCACTCCGCCATCCGGCGTGAGCGCGGGGGTCGTACATTTCCAGCGCGTGCGCCAGCAGCAAACATCTAGCACGCTGACTTATCACATCCCATCCCAACTCAGTCCTTGACTGCTTTCCAAGTGTCTCTTAGCTCACTTACTTGGTGCGCAAAGTCTCTGAGTCAGGTGATCGGCTGTGGATCGTCTCTCAGAGCATACCTGTGGCTGCCACGGCTGGGTCTGGGTGCTGCCACTGGTTCACTGGGCACGGGCGGCGCCTCCTGGGTATCTTGGGTCGCTTCCGGAGCCCTGGGCGGTGAGACTTGCCCTGGGTCGCTGCCCTCGGCCCCTCCTGACTCCATTTGGCTGGCTTCTCGCTCACCTGGATCATCAGCTGGTTCGGCCATGGTGGCGGGGCTGTCTACTTTTTTAAACCACGAGATGTTGCGGGTTACAGTTTCTCCTCCTTTCTCGACCGTCACCATGGTCCCTTTTACATCAGTTACAGTCCAGTACCCATGTTCATAGCGAGTCCGAAACTTCCCGCCAGGCCTCCGGTCTCTCAGAATTACGGTGTCCCCTCCGTGGAGCTGGCGGGACACGGCGCTCCTTGTCTGACTGGCTGTTAGATTGTGCTTCTCCCTCCTACTGAGGGCACCTTCCTCGTCGAATGGAGGGGGTGTCCACCCTGGGGCGGTGGGGAGGCCGTCGCGGCGGGTTCCATTGAAGATTAACACCCAAGGTGCCTGACGTGTGAAACTCTGAGGGGTACTCCGGTATTCCCGAAGGAATTTCTGTAGGTGCTGCTCAGGGTCGGCGTGTTCGGCTATGGTGATGCGGAGAGTCTTATTGATGGTCCTCATAAATCTTTCAATTTCGCCGTTTGCTTGGGGCCATTGCGGGGTGATACGCCTATGCCGGATGCCATGATGATGTAAGAACTCACAGAACTCGTGCCCTTGGAACGGGGGCCCGTTGTCGCTTCTGATTTCCTCGGGGCATCCGAACATGGCGAATATCTTGTCCAACACGGAGCCCACCTGTGAGAATGCTGTTGAGTTGACAACTTCCACAAGAGGGTACTTTGAGTAGCTGTCGATTAGGGCTAGGGTGACTCTGCCATCCGGGAAGCTCCCGAAATCAATGCTTATCTTCTCCCAGGGACTTCTCCCCTGCACCTCGGTGTGGATGGGCGCAGGCCTTTCGGGGGCACTTGTCACTTGACAGGAGGGGCACCTCCTGACCGCCTCAATGACACGGGCGTCCATTCCCGGAAACCAGATTTTCTCCCGCATGCGTGCCTTCATCTTCTCCACTCCTTGGTGCCCCCCATGGGCTAGCTGTGTTGCTCGCAGCTGGAGGGACGCGGGGATGACAATTTGCGGCCCTCTCAGTAGGATTCCCGTTTGGGTGATGCTCAACTCATTCCTGACGCTCCACATGTGCATGAGGCTCTCCTTTTCTGGGCTGGACCATGAATTGGCAGACTGTAGGAACTGATGCCAGTGCCCCACCTGGACGGCTGCCCGGACCTTGGCGATGACCGAGTCCGCTTCTGCTGCGACCGCTACCTCTTCGAGTGTCAGCGCTCGAGGGCATGTGAGTGCCGGGATCATGTTCAGGTGTGCCTCCGTTGATTCCGTGTCAGGCTCTTCGGTACTGTCTTCGTGTGGGTCCGGGTGTCTTGAGAGGAAATCGGCGGGGTTTTTGGCACCGAGTCGATATGCTACGTCCATCTCATATTGTTGGAGCCCAATGGCCCACCGTTCAATTCGTGGCGGCGGGTGGGGCGCCGAGCCTCTGAATAGCGGTACCAGGGGTTGGTGATCCGTGATGATCTTCATCGGGTGGCCGCATATGTACAGATGGAAGTGCCGGCATGTCCAGCGGATTGCTAGGGCCTCCCTCTCGATCTGGGCATAGCGTTTCTCGGTCGGATAGAGCGCCTTGCTGGCATAGGCTAGGGCGGCCCACTGTCCTGGCTCTTGCTCCTGGGTGAGGACAGCCCCCAAGCCGACGGGGCTGGCATCCACTAATATTTCTGTTCGCTTTGCTGGGTTGAAGTATACCACAGTTGTGTGGTCAAGGAGAGCGTTCTTGACTGCCTGGAAGGCCACTTCTTCATCGGGTCCCCACTGCCACATGGCGTCAGCGCGAGTGAGGTTTCGTAGGGGCTCAGCAATGGTGGCGAGGTCCGGAATGAAGCGGCCACAATATGTCGCCATCCCAAGGAAACTGCGTACTTCGGCTACTGTTAGTGGCGCCGGCGCGTTCTTGATGGCCTGGGACTTCCGAGGGTCAACCTGGATTCCTTCCTGGGTGAAAGTGTACCCAAAGAATTCTATCCGTTGCTGGAATAGCAGGCATTTTTCTCTGTGCAGAGTGACCCCATGGTCTTGGAGCCTCTTCAGCGTGGCCCTCAGGTGCTTGTAGTGGTCTTCGGCAGTCTGTGAGTGGATGAAGATGTCGTCACTCACATTCAACATGCCGGGCAGTCCAACCAGGAGCTCTTTGACTGTGTTCTGGAAGATTTCGGCGGCTGACGATATGCCGAAATTTAAGCGCTTGTATCTTCTGAGTCCTAGATGGGTACTGAACGTGGTGGTATACCTGCTTTCTTTGGCAAGCACCAGCTGATGATATTTGGCTTTCAGGTCCAGCTTTGAAAACCACCTGGACCCATTTAAGTCAGCCACGATGTCGTCCATCGTCGGTGTTATGTGACGTTCGCGCCGAATGGCCTTGTTGGGGAGGCGCATGTCTATGCAGAGTCTTATTTTTCCTGGTTGGCGGGGTTTTTCGGTGATTACCATGGGGGACACCCATGGCGTTGGCCCCGAGACCTTCTCTATGACCCCCTGGTCCTCTAGTTTCTGCAGCTCTTCTTCCACTACGGGTCGGAGGTGGAAGGGGATCCTCCTGTGCCTCAGTGCCGTCGGCTTGACGGTCTGGTCTATGTGCAGTTTGATTGGAGCTTTTCGTATCCGTCCTAGCCCCTTGAAGAGGTCTTCCGTCTGGTCCGCCTGCACACTCCTTGCGAATGTTACCAGCCCTAGGTCTTCTGCGGCATGCTGCTTAACAGTGTGTCGGCCTCCTGGTTGATGACGTGGATGTCAACTGTGATTTCGGCGTCTTCAGACCGTACGGGCACAGTCATCTTGCCTCGGAGTGGTAGGGGTGAATCGCTCCCATACGCGAAGATCTTCGTCTTCGAAGGCCGGAGTTCAGGTTTGGGCCTTAGTTTGTTATACTGCTGGATCCCCATGACGGTGACTGATGCGCCCGTATCAATAACTGCACTGACTTCCGACCCCGCTATGTGCACCTTGCATCTGGGCTGAGGTCGCCTCCGTCTTTTCAGGGCTTGTGTGAAAGAGACCAGATATGTCTCCCCTTCATCATCAGACAAGGTATCGTCTGCATGATAGACATTTTGTTCACTCTTCTTCTCCTTTTGCGAGGACGATAGCGAGATGCTCGACAGGTGGCGGACCAGCTTTCGGCCTGGCGTGGGCCGTTTCCCTTCCTTCCGTTGCGCCTTTATCCGGCATACTGATGCAAAGTGATTTGCAATGCCACAGTTGGTGCACGTCTTTCCCTGGGCTGGGCATGACTGGGGGGGTGCTCCTCGTACCCACAGTACCCACACTGGCCTTTTGGGGTTGGAGGTGGGCGATCTTGTGGTTTACTGTTCCTCTCTCTCGCATCCTGACGGCGTCAGCCCGCTCCATCTTGATGGTGATACCTTTCTCTGGGTTGCGCATCAGTGCGAGGTCTATTTCCTCCGCGCGCATGGCGGAGAGGTCATGGGACCGTGCCATCACTAATATGTCAGCCATTGGTATGTTCGGCTGCCGCAGTATGAGTCCTCGCAGGACCTTGCTGCGGATCCCTAGGATCAGTTGGGCCCTGATTTCTTCCGCTGCCCTGTCGCCTGCGAGGTGAGTGCTGGCGAGCTCCCTCAGCCTCGCATGAAAAGAGTCTACTGATTCCCCTTCTCTTTGTCTTGCCTGCCGCAATTTGAAGTGTTCAAAGTCCGGATTGAGTTGGTGATCAAAGTGCGCATTGAGCGCCGCTACAGCCGCTGCGCAGTCGTCGGGGAGGCCTGTTTTGGGGAGGTGTTTGAAGAGCAGGTAAATCTCTTCGCCTGCATAGTGGAGCAACAGGGATCGCTTGACGGCACCATCCGTTTCCCTGGTGGCGATGAAGTAGTTCTCGAGGCGGCCTAGCCAGACCTGCCAATGTGGTGACGCCGTGGTTAGGTCAGCCGATTCACTGAACGGCGGTAAGACGCCTGCTGGAGGGTGTTGCGGCGTGGCCCTTACTGGGGGTTGTGCTGCATCCCCTTGATCTCCCATGGCTGCAGGTGAGTTCCGGTCCTTGTGGGCCCCAGCGAGGGTGCTACGCAGTTTCAGGCAGCCTAGATGGCCAGGACGGGCGCTGCTGGTACAGTAGGGGCCTGTCGCGGCCTGCGCGTCCTAGCGCGGTCCGTGGCCTGTGACTGGGCCCGCCTAGTGAAAAGGCCAGTTGTGTGCACCACGCGTCTTGCGCGACTCACCGGTGCTTGCATGTGTGTATTCTGCCCGGGCGAGTAGCCGCCGGGTGTTGCCTCTGTGCTGGGGTGAGAGGCCTGCCTGCCTCGTGGTGTCAGTCGTGACACGCGCTTCACCGATGGATCGGCATTCGCCCCCGACTGCACTCTGCGGGGCTGCCGGCGCTGCTCTTCAGCTCAATGCGGCCTGGAGCGTGGTTCGCTCCGTCCCTCATCGCCAGTGTTACGATCTCGGCCCCGGGGCCTGTCTGAGCGCGGGCGCGCAGCGGGGTAGGGTCGCGGCAATAAAGGACACCACACCGATTTAGTGCCTACTTGCGGACTGCCGTAAACGGTCCCGCCCACCTTAATTTATTTGCGCGCTCCGCCATCCGGCGTGAGCGCGGGGGTCGTACATTTCCTGCGCGTGCGCCAGCAACAAACATCTAGCACGCTGACTTATCACACTAAGCGGGGTGGAGAGAAGCATCTGAATTCTCATCTATACATGCAGTCGATGAGAGTGCGCCAAAGTCATGAATTTCTTTTCAGTGATCGTCAGCGAGTGGCAGATTTGTTTCCTTGGGAGGGCATGCCAGAGTCTATTGAACCACGGTGCAGTCGCAGGGGCCTCTTTCTGCAACAGAGAGCGCCGCTACTGTCCTATATCTAAGGGTCTTCCAATCGGAGCTTGTCCTACCCTCCAACTGAGTTGGCGGTAGATCTAAAAGCAGTGAGGCAGGACCTGTCAGAATGAGATAGCCTAGCATGTCCTTGATGTGGCCCAAGATCTCTTTCCAGAAGGTTTGGATCACTATGGAGGACCACCAGATGTGCAAGATGTCTCCCTCCGCCTGGTCACTGCGCCAGCACAGGGTGATGGCTGTAGGGAACACATTATTGAGCCCGAGAGGTCTCCGTTACCATTGATACATAATCTTACATGTGTTTTCTCTGTGTGAGATGCTTTTATGGGATTTAGGAAAGTCCCTTCATAGTACCTCCCACTGTTTGGTTGTTAAAGGGGTTCCCGGTGCAGTTTCCCAGCGTGAGTTTGCAGTCTTGTAGGGGATCATTTTCCCAAACAGCGTGGGGCTCCGAGTATTGAAGGGGTATAGGGCTCAGTAGCGCGTTTGAAGGTATTGGAGGCGGGAGGTTCCTATAGATGGTAGTCAACTTTGCACAGCTCGAATGATTAAAGGTGGCCCCCATAAAAAGGTCGCTCAGTGCCTTACATTTGCCCCGCTTCCATTCAGGGAACGAGGCTGGGAAAAGGGCTGGCGAGATGTGAGGGTTCTGAGCAATTCAAGTGTTGCATGAGGGGAAAGTGGTAAGACCCCTCTTCACAGCCATTGATCCCAGATGTCGAGCACTGTCTTGGTAGATGTGGCAATGTATGGGCTCTTTTGGGAGCGGAGGAGACGTGGAAGCCATGCTAGGTCCCACAAAGGCCGGGATTCCACCACTGTGTCCATGTGGAACCAAGATTTCTCGCTGCCCCCGACGACCTACTCCAATAAATATCATAAGTTTGCGGTGCTGTAATAATCCACCAGATTGGGGCAAGCCAGCCTGCGTTTATCTCTCATAGCATGAGGAGTTTTGACGAGATACATAGTGCAGATATCGGCAACCCCTGCTTAGCATTAATTGGACGCGCTGCAGTAAATAATCAGTTCACACCAGTTTTTTGGGAAACAGTTTGCTGCAGGTTTATTTTCATGCATGAATTATGCCAACGTGGTGGGTTAACTTACAGGCGATCCAAGGGCAGGCAACGGTGAGTAACCTAAACTGCCTGCCCGCCTGATGAGCCAAACAGCACCTTGGCCAACCCAATCGGTGCTACCTTTTTCTGGGGGACTTTAATTATGCCTCTTTAGGGGGCGGAGAGAAGCAAGGCAAGCCCCCGGTTCCTCAGGCTTACAACTGCCCAAAGGATTAGTGGGGCGCAGCCGTTTTCATCCAGGTTCCTGCCGTAAAGACTCCTGGGGTTTGGCATAGGGCACCCCTGTTGTGCTCCTGAAGAGGGTACCCCTATGTACCAATCAGCCTCCGGATCGCCCTGTAACTCCACCAACGCCCTGGATGTGGCCGCCGTCATATCCGGGGCCCCCCACCATGGCAGGCTCGCTAACCTCCTGCAACCTGCAGTTACCAGTCCTTCTAGCTAGACCAAGTCCCCATCCACCTCTGGCAGGTGTAGCCCGCACCTATCACAGTACCTTGTGGTGTTTGCATTAATGAGGCCCTGTTTAACCCAAGCCCCTCGCTTGGTGAGCTTAGGCATGTTTCCAGTTACTTTTCTGTGGGAATGTTTGATGGCCTCCCCGGACCTGGCTTCAAGCTATCACTGAGCGTGATAAAGTTGTCAAACAGCATAAGGGACCCCCATGTCTTGCAGTGCCCCTCAATTGCTGGATAACCCCATGTAGCTTCCCTTAATTTGATTTAGCATGCAGCGCTCAAAAATGTAAGGTCAAGCCCCCAGGAGAGTATCTACACTGAGGGGCAGGAACACGCCCTGCTAGTCTCTGCTGCAGCTTTGTGATCTGACTGCGCAGATGCATGCCCCAGGAAACGCAGCCATGCTGTAACAGTGCAAGCTGGAACGTCAAGGTGTCATAAGTATGTGCTAATAAGTTATCGCCCGTGGTCAACTCATACAGTTATCTATCCATTTACTGACATTCTACGCTACCTGGCGGACACCCAGGGGCCAGTTGGGACTACTGTTCTCTTCATTAACCACAGTTCCGTGTGGTATATTCTAAGGTGCCCTGGGCAAAATTGTGCCTTTCTGATGGGGGTTAGCTATTCCCTGTTTTAACCACATAGCCCAGGCCCTGGGTTCAGTGGTAACCATCTGCAACACCGGCACACCAACAAGGCAATTACTATTTTCTGCTGCATATGGTGATATAATAATTGTCAGCATTAGTGCTCTGAACATACTTAGAATGACAAACTACGCAACCCACCTAGCTTTAATGGCGATGAGGCGGGTGATCATTAGCTTAACTGAAGCGTCCTGTGACATGCTCTCTCATTCACGGAGCGCACATTTTCTATTGAAGTGGGCAATAAATTTGCGCAGACAGTTCTATTGCTAAAACTATAGTGAACAAATTAATAATGTGTCAAATCCGGTTTCAGTGAACAGTTATTGCTGAGGTGCTGGCAAATGGGGATGCTTAGCACTGGAGAAAACGTTGGGTAAGTGGATGATCAAATCTTGCCTGCCCTCTCCTAAATTATCCAAATGCGAATTGCTTAACTACTTTGTCAGCCGTTGTTCTCTAACCTGTGTCCCCAAAACCCTGATAGCCGTGCCACTCTTCTAGGGCAACCATTCCTACACCACCTGGCTGTGCTAGTTATGAGGCAGGAGCTCTAACTTAAGTGCAGCATCCTGTGGCACGCACTGTTATTTGACTGGATTTGCGAAAAATGCATTTCCTTTGACTGGCCACTGAGTTTGCACCTCTCATAGTTTACTGATGCAAATCTCTTGACCCCATATTGTGCTGTAATCCAGTTCCAGTGGATAATTGTCTGTTGTGTATCACCAAGTAAATTCCCTTGCTTTGTTCAACCGTATTAATATGCCTGTGCCCAGACAACTACAGGTGTAAAAGCATCTTAAATAGCTCTGACCTACATGCCCCATCCATTAATTGATCCTATTACCTGGAGGGGTGCGGTGCCTCCTACAACCAGTAAGGTTATGGCTGTGCACATACCCAGTATGTGGATTGATGGACCCAAGCTGTTCTGCCAATCTCCTCCCGCAAAGTACCCCAGACACGTTGTGAACTGGCACTGCCCAATTGTAGTCCTTGGGCTGGATACGAATTGCCCTGCTGCTTACCTATAATCCGAGGTCACTTGTTTCACTGAACCTCCTTAGTATGAACCTCTACAATAATAGGGGCACATGGCATCCTTCAACCAATTAATGCTCTCAACAGCAGTATCAGCCCTGCTTATCCTTCAGGGAGGTTGTCTACATTAGAGACACCACCGTTCATATCAGGAACCGTTCAAGTAGGAGCCAGTCAACCCAATGGGATATATATCCCTAGTCTTACTACATTACACCAGCGGTGCCGGCAAAAGCGGTGTATACCCATGATGTTTCCTTTTAAAGTCATATTTATATACAACCAGTGGCTTGCCCCCAATCTCTTACCACCATGCCGCCATAATTAATAATAGTCTTATTAGACATGAATATTTGGTTATGGCGTCACTTATGTTCTCTGTTACCAGCCCTCATCTCACAACTCAGAAGAGCCATCTAAAAGTATAAGTGCTGGGAGGGATGCGGAGTTCTCCCTTCCGACTGACCTTGTGCCAGCTGGGACACCCGCCAAGGATTCCTATTGTTATAGGAGATAGAGTGCCCCCTCTCCGGACCCCAGCCTGATATTACCTTACCCTTAAGCACTACCTTTGCTAAAGGCCATAAATAACTTGTGTTGTCACATGGCAAAGGCTGTTTGGTTATAAGAGCAGATGAACTGGCTGCCATTTTAATGCCAGAACTCAGTTTACTCACAATCTTCCCAGGCCATTTAAGTTACTCAACATGATACCTGGCCCCAGCCCACTGCCTGCTGGAAAAGATGCTGCAGAGGCGCTGGATATAGGGTGGGACTCCAGTGAGAAGGTGTCCCAGCAAATGCTGCGTGGGGATGTACGTAATGCGGCACTAAGAGGGACGTCCTCTTAAGGGGCACACTGAGTGCGCCGCGAGCAGCCGCAGGTCTTCTAGCCTCCCCATATAATAGAGTGGATTCTGGCTTGAAGTCATAAGATGTCGGTGATGGGGACGGGTGTGGGAGGCGGTCGGAAAATTATAGAAGTCTCTATAAGATAATCATCTTTACAACGTCAATGCAACCTAGCCATGAAATATAGAGGGGTTTCTATCTTCTAAGATCCTCAAGGATCTGCCGGCGGGACTCAGGTCATTTAGCTTTAGTCCGGTCTTCCAGTACAGGGAAGATGTTTAGACCCAAATGCCGAATGGTGTGGGGGCCAGTGAAACGGGGTAGGCGTCTGCAAGGAGCCAATGTCCTAGGGAGGAATCATCAGGTTAAGTATATGTGACTTTTTTTATGTTCATTTTAATGCCCGAGAAGCGTTCCAAGTCTGCTAAGGTCACCACTAGTGCAGGTAACGATTATGAGGGGTTGGTTAGAGTGAGGAGGAGGTCATCAGTGAAGAGGTTGATCTTTTGGAACCTACCCACAAAGGTAGCACCGTTAATCTGGGGGGGATTGTCAGATCCTAATAGTGAGCGGCTACACAGCCAGGGCGAATAGCGGGAGCGAGAGAGGACATCCCTGTCTGGTGCCCCTTGAGAGTGTGATGGACCGTGTGAGTCTGCCGTTGACCCTGATAGCTGCAGATGGGGTTGAGTATGCCACATGATTTTGTCCCTCATCTTGGGGCCATACGGATTTTCTCTAGGACAGACTTTAGAAAGGCACAGCTTGCCTGATTGAGTGCCTTCTGAGCATCGAGTTAAAGAATCATAACTGGTATGTTCCATTTGTGCATTTTATCTCCCAGGTGTGCTAGTCGTCTGATATTGTCGACACCTTGGTGGTGTCGCACAAAGCCGATCTGGTCGGGGCGACCAGGCCGGGGAGAGAGGGGGGGGTTTAATCTTAAACCAGCATTCACTGTAAACTTTGGCGACTGGTTTCAAGAGGGCTATTGGACTAAATGGTGCATTGTCCTTTGGGGGTATGCTGGGCTTGGGAATAACCGTATCTTTCCCTCGCACATTGTGAGGCTGGTGCAATACGTAAGAGAGTTGAAAAGAGCTAGTAGGTGATCTTGAAAGAGCGAGAGGAAGCTTTATAAAAGGATAACGGAAGACCACCAGGTCCTGGGGACTTACGCAGTGGCATAGCCTTCAGGGATGAGCGCAACTTAGTAGCGACTATGGGTCGTTCTAGAGGTTCTCTGTGATTTTTGTGATGGGCAGCAACTCACACTCCCGAGGTAAGGTTGAATTGCTGGGACGTCTTATGCTGCCTATGTATAGAGCTCCTGGTAAAGGTTTTGAAAGTCTGTTTATCTTTTTCTGAGATAGTCCAAGTCACTGGGCTAGTGCGGATGCAAGCTGTATGGGATTGGATCTTTGGAGGCGGAGTTTCTGTGCCATTAACATACTTATCTTGTCACCCTTGTCATAGTACCTCTGTTTAAGGGCCAGCAGGGAGCACTCCACTTGGTTTGTTCTTTGCATGCAGATTTGGCTCCTCAAGATAGCCAATTGTCTATGGAGTCATGATTCTTTCATCCTGGCGATTGCCACAGTGGAAATCCTCCTATGTACAGAGGTCTTAAATGTGGCCTAGAGTGTGTGGGGAGGGGTGTCAGGGAGGGTATTTTGAATTATTATTATTATTGTGCTGTATAAAGCGCTCAGCTACCTCAGGAGGTTTTCCAGCGCTATACTCGGGTAAGATGAAATCAGCCCCCTTATTAAAACAACCAGGTCTTCACTCACTTGCGAAGAACGTAGGGAGGAGAAGCGTCACAACAATTACCATGCGCACTAAATGAATTCTAGGCACTTTACAGAGGGACTGGTTTGATGACCAGAGCATACGTGTGAGCTGATAAGGCGCCACCAGATCTTGGATGTATTCTGGAGTTGTGCCAAATCTAACCTTGTGCATATAGCACTAGACTTTGAACTGTGTTCTTTTGTCCACAGACAACCAGTAAAACTCTCAAAGCAGAGTAGACACTGATGCATGTTTTGAGAGGCAAAAGAGCAGCCTGGCCGCAGCATTATTAACAACTTATAGCCTCCGAATAGTAGAGGTTTCCGTAGTCAGTTCTCAACAAGATCAGAGCTTGAACACTATTTTTTGGGCAGAGAGTGGTATTATCCTGATGATCTTTTTTGCCCACCTCAATACAGTGAAACAGGTAGAAGCCACCTTGGCTACGTACGGTTTCATGGTTTGCCTCTCCTCCAGCCAAAAGCAGAGGTTCTTTACCTTATGGCAAATCCGGAAGGCTACCCAGAGTCTCTGGTCAGTGATGAGGCCCCCATATTTGGGACTTTTCACCCACAACCATGACCTGAGTTGGAAAGATTCTGCAATTCCTTCGGATGTAGTGTGCCTGTCCACCAGGTCTCTGAGGATATGAGGGGGGAGGCGCCAGAATGGGGGAATCCCACACAAGTGCGATCCCTCTCGCAAGGTGAGGGACCTATGTGTTTGGTCAGATAGGAAGCTATCTGGGGGATATCTTGGGAGATATCCGAAATGGAGACAGAAACTATTGTGTGCAGAAGAGTGTGGGTGATAAAAAGGTAATCAATATGGGAGTACAATGCATGGACATGGGAGTAGTTTGAAAAGTCTTTCAGATCCGGGTGTATGTAGCTTCAGGCATCCACCAATCCCAGCTCGGAGATTTCTTTTTTAAGTAAGGCTGACATCACTCCCATCCCCTGGTAGGTGTTTTTGCTCCTATCCATATTGGGGCCCCAGATCATGTTGAAGTCCCTTCTGCTACCATATCTCCTTGCGATCTACCCAGCTGCTCCCTCAGTACCCTTCTAAGGATGGTGTTTTGTGCTACGTTGGGGGCGTAGATATTGAGTGTCAGAGCGATGTACCCCATTGGAGGGTGAGTGTCAGGTTGATGCACTCAGGGTCTCTTGTGACTGATAAAGGCCGGGAACCGATATAGGCCTTACATAGTAGGGCAACCCAGACTCCCGACTATGGGCTTCTTCTCTGTAAAAAAAAGTGTACCCTCGTCAGGATATCTGGGATCTCGTTTGTCCAGGACACCGCAGTCGAGGTTCAATGAGCATGGTCCAGTTCCAGAGGTGGAGCTTCGGAGTCACCCCTAATTGGCTGCCGTAAATTCCTAGTGAAATACATGATGTTGTCTTCCTCTGTGGCTAGAGAAACTCCGCAAATCTGGATGTTGTTGCATCTATTCCTATTTTCTAGGTCTTCCTGCTTCAATCAATCAATCAGTAGATTTGTAGAGAGCTTCTTGTCACCCTTAGGGTATCCAGGTGCTGGGATAGTCTAGATTGATCAGCCAAATAGCCAGGCCTTCAAGCACTTTCGGAACTCTGGAAGAGATGGAGCGTTCCGGAGATGAAAGGGTAGTTTGTTTCATGTCTTTGCTGCTAGGTAGGAAAAGGAATGACATCTGAATCTGCCATGTCAGATGTGGGGGTGAGGGTTAGAGGAAGGGAAGCAGAGCGGAGGTTTCTGGTGGGCTGATGGAAGTTCAGGCAGTGGTTCAAGTAGGCGGGTCCACAGTTGTGTAGGGATTTGTATGCGGGAGTCAGGAGCTTGAACTGGCATCTTTTATGTACAGGGAGCCAGTGGAGTTCCCTGAGGTAGGGGGTGATGTGGGTTCATCTAGGGAGATGCAGGACGAGTCTGGCTGTGGCGTTCTGTATGGTCTGTAGTCATCGGAGGAGGTGAGCTGCGATCCCTGTGTAGAGAACATTGCCCTAGTCCAGTGAGCTGGAGATGAGGGCCTGGGTGGCGCTGTGTCTTGAGCTTTGGGGTAGCAATTTTAATATCCTTTGAAGCATGTGGAGGATGAAAAAGCAGGAGGAGGATATGGAGTTTACCTGCATCATCTTGGATAGATTGTTGTCCAGAATGATGCCTAGGTGGTCAGTGGGGGTAGGAGTAGATCAGAGTTCTGAGGGCCACCAGGATGCGTCCCATGGGGGGCTTTTGTTTCAGAAGATCAGTACCTCTGTTTTGTCTTGTCCTGTCCAGTCCAGTCCAGTCCATGTCTTGCTTTAACTGTAGATCCACCAGCTGCTCTTCCAGTGCCTACACTCTGTGTCAGAGCATCTCCTGGTTCTCCACCTGGGAGTCAGATGAACTGTCAGATGTTCTGTGATGTCTCTAAGCGGTTCTTGAGGGCAAGATTTGAAGTCAGAATTAGGGAGGCTATTTCAGAGTGTATTTTCCTGATAAAAAGCTCCATGCAGCCTTCGGTTATGGGGAGTGAAGAGGCCTCTTTGGCATTTCACAGGGGGTCATTGCCGCAGCCGTTCCCCTCTCCCTGGATGGTCTCCTTCATAAGTCTGCCACTGAGGTCTCCATCCGAGCTTTGCCCTTCATCATTTTTGGTGTGCGAGTGGGAAGGGCTCTTGGTAGTGGAACGAGGGGAGTACCAGAATGTTTCTCTTTGGGAGCTGGCAGTGCTGGGCAGACATATTCATATGATGCAGGAGTGCTAGGATGGAAGGTTGGGCGCTCTCGCCAGAGGGTGTAGCCAGGGGACCACCGACTCAGGTTGTCTATAGCATTGGCCGTGGCCTTCGTATGTCTCCATCCCGTTACAAGGGGAGTCGTGAAGAGAGTGACAGTGTTCCGAAGTTGCTCAGTTCTGAGGAAGCCCCCTGCAGAGGTGCTGACATGAGGGAGGGTCTCCGGTTTGGTGGCTGGTTGCTTACGGAGCAGGTGCACTATCACCAGTGATATGTCCAAGATCCAGAGGTGCAGGAAAACCTTGCAGGCCCACCGTTCAGAGGTCCCACAGTTTCAGTGGGGTGAGATGTGGAGTAGAATGGTGGCTGGGCTGCAATAGGGGAGCTGACTGGGGTCGCAGGAGGCCCCAGGGAGTAGCTGGGCCACCCCTGTATATTGCAGCAGGGAAGCGATATTTAACATGCAGCTACTCTCTCCTCACTGGCATCCAGGAGCAGCGTCTGGGCCCAAACTAACGGTGGGCTATAGTCGATTTCTGCAAAATCCCTCTGCAGGGAAATGGGTAGGGATGGTCAGGACTGTTGGCATGCTAAGGGTCACATCCAAGGATGTTGCGGGGTCAACTAACAGGCGGTGGGGCCTTGGGAACCTGGGGTTGGGCATGTGAGTACGGCCCAAGGTGGTGCAGTGTAGGGGGCAAGGAGGCCTAGGTGCACTGGGACCCCCAGTCCAGAGCAGCAATGGGAGGAGCGCCCCCCAGACCGCAAGAAATGGTGCCACTGCATTTCTCTGGTGAGCAGCTTCGAAGAAGGTCTAGGTCACCACCGTGGTAGCAGATCCTAATGGTCTGGGCTAGCGGAGGAAGTCTCCAAGACAGCAAATGCAAAAAGAACAATTGACCGACGGAATGCTGAGCAATGTCAAACATTCACCTCCAGTACAGAGATTTGGGTCTAAATCCATCATGTTTTTTCTCACCATGCCATTCCAGTTTGGACCCAGCCATATGCGAATCAGTCTTGGCACTGCTCCACATGGGAACAGTCCAGATCCAGCCCAAACAGCCAGGCCAGGTCCTCCCTGGACCGGAAACAAGCATCTGGAGATCGGTTTTGGGGTATCACCCCTCATCAGCCAGGCTAACTTGACTCCAGTGGCATGGCGAGCACAGGACCCATGTCTGGGCATATCCGTCCCAATCGGGGTAACAAATGCAAAAAAAACAATTGATGGACGGAAGAATGAACAATGTCAAACATTCACCCCCAGTATAGAGATCGGGCCTAAATCCATAGTTTTTTTGCTCACCATGCCATTCCAGTTTGGACCCAGCATATGCAAATCAGTCTTGATCCTCCTCCTCAGGGAACAATCTAGCCCGCACTGCCTGGCCAGGTCATCCCTGGACAAGAAGCAAGCATCCTGGGGCCGGTTTTAGGGTATCACCAATCATCAGCCTGGCTAGCTTAACTCCAGTGGCATGGCGAGCACGGGACCCACGCCTGGGCACACCCCTCCCACTCAGGGTGACAAATGCAAAAAGAAAGATTGATCAACGGAATGCTGAACAATGTCAAGCATTTACTCCCAGTTTAGAGATCTGGGCTTAAATCCATCTCTTTTTTGCTTACCATGGCATTCCAGTTTGGACCTAGCCATATGCTAATCAGTCTTGCCTCTGCTCCCCATGGGAACAGTCCAGCCCGTATGGCCTACCCCACTGCCCCGGGACCACTACCTCCCCGGGGCTTATTTGTTTTTAAATGGGGGGCCTCATGGACTCCCCCAGCCCCTGGGATTGCCACCTCCCCGGGGTTTTATGTTAAAAGAATGCGGGGGGCCTCCACCTTCCCGGGGCTTTAAGTCGAATAAATCTGGGGGGCCACGCTGACCTCCCGCAGCCCCAGGTACCCCACCTCCCTAGGGCAAAAACTAAGAAAGGAGGGGACCGCGCAGCCCTCCTCCAGAAGCCATGCATGGCCCTGGGCCCCACCACCCCCCCGGGCCGGCTCCTGCTATGTCCCGGGGTGCCCACTCCTGGGACATAGCCGTTTGCTATGGCTTGGCAGGAGTTTTACTGCTCCCCCAAGTTATAGCAAACGCTTCTTTCAGCAAGCAAGAGCATTAAATATGCTCTCGCTTGCTGGAAGTAGAGCAAAATTGCTTTCACAGAGGGGGAGCTGCATTTTTAGCAGCTCCCTCTCTGTGAAAGCAATGCTGGCTCCCGCAGAAGGCGGGGAGCCATCAGGGTCCATGGGGTCCTTGAGGCTTCCCCCATGACCCCCAACGAAAGCAACTGAGTGCCCTGGGTGGGACCAGGGCACCCAGAAGAGAGGCCGGGTCCATGGGGTTGCGGTGCTCGGGGCTGAAATCGGCCCAGGATGGGGGGCCACGAGGCCCCCCTCCTCTTATTTAAAAAAAGGAAAGAAAAAGGCCAGACCCTGGGGGTCCCCGGGGCAGAAATCGGCCCAGGAGTGGGGACGCGCAGCCTGCTCCCCTTAATAAAAAATAAATAAATAAATAAAAAGGCCGGGACCTGGGGGATGGGTTCCCCCGGGCTGAAATTGGACCGGTAGGGGGCTGTGACCCCCCTAATTTTACTAAAAAAAATAATAATAAAAAGGCCAGGCCCCTGTGATGGGGTCCTCGGGGCCACAATTGGCCCAGGGAAGGGGGGCCACGCTGCCCACCTCCCCTAATAAATACAAAAAAAAGTCCTGGCAAGTCACCGGAGGCCCTGGCCCCTTTCTCCACCACTCTGCAAACGCGCCTTCTGGTGCACTACTGGTTGGGGAGGAAGTCCCCTTGGATACTGAGGGTCCTTGGGGGCCAACAAGCCTTCCTGTTACCTTCATTAAGTCCCAAACAGCGGGATTGCTGAGAGGTCGTCAGGGACCACACACCCTTTTTCTGCCACTCTACAAATGCTCCTCCTGGCGCCCTACTTGTTGGGGGATGAGGTCCCCTGAGGCTCCTTGGGGGTCAATAAGCCCTACTCTTACCTCCAGTAAGTCCCACATAGCGGGATTGCTAAGAGATCTTCAGAGGACACGCCTCCTTTCTCCACCACTCTGCAAACACACCTCCTGGCGCTCTACTGGTTGGGGTATGAAGCTCCTTTGGCTGCTGAGGGTCCTTGGGGGCCAACAAGCCCTCCTGTTACCTCCAGTAAGTCCCACACAGCGGGATTGCTGAGAGGTCTTTGGAGGCCACGCCCCCTTTCTCCACCACTCTGCAAATGCACCTCCTGACGCACTGCTGGTTGAGTGATTAAGTGCCCTTGGATGCTGAGGGTCCTTGGGGGTGAAGAACCCCTCCTGTTACCTTGAATATGTCCCACACAGCAGGATTGTTGTGAGCTGGTCAGAGGCCCTGCCCCCTTTCACCACCACTCTGTAAATGCGCCTCCTGGTGCACTAATGCTTGGGTGATGAAGTGCTCTTGGATGCTGAGGGTCCTTGGGGGGCCAAGAAGCCCTCCTGTTATCTCCAGTAAGTGCAACACAGTGGATTCCTGAGAGCTGGTCAGAGGCCCTGCCCCCTTTCTTTACCACTCTGCAAACACAACTACTAGTAAAAAAACGTAGAAATTCACTCAAAAAAACAAGGGTTACAGGGACATTATAGTTAGGAAATAGAATTTAAACAACCTTAGAAATTCACTGAAAAAACCTAAAGTTACAAGGACGTTGTAGTTATAAACAGAATTTTAAAAAACCTGAGAGATTCACTGAAAAACCCATAGGTTACAGGGACATTATAGTTAGGCTCAGATTTCACTCGTACAAAACCAGTGAAATTCAGCAGTTATAGTTACTTGAACCAGGGAAATTCAGCAGTTATAGTTACTTGATCTAACTATAATTTACGCCCCGGAATGCACTGCTTATGACCTCATATATTACATCACTCATGACATGGTCAGTGACATCACTGATGACATCATCTACAGAACCACTCACACACCCACTCACACCCTATGCAACCTCTCTTATGCCCACTCACATACCCACACAACCACTCACATGCCCATTCACAGACCCATACCAGTACTCACTCACACCCACTCTCTCCTCCATAGAGCCACTCACACACACACACTCACTCATACAGCCACTCAAACAATCAGTCACTCACCCTAACAGCCATTCACATTTCCACACTCACCCATACAGCTATTCGCACACCCACTTATTTACCTACACAGTCACTCATGCACCTACTCACACACCAATGTACTACCCATTCACAGATCCATACAAGCACTCACACATCCGCTCACTCACCATACAGCTATTCACACAGACACTCACTCTCCAATACAACCACTCTCACACCAACTCACTTACCCAAACACCCACTCAAACAGCCACTCACTCCCCCATACAGCCACTTACACATCCACTTACTCACCAATACAGCCACTCACACAGCCACTCACACAGCCACTCACACAGCAACTCACTCACCCACACAGCTTTTCACACACCCGGTTATAAACCCATACAGCAACTCACATGCCAATAAACACAAGGATACCTACAGTCACATAGCCACTCACATAATATATGTAAAAAGTAGAATCACTCAGTAGTAGTGCACCTAGTATAGTAATGTAACTTTTGTAATAGTTTACTATATATGTTTAACAATCATAAACTCTTAAAAAATACTTACACTCACTAGATGATGTCATCATTGATGTCATCAGTGATGTCATTTGAGATGTCACTGACCATGTCATGAGCAGTGCATTGTGGGGGGCAGAAGTTATGGTTAGATCAGGCAAAAATAACTGCTGAATTTCACTGGTTTTGTACGAGTGAAATCTGAGCCTAACTATAACATCCCTGTAATCTTTGTTCTTTTCAGTGAATTTCTAAGGTTTCTTTAATTCTATTTCCTAACTATAACGTCCCTGTAACCTTTGTTTTTTCCAGTGAATATATATATATATATATATATATATATATACACACACACACACACATACATATATATGCACGGACATATATATGCACACACACATATATACATATATATACACACACATTTATGTTCACACATAATTTATATATACACACAAACATGCAGTTCATTGAGTCGTTACCTGAGGTCCCTCTCGAGTCAAATGCTAAATCTTCAAAATTCTTTCTCAGAGCTGCAGTTCCTCAAGGCATATCTTACAAAAATAAATACATCAAACCAACGTTAAAGAGCGGTGAGGGTCACAGAACTCGTGTGCACAGGTGAGTATTCTAGGTGTATCACTTATTGGCTAGATATTCAAAGAAACCGCTCACTTCTGATGATCCACCGCCCAGAGGTCATATAACAAAAGATTAAATCCACACAGAAGGAGCGTACAGTTATTTTAAATTCATCCACAATTAATTATTGAAGTCCATAAATAATCAATATTCCAATGCAAGCTTCCTTGTCCACTTGTCTTTATTGACACTTGTTCCAAACTCTTCAAAACACAGATCAATCAATATTTCAATACAGCCAGCCTACGCGTTTCGTCCCCCATGGGACATCATCAGGGCTGAATCATTTTCATGTTACTGTCTATTTATTATTCTTTTTCCAATTTTCCGATATTTCTATTTTATGATGCAAATTCTTTTATAATGTCGAACGAGTTCCTGTCAATTGCTCTTCCAGCCTTCCTAATCGATTTTCAAAATTTCTATTTTATGATGCTAATTCTTTTATTATGTCTAAGCATCCCCATGAAGTTCTCTCCTCTGCAGCCAGGCCCGCTAAATCCCGCTGTCAAAGAATTAGCATCATAAAATAGAAATTTTGAAAATCGATTAGGAAGGCTGGAAGAGCAATTGACAGGAACTCGTTCGACATTATAAAAGAATTTGCATCATAAAATAGAAATATCGGAAAATTGAAAAAGAATAATAAATAGACAGTAACATGAAAATGATTCAGCCCTGATGATGTCCCATGGGGGACGAAACGCGTAGGCTGGCTGTATTGAAATATTGATTGATCTGTGTTTTGAAGAGTTTGGAACAAGTGTCAATAAAGACAAGTGGACAAGGAAGCTTGCATTGGAATATTGATTATTTATGGACTTCAATAATTAATTGTGGATGAATTCAAAATAACTGTACGCTCCTTCTGTGTGGATTTAAAAATAAATACATATATAGGGGCTCCCAATTAACACTTTACCCATTGGTCTGTTGACATGTACCTCAAATGATATTCCCTCCCACCCCAGCATATGTTATAGATCGACAGACCAGTCGGGCCATTGGATGCCTTCACTTTGCGTGACTGCATTGTTCCCTTTCACATGTACACATACAACTAAAGAATAGTTCCCGCAAAACAAATTGTTAGACACGTGCACTTCCAAATGACCGATAGTCCATATGTATAGTAGGGATTCATCAGTTGGCGCAAAAAATAGGGACCCCCTGTAGCTAATGAACGTTCCTAGGACAGGGAAAATGCAATTGGCAATATAGAATCACTAGGCAACAAACTGGTCACATACTGATCAAATTAGACCTAAAGTGGAACAGTCATGAAAAACCAACTTAATGTACCAAGCAGTAATAAAAATATATCTCTTTTTATTATTTATACAAAATATTTAAAAGGTGGCAAAGTTTCATTGAGCATTATTAAACATTAGATGACAACAAATGAATATGTTGCTGGCTGTTCCCACTGACTGAATGTCTAAGGGTAGATTAGCACTCTTAAGGTGGTCTTATGGGCCTAGCTATACATTGATGTACATTACAATATTCATTACAATATGATGAGTATTACAAAACATGGACACAATACCAACATACAGATGCTTTGCCACACTGAAAAGAAAGAAAGAATTACGTAAATAAATACACAATCAAATATAAAAAATGTGGAGCTGATTCTTGGAGGTATCGACGCGCGTTTCGGCGAACGTGCCGCCTTCGTCAGGAAACCACATTGAAAATATTCTACTGGCTGAAGAGAAAGGGGAGTGAATTACTTCCTCTAAGTGCCTGGGGGTTGTATGGAGGTCCATATAGATGCTGATGAGATAACTGAGACGTGATAATGTAGAGCCGAATCCACAGATTTGGAGACAGTCCCTTCAAATTAAAATTATGGCAGACGAATATAAAACCGTCTACCTCGGGTCTCTCCTTTTCTAAGCCGTCAACAAATAAGTTGAGCAGATGAGTCTCGGGCACGCAATCGTCATGCCAAGGTAAGGTTGGAGGAGTTCTCGTCAGGGGGCCAAGGCAGGTATCTGTCCTTGGTCACGCACGCAACGGTCGCAAGATATTTCAGGAGACTAGTAGGGATTCATCACTATAAACCAGCTTTAGTATATTTATTTATTTTATTAATTTTAATTGTAGAATATGCATTTCAATGACATGTTCATCAAACACACAAAGAGAACAGGTTAATGGTTTGGGTTTCCACTTTCTCTGATACCATCTGTAGCTGGATTCTAAAGTAACTGTCATTGCAGCTGGCAAGGGTTTAAGTACCCATTTGCCAATGTAGAGCTGAAACTAAGTGACAAGACCTGAGAAGTCAACAGCTGGGCTAAAGAATACATCAGCATAGATTGCTCGTTTGTGAATGACCTTAGAGGAGAAGGCTATGAACATATAAAAACAGCCTACCACCAAAGCAGATGTGAGAGAAGAGAAAATCTATCTGAGGATGCTTTTGACCAGAGACACACAAGTGTGTGGCAGGTCTTATTATGCCTAACTTTCCAGAGGAGAGGTCAGAGCTACATACAAAGAACCCAGTACTGGACCTAGGCGGCCTACCATAATTTTAAGAGCTCCTTGAAGCTGGTGGTCCTGGCAAAGCAGAGTTTGCTAAAGCTTTGACCAAGAGTCCTACTTTGGAATGTCTGTGTCAGAATGTCCAAGTGGAAACCCAAGCTTGGGGTAAAAGGAACCTAGTGCTCAGATTCAAAAGGACATCTAACCTAGGGACAAAATAGTTCCTTAGTTCAACAGGTGCCAGGAGTGCCTGAACTGCCCCTAATTATCCAATGAACTCCCGTGATCTTGGATGGAGTGGCTGCATCTGGTCCTCTCTGAGGAGGGGAAGAAGTATCCTGTGGGAATATTCACTTTTAGAAGGAAACCCTACAAAGAAAGACTGATTGTCTCGATAGGGAGGCAGCAGAGCACCTTTGTACCACTGGATTTGTGTGGACTTTAGCTAGATGGTGGGAAGATGACCACAAAGCGCTAAAATGGTTTCTATGACTATGGCCTTTCACGTAGACAGTCAGAGAAAGAGAAAATGAGGACTTGGGTTCTTGGCCTGTCCTTTGTTCTGACTTAGCAATGGATAAGTAGAATTGTCACCCTGGCTGACAGATCTTAAATCTGGGAGTAGTGGTTCCCCATGTACAAGGAATTCCAAAGATCCTGGATTGACACAAGGAATCACCAAAGAATGTTTTCATCTCCAGTCAAAGAGATGGTTACTTGGGCTTCCGTCAGAGGCAAGCTAAAACCTCCCATAGGAGTGAAGAGACTAAATAAAGGAACTCTGGCCATCTCGGTCCAGCCAACCAGCCAGAATGTCATACTTCCTTGAAGTCCAGATGGGCGATGAAAAATTGACTTGGCAGGTGATCCCGGGCAGGAGCAGGTCAAAGCTCCCAACCAAGGTGACTGGAACTGTAAAGTTCACACCCTTGATATAGCAGATGGACGTGAAAGGGGATTAACCCAAAGTTCCTTTGCTCGTCTATTTCTATGCAAGGATTAGACTTTACCATAGATCACATTATCACATGATAATTCTCATAGACTTTCTCAGATGTTCACCCCTTCAAATGACTGACATTCTCCCTGGCATGAGCAGTCACTCGTATGTCGGATCAGTGCTGGAGCAGGAATAGGGTTATTTTGACAGCCTTCTCCTCATTTTCTATTTTTGAGTGATCCAGTATATATTCTGGTGCAGAAAATGCAGGTCTTGAATCCCTTGACGGGCGCTCTACATGATTTGTCTGTTGAACAATAGACTAATAAACTCTGCCTGGCGAGAGGCCTGCAACTCAAAGAGGTGCTCCTTTTAATATAGGTTACTACAATACCCTTGACCCTTGACACTGCTAACAGTTAGTAGCAGCCGATTAGTAGATATGGGATGGAGGCTTTTTTCCTCTGCACCCCAGAGAGCAGACTACCTACCATCCCTACCTGTGTAAATCTGCAACATGTGTAATGATTGGGCCAGATTTTACCTGATTGTATGTGGTGTCCACAAGTAGCACTCGGGTACATGAATGGGGGGTAACCCCAGTCTTGAACCTGCCTGTGTATGTTCTATTGTGCTCCATAGGGTTGTAGCGTGCTCCATAAGGTTTGATGGTAGCCAGAGCAGTGGTCTCCCCTTTCGCTCCCCCTTGCACTGCTTCTTCATCTCTCTTTTCCCATGTAGAAACCATTGTAAAGTTAAGTGCAAGAGTCTGCGTGGAAATAACACCCACTTGATGGAACCAGAAGATGCTTTTGTGTTCACCTCCTCTGACCAAGCAAGGCCCAGCAAGTCAACTGTTGGCCTGAGAAGAGTAATACTTAAACAATGAATGTGGCTAAGGGCATTATGAAGCTGCACACATTAAATAAAGAAGATATACTGCTTGCACACCCAAGTGTCCTGTGTCCTTTCCTCCTCATGGAGAAAGGATTCAGAAACATTATCTGTCGAGCCTGAGTTCAAATGGTACCTAATCCACTAAACAAATGTAAGAGACAGTTCCCAGGTAGCAAGTAGAAGGAAATGTTCATTTATATGATTAGCTCTTTTCAAAAACTTGAGGCCAAATATAAATTTGAGTGGCCAGTTGCTTGGAGCCCATCTGCCTCTGTCTGTGATTTGGATTACCTTTTGTAATGGAACTTAATCGAAGAGAGGGGAAGACTCAGACAAACTGAAAGATTGTGGAGAAATTAACCTACCACCTTAAATTTGAACCAACTTAGGGAGAAAAGAAATAAATACAAAAGGACCATATGGAATGCCAAAACCGCTTTATTTAGATCCCAACAAGAAAAAGCCAAAAACTGGCCAGGGAAATTCTTTGAAATTATAAGAACAGCCAACTGGAACCAAAAATCCCACCGTAGTCAATAACACCTCCTGTTAAGATTTGGACCTTCTCTGACAATAAATGAGCGAAAATTGAAAAATCTATTTAATTGGACTTCAAAATGATTCCAGAATTCCCCACACGCCATTTGCCACATGAACCTACAACAATCACCCCTAATCAAACTAAAAAACACCCTGCGACTACCAAAAATGAGGGGACCTGGAACAAATTTGGAACCCTCAATGAAGAGGAGATCAGCAAGATCATAGAATCTATGAAACCAACAACACACTTCAATGACCCAATACCCTCCACAATCTTAAAACTTCTTGTCACAATTTGTACAAAAACTGTGAATGCACTATTAACCCAAGGAACCATTCCAGACTCCCCTAAGATGGGTCAAGTGTCGCCCCTGCTGGAAAAAACAGGTGCGGATCCGGTAAACCTAGATAATTTTCCTCGATGAAGAACATCCCCTTCCTTGCGAAATGGTTGGAAAAATGCATTCACAACCAACTATGCCAACACATCGAACAATTTAACCTCCTAGTCAAGCTCCAATCCGGCTTCAAACCAGGTCACAACACTGAATCGGCCATTCTTAACTTAATGGATAACGCACTCACTACTCTTGATCAGAACAACTCCTGCCTTCTCATCTTGCTTGACCTGTCATCATCATTTAGCGCAGTCAATCATGACTGCCTTTTAGAGGTGCTGAAACAGAGAATGGGGCTATCTGGCACCATTCTCAATTGGTTCACTTTGTTTCTTCAAAACAACCAGCAATGTGTCAAGTTGGGTAACTCTTTATCTAATGCGTCCCTTGTCAAAATGGGAGTCCCACAAGGATCCTCCATATCCCCCACGCTTTACAACCAAAAAATTGACCCACTGACAGAGATCTTCACACAAGCTAACCTGTCACACCTTATGTATTTTGTTACACCCAACTATACTTGAAAATGAATGGGTTTACCCCCACAGCTGCGGCAGTGGCTGTACCTCATTGGGGGTGCGGCTGCTTTGATGGGTTAGGCTCTGAATCGCCTTGGCCTCCTGGTTCTCCCCGCCTGGAGGGCCGCCACCTCTGGGGGGTTACTTGTCCCCCAACGGGGGGCCCCTGGGTCCCCGTTTCTCCATCCCACACCCCGCCCGACTGCCATGGATGAATGAACATTTGCTGCTGCCACTGCTGTTAGTTATTGCATTGTTGTGTGGGAGGTTTATTCATTGAAATTGTGCATTGTTTGCTTATTATTCTGTTGTGGCACTGTATTCTCTTGCTATTTTGCACATACGCTGTACTAGTTGTCATTTTATTGCACATGATTGGAGTGCCTCGAGATTGCCAGAGGCGGTACGGCGTGGCCTATGTCAATGGCTCACTGTAATGTATTCTGTTGGCTGTATAGGGTTATATGGTCCTCATCTATGTGCTGTTCCTCTGCGTGCCATTCTATGCAATCCTGTGCGATTACTAAATAGAAACAAGCATTGGCATAGCCAATAGGTCTCGCTTTTGGGACCTTATGTGTTTATTAATACATTTTGGCTATGTTGTAGAGTATTGTGGCTGATGTGTTTTATGTAGAAAAGTTGTAATAAAAAGTGTTATATGTGGTACTTAGTGGTATTATGTGGAGTGTATTGATGTTGCTTTGAGTATAGTGTTATGTGGTGTGTAATTATGTGGTACTGAGTGTTATGTGTAGTGTATGTATATTGTATTGAGTGTATTTATAAATTTGCGGTGTGTTATTACGTGGCACTGAGTGATATTATGTGGATTGTATTAATGTTGTATTGAGTTGAGTGTAATTATGTTGTATGTAATTATGTGTTATTGAGTGGTATTATGTGGGGTGTATGTTGCATTTAGTAGAGTGTAATTGTGTGGTATGTAATTATGTGGCAGTGAGTGGTATTATTTGGAGTGTATGTTGCATTGAGTGCAGTATAATTATGGAGCATATAATTATGTGGTATTGAGTTGTATTATGCGGAGTGATTTTGTGTTGTATTGAGGAGAGTGTAATTATGTGGAGTGTAATTATGTGGTACTAATTTGGTTTATGTGTAGTGTATTTATGTTGCTTTGATTAGAGTGTAATTATGTTGTATGTCATTATGTGTTAGTAAGTTGTATTATATGGAGTGTATGTTGCATTTAGTAGAGTGTAATTATGTGGTTTTGAGTGTTGTTACGTGTAGTGTATTTATATTGTATTGAGTAGAGTGTAGTTATGTTGTGTGTTAATATGTGGCATTGAGTGATATTATGTGGGGTGTGTGTTGGATTTAGTATAATTATGTGGTATTGAATGCTATGTTGTGTTGTATAGAGGACATTGTAATTATGTGGATTTTAATTTTGTGGTATTGATTGGTATTATGTGGAGTGTATTTATGTTGCATTGAGTAGAGTGTAAGTATGTGGCATGCAATTATGTGTAGTTAGTGGTATTATGTGGAGTGTATGTTGCATTTAGTAGTGTTTTATTATGTGTTGTGATTATGTGGTTTTGAGTGTTATGTGGAGTGTATTTATATTGTATTGCGTAAAGTGTAACTATGTGGCATATTATGTGACAGTGATTGATAATATGTGGTTTGTATTTATGTTGCATTGAGTAGAGTGTAAGTATGTGGCATGTAATTATGTGTAGTTAGTGGTATTATGTGGGGTGTATGTTGCATTTAGTAGTGTGTAATTATGTGGTTTTGAGTGTTGTGTGGAGTGTATTTATATTGTATTGAGTAGAGTGTAATTATGTGGCGTGTTAATACGTGGCACTGAGTGATATTATGTGGAGTGTATTGATGCTGTATTGAGTAGAGTGTAATTATGTGGAATTGAGTGGTATTATGTGTGGTGTGTGTTGAATTTAATATAATGTAATTATGTGTTTTGTAATTATGTGGCATGTAATTATGCAGTTTTGAGTGGTATTATGTGGGTTGTACATTGCATTTAGTAGAGTGTAATGATGTGTAATTATGTGGTTTTGAGTGTTGTGTGGAGTCTATTTATATTGTATTGAGTACAGTGTAATTATGTGGCGTGTTAATACGTGTTACGGAGTGATATTATGTGGATTGTATTGATGTTGTATTGAGTAGAGTGTAATTATGTGATATGTAATTATGTGGCATTGAGTGGTATGTGGGGTGTGTATTGTATTTAGTATAATGTAATTATGTGTTATTTAATTATGTGGCATTGAGTGGTATAATGTGGAGCGCCTTTATGTTGTATTTATTGGAGTGTAATTATGTGTTATGTAATTGTGTGGTATTATGTGGGATGTATGTTCTATTTAATATAGTGTTATTATGTGTTATGTAAATATATGGTAGTGAGTTGTTTTTTGTGTTGCATTGAGTACATGCATAATGTAATGTGAGGCAAGCGGGGGGAGGAGAGAGCACATGAAGAAGGGGCGGCCAGAAGCACTATGTATATGGGTGCACACAGCGTGTGCTTTAGTGAAGTAAATATGTGCACAGGCATTGGATGTTAACAGCGCATGTGTTTAGGCCCCAAAAAAAATATATATGTCCCGGACGCGAAATAGAAATCGACTGCAGGCCTATTCCCCCCACAAATTCTGACAACCCCGTCCCTCCTTGGAGGCGCTAACATTACGGCCCTGTATACATTTCCATGCTTAAGCACCTTAAAAATATAAGTCCTTTCGTGCCTACAATATTTAAAGGAGAAAAGCTTAAAACAGTGCTAAGCGTCCCAGCACACACCACCCTAAATTAAGCTCCTTGCACGTACTATTACAGTCCTAATTTGACTACGACCCAACAGATTTGCCTAATACACCGCAAAATCGGCATAAAACTGGTAAACAAAATAGGATTACAAAGGAGTATGCAGTGTTTACCACAAGGGTGGAGGAGACGCGGCCTTGTTTACAAACATCTCGTCTGACTGCCTAGAAACAGCCTAAAGCTAGGTGGGGGGTTTGTAGTGAAACTAAGCAGAGACTGTCCTGGAGCCATTCCACGGCCTTATCTGTTGTTCTAACAAATCTGCAGACATGTGTCGACAAGTTAAAAGGTGGTCGTAAAAACATCCTACGGGAGGACAGCAGTAAACAAGCACCAGAAGCTGTAAATTTATTAGGAAGAGGATACCAGTTTAAGCAAAGGTAGCAGCTTTTGTAAAGGCAATTCTTTTGTCACAAAATGTTTAGGCTATTCCCATCATTAGTACATCTCCGGGTTCTCAGTTCTAACATATGTATTCAAAGTATTGGTTTATAAACGCATTTAATCCTTGTTAAAAACAAAACTTAATCGGCCATTTAAATACAAAAAGCAAAACATAAAGAAGAAAATCTTAAAAATAGTGCTAAGAGTACCGGCACACACCACCCTAAATTAAGCTCCTTGCACGTACTAATATTACGGACCTAATTTGACTACGACCCAACAGTTTTGCCTAACACACCGCAAAATCGGCATAGAACTGGTAAACAAAATAGGATTACGGAGGAGTAGGCAGTGTTTACCACAAGCTTAATATAATGCCACAGCACGTTATAACATATGGGGGGGGGGGCAGATGAAGAAGGGGCGGGCAGTAGCAGTATGTGTATTGGTGCACACAGCATGTGCTTTAGTGAAGTAAATATGTGCACAAGCACTAGATGTTAACAGCGCATGTGTTTAGGCCCCAAACAAAAAAAACATGTCCCGGACGCAAAATACAAAGCGAATGCGCGCCTATCCTAAAATTAATTCGAACAATCCCGTCCCTCCTTGCAGACATTAACATTACGGCCTTGTATACATCTTCATGCCAAACCACCTTAAAAATAAAAGCCCTTTCGTGCTTACAATGTTTACAGGAGAAAAGCTTAAAAAAAATGCTAAGCGTCCCGGCACACACCACCCCAAATTAAGCTCCTTACATGTACTAATATTACGGCCCTAATTTGACTACGACCCAACATATTTGCCTAACACACCGCAAAATCGACAGAAAACTGGTAAACAAAATAGGATTACGGAGGAGTAGGCAGTGTTTACCACAAGCTTAATATAATGCCACAGCACGTAATAACATATAAGACCCCTGAACGCGGTAACAACAGCCCTAATACAACATTTCTTTGTGAACTACGTAATAATATGAGGCAAGGGGGGGGGAGCAGACAAAGAGGGAGCGGGCAGCAGCTCTATGTATATGGGTGCACACAGCGTGTGCTTCAGTGAAGTAAATATCTGCACTGCCATTGGATGTTAACAGCGCAAAATACAAAGCGACTGCGCGCCTTTCCCCCCCAAAAAGTCTGACAACCCCGTCACTCCTTGCAAGCACTAACATTACGGCCCTGGATACATCTTTATGCAGAAGCACCTTAGAAATAAAAGCCCTTTCGTGCCTACAATGTTTACAGGAGAAAAGCTTAAAAAAATGCTAAGGCCGTGAGTGTGGCGGTAGGTAAACTAAAGTTTATTTAAAGTGGGGGAAGTGTGCATGCAAAAACTGAGCAAAAAAATACAGCTTACAAAAAAATTGAGCGCCCGAGGCCGTGAGTGTGGCGGTAGGTAAACTATTTTAAAGTGGGGGAAGTGTGCCTAAAGAAACTAAAGAGCAAAAAAAAAAAAAGAAAAGACCCACAAAGCGTTTCCCTTGCGGGAGCGAGCAGGGGCACCATCTGTTTGAAAGTTAATTACAAACAGATGTCGCCAAAGCTCGCTCCCGCAAGGGAATCGCCAAACGTGCACGCGTTGCCATTGAAAGCAATGCAAAGCGGGCACGTTTTTGGGAGAAAAAGCGAATCGATTCCTAAAGGTCTCCTCCTATACAGCGCATGCGCGCTGCGTAGGCGAGACCTAACAAGTTTAAAAAAAACATACTTGAGGATCACCTCCCTAGAACATATCACTAGACTCAATGACGCACACGCGAAAACCCAATCCTGGCTGACATGTAACCACCTTAAACTTAACCCTTCAAAAACCGAATTCCTATTCTGCTCCACACCACACAATACCCTTCTACTTCAAGATTGGATCTCACACCTTGATGCCCTCAATTCTAAACCAATCACATTGAATGTATAAAACCTCTTTGAATTTTCCTTGATAAGAACCTTAACATGCAAGCAAGCACACATAAACTCATCCATGCGCAATGCATTTTTCCAACTGAGCATACTTAGGAAGGTCAGACCTTTCATCCTACCCCCAGACTTAAAAAATGCAGTGGGAGAGGTGTGGCACAGCGGCCAGAGCGGCTGACTCCGGAGCATGGGGTTCACAGTTCGATTCCCCGCGCCGGTGGCAGCTCAGCTCAGCATCGTGTGACTCTGGGCAATAGCTCACTTAATCTCCCCGACGGACCCCAGCGCCTTGAAACCTTAAGGGGTGATAAGTTTGCGCTTTACACATAGAAATTATTATTATTATAGTGCAAGCCTTGATCCTTTCCAAACCAGATTATGGAAGCGCACTATTAATGGGAGTACCTAAATCAAGCCTACCACTATACAAGGCTATGTCTATGTCTATGTACTGTTTCTTGTAGAGCGCATATATCACCCAGAGGTCTCATAGCGCTTTGCCGAGACTCAGGTACAGACAGAAAAGATGGCTAGGAACAAAAGAGGTTTAGAATAGCCAGGTCTTAAGAGATTTACGAAACTTTGTGTGCTCGATCTCAGTTCGTAGGTGTATAGGCAGAGAGTTCCAGAGGGTGGGGGGAAGGCTACCCTTAATGCTGCAGCCAGACTGCTAACAGGCAGAAGTCGTTTCAATCACATCACACCCTCTCTCAAGTCGCTCTCAAGAGGCAGTCGCTCACTAAGGAGTGCTTATTCCTTCTTGCTGAAACTCTCAAGATGCCACACAAAAAAAAAAAAAGGAACTACACCTGCACTTTCTCAGAATCTGCACCGCGAGTACGGAACTCACTACCATTGAAGATCCAGTCCAACCTAGCGACCCACAACTTCAAAAAATAGGTCAAGAAGAGCACCCTTGGCATTTCCTGAAGAGAAATCAGTTTTGCGGCCTCGCTGACAAAAGAGGTGTTGTTTCGAAGTCTATGAACATTTCGTTTATCCGGTTTTTCTCTGTGGTGTCTACGATTTACCATACGACATGCAATGCACCGACTAATCGATCTCATGTACTGCAATGGGTTTGTGGTTTCTTTCAGTATGTACAGCGCTCTGATACCTTTGGGCCAAGTTTGCACTATATAAAACTCTATAAATAAAATAAATAAAAAGGCAGTATACTGCTTGGCATGTAGAGAATTAGCCTGACTTCAGACTTTCCATAGATCTAGAGTGTTGCTGTGAGGAGAAGGCTTGAGCCAGGACTATGACTTGAATAAAAAACACAACTTGTGAGGGTTGCTGCTGAAGTGTGAGGGCCCTCCTCTGCACCCTGCTACTGTCTCACTGTGTTCCTCACTAGCGGCGCTGATCGAGCTAGGAGACTTGTGTGCTTCCGCACCCTGCTTCTGGCACTCTTTGTTCTCCCATTAGCAGCACTAATCAGTGCCTGTGTGCTGCTGCAAACTGCTACGGTCTCTTCATGTTTCCCCATGATCAGAGCCGATTGAGTGTGAGGTTCCGTGTGTCTCCACACCCTTCTGGTTCTCTCTGCAAGGTCAGGAACTGAATGAATGAAAAAGACTTGTGAAGCGCAACAAATGCCGAATGGTGTCAAGGCGCTGATGGCAATTAGACTTCAGAGGGGAGAGAGAATAAGAAGGAGCTAACTGATACCCATTACAGAGTGAACAGCCAGGTCTTTAAGGCCTTACAAAATAAGGCGTGAGATTGAAGACTGGAAATCAAAAGGGGAAGTGAGTTCCACAACTTGGATGCAGCCACCAAAAAAGCTCTACCTCCCCAACTCGATTCCCTATACCTAGGAGTAAGTAAGAGATGCTTGCCTGAGGATTGCAGCTGTCTGGAGGGAATGTAACATTGAAATAGATTCCTGAATTGTTTAGGGCCTCTGTTGTTCAGGGCATTGTGAACCATGCAAAGAGCCTTAAAGGTAATTCGCTTGTTCACAAGAAGCCAGTGAAGTTTACTGAATCCCCTCAGACAGACTGAAATTTTGGGATGTCAAGAACCAGTCTGGCTGCAGCGTTCTGAACAAGCTGCAGTTTGGCAAGGACTGTCTTATTAATGTCCAGGTAGAGGGCATTACAGTAATCCAACCTGGACATGATAAGTGCCAAAGCCACTTGTTTTCGTGAGGTACTGTGTACCTCTGCTGCGGTATTGCACCAAGATGATTTGAATTTGTTATTTATAGCTCTGTAATAAGGGCAAATGCCTCAGCCTCCTTGCCACCAATCTCTCGGCCCCCAGAATCGGCTCTCTGGCTGCAAAAGTCTTGAAAGGTCTCTGACTTCACGTACAGCACCACAATAGGGTTTTGGGGGGGCAACTGACCATGGGGAGGTGTGCCCCCTGGGAGGATTGGGGGAGGTGGTACAGTCTGAGAATGTGCAGGGTTTGGGTAATTTTTTGACTAGTTGGGTAGCCCCCTATATTTATACTCTCAGCCTGTTTGGGCAATAGATCACCATTTTCTCCTAGGTGACCTGTTGGCTGGTAAGGTTTGAAAAGGGGGAAACAAGGCAGGGCAACTTGTTTTGCTGGCTGCTGGCGGGGAGGCAGGGTCTGGCCGCCCGATTCGCAGGGCCTCGGAGGGAGTGTAGCTGTGGTGTGGGCATGTTCCCCACCACGTGGGGCCGCAAGTGAGGTGGTAACATAGGGCCGCTCTGAGGCACGGCAAGTGGCCCCGAAGGCAAGGGCGGGTGGGGCGGAGGTCGCAGGGGTGGGAGTGATATCTGCATCAGTGCCTCGAGCGTGCCCGGTGATGGTGGTTCCCACAAAGGCAGCCAGTGGAGGAACCCAGCAGAAGGCAGCTGCGCTCAGCCTGATTGAATGGAGCAGCAGTGTGGAAAGGCTGCACGGTTCGGTGGCCGGCACCAGTGGAGGCACAGCAGGGAGGCGTGGGCCGAGCTACTTTGGGGCCCACGTCCTCTGTCAGTGCGAGGAGTGGACGGGGTCAGCTGGGGGGGGCATAGCTTAACACACCACTTCGGAAGCTCAGCAAGAGAAGCAGCAGGACAGAGAGACCAGTATGGTGTCCAGGGGGGCCCACATGGCTTAAGAAGGCGCCCTTGGACAAGAAGAGATGGTTGGACAGGGCCCCCCCTCCTGTGCCTTTTGAAACAATGGAAGAGGATATTTGGGTGGTGGGGAGGGAGCGGAGAGGGATTCAAGGGCACAGGTCCTTTGGGGGGCCACTAACAGAGGGTGGGGGTAGAGGCGGCTACTGGCCCTGCTTGAGCCCCAGTCAGGGGCAAAGGTATGGCCTCTGCAATAGTGGCTGCAATATTGGAATGGAGTGATGAGGAAGTAGATGGGATAGCAGCAGAAGGGTGGGGGGATCAACAAGGGTTGTGGCCGCTAGATTGCCAGTTAGAGCAGGGGAGTCAGGGCATGGTGGAGCCAGCCAGATGGCGTTGTGGGACAGGGCACTCACTGGCAGAAGGTCTGGCGAGGCCTCGCCGGTACAGCAGGAGGGAAGGCTAAGGACGAACCACTGTTAGCAGAGGTACAGGTCGGGAAGGCCTGCTTCAGCAGAACTGTCAGGATGGTCTTCAGAGGTCCAGAAAGACATTTTGGACCCTATTTCGCTTTACACCTTCGGGACCCATCTGGGCCCAGTTGGGCAGTGAATGATGAGGGTCGGGGACCATACAGTTTTGGATTTTGACGAAGAAGGTTTTTTTAGGATGGAGAGAATGTGGACAATAAGGCGCCTGTGGTGGCGGAACAGAGGTGGTGACAGCCATAATCTATCTGGGGACGGTCCGTTAACCTGTCAATGCCTAATGTTTCTCAGGGTGCTGTCAGAAAGCAGATGGTGTCCAGCAGTATGCATTGCAGAGAAGTGGTGGCCAGCTGGCTAGGTGTCAGGCTTTGGAGCGCCCCATGAAAGCCATCTGGTTCACCACCGACCTTTGTGAATCCAGATGCACCTGCAGACGTCTCGAGAAATCATGGAGAAACACCAAAACCCGGAAGCTCGGACCACCTACAAGAATGCTATGACAGAATACCACCAACGCATCAGATCCACCAAAAACACCTTCATCCTGGACAAAATCCTCGCCAACCCCAGTAACTCGAAGGAACTCTTCAGCATCATCCAGGAATTCACCAAACCCCCAAGCGAAGCCTCAGACATCATCCCTTCCCAGGACCTCTGCAACAAACTTGGATCCTACTTCCATCTCAAAATCAAGTCCCTCTAAGACAACTTCAACGAACAGACACCCCACGCCTTCAACGAACAGACACCCCACGCCGGAACCACACTCACCCCCAGCAATGCCAGCCAGTCTACCATCTCCGCCTGGGCCCCGGTCACCACCGAAGACACCGCCACGACCATGAAGAGCATTCACTCAGGAGCCCCCACAGACTCCGGCCCGCCACACATTTTCCACAGAGCCGCCACAGCACCCGAGCTACGACGCACCATCAATGCCACCTTCGAATCCGGCACATTCCCCGACGACTGGAAATGAGCAGATGTCAAGCCCTCCTCAAGAAGCCCTCCGCAGACCCGACGGACCTCAAAAACTACAGACCCATCTCTCTCTTCCCCTTGGTGGCTAAAGTCACCGAGAAGATGAAAAGATCATCAACAGCCAGCTCACGAACTTCATCGAAGACAACTCCATCCTCTACTCTTCCCAATCCGTATTCTGGAGCAACCACAGCACCAAGACCACCCTCCTCTCCACCACAGACGACATTCGCACTCTCCTCGACCAGGGCCACACGGCGGCCCTCATCTTACTGGACCTCTCTGCAGCCTTCGACACCGTCTCCCACCGCACTCTCACCGCCAGACTCCACAACGCCGGCATACCGGGAACTGCCCTCGACTGGATCCGCTCCTTCCTCACCGGCCGAACCCAAAGAATCAGACTCCCGCCCTTCCTCTCAGAACCCACAGAGATCAACTGCGCAGTACCCGAAGGATCGTCGCTCAGCCCCACGCTCTTCAACATTTACATGGCCCCCTCGCCACCATCGTCAGACAGCATGGACTCAGCATAGTATGCCGATGACACCCACCTCATCCTCTCCCTCACAAGGCAACCCAACACCACCAAACTCAGCTTCCAGGAAGGAATGAGAGACGTTGCATCCTGGATGAGCAGCAGGTGTCTGAAGCTCAACTCGGAGAAGACGGAAGTGCTCGTCCTCGGACCCACCCCCTCAGCATGGGACCACACATGGTGGCCGTCCACCCTCGGCAGTCCCCCACTCCCACGGACCACACCCAGAACCTTAGCATCATACTCGACTCCTCCCTCACCATGACCCGACAGATCAACGCCGTCTCCTCCTCGTGCTTCAACACCCTCCGCATTCTTCGCAAGACTTTCAAGTGGATCCCCCCCGAAGACCGTCACCCACGCACTCATAACCAGCAGACTGGACTACGGAAACGCCCTCTACACCGGAATCAACAAATCCCTGCTCCGAAAACTCCAGACCATCCAGAACACCACTGCCAGGCTCGTCCTCGGCATCCGACGACACAAGCACATCACCCATCACCTACGAGACCTCCACTGGCTCCCTGTTGAGAAGAGAGTCACCTTCAAGCTACTCACTCACGTCTACAAATCCCTCCACAACACAAGACCCCAATACCTCAACGAAAGAGTCTCCTTCCACGCACCCAAGAGAAACCTCCGGTCCACCGACCTCGCCCTCGCCGCAACCCCGTGCATCCGCAGAGCCAAAACGGGTGGAAGAGCCGACTCCTACATCGTGGCAAAGACCTGGAACGAACTCCCGCTCAACATCAGACATTCCCCCACTCTGCACACCTTCAGGAAAAGCCTCAAGACCTGGCTCTTCGGCTGATTCGGAGCTGCACGACCTTCCCTCCCCCCAGCGCCTTGAGACCCTCACAGGTGAATAGCGCGATTCACTAATCACTGATTGATTGATTGATTGATTGGAGCGGGCACTGATCTTGATACCAGGTAAGCCAGGAAGGGCGGGGGCACACCCCTAATATGGTTTCACAAGGTGTGGATGTATTGGTGGAACTGGAGAGCAGTTATGTGATGTTATGCTCTCTTGGTATAGCGCAACAAATCATCCCGATGGAATATCTCAGTGCTTCTGCTGAAGTTGCGCAAGGGCCTGTATGTAAAAGATACGGGGGTGGGCACGTAAGACCAGACGCAGGTTGGCTCATTGCATGTCAGAGTCAGACAGGTGGGTGGTCTTTGTAAGACATCAGTGGGTGGCGACCATCCAGGATCAGAGTTGAGGGGGGCACATTATCAGACAGGTGGCCCTGGAGACAATGCAGGAGGGGCTGAAATTGACATGTTAAAGGGGAGGACAGGTTGAGACAACAGGAGACAAGGAGAGCAAGGAGGTGAAGATTAAAAAGCTGCCCTACATTGACATGACAAAAGCATTTGGGGGCTCATTTGATGCTGGCCAAGAAGGAGAAGATATACACAGGGGAGTATGTTCATATGTTTAAATTGTTGCACAGGCAGCTTTAGCCAAAAGAGGTGTCCAAGGAGGAGGAATACGAGTTGTCTAAGATGCCCAGGGTGTCAATGACCATTGAAAATTGGACGGCGGCATGTTTAATCTATGCTAGCGTGTAGTTCCCGGAGTGGAGTGTTGCTCTTCTCAAATATATGGATGTGATACAGAAGGCCCAGATAACTTATGGAGGGTATGCATGGACACATTACTATGATGAGTTTAGGGCTCAGATTGCGCTTGACACGGAAGCTAAGTGGGAGGAGATTGATTCTGATTTGTGGAAGGACACTTTAGGACCTTCCAAGTTTCGAAAAACCATTTTTACTGCTAGCGGTTTACCCATAGTATGTTGGCCCATTCAGGGCCGCCCCACCCATGATGGGGTGGGGACGCCTACAAGAAGTCAAGGGAGCATATCAGGGGCATATTGGGATTTAAACAAAGGAATATGCATCAGAGAGTATTGTAAGTTCAGACATGAGTGCTCAGGTGTGCAGGGAGACATGCACTCATATACTGTGGTGGGGCCATGGAAGGAGCTCATGGGGGACACACTAGGCAGTGGCAGCAGCAGTGGAGACACTCGGCTCAGCAGCCCTCACAGAAGGCAGGCCAAAGGGGCGATCGGGGGGCCAGGGCTTTGCTAGAAAGGGCTCGTACGCAGGTTAGCTTGGACAGGCTGGCATACTGTTGCAGTTTTATGATCAAGGGGACGATGTCAGGGTACTGTGGGAGGGGTTTCGTTGGGGGTTCAGGCTGGGATACAATGGACCACAAGTGAGAAGGTTGGCGAACAATCTGAAATCAGTTCGACAATATCCACAAGTGGTGCATGAGAAACTACTGAAGGAAGTACTGGAGGGCCTTTTGACACTTGGCCCATAGACAATTTGACTGTATCCCCCTTAGGGGTGGTCCCTAAGAAGGGACAATTTTGAATAATACAGCATTTGTCCTTGCCTGAAGTGGGTTTGGTGAATGATTTTATCTCAAAGGAACAGGCATCATTGTCCTACTGATTAGTAGACATGGCAATGGTGGAGAGAGTGGGCTGTGGAGCTGAAATGGTAAAGTGCGACATTTGGTTAGCTTTCACCTCCTGCCGGTTCATCCGGAGGACTTTCAGCTTCTAGGAAGTTTAATGTGGAAAAAGCATTGCCTATGGGATGCTCGATGTTGTGTGCCTTATTTGAGAGGTTTTGTTCCTTCTTGCAGTGACTATTTACCTGATCCATGGGGCATGCGGATGTGACACATTACTGGGACAATTTTCTCTTTGTTAGCCAACCTGGCTCAGTGGACTGCCAGCAGTTGCCGGTAAGTTTTCAAGAGCTCATTGAGGACATTGGGGTCCTGTTAGCTCCAGATAACACAGTGGGTCCCAGTACCCTCATGACATTTCTGGGGATTAAAATTGATCCAGTGGCTCTGGAGGCCCGACTTCCAGTAGACAAAAAATTGACAATACAGTTGTTGCTGGATACCATGCTGGCGAAGAACAAAGTTTAAGTGAAAGAGGTGCAGGTGCTGCTGGGGCATTTGAATTTCACTTGTAGAGTGGTGAGGGCAGGCAGGACTTTTTGTAGGTGGCTGGATCTATCGTTGTTGGGTCTGTCCTTACTCCATCACCATTTACGTTTGCCAGCTGGAGTAAAGGAGGATGTTCAGATATGGCGCTTTTCCTCGATTCTTTCACTGGCATTCCCTCATCAGTTTGGGGGAGGCAGTGTGGAACATGCAAATTTTCTCGGATGCTGCAGGTGGCAATGGTTCTGGTTTGTATTGGCAGGGACTTTGATGTGCGGAGGGGTGGCCAGTGGAGTGATAGAATGGGGATGAAGTATTGCCTTTCTGGACATTTCTATGCTTGTAGTAGCTATCACTCTGTGGGGAGCTGAGTTGTCTCATCAGAAGGTGCTTTTCCGGATCGATAACATGGCAGTGGTGCAAATTATGAACAGGCAGTCAGACAGGGACACACAGGTCTTGAAGTTCGTGTAGGTTTTTGTGTTGGGATGTCTGAAGCATGATAGTCTGTTCAGGGCACAACATGTTCCAGGAGTGGACAATGACATTGCGGATGTTTTGTCTTGTTCGCAGTGGGAGAGGTTCCTTGGGCTGATCAAGACGCTGATGCCAGAGGATCTCTGGACTGTAGGATACAAGGGTTGTTACAGCTGGTGGTAGGGTCATTGGCTTCGTTGACACGAAGGACTTATGCTCAGGCTTGGGCGGAATTTCTGGCATTAGGTGCACTGTGCAGGGCACCCGGGTGGCAGAGGACAGAGGATGTGGTCCAGTTTGTTTTGTCACTGATGTCAGTAGTTACCATTGCAGGAACGTTAGCTGGCATATCGTTTATGGGAAAGTTGTTGTGGGAATATGCGCCTTCTGCCGGGGAGCTAGGGAGGAAAGTTTAGGAACGGCTGTGCCAGGGAACGGGGTTGTGCAGGCCTGAGAAGGAAGCCGCTGACATGGAATTTGTTCTGCAAGGTTATTCAGATTGTGCCAGATGTCTGCAGGCAGGCCGATGAAACAGCTTTGTTTACCACACTGATGACGTGAGTGCTTTTTGGGGCCGTTCGGGTTTCTGAATAATTGGGGTGTGTACTGGGGCGATGTGTTGAAATGTGGAGCACAGTGGAAAGTGTGGTTGTGGAGGTCCAAGACAGATCAGACGCTAGAAGTCGTAAGGCTACCTTGAGGTCTTACCCAATTGAGAGGTTTTGCCCAGTGTCCTGGGGGACAGGTTGTGGGCCCTGGAGGACTGGAGTAGTGGAGGAATATTTAGACACAGGTGTGGGCTGGGTGTGTCGGCATTCCAGCTGCTCTCACCTTTGTGGAAGGCTTTAGTGCTGTTAGGGGAACTGGTGGGTGAGTATAGCACTCATTCTTTTCTAATTGGGGTGGCATCAGTGGCGGGTAGGAGGTGTTGGTTCCGGGAGAACATTATGCAGTTGGGTCGGTGATCTTCTGATTATTACAGGAGGTATGTAAGAACAGGGGACGATGGATGTTGAGATCTGGGTTTCATGATCTTACTTGTTTTACTGTTTTTGTTTTATTACAGGTTTGGTTCTGGGTCCAGAATGCAAGGACCTTGCCATTTGGATTGTGGGCCACTCTTTTGTTAAGTGGACAGAGACAAGCAGCAATGAGGGGACACAGGGTCAATTTGGGCTTCGATTCCTGGTTGATTCCAATTCATTGGCGTGGCTCGGGGGTATGCGGTGGAAAGGTTTGTTGATATGTTTGAACAAGATGCTAAATGGCAAGCGGTGTCTGGATGTGCTGGGGTTATATCTGAGGGAGAATGATTTGGTGGTGGAAAAAGGTTTGGCACTGTTGAGGACCATGAAGAACGATTTGAGAGAGATTAGTGCCAGGGGAATTTGGCATGGCACTAATAGGCTGCCCACCATTGGCAAAGCAAGGCGCAATATTATTAGGGCAATGAGGTATTTTTGTAGAGAGCAAGATTTTGGCAGTATTGAGCATGCAGATCTCAGATACGAGAATGTTGCCTTTTTCGTGGGGATGGTGTCCATCTTTCGCAGTACGGGTTGGATCTGTACCTGCTGCATTTGAGGGAGGTCTTGGCTAAGGCCTGAAACATAAGGTTATAAATAAAAAAAATAAAAAGAGAAGAAGAAACGCTCATTGGAGGGAGGGGGCTCACATGAAAAGTCTGGGGGATAGGCCTTTTCCTGAGTGGCAGTTGGCCGAGAAGTTTGCATGGGTTTAGATAAGTTTATTGTTGTTGCCATTGGTGGACCAGGCTGAAAAGTAGGCTGTGAACAAGCTCACATCTGGATGGGGCAGGAAATAAAAGATTACAATATAGGAAGTTAGTTTAGTTATAGATTAATAGGTGCATTGATAATCAGTAGGAGAGCTTAAAGGTCACAATTCCAGAGTTTCGGTTAAGGTAGGAATGTGGATAGTTACTGGGTTAGGTTATGTGGGGGGGGACGATATTCAGGGGTGGAGATAGGGAAAGGTAGGTAAAGTTTTGTATAGTGAGGCATTCGTTTTGTAAGGCGGAATGGCTAGGAAAATGTGTGCTGAGCATCTGTTTTAATTTCCACACAAACTTTGGTCAGTAGTCTGTGCTGTGCCTCTCTCACCCAATAGGGTTTTTAGGAGCAGCCGATCAGGGGGAGGTGTGCTCCCCGGGAGGATTGGGGGAGGTCGTACAGTCTGAGACTGTGCCAGGTTTGGGCTAGTTAGGTAGCCCCCTTTGTTTAAACCCTCAGCTCGTTTGGTCTATAGATCACCACTTTCTCCAAGGTGACCTGGTGGCTGGTAGGGTTTGAAAAGGGGGGGCTAGATTTCCTGCCCGCTGCGCTTCATCTTAGTGCTTGGGGGGGTGGGGTTGTAGACCGTTTTGGTCCTGCATGGGTGTTTTTCTTTGGAACAGGTGTGCAGGGGTTTAACACAATGTATGGTTGTCGCTTTGAGATAGGGGCTGTTGGCCGAGAAGATTGCATGAGTTTAGATACGTTTATTGTGGTTGCCGTCAGTAAAAGTAAACCAGGCTGAAAGGGAGGCTATGAAGAAGCTGACATCTGGATGGGGCAGGAAGCGTAAGATTACAATATAGGAAGTTAGTTTAGTTATAGATTAATAGATGCAGGGATAAGCAGTAGGAGAGATTAAAGGTCACAATCCCAGAGTTTCATTTATGGTAGGAATGTGGATAGTTACTGGGTTAGGTTATGTGGGGGGGGAGAATATTTGGGGGTGGAGGTAGGGAAACATGTAGGTAACTTTTGTATAGTCAGCATTAGTTTTGTAAGGCATAATGCACAGAAAAATGTGTGATGTGCACCTGTTTCAATAAAAGCAGCCTTTTTCACCCAAACCTTGGTCTGTGGGGTGCTTCACTCACCCAAGAGATGCACCTGTGAGAAAGAGCCTAGAGACCCAACAACGGCAGTAGCAGCAGCCCACCAGTAATAAGAGACATTGTTTAGATGGGTGGAAAGTGGAAACTGTCCGGTACTGAGTGCCTTCAATTTGAAAGGGAGAGTATCAGCACTTCTCGTTGGGGTGCAATACTTTTAATAGGAGAGTACTGGCACTTTCCAGGATACAATACATAAAATGGAAGGCTAATGACATTTCTCAGCAAGTGTCAGGATTTACCCCATTAGCACCTTCATAACAGAATATACAATGCTTCTACAGAAGAAACAGAAAAATCCCATGAAGCCTGAAAAGGAATGAATTGGGCTAAGGGACCATAGGACATATATGAGAGGACAGTGCACCAGCCGGCGTGCGTAATTCGTTTGTTTGGAACTTCAGAGGGCTCGCGTCGGCTGCTTGGGGCGTTTTGTTTGTAGCTGAGGAAATCAAGCCGCTTAATTAACTCGTTGTTCCTTCGACTGAGGGAGAATTCAGAATCCCACCAGAGCAGGGCAGCTTTGCACAGTACCTCAGAAGCTTGCATTCTCATGAGGGAAGACTCGCGGTCTCTTGGCCGCATTCTGATCTCGTTTCAGTGCTCGTCTGCTGGGGAGTAAGCCGACTTCCAGGTAGGGAGTCTTCAGTTGGTATTTGTTGCTGCATTTATGTGAATTTAGGACTTTGTTCTAGCAACGAGTTTGTTTCTAGAATTCTTGGCCAGTTCTTTTGTTTTCCAGAGGACATAGCCAGGAGGTGATATTTTGCATAACAGATACAGCGTTAATCCACCAAGGGTATTGGTGATAAAAAAGGCACAAGAAACAAGCATTGGGAGATTGTGTCTACATATTTTCTTCTTTGATTTTGTAATTTACTGAGGGTGGATGGTCAATAATCCATTACACTTTTCTCAAATACTGTTGTCTAATTAAAGTACAAAAGGGTACCTCCTGGTTCAAAAGGCAAGTATTGGAATCACTCAACTAGTTCATTCATTTCGTTAGATTTCATGAGAGTAGGAAGTCTTCTTGTGTTAACCTTCGTTTATTTTCTCTTTTCAGGTCTCCCTTTCCCTACAGTTCCTTACCTACTACCCTTTCCCTCGCTTGATTGATCTAAAAATCTGTTCATATTTGATTCTCAGAGTTGGGAATGCCAAGAGGTGGACCATATTATTCGTCACCCTGATCCTGCGGAGTTCTTTCTTGTGTACAATCGAGAATCTGACCAAGGATGCAATACTTTTAATGGAAGAGTACCAATACTCTAAGCAGGAGTTCAAAATGTATAATGGAAGAAAATCAGCACTTCTCAGCATGGGGTGCAATACTTTTAATGGACAAGTACCAATAGTCCTTCGCAGTTTTGCAATATTCTCTATGGGAGACTAATGTCAGTTCTCAATAACAACAAGCATTGGCATAGCCAATAGGTCTCGCTTTTGGGACCTTATAAGTATTTAGTTATGCACAGGTTTCCGGCATGAAGATTCCGGAGCACCTGAGTGGAGAGAGGCTCGGCGCAGAAAGGCCAAGAAGCGGAGGTACACGCGGGAGAGAGCTTCGCCCACAAGGTGCCCCGGCTCAACTTTACCTATCGCTCGGGGGACAACAACTGGGAAGGTAAGATGGTATAAGCCTTATCGAAAGGAGGCATTGAATCCGGTGGTTTATGGCCCCCGCCGGCAGATGCACTTCGCATGTCCCTTATTTGTTGAATCATGGCCCAACAGTTAACAGCTGGGGAGGGTGAAGTTGTCCTAAGTATAGAGCTGCCGACTTATTAAACGCAGGAGGCAGGTTCGATCCGCTTCCCCCAGCAACAACGTGATATGCTGCAGTTTGGAACGCTGTTGTTGCCATGTTAAGTGGAGTCGTAAGGCAGCAGCTGACAGCGGCCTTAAAGTAGCACCGATCTTGCGCTCACTGTTTTTGCGAAGAGTGGAACGTGTATGGCATTTGACAATTAAGATATCGGCAACAAATAAATACATAAATACTGAAGCTCAGCAGTTATATTGAAAGTGAGGCATGACACTGCAGTGTTCAGTTAAGCACGCGTTGTGGGCTGTGCCATTGTTTAAACACTGACAGAAGGAGCTAATCTGCATAAACATAATTTAAGATATTGTGTTTGCACGCCTTTACTTAACCTCAAAGGCAGGTAAGAAGAATATTTCGTGCTGTCGTGATTTCGCGCCCTCTGAAAAACGGCGCCTGTTGGAATCCTTCCTCTCCTACAGACAAGCAGCACTTCAACTTCTAGTAGAGCCAATCCGTCTCCTTTAATGGGCACTAAATCCCCATTCAATAAAAGTAAATAGTCTAATAGCCCCGTGATAAAAAGGGAGAGAAATTATGACGATGCCGTAAACCATTTAAATAAATCCCCGCTCAAAATTTCAGGGAAGGAATACTGGTGCAGTTAGCGAAGGTTCCTCGCCTGCCGCAGTAACCTAAAGTCATGTACGCCATTAGTTACACCCTGCCCCTTAAATTGCTTTCCAATGCGCCAGCTGTTCATGGCCAATAATGATGTTCTTTATTGCGTGGCAGCCGCTCGCCGCCTCTGTCAGGTGCCCTATACTGTCGCAAGACATCCTGAACTCTGTACCTCTTAAATGTCCATGCTGTCTATCCCACAGCTATCAGGGGACCCTAATCAGTGGTCAGAGGGGGCCTCACATAGGCATCAGCATCCTAGGTGGTGTGCATATGAGAAGCATGGCTAGGGGAAACATGGCGCTACACCCAGTGAGTCAACAAATGCACATGCCCTTGGTTTCAGGGCTTGAAATTACTGTCCGACATTGACCCTGGGGAACCGAGTTAGAGTCTCTACATCGCCTCTCCTTGTGCCGACAAAACACAAGTTTTCAGCCGGTCAGGGGAGGCAGTAAAAAAAAAAACCACATGATAGAAACACGGGGACCTCAATTCAGGGCCCGCTGGCCGCGCACAGCGAACCCGTCATACTGTGGCCCGCTCTTCCCAGCAATATTTGCGTGCCTAAAGGCGAGGTCGAAAAATCTCGTCGGGTGGGGAGGCGGGTCTTATCCTGGTAGCTGGGATTGCTGCCTCCTCTAATGCATGTAGATTAGCCTGCAGCCAATGGGTGGCGAGAAGCTGGTTAGTGGGGCGATGCTGTAGCGCCAAGCTAGAGCAGCCGATTAAAAAACAAGCACTGGCCCGGGCACCGTCACAAGACGCTCGTGAAGGAATCCTCAGCCGGCGCAGGCTGTACAGCGATGACGGCGAGCTGGCAGCAAAGGAATAAACACTAGCATTTGAAGGCACGAGCGGGGAGGAGGGGGGGCGACGCGAGCGCGGCAGCCTGCAGAGCTGACCAGACGCTCGTGCGTCATGGCCTTTTGCCTGCGATTACGCGCAGGGCAGACATCTGTTTCCAATTACGATAATTGGAAACAGATGTCGGCCCTGCGCGCGTAACCGCAGGTAAAAGGCCACGACGCACGAGCGTCTGGTCAGCTTTTGAAACCCCCTACATAAAGTCTTCGCCTAGCAGCGCTTGCGCGGTACTCGAGGCTCGACCTAAAAAGGGACTCCGGGGAAGCGAGTACCTGCACTTCCATATTTCTATTTCAACCACTGATCAAAGCTGAACACACACATCTGCTTCTAGACACACCCATACCCAAGCTTTGCATCTCCTGTCCATGGCCCTCATCAAAGCACTATGTGCACATGTCGCTTTAGAAGACTGTAACCCTCAAAATAATGCACAGCATCATGGGACAAAGGCTAGCTACAGAGTAACTGGCCAGATACCTATCTAAGGAGCATGACTAGGAGAGGCTGAAACTGGAACAAATGGAATAAACTGGATTTCACAAAGTTCACCAGAGAATGGAATCCAATGGATCCTGGTTTCTGTTTGCTGGCTTCTCCATCCATGGATATTCCCCACTGAATGCCCTATATCCAAGGCCACTGGAATTATTCAGCAGAGAAGGACCAAACCTTGTGGCTTGGTTAACTAAATGATGCTGGAAGAAAAGGCAAATTATGCAGCATAATGCAGCACATTTGTTAGTATTACCTCATTATTTGGGATTTTTTACACATGTTAACACTATTTGGGGAAAGTTTTCACCTCAATAGTACCACTTTGATACTCAAATGCAGAAATAAGCAACAGAAAGGTGGCCAGTCAACCTTTGCGAAGGGACTTCCATTGAGCAGCAACACATGTTGCTATGCATTGAGTAACTTTTGATCCATTTGAGCTAGAAACATTTTTTGTTGTTGAAATCTGCAGATTATGAATCAGATAATGCATTATGTGGCAAATCTATGATTATGAGGAAAACATGGATTGCCTTAGCATTCGTTGACCCGAGGGCGTTTTGACCAACCTTATTGATTGCGGGTCAATCAGATTGAACAAAATAGTGTGTGCCCACAGGAAAGGGAGGTTGCAGTGCGATTTGGGTGGAATTCTGCACCTGGTGGTGTGAGACCATTGGACTACATATATAGTCCACCTTTGCAGACCTTGGGTGGATAGTACAAAAGGGTTTTCCTTTTTGTTGGTTCATGAAGCAGGAAAGGCCTCTTTTGCTTACTGAGCATGGAGTAAAGCAGAAGAATATAATATGGAGAAAGCTGTGCTTAATTTGTGCAGGGGTTGCAAGTGGTGGGCGCTGGCGTTCGTATGTGGGAACCGGGGCTTATTTTTCATTATCAGACTTTCATCTACAGAGAGAGAGAGAAAGGCAGAAAAGTTAGAAAGGAGAAGGAAGAGAAAGATATGAACACATTGATCAAAGAAGAAAACTGGACTAAGAAAGAAACTACAAGATTGAGATAAAGAGACATGAATGGTAGGGTGGTGGGAGAAGGAGGCATGAGGTGGAATCAAACCTGGGCAACCCTCTTATATACCAGTGCTGGCCTTGGGCCCCTAAGAGAAACTCTGAGGGGGTGGGGGCTAATGTACATTTGACAAAAGGCAGTTGGATTGATTTGACGCACACGCTTTATGGTTGTAATTGGGGAAGACACACACATAACTTCCATAATAGGTGTATTTCGATGTTTGCAGTTTTACATCTTCCATACCAGACCTGATGGTGTTAGAGCGCATTAAAGTAAAACATAAAGATACAACTGAGAGCAGACATAGGTCTACTCACAACAAGATGAATATCATGCAGTCACCGACAGACACAAATATATCTCCACAGAAGCCTGTCCTGGCAGGAGTGGGAAGTCAAGGACACCAGAACAGGGAGGCAGAAGGGCTCTACAACTCCGGAAACCTGGGGCTCACAGCTTCTGGGTCTTCCCAGGTTGCAAAAGCAATCCAGAGGGGAAAACATCCGTAGGACCACAAATTAAGTCTTGAAGGTGCACTTGAGCCGGTAGCTACTCCAGGCTCTTCTTGAAGGCTTCGAAGGAGGGACCGATGCGGACCTCAGGCGGGATTGAGTGTCATACCCCACTGTGCCTTTCCATAGAAGAATAGGAACTAATCTCCCTCTCCTAGCTAAAATCTTGGCAAGATGTGTTCTCCTCCAACTCACCCAACGCATGGACTTCAACAACCTTCTAGACCCCACCAATCTGGCTTCAGAAAAGGTTGCAGCACAGAGACAGCGATCCTGAATGTCATAGACGACATCCTCAAGTCACTTGACAATGACCAGTGCTGTCTGCTCATTCTCTTAGACCTATCGGTAGCCTTTGACACGGTTGACCATAAATTACTCATTAAGGTACTACAAGAAAGGTTAGGAGCGGATGAGGTGGTCCTACAGTGGTTCACCTCCTTTCTACAGAACCGCACACAAAGAATAAAAATCAATAACTTCTTGTCAGATGTACACCCCATCAGCAGAGGGGTACCACAAGGATCAGTGCTCTCTCCGCAACTTTTCAACATCTACATGGAACCCCTCACCTCCATTCTTAAAAAAAACCAACATCCCCTTCCACCTTTATGCAGATTACACCCAGATCTATCTCGAATCCTCCTCCATGGAAGACATTCACAGACTAAACAACACTTTAAGTGAAGTCCAACTCTGGCTAATACTCAACCACCTGAAACTCAACCAAGACAAGACGGAAATCCTACTCATCTCCAATAAGGAACAAAACCCCCAAGTCTCTGAATGGCTAAAAGCTATTGATGCCCTCAACTGCAATCTCACCCTGACCAACTCCGTAAAATCACTAGGGTTCACTCTTGACCCAAAATTAGACAAGGCCATACACATCAAGAACTCTGCTAAGAGCGCCTTCCTCAACCTTAAACTGCTTACCAAAATCAAACCCTTCATCCCTCCTAGTGATCTCAAGCAAGCCACTCAATCCATGGGATTGTCCAGGTTGGACTACGGGATGGCAACCCTCACAGGAACAGCTAACTCTCGCCTAGCTCCCCTTAGATCAACTCTTAATGCAGCAGCCAGAATGGTCACCGGAGTGAAGAAATTTGAGCACATTTCGCCGGCACTCAGGGAGCTAAAATGGCTCCCAATCGAATTGCGTACCAATTTCAGAACTGCTTGCCTCACGCACAAAGCTCTGCACACCGGGAAACCCGCCTACTTAGCCGCCAAACTCAAGAAAGCTGGCCAAACACGGAGCCTCAGGAGCACCACCACTCTACTCCTCATCCCCCCAAAAACCCGCAAACAAAAAACTTCTTCTCGATCCTTCTCTGGAAATGCACCGAAAATTTGGAACTCCATCCCAGTCCATATCAGGACCAACCCCTCCTTTGTGCAATTCAAAAGGCAGCTTAAAGACCTCTTCCTCAACCGTTCCCGTCCAAATAGATAGAATGCAGAATCCTGTCCACTGAAACCCTCAGCCACCTTAATATTAAGACTTTTACCTCACACTCCTTCTGACTCTTCCCTTGCCCCCCTCCCCCAATCGGTCTCTCCTCGAGTCTTTGTATATATCACCACTACACTCTGGGCTCTCTGACTATTCAATGTATACCTGATCTGAGGCGTTTGACTCTACAAAATTCAACAAGTATACTACTGTTTTTCTTTTTTGTTTTGTCTCTCTCTCTGTGTGTGATGATCTCCTGCTATACAATGCATACGCTGAGCCGAGACCTTAGACTCGCCTAGAGTCAACATGTATACTACTGTTTTCTTCTGTGATTTCTTTACCACCTATGCTGTAAAGCGCTCTGATACCTTCGGGTCTAGCTAGCGCTGTATAAAACTCCTAAATAAATAATAAATAAACTAATAAAACATATAGGCGAGGAATGTACACAATTCCAGTAGAAACGGAAATAAACACTTTTTTTCGAGATGGGCTCAACCTTCCAATTTTTATACATATTTACTAACTACCTTTAGTTATTATTAAGCTGGCATTGCGAAGCTTTTAAATCGAAAGGATAAAAAGCAGTATAATCAGAAAATGTAATGAGTGCCATAATTGGTAGGTAAACCAATGTGCATAGGTTCCTTCTATGGTTCAAGAAAAAGACTTACGTTTTAGAGCTATTCCAAAATCTATGCATTTTAATGCGACGTTTTATGGTATTTAGGGCTTTACTGCCCTGTGCCCGCCACTTGCCAATAATCCCTTGAGGCTTATTGTTTGTGTGCCCCAAGGACTGGAGAAAGACCCGTGGGGAGATCATACATTGCAGCCGCGAGGGGGCGCCCGAACACAGTCTCTTAGTTTGGCAGAAAGAAGGAAGAAAGAACGGAAGATGTCTGCGGGCTCAATGCTGCTGACCAGGGGTCTCAGGTCGGCGTCTGCAGTGATGCATCCCGCCGTGGTCCCAGGGACTGTAGCGGCAGGGGCCCGGGCTTTGCATGCGGCGGGCATACTGGGCAGGGGGGCGGTCTGTGGCATCCTGCCCGGGCTCTGCAGGAGCAGAGAGTCCAGTGCACCCCTTGAAGGCTCTGGACTCAGCACCGCTGGGAGGCAGCGGCGACACTCGTCCAGCGCCGGGGGCAGAGAGATCAAGGTCCGGCACCTGACGGGGGAGCACGCGGGTGAGTGACCTGAACTGGAGCTGAGGCGGCGACACTTTCAATCTTATAGAGCCTTTCAGACAGCTACAAGTGGCTTCATGCCACGTGAAACGCTTCAACCAACGCGGCCTCTTTAGTCAAACAAGGCTGTGCCTTCAAGGACTTGAAATGTTGCTTTAACCGTAAACTGTGGCTTTGTAATCTAGCAATAAACGTGCTTGACGAAAAGCCAGATTTACCTGATGCTGTAACACGGAAACACTTGGCAGCTCCTTCACCACTGCCAGCACGCAGACGCAGCTAGAAAGAGGCGGGGGAAGTGGAAACTTACAAGTAGTGGAGCAACTTTGAAATGTCAGGGAAGGCAACATGATTCCAGGTGTAGTTTCCTGTACAATTCAGGTAAGTAAACCTGCGGTCTCGTGTCACGAGGATCTCCTTGTTCAGTTCTGGTACTTAAGTAGGCATCACCCTGCACGCCGAGAAAACAGAACTTCAAGTCCCAGCATGCACAATGCTGCTGGGCAAAATAAAGAATTGGAAGAAGGTGAAGTGTATGACATTGGTTTAATTATTCGTGATTATCGGATAATGTGTCTCTCACACATAAGGTCGTTTTGAACTACCAAGAAAGGGCGGCTTTGGGTACTTTATCTCCTCGCCTTATAGGCAGGGTGATTTCAAAATGTACTTCTTTAAACATGCATAGCAGTCATGCGCGCAAATCAAAGAGGGTCTTATGGAAGTGTGAGTCCAGACGCCTGCGTTTCTCACGTTTAGACTGCCGACAGATGCCTAGTTGAGGTGAAGCCTGTAAGCAGAAATAAATGTTTTGAGGGGATATCCCCCACCCCCGCGTAATGACAACATAAAAGGGTGGTTGGGGGATGTGGGAATTACCTTCCTCCCCAGATTGCTGTTGTTGTGTTTTTTTTTTTTTAAGTATACATTTTTGGTAACATTGTAAAGATTTCTGTCACAAGAGGCAGTAAGGGTAGGTTTAGGGGAGTGTTGTAAGGGTTCACAGAAGGCCTTTAGGTGAGCCAACAAATTAATCGGGAGAGCTGAGCCAAGGGTTGGCTCTAAAAGCCCCTGCACGAGCCGAGCCCTGAAAATGTTTGACATGTAAATCATGCAACCAACATCATGTTAGGATTTGGCAAGATGTCTTCAAAATTCAAAAAAGCATATTTCTTTACCACGTGATCAGATTATATAGGTGTCTTGAGAAGTGGTTACTGAAAATGTTAGTTGTTAAACAGAAACTGAGAAACATTTCTGCTCCTACAATGATGACAATGCTATTATTGAGATAGGGGGCAAGTCAGTTGCCATGCGCACCCTATATGTGGTCTAGATTCTTATTATATGCAGAACAACATTATAGTCAGTGTTTGAAATTGGAAAATAGAAGTGCAGGTACTCCATACCAGAGTACCTGCTTGTTTCTGAGAAGTGCCGGTACTCTCCAATTAAAAGTATTACGTCTGTTGCTCAGATTCAATTCCCTCCTTATACTCTGGACCATGGTGCATGGCGGCGGCGTCAATAGCCTTCTAAGAACCACACCCTTCAAGTGATTTCAGTCACAGGACGGGTCAAGGGCAAGTACCTCAGCCCCATACAACCCCTAAGGAGGAATTTGACCTTCGTTGGCCTTCATCAATGGGGTAAGGGCCAGACCCAGCGACGATTCCTCCGTTAAGGTGGAGATGCATCGGCCACTGCTCTGTGAGCAGTTCAAAAAGGAAAAATAAAATCACACAATGTTATTATCATTTTATTTTTCTGTTGTGGCTCAGCTGGTTAGGGGCGGGGCTGGGCTGTCACAGGAGCGGGGGGAGGAGTGGTGAGCGCTCTCTTGAGTGCACATGACGGTTTGGCCGGCCATCTTGCTTGGGCCAGCCAAACAGTCATGCGCACTTAGCATGTTCTCCACACAGCTGTATTGCACAGGGTCCCTGTCTGAGCGCTGAACCACTGTGCTCAGACCAATCATAATGCTGCTGTCATGCAGGATTGTGATTGGCTAGGGGAGCCTGGGAGCCTGTGCTCTTCTTGCTTCCTGCTCCTAGAGTTCTGGAGTTGACCGAAGAGCCAAAGAGGACTGCGAGGCGGCGGCCGACCTGCAGATAAGGGATTTTTTTTTTTAAGTGACCTCCGCCCACCCGCCACCCCCGTTAAGTAGCAGCTGCTACTGGCCAGACCTCCATATTTCCATTTGAACCTGATCAGGCAACAGGTTGCACCAATGACCTCTGCTTAATACAAACCATGTGAGTGTCCCATTTCGAATTCCTGTTAAAGGACAGGCCAAGGTATTTGTAAGTATCCACTATCTCTACCTCCTGAGCATGCAGAAATCACTTAAAGCATTGCAACTTTTTCCCAAAGACCAACACCTTGGTCTTCTCAAGCTTAATTTTCAGCATGTTCTGTTTACTGTATGCTTCCAGGGCGACTAGCTTTCTCTGCAGGCCAATGTGGGTTAATCCATCAGAACAAGGCACAAGCAGACCAGGCATGGGGGTGCCTTGGTGGGGCCGGGCACCCCCTAAAAACAGACAGACAAGACAAAATTAAAGCTTTGTGGCTCAGAAGAGCTGCTGTTTTAATATTCACTGCTCCCAGAGGAGCTCCCCATAATGCCCTGCGGGGCTCTTCAATTTAGATATGTTTTTCCACTCGTGGTGGCCCCAGAATAGCAGGGGCACCACCAACAAGCTGCAGGAAGCATGGGGCGGGGCCTGCAGAAGTGCAGCAGCTCCCCCCCTAAAGTGTATTTTTAAAGCACTGACCCTTTGTTTATGGGGGTCAAGAATCCAGGACTCATCCAGGATTTTTCAAAGCATTCCTAAGGCTGGTGCTTCTGCTCTACCACTGGACTGCTGTGCTCTCTAGAGGTTTACTCTATGGATGCAATGATAGCCTGAAGGTGTATAAAAAAGATAGATTTATAGACACGTTCTCTAGTGGCTAAGTCTATTGGTGCATGTTATGTAATCAAAATGTGATGCCCTCTAGGGGCTGCTTTTATGATTGCATTTTAGGGGCTGCTTTTATGATTGCATTTTCATGGTTGGAAAATGTTTAAAAAATACAGACACATAGTATTAAATGTTGTCTTAAACATGTGGTTTGCTACTCTTGAATCCTTGACCAAGCCTATAGAGTTGCATTAAATGTTTGTATGACTCCTTCAGGGGGTCATAGGTGAGGATGCAGTGTCATTTATGGTATTTTACATCCGCCAATGTATATATTTGCAAATTACTGTGAAGTATTTAGTAGTGTATGTGTAATAAATGTACTTTTCCTTTTCCTTGTTCTAAAGAAAAAGCACTGACTGAACAATCATTTATTGAGTGTTATTATTGCATGTCAGTGAACAGTGGTTACTAGCCCACACCACCTCCCCTGAGTAGGCCTTGGACTGCTCTGCCTCACTACCCTGAGAGAATCAAGGGCTATAATGGGGTGCTTGATTCCCAGTAAGGACAATTGTGGACCTATTATTTGTGCAGGCCACACAACTAATACCCTATTTCCTACAGCAACTCTGTACCCTTCTTTGAAAACCATGCTGTTGATGAGCCTAGAAGGTCACTACAGAAGGCAAAGGCCTTCCACTAGTGCTAAAAATAAAAATAAATATTTACTTTAGAAATTCACAATCATGGTGCAAAGTGCGTGGGCTTACATTTGTGAAGTGCTTTTTGGTATCAAATGACTGATTACATGCCAAAATTTAATTTCTTAAGAGGCCTGCATAGGTTTGACTAACGGTACCAATACCTCCCAACACGATTGCCCTTTAATGTTATAAAAGTAACAGTACTTAGCAGGGTTGCTCTAATTTTCAAGGAGATGAACAACATTTGTCTGCAGGGAGAACATCCTTTTCAAGGAACAATAGCAGTACTTTTCAGCAGGACTGTCATACTTGTATTGGACAAAATCCACACTTCTCAGAAAGAATGCCATACCTTTTGCAATATTTGAGATATTTTTTGATAGCAGTTGCCTCCAAGTTACCTTCCTTCGTGTGACTGGTATAATTGCCGCTTTAATTGATGTCTGCAGCGCCTTCCTAACGGACTTCGAATCCATTGTGATTGGTCTCAAATGAAGCCTAATTAGATGCCATCGGCACTTTACCATACGGACCGCAAACCTAATTCCTTGTGAACAACCATTCTACAACGTGGCTGCAGACCGCTCCCGGTCATGGAAGCTCATCCCCCATCCCGCCTGGCTCTGTTCTCAGCTCTCACTTCCAGTTAATTGCAGGCAAAATGTTTTCAGGCACTAATTTGCAAGTCCTGATGATGATCCGTTAATTATGTTATGGATCGAAACGCCGTCGACATAATTGTTAACCTTATACACTGTTATCTATTAGTTATATTATGTGTAAAGGTGATTTTCTCCTATTATTGTTTGCTCCATTATATTGAATTGACGCAGACAAGTACATGCTGCCTGAGCCTTCTTCTGTTTCCTTTGTGATGTGAGTTTTTTGGATACAGGCTTGTGTCCTACTGTTATTTAATTTTATGTTGCGTATTTTATAATTGCATATTAAAATTACCTTGTTCCGGATGGAACAATGGTTACAATATAGTACTGATTGGGGCTATATTTATTTGTTGTCAATCAATTTTCTTCACAGGGACCTCTGTCTCTTAAAATAAGCTAGTTCCCAAGGTCCCTGACTGATCAAATTGGGTTCCCTTGTACTTTATATATATACCTTTTGCAACCAGCATCTCTCAGCATTCCTAACCTTACCTTCAGTGGCAGTGCAAAACTTTTTTTCAGAGCTTTTATGTATTTTCAGACTGTATCAACACTCCTCAGCTTGGTGTTCCTAGTTGTGTGTGACAGTACCAACACTTCTCAGCATGCCTACAAAACATTTACTTTGGAACTTGGATGTCTGTTGCAATCGACAAATGCTGGAGGGTCCTTGATAGCCCTAAGGTGCTAACATTTTTGGGTTCATTTAGTAAGGTTTGTAAGATAGCTTAGTAACTTAGGCACTTGCTGCCGAAGTTTTTGTTGGCCTGAAGGTTGTAAGTCTGATACTTTGCAAGGTCAACTTGTTCGGGACAGGTTGAGGCTAGGGCCAGAATCGGGGCCTTCTTGCCCTCTCCTATTTTTGCCAAACCCCTCTTCATTCGATCCTGGGTGTACTTCATACATTCCTCCAATGGATCGGTTCGCTGCAGCTCCTTGGTGGTTTAACAATCCCTCCAATGGGTTGCTCTTCTGTTCCTCAAAGTCACTCTTGGGTAGACCCTATATAATACTTCTTGAATGGCTTAATAATGCCGCAAGTGGGTTGCTCCTTTGTAGCTCCTGGGTAAATGGTATGCATCACTCTTTGATGTTTCAATAGCACCTCCAGTCGGTTGCTGTTCTGCTGCTCCCCATCGTTTCTAGATAGACCTTATCTAATATTCTCTGGTAGTTTAAAAGTACCTCTAAAGATTGTTGGTCTCCTAATGCTACTCGGTAAGATTCATATACCATAATGGATCCCAATGATACACATGAAGCAGTCGTTTCTATGTATACTACATACATGCACGGCTGAGTATATACTCAAACCATCCTCAAAGCTCATGCGTATGGCTCATGCGTATGCATAGCCAAACTTCACGAACAGCTAGAAAGGGACAAAGGAGTGGTAAAGGGCTTTTGTCATTCTATAGCTCGGCGTGGATGGCACTGTGCTAATCCTATGCTTTAAAAAATGCTAGAAAACAGACATTTGAGGTGAGCACATTCAGAATGTCGCTGGTGTTGTAGGGTGCTTTATACAGGAGCTAATCGCTGCTCTCCACCTAAACTTGGGAGCTACCCAGAGAGCTCTGCTTCTTTTTTGCATAATATATGCAGTAGTCTAAGCCTGAAAGGATATTGTTTTGATGTGTGTGTGTGTGTGTGTGTGTGTGTGTGTGTATATATGTATATATATTTTTGGATGTACATGTACAGGTCATCAATAACAAACTGGAAACCACCCTACACAGAAAAAGCACTGCAGGAAATTCCACCCTCCTTGCTTCCAGTTTCCACCCCCATCATTTAATTAAAAGCATCCCCTATGGGGAGTTTTTAAGACTACAAAGAATCTGTAGTACTGATCAGACATTTGAGGATTGTGCAAGAGAAGCCACCAATAGATTAATTTACAGGGGCTACAGTAAACAGATCATTCAGTCAGCTCTTTCAAAAGTCAGAAAAGTCCCACGAGAGAACACTTTACACATCAGCCTTTCGAGACCCCCTAGGCAAACCAGCAATGAGGAAACCACCAAGTACAATAGTCAGGAAATTAAACTGATAACCACCTACAGCAGTCAACATAAACAAATTAGAGCCATTATTAATTCCAACTGGCCCATCATAAGAACAGACATGATTTTAGGTGACCTTTATCCACTCCAGCCTACTTTGACCTTTAGAAAAGCTAAATCAATGCACAATGCATTGGTTAGAACCAGCCCGGAATTACCATTTGGGGATTGTAAAACTACAAAGAAAACCTGGCTAGCACTGAAAAATGGATTTTATAAGTGCAGCTCATGCAGAGCGTGTAAATTTGGCACTAATACAACCCAATATACCTCCGTTTTTGGTCCCACTATCAACCACCTCAAAGGGATATACAATTGCCACACTGAATTCGCAGTGTATGTTTTAACTTGTACCTGCAGTCTGCAATACGTGGGAAGCACAAAATTGCAAGTACATGTGTGAATTCTTCAACATCTAAGGGCAATTGTCAACTCCGATATGTCCTATCCAGTGGCCAGGCACTTCAACACTGTCCACAACAAGGACCTGAACAGCCTGAGGTACTTTGTCATAGGGGCAGTACCCCCACTTAGAAGAGGAGGGAATAGAGAGAAACTTTTGAGGAGGTTGGAGTCCAAATTCATTTTGGAGTTGGACACACGAGCACCAAATGGACTTAACAATGGGGAAGAATTACACAACTTCCTTTAGAATGAGGGGGCAGACCATCTAGCTACCTGACCCTTATAGGTTATACACGGAGTTTTATACTTAGCCGCTAGGAATTCTGTAATAGATCTTTTTAATATGAGTAAACTAGGTGTCAACTAGTATCTGGTTGAGCCATACCTCCATTACACGCCTTGCACTTTATTCCCCTGGGGATGCCCGATCTGTATGAAACTGCAATTATCTAGGAATATATCAGTTGGATTGAGCGTGCACTTTGCAACATTTTAGACTGGGTTCATTCACAGTATAGGATTATCGCTGCCACCTTTCTTGGGCCCATTTAGATATGGGTTTCAATTTCAACACTTTTTTTGAGCACTACGGCACTTTCTTTAATTATGGCACTAGGTGTCAGGAGCACACAGGCTAATCATTATATCTCAGATTTATCTTATCAGCTTCTATACCAGACGAATGTTATTATCAACATCGCATTGTATGGATTTGGACTCGAGATTAATTAAGAAACAATATGGCACAATTGAATGGGTAGAATGTTACACCTGCATTAAGCACTTTAAATACTTCTCCCAGAGGAGAGAGGCACAACATCAACTCAGAAAACATATGTATTTTGCACAATTACATGGTCTGAAGAGGTGAGGTGCACTATAGTATAATAGCAAATGTATAGGTATATGGCACTACAATAGAAACTAATATTAAAGTGAATATAACAATGCATTTAAGCAAGTATTAATTTAAATAAGATTATAAGATCAACAGTTGCTAGAATTTTTTATCAGGATGTGCTTTCCAATCAGAATGTGCTTTTAAAATCAAATTATTTTATTGACATGTATGTCGAGATTTTTACTCACATTTACAGCAAAGCTGATTAACCATGTTAGTCTGTTTTCCATGACTCTGCCTGTTTCTGATCACGTGGGGTTTTATGCACGTCAAATGTCAAAACTGAAGTGTACCTCGATATGTGAGCAAGCCCAGTGATATCCTGCCATACTATCAGTAACAAATAATTTTTGAACAGCACGAAGTGGAGTCCGTGTCCCGTTTCCAGTGAAGCAGCGCTGTGGGGAATTTCAATTTGAGTATGCATGTGTGTGTGTGTGTGTGTGTGTGTGTGTGTGTGTGTATATGTATGTGTGTGTGTATATATATATATATATATATATATATATATATATATATACATACACACACATCAAAACAATATCCTTTCATGCTTAGACTACAGCGTAAATTATGCATATATATATATATATATATTGATATCGCTATTGGGCATTTTAGGGTTTAAGGGTGGGTAAGGGTTTTGGGTGGTAAGGGTGTTTTTTAGGGTTTAAGGGTGGGTAAAGATATAGGATGGAAAGGTTACAAAAAAAGGGAGGGGAGTTTGAGCCCCACCCCCTTCCCCCAGTAGAAAATAATGTGTTTTGTAAATAATGAAAAGGGAGGAGATTGGGGGAACTTCCCAATTGAAAAATAAAAATGTTGCTTGCTTCATCATGAGTGTAGGCTTAAAAGAAGTTTGCAAAATTAAGATTTGCCTGCAGTTGCGCAAAGTTCACATTTTGCAGTTGCTAAATCAGTCCTCTTTGCACGTCATTGTTTTCATGTGAAAATGTTGTGCAATAACGTTTTTCTTGGTGGGAGATTTTCCTTGCAAGCTATTCTTTGTAACATATTTTCCCCACAAAAATGCGTTTCTCTGTTTTTCCACACTGCAAAACCTGTTTTCTAAATTCAACAAAAATCAGGAACCATCCAAAGAATTTATTTTTTTTAAACCTCAAAAAGTTGTTAGAATCGAGAGGTCGCTAACTTTTCACTCACCTACCAAAACACAAATATTCAGTGTGTTGTTAGCTAAAGAACATAATTCGTCGTCGGATTCTTTTATAACATGTGCCACATCATTGCTAGGTCAGAGGTGTAAGATTATTATTAAAAGTGACCCATCCTAGTAGCTTATTTTATGTACCAGTGATGGTGTATGATGTTCTGAATTTATGTTGTAACGACCAAGTACAGGTAGATAGGTCCAGGATGTGAAATCTTTTGTTAACCCAGAAGTCTGATATTTGAAACAGATTACAACTTTATTTCCTTCTTCTTTTAAAGAGGCCCCCTGTGAATGATATCACAAAACCCCAGTTGATGTCATCAAACTAAGCAGCATTGTAGAATGCCTGTTGTTGGTGCAGCAGGGATGGGTAAAGAGAAGTTTTTCTTCGGTACACTAGATGGCGCCTTTGATTCATTCTCTTATGTTGTGCTGTAGTTGAGCCTTTCTGTACACTGTTATATAATAGCAAAATGTCCAGTCGTAAGCACTATATAAGGAATACTTTATTATTATTATTATTATGCTTCTATATAGATAATCTCTTCCGGTTTTATCATCACTGGATCATAGCAATTGGATTTCAGAATCCACGGTCCATACCCAAAGGGTGTTCTGCTCAACTGTGCTGGCTCTGCACCGTTTGATCTCAAAGGACCTTGTGCCGCTATTTCGATATTTTCTTTGCACATCATTTTCTTTTTAATGGCTGGCTGATTAACTATTGTCTGTTTTGATACACGTAGTCGGCATGAGCAGCTCAGGGTAGTGTGATATCAGTGCATTGTCCCCTCAGATTTACATACGGCTCTCTGACTTGAGTTTGGCTCACGCCAGTGTGATTCCAAGATAGTGTCTCCTCTTGTGTAGATTCTGTTTGGGGGCTCGTGCTGACAGGGCTCTGTTACTTGCTGTGTGATTCCGGATGGAGTGGGTGCCCCCATATACAAACCATTGCTATGTCCAAGAGGTGCACTGTTAGGAAGCTGCAGCCACTTGCATGCAGCAGGTTCATTTGTATTTTCAAAGAAGGTCCTTAACTATTGCAAGTCATCAGGCCACCACTTTATTTACATGTTACTGTGGCGGCATTGTCAACCATGTCGAACACTGCAGGAAATTCTAAGAGAAGCAGAACATAAGCTGAAGTAATCTGCGAAAGGAGCAACCCCAAATGTTTAACAGCAGTGTTTCAGGTCTGACTTGTGCTGGGTGTTCGCTTTTGGCGGCATTTTTCTGATCCATGGATATTTTTGAAGATTTTAACCCAGATGATGGATGTGACTTTAATTGGTCAGGAACTAGGCCGTGTTTGCATACAAATTAACCTATGTTGCGATCTGGGGTGATTGTTCATGAACAATCTTGTAAGGACTCTGTAGGATCTAAAGAGGCTGGAGTCACTCCTAGTTTTACCAAGCAGAGGGTGTCTGATCTCTGTGCCATTTGTGTAAGAGCTTAGAAGTGTGACTGGAAGTGGATACTGTTCTTGGGGTGAATGGAGGTAGTGCACAGTGTGGGATTGTTGATCATGTGGTGCCTTTTCTAGTAATCACTTTTTGATAGGAAGAAGTCAGCTATTTTGTTGCATAATCTTGGGAGATGTCAATACATTGTTTGAAGAAGCTTGATAGACCTATAGAAGTAAAACCAGATGTATATTTTCAGGTCCGTTTGTTGGTTGTAAAATGAGCCTGCTTGCTTCTATCGTTAATAATTTGGGAGTCCTCAAGGGATTTTCGACACCAAGTATTGATCTTCCTTTGGATTGTTTGTAGAGTCAGAGTTTGTTAGTAATCCAGCTGGTCAAAGAATGTTGCAGAATGGCAGTATAAGAAATTGGATTATTATTTTGGGTGGACAGTCACCCACCTCAAGGAATAATGACACTAACTTGTCCTGGTGAATGCCCCGAAGTCACAAAATCAACGTGAGCTCCACCCCCTAGTAGCTATGTCACAGAACAAACCGACTTAACTTGAGGCACTGTGTAAAGTATTTATGAAGTACCAATACAGTTATAGCAATGAAAAATCCCAAAGCGAATTAGAAAAATCGAGTAAATTTTATAAACAAAATGACGCCAAAACAACAAAAATCTGACCAGGAGAGCTAGAGATATGAATTTTTAGTTTTTTAAGCAAAAATACCTTTTGACTCCGTCTTCTTTTTATGGAGCTCAAAATCCTCCAGTGAAGCTCCCTGAATCTTATCAGAGGATGGTGCAGTAAAACTGGACATCTTTGCCACAAGATCTCCCGGTCAGCTCTGGAGGTCTTTGAAATCCCAAATTTTTCTGAGTTCCAACTTTTCAGGGTTTCTGGTGCAGCTCCTCTGGGTCACTTCTGAAACTCTCAGGACCTCCGAAACGGCACTTGGGGGCCACGACTCACTCCTTCAGAGACCACCTGAAGATCCAGTGTGGTCCAGTTGGTACTGGTCACTTGAGGAAAAAGGCTTCTTGCAGCTTCTTGTGTGCCTTTAGCTACACCGTAGGTAGCCCACTGACCCTTGCAGTCCACTTCTTTGTTCTGGTCACAAGAGGGAACAGGTTCTCCAGGGCTTCTCTCAGGTCACAGACAGCATTGTCCAGTTTTCTTCTGTTCTTCTGCAGGTACAGAAAGTGTTCTGAGGAGGGTCCATCAGAATGTGATGTTTATGGTTGGCACCAGCAAATGGGTGAGGTTGACTCCTGGCTCCTCCCTAACCAATGGAGTAAATGTTCCCGGGGGCAACCCTTCCGTCTTTTTCAGTAGTTCCTGTTTGCCCAACTGCTAAGATTTCCACAGTGCCAAGATGGGGAAACCCATTCTCCCGTGTACAGAGCTTTTGTTTCTGGTGGCCAAGGAAATGAGCTGTCCCCTCACCTGTGTTCACTCTAGTCTAGTTTTGTGGGTAGCTTCCCTCTCACTGGGTTAGCAGCTAGCTTGGACCGCGTGAACCTTGAGGACAAAGGTTTTCCCTTCTTTAGGTCTCTACTTACACTAAACTATGATTGGCAGGCCTCACCTCTGTCCCTTTATAGTTAAGGAAGTTCCGGGGGCCACCCCAACTGTCTTTCCTGGGCTGATAGAAATCAAATGCCCCATCAAGTTCATTCTGTTGCCAGGCCTAAGCCATTGTTCTAGTCTGGGGCACTTTTCACACCTAAGTAAGGTCAAGCACTTGCTGGGCAGCTGCTGGCAGCCTAATGCAAATTAACCCCCTGGAGCTTTAGGCAGAGAAAACTTTCTCACTGTTACTTTTCCTACATATTTATTAAAAATCCTACTTCACAAATGAATTGGACTTTTAATAAATATGAAGCAATGGTCCTAAATTGATAATTTTAGCCATTTTTCTGTCAAACCTTACAGATTAAAGTTTATAATCTGTATTTTACATTTTCTTGGATCCAGCCACAACCCTGCCAGTGAAAATAGCTTTTGGGGGCTAGTCACTGGAAGAACATGTCAACTTCAATTTTGCACATGTTCCACTTTTAAGTATCAGGCACCCTATTTTGTGGGAAGCAAGGTGTACCTAGGGGTGACTTAATAATGTTTAAATAAACAAAAAAGGGATGGCGGGATGTTTGAATTATTCTCAGCCACTAGTAATTACTCGACCTGCATCCCAGTCCATCATTTTTTGGCACACAATGGCACCTCAGATTAGACCCTGTGATATGCAAATCAGCTTTAAAGTTGAGTCCAGCTTGGTTCAAGTAGCAAAGTTAACACTCTACCCAGGTCTGTGTATACCCGTCGCACTGAAGTTAACAAAAAAGTGATTAGAGGGATGCTTAAATTAATCTCAACCGCTCGTAATTGCTCTGGCTTGCATTTGTCTATTGTTTTTTGCCCATAATGCCATCCAGAATAGACCCAGACACATGCAAATCAGCTTTCCAATAGAAACAGTCCAGCTCAAACTGGTCTGGGTTTGCTTGTGGTCCCTTGTGGAAGGGGCCTCGCTTGGTAGTTCGGAACAGACTGTTCCCAAGAGGAGCAGGGTTGGAAATGATTGCATAAGGATGGCCTTTATCTAGGGTAGCATAGTGCATGAGAAAAGATGGACTGGAATGCGGCTCCAAACAGTTGCTAGTGGCAGAGGTTGAGTCAAGCATTCCACCCATCACCTTGTTATTGTTGCAGCTCGTTAATATTTAAAAGTAGGCATTGCCTTCTGCCAAGAAGGGTTATTTTGACAGGTTTGACAGCGGGTTTTAGGCTGCTGTATTCAGGCTACACATGTTGGGCATGAAGCTATGTTTTGCACGCCACCCCTATGGATGGCACGATAGGTGCTGCTGTCCACAGGTAGCATTTAACTTCCAGGCCCTGGGAGTATTTCCTACTCCATATACTAGGGACATATAGACCAGTTAAATATGTCAATCAGGGGTGTGCCAGTATAACAATGTTTAAAGGAGGAGTACAGTTTACTGCTGTTTACCAGGGGAAAAGTTTTCAGAGATAAAAAAGAAACAGCAAAAGTAGAGTCTGGAAAAAGGTGAAAGATCTTGTGTGAATATGAAGAAAATGCATATTTGCTACAGGCAGTATATTGCATTCCAGATGAAGCGCGTGTGAAGTATCAGAAGGTTCTACTGGAAACTGCATTGAGTTCGATGAATAGCGTTTCGTCTCCTCGTGGAGTGAAGTTACCTGAAAATGTCTCGAGATGGTAATGGTGTAAGTACTAATTTGCAGAAAGTAGATTTCAGTGACTGTTTCATGTGAGGCGAAAATGTAATTTTAACAAAGGTACCCTGCTGCTTGAATTAAAATCAATTTGTTCCTGTTAAAAAAAAAAAACAAAAAAAAAAAAAACTAAATAAAGAATGTTAAAAAAATAAAATCAAATTGTTCCTACAGTTCAGGGAAAGGCACATAACGGCCATCCTGTGAATGGCCTGACCAGACCACCTCGTCTGTCCAGGAGTTCTCTGTTGAAGGAACAGGCCCAAGGCTCCCGTCTGTGATGGACAATACATAGTTTTGTAATGAATGATGTACAGTCCCATCTGATGGTTAGCCAAGCATTTACCTCGTTACTTTCTTTGTTTGCAGGAATAGCCGAACTTCTAATGCACCGAGCATCTGCCAAAAATGCACTAGGGAAAGTATTTGTTAACGAGGTAAGTGTTACATTAATTGTTACTTAACTGGTGTCTTCCACTGCCATTTATTGTTCATTTGTTTACAAGAACAGCATTTTTGTCCTCTGCTGGCCATGTACGTGATCTGTATTTACGAAGTCTACATAACAAAAGCACAGATTTCCTGCTGTCGTTCTTAAATGGTTGTATGACAGAAGCACGCGTGCCTGAACCACGCGTGCCTTAACAGTGTAGTCTGAACAGCGAGTGTGTCATTACCATGTGTTCCTTTAGCATACAAGTCATTGCAACGACTTGGTTTAGGGCAGCGCTGGACTTTGGAATAGTATAATTTACTATTTCAACTCCAGTCTGTGTATCAGTAGGCAAGGGGTTGGATTTTAAATCCAACACCAGTCCGACACCGTGTTTCCTAAAGCAAGTCGTCCTAATGACTTGTGTGCTAAAGGAACGCGTGATAACGTTGCACTCGTTGTAGTGCCCGTGGTGTAAAGACACTGTGTGTTTCAGACTGTGGTAAATGATGTTTCCCTTCTTCAATATGTGTAAAGTGGCATGCGGTCGTTGTAATTTAGAAAGAGTGAACATTTGAATCATTGAAGTAAATTAAACACTAGGTTCAAGAGAAAGGGGATTGAAGTGTTTACATAGGGTCTCCAGGACAGTGCCCTTTGCAATCTCCATTATAACATCACAAAATGAGTTGTGCTATAGTTGGTCCTTCTGGTCCTTACAGGCGTCCACATCATGCATACTGCTGACCCCTTAGGGTCCCTTACTCACTAGTTTGAGAAAATCTCATCTCCGCAGTGGTCATGAGTATGCGTCTTCTCTTTTAGTGGTAGCCCATTCCTGCGACTTGCAGAGAAGATGCTTCTTGAGGAGCCCAATTGAACTTTGCCAACAGTACTTTTTTGGGCACCAAGCTGGGTTAGATAAAATACAAATAATATTGATGAAATAAAAATCAAAGATAATTTTTTGTTTTTTAATGTTGTTTAACTATTTCGAAAGCGAACACATTTATGCTGGACCCTTGTAAAACCAGTACTAAGAAAGGATACATTTTTAACAGTTAAATTATTGTGCCTTTGTATCTCTTTGACTAATAGGTGTTGCTTTTTATCGACTGAAAGATACTCATTTTATGGCTGCACATTTGTGGCTGTAAGCTCGACATGCGTACCTGTAGGTAATGGAGATAAAGAGTTGTTCGCCCATCCATCCTTGTGTTCTCATCATCCATCTCATTCATTTATTTTTTGTGACTTACTTCCACTTTCCAATTTATCATCTATCTGGACTTTCACCCATTCCCTCATGAATGGGAGTGTGAGGACTTGTGTGCATTCATCAGTCCTCACACTCCCATCCATCTTCACACCAAAATTAATCCATCCTCATGCTTTCATCATTTACCAATACTTTTTCTCAGTCTTTTTTTATGGCCCATCCTTCCTCACCCTCTTCCAATAATCCATTATTTACATTTTTATCTACTTGCCAATCCGCCCACCTCACACATATATTCATTCTTCCTCACTCTCACCTTTTCATCTCTTCAGTCTCATACTCAATGATCCATTCTGACTGGAGCCTCCAAACACGTGCCTTAATGATGAATCCGCTCATCTCTTCCACCCTCCTTATTGTACCCCATGATTGAAAACCCATTTCCGGGGATGTGCTACTCCGTTCTCGCACATTGACTCTGGAATAGTGTGCTTAGGTGTCAGAAGAGCACAACCTCTCGCATCCGCTTTAGAAAACAATCTGGGTACTCTCTTAGAGCCAGAGGTATCAATATTAGGAATAGCGATTACCTAATTGCGATTTGTCTGCGCATCGGCCCTTTTGCGACTGGAAAAAAGCTTGATACATGTAACCCTTACTCTTAATAATTGTCTTCTGCTTTTCTACTATTTCCCCTGCTGCTAGCGCCAAGAAACATTGAAGTGTATGAGTTTTAAAAATCATTGACCTCCTCACACATTGCACCAAATAGACGCGCACTCCGTGAACCCTCATTTAATGTACCCCTATTCAAACAACCCAATTCGTTTATAATGTAAACCTCAGTGCAATTTCTGTTTCCCCAAATATACCTATGAAATAATATACTGGGTGAACTTGAAATTGGGGGACTAACCTAGAGTATTTGTATTTGGTCACTTTGGGGTGCTCAATCAAATATCTTTTGTAGTTTTTTGAAGCTGTGGAGAGCCTGCGACATGACCCCAGCGTCAGAGTGCTGATTGTAAAAAGTGAAATTAAAGGGGTCTTCTGTTCAGGTGAGCAAAACGTGTTTTATTTATTTAAGTATTTATTTAGTAAGAACCTGAGACAATGCTGTTCTATACATTTCAGTAAATGGCACATTACATTTGAACACTTCTGCACAGTAAAAAAATTGCCTGTTTATGGACGGCCACACCCATGAGAGAGAGGTTTAGATGTTGTGGGAAAGAAAGGTTTTCAACAGGACATTTTGTGATTTTCTAAAAGAGATCATTAGGGGCCAGACCTGTCTGCGAGATACTTTACGAGGCCTGTGAGAGTGCGACACAAAAACCCAGATTTTTAGCTTGTATTTCCCCCTTTCTTTTTTCAAGTTGTATAAATATATCAACCTCTCATGTGACACGAAAATCCTGGGGTGCAGTTTAATCTGGGATTTACAGATCCAGAGAGGACCATATGTCCTATGATCGGGGTTTGGAAGTAGATGTGTTGAACAAAGATTCCTCCATGGGAATTTGCGAATAGGGGTGCCAACAAATGGCGTTCTTGAGTGGGTAGATGTTTAATTTCAAACAAAAATAATACGTGCCAGGGCCCAGGGTATCACTTAGGATGGGACTGCAGCTTGCACCACCCACTGCCCCTTCCAGTGCTACAAGTTGCCAGTACCAAGGAGCTGGATGCGCTGCTATTAATAATTTTTAGTGCATTTCGAATTGCTGAACTAACCTGCTCTGCTGAAATGGGCAGACATCGCCACCATGTGGATGACTGTCATAAAAAAGTGCACCAATTAAAATTAAGTGCTGGGAAAACTCCAGCACAAATTAAGCACTGCCCCCACCAGATAGCTACAAGTTACCCTGAGAGCGAGGGGACTCATGAGCAGGACATCGAGTAGGTGATCTGTAAACCCAGTAAAATGAACAACACTGCAGGGTACTACTATAAACACAGTTGCTGCAATTTGTTTTCACTCGTCTTATTAAAACGTAAACCATTTTTTACTTTACATAGTGGGGTAAAACGAGGTTAGACAAATATTTACAACTATGCACGCTGCAGTGGATATCTTAACTGAGCTTCTTTGTACACAATTTATTGATATAGTCCCAAGCCCATCCACAAAGTGCACTCTGGAAAAGCTGGTAATGCAGGGCCTGGGGAGGTTCAGAGGTGGAACAGTTTATGAAACGATCTCTTGGCTCACAGGATAACTACTCCAGTGACCAAGTGAATCCTCTCTGCGCCTACAGTAGTACTGGAGATGGCACTAATGCCTATGGCCTCATTCTAAGCGCTGTGAACATATCGAGCTCAATACACCAAGCATGCAGTATCCTGTCGATTACTCTTGAGCGATGAGGAAAAAATGTGCAGAGACTGTTTATAACCGGTATTCCTTATAATGCACAGTTTTACTTGGACTATTTCCTACAAGTCTTACCAGAAGGGTATGGTGCATGCGGAAAATTCCAGACAGGGCACAATCTGTACATAATTTGTGATTTCAAATTATGTGTGTACACCATTTGCACTCAATTGTGAAGTTAGAGTGGCCCTCTGAATGAGGTCACTTGTCTTTGAGATAGAAATTTGCTCAAGATCATGGGTTCAGTGGGCAAATACAACTAAAAAACCCAGTGCAGTGAGCAGGAACGCAAGAGCACAGCGACCACTCCTGATGTTCGGACCATTCTTTACATCGATGGCTTCCTGTGGAGCCTCCTGCTCTAGGATACCCGAAGTACCACCAAAACACTGCAGTCTGGAGTGAAACACGTAGAAAATGTGTGAAGAAAGAGCAAATCTGTACCCAATTAACTTTGACCCATAAAAAGCACTGAAACAATGGAAACTGAGCCAAGAGTTCTTCTGCTGACCCCATGGGATGATGGCCAATCCACTTGATCAGATAGTGCCCAACCCTGGGTGTCCATAACCCTTTCCTTTTCCCTAATCTCTTGAGTCTCCCAAAATGGGCCGAGTGCATTTTCAGTATATTTGGACATTTACTGTACACCGGTTGATAAACTCTGGGTCAGTAGGTTCCGGTGATGCCAGCTGTATGAGGTGGTGATTGTCCTCCCAGCAGAAGGGGTGTGCACTGGTTGCTGCCTTTTAAAGGCTCTTCAATAGAATGACAGCAGCCTGCGAGGAACTCTATTGAGAAGAGGCCCAGAAGATCATTCCTCCTTGCATGTTCCCCTACAAAGGGAAAAGCCATATTGAGGGCAGTGGTGTTGAAACAATTTTCAGAGTGGGGGTGCTGCTATCAGTGTTACATCACTGGAGTCAAGGGATTGTGAAAAACCCAAGTGCCACACAAACAACTAGTATAGCAAATGAGCCACACCAATACAGCAAGAGCGTGGTAAGGGTGTGGTATGGAGCCAGTGGTACATTTTGAAGCACAAATATATTAGTATTAGGAATATTAAAATAGTAGTATTAGTAATATTAGTATGATGTGATACCGCACTGTCATTTACAGACAGCTAATTTTCTTTAAATGGCAACAAAATTTGCACTGACATGCCATTTTACTGATAAAGCAATCGAGAGTACAAACCATAATTTGCGGAACTCCGGTTTCAGCAAATATTTTTCATTTGTACATCACCAATTAAAGTGCCTTGATTTGTTTTAATCCTATTAAAAACTTTGTTTCCATTACACTTCAGAATTACAAAAAAATGTGCTTCATGCTAATAGAATTAGCAGCAAACTGTCAGAAGACAGAGCCTGATGTCTGACCTCTGTCTTTGAACACATAGCAAATGTGACAAGATATAAACAAAATTTAAAGGCATCTTTATTGCTCATTCACCCTCCGAAATCCAGCCTGTTTATTTTGGGGTTGCTGCAGCACCCCCAGTTTTGCAGGGATTCTGCTTAGAAACAGAACTATGCCTGTGATCACAGGACATCATTATGTAGGGACTTAGTCACCATACCACTTCAGTACCTATGGGCCCAAATCCAGACTAACTCACAGTGCTTTACTTGCCCTCCTAACTTTCCAGAGTAACAGGTAAATTAGCACCCCAGAACACAACACTTTGAACCCTCACAGTGGTCGGGGTAACAGGTCATCACCTTTCGTTTCACACCCATACGTGTCCACAGTAAACAGAAGAGAGACACAAAGAAAGCTTACAATATTTATTGAAACTATAGGTTCTATTATGAAGCAACTGTGCTGCAATTAGAAAACATATACAAGTGAACAATGGGATTAGCATGATTAATAAACTGTACTCAATGAAAAGGCCTGTCATAGCGAATTACAAATCTGCCTAAGCCGACCCTCACTATTGGAGCACAGTGATATATTGGAGATCTCTGGAATTAGTGCTGGACCCATACCTGACAGTCATAATCAGTTGGTCTACATTTCAGACGTGAAGCTCTTTCGTCTCAGGACCTTTCCTCTGCAAGCCTCACTCCTCTCTCTTTTTAGAATGACAAGTCTCAGCTTATATGATAAGAATTGTCTTGTTTGAAAAGAGCAGCTGAAATTCTCTATTATATCTAGATTTTAGTGTCCTACCACAAAGAAAAACAGGGCACAATGGGCCAGTTGTATGACCTTTTTTTGCGGTCGCAAACGGGAAATCGGTCCTATTTACAAACCCTATTTTGCGAGTTGATAACCTATTACGGACTTGCACAATAGAGTTTGCGACTCGCTATTAGGGAGGGGCGTGCCAAGGAAGTCCCTTCCTAAAAGCGACCTGCACTTCAATGTAAGATTGTTTTGCGGCCGCAAAACACTCGCAGTTTACCACCCGTTAAGGAAAATGGGATGAATTAACAAAAAAAAAATACTGCTTTATTTAAAAAGCAGTCACAGACATGGTGGTCTACTGACCCCAGCAGGTTACCATCCCCAGGAGTGCTAGCCATTCCCAATTCGGTCGCAAATTGCACCTGCCTCATGAATATTAATGAGGCAGGCAATTTGCAACCCCATTAGGAATCGCAAACAGTGTCTGAGACACTGTTGTAAATTCCAATTTGAGAGTCGCAAATTGCGAGTCGCAAAACAACGCAATTTGTGATTCGCAAATTAGAAGGGTCGTACATCTGGCCCAAAGTTGTTTGGCCTTGCACAAAATGTTCAGACTGAATCCCAGCAGAAAAGCTAAATAACAAAACATGTGCAGCCTATTTTGAAAATAAGAGTGAGGCCCAAAAACTAGCGTGCTACTCCATAACATGTGCAAAGCAAAAGCGGCAGTTAGACTAAAATAGGGGAAAGTCTACAGTGGGCCCTACGAGGAACGCACGACAACCGCACCCTACTTCCAGGGATTATGATTGAGGGGCTCCTATTTTGTAGCTGTCTTCCAAGTAGCTGCCAGCTAATCACTGGGGTTGAAAGCTCCAACCTATAAACTTGGGGCTGATTCACAAAAGCATTTCTGAGTATAACAAGTGGTATTATTACAGGTGTACACTTTTTTAATCATTCTCTTACATGCCCCTGTGAAAAGGCCCCGAATCATCCAACTCCCTGATAGTAAAAGTGTAAACAGGGCACTGTCCATCTGCTTGAACTAATTGTATATGAATATTCTCAAAGTATTCCCAATTTACTCACACTTTTGGGCCAATTCACAAACAGAGAGGGGAGAGAAAATAAATCAACATTTTATACACATTATTTAAAAGATAAATGTTTTTCTTTTATTAGGTGCTGATTTAAAAGAACGGGCACGGATGAGCAATGAAGAAGTGGGACATTTTGTTCAGAGGCTCAGAAAATTAATGAATGATATTGGTAAGTTCCGTAACTCTAAATGTGCAGGGCACAAATGAGGATTTTGGATGCAAATCCCCATCTAGATATCCTCAGTTTGATTTATAATAACGTTTCCTATGTGCATTTCCTCCTCATGGCACCGCTGCTCACCTTGGTGAGTTTTATTTTGTTTTTGAAAAGTCCTTCTTTCACGTTAAAAAATACTGTATGAAAGGCAATGCTAGCCACAAGGCCCATATATAGTAACAATAATTAGCTTGGTGCCGTTTTTTAATTCCTAGGAGCTGTAAATTGCAGGATTGCTACTATTGAATTTAATGATACCCAGAGTATTTACCCCACTAGAATGAATGTCTGCATAGGCATCGTAAGGTTTCAAACTCGAGACCTGCAAATCACACCAGCGCTTAACTCGCTTAGCCATCTTGCTGAATCTAAAGATTATAAACGGAAAAAAACCATTTAGTTTTACAGTCAGTAAATCTTCTTTTCTTAACACTTTTTAAACCAACTCAATATATAGTTAAAATAGTCCCAAAAACTTTGAACGCTTATGCTATCCATCCTAAGGAATTTTTGTAAACACTGCAATTTCTTATTCAATGTGACACAAAAAATGTGATTAATGAATTAAAGTCCAGAATTACATAGGGCTCAATTCTTTCCTTGGGTGCTATACCATTCCTACCCCTTTAGCCCATAATCACTGGCATTTGTGAAAAGTAAAACAATGGAAACTTTATTTGAATTCCACCTGGGGTCATAACTCTGATCTCCCCTTGCTTTTATGTCCAAGTAAATAAATGAAAGTATAGTGAAAAATGGAGCCGTTCTTGCACTTCTGCCTGTCTGCCGCAGTAGCGGCTGGTATTGCTTGCGGGTGGGCGCAAGGGGTTGTGGGGGAGGGGATACGCGGTGGTGTTGCAGGAGGGATCACGGGGAAATAAATAAAATTAAGCTTACCTTTCTGCCGGGTGCCGCGTCTTCTCGGCTCCCACTCAGGAAGCAGGGAGCCAGCCTCCCTCCCCTAAGCCAATCACAACGCTGCAAGCAGCGTTGTGATTCACCGGGACGCCGCCCAGCAAGGGGCTAATGGGGTGGGCATGTTCTCCATGCGGGCATGGAGAAGGGCAGAGTGTGCATGACTGGTTTGGGCGGCCCAAGAGGGCCGACCAAACAGTCTTAGCACACTCAGGAGTGGGCAAACCACTCCTTCCCTGCCCTGCTCAAAGAGCAGAGCAGCCCCGCCCACACGCTCCCGCAATGCGCAAAACAAACATAAAATGGTAATAACTAAAAGTTATTACCATTTTATGTTTTGGCTTTCTAAGCAATGGGGCGATGCTCCTCCGCCCTAGTGGAGGAGCCGCCCCTGTCTGGCTATCAAGCTCATCATCCGCTCACCCATGGCCAGAACACCATGAGACTGGAGACAAAGAAGTGAAAAAAAGAAAATAACAAGGTATCAGGCCTTTTCCATTTACCCAGGATCTGCAACAACATAACTGTATCGATCAGGTCCACCCCAATGCTGCTTCAATTTGGGAAAGACATGAAGAAGCAACTCTTTAAAGAACACCACTTCACAATGCAGTAACACTCCAATAACCACCTATCTTCCCTTTCACTCGTTGACTTTGTTTTTGACCCCTTATAGTGCTCCTCTGCCTAGCTTTTTGCGATAAAAGTATCTTGTACATATACACCAGAGAAGGAAATATGCATGTTTGCACTTTCAACCATATTGTTTGAATATGGATCACTTGAATGGTGGGAGCTAATGTGGGGAACAAGGACCACTTTCAGTGTTTTCCATTAGCCATGTTGATCATGTAAGCAGGAATTACTCACGAAATGGCAAACACAATAAGTTTGTAATGATATAATTTTTGCATTTTAAGAGCTGACCAGTAGGATGACAGGTACCGCTTTCGTATCATGTGTTAAGTCCGTATGATCCTTCACACAGAAGGTCATTTAACTAGGTTAGTCACTAATACAATGTCTCTAAGACATATTTGAATCAAATTGTTATACTTCATTTTTTATATTTGTCGACCTCCTCAACAGATCATGTAAATTTGCTCAGAGATTTTCCAAATATCTGCACCTTTTTGTTTTGGTGTAGTTTAGTACTAAATTACTCTTAAAGTATGTTCAGCTAGAGCTGCAGCTGCTCTTAGTAAGGTTATAGATGTTCAACTAAGCAATAATGAATCTTCTTAATGAGGTAAGTGAAATCATCTATCCTGGAAGCGCTCCAGGAAGGATGTACATATTAAAAAGAGGGGGCAAAACATTGAAAGGCAGTTGGAGAGTTCTCGTTTTTACCAAATGAGCCTTCAGTAAAATGTGCATATACAAGAAGTTTATTGACTTCAAATGAGAGTCAATATTCTGTTTCGCTTGTTCGGCTAAGAGACGGATTCTATCCATTAAATCATAGGCCTTGCAAAAGTTGACAAAGCAAATTTCTGAATCTTATTGTCTATGGATTGAATCTATGATTAACAAAGCCAGTACAGCACAGCTCGTCATTGTTGATGATCTTTTGTAGGACAATCAGGAGCTCTTAGCACAGATTATGCCTGTAGAGTCATGGAGTGTCAGTAGTCTAATTTGCTGAATTACTTTTGTGTACCCTCTTATAATCAGGACAAAAATGTATTTTTTTATGACACAGCTGTGTTCAGTTCTTGTAAAGAAAATGGAAGTTTGAGATCAGCCACTACTGCAGCAGTGTCCTCCATAGGTCTTGAAGGGCCAGGCCCAGTTCAGACTCTAAGGATCATCACATAGCATTCATCTACTTTGCATTAATATATATGGAACTCTCTTTAATTTTCAGGTGAAAATCTATTGTGCATCTGCCCTCAAGGACTTATGTTGGAAACCCGTGAGGTAGGGCATGACATGAGTACCACATTTGCAATCCCATCTTTAATTGTTCAAAGACCCTTATGGCATTAAAGAAACTGATTATTACAAAGACTGGAATTACACTGGCAAAATACATACATTTGCAGATTGACACTTTTCTTGCAGATATTGTGTCCAGTTTCCTTGCAGGATTAAGTTACAAGGGAAATCTCGAATGCAATTAGTAACACTACTAAGAATTTTGTCGTATGGCTTGTACCGCACCAGTAAAACTGTGCATTTGTTGGACAACATAAACGTCAGGACTGTACTAGACTGATTCTGTGCACACCCTCAGGATATGTTGGCCTATAGTACTGGTAGCTCACAGTGCAATTATAAGTACCCCTAACCCTAGAAAGATAACAAATGGATTCTGCAACCTCCGAACATGACAACTCTGACTCCCCCAGGAATCGTGATAACAGATCCTAGAACTGTTTAGCTGAGTCACTCATGCATACCCAGAGAGATACACAAAAAATGCACAAAGAGGCGTTTCAATATTTATTGAACCATTGTGATTCTTGTTTAGAAGACATGTGCTGCAATGATTAATAGACAAAAGCATATGAAGGTAATTCACATTACGAGAACAGTGAAAAGGATGAACAATTCCACCATTGTGCTAAAGCAGTGTATATATGCAGGCATATAAGTACTGTGTATAATGAACTCCTACTATACGCTCCTAATCTAGTTGCCTTGGGCGGGTGATCTGCCATACCCCTTACTGGATGATCTAACTCCCAATACCTGAGGGTAAGTGTATGCAGGTCTTCGTCCTGGTCACAAGTTGGACAGGCATGAATCAGCTGGGCTGAGATTTCCGACAAGCAGTGACCTTCTGGTGACAGCAGAGTGCTCCTCTCCCGAAACCCAGAAATGTTTGTGTATCTATAGTCAACAGCACCCATGTTTCTGTGCCGAAGCCTCAGCCAGGCTCACATTGTTTATACTCTTGTGATAGTTGTGTCGCCTTATGTACTATCAACAAACAACAACATTTGCACAAAGTACGTGCAAGCCTTGTACTAATTGTTCAAGGTATCGTGATAGAGTGCCTATGAAGTTGAAATGTAAGCAATTTGGTTGCAGAGAAACTAATCCTGCACTGTCACACAAGCAAATGTGTGTCAGTCAGTCACACAGCTTTATTCGATCTTTTTAAAACTGATCATAAAAGCACAGTTAGCTAAAATTCCAACACAATATATACACATATATACACATTTAAAAATAAGAATTAAACAATTGCAATGAGCCATATAAATTCATATAAAAGGATTTAGGAAAAAAAGCAGTTCTAAATTTCAATTAATTGTTAACACTAAAATCTCGTCCCTTTTTCCTCTTCCTAAAACAAGCCCACAAAAATGAAGCAACAGAACAGCATACGAATGGGTCCCGTAGAGTTTTTAAAAAGTACATAGCCACCCGGCATTGCCTAAAATTGTGGTACCTCAGGATAGGGAGTATAAATGTTGTCCTTTCCTCTATGTAGGTCTTACAAAATAATACAGTGTAGATCTGACTGTACTGCCTGATTGTTACATGGACAGGGTGAGAGATCTGCTAATTTATATTTATTTTGAGGGTATCCCAGGAGTAGCGGAATCATGTTCATACGGGAAACGCAAAAGAATAAATCTGTGCTGCGCATTATTTATTCGGTGATAAATACTGAAAACCTTCCCCAAACTTGGTGGTACCAAATCATAAAGAATGGAGGAATGATAAGTGCGTTTCTTTCTCTTCGGACATACTTTGATCTGTTAATAAATAGATCAGATATTCTTTCCTTTGAAACCCTTTACAGGACTCAGGGTCCTGAAATAGTTCTCCCATCCCTAACGCTTTCAGATGGATCTCTACATAATTTAACCATCCTATTTTTTTTTATAATAATCTAATTTACAACAGTCCTTAATAATAGTTTGAGTCAAGTCCACTGTAGACCTCCGCCATACTGATAGCCACAACAAGACTGGAGCCAGTCTTATGTTGTCGCTCAAATAAGGAAGCCCCAATTCACAATGTTAAATATAATTTGGGGCTGATTGCGGTAAAGAGACACGATTTAAAAAAAAGGAATCTTCTATTTGTTGGAGTGGTGCAACATTAGCCATGCCCCACACTCCTGCACCATAAATTGCAGCATACTTTGTTTTTGCCGAATGTGTGTCAAAAGTCGTCATGTAAGAAAAGAAGGCAACTTAATAAACGTGTGCATGCAAATGATGGCATTTCTTCTCGGGCCTAACCCAGCTACATGACAATTTATCAAAGGTGGTTGACACTACCAGAATTTATAGCATACGTCCGAGGATGTAGCATTCGTCAACAGCTGTTTTATCACACCAAATTGGGTGCTTTAATACTTCATCAAGTGTTATAATGTTGCTTAGTTCCGTGGATGTCATAATTTATTATTGTCTGGCAAAATATTTACTGTGGAGGATTTTTTAAGAAAAAAGAATTTGGTGTCATAAACCCACTGTATGACATTTTTATTTATTGTAGTAAACTTGCTGCATTCCATTTGAATTATTAGATGTACTTTTTCCTCATCACTTATCATATTGGAATTTTCCTAAATGGATTGGACTAAAGATTGGAGCCCGACACTTAAAGAAAGTAGCAACTCTACACTTAAAAATGTAAACATGAGTGTAGATTTACTACTTTTGGAAATGTACAAAAATTCCAAGCATGGAAAGGTGCACCAGGTATATGCTTTCAAGTGGATTCCTAGGAAGTTCATGTGATATTCCAATTGGGATCAAATTTCTGCTGTGCAGAGTTCTCCTTCGTGGATAAATCTGCACTGGACAAATAGGATCCTGTGTGCAAACAGAATATCCCCCCCTCCCCCCAGATGTGGAGAGGATTTAGCGGAAGGGGGCCTTGGAAACCCCTTCCTCTAAATCCTCACCACATCTGGGGGGTGTTGGAAATGGCCCTTTTTGCAGGGTTATCCCCAAACTTTTTGCTTTTTCCTCCTATTTTTCCCTGACCTGTTTGTGTTGGTTCTAGGACTCTGGGCACTTTACCACTGCTAATAGTGCTAAAGTGCATATGCTCTCTTTGTAAATTGTGTTATGAATTGGTGTTTCCGTAATTGGATGCTTGATTTACTTGTTAGCCCCTAGTAAAGTGCACTGCGTGTGCCAGGGCCGGTGAATCAAATGCTACCCTGGGGCCTGCAGCACTGGTTGTGCCACCCCCGTGAGTAGCCCTGAAAACGGTAACTCGGACCTGCCATTGCAGAGTCTGCGCGCAGTTTGTAACTGCCATGTCGACTTGGCCAGTGCACACACTGACCGGTCCCTAACCTTCCCTTTTATTACATGTCATGCACCCCTCAGGTAGGCCCAAGGTACCCCTGTGGGCAGGGTGCAATGTATTTGAAAGGTAGGACATGCCCCGGTGTGTGTGGCATGTCCTAATAGTGAATTACAGCCAATTTCGTTTTTCACTATTGCAAGGCTACCAGTTCCCCATAGGACAGAATGGGAGGTTTGTTCATAACATCTTATGAACATAACTGGCCCAGGGAATTCGGTAAGAAAATGAAGTTTCGTATGCCTGAACTCAGAATCTAAAGATGCCTCTTTTAGTGAAGGTGATTTTTACATTCTGTGTTTGAAAATACCACTTTTGGAAAGTGGGTATTTTCTTGCTCAGTCATCCCGTGTGCCTCTGCTGGAATGTGGATTGCCTGTCTGGGTTTTGGATGACAGAAGGCTGGGGGAGCAGGAGGGGCGCCAGATGGTCTAGGTAGGTCAGGAAAGGGCTGAACAGACCTGGGTTACGATGGGGGAAGGGGGAGGAGATTTCCTTGCACTTCAAAGGGCCTGCTCTGCGTCTGACAAATGCCGTCTCCACCTCCTGCCAGGAATTCACACCAGAGAAGGCAAAACTGGTCCTGACCGGGCACAGGCCCTCTCTGCCTAAGAGATCAAAGGATTTTTGGACATAAATGCTGGGTTCCAGACCCCTGAACTTTAGAACTCATCTGGAACAAGAAGACTGCCAAGAAGAAGAGCTGGAGAAGCTGCGAAAAGGAACGACTGCTTTGCTGGGTGCTTTGCTGGGCTGACCTGCAGTGGCTGCTTCAGTATTGGGCAGTGAAAGACCTGGACTGGACTTTCTGCAACCTAATTTGTGAGTCTCTCCAAGGGCTTGAGGTAGAGCTTGCCCCCTGTTCACGAAGTCTCAGGAACAGCAAAGACTTCAAGTTCTTCGACCCGCAGCACTGTGGACTGTGTGTTTTGTGCTGCAACCCGAAGAACACCATCTCGACGACGCCAACGACGCCGCTGCCGACTCCGTGAACTGAAGGCACCGCAGAGGGCACCGCCACAACGCCGCACCACAACCGTGGTCTTACCGACGCCGCCTGTTGCCGCCGCCACCGAGCCGCTGCTGTCAACGCGACCTGTGGGCTCCGCACCGCCTTGCTTCATGCCGAAGCCTTGGCACCGCAGAGGGCACCGCCGCAACGCAACCCTGGTCTCACCGACGACGCCTGTTGACGCCGCCACCGAGCCGCTGCTTGCACCGTGACCTGTGGGCACCGCACTCCGCACCGCCTTGCTTCACGCCGAAGCTTTGGCACCGCAGAGGGCACCGCCGCAACGCAACCCTGGTCTCACCGATGACGCCTTTGATGCCGCCACCGAGCCTCTGCTCGCACCGCGACCTCTGGGCACCGCACTCCGCAACACCTTGCTTCACGAGGATGCCTTGGCCTTCCTGACGCCGCCACTTCCCGCCGAGATAGAGGCCGCTGCTTGCACCGTGGTTCAGGGGCACCGCTCATAAGTTACACGATGCACCGCCCTCATTCCACACCGCAGCCTTGGCCCACCGACGCCGGCACCATCGACTCCCGTTCGTCCGCCGCCGACCGCTCTTCAACAACGACGACGACGCTGCTTGCACCGTGACCTGCTAGCACCGTGGCGAGCACCGCCTTCATCTTGCACTGCGACCCTGGTCTCACCGACGACGCCATCTGACGCCGCCACCGAGCCGCTGCTTGCACCGTGACCTGGGGGCACCGCACGCCGCATCGCTGCCCTTCGCACCGCAGCACCCGACGCCTGTTGGTGCCAGCGCTCCTGATCCCATCAGAAAGGAGCTCGACCTGCAACGCGAGTGACTTCAAGGGCCCCATCGCCCTGCATCTCTGAAAGGTACTGTTTGCTGGTCTTCCCGACACCGTAGCTGGCCTGCGACCCCGCGGTCAGTCAGAACTGTTTTTGGATTTGTGTGTTCACGACGCCGTGGTAGCCCGGACGGATCTATCCACCCAAGGAACTCTTTTTAATCAACGTATTTTTGAACTTTTAAGTATAGTATTGTGGATTTTTATCGTTTTTGGTCTTGTTTTAATTATATAAAAATATTGGATATTTTTCTAAACTGGTGTGGTGTCCTTTTGTAGTGCGTACACTGTATTACTGTTGGTTATGTGCAAATGCTTTACACACTGCCTCTAAGGTAAGCCTGGCTGCTCGTGCCAAGCTACCAAGGGGGTGAGCAGGGGTTATTTTAGAAGTGTAACTCCCTTATCCTGACTAGAGTGGTGGTTTTTGCCTGGCTTGGGCCCACGCCCTAGCCTACCAAAAATCCAATTTCTAACATTGGTTGTCAGCGGTGAGAATAGGACTTGCGTTTGCACTTGACTTACAGTGATTGGTGGGCACTACTACCATATCGCAGACCAATACGTACCACATACTGGTTTGTTTTGGTCTATTTTTGCCTTTCCATTGGTTTTGAACTTGAACTTTCCAGTACAACATGCCTGAATCAATTGCATCATCTGTTGCACCCTTGGAAGTGGCCTTTGAGGAGGAGAGGTTAGAAACCTACAATGTGAAGGAATTGAAGGCGATCTGCAAAAACCTCAAAATCCAAATCAGGGGCCTCACCAGAAGAGAGGAGCTACAAAAGTCACTGAGGGCCTGGGTAGCAGCCAGACATGCTAGTGAGCTGTCTGGGGATCTTGGCATGGAGGCAGAGGTGCCTATTCCAAGGGTGGATGTGCTTTTGGGAAGGGGGGCGCCCTCTAAACCAGGCAGCAGCCGTTTGTCCCCAGAGGAGCTGGAGGACAGGCGGGAAGCAAGGAGAGTTGCTGTAGAACTGGAGAAGCTTAAGTTAGCCATGGAAGAGAAAAGGATGATGTTAGACCATGAGTTTAAAATGAGAGAGCTGGACTGGGAAGCCAGTAGGGCTAGGCCCACCCCAGATGGTGACAGCAAAAGTGTTAGGTCCAGTACTGAGGATGAGGTACACACACACACACAGATTTGGGGCCCTGCTTCAAGGAGGGGGTTGACATACACCAGGGGGTTCAGGATTGTGAGGGTACTCCAGTGGTGCGCAGTGTCCCTGAGGTGGATTGGGGAACTGGCACAGGGGATCATTTTCCTGGTAGTGGGAGGGACACTCTACTGACTCTAGATGAGAGGTGTAGGGAGAGGGGTTCCCCCATGATGGAAGCCCTAGTAAGTGAGTATGGAGACCAGCCAGAAGAGTATGGGTTAAGAGACAGCAACAGTCAGACACTGTCTCACCAGTCTTGTGAGAATGATGTGGGGTGCTTGTCTGAGGCACTGGATGGATGGGTGAAGGGTGGTTTGGTTAACACATGTGTGGGGCTGTGTGATTCAATTGTTGGAGAGCATATTTTAAGTCCCTGGTTTCCAGAGCTATGCCAACACCCAGTGGATTGTGAGTTCTCTGACCCCAGGGAGCTTGCACTGGAGGCAGACCCTTTGGTGGATTCCAGAGGGTCTGGAGAAACATCTGGGGGTGACCCGGAAGGAAGCGGCTTAGGTATTTCCCAACCGACGGTGGTAGGAAAGGTTTGTGGTAGCCCAGATAGGTCCTGGTGTCGTGGGAAGAGTGTAGGGACTCAGGACGTTTCTCCGCGGAGAAGGAGTGGAAATGGGCTGCGGCCCAAGGTGCCCAAAACCCGGTCCCAGAGCCTGGGTGGTTCCAGGAGGGAGCACCAGGTGGGGAGCCTAGGCTGTACTGGTAGGCCGTCTGTTGAGGGGACCTCCTAGTGGCAGGAGAACGTGGAGTGTCTGTAAACAGAGCTCCAGCGGTTCTGGTGTCTGGCGGTGCCGCTCCTAAGTGGAGGGTGCAGAAGTCCAGATTGAGGGGTGAGAGGGGGATACGTTCCCCAGTGGGAGAAGCAGTGAGTCAGGGGCCAGCCAGAAGGGCTGAGCCTCCTAGGAGTGACCATGGTGACACCACTTCTGTCCTGGGGGATCTTCGCGCACTGTCAGATGGACAGGGGTCGGGAGATCTGCACCAGGCAGACTGTCACACAACACATGAATCATGTGTTACCCTCAGGGGGGGCATGCGTGCTCCCAAGGAAGTCCTGGTGTGCCGGGCAGGGGCTCAGCCGCAGGGGTTAGTCCCTGGGTTGGGAAGCCAGGTTCAGGTCCTGCCTGACCTGGAGCGAAGGACGACTATAAGCAGTGTCCTGACCGGTTTATCTTCTAGGGGTAACACTCCAGATGGGAGGGTGCAGAACTCTGGAAGGGGGTGCAGAGGGAGGGAGTCCTCGCCTCTGACCCCGGTTCAACCTGAGGGTTTAGATCCGAGGGTGGTGGATCAGTTGCAGGGTCAAGGCCCTGAACTGGTGGAAGAGTTGTGTAGAAGGTCCGGTTTCAGCATCCTGACAGTTTTTGATTCTGGGGGTGCTTCTCCGGGGAGGAGAATGCAGGACCCCAGAAGGAGAGGTGAGGGGAGGAGAGCCTTGGCCGAGACCTCTGGTCAGCCTGAGGGTACAGACCTTGGGTTGGAGGACCAGGTTCAGGGTGTCCCCCCTGACCTGGGGGAAGAGGAGACTGCTAACCATGCCCCTACCAGTTTGTCTTCCGGGGGTGCCGCTCCAGGTGGGAGGGTACAGAGGCCCAGGGGGGAGGACCGGATGTGGGAGAGCCCACCCCAGTCCCTGGTTCAGCCCCAGGGTACAGACCCTGGGCTGGTGTACCAGTTGCAAGATAGCACCTCTGAACTGGTGGGCGAATTGTGCAGGACACCTACCACAGGTGCCCTGACAATTCTGGAAGGGGGTACCGCTCCAGGTGGAAGGGTACAGAACCCCGGGGAGAAGGAGAGGGTGTGGGAGAGCCCACCCCAGTCTCCTGTCCGGCCACAGGGTACAGACCCTGGGCTGGTGGGCCTGTGTCAGGAGGCCGTACCTGACTTGGCGGGGGAGAGAGAGGAGAAAGGGTGCCAGGCACCTGGGGCTACCGCCCCCCACTCTCTGACGCCACAGCGGTTGGAGTGGCCTGAAAGGCATAAGGCCTGCCTCTCATCACTGACATTTGTCAGTGGCCACTGTGGCTGGCTGTCCTGGCGGACAGAGTTGCCCCTGGGAGGGGGACAGGAGTCACACATCGAGGGTGGGCTGGGCCACACCATTGTGTTGGCCATGTGGGTACTGTCTGCCTGTTGGGACACATCGGTGAGCAAAGTAAGTTTAGGTGCTGCACAGATGGGGTCCACAGGTGAGGAGAAGGGGTCCCCATGGGCCAGCTTAGTGGGCCCTGAGAGTATGAATAGAGGGATCCAACTAGGTTCAGGAAGGCGTAGAACGGGAAGAAAACCCTGCTGTTGCGGGCCAGGTACCATGTTCTATCGCCCCAAGCAGGGAAGTCCATCGAGGTATGGATTGGTCTCCCCTGGCTTTAGGCTGGAAGGGGGTTGTGTTGGAAATGGCCCTTTTTGCAGGGTTCTCCCCAAACTTTTTGCTTTATCCTCCTATTTTTCCCTGACCTGTTTGTGTTGGTTCTAGGACTCTGGGCACTTTACCACTGCTAATCAGTGCTAAAGTGCATATGCTCTCTGTGTAAATTGTGTTATGAATTGGTGTTTCCGTAATTGGATGCTTGATTTACTTGTTAGCCCCTAGTAAAGTGCACTGCGTGTGCCAGGGCCGGTGAATCAAATGCTACCCAGGGGACTGCAGCACTGGTTGTGCCACCCCCGTGAGTAGCCCTGAAAACGGTAACTCAGACCTGCCATTGCAGAGTCTGCGCGCAGTTTGTAACTGCCATGTCGACTTGGCCAGTGCACACACTGGCCGGTCCCTAACCTTCCCTTTTCTTACATGTCCGGCACCCCTCAGGTAGGCCCACGGTACCCCTGTGGGCAGGGTGCAATGTATGTGAAAGGTAGGACATGCACCGGTGTGTGTGTGGCAAGTCCTAATAGTGAATTACAGCCAATTTCGTTTTTCACTATTGCAAGGCTACCAGTTGCCCATAGGACAGAATGACATCTTATGAACATAACTGGCCCAGGGAATTCGGTAAGAAAATGAAGTTTCATATGCCTGAACTCAGAATCTAAAGATGCCTCTTTTAGTGAAGGTGATTTTTACATTCTGTGTTTGAAAATACCACTTTGGGAAAGTGGGTATTTTCTTGCTCAGTCAGCCCGTGTGCCTCTGCTGGAATGTGGATTGCCTGTCTGGGTTTTGGATGTCAGAAGGCTGGGGGAGCAGGAGGGGCGCCAGATGGTCTAGGTAGGTCAGGAAAGGGCTGAAGAGACCTGGGTTACGATGGGGGAAGGGGGAGGAGATTTCCTTGCACTTCAAAGGGCCTGCTCTGCGTCTGACAAATGCTGTCTCCACCTCCTGCCAGGAATTCACACCAGAGAAGGCAGAACTGGTCCTGACCGGGCACAGGCCCTCTCTGCCTAAGAGATCAAAGGATTTTTGGACATAAATGCTGGGTCCCAGACCCCTGAACTTTAGAACTCATGTGGATAAGAAGACTGCCAAGAAGAAGAGCCGGAGAAGCTGCGAAAAGGAACGACTGCTTTGCTGGGTGCTTTGCTGGGTTGACCTGCAGTGGCTGCTTCTGTCTTGGGCAGTGAAAGACCTGGACTGGACTTTCTGCAACCTAATTTGTGAGTCTCTCCAAGGGCTTGAGGTAGAGCTTGCCCCCTGTTCACGAAGTCTCAGGAACAGCAAAGACTTCAAGTTCTTCGACCCGCAGCACTGGGGACTGTGTGTTTTGTGCTGCAACCCGAAGAACACTAACTCGACAACGCCGCTGCCGACTCCGTGACCTGAAGGCACCGCAGAGGGCACCGCCACAACGCCGCACCGCAACCCTGGTCTCACCGACGACGCCTGTTGACGCCGCCACCGAGCCGCTGCTTGCACCGCGACCTGTGGGCACCGCACTCTGCACCGCCTCGCTTCACGCCGAAGCCTTGGCACCGCAGAGGGCACCGCCACAATGCCGCACCCAACCCTGGTCTCACCGACGCCGCCTGTTGACGCCGCCACCGAGCCGCTGCTTGCACCATGACCTGTGGGCACCGCACTCCGCACCGCCTCGCTTCACGCCGAAGCTTTGGCACTGCAGAGGGCACCGCAACCCTGGTCTCACCGACGATGCCTTTTGACGCCGCCACCGAGCCGATGCTTGCACTGCGACCTGTGGGCACCGCACTCCGCACCGCCTCGCTTCACGCCGAAGCTTTGGCACCGCAGAGAGCACCGCTGCAACGCCGCGACCCTGGTCTCAGCGACGACGCCTGTTGACGCCGCCACCGAGCCGCGACCTGTGGGCACCGCACTCCGCAACGCCTTGCTTCACGAGGACGCCTTGGCCTTCCTGACGCAGCCACTTCCCGCCGAGATCGAGGCCGCTGCTTGCACCGTGGTTCAGTGGCACCGCTCGTAAGTTACACGACGCACCGCCCTCATTCCACACCGCAGCCTTGGCCCACCGACGCCGGCACCATCGACTCCCATTTGTCCGACGACAGTGCTTCAGCAACGACGACGCCGCTGCTTGCACCGTGGCGAGCACCGCCTTCATCTTGCACTGCGACCCTGGTCTCACCGACGACGCCATCTGACGCCGCCACCGAGCCGCTGCTCGCACCGCGACCTGGGGGCACCGCACGCCGCACCGCTGCCCTTCGCACCGCAGCACCCGACGCCTGTTGGCGCCAACGCTCCTGATCCCATCAGAAAGGAGCTCGACCTGCAACGCGAGTGACTTCAAGGGCCCCATCGCCCTGCATCTCTGAAAGGTACTGTTTGCGGGTCTTCCCGACACCGTAGCTGGCCTGCGACCCCGCGGTCAGCCAGAACTGTTTTTGGAATTGTGTGTTCACGACGCCGTGGTAGCCCGGACGGAGCTATCCACCCAAGGAACTCTTTTTAATCAACGTATTTTTGAACTGTGAACTTTTAAGTATAGTATTGTGGATTTTTATCGTTTTTGGTCTTGTTTTAATTATATACAAATATTGGATATTTTTCTAAACTGGTGTGGTGTCCTTTGTAGTGCGTTCACTGTATTACTGTTGGTTATGTGCAAATGCTTTACACACTGCCTCTAAGATAAGCCTGGCTGCTCGTGCTAAGCTACCAAGGGGGTGAGCAGGGGTTATTTTAGAAGTGTAACTCCCTTATCCTGATTTGAGTGGTGGTTTTTGCCTGGCTTGGGCCCACGCCCTAGCCTACCAAAAATCCCATTTCTAACAGGGGGTGATTCATTTTCAACCTTCAAAATGGATATATGCCAGCACTGTGCAGATGTAAAGTGTTTGAATGCCCACAGATATAGTTGTTTCTAATCCACCCACTGGAATTCTTAAGACCCCACCCCCCCCCAAATTCACACCCTAAAAGTGGGATTTATGGGTGCAGAGAAATCTGCACTCATTCTCCATGTATGTAAGTGGGCTTATGCCTGGCAGAAATCCCATTTGTGAATTTCTCACAGGTGTAAGTAAGTTTTTGATTTTGCCATAAACATACTTTTACGACTGAATTTAACTTTATGAATCAGACCCTTATTGTGTTTACTTCCGAGCAATTTTCCTTCATACGAGTATTTTCACCCTAACAAATACATTTGGGAAGGCGGTTCCAATCGTTTAACTAAAATACCAATTCTTGATTTCATGTCTAGGTCTAGTAATTATGTCAATGTGGGGTTGTCAGTCTATCTTCTGCTTTCCCTGGCACAACCCACAATGTTAAGCTGTCTAACAACCTTCTGTTTGTAGTTGTGTAAAGTAACAATACTTGTGTTAGTAGTCCTCCAAGCATTTTTAAGGTGTTGATTTGACTGAAGTAAAATAGGATGTTGCCCAAGTTCTGGGGAGAAATCTGGATCCCATAGCTGTATTACCTGTCAAATATAAAGCTATGCTACAGAAATGTCCTCTCGACAAAACATGTTGAATTAAAATGCTGAAGCTGCTGAATTTCCTGTAAGTCATTTTTGTTTTTTATTAGATTATAGAATACTCATGGTACAACAGTGATGTAACATTTAAAATTCTCAGTACTTCTTTCAAAACATCCCATGATAACATAGCATGCTTAATGCAGTATGTGAGGATACATGAGCTTGTGCACTCTGGATTATAAGTAAGGAAGATGTATTGGTCCCTGTTGTATGACAAGGAGTCTGTACATACTGTGCAAAAGATGTTTGGTACTAGTAATCTAATGAACCACCCAAGGGGGTTTGGGGAGGCTGAAACCAAGAGAACAACGTGTCCTTGGAGTTGCTTTAATGTCCCTATGAGCAGGGGTATCCTGCTCTCCGGTGTGAAGCAGGAGTTGCTGTGCGGTTCAGTGCGTACCAGCAGCATGCTGGGTAGGATGATGCGGTCGATATCTGTGGTGTGAGACCGAGGAGGGGTGGGGGGATGGAGAAGGAGATGGAATGAGTTTACCTTTTAACCTAGTTTTTTTGTGCTGCAGTGACAAAGTTGAGTATGGTGTGGGCGTTCATGGCAGCCTGTCATCTGTTTTTGCAGGTAGCTTTTCCAGGTATGTATCCCAGGCATCGCTATGTGGGGTCTCCCCTCTGTGATTAGGCAACGTGTGCCAGGCCATGACCTCCACAGTTGCTCATCTGAGTAGGTCATGCAACCACAGGAGTATGTTGGGGGGGGGGGGCTCTGCTGATTGCTGAGCCATCGCTATGCACTTTTTGACACGTACAAGAGCTAGGTGGATCAATTTGACCACATATTTGCTCTTGAATGTACACGCAAGAACTGCTAATATGCACTGTAGAGGGCCAGGGGGTTAGTGCCTGTTCCATGATTGCAACCAATAGATATAGTGTTGATGCCCAAAATCCTGCTGTGACAGGGCAGGTCCACACCACCATGAGATAAAAGTCTGCCGTAAGGCACAGACAGTGGGCGCATATGGGGTCAATCCTGGGGAACATTCTGTGTATGTGCAAGGGAGAGATATGTCTGGCATAGGTAGTTGAACTGAGGGTATTTTAGGTGGGGTTCCTGGAGACCCCACGGACATAGTCCAACGCTGTGAACCACTGTTTGTGTGTGATGTCTTGACTTGCAATGCCGGCCCATTTCTCATTCAGGATGGAAAAGTTTGTGGTTCTATAGTCCAAGAGGGCGGTGTAAAGGACTATGATCACTCGTCTGTCATCCCATGTGTTAATCTAGCAGGCAAGGGAGGGTGAGCTTCAGGTTCGATCTGGTCCTCATAATGTGCCCATTGCATTAACCGATGCATTATAAGGCAGAGAAATTGTCCCCCGTCTATATTGTATTGTTCTGTAAGTTCCTGGAGCATCAGTAGAGTCTTGTGCATGTACAGTTCTTCCAGTGTGTCTATACCTTCTTCGGTCTGTTGGCCAACATTATGGTGTTAATTTAAGGTGTGAAGATCGGTGTGTGCCTGTTGGAACCGGGTTTACCGAGTCCGCCACGGTAGCATGGCGCGAAGCGGGAAAGCACGCGAAGGCAATGTGTAAGGCAGTTGTGCAGCACACTCTTACTTTGACTCAGAAATGCGAACGCAATAACATGACATCACATCAGGCTTGTGTATTTAAAATCAAGATCTTTTATATATAAATCAAGTTAGCATCAGATGAGGCAGATTAATTCAGATCTACATTTAAATTCATTGCATTACTCAACTGGTGCACATTTTAAATAAAGCATCATGGCTCATCAACATTGTAGGCCACTAAGAGGCCGTAGGAATTATCTTTTAAACGTAGCACTTAATAATGATCTCAAGGTACGTTAATAAAACATGGGCCTAAACATGCAGTTCACTTTAGCATATTCAATTACTTAAAGGAAGGCTTTTCACGTTACATTTCAATAGGCCTGCATTAATCTAGGCGCGCCCACATTCAGTACAGCGGGCGTCGCAATTCCAGTACACCTGTAACATAAAACACTTCAACTCTTGGCGGTGTACACTTCAGCTCAATTCAATTAAACACTTTCCCCCTGTGGTAAAGACTTTGCAGTTAAAAGCATGGCCTAGGCAGTAATTACAATAGGCATCTGCAATAAATTAATAAATACTGTGGGGAACCCCTCAACATGTCCTGTATCCTGGGGCTTCTATGTCCCTTAGGGGTTAACTCCAGGCTAGGCCCACTCCTCTCCGGGGCCTCGCCTCATGGGGAAAGTTACACAGTTAATTTTAGGGGTTAATGGTGGCCCCCGGCCCCCAGTGGCGTTTTTGTGGGCCCTAGGGGCCTCCTGGGCTCACCTGGTGCTTGTTCGTTGGTCGCCCAATTTAGCGACTGGCAATCCCCAGGCCCGGCCCGTGTTCTGGAGGGCGGGGCCCGGTCGGGGTACCTCGGCCTTCTGCCGGTATGACGGGTCGTTGCGGGGGCCGGTATCACCTTCCTCCGGCCCCCGGGATCAGGGAAATAACTTGCGGCACGTTGCGGGGGCCAGTATCACCCTCCTCCGGCCCCCGGGATCAGGTGAGTGGGTTTGGCGGCTTCAGGGACTTTGGGGATGGGAGCGGGAGCCGGCAGTCCTCTCCGGCCGGCTCCCCGTCTCCCTCTGCACGGCCGGGGCTCTTCCTCGGCCTCCGTCGGCGCTGGGGGCGTGGCGGGAGCCGGCGCCCAATCGCTGCGCGGCCTTCCTGGGGGCGCGGCCGGCGTCCCCGGTTGCTCGGCGTCGGCGGGGCCTGGAGGCCTCGCGGATCGCGCTAGGCCGCGGCGGTGATTTCTTCGGCGGCGGTGGTGATTTCTTCGGCCGCGACGGCGGCGGTGGGGATTTCTTCGGCCGCGACGGCGGCGGTGGGGCCCTGGGCCCGGTGGCAATGCTTTGGGCAATTTGTAGAGGCTTCGGTGAGGGCGCGGACGGCGCACCTCACCACATCCACTAAAGGGGCTTCCCTCACCTCAGCGCTCCCTTCGGTGAGGGCGCGACGGCGCACCTCACCACACGGCACTTCTCCTCACGCGGCGGCGGTGATTTCCTCACAAGGTCAGTGACCTGAGGGGAGGCAGAACGCAGGGCGCACCAGCAGCCTGTGGGCAGGGCTGACTGGAAAAGTACTTGGGGGCAGCCCAGCAGCAGGCAGGAATAGATAGGGGGTGAAGGTCTAGCGCTTCAGGGTACGGCGCTTTACCTGGTGATCCCCAGTTGGGCAGTTTTAGGCTTCAGGCCTGGCTGGTCGGTCAGGCCTCCTCAAATTAAGGTGTCTTGTGACTGTTCCAGATTGGTTGCTTCTTAGGCGCTTCTTGTCAGGAGTTTCTTGTCAGAAGTTTCTTATTATAAGTTTCTTGTCAAAGTTTCTTGTCAGAAGTTTCTTCTTATGAGGGGGGGGGATGAGTTGGTGGTCTGGGAGTGCTTGATGTTCCTCCCCGCACGCTGAAGGTGGTTCCCTGGGTCCCCTCACACTGGGCAAGGTCAGTGGGTGGTGGGCGTTCCTCAGCTATCTTACTACAGCAGGGCCTCAGCCCTGTCAGCAGCAGTAGTGTAGGTCTCCCCCCTAGGCCCTAAAGCCTGTACTCCGGCAGAGGTTCTCCCAGGATCAGTGGTGCCTCATCAACTGACTAGAAAGTTTTCCCTCCAAGCCTTTTATACCCCTAGGTCAGGTGACTCTCCCAAAGGCGGCAAAACATAACTCCTCCCACATCCCGGAAGGTTCTGGAACCTTCTACATGCCTGGCTATGTGGCCCAGAGGCGGGGATGGAATGGATACTGTATCCCTATGTCCCAGCCTGACCCTGGTTACTAGTGTGTATGCGTGTAAGGCCCCTCTGCAGTAGCAGGGGCCTGTGGCAGCCATCTTGAGTGAGAGAGAGCACCTGCACCTCAGCACTGGCTAGCAGTGGCAAGGCGCCCGGAGACCTAGGTCCAGTAAAAATATGGTGGCAAAAATGAGGCGCAAAAGGGAAAAAAACAGGGAAAGACCACCCTAGGGCTGACAGGTCTAACACGCGTCCCCCCAGCCGAAAGAGGGGAGAGCTTCCCAACCTCTAGGGAGTTCTCGTCGCTAAGGCGGAAAACCGGGAGAGACCGTCAGCGTTGGCTTGGTCTACACCGGGTCGATGTTCCACCCGAAAGTCCATCCCCTGGAGGGAAATGGACCACCTCAACAATTTGGGGTTTTCGCCTCTCATCTGCATGAGCCAGCGAAGAGGTCTGTGGTCGGTCTGGATCAGGAAGTGACAACCAAAAAGGTATGGCCTCAACTTCTTTACAGCCCAAACCACAGCAAAGGCTTCTCGTTCGATGGTACTCCACCGCTGTTCCCGGGGGAGTAGTCTTCGGGAAATGAAGGCCACTGGCTGGTCTTGGCCATCCTCATTCAGCTGCGAGAGCACAGCTCCTATGCCATGCTCAGAAGCGTCTGTCTGTACGATAAATTCCCGCCCAAAGTCTGGAGTCCTGAGCACCGGTGCGGTGCACATTGCACGTTTGAGGGTCTCAAAGGCTTCCTGGCAGGCAGCCGTCCAGATGACTCTGCGTGACTGCTTCTTTGAAGTCAATTCCGTCAATGGGCCCACGATGGTTCCATATCCCTTGACGAACCGGCGGTAATACCCCGTGAGGCCGAGAAAAGCCCGGACCTCTGTTTGGGTCTTGGGGGGCTCCCAGGCCAAGATGGTTTCAATCTTGGCTTGGAGGGGTTGCACCTTACCTCCGCCCACCAGATGTCCCAGGTACACGACAGATCCCTGTCCAATCTGGCACTTGCTGGCCTTGATGGTTAGACCAGCCCGTTGCAGAGCCTGTAGCACCTCCTGGAGATGCTCCAGATGGTCCTCCCAGCTGCTACTGAAGACCGCCATGTCATCCAGGTAGGCAGCAGAGAAGGCCTCTAGGCCAGACAGAACCTGGTTCACCAACCGCTGGAAAGTGGCTGGAGCATTTTTCAACCCGAAGGGCATCACCCGAAATTGAAAGTGGCCCTCGGGGGTGGAGAACGCAGTCTTCTCCCTTGCTCCTTCCGCCATGGCGATCTGCCAATGGCCTGACATCAAATCAATGGTACTCAGATACCGGGCTGCTCCCAGCCGGTCAATGCGCTCATCCGCCCGAGGGATCGGGTGAGCGTCGGTCTTAGTGACTGAGTTGAGTCCACGGTAATCCACACAGAACCGAAGTTCTGGTGTGGTGCCCGGTGGGGCCGCTTTCGGCACCAACACCACCGGACTAGCCCAAGGGCTACTGGAAGGCTCAATCACTCCCAGTTCTAGCATCTTGGTAACCTCACCCTGGATACTAGCCTTAACTTTATCGGACAGCCGGTAAGACTTGGTTTTTACTGGCGGACTGTCCCCTGTGTCCACATCATGGGTACACAGGTGCGTGATTCCAGGCGTGAGGGAGAACAACGAGGCGTACTGCCCCAAGACCTGGCGGCATTCCCTCTGTTGCTCTGGGGTTAAGGATGGGGCGAGGACCACTCCCTCTACCGAACCATCCTTCTCATGGGCCGCCAGAAGGTCTGGAAGAGGCTCACTCTCCTCCTCCTCACTTCCATCTGTTATCATTAGGAGAGTGAGTTCTGAACGCTCCTGGTGGGGCTTCAGGCGGTTGACGTTGAACACCCTGTGGGGTTGACGTGGGGTCTTCACATCGACGACATATGTGGTCTGGCCTCTCCTTTCCACGATCTCAAACAGCCCAGTCCACCGGTCCTGGAGGGCGCTAAGCTCTCCTGGCTCCATGACCCACACCTTCTGTCCAGCGTCTAACTCTACCGTCCGCGCGTTCCGGTCATACCATTTCTTCATGACGGCTTGACTTGCCTCTAGGTTGTCCGAGGCCTCCTTCCACAGCTTGGCCACTTGGCTGCGGAATGCCAGCATATAGCTGACCACATCACGGGGAAGCTTCGAGGAAGACTTCTCCCACCCCTCCTTGACAAGACTGAGGGGCCCCGAACGGGGTGGCCATAGAGCAGCTCAAAGGGCCTGAAACCGACCCCCTTCTGCGGCACCTCTCGGTAGGAGAAGAGCAGACAGGGTAAGAGGACGTCCCAATTCCTTCTTAAGTCCTCGGGTAGGCTCCTGATCATCCCCTTCAAGGTTTTGTTAAAGCGCTCCACGAGCCCGTTCGTCTGGGGGTGGTAAGGAGTGGAGAACCGGTAGGTCACTCCACACTCCTTCCACATGGCCTGCATGTAGGCCGACATGAAATTCGTGCCCCTATCTGACACCACGACCTTGGGGAATCCCACTCGGGTAAAAATCCCCATCAGGGCCCGCGCCACCACCGGTGCAGTGATGGTCCTCAGAGGGATTGCCTCTGGGTACCGGGTGGCGTGGTCTACCAGCACCAAAATGAACCTATGTCCTGCAGAAGTCGGCGGGTCCAATGGCCCGACAATGTCAATCCCTACCCGCTCAAAAGGGGTATCGACAACTGGGAGAGGTTCTAGAGGGACCTTCACTTTCGTCCCTGTCTTGCCGCTCGCTTGGCAAGTGGTGCAAGTCTTGCAAAAAGTGTCAGAAGTGACGCGCATCCTGGGCCAGTAAAAATGTGGGACCAGACGCGCAAACGTCTTGTCTTGGCCCAGGTATCCTGCTAGTGGTATTTCGTGTGCCAACTCTAGCAGAAAGGCTCGGTAGCATTGGGGGACCACCACGGCCCTTGATGACCCATGCACCGGAGCCTTAGGCTCACTGTAGAGGAGACCATCCTCCCAGTAGACATGGTAGTTACCAGTCTCTGTTTCAGCTGCTTGGGCTTCGGCCTGTTGCCGCATGCCTTCAAGCGTAGGGCACTCCTTCTGCGCCCGGCAAAATTCCTCCCGGGTAGGCCCTCCTTCCACCTGCCACTCTGCATGGGTCGGCAGGTCCCCCACGGGAACACCAACCACCTCAGCGGACTCCGGGGTCACCTCCGCGGGCTCCCCATCCATCTCACCGGGTGTCTCCTCCTGGACATCTCCTCGTCCAGCAGTGGGTTGGGCCATTATTTCAGGCTCCAACCCCAGCTGAGTTCCTTGTCGGGCAGCCATGGACCGCGTGACGACGCAAGTCCATCCTGGTAATCCCAACATCTCAGCATGGGCATTGAACTCTACCTCCCTCCAGGCAGTATGTTCCAAGTCGTTGCCCAGCAGACAGTCAACTGGCATGGCAGGGCTCACCGTAACCTTCAACAGACCTGATACTCCTCCCCACTCAAAGGGAACTTGGGCCACGGGGTAATGACCCAGGCTATTATCAGCCATAACAACCGGGTGGAATTCCTCAGGAATCACCTGCTCTGGGGACACCAGCTGACGTCTCACCATCGTCATGCTGGCACCTGTGTCCCTCAGAGCCTCCACCTCCTCCCCGTTCACCAGTACCCTCTGCCGATACTTGGCAGTGTTCGCGGGTACCTGAACCCCTGGGATGATCTCTCTATCCCCCAGGGAAACTAAGGTCAAGCCTGTCCACTCACCTCCCCTACCTAGGGACAACTCCTCCCCAAGCGCTACACTGGCCACCCCGGGGCTCTTACCTCCTGTGGGGGCTGGGGTTCTCTTGCGACACTGGGGATCCCCCTTGTAGTGTCCAACCTCCCCGCACTCGTAGCACCGGACAGTTCTGGGCTGCTGACTCCTGTCAGGATAAGTGGGTTTCTGGGATCCAGATTGGGATGGGGAACCTACCCCTCTCCCAGGCGGTCTATTTTGGGGGCCTTTAAAGAACTCCCTCTTTTTATCTCCCCTCTTTCTGCTGGGGAGCCCCTGTCCACCTTTCGGGGGTCCGCCCCGGCTCCCTTGTGGGACACCCGAGTGCAGACCCACGTGTCTGTCTCCTCTGCAAGCTCCCTAGGATTGGGCAGCTTGCGGTCCACCAAGTACTGGCGCAGCTCCGGAAAACATTTCTCTAGGAGGTGCTCTCTCAAGAACAGGTCGTACTGCCCTTTGTAATTGTCAACGTTGCTGCCACGCACCCAACCCTCCAATGCCTTCCGGGCATAATCAAAAAATCCACCCAGTTTTGTGTGTGAAGCTTGTGGCTGTTGCGGAACTTTTGGCGGTACTTCTCTGGGGTGAGGCCAAACTTCTTGAGCAGGGCCTCCTTCATGATAGGGTAGTTAGTCTGCTCCCCTTATCCAAAGTTAAAAGTGTGTCCCTTACTAGTGGAGGTATGTACCTGTAAAGACCTCCCCCCAGTAGCTCTCAGGAACTCTATGGGCCACCAAAGCCACCTCGTACGCCGCCAACCACTTGTCGATGTCATCACCTACACTAAAACTGGCTATCACCTCTCTTGGTAAATAGAATTTGGGCTCCTGTGGAACCCCAGCAGGTACGCTGCCACCATTCACTTTGCCCTGCATCTCCATCTGCAAGGTTCGGAGCTCTAGTTCCTTCAGGCTAAGCTCATGCGCAAGCTTCCTTTCCTCCATGGCTAGCCTTGCCTGTTCTCGCTCCCTTTCCATCCTAGCAAGTTCTAATGTTAATTGCCTCTGCTCCCTCCTGTCCTCAAATTCCTCTGCCGACAAACTCCCCCCTGACACACTACTGCCTGCCCTGGAACGTCTTCCTGGCAACACATTCTCGCTAACATCAATGTGCAGTAGGTCCAGTTCTCCTGGGTTGTCTGCCTCCCCTGCTCCTCGTCCCCTCTTCCCTCCGGGTGGGCCATTACCCATGCCCTCAAAGCTTTCTGAAGCACCTCCTTCCTGGCGCCTCGCTTGACGGCCACCCCCTCTCTAGGCAGAACTCCTTGAGCTGTGTCACCGTATACCTTTCTAGGTTGGCTAACTCAAACTCCATCCTCCTAGGTGGGGTCCCAGACAATTTAAGGAAAGGGTTCTAGACTGTAGGTAGCAGGTCTAACGCAGGAATGTACACAATCGGCAATTACAAAAGAATTCCTAGCACTTGCATTACAATAGGTGTCTAATTGCGGCGCACACTGAGTCACTGTAGGGTGCTGCACAAACACCAGTCCTTATCCAACCGCTGAACACCAAATGTTGGAACCGGGTTTACCGAGTCCGCCACGGTAGCATGGCGCGAAGCGGGAAAGCACGCGAAGGCAATGTGTAAGGCAGTTGTGCAGCACACTCTTACTTTGACTCAGAAATGCGAACGCAATAACATGACACCACACCAGGCTTGTGTATTTAAAATCAAGATCTTTTATATATAAATCAAGTTAGCATCAGATGAGGCAGATTAATTCAGATCTACATTTAAATTCATTGCATTACTCAACTGGTGCACATTTTAAATAAAGCATCATGGCTCATCAACATTGTAGGCCACTAAGAGGCCGCAGGAATTATCTTTTAAACGTAGCACTTAATAATGATCCCAAGGTACGTTAATAAAACATGGGCCTAAACATGCAGTTCACTTTAGCATATTCAATTACTTAAAGGAAGGCTTTTCACGTTACATTTCAATAGGCCTGCATTAATCTAGGCGCGCCCACATTCAGTACAGTGGGCGTCGCAATTCCAGTACACCTGTAACATAAAACACTTCAACTCTTGGCGGTGTACACTTCAGCTCAATTCAATTAAACACTTTCCCCCTGTGGTAAAGACTTTGCTGTTAAAAGCATGGCCTAGGCAGTAATTACAATAGGCATCTGCAATAAATTAATAAATATTGTGGGGAACCCCTCAACATGTCCTGTATCCTGGGGCTTCTATGTCCCTTGGGGGTTAACTCCAGGCTAGGCCCACTCCTCTCCGGGGCCTCGCCTCATGGGGAAAGTTACACAGTTAATTTTAGGGGCTAATGGTGGCCCCCGGCCCCCAGTGGCGTTTTTGTGGGCCCTAGGGGCCTCCTGGGCTCACCTGGTGCTTGTTCGTTGGTCGCGCTTCTTTAGCGACTGGCAATCCCCAGGCCCGGCCCGTGTTCTGGAGGGCGGGGCCCGGTCGGGGTACCTCGGCCTTCTGCCGGTATGACGGGTCGTTGCGGGGGCCGGTATCACCTTCCTCCGGCCCCCGGGATCAGGGAAATAACTTGCGGCACGTTGCGGGGGCCGGTATCACCCTCCTCCGGCCCCCGGGATCAGGTGAGTGGGTTTGGCGGCTTCAGGGACTTTGGGGATGGGAGCGGGAGCCGGCAGTCCTCTCCGGCCGGCTCCCCGTCTCCCTCTGCACGGCCGGGGCTCTTCCTCTGCCTCCGTCGGTGCTGGGGGCGTGGCGGGAGCCGGCGCCCAATCGCTGCGCGGCCTTCCTGGGGGCGCGGCTGGCGTCCCCGGTTGCTCGGCAACGGCGTCGGCGGGGCCTGGAGGCCTTGCGGATCGCGCTAGGCCGCGGCGGTGATTTCTTCGGCGGCGGTGGTGATTTCTTCAGCCGCGACGGCAGCGGTGGGGATTTCTTCGGCCGCGACGGCGGCGGTGGGGCCCTGGGCCCGGTGGCAATGCTTTGGGCAATTTGTAGAGGCTTCAGTGAGGGCGCGGACGGCGCACCTCACCACATCCACTAAAGGGGCTTCCCTCACCTCAGCGCTCCCTTCGGTGAGGGCGCGACGGCGCACCTCACCACACGGCACTTCTCCTCACGCGGCGGCGGCCGCGGCGGTGATTTCCTCACAAGGTCAGTGACCTGAGGGGAGGCAGAACGCAGGGCGCACCAGCAGCCTGTGGGCAGGGCTGACTGGAAAAGTACTTGGGGGCAGCCCAACAGCAGGCAGGAATAGATAGGGGGTGAAGGTCTAGCGCTTCAGGGTACGGCGCTTTACCTGGTGATCCCCAGTTGAGCAGTTTTAGGCTTCAGGCCTGGCTGGTCAGTCAGGCCTCCTCAAATTAAGGTGTCTTGCGACTGTTCCAGATTGGTTGCTTCTTAGGCGCTTCTTGTCAGGAGTTTCTTGTCAGAAGTTTCTTATTATAAGTTTCTTGTCAAAGTTTCTTGTCAGAAATTTCTTCTTATGAGGGGGGGTGTTTTACAATTTCTGAAGCACACGCAACCAATAATAACATAACAGTATAAATATGTAAAGAAGCAAAAAATTCAAATCCTTTGGGCTTGTTCGGTCCTTTATTATAATAAATCTTCCATTCCCTTACGCTCAACGCGTTTCGTCGTCTTTGGGCATAAACCCTACGACTTCCTCAGGGCTGGAAGTAATACAAACAATCTTGTAATACACCGAATTTTTGTATAGATACATTATACACAATATAAGCCCAAACATAACCACTGTGCGTCAAGGGACTAATCAAAGCAAAAACATTTTTGTGTGCATATTTTCATGCTAAAATAATCGTACGCAAACACAAAATGTATATAATAAATGAATGAAATTCAGAATGTTCTACCTGTATTTACACAAACATCCAATACCACAATGTCACCCTCGTGTAAGTGAATCAACACAAAACCCAATAATAGCCAATGTGCAATTCATTATTATTGAACCACCAGTGGATTGCAAACTCCATTGCAATACAAATACGTAACCAAAAAAGAAATGATACCTTAATATCTAATTCCAGAATCCTTTCTGCGAAAATTAATTAAATAAAAGTCAAATTAGCTCAAAATACATAAGGCATGAGGCAAAAGCTGTTCATTACGTCATATTATCAGCTAAACCGCCAAACTCTCAAGGTAAGGCTTACCTCTATCTTCAGTCTTGATTCCAAGTAAGGATTATCTTAATTAAGTAAAATGTTCAACCCCACTCGCGACCCTGTAAGGGAACGCAACAAAGACATAAACCATGACACTAATCAAACATATAGATCGTATACCAACAATCAATTCACCAAATAATCTACACTTACCGCTTATGTAATAAACAAGCGAGTCCAGGTCAACATATCAATATGCTGTAAACAGGAGCGGAAGAAATAATTCCGCTAATTACAACAGGTCCCTGCAGTACGGGGTATCCTGTGAAATAAACGAGGAAAGCACGGTCAATTATCGGTACCGGCCTCCAACAAACTATATTCTTCTAATAAAAGAATACCCGCAACGTTACACATACCTGTAACACAGATTCTTCGTGCCGCACCACGATAAGGTGAAGACGGACTCCTCGTCCCGTTAGGGATTTAAAAAACCTTCCCAGAAAGCAAAAAGTAAAAAGTAAAGAGGTGACTACAATACCAGCATCACCAGCGCCATATTGGAATGGGTAATAGACGGTAAATCACCCGTTACTATGTCAGACTGCTTAGAAATAATAACATTTCCCATTTACATATTGCCAAGTAAAGTGTCAGGATTTGTTTTGATCTATATTTCATCAAACTTCAAAATTGGAAAAAATGTGCTTTCCCAAATAAAGAAAACTCAACCCATAAGTATATTTGAAGCTAATAAATCATATTAAAATATAAAACCAATTTCCACATTACTAGGGGTCGTGTAGCAACCGATCCTAAAGTCCATCCCAAATTGCCTTATGTAAAAGTGCAATTACTTCCTACTCAAGCCTCATCCTATACCTCACACCTCTGTATACATAAGTACAAATAGCGGGCTATGTCTATACACTATAGCCAATAATAAATGAATAAATCCATGCCATGAATACTACAGCCATTAATCACCAAGAAAATACTGCAATTCCCGATCATAATTGAGCCCCTCCTCCACGGCCCGCAAACGCATGATCCACCGTGCCTCATGCCTTCGTAATTTCAACTCTCTATTACCACCACGTGGGTCTAGTTTAATATGTTCTATATCATAGAACATAAAAGTTTTATTAGGACCTTGTGCATTACAATTATAAACATGTTCAGCAATAGGATATCTTATATCATTATGCTTTATCGCTCGCATATGTTCTCCAACACGTTCTTTTAATGCCCTAATAGTGCTCCCCACATAGATTTTGTCACACTTGCATATAATAACATAAACAACATATTTTGTGCTACAATTAATATTAGTCAATATTGTATAAACCTTTCCCATACTATCTTTAAAAGATTTCATCTTATGTTTGGCAAACGTACACATCCCACAGTGACCACATTTAAAAAAACCTTTGGAAAACTCAGTTAACCAGGGTTCCAACTCAAATTTAACAGGATAACTGGGACTCAATAAAGTACCCAAAGTCTTACCCCTTCTAAATGTAATCTGGGGTTTATCTGTTAAAAATTCCCGTAAGGTTGCATCAGCCTGCAGGATGTGCCAGTGTTTATTCAAACTCTTTCGTAGTACAGTACTAATACGATTATAGTCAGTAATCAATCTAATCTGCACAGTGGACTGATTATCAATTGATCTAGGCTTCAAGGTAGTAGTCCTTTTAACCTTCATAACCCTTTCCTTAGCTGTTTTAATATCATGATTAGGATAACCTCTCTGAAAAAACCTCCTCTCCATATCTTTAATACAAGTAAGAAAATGTACATCATCGCTACAATTACGTCTGGCTCTAACCATCTCCCCATAGGGGATGGCCTTAATCTGATGACGGGGTGTGCACTTTTCGCATGTAATAATGCATTACACGCAGTAGGTTTTCGATAAATATTACTCTGAATTAATCCATTATTAATATACAGTTCCACATCAAGAAATACCACACTAGTGGTGCTCCAATTGGTGGTGAATCTAATATTCAAATCATTCATATTTATATATTCAATGAAATCTTTTAGTAGTCGTTCTGTGCCAGTCCAAATCATTAAGCAGTCATCAACGAATCGCCCCCAATAGAGGATATATTCATTCCAACGACTGCCTGATGTGCCCCATATCATTGTCTCTTCCAGCCAGCCCATAAAAATATTCGCATAGGCAGGTGAAAATTTCGAACCCATAGCGACACCTTGAGTTTGTCTAAACCATTGGTCTTTGAACAGAAAAAAATTATTCGTAAGTATGAGTTCTGTCATGGCCAGTATCATTTGTGAGTGTTCCCAATGACATGCCGGTCTTTTAGACAAGAAGTGATACAGTGCCTTAAGTCCCAATTCATTCAATATACTGGTATACAAGGACACAACATCGAGAGTTACCAAGAACATACCAGGGTCCCATGTAATGTCGCCCAGTAAATTCAGAATATGTGTGGTGTCCTTTATATACGAAGGTAGATTAACTACTATTGGTTGCAAAAATATATCTACGAATTGTGATATTCGTTCAGTCGGTCCCCCAATTCCTGAAACTATAGGCCTCCCTGGTGGAAATGGGAGGCCTTTATGTATTTTCGGCAAAGTGTATAAACACGGAAATCTTGGCCGAGTCACTTTTAAATACAAAAATTCATCATCATCTAGCAGACAACTATCATGCCATTTATTAAGATATCCATTTATAGTAGTCATTAAGGAGAGCATAGGGTTGTGAGCAACCTTCTCATAACACTGAGTATTGCTCAATTGTGAATAAATTTCATTGTCATAATCAATACTATTCATTACCACTATGTTCCCCCTTTATCCGCTTTTCTAATTGTCAAGCCTGAATTATCCATTAATAGCTTAAGAGCTTGTCTCTCCTGTAAAGTAAGATTATCTCTAAAGGGACTCATTAATAGTCCCCTTTTCCCTTTATTACTATCCAAATCATTCATAACCAGTCCATGAAAGATCTCCAAATTGTTACCACTAGTAAAGTTAGGAGACCAGCGAGATTTAGTCTTCAGCCCACTAGATATTGATAGGTCTGGTCTAATATCCAAGTCCTCCAGTACCTTCCCAATTGTCACAGGATCTTCTTCCAACTCAGTAATAGAAAGTAAATTAACAGTATCTTGTATATCTTCAATGGTTAAAACACTAGACACCGTATCAAATAATGCTGGATTTGTGTCTTTAATAGGAATGGGATTCATTAAAAAATACTTTTTTAATTTCAGGCGTCTAATAAACTTAAACAAATCAATCTTGGTAGTACATAAATCTCCAATAGACTCTGGACAAAATCCAAGTCCTTTCTTAAGTAATGATATCATTGCTTCAGTGAGTGTACACTCTGACAAATTCACCACCTCAACCTCTTTATTTGTATCAAAAATTATTGTTTCTTGTCCCAAGAACGAGTTTTCATCCCCAATCTGTCTCCTTCTAATCCCGCCCCTCTTCCCACGCCTGGTTTTCTTGTGTTTACCAATGTTTTGGTCTGATTTCGATTCCCTCGTTTTATGCGATTCACCTCTTGCATGAAGGAAGAGTTGCCCAAAGGGTGTAATTGTCTCACTAGTGTACCGGAACCCCCTCAGTTTCACTTTCACTAGTTGGAGTTGTATTCAAAGAGGTACTACTAGAACTAGTAGATAATTGTTCAGACGGTGTTTTATTTTTATCTGTCTGAATTAAATAGTCATATTTACTGGAGAAGGTATAGACCCTCCCACTATTGTAATCGACTTCATCACGTTTTATTTTACGAGCTTTTCTCTGTTTAATGTCATTCTGATGGCTTAATAGTACTGTCTTCAAAATATCATAATTTTTGGCTGTAGGCTCTGGCATGTTAAGTGCCTCAATCTCAGATTCAAGTTGTGTTATTTCAGTTTGAAGTTTCATTACTTTCCTCTCCGCATTCTCTATCAGAATGTCCATTAACTTCATAGAGCTACATGCACCGCAGGATATGTGTCATTGTTTCTATTTGATTTTTTGTTGTAAATTTGTATGAGCGCCAGAGGACCCTCTTCACCCACTTTATGAGGGGGGGTGGATGAGTTGGTGGTCTGGGAGTGCTTGATGTTCCTCCCCGCACGCTGAAGGTGGTTCCCTGGGTCCCCTCACACTGGGCAAGGTCAGTGGGTGGTGGGCGTACCTCAGCTATCTTACTACAGCAGGGCCTCAGACCTGTCAGCAGCAGTAGTGTAGGTCTCCCCCCTAGGCCCTAAAGCCTGTACTCCGGCGGAGGTTCTCCCAGGATCAGTGGTGCCTCATCAACTGACTAGAAAGTTTTCCCTCCAAGCCTTTTATACCCCTAGGTCAGGTGACTCTCCCAAAGGCGGCAAAACATAACTCCTCCCACAGCCCGGAAGGTTCTGGAACCTTCTACATGCCTGGCTATGTGGCCCAGAGGCGGGGACGGAATGGATACTGTATCCCTATGTCCCAGCCTGACCCTGGCTACTAGTGTGTATGCGTGTAAGGCCCCTCTGCAGTAGCAGGGGCCTGTGGCAGCCATCTTGAGTGAGAGAGAGCACCTGCACCTCAGCACTGGCTAGCAGTGGCAAGGCGCCCGGAGACCTAGGTCCAGTAAAAATATGGTGGCAAAAATGAGGCGCAAAAGGGAAAAAAAACAGGGAAAGACCACCCTAGGGCTGACAGGTCTAACAGTGCCCACAAAGGGAGAGCTGGTGAGTATGGTGCATGATCATGCTTAGGTTGGATGTATGTCCGCCAGCAGTACTTGGCCGTCGTGGCCATGTGGCCGATGAAGGTGGGGGTCTAGCCGGGGTCTAGGAGCCGATCCACTATTTGACAGCCCCTTAAATTCTGAAGAACTGACCATTCTGTGTCGGGGTCTGGCTAGCCACCAGGTCAGCCACATCAATTGGGCCACCGTGTAATGGAGCTTGAAGTTGGGTGCTCCCAGTCTCCCTCGTTCAAGCGGAGCATACAGTTTGTGCAGCACTGGTCTCCTCCGGCCTGATTTTCCTTATCAGGTTGGTGAGGGTAGAATTCAGGTCTTGAAAGAAGAATTTTGATAACTGTCCGTGGCAGCGCTGAAAACGGTACAATAGCCTCTGCAATACTAGCATTTAACTAGCATTTTGGCTATCGCCACTCTGCCCATGGGAGAGAGGGTCAGTGATCGCTAGAATGTCAAGGAGTTGCGCGTGCTGATTAGCACCTTCTCCACGTTCCCTTGTTCCAACTCTTCCTCAGACTGGTATATATTTATCCCCAAATATCTGTCGCACTGCCATCCCAGAGACAAGAGAAGCAGTGCCTCGGGTTCTGGTCATCTAAGACTACTCAAGGGGAACCAGCAAGCCAAAAGGTGCTGGACTCGTGGATTGTGGCAAGCTGGACTCCCCGAGGTCCGCAGTGGCTACGGGTTCCTCCTCTGGTAGTGTGAAGTTTACAGGATGTTGTTGGCCAGGTTGCAGGCATGGAGCTCCTTCACTCCACGTCCATTCCATTCGCCACCTTGACTCTACTCCTCCAAGTCCATTTTGTTGACAAAAAGAAAGCATGTATGTTGACATCTGCATATGTACAGAAATCTGCTACAGTTCTATCCACCACCCCGGTTACGCATAGTGCTTAAATTGTACTAGTGGTTGCAGGTGGTGAGCACCTGAACTCCTGTTTAGGGACTGAGCCCTTTTTTCATCAAGAGACCTTGACCTACAGCAAGAGAGAAAAAGGCAGAAAAGGGAGCAATTTGGAGGAAGCTAAATATAGGAAAACAGTATCGGAGAGAGAAGGCAGGAATGGTAAAGGGGCATGAAGTAGAGGGTGGTGGAAGAAAGAGTCAAGAAACGGGATCGAGAATAGCCTTGATACTCAACAGCACCATGCTCCTAAGAAATACACTGGGGCCCTGCACTCATATATATTGTTTATTTAACAAATTAGTCACTGGGTACCTAGATATACCCCATGGCACTGCCTCACTAAAGAGAGGGTGAAATCATTTAAACCAACTACTTTTAGCCATGTAAGTATTGGTGCTCCAGGCAACACCTTTACTGCTCTTCAGGAGAACAATTCTCAAACTATATTTAAAAAGCTAGAAATCTATTTTTAAGTAGATTTTTGACTTTTGTGGTATTCTTAAAAATTCTGTGGAGTTGTATTTGAAACCTAATAAAGTAGATTTTCAGATGTCCTCTGCCACTTCTAGGCTCCTACGGAAGGTTTGGTAGCTCTCTTTTCCTTTATTCCCCCTCCAATTGGCACACGTCTGCCAGCCTTTATTGGCACCAAGTGTAGGTGTAGAAATTCATTGCTTACAGACTTCACTGGGGCCTCCCTCTGCCTCTCTATGGAAGCACAACTTTTTCCATGAGTGCTTCTGATCCACCGCAGCTAATATAAATTTCTCCTTAGGACACGAGTCCAGGTAAAACCTTTCTTCAACCTATTGTCTATTAAACCTTATGTCGGTGGGGCCCATGACACCGCATATCATACATTCATTCATTCACTGGATTTCACACCAAGGAGAAATGTGCTGCTGGACGAACGGGATACCTTATTAAATTTGACAGAATAATACCTCAAACATTATATACATTAACCTTTTGATCCTGTCAGTTCTAAACATCAAGGTACTCCGCTCTTTGGTCGATGGACCAACTAGTAGAATAAGTTGATGGTGATTAAGACCAGCTCAATCACAATTAAATCCTTTTAACATTTATAACTCATAACTGTACTAAAGAACCACAGACTTATTTGAAGTTAGAATATAATTTTATCTAAATTCTCAATTGCATGGATACATTTCTTTGTTTATTAATCACATTTGATATATCAATCACATTTAAGTAAGGTTTTAATGAAGGAAAGAAATTATGCATTACCCATAGTTGAAGATGCGGACAGGAATGGTTCACCCAAAAGAAGATAAATTGCAGATCACAGAATAGAACTCCCAAAGCTGACTGATTATCCCGCTAACCTCCTCGAACGTACCTCCCAAGCAGAATTCCCGCAACGATCTCGTTCCTTCCCCAGTCAAGTTGAGTCCAAAAATGACAGTCTTTTCGTAGTATTGAGGTGGAAAAGTGGAAAATAAAAAGACGGTATGGCAGGAAAACACCCACAGCAGCAGTAGCATCAGCAGCAGCAGCAGCCATAGCAACAGCCCACATAAGAGTAGACCCTCTTATACCCTATTTTCTAGCTTACTACACAAAAAGTTGCAATCCTTAGGGGCAAGAATCACGCTAATTGGTCCATTTGAGGGGTGGTGATGGTCACCTCATCGCCCTCCTTGTTCAAACTGGTTTGGGGACAGTAAAACATACAATGAGTCTCATGACTTCGGGTTTAAAAGTAGTCCAACTTGTCCATTCATTTTGTTGCGATCTTGATGGTCACAATTTTGTTAGTCCATTGTTGCTCAGTACTTTCTCATACATTCCCACGAATACATGCTGAATCTTTCTTGGCACCCTCTTTATTGTAGGTCGGTTCGACCTTGACATCTCTCACTCCATGCACAGGCCGCGTCCACGTGACCTGATCCCTCTATTTCTTCTGGGCAGAGGCCATCTTTGGCTTTTTACGTGACCTGATCCGTTTCAGCAGCCATTTTCGCAGCATGGCCTAACAGGCCCGAACGAACTATCATAAGAACAAACACAACCATAATTAAAACAAAGAAAATAAGCCTTTCTGTTTACCACCCGCCATTCTAAAGACCCGTGTTAGGTGTTACCCAGCAGAAGCGACATTTAAAGCCATTTTACTTCCCATCTGCATTCTTTGCCACAATACAAATCTACGTAGCATAAATCATGCAATTTCACTCTAATTAGTACGCAAATCACAATACTAAGATTATTTAACTTCACAATTATAAATAAATTAGATTTTTGCACAAATTTGCCTTTATGTATAGTGTTTACTAACAAGGTACATTTGTTGGTTAATACATGCTTCTTCAAACAGTTAGTATTATTAATTAATTATGAATTCATTAGTTTCCAAGGGGGTACAAAATTATTTTATTTACCCTGCTCCATCAATTCCCCCCTTTGGTGATTTTTAACATCACCACAAAACTTATCCTTCAACTTATCCGATAAATGTTTCTTGTCCACTTGCTTTTTGTTAGTTCATACAACTGTGTTTTTCTCATCTTGTCTTTTAGACCGTTTGTACATGTTCTCTTTTAACTCTTCTAATTCTATCTCTCCCATCTCCCATTCTTTCTTTATTTTTCTCATTTTCTCTTTTTACTTTTTTGTCTTTTTCTTCTTTTAATACACACATATGCTAATTTCACTACTAACATTACCATTATTATCACTGTGACTGGTATTAGTATTTTCCCAATAGGAGAACTACCTATTTCTGTGAACCATTTTTTCATTGAGGAAAAACTCTTACCAAGTCTCTCCCAAACACCTTCAACCTTCAGTGGGGCAATTTCTTTGTGCAAATCAGTAATATTCTTTATATACTTTCTGCATATTCTCACTTTTGTCTGGAATGTAAGTGCAACAATGTTGGACTTTCAGCATTCCACAGACTCCACCCTCTTTTGCCAAAAGAATGTCAAGGGCAAGTCGATTTTTGCATTACCATAGCTCTCATGGCAGCCATTTCGGTATTTACCATCAAGAACCCTCCAGCAGTATTCGTTGATAAACGATCTACTACTGTAGACAATTTCCGAATCTTGTATGCATTCAAAGATATACCCACTGCTGGTATCAATGCTCCAAAAATATCACCTACTATTTCTGAGAAGCTTTCCCTTCTCCTACGTGTTAATGTTTTACCTATCTCGTGTATTCCTTTCGTTCCTCTCTCTACATGAAAAATCTTTGGAAAGACCAGGCCTAGATAACAAGTTCCATACTAATGGTCCGGCAACCTATAATAAGCTCTATTTCCGCAAATATAATAGATCCCTGGAAATACTGGATCTTTTCCTCCTTTAAATCCCCATCCCCCTAGAATTTTATATGTATCTCGGCACTCACTAGAACCCACGAAATAGTTATCATACATAGTGTTACTTCTACTAATACACAATTTTCCCTGTTGGGGCCAATCCAGAACCATAGCTGCATTTGTTTCTCCTTTGTCGTAATTTCTCTCTTCAAACGCCCAAGGTGGTGTTTTTATCTTTTCTTCTGCTACCTTTCTTTGAAACTTAACTCTTCTGTCCTCTACCATGTCCAAGAAAATCTTTTCTTCTTTCTTTAATTCACAAGTAAGATTCTGTCTAAATATATACTCTAACGTTAAATCTTTATTTTCTAAGAAAAATTCTCCAAATTTTTTTGCGACTTTTACCTTATTTAATTCAGGGATTACGGGAACTTTAGCAAAAACAGTGTCTATATCAGTGTAATAATATTCTAATCTACCTGTTTTGTAAAATAAACTAGCTAGGACGCTACAAGTTATCCCATATGTCAAAGGAAGGTGATGATAGGTCACACCTTCTGTGACAGACGCAGGTAACTGCATACAGACATAGCATTTTCTCACATCCATTGTCTCCACATATTCATATAATAGTTTCGTGAAGACATTCTTGGAGAAATCAGTTATGGACTTATCCCTATCAGTACTATCTACTAATGCTGCAGTGTTCTTTATGATCGCTTCCTTGTCATTATTTGTGTCATTCACTATTACAGATGTATTTTCTACAGCTAATCTAAGTGGAATTATTATTGCTAAAATAAACCAGATAAGCATTAGCAATCCTGTACAATAAAAACACATTCTACACCATCTACGTAAAAACTCACATCTAGATCTTCTATTCTCAGTGTCTACCATGTTGTATTACTATTTAGCTATATAAATGTGTGTAGAGAAAATGTGTCTCCACACCTCAAAATGACTTTCCAGCCACTCTACCCTTTAATTAGTCTCTTTTGGTGCTTTCTTCAGCTCTTTTCAGAACTTTTTCTCGTCTTATTCAGTTTTGGTGTCGAGTCCGGTTTTCTTTCTTTGTCTTTCAGGTTTGGTGCAATTCACTCTCACCCATTTGTTCACAGCCTTCGTCTGGGCTTTCTTGACTGCTATCCACTTCTTTAATGTCGGTCAATGCTATGTATAGCCATTCAGGTGACTTATATTTCAAGTTAGGTCTCTTCACTCTTTTTGGTCTCTGTAATTGTCTTTCACTTTGTTTTCCTTGTCCTTTCTGACTTGTTATTTCATTTACTTGTTCCGCATTATCTTTGTTCAAATTTATTATCTTATATCTCAGTCTTTTAATTTCGTTGGGCCAATTGTCTCCTTTTCTTGGCCTTTTCAGTTCGTTTTCCTTTTCTTCTCGTTCTGTTCTCCAAGTTCTCTTTCTTGGTCCTATTCTTTGCTTTCTTTCTTCCTCACTTTCTTCTGATTCTGTCTCAGACCTCACTTCACTTCCTCTAACTTTGAACCTTATGATCTCAGTTTCTTTGTCTGAATCCGAACCTTCTTGTGACTCTTCTGTTTGGACATTTGATTCTAACCCTCCTCGTTTGTCTTCCGCATTTTTCTCAATCTTTCTGTCTGAATCTAAATTTCCCTGTGTTTCTTCTGTTTGTAGTTCTGACCCTACTGCTCCTCAGGTTTCTTCCGCACTTTCCTCTATCTCTCTATCTGAATCTAAGTTTTCTTCAGTTACCTCAACTATCTCTGGAGGAATTTTTCCATAACTTGTACTTGGCTGTTCACTGTCACTGTCCCTTGGTTCGGTTTCTTTGTTTATAATATCAGTTCTTTTGTTTCCTGTTTTCTCTTTTGTCTTTCACCAGATTCAGGTTGGTCTGTTTCAGATGCCGAACTGGTATCCGATATTTCCAGATGTCGACTTACAGGTCGAGCTTCAAGATCTGGAACTCTGATCGTTTCAGTTTCTTCTTCAGTTGTCAAACTGGTACCTGATTCTTCCAGATGTCGACTTACAGGTCGAGCTTCAAGATCTGGAACTCTGTTTGTTTCAGCTTCTGCTTCGGATGCTGAGCTGGTATCCGATATCTCCAGATGTCGACTTACAGGTCGAGCTTCAGGATCTGGAACTCTGATGGTATGACTGACATGAACCCAATTTTTCAGACCTGCACACTTTACAGCAGTTGTTGTCACCAGGATCACTTGACGTGGCTTATCCCAGCGAGGAACCAAGCAGTTTCTTCTTCTGTGGACTTTGATGCGACCCAGTCTCCTGGACTCGAATCATGAGCTGGTTTTCTTTCAAGAGTGGTCGCATCCGGTCCAACCTGATGAAGCACAGAATGCACCACATCAGCCAATCCTTTGCAATAGTCCAATACGAGATCATCAGTTATAGTCAGCAGTTTGTTGACAGGTACATGTGCTTGTCTCATTGCTCGTCCCATGATTATTTCATGAGGACTCAGACCTGTTTTTCTGTCAGGTATGCTTCTGATGCTCATCAGCACCAATGGCAGGGCATCAGGCCATTTGAGTCCTGTGGCTTGACACATTTTCCCTAACTTATTCTTCCATTTACTTGCTCTACCACTCCAGAAGCCTCTGGTCTGTAGGCACAGTGCAATTTTTGTTGAATGTCAAGTGCTTCATAACATAACGTGTATTTGTAAAGCGCACGTTCACCCCAGCAACGGGGCATCTTGGCGCTGAATGACAGATGTTTATTGTTACCCAACTCAATGGTACTCATTTTATCGACCTCAAATGGATGAAAGGCTGAGTGGACCCGCCGGGATTTGAACCTGTGACCATGAGGTCGAACACAGGCACCTGCAGTGGATACATTAGTCCACTGAGCCACATATCAATTGGATTATTTCATTCTGAAAATGTGTTCCTCTATCTGTTTCGATCGTTACTGGAAAGCCATATCTAGGAATGAATTCTCTCAGTAGGAGCTTAGCCACAGTAACTCCATCATTCCTTCTTGTCGGATAGGCTTCCACCCAACGAGAAAACAAACAAACGACCACAAGGACATAGCTCAATCTATTGCTTGGGGGCATTTCAATAAAATCTAGTTGCATTCTGGTAAAAGGACCTCTTTCACGTCCTATTGTTCCCAAACTCACTACCGTTTTCCTTCCAGGATTTATCTGTTGGCATGTAATACATCTTTGACAAAGGCTTTCAGCTATAACCCTAAATTTCGGGTTGTACCAGGTCTGTCTGAAAAGTCTAATCATGGCATCCCTACCGATGTGTGCTTGTCCATGGTACATCCGTGCCATATTGGAGATCATGCTATTGGGCATAACTGGTCTTTCGTCTCTATAAACCCAAACTTCATCTTCCTCTCTTTGTCTGCAGCCTGCTTTTATCCAACCATCTTTCTCCTCTTCATCTGCTTCTTCCTGCAATTGTCTTACCTCATCCCAGGTTTCAACTGTGTTAGTAAACAGCAAGGGACATGAAACATTCTCTTTTTCTCTTCTCCTAGTCAGTGAGACAACATTTCGGGCACAATATTGAGCTATTTCATCTGCGAATTGATTTCCCACTGTAATATAATCAGTTCCATTTTTGTGTGCAGCGCATTTTACCACTGCAATCTGTTTAGGTAGCTGTATCGCCTCAAGCAATTTCTTCACAAACTCACCATTCCTAATAGGAGTTCCTGCAGAAGTCCGGAAACCCCTCTGGGACCAGATCTGTCCAAAGTCGTGGACCACTCCGAAGCCATACTGGCTATCCGTGATCATCGTAATTTGGAAATTCTTTCCCAGTTTGCATGCTCGAATCAAAGCAATCAGCTCAGCCACTTGGGCTGAACGTATTCCTCTCAAACAGGATGCTTCCATTATGGTTGCCACCGTACACACAGCATACGCAGCACTTAAAACTCCTTCACTTGTTCTCCGGCATGACCCGTCCACAAACATCACATAATCTGATTCTTTTAAGGGCTCATCTTTAATATCTGAGCGAGGCTTTGTGCAAAATTCAAGCACATCCAAACACTTATGGTCAACATCATCTTTGACTTCTACGTTTACTTCATCTGGCAATGAAGTTGAGGGATTCACGCTCCTGCATCTTTCAATGGTTACATTGTGTGCACCCAAAATCACTTTTTCATACCTAGTCAGCCGACTATGTGTCATGAATTGGGTCTTGGTTCGGGTCAGAAGGATTTCAACAGAGTGTGGGACATATACTCTCAGAGAATACCCCATCACAATGCCTTCGCTCTGTTCCAGACTCACACAAGTAGCAGCTACTGCTTTCAGACATCCAGGAAACGCTTTTGCTACCGGGTCTAAGACAGCTGAAAAATAAGCGATTGGTCTTTTCATTTTTCCATGCCTTTGTACTAACACTGAACTTGTTTTCAGTTCCTTGAAAGCCTTCATTTCCTCCTCATCCAATTCAATCGGATCTTTGACATCCCTCTTTGTCAATCGCTGTAAAGGTTTTGCAATTAATGAAAATCCACTTATCCACTATCGACAATAACCAACCATCCCAAGAAACATTCTCACCTCTCTGTGTCATCGGTCATCGGGGCTCTCATTCCTTGGATAATCCTTATTCTTTCTGTTGTCACCTTTCACATCCCTTTCTCAATCTTATGACCTAGATACTGTACCTCCTGTTGACAAAATTGCAGTTTTGACGTAGACACCTTGTGTTCTCCTTCTGCCAAATGATTTAATAAAGCAATGGTATCCGTAACACATGCTTCTTTGGTCCTTGATGCCACCAATAGGTCATCGATATACTGGACCATCACAGATTTTTCAGGCATTTTTAAATCTTCCAATGATTTCTTTAGGATCTGATTAAAGATTGAGGGGCTTTCAGTATACCCTTGAGGAATTCGGCACCATGCCAAAATACGCTCTCCGAACCGGAACGCAAATAATGGCTGGCTGTCAGGGTGCAATGGAATGGAAAAGAATGCATGGCATAAATCAATGACCGTGTACCATTCTGCATCATGTGGAATCTGATACAGTATTACAGCGGGGTTTGGCACAATTGGGCAACAAGGAATAACGATCTTATTTACCTTTCTCAAGTCCTGTACTATCCTATATGTTCCATTCGGCTTTTTCAATCCCATTATAGGAGAATTACATGGGCTACTCATTATTTCTCTCAAAATTCCTTGTTCAATCATCTTATTTAACTACAAGTGTTATTCCTTCAATAATTTCTGGCATTAATTTGTACTGTGGAGTATTTGGGTAATTTGTTCCTTCCCTTACAGTAATTTTTACAGGGTCAACTCCTCTCATTAGTCCAATGTCTTCGCCTGTGAAATCCCATACATCGGATCTGACTATTCCTTTCAATTCAATCGGGATTTTCTCTGCATCAAACACAGGAAACATGTCATTCACTCCTGGTTCTAGTTCTGCCATTGTCATTTTATACAGGATATCCTCATCTGGTGTCTGGAAAGCAATACCATCTGGGGTACAATAGATTGTGCAATTCATTTTACAAAGTAGATCGCATCCTAACAAATTTACAGGACTGCAATCACATACCACAAAACGATGCATCTCTTTGAATGGTCCAACTTTCACCTCTACTGGTTTGGTAAGAGGCGTTTTAATCTGCCTGTTTGAAACACCTACAACTTGGATATATTCTCCTGAGAAAAGAAGGTTTGGAATTTCCACTGATCTAACAGTAGAACGGGTAGCTCCAGTGTCCACAAGAAATGTAACATTTACACCATTCACTTTTCCATCCACAAATGGACCTGACTGATCTACCTCTAGAGTTGCGCCAAGCACGCACTCTTCTTCCTCTCCTAGGCACCGTCATAAACTTTCATCCAATTCATTTCCATCCTGCCGTAACCAATACTGCGACACAGCAGCTGCGCGCGGCAATTTTGTTACCTGCTCTTCTCCGTAGAATCCTGCCTCTGTACTGTATCTCTTGGGGTTTACACTCTTTGGAAGAGGTGGTTGCGGCACCTGACACTGTTGAGTAACTACCTGCGGCTGTTGCAGCTGTTGGTAACTCACCTCACCTGTGGATTTAATGGTTGATTTTCTGTATTAGCTTTTGGAGGAAATTTACACTCGTTTCTCCAATGTCCTAATTTTCCGCAATTGTGACAGGGCCATTTCTTTTTGGCCTCTTCTATACTCATTTGACCTTTTCATTTACCTATATTCGGTTTGAATTAAGTTTGTCCTTCATCACTAGACTGATTATTCATCTGAGCTTCTTGTTTTTCTGCAACTTTTACTTGTGCCCACATCGCCTTTTCTTTTAGTTTGCGCTGTCTGTACTCAATATCGTCACTACAATATTTTGCATACCTTAATACTTCATCTACAGTGCTATTCTGCCAACACAACATATGTTGCTTAATCATTTCACTTATTTCAGGTTTTAAGCCATATACAAATCTATACACAAAATGACTTGTCCTTTTCACTCAAATTCTCATAACCACTGTACTGTTTAAAGACCAAAAGCAGTCTCTCATAGTAGGCATGTACAGATTCCTTACTCTCCTGAGTTGTTCTATCAATCTTTACCCAATCTGTCTCTTTTGGTGGGATTTTATTTTTCAAAAACGTGATGGCTTGTTCATACTTTCTCATTACTTCTGGATCTGGGGCTCCAGTTTTTACATCTCTAGGATATTCTTCCTTCGGCCAGTCAATTGTAATCTTACATTCTGTCCATAAATCTGCTGGTACTACAATTTCAAACAATCCATCCAAATCTTCCCACAACACCTTTGATACCTTTACAAATCTTTCTACCTGTCTATACCATTCTACGGGTTTCTCTCTCAATCTTGGAAAGTCATTTGTAAATGACAATATATCTTGTCTGGACCAGGGGACATGTACATAGCTTCCTCCTGGAGTTTCCCTCATTGGATATTCCATTACTATTGGTTCTTTCTCTTTTACCGGAAAAGCCAATGAAGCTTTATCGGTCGTTCCCTCCTTTCTTCTTATCCACCTGCTTCTCCATCTGTCCACGTCTCCCCATTTTCTCAATAACACAATCAGTTCCTTTATCTGTGTTAATCGTCCTGAAGTGTTCAGATTTTCTATATCCTTTTCACTAAAGTCTACCCTGTGCGGTTTCTGCAATCCTCTGATTTTTCCAAACTCTCCTACTAGTTCATTCGCTGTCTCTTCCAATTTCTCATGCAAATTCCTAGCTCTCCAAGTAACACTTTTACACATGAACATGAGCTCGTCATCTTGGTAGGACTTTAATCGATCTGTACCAATGGTCCCTAAAATCAACTCTTCCATATCTATTTTTAATCTGATTACATCCAAAGGTTGTGGTTCAGCATCTTTCTTCTGTAAATTCCTCATCCACTCATTTAATTCTTCTGGAGTCGGACCCACAGGGGCATTATTTATCTCTGCCCAATTTGCACTTCTCTCTGGGGTCTCAGTTGCTGACTCGGTTCCCATAGGAATCCTATTTATCTGACTCTCATTAATCGGCAAATTTGTAGGTGGACTCTACCTACATGAGCAGACTGAATCTCTTGTCTCTCTAGTTTCGGGAATTATCCCTTCTCTCACTCTTTGCATACTCTAGTTCAATGGAATTGTCAAGGAATGCTCATCTATTCTTTGATTTTCAAATACCGGAATTACTGGCCCTATCGTCACTGGCACAGTCACAGCTTCCATGTTCTTGGTTAGTTCTCTTATCTTCTCAGTCAATTCTCTTGTGGTTCTGGCTAACTCAGCTGTATTACCATTATCAGGCTTCGCATTCTGTGGAGTTTCTAATTTTTCATAAGACCTATTTATTTCATAATTTCGTTCAGGGCTTTGATTTCTTACAGTTTCCATTGGTGGTGCATTTGGAGTCCCCACCGCAGAATTCTGTTGATATGGAGGGGGTTTTCTATTTAAAATATCTTCCAGCAACTCATCCTCTGTGTCGCTAGCTCCATACCCATATCTCTCTGTTACTGCATGCTTCTTTTTCTCCGTACACTTTTTCCCTGTAACTTCTTCAACTGTTCTGACAGGAAACAAACCATCCGTCATATTAGCATACCTCCATCGTCTCATCCTGTCTTCATGATTCACTCCCCATACTCTTCCATGGACTAACCTATAATTCTTTGCACCTCTGTGTCTTTCTCTTTCATACATCTCATCTTCCCACTCACCTAACGCTTCGAACTGTGTTGGTCTAGGTCTCGGTTCAAGTTTCATCATCTTTTCTCTCAAATTTCGAAGTACAGCTGTGCTAAACGAACCATTTTCTGGAAATGCCAATACTCCATCGCTTTGGGTATATTTTGCCCAATTTTCCAACCAAATGCAAGTATGATAGCCATACTTCAACATCATATGAGAAGCTGGCGTTTTCGGCGGAGGAAGTACTTCTCCTTCCCTAGTCACAACCTTCTTGTCTTTCTTGAAAAGGTTTTTAATCTTCGCAAACCATGACGGTTTCTCTCTATCATACTCATAATAAGCCATGTTGCTCTGTTCTTTTTCTCAAAACAAACACACGAAAACATTTTCACCACTCTGCCCTTTCTACTGCTCAGCTATTCGGACCTATCCCAGCGCGTCTCACACCAACGCACCAATACGACAGCTTTACGTCACTTTCGCACTAACCAATCCCAGCGCGTCTTTACACTAATGCACCAATCAAGAAACTTTTCACTCCCCCACAACTGGCCAATATCAGCGCGGTCTTTGTTGACGTCAGTTCTACTCCTGTCTTTACTGACCCCTCCTTTACAAAAACTATCAGCAATTTTTCTTACCTTCTATTTCCAACTAAATTCGTTAGTTACGACGTAAAACACATTACCATTGTCTGTTTCACTAAACAAAAGAAATAGTTTGCTCTATCTTGCAAGAATACTGTTTCGCTCGATAAGTGTAGCACTTCTCTCTACCTTACCCTTCTCTCAAGCAAGGGGTAAACCTGTTTCTCTGGGGATAGAACACATGTGGAGACTACACTGCTCCTGAGAATTAAGGCCAGAGTTTCACAAGAAAAACTGTTGCTATTTCACTCATGCATTTTTTTTCATACAAGAAATGTCCCTAACATAACACAATCCTGTGTTATCACCAATTTGAAAATCAGACAATGCACAATTCCGTGTGACTTCTCTTTGCCACACGTGTCCACTTCCTACTTCCCGGAAGCTTCAAAGTTTCGACTTACACATAACATAATACAATTCAACACAAAGTATTAGACATGAAAAATCAATAAATCAATAATCACCAAACTAATCTATCGAAACCATAACTCTGCTACCAAGAAATCTGATCCAGCGCGGCTAATATAAATTTCTCCTTCGGACACGAATCCAGGTAAAACCTTTCTTCAACCTATTGTCTATTAAACCTTATGTCGGTGGGGCCCATGACACCGCATATCATACATTCATTCATTCATTGGATTTCACACCAAGGAGAAATGTGCTGCTGGACGAACGGGATACCTTATTAAATTTGACAGAATAATACCTCAAACATTATATACATTAACCTTTTGATCCTGTCAGTTCTAAACATCAAGGAACTCCGCTCTTTGGTCGATGGTCCAACTAGTAGGATAAGTTGATGGTGATTAAGACCAACTCAATCACAATTAAAACCTTTTAACATTTATAACTCATAACTGTACTAAAGAACCACAGACTCATTTTAAGTTAGAATATAATTTTATCTAAATTCTCAATTCCATGGATAAATTTCTTTGTTGATTAATCACATTTAATATATCAATCACATTTAAGTAAGGTCTTAATGAAGGAAAGAAATTATGCATTACCCATAGCTGAAGATGCGGACAGGAATGGTTCACCCAAAAGAAGATAAATTGCAGATCACAGAATAGAACTCCCAAAGCTGACTGACTATCCCGCTAACCTCCTCGAACGTACCTCCCAAGCAGAATTCCCGCAACGATCTCGTTCCTTCCCCAGTCAAGTTCAGAGTCCAAAAATGACAGTCTTTTCGTAGTATTGAGGTGGAAAAGTGGAAAATAAAAAGACGGTATGACAGGAAAACACCCACAGCAGCAGTAGCATCAGCAGCAGCAGCAGCAGCCATAGCAACGGCCTACATAAGAGTAGACCCTCTTATACCCTATTTTCTAGCTTACTACACAAAAAGTTGCAATCCTTAGGGGCAAGAATCACGCTAATTGGTCCATTTGAGGGGTGGTGATGGTCACCTCATCGCCCTCCTTGTTGAAACTGGTTTGGGGACAGTAAAACATACAATGAGTCTCATCACTTCGGGTTTAAAAGCAATCCAACTTGTCCATTCATTTTGTTGCGATCTTGATGGTCACAATTTTGTTAGTCCGTTGTTGCTCAGTACTTTCTCATCCATTCCCACGAATACATGCTGAATCTTTCTTGGCACCCTCTTTATTGTAGGTCGGTTCGACCTTGACATCTCTCACTCCATGCACAGGCCGCGTCCACGTGACCTGATCCCTCTATTTCTTCTGGGCAGAGGCCATCTTTGGCTTTTCACGTGACCTCATCCGTTTCAGCAGCCATTTTCGCAGCATGGCCTAACAGGCCCGAACGAACTATCATAAGAACAAACACAACCATAATTAAAACAAAGAAAATAAGCCTTTCTGTTTACCACCCGCCATTCTAAAGACCCGTGTTAGGTGTTACCTAGCAGAAGCGACATTTAAAGCCATTTTACTTACCATCTGCATTCTTTGCCACAATACAAATCTACTACGTAGCATAAATCATGCAATTTCACTCTAATTAGTACGCAAATCACAATACTAAGATTATTTAACTTCACAATTATAAATAAATTAGATTTTTGCACAAATTTGCATGTTACCATTATGTATAGTGTTTACTAACAAGGCGCATTTGTTGGTTAATACATGCTTCTTCAAACAGTTAGTATTATTAATTAATTATGAATTCATTAGTTTCCAAGGGGGTACAAAATTATTTTATTTACCCTGCTCCATCACTTCTTAAAGTAATGACCTGAGAATGACAGGTGTTTATTGGCATTGTTTTATTTGCTAATGTCCACACATCCTCATTCTGTGAACCAAATCTCGAATATCCAGCCACCTATTCGGTCTGTGCACCCAAATTAAGTAAAGTGCACGAACAGTTAAACATTCGGGCAATAGAGATTAATAAAGAGTTTACTTGTAAAGAGTGTTGGTAGCAAGTAAGCCTCCTGAATGTAGGTGAATATGAACACTGGCTAGGGTTACTGAATGGAGTAGGATAGATAGCTGAGTACCACCTGGGCCGCAAGGTTTACTGGTTGTTGACAGTTAGAGGTACAAGTGAAGAATTGAAGAGCAGTTTTTGGTCATTAGAAGGTAGATTAATCTGAAAACAACCTCAGTGTAATAAAATTACTTGTCAGGACAGACAGCGGGGCAGGACAATCGACACTGTAAGTTCACTTTCCCAACTGCACAGATTAAAAACGGCCTGAATTTTCAGACCTGGGGTACACTGGATCAGTAGATTTGTTTGCACAAGATCACACTTCAGACTTCATTATTTTGAAACGCAGATCAAGTAGGTGCATGGGCGAAGAGACGGGTAAATTCAAGGGAATTGACTGGTCTCACAGAATTAGAACTGGATTCAAGTGCAAAGTAGCCCAAAGTCAGCACGGAACTTGTTGGTCGTGGATCTGTAAGGGGGAATGATACCTTACAGGTTAAGCTTTTTGGAGTCCTCTTAAATACTATCCAATAAACACTTGTTTTATCGCAAAGTGATGTGTTCTTGACCAGATGGCTCAGAGCAAACCAGGTGCGTAACTGAGGCCCCTGCATCCTTGGCAGCAACCCTTCAGGGGGTCCCCATTCAGCCAACGGCCAATGAATATATGTGAGATATGGGAGACTCCTCACATTCTGCAAGGGACCCATCATTTTACATTACGCCCCTGGGGCAAACCCATGCAGTTTACACCACAGAAGTGACCACTCTCCTTCTTTGGTGGCAGCAGTGAGAAAACAAGCATTGGCATAGCCAATAGGTCTTGCCTTTGGGACCTTATAAGTGTTTAGCCAGAGATATTGACTTTGCCAATGTCTTTAAGCTATGCTGTAGAGAAGTGTGACTGCTGTGCAGCATGCTGAAAAGTTATAATAAAGTGTCAGAAGCATTTTTGTTACCTTGTATATGACCAAGAAGGCATTATGCACAACTGAATGACCATGTTAAAAAAAGTATTTACAATAAAAAATGTCTTCAGTTTTCTTTTGTCCTTGCAATGCTGGCAACTTCTTTCTGTCTGTTCTAATGGTTGTTTGTTATAGCTTGTTTTGTTGTTATGGGGTGGCATAAACAATGGGAAGGTGAAGGTTGGGAAATAGTACCTGTATTAGAACACTAGCAGCGGACGGACGCTAGGGGAGAATCAACAGATGCCAGATTCAGAGAGCAAACTGAGGTGGTGCTGAGTGATGTTGAGGTGGTGGTGGTGGTGGTGACTGGTGCTGAGGTGATGCTCTGGTGATGCTGAATGATACTCGGGTCTTGCTGAGTGATGCTGAGGTGGTGGTGTACTGGTGCAGAGGCGATACTGAAGTGGTGCTGAGTGATGCCGAGGCGGTGCTGATTGATGCTGTGGTGCTGAGTCATGCGGAGGTGGTGGTGCTGCACTGGTGCTCAGGGGGTGCAGAGCTGGTGCTCAGGTGGTACTGAGTGATGCTGAGTTGGTGCTGTGCTGAGGTGGTGCTGCACTGATGCTGAGGTGGTGCTGATGCTAAAGTGGTGCTGCGTTGGTGCTGAATAGATGTTGAGGTGGCTCTAAGTGTTGCTGAGGTGGCACTGAATGATGCTGTGATGGCGCTAAGTGATGTTGTGGTGGGGCAGAGTGATGTTGTGGTAGGGCTGAGTGATGTTGTGGTAGCGCTGAGTGATGTGGTAGTGCTGAGTGATGTTGAGGTGGCGCAGAGTGAAGCTGTGGTGGCGCAGAGTGAAGCTGTGGTGGCGCAGAGTGAAGCTGTGGTGGCGCAGAGTGAAGCTGTGGTGGCGCAGAGTGAAGCTGTGGTGGCGCAGAGTGAAGCTGTGGTGGCGCAGAGTGAAGCTGTGGTGGCGCAGAGTGAAGCTGTGGTGGCGCAGAGTGAAGCTGTGGTGGCGCAGAGAAGCTGTGGTGGCGCAGAGTGAAGCTGTGGTGGCGCAGAGTGAAGCTGTGGTGACGCAGAGTGAAGCTGTGGTGACGCAGAGTGAAGCTGTGGTGACGCAGAGTGAAGCTGTGGTGACGCAGAGTGAAGCTGTGGTGACGCAGAGTGAAGCTGTGGTGACGCAGAGTGAAGCTGTGGTGACGCAGAGTGAAGCTGTGGTGACGCAGAGTGAAGCTGTGGTGACGCAGAGTGAAGCTGTGGTGACGCAGAGTGAAGCTGTGGTGGCGCAGAGTGATGCTGTGTGTGGCGCAGAGTGATGCTGTGTGTGGCGCAGAGTGATGCTGTGTGTGGCGCAGAGTGATGCTGTGTGTGGCGCAGAGTGATGCTGTGTGTGGCGCAAAGTGATGCTGTGTGTGGCGCAGAGTGAAGCTGTGTGTGGCGCAGAGTGATGCGGTGGTGGCGCTGTGGTGACGCTGAGTGATGCTGTGGTGGCGCAGAGTGATGCTGTGGTGGCGCAGAGTGATGCTGTGTGTGGCGCAGAGTGATGCTGTGTGTGGCGCAGAGTGATGCTGTGTGTGGCGCAGAGTGATGCTGTGGTGGCGCAGAGTGATGCTGTGGTGGCGCAGAGTGATGCTGTGGTGGCGCAGAGTGATGCTGTGTGTGGCGCAGAGTGATGCTGTGTGTGGCGCAGAGTGATGCTGTGTGTGGCGCAGAGTGATGCTGTGTGTGGCGCAGAGTGATGCTGTGTGTGGCGCAGAGTGATGCTGTGTGTGGCGCAGAGTGATGCTGTGTGTGGCGCAGATTGATGCTGTGTGTGGCGCAGAGTGATGCTGTGTGTGGCGCAGAGTGATGCGGTGGTGGCGCTGTGGTGGCACTGAGTGATGCTGTGGTGGCACTGAGGTGGTGCTGAGTGATGTTGAGGAGGCACTGAGGTGGCGCTGAGTGATGTTGAGGAGGCGCGGTGGTGGCGCTGAGTGATGTTGAGGAGGCGCGGTGGTGGCGCTGAGTGATGTTGAGGAGGCGCGGTGGTGGCGCTGAGTGATGTTGAGGAGGCGCGGTGGTGGCGCTGAGTGATGTTGAGGAGGCGCTGTGGTGGCGCTGAGTGATGCTGTGGTGGCGCTGAGTGATGTTGAGGAGGCACTGAGGTGGCGCTGAGTGATGCTGTGGTAGCGCTGAGTGATGCTGTGGTGGCGCTGAGTGATGCTGTGGTGGCGCTGAGTGATGCTGTGGTGGCGCTGAGTGATGCTGTGGTGGCGCTGAGTGATGCTGTGGTGGCGCTGAGTGATGCTGTGGTGGCGCTGAGTGATGCTGTGATGATGCTGAGTGATGCTGTGGTGGAGCCGAGTGATGTTGAGGAGACGCTTAGGTGGCGCTGAGTGATGCTGTGGTGGTGCTGAGTGATGCTGAGGTGTCGTAGAGTTGAGTATGGATGGTGTGGTAGAGCACTGTCTGGTAGGCTTCAACCTGAAAAAAGGGTTCAGATGCCTCTGTGTCTGTCCTAGAGATACTTGCTGCATAAAAAGTATCCCTCTCTGCTAACGTTTCCTCACCATGACCAGTGACACTGGCGCCATTCGATTGTCACCCCCTCATTTCCTTACACGTGCTATAATGTTGCGTTGCCTTTTGCTGCGAGTTACAACACAAAATAGAGTTTATAAAGACAAATCAGTGAAACCGCCTTCCTCTTACAGTACACCATTATAATCTTAAACAGCTTTCTTCTAATTAGACTGAGAGGTAGAAATGGATGCTAATCAGTGTCTATTTTAGGCAAGCTAGTGTTATTCCAAAGCGATCCCATTTCTTCGGTCGACCAGTGCCGCACTAAAAATAGGTACGAAATTGAGAAAGGCAAATGACAAAAACCTAACGAGTTCAAAAAGATCAGCCAAGCTACAAGGTTCAAGATGAACGACAAACCATCAATCCCACCCCCACTAGATCAGCCAAGGCCCAAGCTCAGGGTCATCACCTGAATGGCCCAATAAGGCACGCTTGCAGCACAGACGGCCCAGTACAGAAGGAGGACCTTTCTGCAGCATTGAAATGCGCACACAGTGTGCCTGAAAAAAAGCTCCAGCATGCGAAGCATCCACCCACGGCCGTGCACCACTACAGGGATTGATTTTTTCACCTTCCTTGGGTGATACGGTTGGGGGAAGGAAACTGAGGATGGGCACTGAAAATCTGGCAGGCCAAAAGAGGGACTGACATAATGCACGCGATATGTAACAGGACCTGCAATGTACTCCGGCAATAGCCTAATTCTAAGTTTTCACCCGTGATAACTGGTTGGATGATGGCAAGAATCCGTAATGGTTGAAGACGTGGTGTTCTTTCGTGCGGAAATGTAGGTCACAGCACATTAACGGTAACTCGACAAGAGTAACGGTCTTGTTTGGTTCTCAGATTTACAAGGCAGTGACATGGCCCAAGAGTTCATTCATTATTGCACATAGCAGCTTTATTTTACCTTCCCATTCCTAGTTTTCTGCTTTTGAAGTGGGTATCGGGGGCGGTATTGAGTTACTGCACCTAAAGTCTGCACACTTTCCTTCGTTCCGAACGTTTTTCCATGCACATTTAACGAGACACTGCTTTGCAGAAAGTGCACAGAGAAAAATGGTAAGTTTGCGTACTTAGCACAACCAGCTGCAAACTGGGACATGAGGCACAGAGAAAGGTTAGGGAGACAAAGCTGAGTGTTGGGGCACAAACCAGAGAACCAGAGGGACAAAAAACACAAAGAGGGCATGGAGTTCAGAGACGACAATGGAGGGGATTACAACAACAACAAGCATTTACAATGCAATAGGTCTCGCAGTGACATTATTTTGAGCTATTGACATTGTAAATGACATTGTTTTTTTATATTGTTTTTCTTTTGTAAAAAAATAAATAAAAGGCATTGAAATTAAAAATGCAAATAGTCAAAAGATTTGTAAATGCAAAACCTATTGCATTGCATTTACATGAGTGTGAGCTATTGGCATTGTAAATGCTAATGGCTTATATTAATGTGACTTTTTTTAAACAACATAAATATAATGCATTTTCAATGCTAATAGCATAAACTCATGTAAATGCGATACTTATTGACCACTAAATGAAGTATTTTCCCGGATATTTAAGGAAGCAATGCAATAGGTCTTGCATTTATATTAGTTTGAGCTATTGACATTGTAAATCATAATGTTTTTTTTTTAAAAAACATAAATAAAAGGCATTGTCATTTTCAATTGCCAATAGCTACCAAACGTACTAACGGGATTTACAATATGTGGCCTTCAATAAGGTACACAAACACAACCTCGTTACTAAAGAAACTGGGATCGTGCAAACAAAATATGCTGATGGCACATAAGGCTGAAATCGAGGGACCCAGCATCTGCTTCACTGTATTTACATCAGCCTGTTTTAAAAGGGGTTTCCCTTGATGTCTCCCCCCCTCTAAAATGGCCGCAGCCCAGACTGTGGGTGGGCTTACGTCCACCAACAAACTTGCCTTCTTTCCTACCTTAGCACACTGCTCCATGCACTGTGCAACTTACAGGGGTCTCTAGAGTGTCAGCTATGCCTAGAATGGTCTCTTAGGGCGAGGCAAAGAAATCCCGTCCTTTTCTCCTGAAAGGCTTTTTGCGCCCCAACCCCCTCCCCTGTTTATTTTCTTGTCGACCCCGTGAGGAGCTAGGACAGCTGCTGGAAGCCACAGATCCTTTGCAGATTACAAGGGTTGTGACCCCGAGGCCCCCTTTCCTCTCCGCCCTGAGAACTGAATTGGCTTGTCTGTATACATCTCCTGTCACCCTGCCTTGGCCCCAGTTCAAGCAGCACAGCTTCTTCCAGTAGACGAGTACTTTATAAACAAGCATTGGCATAGCCAATAGGTCTCGCATTTGGGACCTTATAAGTGCTTAGCCATGCAACAGTTGATGTTGTTGCACCAAGGATATTGTGCTGCATAACTAAACACTTATAAGGTCCCAAAGACGAGACCTATTGGCAAAGCCAATAGGTCTCGCTTTGGGGCCTTATAAGTGTTTAGGCAGAGCTATTGACTTTGCCAATGTGTTTAATCTGTGCTGTAGAGAAGTGTGGCTGCTGTGCAGCATGTTGAAAAGTTGTAATAAAAAAGTGCCAGAAGCATTTTTGTTACCTTGTATATGACCAAGAAGGCATTATGTCCAACAGAACGACCATATTAAAAAATGTATGTACAATAAAAAAAGTCCTCATTTTTCTTTTGTTCTTGCAATGCTTGTTAAAGTTTTTTTTTGAGGGGGCATAAACAATTGGAGGTTGAAGGTTGTGAACTAGTACCTGTATTATAACACTAGCAGCGGCCAGACGCTAGGGAGAATCAACAGATGGCAGATTCCAGGAGGAGGAGGGAGGAGGAGGAGGAGGAGGAGGAGGAGGAGGAGGAGGAGGAGGGAGGAGGAGGAGGAGGAGGAGGAGGAGGAGGAGGGAGGGAGGAGGAGGAGGAGGAGGAGGGAGGAGGAGGAGGAGGAGGAGGAGGAGGAGGGAGGAGGAGGGAGGGAGGAGGAGGAGGAGGAGGAGGAGGAGGAGGAGGAGGGAGGAGGAGGAGGAGGAGGAGGAGGAGGAGGAGGAGGAGGAGGAGGAGGAGGAGGAGGAGGAGGAGGGAGGGAGGAGGAGGAGGGAGGGAGGAGGGAGGAGGAGGAGGGGAGGAGGCTGAGGCTGAGGCTGAGGCTGCCGCGGCGCTGAGTGATGCTGCCGTGACACAGTGTCTTTGCTAGTTACAGTGGGTAGAAGAGGGGATGAGGGGTAGGAGGGTAGTAGAGGGTTGTGAGAGAGAGTGTCTGCGAGAGAGTGTCTGTGAGAGTGTGGGGTAGAGGGGATTCACTGCACCACGAGAGGGCACCATCTGCCGAAGGAGGTGCACGTTGTTATAAAACAGTTGTGCCAGCACTGTGAACACGCATCTGGGACGCCTTTGTAGCGCTACCCACTCCCTTGGAAATATGCACTGTTAGGATCTTCAACATGAAGCCTTTTCCGTGTCCACAGCTGGGGCTCGAGATGCAGGCCGAGTGAGGCTTAAAAACATCAAACAGCTCCGACTCAGTGAACGTGTCTATGCAGAGATTGGAGTGGAGCACATTCCCAGGGGCGAGCAGTTCTAAACACGAATGACAACGAATCGCAGGACATCAAAGGCCAGTGAGGATTTAAAGCAGGATTTAAAGCAGTGATGGGGGAGGGGGTCATTTGTGGATGGAGCAAGCACAGACAGGAGGGAGGAGGTGGCGGATAAGCTTTTAAACACGCACTCATGCTATCTTGCCCTTTCCCCACGTAAATAAATATTTCAATATAATGGAGAAGCACAATATCTTTGTAGGCTGAAAAACATCAAACCGCTCCGACTCTGAACGTGTCTGCACAGAGACTCGGAACAGATCCCGGGGGCTGGTAAGTTTGAAACACTGATGACAACGAATCGCAAGGCATCAAAGGTCAAAGGGGGTTTAAAGCAATGATGGGGAGGGAATGATTTATGGATGGAGCAGGCGTTGTCGGGACGGAAAAGGTGGGGTAAAAGCTTTTAAATGTGCACACTTGCTAGCTTGCCCTTTTCCGATGTGAATAAATATTCAAATATAAAGGAGAAGCATAATGTCCTTAGCTGCCACAAAAACATAAGGGAAAACAAGCTGCCGTTCAAATGCCACAAAAGCACGAGGAACAAAAAAAAAAAAAGGATACAGTCACAGGGTTGAAGACACCAGGCACGCCCCCTCAGATAACATCAACAAAACATGTGCTGCTGATGAGAGAGGAAAGCCAGATGGCGCCTCTGCTCGTAAGCGTGCGCCCGCGCGCGTAACCGCAAGCTCTAGGCCATGGTAGCATTACGAAAAGGGAGGGGGAGTGGGAGCAGAGGAGCTTGATTACAGCAACCCAGATGGCAGCTGCGCGCGTGCACGCTCGCGTGAACGCAAGCTGGTAGCCAGCAAAAGCCTCTCTGGTAGCACTTTAAAAACCCACTTACTAAATGTCTCGGCCAGGGCAGCGCTAAGCGCTGGCTCAGGCGAGACCTAATAACCTCTGTTATTTTCAGATGTAGTGATACAGTTGCAGTGTTAGTAGAGAGGCCAAAGAGCGAATGGGCATGAATGTAAACCTAACTATGAAGGTTGTCAAGAAGATTTTCGAAACGCACTGAAAAGCTTCTGCAGGGAGGCTGTGTTGTTGCTGTTTATCCTGCCCTTGTTTGGTGTTTGTATTGGGGTGGTACTAGGGCGACAAGATTGTGAAAACCAAGAACTAGGACGTTCCGCAAATATAGGAGTAAGACTCTAGTTTCCCATTGCCCAAGCGGCACAGAATGAGGTGTGAGCGCACACCAACTTGAGAAAAAAACAGAACATGAAGTATTATGGGGCAATTTAAAGTAACTTTAGATGTAGTGATAAAGCGCAGACCAACACCAGGAAAACAGAACACGAAGCATTAAGGGGCAATTTAAAGTAACTGAACGCACACTGTTATGTTAGCTGCAGTACGCAGTATCGCCTGGTAGTAAAGTTGTGCTGTGTGTTATATTTTAAATAAAATAGCGCACAGGAGTACTTTTACAAAATAGTCTCTCTTCTTTCTAAACGTAGTGATAAAGCTCAGGGGAAAGAGCTTTGCACAAAAGACACAGAATATCCGTGCGAAAAGTACTACTGCTGTTTAGACAGGAAAGGTAGACTGTACGACGTTGTCTACAATGCGCTAAAGAGATGTAAAAAGGCACAGCATGTGGTTCAAAGAACAAAACACTTTGCTCTTAGCTGCTAATCAATGGTTAACAAAAGATGGTGACAGATTATAATGAAAGACTTGCCTACCAGAGAGCAAACAAATTGCTAGAGGGCCTGTTTTAGTTCCGGGGGGGGGGGCGGCATCTGTTCTTCAAGCAAATCGTTAACAAATGGTGACACGGATACTAATAAAACTTCCTAAAGGTGCCTGAAGGGTGTATCTACATAAACATAGGCAGCCGTCAAAAAAATAACTCATTTGTCTTGCTGCGCTCCGCTTTAAAGTATAAAAGACAAGAGTGCATCGCACAGGCAAACTTCACCGAGCAGAGACACGATATATATATATATATATATATATATATATATATATATATATATATATATTTTTTTTTCACACAAGGACGCGGCACTCAGGAGTGAAGATAGTTCAAATGAGTTTATTGCACAACTCAACCAACGCGTTTCAGCCCTCTCACGGCTGAAACGCGTTGGTTGAGTTGTGCAATAAACTCATTTGAACTATCTTCACTCCTGAGTGCCGCGTCCTTTGTGTGAAAAAATTGAATTTGGGGCCAGGATCCGGCCCCCACGCTGAGCACCCGCTGCACGAGCGCACTGATCAAAGGGATCACATTGTGGACATATATATATATATATATATATATATATATATATCTACTGGCGGTCGCCAGTAGATAGTTATAGTTAGGACCTATTATCCATAGGAAATCCGCGACATTCTATTTGAAATAACGTTGGCGCCGGTTGATGAATCTTCGCGAAAGTTTCCAACTTGTTGGGGCGCTCCGCTCCTACCCTGAAAGTCTCGGGTTGATTCGTCAAGCGGGGGCTGAGAAAAAAGGGGGGTCCCAAAACGCGTTTTCTCCATTCATTTTTCCATAGGAACCTTTAGTCGCAGCTACAGCCCGAACTGCTGAACGGAATTACACCAAATTTGGCAAAGAGGTAGCCCTTGGTTCAGACTGGTGCCTTTTGCTTAAATGGTGTAAATCCGTTCAGTAGTTCCTGAGAAAATCAAAAGTAAAGTCACATATATATCTATGGCCGAGTAGGGTCCGCGTACCCTCAGCGCACCCTGCGCGCACCGTCCCGATCACGAGCTGCATGCTAATTGGCTGTCAGCTGGCTGTCAACACTCCAAACCAGGAAGTGTTGGCAGCCATTTTGTCCCTCGGTAGAACCGAGGCACAAAAACAAGTGCGCAAACGCACAAAGGGGGCAGGGTAGAAACACCCTGACCCCTAGGCCTGCTCAGGGGTCCCAAAAGGACCCCCTGGGCAGAAAAAGCATTTTTTTTTTTTTTTAAATCGGCAGGATGCGCTCAGGGTGCGCGGATCCTGCCGAGAAGAAAAAAAAAAAGAAACAAGTGCGCAAAACGGACAAAGGGGGCAGGGTAGAAACACCCTGACCCCTAGGTCTGCTCAGGGGTCTCACAAGGACCCCCTGGGCAGAAAAAGCATTTTTTAAAAACAAATCGGCGGGATGCGCTTAGGGTGCGCGAATCCCGCCGAAAAATAAAATCGAAGCGCGGTCTCCCGCGCTTCGATGTTACTTGCCCCCGGGTGGGCCAAGTCCCGGGGGCATGGTTGGGGGGTTTAAATTTAATGTGGGGGCCTCTAAGGCCCCCAAGCCCCGGGACCGCCACCTCCCGGGGCTTCTTTTTAAAAGTTATTTTCACCTGTGTGGGGGGGCTCCAGCCACCTCCCCGGGGCACTAAAGATTTGAATATGGGGGTCCGTTACGGACCCCCAAAGCCCCGGGGACCACCACCTCCCCGGGGCTGTGAAATGGTTGGGAGGGGGTCAAGGGGGCCGCGCGGCCCCCTCCTGGAGCCCTTGATGGCCCTGGGGACCGCCACCCCCAGGGCCGGCTCCTGCAGTGTCCCGGGGTGCCTACCCCCGGGACACTGTAGTTTGCTATGACAGGACGGGAGCCTCGCGGCTCCCGTCCTGTCATAGCAGACTTGGTTTGCATTTTGAAAGACTGCTCTCTCTTTCAAAATGCAAACCCAATTAGCTTTCCACATGGGGAGCAGCATGTTAGCTGCTCCCCATGTGGAAAAGCAATGCCGGCTCGCGCAGGAGGCGGGGAGCCGGCTGGGACTGTGGGGGATTGGGGACCCCCCACAGTCCCCAACCAGAGGCCAGGCCCCGGGGGATGGGGTCCCCGGGGCCATAAGTGGCCAGGGAGGGGGGCCACGCAGCCCCCCTCCAAATTTAAAAAATACAAATCGAGGGCATGCCCCGGGGGATGGGGTCCCCGGGGCCAACACAGGCCCAGGGAAGGGGGGGCCACGCGGCCCCCTTCCCGTTTTTTTATTTTTTTATTTAAAAATAAAATGCTCAGGCCCCGGGGGATGGGGTTCCCGGGGCCAAAAGTGGCCAAGGGAAGGGGGGCCACGCAGCCCCCCTCCCATTAAAAAAACAAAAAAACGACTGGCATCGTGCCGGAGGCCCCGCCCCCCTCCCAGCAGTACTCTGCAAACGCGCCCCCTGGCGCGTTTTAAGAAGGGGAAGTAATTCCCCTTGAATACTGGGGGTCCCTGGGGCCAACTAGCCCACCAGGAACCTCCAGTATGCGCCAGGGGCTGCGTTGCAGAGAGGTGTACAGAGGCCACGCCCCTTTTACACCTCTCTGCAACGCAGCTCTGTGGCGCTTTTAGAAGTACATGGTGGGCTAGTTGGACTCCAGGGACCCTCAGGATTCAAGGGGACTTAATCCCCCAACTTAAAACGCGCCACGGGGCGCGTTTGCACAGTGGTGAAGGGAGGGGCGGGCTTCAGGTGACATGTGTGCAAACAGGCCCCGTGGCGCATTTTAAGATGGGGAATTAAATCCCCTTCAATCCTGAGGGTCCCTGGGGGCCAACTAGCCCAACAGGTACGTCCAGAAAGCGCCACAGAGCTGCATTGCAGAGAGGTGCAAAAAGGGGCGTGGCCTCTGAACACCTCTCTGCAACGCAGCTCCCTGGCGCATACTGGAGGTACAGGGTGGGCTAGTTGGACCCCAGGGATCCTCATGATTCAAGGGGACTTAATCCCCCAACTTAAAACGCGCCACGGGGCGCGTTTGCACAGATGTCACCTCAGGCCCCGCCCCCTCCCTTCACCATTGTACAAATATTCCTCTAAAATCAGCCGAACTACGAATTCCTATTTACTCACCTGTTATCAGGAGAGACCTCAGTGCTGCATCTTTCAGCCCAGTACTGATCCTGAAAAGTAATTTTAACCGTACTTACCAGTAACTTGAATTTCCTTCCATAGGATATCATTGCCTGCTTTTTGATGAAAAAGTTTCTAAGTGTCGATTTTTGAAACATACAAATATTCCTCTAAAATGAGCCAAAATACAAATTCCGATTTACTCACCTGTTATCAGGAGAGACCTCAGTGCTGCATCTTTCAGCCCAGTACTGATCCTGAAAAGTAATTTTAACCGTACTTACCAGTAACTTATATTTCCTTCCATAGGAATCCATTGTCTGGTTTTCAGCAGAAAAGTTTCAAAGTGTCGATTTTCACAAACTACAAATATTCCTTAAAAATCGCCTGTATGACTTAAACGCATTCTTTCAACTGTTTACAGGAGATGCACCAGTGCTGGATCCAGGATCCAACACTGAGTAAGAAAAAGTAACGATAACACTACTTACCTGCTAAGTGAATTTCCTCCCATAGGATAACATTGGTGATTCTATGTGAAAAAGTTTCTAAGTGTCAACTTTTAAAATACAATAATATTCCTTAAAAATCACTACTGTAACCAAAACGCTTTTACTCAACTGTTTACAGGAGGTGTCCCATGACTGAATCTAGGATCCAGTCCTGTGGTTAGAAAACTAATCCATAAAGTAACTAATTGCATTTAACTAGAAATTCACATTGAGCTCAATGTTGCATTGTGTTTGAAATTGTGTTGCCCATTGCAACAACTGTAACTACTGTACTTAAAAGTCTATTGCCTATTTGCAAAGTATTTAAACTAAAGTAATTCATTCAGAGAAAGTATATTTTGTAATCTAATGTATAATGTAATTACAATGTAATTTAAAAAATAAAATATGTAAAAATAAATAGTTTAAAAAAATGTAGTAAATCAGTATCCAAAAAATAAATATAACAATGAATACATTTAAAAATTGTCATTTACAAAACCTTTGAAATTCACTGAAAAAAACATAGGTTTCAGACATGTTATAGTTAGGAATTAGCATTTAAAAAACCTTTGAAATTCACTGAAAAAACCATAGGTTTTAGGGACAGTTATAGTTAGAAATTAGCATTTAAAAAACCTTTGAAATTCACTGAAAAAACCATAGGTTTCAGACACGTTATAGTTAGAAATTAGCATTTAAAAAACCTTTGAAATTCACTGAAAAAACCATAGGTTTTAGGGACAGTTATAGTTAGTTGGACATTGCAATCGTACAAAACCCGTGAAATTCCCCCGTTATAGTTAGTTCAGCTAACTATAACTCGCGCCCCGCAATGCACTGCTGATGACGTCACATATTACATCACTCATGACATGGTCAGTGACATCACTGATGACATCACTGATGACATCTCAAATGACATCACTGATGACATCACTGATGACATCATCCACGTGATAATCTGATGCACCTCCTCACACCCTAATATAACCTTTGATACACCCACTCTAAATAACAGACTGCCATTCGCAAAACCATAGACACTCCAACACCAATAACTACATACCCACTCACTGATTCTTAGGTCTACACACACATCCACTAACTCACCCGTACAGTCACTCAAACTTACGGTCACTCAGTACAGGACTATCATATGCACTCATACTCCTATATAGACACTCACACACTGCCACTCATCCATAGAGGTACTCACACACCTAGTCAGTCATGCAAATAATTATTCACACTGCCATTTACTCACCTATACAGTCATACACACACCAGCTCACTTACTCATACAAATACTTGCTCATTTTTACGCTCTTATACAATCACTGATACAAGCACACACTCATCCATACAGCCACTCTCACAATCACACACACTCACTTATAGCCATTTATATACTCCAACACACATATATACTGCCTTTCACATATGTAGTTACTCACACATGTACCACTGGGACATACATTCACTCACTAACACACTCTTACACACACTTACCCACCCATACAGTCTATCACAGATGCACTCTTGAAACCATCCACCCAGTGAATCACCCACTCACACATCTATGCACAGAGTCGCACACACCCCACCCACACAAACACTCAGGCACCCATACAGATACTCAGACAACCAATCAATAACTCATATAGACACTCATGTAGCTATTCACAAACCCATGCAGCCACTTACACAGCAACAGACAGACGGATTCAGACATTCACCCAGTTTAGTCACTAACCCATGCATTCAGTAAGATACGTTTAATCACTCACTTATACAGTCAGTCACGTACCTACTAAATCCTCCATACAGACACTTATACACCCACTCATTCCTCAATACAGCTTGGCATATATATAAAACAAAATTAAACTTTACAGAAACACACAGTCACTGGATGATGTCATCAGTGATGTCATCAGTGATGTCATTTGAGATGTCATCAGTGATGTCATCAGTGATGTCACTGACCATGTCATGAGTGATGTAATATGTGACGTCATCAGCAGTGCATTGCGGGGGCGCGAGTTATAGTTAGCTGAACGAACTATAACGGGGGAATTTCACGGGTTTTGTACGATTGCAATGTCCAACTAACTATAACTGTCCCTAAAACCTATGGTTTTTTCAGTGAATATATATATATATATATATATATATATATACCCAAACGAGTTGCCTCTTTAGGGGTGCCCTCCCGGAAGGTAAGTCTCTGAAAACTGAGGACTGCAGTGAAAACAGCTCTGCCACCGCATCCGATATCCTTGCTCAACGCATTTCAGACTTGCGTCCTTTGTCAAGAGCTTTACACCTAATAAAAAAACCCTAGTGGGTTGGTGCCAATGATAGGAAGCTGCTGACACTGCCATTCGATGTCGCACAGTCTGAGCCTTCCGCTCCAAACAACAGCCAGAATTCATGCCGCTGCAGATCCGCGGCCAAGCGGCTGTTCACCCCCTCGACCGGCAAGGCCGAAATACATCCATCCAAACGAGTTGCCTCTTTAGGGGTGCCCTCCCGGAAGGTAAGTCTCTGAAAACTGAGGACTGCAGTGAAAACCGCTCTGCCACTGCATCCGATATCCTTGCTCAACGCGTTTCAGACTTGCGTCCTTTGTCAAGAGCTTTACACCTAATAAAAAAACCCTAGTGGGTTGGTGCCAATGATAGGAAGCTGCTGACACTGCCATTCGATGTCGCACAGTCTGAGCCTTCCGCTCCAAACAACAGCCAGAATTCATGCCGCTGCAGATCCGCGGCCAAGCGGCGGTTCACCCCCTCGATCGGCAAGGCCGAAATACATCCATCCAAACGAGTTGCCTCTTTAGGGATGCCCTCCCGGAAGGTAAGTCTCTGAAAACTGAGGACTGCAGTGAAAACAGCTCTGCCACCGCATCCGATATCCTTGCTCAACGCGTTTCAGACTTGCGTCCTTTTTATTAGTGCACATAAGTGGGGAAATTGACAAACACCCACATGGGTTTACATCACGAGTGAGAACTGCAAATACCAGAATGCCTAACGGTATACACCCATTGGGGCGGGACACACGCCCACCAGGGCTTGTTCAAATAAAATCAGCTGCAGGTTACTTACTTGTTGTTTGCCGTTTTCCTTGGTGTAAAGCTCTTGACAAAGGACGCAAGTCTGAAACGCGTTGAGCAAGGATATCGGATGCGGTGGCAGAGCTGTTTTCACTGCAGTCCTCAGTTTTCAGAGACTTACCTTCCGGGAGGGCACCCTAAAGAGGCAACTCGTTTGGATGGATGTATTTCGGCCTTGCCGGTCGAGGGGTGAACCGCCGCTTGGCCGCGGATCTGCAGCGGCATGAATTCTGGCTGTTGTTTGGAGCGGAAGGCTCAGACTGTGCGACATCGAATGGCAGTGTCAGCAGCTTCCTATCATTGGCACCAACCCACTAGGGTTTTTTATTAGTGCACATAAGTGGGGAAATTGACAAACACCCACATGGGTTTACATCACGAGTGAGAACTGCAAATACCAGAATGCCTAACGGTATACGCCCATTGAGGCGGGACACACGCCCACCAGGGCTTGTTCAAATAAAATCAGCTGCAGGTTACTTACTTGTTGTTTGCCGTTTTCCTTGGTGTAAAGCTCTTGACAATGGACGCAAGTCTGAAACGCGTTGAGCAAGGATATCGGATGCGGTGGCAAAGCTGTTTTCACTGCAGTCCTCAGTTTTCAGAGACTTACCTTCCGGGAGGGCACCCCTAAAGAGGCAACTCGTTTGGATGGATGTATTTCGGCCTTGCCGGTCGAGGGGGTGAACCGCCGCTTGGCCGCGGATCTGCAGCGGCATGAATTCTGGCTGTTGTTTGGAGCGGAAGGCTCAGACTGTGCGACATCAAATGGCAGTGTCAGCAGCTTCCTATCATTGGCACCAACCCACTAGGGTTTTTTTATTAGTGCACATAAGTGGGGAAATTGACAAACACCCACATGGGTTTACATCACGAGTGAGAACTGAAAATACCAGAATGCCTAACGGTATACGCCCATTGGGGCGGGACACACGCCCACCAGGGCTTGTTCAAATAAAATCAGCTGCAGGTTACTTACTTGTTGTTTGCCGTTTTCCTTGGTGTAAAGCTCTTGACAAAGGACGCAAGTCTGAAACGCGTTGAGCAAGGATATCGGATGCGGTGGCAGAGCTGTTTTCACTGCAGTCCTCAGTTTTCAGAGACTTACCTTCCGGGAGGGCACCCCTAAAGTGGCAACTCGTTTGGATGGATATATATATATATCTCGAATGTGGACAGTCTCCGGCTGGGGGTCACAGCAGCAGCTAATAAACACACTGGCAAAGAGCAGACGACTTTGTTTCTCGATTGATAAGTCTTTCCTTATGTGGACTTCCATAGCAAATGGGCAAAGGCCGTCACTCAATGCTCGATGTGCCAAACACCATTTAACTTCCTTGCGTGCTGTCTTAACAGGGAAGTTTGAAGGAAATCCACAGAAATAACGCACAATCGGCACAATTCTGTAATGCAATGCTGCCACTGTGGTTACAGACGCTAAAATAACTGCCCAGCGTATAATCACACAGAGGAGAGTCTCCAGTTACAGACGCAGGGAGTGATCTTCTAAATAAATAAACAAACGCGGCGTGAGAAGCAGATGGCACACTGCAGGCAAGGCAATTAAAACAAGTGCGAGCGGAGCGGACGAAAACTGTACTTAGGCGCTGCTGCTTCAGGACTAAACGGAAGTAACTATAGGATCAACAGCCAACAGAAAGCAAGAAAACAGCAATGCCTCAGGTAAACCAATCACAAGCGGAAAAAGAAATTAGACGAAGTTTCAGCCAACATACAGATTACTTTGTCTCGCTGAGACAGCGCATTCAGCGCATGCGCTGCCAAGGTGAGACCTAAAAACCAAGAAACAAACCTGCAGACCCTTGACCTTGCCAGGTAGGTCGCTCCCCCACCACAAAGCTCTTCCCCAGCGCCTTGAGACCCTCGCGGGTAAGTAGTGCGCTCTACAAATTCGTGATTGATTGATTGATTGCAGAGCGCAGAGTCTGGCTCTACCCCACCCCCTCCTCCAATGGGCGCCCCTTCAGAGCCAGAGAGGCAGGGACTGAGCGAAAGCTGTGCAGAGCAGCCTTTGGGAACTGCAGGCTATATTTGGCCCTGAATTTCCCTGCTCTCCTCGGGAAAGCTCTCAGTGAGGCTGGTGCCTTTGTTGTTTTAAAACAAAAAGTAAAACGGAGCAGTTTTGCCTGCGATCCTTGAAGGTAAACACATGGGATCTCCGAGCGCAATGGAGACTAACACTGATCGGAACAAGCCCTCAAAGCAGCCCCACCTCTTCCCCTCCCCTCCTCCAATGAGGGCTGCCTAAAAGCTGATCGGTACCTGAGGGGTCAGTGTTCGAGCCTCAGTTGCGGCTCAACATCCTGTGAATCTGAGCAAATCACTTAATCGCCCCCATGCCCAAGCTATATAATTACTACATAATTCTACAAATGTACTTAAAAAAGCAGCGAGACGGGGAAATGTAAATTAAAGGTAAATTAAATAAACTTTGGTCAATGCAGGAAAATATGCTGCAGCCAATAGCACTGGAGGAAAAGTATGTGGCCCGCAAAGGAACCAATGTAAAGGCAGGTGAGAGAGGGGGATGGATGTAAACACTTTGCAGGCCATACCTAAAAAACAAGCCCAATCCCCAATAAAAGAAAGCCCAAACCAAGCAAATATCCTACTAGAAAAAGGTGGGGGAGACAGTAAAAAAGGCAGCAGTAATACAACTGTGGCATAAAAAGGAGATTGGAGGAAGAATGCTATTTTTGAATGTAACCAGCTAGGGTGCTGTAGCTAAACACTTGCAAACAATAACAGAGCAGGAAACCACTAAAAAAAATAGTCCCCCAGAGAACAGATAAAGAACCATAGCGGAATGAGACAGTACTAAGTCCCTGCTCTGTGGGAGGAACAGAAGAGAGAAAGGAGGGACAAAGAAGCAGGACTGGCCACTAGCAAGCAAGGATTTTTAAAGGACACTGACATAGATAAATGAAAGGCATTGCCAAGAAAGGGGCTGGACTAGAAGTACACAGACAGATTACAGCAGGTCTCGAAGAGACAGTGCATGCACTGTCTAGCTCGACCTAAAAAAACAGATAACCCCTTCAGGCATTAGCTGACAGGGAGTGCAGGCCTCCGGAGTCAAGGCTGCCAATGCGCCATCTTAAACGAGACCAATTTTGCTGCAAAACGTCACTTCTTTTGTGAAGACTTATTCTCAGGTCACAAGAGTTTCTGCCCATCAAGGAGTGTACTCCATATTTAAAAACATTTTTGGGTTTTGTTCCCTCTGCCAGTGCTTCATTCTCAACATGTGCGTGGGCGCCCATTTTTCTGAAGATAGGATTCAGTCTGCGTCGTATACAAAGCCGGAATACAGGGGCGGCTCCTCCACGTGGGCGGAGGAGTGTCGCCCCACTGCTTTCTCGCACTGCGAGAAAGCAGAAGGGTTTGGTTGGGGGCTGGTGGGTGGGCGGTCCTGTTCCAGGGCAGGGGAGGAGTGGCTTGCCCACTATTGTGGGCGCTGACTGTTTGGTCGGCTCCAGGGCCAACCAAACCAGTCATATGCACTCTGCCCTTTTCTCCATGTAGGCTGCATGCAGCCTACATGGAGAAAACGGCCTCCCCATAGACGCCTGTGCGGTCGGCGTCCCAGCCAATCACAACGTTGCCATTGCAGCGTTGTGATTGGCTATGGGGAGAGGAGGGAGGCTGCCTGCTTCCTGTGTGGAGGATCGGACGCGGGACTGGGCTGGGAAGGTAAGTCACCCTGTATCCCCCGCCCCCTGTGTGACCCCCCATGACACCCTCTGTGACCCCCTCCCCGTGAGCCCCAGCCACCCCCACCCCCTCACCACCCGCCAGTCATGCTGGTCGCAACTGCTGGAATAGCTAATGAGACACTGAATCCCGGGGAAACTGACGGGTATTACATCAAAGAAGGTTCTAGACAATTTAGGCTAAACGGTGAACTTTACTTCACATCTTTCAAACATAAATTGGCTAAGAAGCCATACCATGTTCCCCGATGAGAGAGATTTATTTCAATAATTTGTGGTCTGCAACAGTAACCAGGAGAAATATTTTTCCAAAACAGAAATTATGCAGTTGTCTGTAAATGACATATGTACCAGATAAAGCTAAACTGGATCCTGTACAGACCATATTACAACGATGCACATCATTGAGCAGTCGATGGAATGGAACTCTTCCTCCAAACCCCCATGTCAACTTCATTGAATATAAATAGCTAGATAAATAAATACTTAGATTTGTAGAGCGCAGCTAATCACCCATCAGGGTATCCAGGTGCTGTTCATAGGCACAGGGAGATTGTGATTAGCCACGAATCACCGGATGATGAGACGAGGCCAAGACTCGAACCTGGATCCCCAGTTCCAAAGTCTTAGGCTCTGGCCGTTACCCTACATCCTCTCCCTGTGAGAAGGCATTCAGCAGCATGGACAGAGAGACCCTTTGGAAACTCCACCACCACTATGGTGTGACAGATAAACTCATAAGAATCATCAGGAACTCTTACGAGGGAATGACCTGCAAGATAGCCCATGGAGGACATCTCACAGAAGCCTTCGAAGTGAGTACTGGAGTTCGCCAGCATTGTTTGCTCTTGCCTGTTCTCTTTCTGCTGGCCATCAACTGGATTATGAAGACATCCACAGCAAGGAAAAGAGATGGGATCCAGTGGACACCTTGGACGCAGGTCGATGACCTGGAATTTGTAGATGACCTGGCCCTACTCTCCCATACCCATCTGCAGGTGCAAGAGAAGACTGACATAATCGCAGCACAACAACATCCACAGGAGGAAAAAACAAGATCCTGAAGGCTAAAATTGCCAGCACAACTGCAGTCACTCTTGCAGGTGATGCACTGGAAGAGATTGAGGCCTTCATCTACCTGGGTAGTGTCATAGACAAGCAGGGTGGCACAGAATCTGATGTCAAGGCAAGAATCAGCAAAGCAAGGGCTAGCCTTCATTCAGCTACAGAAGATCTGGAGGTCAAAGGACCTAATGCTGCAAATCGAGATCAGGTTTTTTAACACCAATGTAAAATCAGTACTTCTGTATGGGAGAGAAACTTGGAGGATAACAGTGACCACCACCAACAAAGTCTGGATCTTCATCAACACCTGTCTGAGGAAAATCCCCTGCATCCGCTAGCCAAACACCATCAGTAACAATGATGTATGGCAGCAGACTTTCCAACTCCCTGCTCATGAAAAAAGTGTGAAAAAAGGCTGGGGCTCGATAGGTCACAGCCTTCGTAAGCCTGCATCAAACACCACCAGGCAAGCCCTCACCTGGAACCCTCAAGGGAAAAGGAGAAGAGGAAGGCCAAAAAACACCTAGCGTTGAGGCCTCGAGGCTTACTGCAAGGAGATGGGCTACGGCTGGAGTTAGATTGAAAGAAAAACCCAGGACAGAGATGGCAGGAGAGTCCTGGTTGATGGCCTATACCCCAGCAGGGGTAGTAGGCATAAGTAAGTAAGTAATCTATCGAACAATTGTCTTGCCAGAAACCAAATTGCCCTATGATGTAAAGCCCATTTGAACACAAGCACCACTACCAATATTCTACATACCCTAGTGCCCATCGCCTGCCTCTCCCCTTACTATCCTCCTCTTTCTACAGACCAGGACAGGGCACCATAGTGATTGTAGAATTACCGGATGTTAGAAATTGGTTTATTGGTTGACTGGGGTCTGAGCCCTGGTCCAGCAGTGACCACAATCCTAGTCAGGGTAAAGCACAAGCAAATCCCAAATTAACCCGTGCTCAACCCCCTGGTAGCTTGGCAGAGCAGTCAGGCCTAACTTATAGGCAATGTGAAAAGTATTTGTGCAACACTTGAAACAGTAAAACAGTGAAAACACCATACAAAATGATCCCACACTAGTTTAGGAAAAATAGAGCTTCATTTATTAAATAAAACAAGATCAAAATGCCAACAATCCAATTAGTAGAACAGGAGATATTGACTTTTAAAGTTTTTAGATAAAATAGTGCCAAAAAGCACAAAGCACCAACTGTGGAAATCTGGTCATGCCGGACCAGGACATAGTCACAAGTTCAAGCCGACTGCAATGTAGTGTGGTCCGGCTACAGGCACCCAGTTAGGCTCATGGAAAAAGTACTTTAAATACTGGTTTGCAGAGCGTTGTGAGGATCCTTGTTGAAGATGCGTTGTGCAGCCAAAGCAATGTGTTTGTTCCGAGATGCAGTGAGTCTGTGATGCGAGTGCCTGTGTCGTTGTTGAGTATCCCGTTGCCGGGGCTTACAATACAAAGTCCAGTGTCGAGGATGCTGCGCGCAGTCCGGGCAATGCGTCAGTTCTGAAGAGCTGTGATGCTGCGATGCGTAGTCTGGCATCGTTGCCGAGGCTGCCATCGATAAGAGATGCGAGGGCCTGCACTGAAGCTACGTTTCGCAGTGGTGGTTCTGAAAGCATTGCAAGTCGCGGCGACGATGCAGGTTTTCGTGATTGGTCCAATTCACTCAGCTTAGGTTTGTTCCATGCAGCAGAGTCGATGTGTTGGTTCCGCTGGAACCACAGAGGATGAGAAAGCACCTTAACCCCACTTCCATGGGTCCAGGACTGGGGTGGCCCCACTTGGCAGGGTAGACCTATAGATGGCAGAGTCCAGGTGCAGATTCAAAGTTGTTGGAAGACTGTTATTTCTCTGAGGCTTCAGATCAGGAGGCCAGTGAATTAGCCCTTGGAGTCTTTCTGGGTTCAAAAGATACAGGTGCTGTCCTTTTCACCCAGACAGGAAGGCAGCAGGTCAGCACAGCAAACCAGGAGTCCAGCAGAGTGGTAGTCCTTCAGCAGTTCAGAAGTCCTTCTTCCTGGCAGAGTATCCACAGGTCCAGAAGTGCACTGAAGTGGTAGTCTCCGAGGTCCTTCTTTTATACACTTTTATACTTTAAAGTGAGTAGAAACGTCTAGAGGTATGCCTTTGAAGTGCACAGATGCCCTGCCTTCCTGGCTCCAGACTTACTACAGGGGGTATGCAGCCCTTTGTGTGAGGACACAGCCTGTTCAAGTGAAAATGAGGCTGGGCCCAGCTCCTCCCTCTCATCCTTCCAGTGATGGCCCATGCAGACACACCTAAGCTCCCATTGTGTGTGGCTGTCTTGGAGGTATATACAAAGCCTAACTGCAACTACACCCAGTCAGCTGACCAGAGAGAGGCTGCAGGCACCAAAAGACTACGGCATGACAATACCAACTTTCTAAAAGTGATATTTTCAGAATTGTAATTTAAAATCCGACATCGCCATAAATTTGGATTATAGATTCCAGAGACACCAACCATGAACTAGTTATGTCTTCCCATTTGGAAACTACACTTATAAAATTTAATAAGGCAACTCCAATGTTATCCTATGGGAGAGATAGGCCTTGCACTAGTGAAAAACAAATGTAAGAGTTTTTTACTACCACTACATGTAAAACTTAAAAGTAAATGTCCTACTTTTAAAATACATTGCACACTGCCCTCTGGGTTGTCTGGACTTAGGTTGTTTAGGACCTGGTTGCCTATCCTAGGGGTGATCTACATGTATTGAAAAGGAAGGTTTGGGGATGGCAAAAGGTTTATTTTGCCAGGTCGAAATTGAAGTTTAAACTGCACACACAGGCTCTGCAGTGGTAGCCCTGAGACATGTTTAAAGGGCTACTTAAGTGGGTGGCACAATCAGCGCTGCAGACCCTCTAGTAACATTTAATTTACAGGCACTGGGCACATGTAGGTGCCACTTTACTAGGGTCTTAAAAGTAAATTAAATATGATAATTGGGTATGCGCCCAATCTACAATGTTTTAGATAGAGAGCACAATAACTTTAGTGCTGGTTAGCAGTGGTAAAGTTCAGAGTCCTAAGGCCAATAAAAACAATTCAGCAAAAAGTGGAGGACGAAGGCAACAATTTTGGGGGTGACCCTGCAGAGAGGGCCAGGTCCAACACCTGACAAATGAAGTGAATGCTTCCTGTCTCTCTCTCTGGCTCATCTATTAGAAGTAGAGTGAGCACGCCTTTCCTTCTCAAGACTCCAGCCACCCGCAGAGTAACCATTCAGCACCTTTTTAGGTGGAACCCTATCATACAGTACAGCTGTCTGGTTTCAAAAGACATTTTATGGACATTCGGAAAACTTACCTTGGAATGCATTCAGCACATTATTTACCATTGGCTCTGTGTTTTCTCACTCACATTTGCTTGCTTTCCATTCATTGGTTTTCTTTGTTTTAGCTCCTCAAGCATGTTTTTGTCCTTCCGATGGAGCATAGCCTTTTTACCAACTCTCTAATTGGCTCCGTGTATTCTTCCATAACTGCTCGCTTTTCTGGAACTCTTTTTAACTGTTATGCAGCTCACCATGAGAGTGCATGTGTTTTTCAGTTAGGTCCGTTGTATGATTCTCCCCTCCTTGCACTCTGTTGTCTAAAGCTTTTTTGTGCTTCTGTGCACTCCCATGTCCACATTACTGTTTCGCCCATGAGATTCCATCCCCCTCTCCCATATTGCTCTCTCATTTCCATGTGCTTCTCTGCTGCCTCTCTGTTGTTTATTGTAGCGAACAGTAAAGCCAGGATAACCTTACCTAAAGAGTCCCTAGGTTAAGCAATTTTTTCACAGGCAAACACAATGATCCTAGTCAGAAAGATTTCCACGGTGGCTGCCTGCCATCACAAGACAATTTTCTTTCAGCATACATCAAAAATACAACTTAATGCATACAGTATGCAGTGATTGTCTTTAAATTCATCATGTTGCCTCTGGTCAGCTGTTGTGCGCAGCAGCCCTCAGACCCCTGCCTCAGACAGTAACATGATCTCTCGGAATACAGTTGATAAGCTCACCACAGCGCATAAGCCCTTGTTCCTCAAACAACCCAGCTAAGCAGGTAGTAAAACTAATAAATAAACAAGTCACGTGTGCTTTCAGTTTCCAAGGGATGGAAGCCTTGCAGGTGTCGCTGTGTGAGGCCATCTCTCAGCGATGAAGCTGACATTTCACTCACTGCTTGCTCTGGCTACACTTTTCTGTTTCTAAGCACTATAAATACACCACCCTACCACCCCCTAAACCACCACCAACCTAATAGCCACCTAACCACCACCCTGAGTCCCACCCACCCTACTGTAACCAACACCACCTCCCTCACCACCACCTTCACCACCCTCACCCAACCACCCTAACTACCACCACACTAACCACTACCACCTTAACCAGCCTATGAACACCTTACCACCATCCTACCCTAAACACTGCCACCCTATCCACCTAGCCACAAACACCCTAGCCAGCACCCTAACCTCCACTACCACTTTAAAGCTCAGCACTCTAACGAACTTCACCTGAACCACCACCACCACCACCCTAACAGCACCAAAACCAAGACCCTAACCGCCACCACCCCTACCACCCTTAACACATCACCCTAACCAGCCTACCACCACCCTACCCTTAACACCGTCATCCTGACCACCACCACGGTAACCACCACCCTACTTTAAGCACCACCACCCTAACGTAGCCACTACCCTAATCACTGCTACAGTACCATAGCCACCACGATCTGCACTACCCCTACCACCACCTCAACGCTAACCACCACCAACCTCACCACCCTACACTAACCACCACCACCATGCCCTAGCCCCCACCACGCTAACCGCCACCATCCTACTAACCACCACCCATCTGTAACCACCACTACCATACCCTAACCACCACCACCACCATCCGACCCTAACCAAAACCACTCTAACAACATCACCTCACCCTAACCACCACCACCACTCTAACCACCACCCAAAAAACCACCCAAACTTCTACCAATCTAACCATCAACACCACACAACCCTAACCACCACCCCACCCATCACCACCACCCTAAGCACCTACACAACTCCACCCTAACCACGACCACTCTGACCACCACCCTCACTACAACACCATAACCACCACTACCATCAGCCTAACCACCACCACCACCACCACCCCACCCGAACCACCACCACCTTATTATCCATCACCATCCTACCCTACCCACTACCACCAACCCTAGCTACAGCCACCCTATCCACCGAAGTCCTAACAACCACGTAACCCTAATCACAACCACTCTAACCACCAGCACCGTCCTAAACATCACCACCCTAATCACTGACACCTAAACCTAATTACCACCATCCTAACCACAACCACTTCCTGATGCTAACAACAACCACCCTGAACACTATCACTACCCTAAACACCAAAATAACCACCGCAACCAACCACCACACTAACTACCACCACCCTAACCAGCCCATTACCACCAACATCCTAGCACCCACCCTACCCCACCATCATTCCCCTACCACCACCACCCTACCCACCAACCTATCATAACCACCACCACTACCTTCACCACCACCCCTTCACCACCCTACCACCACCAACCTCACCACCACCCTTAGCAACACTACCTCCCACCTTCTTCTCCACCAGCAACCTAACACCACCACTCTACCACTACCCTAACCACCCTACTTACCACCACCACCCTATTAACCATCACCCTGCCCACCAACACCAAAACATCCCTATCACCACCATAACCACCACCCACCCCACCACCACCCAGCCTAGTCAGCAACTGCCCAAACCACCACTCTACTTACAACCACTACCACCTTAACCACCACAATCACCCTAACCACCCTCCCCATCGCCACACCCTACTACTAGCCTGACCACCACCTGAACTACCACCCCCAAAACTACCACTGCCTAAACTACCACCACCACCACCCTACCACCAGCCTTACCACCACCTCACCACCACCACCCTAACCTCCTTACGAAAACCACCACCCCTTTTCACTAAACATGGCTCTCAGTTCCTCATTTTTTACCAAACATTTTAAATTCATTACTTGAATGTTGTTTTCAAGGAACGTTGTGGTCTATGTTTGCGTTTATTTACTCTTGAGCAACTTGTTCACGTCTGAAACTATGCATCTGAGTATCCAGTAAAGCGAATTCATATCAAAGATTAAGAACCATTACATATTGTCTATATCTATCAACTTGTTATTGAAGTTAATATGTGGACGTTGAGAAGGAACTTTATGGTCGGATTTTGCTGTAAACCCTAGTGCAAGTGCTCGCTGAGCCGATTTACATTTGCATAAGATTCATATTTGATTGTCTTGTACATTTTAATTGCTTTGCAGTGGGATTAAGAAAATGTAGTGTTCATTGCTTACGTGGCGTGCTTTTAATAAAGCAACTGACAAATCCAGTCAATCCTGCTTCGAACACTGGTTGTGTGTGCTTTCTTGTGTTTCTCCCTCCCCTGAAGCATAGCCTCATTACTTGTGCCCTTCCACTGCTTACTTTTCAGACACTCCTTTTTTCTTTTTAATTAAGTACTCCATGAGAGTGCATGTGGCTTCCAAGTGTCTCCCTTATGTACTTCTCTTCTCTTCTCCCCTCCATCATCTTACATGTTTATCTCACCTGTGAGCTTCTCACTCATGCCCTTCCGTGTTATACTTGCACTTCTGTGCTTCTCCCCTGCTTTGCTTTTTGGCCCCTATGCTTCTCCCTGTGTGCCTATGTTCCCCTTTGCTCCATGTTGCTCTCTCTCCCCCTCTTCACCCCCCCCACCTCCCCCGCCACCACCAGTGGCTCCATGTTTCTTCCACGGAAGCTCTCCTTCTTGCTTCCTTCCAGCTCCCTTTTGTTAAAAACAAAATGTAAAGTAAACCTTTGACATTACGTTTTTTTTTCTTCTTTTTTTTTTCTTAACCAATCCAACTTGGATCACTAAATAAAAACAACACCCACTTCCCCCTGCCGAGAAATTATTACACGGCTGCTGCGGCTGCTTTTTCCCTTTTTTTTGGTTTCCTCTTTAGCCAAAGCCAATAGTTCCAAAAGGCAAGACCTATTGGCTTTGCCAACTTTTGTTACAGGTCTCTTGTTCTTCAAAGCCAGCTAAACCAGTTACATGTAAAAGTGAGCTGCTCGGAGTCAGCAGTGCATGTGCGGCGCTGCCATATGTGGACACGGGCAGAGAGTTGTGGCTAGAATGGGGTCATGGGCTTTTTCATGGCTGGATCGTGGCTGCTCCTTCAGCCTTCAAAGCAACATTAGAACAGACCATGTTTGATTGATCTTGTTGGGCCGATCGTCCTTGAGTTTCCTAAGTCCAATCTTTGCTCTAATAGACAAGTAGAATCAGCCCTGCAAATAGAATATCCTGATGACTCCTTGCAATCTTTTTTTCTCATTGCTTCTCAGTCTATAAGCCAATTGCTAGTGAAAGTTAATGAACTAGGCACGCATGTTGCTTGGCAGGATTTTTTCCACGTTAAGGTTTAATGAAAATGTATTTGTGTGTGTGTTTTCTTTTTATTAGCTGCATTGCCCATGCCTACAATTGCTGCTCTTGATGGCCATGCACTGGGAGGAGGTTTGGAGCTGGCGTTAGCATGTGATCTCAGGACAGCAGGTATGAATGAATATAACAAAAACACGTTTCCGAATGCATTTTGCAGAATAATTACATTCGTTTTTCCTGTTCTTTTGGCTTTAACAGCACGATGCAAATGATTTAATACGCATGAGTATGCACAGAATATTTCAAGGGAACTTTTGTAGGAAAACAACTGTGGAATAAATGTTGTTGCACTTATGCAGAATTACAACATCTTGCTATGTTTGGAAATATTGTATAAAAGTTTGGCATCTAAAAACCAAACCAACAATTGAACTGAAAATATCAGTACCACAAATACCAGTTTAATGTTATTGAATATGTGCATGGCAGCAAAGAAATAAGAAATATTGCCTAAGCCAACCAACAGAGACCTATTTAGGCTGTGGCAAAAGGAGGCATGAGCCTTCGTCTATTGCCACTCGTCTCTCAGTCACTAATTAAAAGACCGGGTTGGAGGCGGGAATCATATGACGGTGTTTTCGTCTTCTGCAGCGCCCTGCCAACCCCCCACTATGTTACAATGTGGTTACTTCATTTGCCATCCTATTTTTACATGGCTTGGCTGGGAGGACGAAGGATGGCGGTGGGGTGATGGTGGGGCCTGGCAGCTCGGAGCTGGTGTTAGTGCACCTTCTCCCCATCTATCAGGATTTTCCCAGCTTGCCTTGCTAGGGACTTCCATAGCCAGTGGGACCCCAAGGTACTGCAGCAGTGTGTTACCGGTAAAGGAATCACTGGGATTTCTCTTTTGTTGGTGGTGCATGCTTACCCTAGAGAAGGTCATTCTACCATTCCTATGGTACCCTAAGGCTCCTGGACACTGTGGACCTACCAGGATACCCCCCTCCCACTCCTGTGCATGTAGGTCAGCCTTTAAAGGGAATTAATGGAATTTTCCAATATTTAGTTCTCTTTCAGATATGAGTTCTGTTGAAAACCTATTAGGGATGTTGATTGGCAGTACACTACCATTCCATGAATCAGTGCCAAGAATGTTCTCAAATTTGGGTTATTGTCCATTGTTGAATGCCTTACTCTTCCTCAAGCAGCTCCCTTCAAGCCAGAATTGCTTCTTTTCTCTCCTTTATCCCTTCATCATTTAATTGAAGACCAGATGTCTCATCAGGACATAGATGATCTTTATGTCTGAGGTGTAGTATTGTACATGAAGCCACATTCAGCAAGCATGGTAGTCCATATGTGAAGTAGTGGTTGATGCCCAAGTGGGAAGTTTGCACAATGTATACTTAATACCACCTGTAGATTCAATTGTAAGTGAATATCTACACATTTTATCAGTTTTCCGATGGTACAATGAAAGAAAAGTCCCAATGTGAGTTCTGTGACCATGAGGACCACTAGTTTATTTGTATGTGCATAACTGGCTTCCAGCAAGGCTTTGGAGCTGAAGAACAAATGTTAGCAGGCCAAATTTGTACATTTCCCCTAAAATCATGTGCACTCCACGGTGAGGGGGGCATGCAGCATTGTAGGGAGACCTCGCCGCCCCCGTCCCACACGTAATCCCCAGAAAAGCCCATGCGCTGCACTGCTACATGAAGCGCCCTTTCCATACATATATATATGTGTGTGTGTGTGTATATATATATATGTGTGTGTGTGTGTGTCTATATGTGTGTGTGTCTATATGTGTGTGTGTGTGTGTGTGTGTGTGTGTGTGTCTGTCTATATGTGTGTGTGTGTCTATATGTGTGTGTGTGTGTCTATATGTGTGTGTGTCTATATGTGTGTGTGTGTGTCTGTGTGTGTGTGTGTCTGTGTGTGTGTCTGTGTGTGTGTCTGTGTGTGTGTGTGTCTATATGTGTGTGTCTATATGTGTGTGTGTATATATATATATGTGTATGTATATGCATGTATATGTGTGTATATATATGTCTCCAACAAACTCCTCCACAAGAAAGAGCAGAGGCCACACAGGGGAAGACCATGGAAGCACTTTATTTCATATGTGTGGCGAATGCATTTCGGCTCTAAATCCTGTCTTCATCAGCGCCCAGGTGTTTAGCAGGCTTCCATCATCGCAGTAAGTTTGTCCTGCTACTCTTTTGTTGGTAGAGGTCAGCTCCGCCCCCGAATTTCACCTTACACCCGTTCCAGTTCACAAGGTTGCTGTGAACTGCAGGCCCCAGAATGCACTGTCCCAATTCCAGGTAGGTGATGCGTGGAGTGTTAAATCAAACCAAGTGGCCGGGCGGTAGCGCAGAGAATTCCGCGATGAAAGTGACCAGTTTTTTTCCTGCTATAGTAGAAATGCAGTGCCTCCTTGGGTCCCCAAACCGCTTCAGCCCTAAAGTCCAGGAGTGCCTTTAGCGGGGGCAATAATGGCAGTGCATCTCGCCCAGCATGAGGTTGATAACCTCACAACCGCCCTTTGTGTATGTATATATATGTGTATGTATGTATATGTATGTATATATGTGTACATGTGATCAAGACCGTGGAAACTCGGTCGAAACGCGTCAGGCTGGGCACTTGCTGTTTTATTTTTTGGATGCATATATTTCTGCAATAAAAGCACAGCACTGGAACTCTACGTTGTGGTCCGTACCTGTTTGTTGCTGTGGATATGGCAAATAAGGACTGTGGCTATGTGTATGTATGTATATATATGTGTGTATGTATGTATGTATGTATATATGTATGTATGTATGTGTAAAAAAATAATATATGTGTGTGTGTATGTATATATGTGTGTGTATGTGTGTATATATATATATATATATATATATATATATATCACTGTTGCTCGAAATGCATCTGCTGCCAGCGAAACAAAAACGAGTGCAGACCTCCAGTAGTGCAGTATATTTTATTTTGTCAGTCTTCTGCCATTACGCGTTTCGGCCGTACAAGCGGCCTTGATCACATGACAGCGCCCAGCATGTCACCCCGCAAATTTAAAGTGCCCGTGCTAATTTATTCATAAACATAGACAAACTGATAGGATCATTCCACAAATTTTCGCTTGAATGCTTTCAATACATATAGAATAACATTTTCAATATCCATTACGCTCTCAGCATGTAAAATATTCATCATTATAGGAATATAAATATTAAGAAGACTATATAGTCCAAATGTTATAATACATCAGAATGACAGCTTAAATGCATATTGACCCATCTTGTCATATTTCATGAATTGCAATATTGTGTGCAAAAAATATATATACACAAATTTAAAAGTGCCCCCTAAAACGTGGAAATGAACTAATTGCAACAAATCCTTGTCAACAAAATTAACTTAAATAAAATACATAATGAATAAATTTATCAAAAATCCCGAATTCCTCTGCTCAATATGCCTCATATTGTTTATACAATATTCATAAGTGTAAGGCTTATATTGGGCCTTTACTGGTTGGAAGTATACCACTGCTGTGCTTCAAATTTTTCCTGGCATTAATGCCTTTTGTGCACTTCAGTGGACCATTCAAGATCCTTATCGCCTTATTTTAATAAATATATAAAGTGACATAGTGCAACAGTACTTCGGAATAAAGTGACTTGTGCCTATTAAAATTCAGCTATAGAGAAATTAGAAGTTCATATTTTTGAAAATGTACAATCAATCACAGTACAACATTGGATCCATTACGTTCCTAATGGAATCTCATAGTAAATCAGATTTTTGATGTTTTAATTTTGGCTAGAGAGTGGCCCAACCAACAATAACAATAGGAAAGTGTCAATAGAGAGATATCATTAAAACCCTGTTTAAAATGGCCATAAATGAAACACTACAATAAAACCACCCATGTCTAAAACCATTCCTTAAAAACCAAGGCTAGTTCTAAAACAACGGATAGTTGAACTGCTGTCTCATAATCAGGGTCCATAGATAGAAAACCTTGAAGAATATCTCTATAAAGTTTTCTATAAAGATAATGATGACAATATCATTGCTTTGAATTCACTTTACATAAAGTTGACCCGTTCATTGTTATATGCCATTGGTACATTCATAATAATCATAGAAAAGTATAAAGATCTTCTGTAATATTGAGCCCGCCCGGAGACTTGGAGTCGAACTCCAATATATAACTCGTCTCCAAGCGTCTCAATTTTGCTTCTCTATCACCCCCTCTTTTCATTATGGGGATGGCTTCAATGGCATAATAACGCAAATACTTTGGGTTGCTATCGTGTACAGTTTGAAAATGCCTTGCTACTGGGTAGTTCTGGTCCTTATTGATTATTGCCCTAATGTGTTGCAATATGCGTTTATGGACTGCCAATTTGGTGCTGCCTATATATTTCAAATGACAGTCACACTCCAAGACATACACACAATACTCTGTCTTACATGTTAGATGTTGCTTGATTTCCTTAATTGTTTCAGAAAAGGCAGTTGTGTATGTCTTAACATTGATTCCAAATTGGCAGGCCTTGCATGTTAGACATTTAAAAAAACCATTTCTTATAGTCAACCACATATCTTTGCGGCTACTCTCCTGGCAATTTTGGACTAACATATTCCCCATACTCATTGATTTCCTGAATGTAATCGAAGGATTCGAGGGCATCAGGTCACCTATCACAGGATCATCCTGGATAAAGTGCCAATTATGTCTAATGATGCTCCTCAATTGTTGTTCCTGTTTAGAGTAGGTTAGGATAAGTCTTACAGGTTGTATATTCTGATCTACAGTCACCTGGGATGCTTTAGACTTATAGACAAGGAGATCCCCCCTAGTCCTCGCTTGAGATTTTCTCATATATATATATATATATGGTCTTTCTTCATCCTGCCGCATTTCCCGCCGCATTTCCCGCTGCTCATCTTCAGGAGGGACTCCCTGTCCCAGACACCATCGCTCCCGGGAGGGAGGAGCCAGTGCGCACATAAGCGCCCGTCCTTGCCCGTCCTTGCCAGGAAGAAGCAGGGCAGGGCCACACCCCTTAACTCGAGTGCCATTAAATCGTGAGTTTAAACGTCCTGGTTTCTGCTCTAACTATTGACTATATACATTGACTTGGACTCTGTTTTTGGTTTTCAGCAGTTGCTACACTATTTAAATGCTTGATCTTGATACACTCGGCCTACTTGCTACCTGTTACTAGGGGATGTTCGCTATTTGCTTTCATTTGTCATTGGTCTGCGAACCTTTTAAGTCGATGGTAACCACTTGCGGCTAGCCGATTGTTGCCCCTGACCCTTACCCCGTTTATTGCTCGCAGCGTACCACTGTTTTATATAGTGTGGGCATAGTAACCTGTGACTTGCAGTCTGCTCTGTTGCGTTCTGTTGTGCACTGTTATGCACTGTTGTTATGACTTGTGTGCTCCTTAGGCAGCTAGTTGGGCATTTACTTACCCTCTGACTATAGCCTAAAAAAAGGATTCAGGGGAGAATCACTGGTTAAACCTTAGACCTGTAAGGCGTTATAAACCACAATCCATCATGGGGAAAAGGAAGACCAGAGACTCCGAAAACGGAAATGAAGGGGCACAACCGAAATCAAAAGAAAAAAAAACTAGTAAGTCGGGCAAATTGGCAGGAGGTAACTGTGTCCTTGATCGCATAGACTACCTTCTTATCGAATGCGAAGACATTCTATCTCCGCCAGCTACTTTATCACTGACCCCTTGCCCTCCATGCTCACTAATCCACTCGAATAGCCCAAAGTCAAGCAGGCCCAAACGCATTCCTTCTATGTTCAAAAAAACTAAGCCTGGGCGTAGTTTGCGTAGTAGCACTTCACGTAGCTACGTGAAGTACATTTTGAACTACACGTAGCTATGCAAATTGCGTAGTGCGTAGCTGTGTGCTTGACTGCACTGTACAATAATTGCCAAAGGCATCTTGCACAGTACACGTTAAGATAAAATAAATATCTTTGTCTTTATATGCTAAAAATGCATATAGTTATTTCACAAAAGTGAAAACGATAAATTAACAAGCAGTGAGAGAGGTGATGATTTTGGGATCCTCCCTAACCTAGGGAGAGAACCAAGCAGATGCCTTGAAAACAAAAAGGACATCTTTTGAACGATTCGGTGGTGGTCCCATCCTCTTAGGACCACCCCAAGCACAGTTATTGGCAAAAATACAATCCCAACCAAAGGCCCTGCAAAGCATTATAGGACGAGATTAGCAGTGGGCAGTGAATATTATAGTATCCAATATCAAAATAATTCTACAAAGAGCTGCAGTTCCACTAGTTGTTACTAGATGTCCCTCACGAGTCAAATGCAAAAGCTTCATGAAAGGGTTTCAATGCTTTTGCATTTGACTCGTGAGGGACATCTAGTAACGACTAGTGGAACTGCAGCTTGATGTATTAATAATTTCAATGCTTTTGCATTTGACTCGTGAGGGACATCTAGTAACGACTAGTTGAACTGCAGCTCTTTGTAGAATTATTTTGATATTGGACACTATAATATTCACTGCCCACTGCTAATCTCGTCCCATAATGCTTTGCAGGGCCTTTGGTTGGGATTGTATTTTTGCCCATAACTGTGCTTGGGGTGGTCCTAAGAGGAAGGGACCACCACTGAATCGTTCACATGATATGCTTTTTGTGTTCAAGGCATCTGCTTGGTCCTCCCCCTAGGTTAGGGGGGACCTCAAAATCATCACCTCTCATTGCTTGATATTTTATTGTCAAAATTCACTTTTGTGAATTGGTTATATGCTTTTTAGCATAGAAAATTGCTTTATCAAAGCATTTGTAGGAGTTTATTATACTGCTGCTACGCTACATCAATTAGCACAGTTTTTCACTCTGCTACGTGCATTTTGCGTAGTGCGTAGTAGCACACACTTTGCATGCTCCATGAGCGTAGCGAAGTATTATGCCCAGGGTTAAAAAAAAAAAAAAACACACAGCACAAAGTACTGTTCTCTGGACCACTCTCTCGTACCCGAAATATCTAACACTGACGTAGAAGAGGTAGTAGTAGTAGTAGAGGGGGCGCCATCCACCGAGCTCGTAGGCAGGTTCTTAGACAACGTTTCAGCTTCTAGTAATTTAGCCACCGATCTTACCCTCAACAATAGGTTTCTCCCCCTACAGGCTACCCAGGAACCCCCAGTGATAATGGCATTGGGGACAGGCGATCGTCATAGCCTAGATGTTGGCAATCAGGAATCGAGAGCAGATCAAGGGACCAGAGATATTCCGACTTGGGCAATAGGTGAGACCGTTATTAGTGACCAGGTTGGTAGGGCCCAGGATCCATCTAAGATCATAGCTGAATTGAGAACAGAGGTAGATAGTTTGGAAAAGGCAGTGCAAGAGCTAACGGACCAAATTAAATTGCTAATAAAAAAAGGTGACATTGAAGCTGAACTGCCCAAGCAGCTCCCTAAGAAAACCCTGATCCACACAGCTACACTTGATAGTCCCATTGTTTCATCTCGAGGCGTTGCTGCTAACACAACTTCCAAGAACCCCTTTGACCTCATGCCTAGACGTGCAGCGCCCTATGTCAAACCAGCACTTAGTCGAATCTCAGCCCAGTCTCCATCTAGTGCCCCATCAATCCCTCTCCCCAATGATACTCGCTTTTGTCGTGTTTTCCTCAGTAGGCGAGCCTTACCACAAGGACCCCCTAAGAGTATCTTTTTGACCAGTGTCCCTAAATTGCCACTGACCACAAGACATGAAAACGAAGACTCCCTCATTAACAAATGTATACACTGGATACGCCATGTGAGGGGTTGCCGATCATTAATCAGTGAGGATATACGTGGGGCCAAAAGGGTTAATGGACCTAACTCCATGACAGATTGTATAGAATTTCTTCTTGGCAATGAGAACTTGGCACACGATCTAATTGCACTGGAAGCTAGGTTTAATCCCTCAACTCGCACGGGGATACAGATGAAATATCGCCCCGTAATGCATCCACCACTATCAACCACTCATGGTCAGGTCCATCAGCCGACCCATAGCTCTAGTCTTGATGCCAATGATTGACATGAATATCCAACCATTCCATCAGGTCCTATATTACCCCCTCCTGCATCAATTCCACTTACTCCTGTGCCAATTCATCCTACTGACTCAACTCCACCGTCGGGTTCCACTTCACTCCCTCCCTCTCCCTCCAGCTCCATCCAATCCCGTGCCAACTAGCCCTGACGATCCTACCCCACACCCTACAAAGGCCCTAGTCACTACAATTGGTGAGGGTTTTTTTTACTGTAACCAGCTGTCATTTAGTGGGGGGTAGCCCTAGGGAACACAGGTTGGGATCCCAGGAAGGAGTTCTGGGAGAGGGCGATATTCCTGTATTCTTAGGCAACGCAGATTGTGTGACCAAACTTTCTCTACTATCATGGAATGTCGCCAGGGTGAGGCCGAAACTCGCGCTTCCCCACTGGATTGAATACGTAGAAAAGTATGATATCTGTATTCTACAAGAAACATGGTGTCCTTATCCTATCTTTATCCCTGGTTTTCTTACCTTCCATCGTATCGCCACCGCTAGTAAATCTGGGCGCCCAAGCGGTGGTCTACTAATTCTAATTAAAATTGATCTCCACTGCTCTGTTAAAGAACTCACGACCAACAGCCCGGATATACTAGCGATCCACATAAGGGCAGAAGATAGGTTGAGGATGGATCTTTTTAACGTGTATGCCAGAGGGACGAAAGCAGGTAGTCCATCTTCTACACTCCAGGAGTTGGAGCATCTCTTAGACACTAGAGATACCTCATTACCAGTAATAGTCGCAGGAGACTTTAATGTCACCTTCGAACCATTGGGGTTGGAGGATCTGTGTGGAGGTAAAGAAGAGGAAGAACTATGGCACATTCCCCCTTTGGATCTTACTCCTATCAATAAGTGGTCACAAACAGCATTACAGCTTAACACGTTAACACTTGAATTTGGTTTGAGGGCAGCTAATGGCCGAACTAACTCTGACAGGGAAGGTGCAAACACTTTTAATCGGACCGCTAATTTGAGTCGAATTGACTATTTTTTTTATTAGACCTAAGACTGTGGTAGAAAGTTGTTGACATGATTGTATGGTCTACCACGGATAGTGACCACAATCCCCTTGAGCTAACTCTAATTTCTCCTTGGGCCAGAAGCCCAAACTCCTGTGATGCCACCCTCGCAACCAGGGTGGTCCATTCCACCAATAATAACAGGTGCCTTAAATGGGCATGTGTTGCAATGGACCCAGAGAAGCTAGCTCTCATTAACACTAACTTGGAGATCTGTACTAAACTGATGCATAGCCTTATTGAACCCTCAGGTGATCTCGGCAAGATTGCTGACTGCCATACTAACTTTTTTAACTTGTTGGCCACCTATTTTCAAACCCAACGGAAAAACGGGACTAAATGCTCTAAATCGCAGTTCGCCTGGTTTACGCCCGAGTGCGGGGTCCTTAAAACCCAGCTGGCCTCTGCAATCCGTTCAAATAATGTTAATCTAGTGAGGGAAATTAGGCGAACATATAAAAAAACGACTCTTAAGGCCAAAAAGGTCTGGGAGGAAGAGCTATGGGCACTGATCAGTGATGCTTGCGCAAAGAAAGATGCACAACGGTTTTGGCTCCTAGTAATGAGGGGAGAGGGAAATAGGTCCCAGACACCTGATAATAATATTGCTTTCGAAGAATGCCATTCCCACTTTTCGTCTCTATACACTGGAGAGCCTGTTGATGGTAACGCAGGCCTAGCAGCTGCTTTTGAGAGCTGTGAGACTGACGAGTTCTTCAGTGTAGCGGAAATTCGTTCTAGTATTAATGCAATCGAATGTATGATTAAACAGCTACCACTTAAATAACGAGTGCCTAAACCACGAAGGCTAAACAACGACCAAAGCCAAACCACTATGTTTTTAACCACGACTTACTGAACCACGAATATTTTTCTATTGACATATATTCCAAATCTACCACTACGTTCAATACAATGCATGTTTGAAAAATGACCAATAAAATGTAATTAAATTAAACAACACTTCTAATTAAAACTATTTTTATTAATGAATCTTGAAATTAGCCATCAAATGATCGTTTTTAAAAAATACCGACGAACTTACAGAGAGACAGTTATGGACGGTTTAAAACAATGAAATATAAGTCCATCATCTTTTTATTATAATATTTACATACTAGAATGCTAACTGTAAAGCCGGCATAACAAACTGAAGATTTACACAAATTGCAATTTTTAAAGCGATTATATAAAATACACGTTCTCACAGAAAATATATATTTTTTTTAAACGGATCCCAGAACATATTTTAATTTTTAAATACAATAGTCTTGATTAAAACATTTAATAACAAGCATTGGCATAGCCAATAGGTCTCGCCTTTGGGGCCTTATAAGTGTTTAGCCAGAGCTATTGACTTTGCCAATGTCTTCAAGCTGTGCTGTAGAGAAGTGTGGCTGCTGTGCAGGCATGCTGAAAAGTTATAATAAAAGAAAGTGTCAGAAGCATTTTTGTTACTTTATATATGACCAAGAAGGCATTATGTAAAACTGAACGACCATATTAAAAAAGTATTTACAATAAAAAATTCTCAGTTTTCTTTTGTTCTTGCAATGCTGGCAAAGCTGTTGTAGGAAGAACTATTTAAACAAGTTATTAAATTATAAACATTCAGACCAGCGCTTGTAAAATTTGTCAAATGTCTCCTTAGAAAATGCACGCTTTTTAATTAAAAAAAGGTGCGCCCACAAACAGTTTTTACAAGACTTTTTGTTTAAGCGATATTTAAAAAAAACAACTGTATTTTGTAACGAGTTTTAAGAATCAAGCGTATTCCCGGTATCGTTTATTCGCACTGTATCGATGTATTTACCGCACTCCCTAATTACATGTAAGGAGAGATGCACGTGGGGGATACATGTTCACATGACACCTTTTCAAACACGACAGACACTATTGAAATTCATCTAGTGTCGGCGACAATGTATCGCGTGTCCTTTATACTGAGCCACACGAGAACGTGTTGTATACAAGTCTACGCAAAGAGGCTAAACGTAATATAAAATATTAAACAAAATCAAATAAGCGGCAAAAGCAGGCTACGTGTAAAAATAATCTTAAGAATATACATTCTAAGATAAGTGGAATAGTTTAATAAAATGTTTTGATTGTCTTAAATATGAGCGTTGGCCATTGGGTGGAGCCCCCTGATTGGCTATATTGCTAAAGTTCCCTGTTTGTTCTGAATGTCCCAAGGCATGCCCAAAGCACGGGCTAGCTTCTCCTGCCTCCCGTAGCCCTCTATGGGGCGAGGGGCGCAGCCCTTACCTTGTCCATGGGGGCCGGCAGCGCGGGGACGTCCTTCTCCAGTTTACACGCAAACATCTGCTCGCTCTTCCAATACATGGCCCTAGTGGGCAGCTCAGCGCATGCCAAGCGGGGGCTCCGGGCGCGGGCACAGGAGCGGCCCTGAGGTACGGGCCACCAGGATTCAGCTGTGGGGGTCAACAGAACTCTGCTCTGGGGGACATCCGAGCACAGCTGTGTGTAGACTGCCCTCGCGCACAGCTCTGGGCAGGGGCCACCAGTGGCAGCTTTGTGGAGAGCCAGGCGGTACGAGTTCTGCGGGGCACCAGAGCCCTCTTTCCAAGAAGCACCCGGGGGCAGCTCCGAGCCGGCGGCACCAGTGCAGGTCTGTGCAGTGGCAGTTCTTGGAGGCACGTGGTGGGTTCAGTTCGGCCGGTACTTCAAGAGGACGAAAGGCGCCCGTGCCCTCTCTCTGCACAAGGGGCACCCTGGAGCAGCTCGGATTCCTTGGCTACTTCTGAAGGGTACCCGGTGAGCCTTATGCAGTTAGAGCCCCGAGCAGCAGAGAGGAGTAAAGGTAGCAGCAGTGCCCTCTGTGCCAGAGGGACCAGCGGGCAGCTTTGGCACGGCAGCACCGAGGCGCAGTGCTGCTGGGGCGGTTCTTCAGGCTCCAGCCAAACTGCTACCAGCGCTTTCAGAAACTAGTGACGAAATAAAAAAGAGAGGCCGACCGGGCTGGGGTTCCTGTGTGATACGGCGTTGGGGCGGCTGCAGCTGCTTGAGAGAGGCTGGTAGGGCTGGGGCTCCTGTGAGGTGCGCGTCAGCTTCCTTCAACTCTGGGTCCGTCGCGCGCGCGGTAAAAAAAAAAAATAAACAGTGGTGCGCGCACACCACAGAGGAGCGGAGGGGGGGGAGGAGGGAGCGCGGCAGCCTGCTCAGCTGACCAGACGCTCGTGCGTCATGGCCTTTTGCCGGCATGTGTTTACAATTATCGCGCCCGCGTCTGGGCACGATAATTGGAAACACATGTTTGCCGCGCGTACCCATCCCAAAAAGGCCAGCCACGACACACGAGCGTTTTTGGGACTGCTTTTCAAACTCGCTTACTAAAAGTCTTCGCCTCTAAGCAGCGCTTGCGCGCTACTCGAGGCTCGACCTAAAAAATGGCCAACCCACATTTTGTGTCCATTTGAAGTGTGAAAACCACACCGAACAGTCGCATCGAGCACAGGGCAGTATGCATCAGTGAAAAACAAGCATACAGTGCCATCTACTGGCCTCACAAGGTAAATTTTAACTAAATCTAATCTAACGACTGCATAATTTTAATAGGTAAATGTGCAGATCAAATAAAAATAATAATAATTTAACATTTTTTTTAAAATTGAAATCAGACTGAGTTACTTATTCGGACAGGCTTAGTAAACCAGGCACAGTATTGGTTAAGGAGGTCGTGGTTCAGGTACAGTAGTGGTTAAGGAGGCCGTGGTTCAGGAACAGGTCGTTGTTTAGGATTCGTTGTTAAGCCCACTCGTTGTTCGAAATTCGTTATTAAGGCCGTTTCCCAATGCAATCATCCGCTCCAAAGCCCCTGGGCCGGACGCTATTCCGGGCGATCTATTTCCCAGTAACATCGAGAACTGGTCAAAGTATATTCTGGCACTGGCAAACGGAATAGCCGCCGGCTCAGCAATTCCATCTTCATGGAAAGGGGCTGAGGTAATTCCGGTGTTTAAGAAGGGTGATCGTTCAGTGCCCTCGAACTATAGGCCTATCAGCCTGATTGACATTGCCAGTGAGAAAATTACAAACTTGGATAGAAGATAACAACATTCTGACTCCTTTCCAAGCCGGGTTCAGACAGAAAGTTAGCACTGTCGATCAGGTCTTTCGTTTTTTACTACTAACATGGAAGACAGTGACAATCTCAAAGGGAAGCCTATATGTAGCTTTCATTGATTTACGGGCTGCTTTTGACCTTATCCCTAGACACAATCTTTGGTGTGTCCTGAAGGAAATGGGCATCCCACCTGAAATTTTATCACTGACTATTCGCCTGCATGAGAACAACTTTGCAAGGGTTCGCTGGGGTACCCAAGGTCAATTGTCCGACCCGATCAGAGTAGACAGAGGGGTCCGCCAAGGGTGTGTGATGGCCCCTACTCTCTTCTCTCTCTTCATTAATGGAGTTGTCCAGTTTCTTAGTGAGAGCCCAGCTGATGCGTCGACCCTGGGGGTGATCAAAGTGACAACCTTACTTTTTGAAGACGACACCCTGTTAGTCTCCAAGACTCCGAGTGGCCTACAATCTCTTCTGAAACGCTTTGAGTCATTTTACATATTGAGAGGGCTTGAGATAAACACTACAAAGACCAAGCTCCTAATGATCAACCCTCACCGATCCTTTAAGGGCAAGCTCTTCTTAGAGGGGCAACCGCTAGAGAGAGTGAATACCTTCGATTACTTGGGCATCACTCTCTCTGACGACCTCTCCTGGAGATCTCAAGTAAAGCAGCAGAAACTTCAGCTAAGGCGTATCTCGGGGCTCTGATTAAGGAGCATAAACTCTCAGTGAGCAAGTCAATAGCTGCCCCCGCCTGTGTTTACGACCACAAACTGCAGCTCTATATGGGGTGGAACTCTGGGGGTTTGAAAATTGGAGGCACTTCTAGTGACTGAAAATAAATTCCTGAGATCACTCTGCTCCCTCCCGCAGAGCACCCCTCTGCAGCCGCTGAGATTTGATATGGGCAGATTTATGATTGTGCGAAAAGCTCACATACGCCCCCTGCTCTTTTTGTTACGTCTAAAAACTACCCCCGAACTACATCAATATGCTGCCGCTCTGGACGAAGTCAGTGTGCTAGATCGCCACAAGAAAATTGGTTGGATAAACAGGGTGAAATCATTATTGTCCACTCTAGGGATGGAAGGCATTTGGGATAACGACACCCCAGAATCTTTACCAACTAAAGCCCAACTTAAGAAACGTTATAGGGACTGGGTGGCGCAGTCCCTTATCTCCCATCCACTTGGGCGCCGCTTGACTCTCGATTTTATGGACTTCAAACTGGAAGCCGCTTTTGAACAATATTTGGAGGTTGTCACTAATGCCCAGGATAGGAAACTTTTTATGCAATTTAGATTTGGTTCCCTACCTCTTAATACCTTTGTTGCTTCCTGGTCCAAGCATTCCCCGGCGTCTGTGACCTGTCCCGGCTGCTCTCTCGCAGCCGAGTCCATCAGTCACATACTCTTTGCTTGTCCCAGGTATCACAATTTGAGATCTAGGTGGCTAGCTCCCATCTGCAAACAGCTAGGTACTCGTTGTCATAGCGACGCACTACGTATCCTAAAATCTGATTCCAGTACGTTAATTGTATGTGCTGTTGCTAAATTCCTAGGCAAAATGTGGATTAGCAGAAGGTATGCTTTGGTCATGCATCAGTCGTAATTCCTTTGTTTTTTATCACTTTTTTAACTGATTTTAACTATGTATTTATTTATTAATCAAGTACTGTATTACCCACGGATTGTACTGCATGACGGGTCATGCCGCTATCTCCAGCGACATAGACTTTTGCAGTTACACTTCCTGGTTCTGAGTTTAATTGGTTTTATCCTTTTTAACTTATTATTGTATTAGACAATTGAACCGAGTTTGCTCTTGAATTTTTTGCACTGAACTAGTCCTTTATGCACTTTAGGCACTGGCACTTTTAAGGTTTCTATTTACTTGCAGGGTGATGGGCAGACTTCATTAGCCCAGGCTCCTCCTCTGCAAGATGGTCATAAATCTATCTACCTATACACATGTATCTTTGTGGCACGTTTTTACCTGGGTCTTATGTTATGTTAGAGAAATTTGGAAAGCACAACGGTTACCCTATGGTGTCCTGGCGCTAGCTACAGTCCTCCCAGTGATACATAAATTGCCACCGGTTTATAAATCAAACAGCCACGTTTTTAGGGCCTTTCTGAAAGCCCATAAATCAGTGGCATTCCTTAGATGAAAAGGGAGGTTATTCCAAGCCTTTGCCGCACCAGCAGCAAAACTTCTGCCTCCCCACCCAGCTTTTTTTGTGGGTGGCACTATCACTAGTTTTGCTCCTGAGGAGCGAAGTGATCTTTTGGGCACGTACCACTGAAATTGTTGTTTCAGGTAATCAGGACCTATGCCTTGTAGAGCCCTAAAGACCAAACAAAGAGATTTAAATTGCACCCGCATCTTAACGGGCAACCAATGAAGTCTTTTGATTACACTTGAGATGGGTGCAAATTTCGATGTGCCCGTAAGCAGTCTAGCGGCCGCATTCTGCAACACTTGCAGTTTATGAAAAAAACGCTCCTGCATATTCAGGTATAAACCATTGCAATAGTCCAGCCTTGACATAGTTAATGCTGTAACCACTGTTCGCTGGCTATCTTTCGGCAGAAAAGGCAACATTTTCTTAATTGTTCTGAGAGTGTATGTTGTGGCTGAAACTACTGTGCTGACTTGATTGCCCAAATCGAGCCTGTCGTCAATTAGCACTCCCAGATTTTTTACTTTCCTAGTGGGTGTCAGGAGGGATCCCATAGTATCTGGCCACCAACTTGGGGTCCAAAAGTTGGCATCGTTCCCGAGCAGGATGACCTCAGTTTTGCTCGAGTTGACCTTTAGACAGTTTTAGGACATCCACCTTCCTACTGCCTCAATACAATCATGGAGCCGCTTTCCTGTTGCCTTTTCCTGCCGAGGCCGCAGCGACACCACAATTTGCGTGTCATCCGCATAAGAGGTAAGGTAAAAGCCAAAGGAGTCAATAAGGGGAGCCAACGAAGACACACATACATTAAAAAGTGTAGGGCTCAAAGACAACCCCTGCGGAACTCCACAGGGCAGCGAGAAAGGTTTAGAGTAAAATTTGCCTAATGAGACTATTTGCAGTCTGTCCGAGAGGAAGGACTTCAGAAGTGTCCATGCTTTACCCTGCACTCCGCAGGCCTGCAAACGGTCCATCAAAAGACCATGATGGACCGTATCGAAGGCCGCGGAGAGGTCGAGCATGATCTTAGCGGTCTTAGGAAATTTGGACCCCAAGAAGGAAAAGCCTTTGCTATTATGGTCTGCTTTTATAATTAATTGTTTATCATGGTTCTATTGTATTGAATGTATGTGATACTTTTATGGCCTTAACGGCCGAAATAAAGTTATTGACTGAGTATATATATATATATATATATTCACTGAAAAAACCATAGATTTTAGGGACAGTTATAGTTAGTTGGACATTGCACTCGTACAAAACCCGTGAAATTCCCCCGTTATAGTTAGTTCAGGTAACTATAACTCGCGCCCCCGCAATGCACTGCTGATGACGTCACATATTACATCACTCATGACATGGTCAGTGACATCACTGATGACATCACTGATGACATCTCAAATGACATCACTGATGACATCATCCAGTGACTGTGTGTTTCTGTAAAGTTTAAATATGTTTAATATATATAGGGAAAGGCGTATTGAAGAATGAGTGGGTGTATAAGTGTCTGAATGGATGATTTAGTAGGTGCGTGACTAACTCTAAAAGTGATTGATTAAACGTATCTTACTGAATGCATGGGTTAGTGACTAAACTGGGTGAATGTCTGTATCCGTCTGTCTGTTGCTGTGTAAGTGGCTGCATGGGTTTGTGAATAGCTACATGAGTGTCTATATGAGTTATTGATTGGTTGTCTGAGTATCTGTATGGGTGCCTGAGTGTTTGTGTGGGTGGGGTGTGTGCGACTCTGTGCATAGATGTGTGAGTGGGTGATTCACTGGGTGGATGGTTTCAAGAGTGCATCTGTGATAGACTGTATGGGTGGGTAAGTGTGTGTCCAACCCTTCAGCCTGGGACGACTCCTGGTGGCCAACATCACTGGGAACAGCCCCGCCACCCACCGACCACGTACGCAACCTAGGGGTCATCCTCGACCCCACCCTCTCCATGACTAAGCAGGTCAACACCGTTTCCTCATCCTGCTTCAACATCCTCCGAATGCTCCGCAGGATCTTCAAGTGGATCCCCACCGAAACAAGAAAAACAGTCACCCAGGCCCTCGTCACCAGCAGGCTGGACTACGGAAACGCCCTCTACGCAGGAACGACGGCTAAGCTCCTGAGACGGCTGCAACGCATCCAGAACGCCTCTGCACGTCTTATCCTCGACATCCCCCGACGCAGCCACATCACACCCCACCTGAGAGACCTGCACTGGCTCCCTGTCAACAAGAGGATAACCTTCAAGCTCCTCACCCACGCACACAAAGCACTCCACAACTCCGGACCAGCCTACCTCAACAGACGACTCAGCTTCTACACCCCCACCCGCCAGCTCCGCTCGACCAGCCTCGCCCTCGCCACAGTCCCCCGCATCCGGAAAACGACCGCCGGCGGCAGATCCTTCTCCCACCTCGCCGCCAAGACCTGGAACACCCTCCCCACCAACCTCCGACAGACCCAAGACCTACTGGCCTTCAGAAGACTCCTCAAGACCTGGCTCTTCGATCAGTAGCAGCACCACCCCCCTCTTCCCCCAGCGCCTTGAGACCCTCGCGGGTATGTAGTGCGCTTTATAAGTGACATGATTGATTGATTGATTGATTAAGAGTGTGTTAGTGAGTGAATGTATGTCCCAGTGGTACATGTGTGAGTAACTACATATGTGAAAGGCAGTATATATGTGTGTTGGAGTATATAAATAGCTGTAAGCGAGAGTGTGTGATTGTGAGAGTGACTGTATGGATGAGTGTGTGCTTGTATCAGAGATTGTATAAGAGCGTAAGAATGTGCTAGTATTTGTATGAGTAAGTGAGCTGGTGTGTGTATAACTGTATAGGTGAGTAAATGGGTGTGTGCTTAATTTTTGCATGACTGACTAGGTGTGTGAGTACCTCTATGGATGAGTGGCGGTGTGTGAGTGTTTATATAGGTGTATGAGTGCATATAATAGTCCTGTACTGAGTGACTATAAGTATGAGTGACTGTACGGGTGAGTGAGTAGATGTGTGTGTGTGTAGACCTAAGAATCAGTGAGTGTGTATATAGTAATTGGTGTTGGAGTGTCTATGGTTTTGACAATGGCAGTCTGTAATTTACAGTGGGTGTATCAAAAGTTATATTAGGGTGTGAGAAGATGCATCAAATTATCACATGGATGATGTCATCAGTGATGTCATCAGTGATGTCATTTGAGATGTCATCAGTGATGTCACTGACCATGTCATGAGTGATGTAATATGTGACGTCATCAGCAGTGCATTGCGGGCGCGAGTTATAGTTACCTGAACTAACTATAACGGGGGAATTTCACGGGTTTTGTACGAGTGCAAAGTCCAACTAACTATAACTGTCCCTAAAACCTATGGTTTTTTCAGTGAATTTGTAAGGTTTTTTAAATGCTAATTTCTAACTATAACGTGCCTGAAACCTATGGTTTTTTCAGTGAATTTCAAAGGTTTTCTAAATGACAATTTTTAAATGTATTAATTGTTATATTTATTTTTTTGATACTGATTTACTACATTTTTTTCAACTATTTATTTTTAGATATTTTATTTTTTAAATTACATTATACATTACATTACAAAATATACTTTCTCAGAATGAATTACTTTAGTTTAAATACTTTGCAAATAGGCAATAGACTTTTAAGTACAGTAGTTACAGTTGTTGCAATGGGCAACACAATTTCAAACACAATGCAACATTGAGCTCAATGTGAATTTCTAGTTAAATGCAATTAGTTACTTTATGGATTACTTTTCTAACCACAGGACTGGATCCTAGATTCAGTCCTGGGACATCTCCTGTAAACAGTTGAGTAAAAGCGTTTTGGTTACAATAGTGATTTTTAAGGAATATTATTGTATTTTAAAAGTTGACACTTAGAAACTTTTTCACATAGAATCACCAATGTTATCCTATGGGAGGAAATTCACTTAGCAGGTAAGTAGTGTTATCGTTACTTTTTCTTACTCCGTGTTGGATCCTGGATCCAGCACTGGTGCATCTCCTGTAAACAGTTGAAATAATGCGTTTAAGTCATACAGGCGATTTTTAAGGAATATTTGTAGTTTGTGAAAATCGACACTTTGAAACTTTTCTGCTGAAAACCAGACAATGGATTCCTATGGAAGGAAATACAAGTTACTGGTAAATACGGTTAGAATTACTTTTCAGGGTCAGTGCTGGGCTAAAAGATGCAGCACTGGGTTCTCTCCTGATAACAGGTGAGTAAATCGGAATTCGTAGTTCGGCTGATTTTAGAGGAATATTATAAAGTTCCAAAACTCCACACTTAGAAGAATTTCCAAGTGAAACCAGTCAATGTTAGCCTATGGAAGGAAATTCAAGTTACTGGTAAGTACGGTTAGAATTACTTTTCAAGGTCAGTGCTGGGCTCAAAGATGCAGCACTGGGTTCTCTCCTGATAACAGTTGAGTAAATCGGAATTCGTAGTTCGGCTGATTTTAGAGGAATATTATAAAGTTCCAAAACTCCACACTTAGAAGAATTTCCAAGTGAAACCAGTCAATGTTAGCCTATGGAAGGAAATTCAAGTTACTGGTAAGTACGGTTAAAATTACTTTTCAGGATCAGTACTGGGCTCAAAGATGCAGCACTGAGGTCTCTCCTGATAACAGGTGAGTAAATCGGAACACTATCCAACGCTTTCCCTACTGTTGCACTCACTGGAGTGGGAATAGTAATTTTTACCCTCCCGCTATCCAACGCTTTCCCTACTGTTGCACTCTCTGGAGTGGGAATAGTAATGTTTACCCCTACACTCAGGCAAAGTCATAGGATATCATTGCCTGCTTTTTGCTGAAAAAGTTTCTAAGTGTCGATTTTTGAAACATACAAATATTCTTCTAAAATCAGCAGAACTACGAATTCCGATTTGGACAAATTCATTGCGTTACATTATTGATTTGCAAACTAAATATCCCAAAGGTCTGAATAGTGGTGAGGAATTAGCATCACACCTGGGCTCATGAATAATAGATTGATAACGAAAAGAAGTTCTCCCGAGGAAGTTATCCTGCGTGTCTTATGAAATGTGCATTTATTAAGAATTGGAATAAAAGGGACTCTTTGCCGATCCACGGCAAGATTTGTATCGATCACTGTCACAGCGATGTCACAGTGCTGCTCAGCCGATACACGGCATAATTAATGTTCAGATATTATCGAATAAGGGCGGAAATCTGTCCAATTAATAATACATTGTGAGCATAATGAATTTGTCCACATAAGCTTCTCATATGTAATGAATTTTATTATATCATATGATTTGACTGTGATTTGCAACTGTGATATGTTGTGGTCTGCAATGCATTAGCATATGTATTATGGCGATATGAACTGCTTTTTACATACTACAAAATGGCGCTCATTTGAAACGCATTTTTGTTGAGTCCCTTTTCAATTGTTAAAGCACGAGAATGATTGTTTAAAAGACGGCTGCTTCCGGTGTGTCAGTAACACCGAGGAAGGCAGACCGCCGAAACGCGTTTGTTTCTGGAAGAATAAAAAACATCTTCAAACGCCGCCCGTGAGTGCTTATTTCCCGTAAAATAAGGAAACAGAGCCTGAATACTTGCGGAATGCACCGCCGCATACCAGCACTCGTCCATGAGTGATTCGTGTTTTGGTGCGAACCGAGCGCTAATATACATATATATATATATATATATATATATATATATATATATATATATATATATATATAGTGTGTGTGTGGTTAAACTTGCTGGAATACTGCTCACACTTTATCTGATGGAGGCGATTTTCAAATCTATTCAAATCTGCTGCAGATACCTGACACAAGTTGTCATATTCTTTTATATTGTTGTATGTCTTTGGTTTTATTGTCTGCTGTAATTTATTGCAATGGTTTCAAGTAACTAAGCAAATAAAATAAACTTGACTGCTATATATGTTCACACACACAGGACAGGGCATACAATTTACCATAATGTATCAAAACATTTATGTAAAAAAGCAAATAGTGTTTCTCTTTCAGAGCAACATGTAAAAACCTCCCAACAGCCATTAAACCGGAAGTATAATGTATATATTCCAGGCAAAAAAAGAGTAACCCTCTAGCATACGGATACCTGAGTGGCCATTACAGCTTCCTAAATCCCTTGGTGGTGAAGAGGACCACAGAAAAGAAAACATTCTTAAACCATGTCACTAAAACACAAATAATGGAAGCTGCTGAGCCTTTCTTTGGCAGAACAAACGGCCTTTAACACTGATTGGTGGAGTGTAAAACAGGATAATTTCCAAAATAGGACACAGAGCCTGAGAGGAACTTAGTACCTATGTTTTGATGTTGGTTCTTAGGCCTTTCCTATTAATGTGTTTGGCTCCGTTTCTTGTCACTTTTATTATCATGGCACACATCGATCTCAGGAGCTGATTAATTCATATTTGTTTCACTGTATTTGGTTTGATAAATGACACTGGCTGTGCAAAGGTATTCATACCTCTGCAATAGGAGCTGTGCCTATTATGTTCCCTGCCTTTAGATTTAATAATAGTTTATTGTTCGATCAAGAACATGATCATACACAGCATTAAAATCACATAGTACACAATATTACATAAGAACATTCAGAGCAATAGTTTAAAACAAGGTTGATTTTGTAAGAGGTCAGATATTCATCAGTTCATCTCAATTTGAGAGGATGTTGCTTTCATAGGTAGGAGAAAGTCATTCCTCCCATTCTGGTTGTCTTAATTTGGGAAACTTGCATGAGCATCAGGAAAGAAGAAGAATCGCGTCCTTTTTCGGGTGTGCAGTAGAGGCGCACGCAAAAAGGGAGAAAGCCTTAAAATCTTTATTGTTGTGAAAGACCAAATAATGGTGTTTTACAAGGTGACATAATATATAGAATTGATTGATCCCTTTTGTGAGCACCTCCATTTTTTTAACTGGTCTTGCTGTTTTTAACTCAGCACACTGGGACACTGCTGTCCAGAACCCAGGGTATCTGCTTTGACTACTACAACATGGTAACCTTCCTAATGGGCATATTTAACTTTACAGTAAGGCAATAGTAATTGGTGCAGGAAAATTCACCAATGGCAAGAAGAAAATGTCAATGCAGCACCTATTGTGCCATACACTAGGCTGACGAGGACAACCTGGCTTCAGGTGTACATGTAGCCTGATGGCTGCAGCTTTTAAACCTGCAGACTGACCTCTCAACATAACCCTTTTGTCAGGCAGGTATCCTATTTTTTTAATATTAAGTAAGTAGCCCCTAAGTAGGCTTTTTAGCCCACAAGGTAAGTGCAAGAATATGGCATGTTCTCAAAGTGACAAGCCCCCAAACGCTATTTACACTGTAAAGGGCTATAGCTGATGCTATGAGAAAAACAAAAGGTCAAATAAAACTCTATTTTTAATTTTGGTTTGGGATAAGCTACAGAAATGGTTCAACCACTGTTGTTAATAGTTATTTTAAAAAAATCCAATTAAATGGTGAAGTTGGATTTTAGTTAAATATTCAGTAAACATCCTTTTTAGAAATTTTGACTTTGCCTTCCTGCAGCTCAAGTAGGCTAATTGGCATAAGCCTGCCAATAGTTGCCCCCTTTTAGTGTTTTTCCCTTAATGAAGTCTGAAAACTGCTTCCAGAGCAGAAACTATGGCTAAGGCGCTTTGGTAGAAAGACCTGAGTGTGAGGCATGTTACTCCTCTCAGCTCAGGAATGGCCTCATTATCTTGCTAGGGAAGAATATGTGACCTACCCATGAGTAATTGAGTATAAAGTAAAACTTGGGGAATAAAAACCCTTTGATCCCAGGATTCAGTGTAGCCAGCATGGCTCCAGCTCAGTTGGAGAGGGTGCTGGTCCTCAAACCAGTTTGTTGTGTTTAAGGAAACTGAACTTTTCCCTAGGCATTCCCCTGGCTTGGACACTAGCCGCCTCCAAGATCAAAAGTATTCTGCTACATTGGATTTTACTTAGGATAGGGCACTCTAGGACAGGTTGCAGTAAGTCAAACAGGATGTGCTGCAAAAGTGGGAGGGTTTGCCCTTGGGAACTTTTTCCTCAAGAGTCTGCAGGAGTCAACCCCACCCACTGGCTAGCAAGTCTTACAAATGTGACACCTCATCTCCAACTTATCAGAACACTTTCTGCACCGGTAGTAGAACCAAAAAGGACTGGAGCTCCAGGATTGATTGGATACACGTTAAATAAGGAACGAAGTCCCTCCCTTTCCTTCCTCCTCCACGCAACCCGCAGGATCGGCATGGGGAGAGGAGCCTCTATTTGGAGTGCCCGGCAGCATTTATTGTGAGTGCCCTACCATTAATTAATGTTGCAAGCCGCCACTGCAACAAACACAAGCTTAATAGGTTGTTCAAGTGATGTCAAGCACTTTGGAGCAAAGAGCAGATCAGGAGCATGTAGCACCTGAGACTAGCTTGAGTGTCGCTAGTTCCAAATTAGCTGTTAAATGATTCAAGCTTAATCCACGCATTCATGACACAATATGATAGTTTACATGGCTTTGAATACATGGCTTTGAATCATCAAAAGATAAGGCAACAAGGAGGTTCTGACCCAGGAAAATGAAAGAGGAGGATCATTTTGAAGGGTAAAAGTAGAAGGCACAAAATGAATCCCCAGTACCTCAGAGCTTTGACAAATTGGGAGGATGTGATGGTAAGCAATATCGATCGAGGGGTTATTAAAGCTGTACCACCTCCTGTTATGGTGGTATGATCTTTTGTAGTCTGCAGTTTCTATTGTAAAGTATTATAATACTTCAAGCACCTCACCTCTGTCCTCATGACAATGAAGTATCTTCAGAATGGCCTGTATCATTCACTAAACTCTTTACACCAATGCCCCGAAATACTTGCCTCAAAAATTGATTTGTCGGTGGAATCTGTTTCTTTTATGCCTCAGGATCTTTCTGACGCCTTCTTTAACTAGAAAACAAACAAGCCTAGCTCATCGGTTTCCTCTGGTGCGTTTATATGGAACAGTATTTCCTCCTCAAACCGGCAAAACCCTCTCATGAAACATTTAAAGCAAGACATGAAATGCATATTTTCAAGTTCTTGAAAAGTTGTTTAAGTTCAATTGTTTTATATTGAGTCAGACAGTGTATGTGATCACACTCAGGATGATTTGTATTTTGTAATTCTTGACATGTATGTGAACAAACTGTAACCGCAACTTTATACGGTATCACACATGCTGTTTTTCTGACCTGTTACTGCAAATATTACCAGGTATATGTCTGGTCAATGTTATTATTGAGTAAACCACTTAGTCCGCTCATAGGACGTGTACACTCAATTGGTTTAGTGAAAATTGTGTTAAAAAAGCATAAACGTTTCAATGCTGATTATGGGCTCTTTTTGTTTCCAAATAGCTTCGTCAGCAAAAATAGGCCTCATTGAGACGACAAGAGGACTTCTCCCTGGTGCAGGTAGTGTACCATCACCTAGTTCTTTATTTGTAGATTTTAGTCACGTGACAGGAAGCAGGATTCCATCCTGGCCTAGTCAAATGGAACATCTCTCCACAAGAGTTGATGGAATTGTAATGACATCATATGCGTTATGATTTCCTATCTGCTGTGTGTTGTTTGTCTGCAGGGGGCAGTCAGCGTTTACCACGTCTCATAGGACTGGGTCTTGCCAAAGAGCTCATTTTTACCGGAAGACAGGTGACTGGCGACCAGGCACTCTCCCTTGGGCTTGTTAACCACGCAGTGGCACAAAATGAGTCTGGGGACGCCGCTTACCATAAGGCAATGGCCTTAGCGGAGGAGATCGTTCCTCAGGTGAGTGTCTTATCTCTTTGTTTCATAATGGCTTACCCAAAGTGCACTGAATGAATGAATAATTCACTACAATCAATTCTGATCAACGCTTTGTGTGATGTGCAACGGGCTGTCTTTCTATCAATGTATGTACATAGTGTTTTAGCATATGCAATTAGACATACCCACGTGGATTTGGTTATATTGAATTGCAGCATTTTTTATTTGTGACAGTTTAGTTCTTGACAAAATAAGGGTTTTCTTTTCCAGTTGGACTGCATTGCATTGCTTCCCCGTGCCTTTGGTGGATCAAAGCAGTCTTTACTTTAAAGGAGCCTCAAGGATATTTCCATTCATCCTGCTTTGTATTTGTCGTAAGTGTTGTCTGCCAAGTTGGATGCTATCTTCAACCTTTGGAACATTAAATGGCGTCAGAGAAGGACTTGGGCTTCAGTGTTCAGATCTCCGACAGCGGCCAAAGTGCAGCGGAAAAGATAATATTTTCTTTTACTTTGTCAGCAAGTAAATTAGATTATTTCTTCTGCACTTTGTTGCTCTAATGAAGCTAGAAAAGACACTCCTGATCGTGCTTTGTTACTTTGAGTTTCATAGGATAAAGCCAGGTTACAAATGGTCAACAGCATAAATAAGAAGTGCTTAGGGAAAAAGTAAAATATACATACGGAAGATGTTTTATATTGTGAAACTTTGCAAAGGTAAGTGTAGTGATTTCCATACAAATAATCACTCTGGAAGCTTTCAAGTAAATCCTTATCTTTATTGCCAACCTGCAGACTTCAGCATGACTCTCCAGGAGAGCGTAACTTCTGCCTTTAACATTCTATACCAACACATTTATAGGTATAATATGGAACCCAACATATAAAGTTCTACCTTCTGTATTCTAAGAGAATACCAATAACTACAGGAAAGGAATACAAAAGAATACAAGTTAAACATCTTACCATATACTACAGTAAGGTAGAGCTGTTTTGAAAGGCGGATGGCCCATTGAAAAGAAACCCAACCATCCTGCAACGTTGTGCAATAAAAGTAGCACTACAGCGTACACTAAAAAAGTCCTTTGAATCAAAGATCCAGGGAGTAATTCTTAGATTAGATATCATCGAAGCACCCTTGTACCTAAGTAGTGCTGCATCTTAGTTAATTATTGCATGGTTTGTGTAGCAGTATCCGAGTGCCCTACATGATGTATTTGCCCTATGTTCCCTTGACCAAAATTACACCTGCACTGCATCCTTTCAATGGGTCTTACTTCAAAAGCTTTTAAACAAATGTTTTATTTATTTTATTAAGTTAAATTTGACAACAGGCTAGCATAACAATCGCAGCGGTACATACCCCTTTTCCCCCCTCTGCTCTCGGTAGATACGGTGGGTACACAAATTATAAAGGTACATTGATTCTTACATCACATCAGTATACAGACTGAGCGTCATCCTTGCCGTTTTAGAAGTCTGAACTCGATGTATCTCTACATCATCATTAACAACACATTCCCTCGTTACCCCACCGTGCCGTTCTCAGGCACTCATTACACTGAATCATGTTCTTCTTCCGGGGTCCATCCTTTGTAGATTTTCTCGTATTTTTTCAAACAACCTCCTTCCTTCATCGATCTCCTTTATTATCACCATATATGCAGTGATCGAAGTAGGCGGGATCGGCAGGGCACGGCATACCCCTACCTTTTCAATGTGATGGAATCTGTTCCCCTACTTTTTTATTTTAAGGCGTCCCAGGACGGCAGAAATAGCCTAGGCCTCGGCATCAGGCTCGGCCGTTCGGGGAAAGCCGGGTGGGCAGAGAAAGAAAAGGGCTCTGTCTTTTCCTTCTTATCCAGAGAAGACAAGGACAGTGTCTACTTCTCCTGTTCTTATGCTGTCAGCTGCCCCCCTTCTCTCTTTCTTCCTCTTCCTCCCTCTCTTTGTCTGTCTCGCTCCTCTTCACTTGCTGAATGAAAACTGTTATTTCAAGAAACTGCTTTTTTATTTGTTTATTTTTTCATTGAACAAACCAAAGGTTAAAGTAACGTTATAGTTAGGTGAACAATGTACACTGACACGTCTCATTCTGCGCTGAACACACATCAATCACCACGCATTAAGGCACTTTCGCCCTGCACTCCCACACTTATTAACCTTCATGCATGCACCACTCACCCTGCACAGAGAGCATTAACACCATTCTCCCTGCACTCATACACTGCTCCCCCACCTCTTATTATTAATCCCTTAGGCAACCTATGCATTTACCAAAGCTTGTTTTATCTCGTCAGTGATTTGGAGCAGAAGGTTAGAAGATCAAAGGGTGGTTACTTTTAAAAAGCCAGGAAGAGAAGAGTGCTCATGGGTGGAAGCAGTGTTTAGATTTCATCACATGACTAAATACCAAGCAATTGTGTAACTTGGCAATGACATAAGCCCAAAAGATCATTTGGACATATTGATAACAACTTTCCTAATTCTAACTTCTCTCACTCATAAAATTCACTTTTTGGCTTTAAATTGTTCCTTACAGAATCGGCATGTTCTCACAGTTTTTCACATTTATGAGTTGTAGCATCACATAAAAACATTTGCCCCCTTACCTGCATTGTTTATGTCCTGCATCCAGTCGATTATGGGCCGTGCATGATGGTGGAGGAAGTAATTTGACATTGCTTTATCAAATAGGGGATTTATTGTATAGCAGGGCTTATGTAACACTCCCCAGGTCAGGTGCAAAATAGGTGTATTATGCAGAATTCTCTGCACTGTGTAGCAATTTAGTCCCGCCTTTAACACGGGTGGGACTAAGTTGTCATTGTCCTTTAGATTTCTTATTTTTAGAAACATTCAGCTGCTTCCTGGTAAATTTAGTAAAGTTTATGCTTGTTTTTTGTAATTTTAATATCGGGAGTATATTGATGTTTTAAGGAGGTTTTAATGCATGTTTTATCCATTCACTTTAATTATGTACATGTTTATACTATAACACGACAGCTCCTACAGAACGAAAAGCATTTTTCTCCTGTAACACGAAAGCTTTGACAGGGTAGAAATAATGTTCTATTGTAACAAGAAAGCTTTAGCAGAACCGAAATGCCATAAAAAACAAAAGACAGAGAGGAAAATGTCCTAATGTTGGTGTATCCATAGTGAATACATTCATTGATACGTTACCGCTTTTAGAAAACAAATCAGATATGTACGGAGGCAGTCTTCACTTGCAAGCGTCAGAAATGTATACCACTACTGTGACAGTATGGAAGCCCAGTGCACATTGATGGACGCTTATCTTTATCTCCATTTACATATGTTGACTTTGTGTTATTTACTAACAAACAACGAACTTTGTTTGCAGGTTTAACGATGTTCACAGATGTTTGGTGCCACTGAGCATATGATTTAAATGATGTATAATATGTACTCCTAGTTTGAATAAAAGGAGTCCTTCCAGGATAAATATCCGTGAGGTGGAGAATGTGGAGGCACTGAAACAATATATACGTAAGAGAGTACAGAAAACTGTTCTTTATAGGAACATTAGCATTGGTGTTGTAGCAACAAGTCATTAATGATAATGGGGTAACCCTGTGCCCCTCAGAACCTGGGTATGTACGATATATAGAACAATTGGTTCTGACGGGAATGACAATTGCTTTGCTCAATGTATATAACACACTCAGAACTTTCAATTTTTCAAATGTAAGTCATAATATAATTTCAAAGAACACCCCAAAAAACAAGCCAATTTAGCAAAAATAAAGTTATTTACTGAGTATTTTTACAACTATAAACAATAATGATGGCTGTCTACAACACATTAAACATATAGCAATATACAAGTGACTGTGGTGTAGAATTAGTGACTTGTGGTGATATGTGAAAAGTGCTCAACATGGGTAACCAACATCAATGGACATAAATAGACAAAAGAAAATATTAATTAGTCATGTCCATTCCTTGATACATGAGTCCCAAACAATAGTATTAATTTTATATTTAGGTCAAGGAGACTGCATGGACTATGGGTGACAGTAACATCGACGTTTCGACCCTGGGCAATAGTGTAGAAATAAAAACCTTTTTAGGGGTTCACTGATACACCTGGTCCGTAAAACCAACAAAGAAGAGATTGGCACGGAAGCTGTAATATCAAAAAACATATTTTAATAACCTCAGATGAGGGAGATTGCGTCATACGGTACCCGCAGGCCACTGTAGGAGGCATTCTAAGGAGTGCAGAGAATAGGGTCCTTATATATGCATTTGTTACATAGTCTGCATAAAATCAAGGGGAGGTCCTAGCACATACAAGCATGCTTATTGACTAATATGGGTATACAAAATTTGCTTACTCCACAAAGTGGGAGGGGAGACTAAACTGCTTACATCAGTAAGAATAGCCTGACAGTTCTATACTAGGAGCAGGTGCATTCTACCAGCTAGGCCTTTCTGAGCATGTGCAAGACTCTGGAAGAGGGAGAAAGCACATGGCGAACACATGGCTAACTAAAATGGCTGCCAAGAACAAAATGGCTTTCAGCTCATGCTAACAGCGATTCCTGCAATCTTTAACAGATGGTCCTTTTAGCATGAGCTAAAGACATTCCTATGATCTAGAAGGAACATAGAAAATATTTTGCACATTTTCTTCTCATAAATTCATCAATATCCTATGCTAGGTGGGCATTTACATTCTAAACATTTCATTAAGCGGGTATATATAAGGTATAAGCAGGAGTACAAAGGGAACAGAGCATTGGGTCATACAGGTAGCAGGAGAGAGTAATGACTATTATCTCAAACAGAAATCTCAATATTTTTCCAACCCTAAGCAGGAAGCAAATCCCAAAACCATCTAGTCTAATTCTAAGTTTCAGGGCTCTGATGTATTTCAGTGACCATCTATTTCAATTTCAGAATAGCCAACAGCACATACATAATAAAAACATTTTCAATAGACTTTTCCAGTGTTCCTTTATGAGGGCTAAAGTATCAATTAATATACTCAAGGAAAGAGTAAAGTAACATTTGTCAACTGCTCAGGAAAACGTTTTTCATGTAGAATAAGCATGATAAGTAATGCAAATATTAAGGAAGTCAGACAGATTATTACAAACACAATCCTGGCTCCGGGGGACCAGGAGGACCACACAGGGCCATAGGAATTAGGACGAGGAGCCGCAAAGGGCTGCTCCTCCTCAAAAATAGGACGACCAAAGGGGTACATTATTAACAAAAAAAGAGTCCTTGGGAAATTGAAGCCGCTGTACAACCATCCAGAGGGGAGTCTTCTCCCTGTGTCCGTTTGAGCCTCACAGGCAGGCTCTTGTTATTCCCACGGTGGAGCTGCACAACTCGCAACTCAAGAATCACGGCCCAGTTTGAGAAGAAAAAGTCTTTCAACGATCCTGTCCAGTGTCTCAGGCAGTGCACCAGTTTTCTTCACTTTAATCTAACAGGCACCAAGGGCACAGCACCTGTATCCTAAACTCAAGTCCTTCCCTAACTCCTGTATTGCTCCGCTGGCGCACTGCTCTTTTATTGGGGCCACTGATTGTAGCCAATATGCTCAGGCATCCCTTGATCAACAAACAAAGGCGCAGACTTGCATTCACTTGGGGACCAGGACTCAAAGGCCTGAAGCAACCCTTGTTTCAAAGGGGGTCACCTCAAGTAAAAGCCTCCTTGCCGTCCTTGTCGGTCTGTGACTCTCTCAGCTGGGCATCAAAAACTGGATCCACACAAAGATTTCTCCATCCTGATTTGTGACCCCGTCTTTTCGCCCAAGACAGTGGCAGGGGTACACACTTCACGTCCCAGTGCTTCCGCCTTCACTGAGGTCCTAGTTGCCAGCAATGGCTGTGCTGGTTCCCTTTATCTTGGCTCCAAGCTGGACTGGCGCTGACTCCCAGGCTGGATCTGATGTCCGGGCCCCTCTGGCAATGGTTGTAGGGCAGCAAATATCTATTGGTGGACAGAACAAAAGGGTCTTTAGACAAGGCACAAATAATCTATCAGCAGAGAGGATAGTCTCAGAATACTTCCTTAGTCTTGGGGCGCCTTATATTTGCAAGGCACCCAAGAACCACTTCATCTATCTGAGAGTAAAAAAACCCTAGACCTATTGGCAAGTATAAAAGGAACTTTTGGTGAACTGACAAGAGTAATACGTTACACGATTTGATTTGTTTCTCCCAATCCCAAGCAGCCAAGGAAGTCTGTGTTCATTTACTAAATTCTGAGGAAAAAGAAAAACAATACAGACATACTCCAAATCCTTACGTTTGTGTATTCCTATATTATTCATCTGAAGAACCTCAAGAAAAAGGAACTTTTCTACAGTTCTACTTATGAACCTTGCATTACTTGTACAGGACTGCAGACACTTCTAAAATAATTTCTCTTAATAAAAGCACCTACATTTTACACTTAGGACCATGCTCTCATGTTATAGGCGCAGCGGAAAAATCTAAAACTGCTAATTTAACAGGGATTCTTATTTCATAAATAACTAAAAAAAAACTCAACATAGTGGGTACATAAATTTCTCCAGCAGAACATGTTGTGACAAACAAACTCCTATAAAACAATATTTTCCTTCAAAATGTTTGCTAAGGATCACATGGGCGTCTTTCCTGCATTCTACTTTTCACGATCCGGACTATGCAACATCAGCTCTAACAAGGGCTGTCAGCTTATTTACACAGACTAGCTAATAAAAGACTAGCAATGCCCTTTCAAAACTGTATATAACATGAGAATAACAAACAATAATGGTGTTGTCACCTGAGGTTTTTGAACAGAAACCCCCACTATACAGTTCCCTTTAAAGGTCAAATAAGGGAACATCAATCTGTTCTACTCATTCTTTCATACAGGATGGGCAGTAACATAGCATATTTTTTAATCATTTTATTAATTCTAACAATTTTAAAACAGTATTATTGAATAGCCAATTAAATGTCTCATGGCCATTTCATAGACAGCTTAGACAGACTCAAGAGAGAGTGAGAAAAAGAGAGAGAAAACATAAATTTGCCTACCCTTAATTTGCCCAGGAGCTAACCTCCTTCCTCTATTTTGACAGTAGGAAAACCTGAAAACAGGTTTACCTTCTGTCAACACTATCTACCCCTATTTGTGGCAACTGGGCACAAACAAACTTGTAGGAGATATCTTAGAAAGTGGCTATTTTCTTATTCAGCCTAACACAAGCACATTGAGTTAACTTTAGAAAGCGTTAATAACCAATTACCAATTCCTTCAGCAATTGTACTAGATTAACATGAGGGCGCATGTATGCAAACTAAAATCCATTGCCTCCTTATCTCAGCCCTTGCACAGTAATCTTTAAGCTAAAACCATTATTTTTATATACATGGCAGAGCTATGCTCTACTCAGGGACCACATACGTCACTGCTTTTCCTTCTGTTCATATAACTGCGCAAAACTCGCTTTTGCCAAAAATAGTAAGCAAAGCTTCTCTTCCTCTCTCTGCGCTGTCATCTCTTCTGTCAAAATCTGTTCGGAGGTCGAAGTGTCAAAGCAAACCCTTACCCTTAGCCCTGCTAGGTTGCTAAATGCAGAACTTCGACCTGTGACCCTTACCAGCTGTCCCATTTTTGTGCAAGGCTTTCCATGCGGTCTTTCCAATTCAAATCAACTCTGGAGAATCACAGCTGAAAGGCAGTCCTGTTCCGTACCTGTTTTCCAGTAATTTAGAGGTAGGATAATAACTTCTGCTGGTTTCTTTATACTTATTTTCATTTGTGTACAGTGTGTGGTGTGCAGTCTAGCAGTACAGAGGTCAGCTGTTTGGTCTGTACTTGCATGTGTACCAGCTCTGAAGCCTGAAATCAGTTTGAAACCTGCCCTGAGTGGCAGAACTGCTTTTAAATAGTGAATTTTGCCCAATTTCGACTTTGGTGGTAGGGGCACTTAAAAATGAATAACCTACAATATTTTGGCATATTAGGGATCCCCAGGGTGTCCTCTAGATATCCCAGAGATGGGGGATCAGAAATGTATAAGGTACACCCTTAAAAAATAAGTTTTTATATGCCTGGATAAAGTGAAATTTCACATTGCACTCCCCACATCATGGTAAAGTGCTACTCAAATCCAACTTTGATGCTAGGAGCTATATATTATTCACAGTATGATTATCAGACATTAATAAGATCAAAAACAATTTTAGGGCAATTATTTTTAATAAACATTTTTTTTTCATATAATCAAAATTCCCCTTTTTTTTAATATTGATCACCAACCCTTTTGATGGTTCCATGTATGAAAAGCAAGCCTCATTCCTATCACCTTTAAATGTATTCATTTATAACTCTAAGCACAGAAGCCTTACTTGAAACATGAAAATTCTGCATCACTTTTAAAGGACAGTAATTATTTAACATCAGAACCACGGATGTGCTTGTGTAAAAAAGCATTAAGAAAGAAAATCCCTTTTAATCTTTTCTCTGTTATCCAAAATAATGAAACTGTCTTTTCTGACTTTTAAAATCAGCAGTTTTTAATGCACGCCTTCAAACCATGTTTGCACTAACTTAAAATCTAGTTGACTCAGCAGTTTCCTTGTGGCTTGGGACCAAGAATAGCCATGTGTTGTTGACACAGCTGTGTTCTGACCAGCAGGCGCCAACATCTCACGCCTTTCAAACCAGCACAAATCTATCGTTCTGTAATGTCGTGTTTATTTCAGCAACAACCAATTCACTCAGATGATGTGAATGCCTTTCAATATTAATATATAAGGATAATACTGTAACATTTTGCATCTTAGTCCTAGTTGTCTGAAAGGACACAAATTCGTTTTTCCCTTCCTTTCTATGAGGCCTATTTTATTCCTATTGAATGTGAATTCTGATTTATCTTTACCAGTGTGACAATTTGCACATATCTATAGTTTCTTACTTTGTCAATTTTAATGGTAGCGTGCAGCTATTTAGCATATGTTACATTATTCATTCCCTGAATTTTAAAATGTAGTAATTTAAATGACATTTGCATAACAGAATGACAACAAAAAACAAATTTAGCTCATTCCAGACATTTTCAGAAGGGGGTCATACACTCATAACACACAACACAGCGCGCTTAAGGCTAGCCATTCTTACACAAAAAACATAGTCTATTTTACTGAAACAAGTACTTTCAAGCATGTCAGTCCACAACCACATACAAAAAAACAAAAAAACAATTAACCCACAAATCAACACTTAGGACAAAAACAAGAGACAGCCTACAGACTGTACGCAAAACCAAACTATTTGTAAATACTAATTGTAAGTCCTATTTACAAGAAGAGCTCTCAAAAGTAGTCCAAAAGACTGCACCAAAACAGCCCAAAAGACTGTTCCATGTTCAAGAAGCCAAAATACACCAAATTCGCCAGTTTTGGCTGGTAGAACACTCAAAAAGCGCTCTGCATATCACCACTTATGAATGTTACTAAGTGCGCAGATCCGGATCCTTTGTATATATATATTTGGTTCCATGGTGTACTAGTCATCACGGAAGAAATATCTTTTTATACCTAAACCTATTTAGGTATCCCCTCTGAAGGGAGTCAGCCGAGTCCTTACTAAATCCATATTGGTACTCTCCAAGACAGCAACACTTTCTACGAAGTGTGCTAGAAGCAGGCATGTCAAGAATATTATAGCATATATAATATTATACTCCAAGTGACACTTAACACAATGTGTGCCGTTCAAGTTTTCAAAGTTAGAGAAAAATCTCCTCATTACCTGCCTTCATTTGCTGCAGCAAACAAACAAACAAACCAAAATCTTGGCCAAGTCATTCCAAACAAAAGTGTTGCTACAGCAACCTTACCAAACCAAAGTCTCCAGCTTCCTACTGCCAAGTTCTGAGTGACCTAACGGTCGTTTTTTACAATACTCACACCAAAGAAGTTCTCAGTCGGGAGCGGCAAACACTTGGAGGATCAGATCAGGAAGACCAGAAATATACTGGGCTGGAAAGACAAACAATCTCCGTGCGCAGGGTACCTCCTCAGTAGATTCCTGTCCTGTACTCCTCAGTAGATTACTGTCTCCCTTCAAGACCACTCCCTTGGATAGCCGCTTCACCGATGAGCCCCACGGTTGGGCGCCATTTTGTAGAAATAAAAACCTTTTTAGGGGTTCACTGATACACCTGGTCCTTAAATCCAACAAAGAAGAGATTGGCACGGAAGCTGTAATATCAAAAAACATATTTTAATAACCTCAGATGAGGGAGATTGCGTCATACGGTACCCGCAGGCCACTGTAGGAGGCATTCTAAGGAATGCAGAGAACAGGGTCCTTATATATGCATTTGTTACATAGTCGGCATAAAATCAAGGGGAGGTCCTAGCACATACAAGCATGCTTATTGACTAATATGGGTATACAAAATGTGCTTACTCCACAAAGTGGGAGGGGAGACTAAACTGCTTACATCAGTAAGAATAGCCTGACAGTTCTATACTAGGAGCAGGTGCATTCTACCAGCTAGGCCTTTCTGAGCATGTGCAAGACTCTGGAAGAGGGAGAAAGCACATGGCGAGCACATGGCTAACTAAAATGGCTGCCAAGAACAAAATGGCTTTCAGCTCCTGCTAACAGCGATTCCTGCAATCTTTAACAATAGCGCAGCTTATTAGGCGTCAAAGGCGGGTCTTCATCAGGACAAAAGGAAAGGAGTGACAACCACAAGCAATAGATGCGCGGGATCCTATTGAAAATTCAATGGGCATCCAAGTGAAACCATTTGTGTGGAGGCGTCAGAGTAAATGGACACCATGACCCACACCCGAGGGTTGTGGTCTGAAAAGAGCAGACTGAGCAGGACGAGGACGCTTCTCTTTCAACTCACGATCGCCTTGGCGGCAACCTTAATTCTACAAATTTCTCGTCTTCAACCGGCTGGTGAAGATAGATGTATTGTTCAAATTTCAGACCACAACCCTCGGGTGTGGGTCATGGTGTCCATTTACTCTGACGCCTCCACGCAAATGGTTTCACTTGGATGCCCATTGAATTTTCAATAGGATCCCGGGCATCTATTGCTTGTGGTTGTCACTCCTTTCCTTTCACCCATAGTCCATGCAGTCTCCTTGACCTAAATATAACATTAATACTATTGTTTGGGACTCATGTATCAAGGAATGGACATGACTAATTAATATTTTCTTTTGTCTATTTATGTCCATTGATGTTGGTTACCCATGTTGAGCACTTTTCACATATCACCACAAGTCACTAATTCTACACCACAGTCACTTGTATATTGCTATATGTTTAATGTGTTGTAGACAGCCATCATTATTGTTTATAGTTGTAAAAATACTCAGTAAATAACTTTATTTTTGCTAAATTGGCTTGTTTTTGGGGTGTTCTTTGAAATTATATTATGACTTACATTTGAAAAATTGAAAGTTCTGAGTGTATTATATACATTGAGCAAAGCAATTGTCATTCCCGACAGAACCAATTGTTCTATATATCGTAGCAACAAATCAGGCAGCCGACCCTCACTGAGAGACGCTCAGGGACCCGCTCCTGTTTAAAGACGGATGAAGCCACCTCATGGGGAAATATAGTGGCAGAGGGGCTCTGATGCTGGTGTACCCCAGGTGAAAGGAGAGTGTAAGGCCCAGCTCACTATCCGTGCAAATCCACAGACATGTACACTCAATCTTGTGCATAGTTGCATAGATGCACACAAAACTTAGGGGCTGCTTTATATGTTGGCGGAAGGGAGTACTCTGCAATGATGACGGAGTACCCTTTCCGCCTGAGTCGGGTGGACCTTCCGTGTGTAGACCTTGACTGAGGCGAGCGTCAAACTTACAGGTCATTCCCAGCAACCGCTGTAACAGCGGTTCCTGGAAATACAAGAGATGTCTGCAGGGTTAGCGGACATCTCTCAACACGGCGGGTGATGTACCCTCGCCATGGCAGGAGTAAAGTACTCCGCCATGGTGATGATAATTACTCCGTCCTCCTAAATTTAATTCAGTGCCTTAGTGTTTATTGAGGAAGGGTAGATTGAATTCTAGCCCCACCCAGCATTTCATTCGACAGAATGTAGAAGTTTCTCAAGGCATTTGTGTTACCCAGCAACACTTTTGAGTGCATTGAATTGTTTTTTATATTCATACCCGTTTCTTTTTTTTTTTTTTTTTTTTAAAGGCTCCAGTGGCAGTGAAAATGGCAAAACTTTCCATGAACAAAGGCATTGAGGTAATTATTTATGTCTGATGTCCGGATATTAGTAAAACAAGTGACCTCGGATGCAACTGATAATTGCACACCTCGGATAACAGTTCTTTCTTACTTCACCTCATCTTAACTTTGAGTGACAAGCAGACACATCTTTAGCTAACTCTTAGCATGATAAGGCCCATTCTATGGTGGCACAATCCTGGGTGCAAAATACACACCCAATAAATGCCAGTGGCATGGGGGTCTCTATTTATGGCTTTGCAGTTTGTATATTATCATGATTAATGCACCTTGGAATGGGGAATTATGTGCTAGTCGTGCATGCTATTCCCTGCTTCAGGTTTTATCTGGTCAAAAATTGGCCTGCAAAACCTCCTGTGTGCACAATTTATACCCAGGTTATAATCTGTTTTAGGCGCTTACGGGGCTGAAAGGATTTACAGAAGATACAGACAAGATGGTTTAAGTGTTTCATGCTGGAAGCTTAATTGGATTGCACGATAAAAGTTACTCGGTCAGATATATTTAGCCTGTGAAGAAATTAGAATCTTGACTCCTGATCTCTAAGCCATATAGTTAGGGCTAGCCTTTGTGAAGCAAGGATCACTTATTGGCTTACCGGAACAAATCCCAAGTGGCTTGCATAGAGCTATGGAGAAGATGATGGTTGTTCAATAGTATTGTTTGGAGACTAAGGCATGTCTTTTCGAGGTGAAATCTTTGTGTATCTGCAGACTTGGGTAATTGTTTCATTTAATTGAAAATAAATAACGTTTACCTTGTTTTGGCTACAAGAATTTTGCAACCTTCTCTGACAAACAAACCACGTTGTAATGCAATAATGATCTTTGAAAAAAATATGTACTGCTTTATACTGCAAGATGTCTTATTTCTTTCTCTCTCTGAAGCCTGCGATTCACAGGGAGAAATTGAAGTTGGGCTTGTTTAATATTGAGGTAGATTTTCACCTTACCCATTATGGTAGGAAAGTTATCAGGAATACATGGTGTAGTTCCTATATGCTAGCTCCTAATAAATGCATCAATTTACATAATATTATCTCATGTTTGTACGAGGTTTGTAAACATCCTGATATCCAACTTTTCAATAGGACAGATAAGGATAGAATCAAGTGAAATGTGTCTTGTAATGTGAGAAAGAGAACCAATAGGAGGCATTTCTGGCTGTCATGAAGGTCTTCAAGTAGGGAGATTTACCTCCTCTGAGAAGCAGAGTCAATCACATATCTATGTGATGTCTTCAAAAGGATGGGCCAGATCAGATCACATCTGTGGTTGATAACTCTGAAAGACCACTGAGATTGCTAGCCAGACAGTCACACTTCAGGTCAGCACCTCTAAAATCTAGTGTCCCTTGCATGCACACTTGAGGCCTCTAGAAGGTTGCTTTACATGGGTGCAGTTATTGTTATGCCATGTTGTTGTACTTTCAGAATGTCATGTCATAATGTGCTCTAAATGATGTCTAGTAGTTCTACTTCTTCCCTGTGAAGTTCTACTCTGTCATAGGAGCTGTGTGTTCTGAGAATGTTTAGGTTCAAGTAGTGTTAGTTGTTGAGTCGGTTACAGCTGGACTTACTGATGGATGGACCTGCCAGCTGTGTAGCCTTCAACAATAAAGCATTCAACTTACCGTGACTCTGGCGTCGTTACTACAAAATTTATGGCGACGATTTGGCTACACAGCAGAACCCTTAGTGTGGATCTTATTCCAAGTTTCCAGGTTGTTTCCCAGCACGCTGTGAGTTTTCAAGTGTGACCAGCTCACATTGTAACGGATGCACAGTGAATAGCTGTCTGCCTCTGACCATCGCTCAGTATTCATTTCCTGCACAGGAGCTGTCACCCCGTCTGTCGTTGTTGGATTTGTTACATTACTTCAATGCTTTGGATTGTTTCACCTCAACGGACATTGGAATTGCGAGCTGCTTATATTCCCGCATTCTTGCCTGACTTAATTTCAAAGGAATAAGATACGCAGAAGCCGACTGCTTCTATATTTTGAAGTGTTTCAATTTTTGAGCCGAGCCGTTTGCCTCACACTTCAGCACCTCATCTTATTTTTATTTGAAGAGTTTTATATAGCGCTGGCTAGACCCGGAGGTATCAGAGCGCTTTACATGAGGATCAATTGAGTTACAAGTTACAAATTACATCCGTTACAAAAGCATAATAATACACAGGAAAGAAAACAAAGTTACGATAATTCGTCTGAGGGAGGAAGAAAGCATAGCGGGGAGACAAGGAGAACTATGCCCAATGTCCGGCTGGGTAGGTGACTGCCGAGGAGGTGAACCAGGGCCGATCTCCTCTATAGCTGTCTAGCAGCTCCACCGGGCATCAGCCATGTTGCTCAGGTCTCAGGTTACAGGTTACAAAGATATCAACAATTACGGGAGCCAAGTATGACATAGGGAAAACAGACCGTGTTACACAATAACGTGAGTTACTAGCGCATAGAATAACTAAGACACGGGTCCTAAGGGGCAAAGAAGGAAGGGGGGGGTAAAAAGGGGTAGGGAATGCAAATCCGGTCAGGTAAACCAGCAAGGAGAAAGTACTTCAGGGGTGGAATTCGTCGGAGGGCAGGGGAGGAAAGGAGACACAGCGGAGATACGAGGGAAACCATGTCCAATGTCCGGCTGGGTAGGTGATGGCCGAGGGGTGAACCAGAGCCTAATCTCCTCTATAGCTGATAAAACAGCTCCACCGGGCAGCGGCCATGATTGATTCGGGCTCCGAAGGTCAGCAAAGTACACGGTCCATAAGAAGATCACGAACCAAAATCGCGGGAATAGGAGAGTTGAAAGGCCACCACCACATATCGCCTCAGGAGAGTCCAAAGGTACAAGGAGGGGGTAGAACTCAGGGGACCTCTCCCGCTCCTTCGAGGGCCACCATTTCTCACATATGGGGCCTCTGTAGGCAAACTTCAGGTTGTTTTCTCACCGAGGGCGTTGCTGTGAGTACAGAGGCGGAGGTAGGTAGGGACAACGGGGCTGGAGGATGGTAACAGGGAGGCATAAGAAACCAGCCTTTAACTAAAAAACTGCTTGCAGAATCCCTCGACTGATAAACGGCAGGCGCCATACTGAGGTCAGGCAAGTCCTGTCTAGGCGCCATGTTAAGATCAGGCAGTTTAATCTGGGTGCCCCTGCTCCACATCTCAGCCCCCCAGGCCCCTGAGCATCCTTTATGGGCTTTATTTCCCCCCAGGCTGACCTCATCGTTGAAAGGGGACCGCTCACGCTCCCTACAAATTAAACAAACAAATCTTGCTACCAACATAAATGCACTAAGCACACACTTTCCAGCTGCTGCCAGTGCTAAGTGCACATACTTTCAAAATATCATCTGATCACTTCGGTCTCACCCACATCCTTCATCCAACGTAATCTCCCCACTAAGCCCACTCATCATTCACTCCACGCTCTGCCACAGACCTTCTGTCATACTTTCCTCTAAGATCACCACTACTGGGAACACCCTGCTACTTCACTTACTGCCCCTCTTCTCCTTTTCACCTCTTTGCTGCACTCTCTCAATTCACTGATTTTTTCACCTAGATAACTCATCGCAATTCTCAAATCAGCCAATACATCAAGCACACCATCTGACCTCTTCATGGTCATGAATATTAACATCTATCAATCAAAGGAGGGGGGGGACCAGTGAATGGCTCAATTTACCGACATTAGTTCCTCTTCAGCACTACAAAGGCCAACAACAGTTTTGGGAGAAAGTGTTTAATGCCCCGCAGATGACTTCTTTTTTTTCTGATTGCATTGTATTCTCATTCTAAACACTTGCAAAGCACAGAGTTTCAGAAAGTGCAAACGAAGGAAGTCTCTATAGGAGCTGAGACGGTACTGTAAGTGCGCTGCAAAGATATAAACTTCTCATATTCAATATCATTTTCAGTATTGTGAAAAGATATATGTTTAAACAACATCTATAAACCGCCGTTACAACAGGTCACTGACAAAGCGAACAGATCTCGCATAGGCTAAACCTATTGGCTTTGCCAATGCTTGTTAGCTTCTCCTGACATGGCTATGTTGACAACACAAAAAATTGCTTCGTCTTCCCTCCCTTTTCTCCCACATCCAATCAAGCATCTCCGACAGTCTCAATGCACTTCAACATTTGACAGGCCTTGGGACCCTTATGCTGAACTCCTCCACAACAGAGGTCTACTTTACCTCCTCTTCTGCTACCATCACCTCATCTGACTCTTTCCTGGTCCCTCCTCGTACCTTGTCCTCCTCTTCTGATAGAAACTGAGGAGCGCTTCTCAACCATTCACCGCATAGAACAGAGCTCATTACTATCTCTGCCACCGCAGGATGACACCAAATAACACATCTATGAATAATATATATCCACAAAACACAGGAGAGAGAAAGGGTTTTTCACGAGTTGGAAGGGAATACTCCTGGTCCCCTTAAAGCAAAGTAAACAAACAGTGGGAGGAGTACACCCAGGAGACAACTCAATGTCTCCGAAGTATTGGGAGAGGTGCACAAGAAGGGAAGTTCTCCTATCTTGTGACCGAGACCAGCCCTCACTCTCAGCGCATGCGCTGATTCCCGGACAACCTAACTGCGTATCCCTTCCATATCTAACGCTGCGGGCGCACACCGCGTCCATAGTTACTGTTGATACAGCTCGCCCTGTGACTCACGTGGGAAACTGCACCCTTTTCTACATGAATCGTTCCTGTTTTCCATTCCTCCACAGCTCAAAGTCATGAGTATTGCGAGTCCCGGTGATTCGCACACCTCTTTTCACATGCTCTACAGATACTTGTCTTTATTTTAAACGTGGATCTCAGTGATCCACATACTTGACTCAGCTGGACATCTACCTGGTGGATCACAGTGATTCACACACTTTCAAGACTTTGTTTCTTTTTACAACACTGTTTGATAATTATACAACTTAAGCCTATTTGCGCATCTCCCTAGACATAGTGTTTGCTGGGTTCACAATTTTAGCTGCACATATTTGTTTTAGTCATATCTCTACAAATTTTTGTTTCTACCATATTGTATATTTATCTCAGCTTGTGTGTTACGGTGTGCATTATCATAATTATTATTCTATTTCTAAGTATTTATTGACATGTGTACGAAGAAAGCAGTCACTCCTCCCCCAGCATTCCTAGACTCTCCTGGTGAACCATCTGTTAAGTGGGAAGTATGGTTTGATGCTTTTGGAACCTATTTAGGGGCCATTGGTGCACTAAGATTTAGTGCTGAAAGGAAGAAGTGTTTATTATCCATTCTTTAGGTTTTGAGGGCAGGTCCATTTTCAAACATTTACCTGACCTACTGCATGATGTTGCTGAGAATGTTGATGACTATCCGGAAACTGTATGCAAACTTAAAGCCAGGTTCGATAAACAACCCAGTCTTATGGTTCTAAGACACAAGTTCTTCAAGAGGAAACAAAATGAAGGAGAAGATGTAGATGCATATGTGTCTGTTTTACGGAGATTAGCATCAGTCTGTATATTTGAAAACTTTACTGATCAACTTATCAGGGACCAATTTGTTTGTCAGTGCAAAGATAAGCAGATTAGACAAAAACGTCTTGTTATGGGCAGTCCGTCCCTTGATGAGACTATCAAAGTAGCTAAAAGCATTGAGATCTCACAAGTTTCATTGAAAGAACTTGATGACAAGCCCTGTGAGAGTGTGAATGTGGTTGTGGGAAATAGTAAATTGAAACAATGTGTGTCTCCGATGTGGAAATTCTCCCCACCCGAAGGGGGTTAGATGTCCTGCGGCAAATGTCATGTGCAACTTCTGCAAAAAAATCGGACATTTTGCAAAGGTGTGTCTTAAAAAGAAAATCACAAAAAGAACATTGCATTTGTGCTAGAGTCTGAAGATGAATCTGATTCAGAAGTCATTTCTGTGATCTGGGATGAGGGCAATCTCTCCCAAAGCATGACAGATGAGCCAGTTGCAGGGGATCCCTCTTCCTGTGTTGATCCTATTTTTGAAGTGAGTGTTGGGGACAAAGTACTCAATTTATTGGTGGATTCTGGGGCCAGGATCACCATGATAGCCCAGAAATTATTTGTTGAGACATGGGGTGACAGGGAATTGAAGCCACCTGATCGGTCTCCTGTCTCTTATAAGGGGCGCAGGATAGAACTTCTGGGCTTCATTGAGGATGTGAGGATGTTCAAAGGCAGAAGGATCAGAGTTAAAATTTATGTTGCTGTCAAGGGGCTCAACATCCTTGGATGGTTCCATCAGGGATTATTTGGGATGGTACTTAGACCAGGTGCTAAAGAGCAAGTATTGTTGGTTACCTGTGAAGAAGAGGGTCCGAAATGGAAAGAGGATTTTCCTTCTGTTTTCGTCGATACGCTTGGCAAGATTTCTGGTTTCAAACATAAGATTATTGTTAAGGACGGTGCCATCCCGGTCAAGCACAAGTTTAGAGGTGTTCCCTTCAGTGTAATGGAAGATCTCAACAAATAACTCAGGAGTTTATGCAACAAGGGCATTATAGAACCCACTGAATCATCTTTGTGGTTGTCTCCCTTGGTGGTTGCTCGCAAGAGGTGTGGGCAGTTGCGGGTTTGTGTGGACCTAAGGTCACTAAACAAATAAATCTGGATTGATTCGCACCCTTTGCCTAAAATCAATGACCTGTTTGCATGTGTTAAAGGTGCTCAAGTGTATTCTAAGCTTGACTTAGCCAGCGCCTCTCACCAGATAGAATTACATCCTGACTCACGTTCCCTTACTGCTTTTGTGTCTCCCCTTGGGACGTTTCAATATCGTCGGATGCCTTTTGGTTTGGCATCCGCTGTCTCAGTATTTCAAAGGGTGATGCAGAACCTCTTGAGGGACGTTGAAGGGGTGCTTGTTTTTCAAGACGACATGTTGATTCATGCCAAGGATAATGCCTCACACGATGTGGTTCTTCGTAAGATGCTCAGTATATTTCTCAAGACTGAAAAGTGTAAATTTCTATGTAAAGAAATAGAATATCTTGTTCATTTGATATCACAGGAGGGAATAAGGCCTAGACAGGGACTTATTGAAGCTATTTCGAATGCTTCTGTACCTAAGGACAAGACTGGTGTTAAGTCTTTGCTTGGTCTATGTGAATATTACTCAAGGTTTGTTCCCAATTTCGCCACTGTTGTTCATCTCATCAGCAACTTACTTAAGAAGGGAATCAAATTTGAGTGGTCTGAGGAGTGTAATGATGCTTTCGAAAGAGTTAACTCTACTTTATAGAAGAGCGAGGCTCTCCAACAATTTGATTATGACACACCATGCTGTATTGCTGTTGATGCCAACCAGGTGGGATTGGGAGTGATTCTTACACAATGTTGTGGAGATAAAGAGAATACTGTAGCGTTTGCGTCAAGGGTGTTAAGGAGTGCAGAGATCCAATACTCGGTCATTGAGAAGGAGTTGTTGGCTTGTCTGTGGGCAATAGAGAAGTATCGCCCATATGTTTGGGGCAGACGGTTCATGCTGCTTACTGATCATAAACCATTAGTTTCCATTCTGGGTTCTAGCACCACCAAGTGTTGTACCCCTAGAATAACGAGGATGGTCTGCAAGTTGTTGCAATACCAGTTTGATTTGTCTCACATCTCAGGGGGAAAGAATGGAAGGGCAGACTTTCTTTTTCATTTTCCACAAAACAAAACTGAGAGTGAGGAGATAGACTTCAAGGAGTTGTGTGATGAAGATGCAGAAGATTGTTTTGTGGCTGCTATAGATATTCCTGATCTTAATGTGGGTTCTGAAGAGGACTGGATGAGGGCCTTGAGAGAAGATTCCCTTCTTCAACAAGTGTGTGAGCTAGTCAGGGAAGGTTGGCCTAGAGGAAAGGTGTTGTCTCCTCTTTTACAACCATACTGCAAGGTTGAATCTGAGATTTCCCTAGAGGATGGTATACTATTACTTTCTGATAAGCTCTTTTCACCTCATTCTAACAGACAAGTTATCAGGAAAGCTCATGAATGGCATTTGGGTGCGACTCTCACCAAAATTAATGATTTGGTGCGAATTTGTTATGTCTATGGTGCCGCTGAGAAAGGTTTTACAGTGGTGACGCCACCCTTTTTGCCTTTTGAGTGTCCTTCTGGTCCATGGGTCAAATTGGGAATTAACGTGATGGGCCCCTTTGAGTTTTTACCGGCTGGGTGCAGTTATGTGTTAGACCTGGCACCATTGGCGTGGGTCTCCCTTCCATTTTCTTGCTGTTGCCTCCTGTGTTTTGCTATGTTTTTGCTGGCCTAGATGCTTTGGGCACTTTGCCACTGCTGTTCAGTGCCAAAGTGCAAGTGCTCCCTTTTGTAAATTGATGTATGGATTAGTGATTCCAGGATTGGTTATTTGATTTACTTGTCAGACCCTAGTACAGTGCACCATGTGTGCCCAGGGCCTGTAAATCAAATGCTGCTGGTGGGCTTGCAGCACTGATTGTGCCACCCACAGAAGCAGCTTGTAAAATGTGGCTCAAGCCTGCCATTGCAGAGCCTGCGTGCAGTCTGGGACTGCCATGTCGACCTGGCAAGTGCACCCACTTGCCAGTCCCTAAAACCTTCCCTTTTCTGCATGTTAGTCACCCGTAAGGTAGGCCCAAGGTACCCCTGTGGGCAGGGTGCATTGTATGTGAAAGGTAGGACATACCCTGATGTGTGTGGCATGACCTGATAGTGAATTACAGCCAATTTCATTTTTCACTATTGCAAGTCTATCTGTTCCCATAGGCCAGAATGGGCAGTTTGATTATAACAGCTTATAAACATAACTGACCCAGGGAACAAGATAGGAAAATAAAGTTTAGTATGCCTGAACTCAGAATGTTAAAGTGCATCTTTTAGTGTGGGTGATTTTCACATTCTGTGTTTGAAAATACCACTTTTAGAAAGTAGGTATTTTCTTGCCTAACCATCAAGTATGCCTCTGCTAGGTTTGTGTATTGCATGCCTGGCTTGTGAGTGACAGGAGCTGGGAGAGGGCAGTGGCTCCGGCAGTCTGATGGGTCAGGGCTGGGCTGAATGGGACCTGGGTTGAATTTGAGTAGGGGGAGGAGATTTCTTTTCACCTGCATGGGCCAGGTCTGCTTTCAACAATGCTGTCTCCACCTCCTGCCAGGAAGCTGCACCAGGGAGGACAGAACTGGTTTTGGCTGGGTACAGACACTGCCTTCAGAGACAAAGGATTTGTGTGTATAAAAAGGGGGACCCAGACCCCAGAACTTTATACCACTTCTGGGAAATCAAGAAGAACCTTTGCCAAGGAGAAGGACCGGAGAAGCTACTTTATTGCCAAGGAAAGGAGAAAAGGACTTTGCTGTATTTGCTTTGTCATCTTGAGGAAGATCTCCAAGGGCTTGTGACTGAACTTGCCTCCTGTTCTGAAGTCTCAGGGACACAAAGACTTCACCACCAGCTCCCCTGAATTTCCTTGCTGGGAATTCTACCCTGAAAAGAGAGAGGCCTGCTGCTGTTTAGGACCTCTAGAGACTGTTTGTCGCTGGGAGCTGGAAAGTCGATGCAACGAGGAAGAAGCGTGTCGCCGCCGCTGCTGTTGCCGTCGCATCGCCGAAGAAGCGTGTTGCCGCCGCTGCTGTGGCCGCCGCATCGCCGAAGAAGCGAGTCGCAGCGCCTGTCGCGGCGTAAGAAGTCGCCGCACGACGCAACGGGTGCATCGATCTCCAAAGACCGGTACCGGCGCACTGAGTTCAACGCAAGGCCGCTGGGCGTGCATGCATCGTACCGAAATCGTTGCACCGCATCAAAGATGCCATCTTATCACATCGCACCGGATCGTCGCATCGCATTGAGGCGCCATCTTGTCGCATCGTAACCGGAACGCTGAAAGACACCGACGCATCAACTCCCCACACAGTAAGGAAGCGACGCATCACCTCCCCTGCGCTGCAGTAAGGAATTGACACATCCACTCCCCTGAGTGTAAGGAACGGCGCTTCACCTTCCCTGCGACCATTTTGTTTGCTTTGCGTAACGAATCCAAGGTACTTTGAGAGAAACGTGTCTCATTTACCATCTGCATTGAATTGAGTTAGTTCTACCATTTGTGAGTCATATTTTTGATACTGTATTGTGGACTTTTGTCGTTGGGTCTTGTTTAGATATAGATTACTTATTTTTCTAAACTGGTGTGGTGTCCATTTGTAGTGTTTCACTGTGTTACTGTATGTGTTCACAAATGCTTTACACACTGCATCTGAGATAAGCCTGTCTGCTCGTGCCAAGCTACCAAGGGGGTGAGCAGGGGTTATTTTGGGAGTGTATCCCCCTTTCCCTGACTAGAAGCAAGGGTCCCTATTTGGACAAAGCTGCAAACCATTGCCAACTAGAGACCCCCATTTCTAACAGTATGTTTTAGTCCTTATGGACTATGAATCTAAATGGCCAGAAATAAAGATGGTCAAAGAAGCTAATACTGTGAGCGTGGTTGCGTTTCTGAGAGCGGCGTGCATGAGAGAGGGGTTCCCTGAGTTCCTTGTTTCGGATAATGGAACTCAGTTTGTCAGCAAGGAGTTTGAGGCATTTCTAGTTTCGTGTGGGGTGAGGCACTTAATGAGTTCTTTATATCACCCACAAACAAATGTTCTGGTGGAAAGAATGAATCCTGTGGTGAGTGAGTGCATCAGATGGGCAGTGGCTGGAAATCATGATGTTGTCAAATCTTTGGAAAGTATGTTGTGGTTTTATAGGACCACGCCACATTCCACTAGCAAGGTTTCACCATTTGAACTCTTAAGAGGAAGAAGGGCAAATACTAGTTTCAGGCCCGGATGGATGAGTAAATGGCTCAAATCAGAGTCTAATGTGGTAAAGCTTATGGACATAGTCAAGGAGAATACACAACTGACCCAAAATAAGCAGAGAATTTGGTATAATAAGAAGGAAGGTGTTGAACTGGTTTCCCTGGAAGTGGGGGACGTTGTTCGCTTCAAGTCTCCTGTTAATGTCAAGAAAGGGAAAGGTAAATATGGTGCACCTACCAAGGTTGTAAGGATTGGTAGTAATGCTGTTCAAGTAGAGGGTGGCCATTGGTGGAATCTTTCCAAAATCGTCAAAGCGAGGACCAAAGATTATGTAAGTGGGTGTTCATCTGTTGACGGTGCGGGCGGTCAGATGTCTAATTTACCCAGGATTGGGGAACTTAGGAGAAGCTCCAGAGTCATAGTTACTCCAAGAACATTGTTAGTGATTTTTTTTTTTATATATATATATATTTTTTAATCTTTATTTTTTTTTATTTTTTTTTATTTCTATGCAGAAGACTGGAAGGTATGTTGTACTTTCGTCATGTCATGTCATGATGTGCTCTAAATGATGTCTAGTAGTTCTACTTCTTCCCTGTGAAGTTCTACTCTGTCATAGGAGCTGTGTGTTCTGAGAATGTTTAGGTTCAAGTAGTGTTAGTTGTTGAGTCAGTTACAGCTGGACTTGGTGATGGATGGACCTGCCAGCTGTGTAGCCTTCAACAATAAAGCTTTCAACTTACCGTGACTCTGCCGTCATTACTACAAAAGTCTGTGCCAATTTAGGGCCTGTGTAGCTGAGGAGCAACGAGTCTCATGCCAAAGTTGTCCATGTGTCAGGCCAATGCCTTTGAGGGACTTCTAAGTCTAAGGGAGATCAGTCGCATGCCATGCAGGGGTTCCGGAGAGGACAGGGTTAGGTTGGAGACTGTCACATTCCACTGAGTATCCGTCTGCAAGTTAGGCACATGTTATATTCGTGGCACTGGAAGGCAGCAGAGGTACAACTAGTCACGTGCCGGCTGAAAGCTTCTAGATGGTTGATTGAGATGGAGCAATTTGAATCTTGCTCTGGTGGCATCAGTCTTCAAGCAGCCCTGTATGTCTGAAGATTAGGAGAAATAGGGCTGGTCTAGTTCTAGGGCATGTTAGGAGAATGCCTGCAAGGCTTGGATGGGGTCAATCACGTGTCACATTCAGGTTTGTATGAGACTGTAGCACTGGGGTCAGAATGATGTTGGACAAGTGCCTCAGACAAGAAGGTGTAAAATGTCAGGTCAGAATCCTGCAGCCTGTGAAGGGGAGTGGTAGACATTTAATACTGAAGACAGTTAATCATAAAGCTGCCATTTCTGTTCCATGCCATCTTTAAATATATTGAGCAGTTGCATGCCCTTATATATTTTTCTTTCCCCCGTCTGTCTTGAAGTTACATTCGTCTTTTGCAATCTTCAGATCTCAGATGGTGTGTGTGGGCCCTGAAAAATATTCACCCTTCAAGCTATATTCTTTGTTTCTTAAAGCTGTGGTGATTCATTCACTCATGGACTTCTTGAGCTTTTTCCATAATGCCCACACTAAAAACATTTGTCACTGATGTGTAAGTATACCACTTAATTGGAGGCAAATGCAAACTGTCTTGCATTAATATGATATAGTCCCATTATTATTTGTCATTTGTTGTGTGACCGGGTTCTTCTTGAACAGCAAATTGGGCCCTACCTGGGAACACTTTTTGAAGTCATTCACCTTGTTGCTTGTAAATCCACTGAAAGTTTGTGTCCATGTGAAAACAGTGTGTTTGTGTGAAAGCAGAGCGTCCACCTCCCTCCCTTCACATCACAGCCCAAGCACACCATCTGCGGAGTCCCTCAAGGTTCATCCCTCAGGTCCTACCCTCTTCCACATCCACATGACGCTGTTAGCAGACATCGTCGGAACCCACAACATCAACATCATCTCCTACAACAACGACACCCAGCTCGTCATCTCGCTCTCAACTGACCCCACTGCAAAGAAAGCCAACTTCCACAACTGCATAAGGAGCTTCTCAGCCTGGATGAAGGACAACTACATGAAGCTCATCACGGACAAGACTTAAGTGCTGATCTTCGGCAGACACACCACTCTCTGAGACGACTCCTGATGGCCATCAGAACTCGGCCCTGCACCCACTCCGAAAGACCATGCCCACAACCTCAGCATTGGACTCTCCATTTAACAACGGGTCATTGCCGTCTCCTCAGCCTGCTTCCTCACACTCTGCATGCTCCATAGATTTTTCAAATGGCTACTCATCAACACCAGGAAAACAGTGACGCAGGCCCTCATCACAAGCCAGCTCGACTACGGCAATGCACTCTATGCAGGAACCAACAGCAAACTCATAAGAAGACTCTAGATGATCCAGAATAGCAGCCAGACTGATCCTCAACCTTCCCAAAAGGACCCACATCACCCAACACCTGAGACACCTCCACTGGCTCCCCATCCAGAAGAGATGTCAATTCAAGCTCCTGACCCACGCTTACAAAGCCCTCCATGACCAAGGACCTGCATACATTAACCACCAACTGAACTTCAACCACCCACCCAGAAACTTCCGTCCTGCCCACCTCGCCCAGACACCACGCATCCATCGATGCCACACCAGAGGATATTCCTTCTCCCACCTCGCTGCCCAATCCTGGAACGCTCTCCCCCTTCACCTCTGAACTGCACCATCATTGACAGACTTCAGGAAGGGACTCAAGAGCTGGCTCGTCAAGTGAACTCCCGCAGCACAGCACAGGGATACCCTCATGGGTGATAAGCTGCACTATACAAGAACTGTTTGATTGATTGACTGATTGTGTTGGTGCTGTTTTTCTGGATTGTAAATTACAAGATGTGGGACATTGGGCTTCCTTTCCTGTTCTGCACTTCAAGAGATTGCTCCTGTGGGTTCTATTAGTTCTGTGGATCTGTCTAAAGTGTTTGATCGTCCCGATGGTGTATGAAGTTCCCTTTTAAGGCCTGTTTTTTTCATCCTGCTTTGCTACACAGGTTGCAAAGAAATCTCTCTCCATTTGTGACAGAAAAACTCTTCTGTATTGCAAAGCAGTTTTCATCCAAGAACATCTCCCATCAGTTGGGCACATATCATTCACATATGTATGTATGTAAGTATGTGGTATTCATACATCACAAACTTAGCCAAAAGGCAGCTGAGCACTTCACAGGTTCAAAGACAGACTCACAGTCAAAGTGTTGATTAGAGCAAAAGTTACTTCATCATTATGTTGTGTTCTATAAAGAGGTGAGCCTCAAACAACACAAAATTACTCCGTATTCTGATGATGATCTTCTTCCACTGGAATCCACAATCTTCTCCTGGTAGTGACTGATCTTCTTAAATCTTTTGAATTAGTCTCGCACTACAAGATTAACTATGAAGTCTGAGTCTGTAAATATAACCCTTCCAGAAGAGGAAGCTAAAGAATTAGAACAGTTGCTTCCATTCTGATGGAACAAGAAATACATAAAATACCTAGGGGACAATATTACTCAATCTCACAAAGCTCTTTTTGACACAAACCACCCCTCTTTAAGTACTTGCCATTAAATGAGACTTAAATGCGTCGGAAAATGTATGATTTCCTGGATAGGAATGATTAACACTATCAAAATGAATGTCCTCCTGAAGCTGTTATATTTGTTTCAGGCCCTCCTGGTTTGTGTAGATTGACTTTATCTGAATCATATTCTAAAGCTTATCTCCCAGCTTGTGTGGAGGGATAAGAACCCTAGACTCTCCCAGAATCTTCTCGTTCATGAAAAAGACAATGGTGCTCTTGTCCTGCTTAGTATTCCCCATTATTACGCTACGGCCCGATTGAGAATAGCTGTGGAATGGTCCAAGGCAGACTCTGGAAAGAATTGGATCCATATGGACCACACAATAATACACAGGCCCTTATGGTACTTAATATGGGTTCGACTAGCAGCATGGTCCACCCAGTGCCTATCTGAGTACACCAGTTATTGCTACCTTACAGATCTGGGACACTGTGGACCTTGGTGGTCTCACACCCCCATCAATGGGGAATCTAGGGAACTTACCCCTGCTTTGGAGGGACAGTCATTCCAGCAATGGTGGAGTGGGTGGTGTAGAATAATATCTGGCATGTATTGCTTTACCTCTCCTAAAATTTTTACACAATCCAAAGCTGAATTATGCCTTCCCTAAAAGGAACATCTATGTTATGCACAAACCAGACTCTGAATCCCTTATCCATGCATCCGATAGGTAGCTACTAGAGAAAGGTGGCTTTTGAGATACGCTTCCCTAAACTAATAGGTACCACAGACAGCATTTTAAGTTTTTATCGGGAATTAGTTGCACAACAGGGAATGGATACAGAGAAGGCAGGGCTTCGATTAGAGTGAAGAGAGTTCGCAGCGCCAGGGACTTTCAGATCCATAGCAGGCAGGGAACTCCCTTGCAAATTATGATATGAGTGGTATTACACTTTCCCCTCTGTCCTCACCGGATGTTTCCTAATGCAAATCTCAGATGTTGGAGGGGGTGTGATGCCATAGGAGACTTATTACACACTTGGTGGTAATATCCAAGGATTCCCCCTAAGGCAATGGCTAAGCATGAGTTGCATATGGTTTTTGCAGTGTGTGGGGGCTGCAAAATTGACCCTAGCATTCAGCTGGAAGAAAAAGGACACACTTCCGGTTTCTCAGTGAAATCAGTGAATTAGGTCCATCCTAACCCTCAAAAGGCTAACTAGTAATAGGTCTTTCTGAATGAATGTGTTGACATGATTGTCTTCGTGTGCAAAGGACGCCAGACCACCCTTAATGGTGATGGGCTAACAGGGAAGATGTGTTGCAAAATTCAGACCAACTATATGTGACCATGGGTTGTTTTCTTCCTCTCTCGATGGGTGGGGTGAAGGTCTGTTGTTTGGGATGGTTAGTTTGGATTAGGCAGTACATATTCCTTCGAGTGATCCCTTCGTGGTCAATACTAACAATGGAAATTGCACGCCTATACGTCCTTTGATATGGGTTGGCCCGGATGGATAATTTACTGTTTTGAAAATTATTTGTAAAATAAACTTCAGCAAAAGGAGTTTAACTCACAAAAAAAAAATAACATGCATCTTCTGCGCTTTTTAAAATTGGAGCAAGGTTGGGCAGTCTTGATAAATAAGGGAACTTCATTTCAAATCCTGGGTAGATAGATGAAAAAGGCCATTCCCCCCACCCCCCTTTTTGCACTTATTCGTCTCTAATTTGATGGTGTCCTGGTAGCAGGTGTGCCATGAGTCACCAGAGATGGTTTGAAGAGGGTGTGGGCCAACAGGAGGAGCCAGTAGAATCTCTTCACGGAGGAGGTGATGTGTATATTTCCAAAATGAGATACTGGCTACAAAGTCAGTGAATTAGATCTGAAATCAGCATGTGGGTTCTGAAATTCTGGGGCATTTTAAAGGCTGCCAATTCACCCACATGTGGGATATTTAGTGTACAGTGACATTTCCTTTGAAAGAGAGCTGATAGCATGCAGTTTATTCAGCAGACTAGTGGTACCATGAAGGTAACTATTGCCTTTCTTGCGCATGGCTTCATGAAGATTTCTACTCATCTGTCAGCATTCCTGTTGGAGGGAGTATCCGGTGCCTAGGGTAGACTTTTACGAATTATTACTCTATTCGTTCAGTGTCTTAGATGTAGCTCCACCCTCTGTCTAGGATACGGTATAGCCTGAGACATTAACAATTCAGTCCTCCCCTTTATGGGTGTACCGAAGCATGCACTGCCTATAGTAATCCAAGCATTATGGAATCAAATGATACATTACTTCCCCAACCTATTCACCTCTGAGAACAGTCGGTGTCGAGATAGGTGTAAGATGGGACTTCGGGCTTTTAATTTAAGCATTGGAAGTGTATAGTACACATAGTACTGATGCGCATTCTTTTTGGCCCTAGAATAATTGCTTTGTTAAGTTGTGTGCATCTATTGTGATAGAGTGAACATTGAAGACAGTAGGCCTCGGATGGTAAACTTGTGAATTTTCTCAATTTAATACTGTTGGGTTATATCTGTATTTTATTATAAATTCATTTGGTGATACTGTTTACGCCAAACCCTTACACTACATTTGCATGAACCCTTCGTTGAAATTCTACTTCCAAATGTAAACTAGCCAGTGCTCAAGGCAAAGAGTCTTCTCAAGTATTCAGATTTATTTTGTTTACTTCATTAACATGTCAACTTAGTTCAAATCACAAACCGGTGTCTACATAAACAGTGCTGTTTAAAGTGTCTTTTGGTTGAGAAAACAGTTTGGTACAGAGTGAAGTAGCTAGTATATGCAAATCTAATGCTGCAATTTCAGCTTTGTCCATTTTCTTTCACTGGGGAATCCCTGATGCTACTTTTTGCTCTCACCTTTTTCTTCCTCCAGTTCTAAAATCCCACACACTTATTGCTTCGTGTCACTTTCCTGTATTACCCTACACTTTCTCTCTGTTCTCCCCTCCTTCATTCACTGTCCAGTACAGTTTCTGAATTTTTTCTTCAATTAAACACTCTGTTCACACTATGTTCCTCCACACCTGTGTTTAAAATTCCCTTCCCACCTCTTCTACGCATGTAGTTCTCTTCCTCGCATCATGTCTCTGTTAATCTCCCGCCTCCATCTGAGTTTAACATTACAGCCTCCCACCTTGACTTACCATCTTTTTACATTGTCTCTTGCATCTCTTTTACTTTTTTAGGTTTCGTCTGCGAAATCTATTATTTTTTAATATATATCTTAAACAGTGGCAGCTGCCACTGAGGAACACAGGTGGGGTGGGTGGAGGGGAGATTGAAAAATAAATTTAAATAAACTTACCTTGCTGCCGACCACCAGACCGCCGCCTCGTGTCGCATTGTCCTCTGAAGCAGGAAGTACAGGCTCCCTCCCCGTGGATCGGCGCCCAGACAAGGAATGGGAGCCTGTACATGTTCCTCACCAGGCTGCGTGATGCAGCCTGATGAGGAACATGCAAAGTGCGCAAGGCCGTCCAAACAGTCATGCTCACTTAAGTGCCCACCATCTCTCTCCTTGCTGGCTGTGACATCAGCCAAGACCCGCCCCATAAAGCTGCAGTACAAAGGGAAAAGAAAATGATAATGACGTATTGTTATCATTTTATTTTTCCACTGCAAAAAATGCAGTGAGACAGTGCTCCTCCGCCTTAGTGGAGGAGCCGCCACTGAGCTTAAAAGGGGCTCACATCCCGCCCCCTCGCTTTCCCGGCTTTTCATTGGTTTCTGTGCTTGCCACTTGCTTTTCCTCCATTTCTATTGACTGTAGCATATTTTCCTGCATTTACCAATGCTTGTTCCTCGTCTGCTTTTCTTATCAGTTTCCCGTAGCCAAAATACTGTTAACATCCGCTATGGTGGAACTATTTTTTCATAAAGTTTTTCCTCTTTCTGCTTTTTCAGCTTGCGTGATACTTCAAATTAAATTAGCAGATTTATACAGCCCAATTCATTACCAAGAGAGATTAAGTTATTTGCCCAGAATCACAGGATTTTGCGCCGCCGAGACTCGAACCGGGATCCCCAGCTCTCGCATCAGCAGTTCAGGTCGCTGCACCACATTCTTTCACTCCCGTGATACTTGTCTGGGACCTCTTTCCTTCGTCACTTCGTCCCGGACGGTGATTGATAAAAACAGCTTATTAGTCATCACATAGGCGAAACCGATGCATTACCAATGCTTGTTAGATCTGTGTCTTTCCTCTCCCTTCCTGTCACCAACCCCATCCTAATTCCCTCTACTCAAGTACCCCGAGTGGTGTGTTGTAAGCAAACCACTGATAAATCTGGTGAAAGTGATGACCCTACCCAAACCTCTTTGCACAGGTATGTTCCTCACACTGAGGGTGTATCTCATGAGACCACAACCGTTGTCTCAAATTGAAAAATCATTGACTAAATATAAATCTAACTTATAACGAGACATTTCAAGCAAGAGGTTTATTGTTGAAACAACATTAATAGTTACAACCTTTGCATAATGTATACTATCAGACTGGTTTCAAGCGACTTCCCTTTTAAGTTTTGTACTTAATGTTTTATTGTATTATAATTTTGTATATGCTGTGTATAATCATGTTTACAAAAAATGCAATAATATGCCTGATATTTGAATATATTCTGAAAGATATGTTAAAGTGCACATGAAATATTTTGATAATATCCAAGAAATATTTGAAAATAAATACATGGGCCAAGGCAATTCATTTACTTGACCCTGAACTGAGGTGCATTTTTGTCTTGGGCAATTGTTCATATATACATTAAGGTGGCCTGAACCAGCATTTTTGAAAGGGGCCCAACCCCTTAGTGCGTACTTCTAGAAAGTGGGCATTTCTTTGATCTAAAACTCATTGTGTGCCTTTTAGCTTGACTCCAGGCTACACTGGAGGCTGGTTGAGCACATCTGTGCATTCCCTAGGGACAGCTATAAAGATTGGGCATGCAACTGGAATGACAGACCTCTGACATTTGAGGGCCTGGCTAGATAGATTGGAGGGAGAGGCTTTGATGACACTTGCCCTCTGGGGAGCCAGATTGTGGCCCCACTAAAGATTAAGATCTGCATTCCACTGCCCCATGGCAGACATGACTGAAATGTAGGGGAGACATCTGTGGTTCAGAGGGAGACCCTCTGAACCACCCCCAATTTCAAAGGCACACTACGGTATAACTACTGGTGCCATACTTCAGCAGTGTAGAGATACACTTGTGGGGACGTAAGACCAGACATCCTGGAACTGAGTGGTACACACTGCCAGAGGAATTTGTGGTGCGCAAGGAGAATAACTGCCATTGGAAGGGACCGTGCACACTTGCTGAATAGTGGCTGGCCTGGGCTGACTGCCTGCTGCTGTGCAGCACCCTGAAGTGTGCCCTCCAAGGGCTTGTTGGTATGCCCCCTGTTCTTTTGTGGAAGTCTCAGGGACATCAAAGACCTCCCACGAGAGACTCACACCGTCTACTTGTGACACCTGGAGACCGGTGCCCTTTTAAGTGCCCACATCGTCTGCTGGATCCCAACTGGTAGTGCGGCGTGAGCATGGAACTAAGTGTTGTGCCTGGAGACCGGATTGCCTTGTGCAGAGCCCCAAAAGTACTGCCCGCATCTAAGGAGTGTGGCCCCTGCATCATGGGTACCTCAATACGCATAAGGGTCTTGTTGGTGGTGAGCAGATTCACCGGTTGCGGGACCCCATGTGGCCTGCTTCGTCGATCGTGCTGCATCTCTCTCGTGCAACACGCAGACTGCATGCTCATTGCGTGCAGTGTCCGATTCACAGGTTGCAATTCTCGGAGGGGAGAGCATACCTGGAGTAGTACCTCATTCTACCTCGTGCGGCACTGCTGAACTTGCACCTGTGTGTGTGACCGGAAGTGTCTGGTGCAGCCTGTGTCAACGCGCACCAGGCGTTGTGCCTCATTTCCAGGGATGTACAGAATTTGAAACTATTTATTGCTTGTGACCGGAACTGCCTGGTGCTGGTCGTATCAACACATACCAGACGCTGTGCCTCATTTCCAGGGAGGTATTGAGTTTGCAACTCTTTATTGTGTGTGACTGGAACTGCCTGGTGCGGATCGTATCAATGTACAACAGACGTTGTGCCTCATCTCCAAGTAGGTGAGGAGGAGTGTCGCCTAATTAGCCCTGTAACCTACCCCCACCTTCTTCCCTGGGACCCTGACTGACTAAGTGTGTCTTCGGCAGCGATCGGCTTAGTATCAGAGAAAGGGGTTTCTTTATCTCCAACCCATGGGTGTAGGGTAGTCGGGGTTAGCTGAAAGGTGGAAGAGGGGTTTGGCCACGTGGTCTGCATGTGCATTATCAACTGACCTGCCGGATGTCAGTTGCACCACAATACGATGCTGTGTGTGCGAGTGCACTCCATACGGACCTGCCTGTTATGCGTGGCACGGCGTATCAGTGGCTGCATGAGGACCGCCTGTTATTAATTACACGGCATGGCGGTGTTGCTTTACACATTGACTCCTTGCCACAAGAATACTACGCTTGACATTGGTTTTTACCCGTGCGGCCTTGGCCCACGGTGCAGTTTAAAAGTGTAGTATTTATCACTTAAACATTAACACCTTTCTAACATCATTGTGATCTGGGGTGCACCCTATAACTGTGTGGTATTGAATTATCATAATTGCCTGGATGGGTATAGTTCAAACAATGTTTCGCACTGCATAAGGATGCTGGGGGTAAAGTAGGATCTTGCCCAAGTGTGCATGTTACAAATTTCATTTTAACGCGGTTGGACCTAGTACTGCTAGTGATATTTCCAACTGCGATTGATGCCTAGAAATACATGGTGTTCAAGTTGTGCTAATTAATGTGTGTGTTGAGTACAAACTTTATTCACATACAGCACTTGTGAAGTCTCTTTTGTGACTCATGGTATTTATTGTGTAAGAGGGCTGTGCCAATGCTTTACAAATTGCCTCTGTGATGAGCCTGACTGCTCAGTGCCAAGCAACCCAAGGGTGAGCGCAGGTTATACAGTGAGTGTAATCACCCACCCCTGCCAGGAGTGGTAGGTTCTGCCTGGCTGGAGCACCACCTCAGCCAACCAGAAAGTGGCAGTTCCAACACTGACTGCCCGACTTCCAAGTTTACCAACTGATCCGGAATGCACTGCGCTGATAATCTAGGTCCCCAAGAGAAATGTCTGGGAAATTGTTGACTTATCCTGCCTGTGAATGTTGGGAAGCTGGCACAAGTACAGCAGTTTCAGTCAAAGGGAACCCTCACAGGCTGGAGTCACTTGATCAGGAGGAAATGGTTGAAATAGGAAGGGGCAGGAGATGGTTTAAAGTGGTGAAGAACAAAAACCAAGACCATTCTCAAAGGGGAAACAGAATAAGGCAAGAATTGAACAGTCAGTAAAAGGTCTAATAATTTTTTCAGTAAAAGGCAGCAACTAGTTTGGGAAACAGAATCACTCTAGCAGGTCATATCACATGCTGAGGAAGTTGCTGAGAAACTGATCTCAAATGAGATACTGAGTGATACTTAGTTGGGTGTGAGCAAGCGGGTGGGACTTCAACAGAGCAATCTGCACTATGAAATCATGCCTTGCTTGCAGCAGCGTCTACCTTGGTGTATCTGGTAGCCGCTTGCTGCATGGAGAGCCACCAATCACCATGGCCCAATGGCCACAGTCTCCATTGTGATCATCCCCTACTTCAGACTCATGATTCCACCACTTGCTGTGTGAGTCAACACTTGCTGTGTGAGTCAGAACTTGCTGTGTGAGTCAATGTGTACTCGCTGCTTGCAATGGTGAAGTGGGAAGGACGGATAGGTTGTGATTGGTCTGAGCGCTGTGGTTCAGCGCTCAGAGAGGAAGTGAGAGTCTGTGCATGTTCCTCTCCAGGCTGTGTATTACAGCCTGGTGGGGAACATGCAAAGTGCGCATGACTGTTTGGCCGGCCCAAGATGGCTGGCCAAACTGTCATGCGCACTTTAGAGTGTGCTCACCACTCCTCCCTCTGGCTCCTGCTCTGGCAGCCCAGGCCCGCCCCTCACCAGGAAACAGAAAACTAAAATGATAATAACATTGGTTATTATCATTTTCCTTTAACTACTGCTCGCAGAGCAGTGGGGCGACGCTCCTTCACCTTAGCGGAGCAGCCGCTGCTGCTGTCAGGCACAGGATACAGACCCGTAACTGCTGTTAATTTCCAACCTATATTTTAGTACCTAGCATCAAGTCATGCAGACCACAACTACATTTCTACTATATGAAACAAACATATATACACACAGACACTATTTTAAAAAAATCCGGAACTATGAACTGAAGAATGCATTTACAAGAATAATTGTCTGGTGGTGGTTTTTCTTTTGCATACGAGCTCTGTCGTAAGTTATGCTTCAGAAGTCCAGAATGTAAATGTAATGGGAACTAATGCTAAAATCTTTCTACGGCTTTCTTTTGCATCATGTCGAAATTGTATAATTTCTAATCATCACTTCATCATTTTTTGTAGGTTGACATTGCTTCAGGAATGTCTATCGAAGGAATGTGTTATGCACAGGTATGCAGTCCTAAACATTTGTCCATGAGCGCTGCTGCCAGTCTGAGTCTGTGCAACTGATGTCTTTACTTCTGTACTGTTGTATATGTCCACTCATATTTACTCTTATGCGCGGACCGGGCAACCTACTTGCCAACATACTGAGGACCCCCTAGATGAAAGCTAACCTACAGCTCTGATGTTCCTTGAATGCTGAATGGGATGTCAGGAGCTTCCCTAGAGGTGGCCCAATCATTCCTTGAGAACTACAGGCAAGTAACATAGGCATTAAGTCCATTGGATCTTTCAAGTTCTAGGTCGATGTTCCATCTCCCGCTTCTTATTTAGCGCCTTGTACATTCACTGACATAGGTAAACGAATAGCGGCATCTGTAATTTCAGATGTTTCTAAGCAACACACAGATCCCTCTGCTTGTGGAACAGAAATATTTATGGATGAGGGATTGCTATTTAGGGCTTTATTTTGGCAAAATGGAGTCAATAATATTGTGCGATTCTGAGGTAGGGGAGATTTAAGCCATTATCTAGGACTCTGACCTAACCATCTGTCAACCATCTCTCCAGTTCAACTGTAGTGATGGGCGATATTAATCTTATAGATACACACACACAAATGAAATGTTTAAAATTGACTACTATTGTTGTGAGAACTGTTTCGGACACCTGCCCTGTATAAAATAAATTTGGTGCATCACCGATTCCACTAATAATGTATAAAAAGTCTGGTTAAAGAATAGACTTTTTGGCCATATCCATGAAATCTTGCTTCAACATTCTGTAGTAGAATGTGCTCAGTGCAGAATTTCTAACCTCAGATGTCAGTCAATTCAAGGCCCTTCAATTACAGAAAGTGGTAGATATTTCCATTTCAAATGTGAATAGGAACTATAGTCTTTGGTTCCTATCATCCAAATTAGTCAAACATATAAATATAGATATATATTCCCTTGACCCCTTGAAACCAGGATGACGACGCCGTGTGTGGGTGCTTTGAATTCTTTATTGTCAAACCGCCATTGAACGCATTTCGGCTGATCCCAGCCTTGCTCACCAATGACGAGGCGGCATTTTCAGCAGTCTTTTAGCTGTTTTCATTATCATGTGCAATACTCTAGTGCAAACAATACTGACGACAGACTGGTAGTTTCTTGCATGCAATCGTAATTCTATGCAGTTTGTTGTTGTACATATTCGATTTTTCATATACATTAACATCGCTCCTTGGATAAGATTCAATAATTTACCGCATTATATTATTACGATAATGCTGTTCATTACTGTGGGTAATTGAATTCATAACACGTGTTTCTATTGCACACCATTATCTGCGGATATATACATGAATTTCACCATAGTGGATACCCATTACATTTATTATGATGGTACGCTATATTATGCCCAAGTGGGCTTACCCAAATAACTGTTGAACCTCGTTTCATGCCCAAGTGGGCTTGATCCCCAAGGAAAACTATTCTAGCATGCCATTTATCCAGTCATATACAGAAAGGGAGTGCTTTAAATCCACGTTTCGTGACGATGAATCTAAAATTCATGTTATTAAAAATATTTTAGATTTTTTTAAATAAAAATTAGAAAAATAGGGGGGAAATGTTATTAATTCTGCTGTGGGAACGGGAAAATTGTATCTGCTACACATGTGTGTCAAAGATGGGTGTGCATGTCTTCTCCAATATTTAGGCCACTCGGGCTCTTTGTATCGAGCTCTATTATATATCTGGATTCTAACTTCATTGGCTTTTTTCTCTATTTCCTCCCCTGGTGCTTGGTATTACTGCATCTACTACGAAATACGTAAGGCCTTTTGTATGTCTATTATGATGTTCATCAAAGTGGCGAGCCACTGGGTAGCTTTTATCACCATGTTTGATGGCACGCAAATGCTGTAAAACACGTTTATGGACTTCCAAGATGGTACTGCTGACGTACCGAAGTCCACATGGGCATTGAAGTACATACACAGCGTATTCTGTTTTGCATGTGAATCTTCCTCTTATTTTCTTTACTTTAGGTACTAGCCCTGATGTGTATGTCTCTGTGTTCTTTCTGTAAAGACAGGCTTTGCATTTAGAACACTTTAGGAACCCTTGCTTCCTTGTTAACCATGTGGTGCCTTTCTGTCCTTTCACATCCTTTAGCATGTTACTTACTAAACTCTATTTCATTGATTTTGCCTTTCTGAATGTTTATTTATTTATTTTATTTTATTTGAAAAGTTTTATATAGCGCTGGCTAGACCTGGAGGTATCAGAGCGCTTTACATGAGGATCAGCGGGTTACAGGTTATGAAAATTACATCAGTTACAAGTATAGGCTTAGGAGAAAAACATGAGATTACACAATAATATAAGTTATTAGCGCGTAGAATAGCCAAGACACGCGTCTAGTGGGGAATGGAAGGTAGGGTGGGGGCGGAGGGGGGGAGGTAACAGGGGAGAGGAATGTAGATAGTCAGGTAGACCGGAAGGGGGAAAGTACTTCAGGGGGAACAAAGCAGTCAAAGAGAAAGACAGATAAAACCGTGAAGAACCATGAGAAACAATGTCCGATGTCCGGCTGGGTAGGTGACGGCCACGGGGGTGAACCAGAGCCAGACTCCTCTATAGCTGCATAGGACAGCTCCACCGGGCTATCTGTGGATTACGTGGTGCTATTTTTCCAAGCACTGGATCATTCTTAATGAGATGCCAATATTTTCCCATAATGCCTCTTATAGTGGCTTGCTGATTGTTATATGTCGTGACTAGTCTAAAATGGGTTAATTCTGTTTGTTGTTTGTTATTCTTTCTATCTTTCTCTTTAAAAAGTAGTTGTACCCTGGATTGCTTTCCACCTTAACTACTGCATTATTGACCCATTCTTCAGGATAGCCTCGTGTTTTAAAACAAGTTTTTTTAAGATTTTAATTTCTTTCTTAGTTTCTGTACTTTCACTACAGTTTCCTTTTACTCTTAGGCTCTCACCATAAGGAATGCTTCTGATTAAATTCTTAGGGTGAGAGCTCGCAGCATGCAATAATGTGTTGCCCGCTGTGGGCTTCCTGTATAGTTTCGTCTCTAGTCTTCCATTTGCCACATATACCGTTAGATCCAAAAAGTTCACACTTTGGGCACTTATGGTGCTTGTGAAATTTATTCACCTCAATCTGGTTTAAAAAGTGTTCAGCTTCTGCTTCAGTCCCCCTCCACACTACAAAAAGGTCATCAATGTACATGATTGCCCCATACTTCTTGGAATTTGATTTGGACCACCTGCTACTCCCACCAGCCCATATGCAAATTAGCATAGCTGGGGGCGAAGCAGGTGCCCATCGCTGTACCGCACACTTGATGAAATCATTCATAGTTAAATAGGAAATAGTTACTCTTTAGACATCTCTCAACCATTTTCAACAACATTTGTGTATGATGCCATAATCTTAATGGCCTGGCTCCTAGGAAATGTTTCACAGCATTTAGGCCATCGCAGTGGTCAATACTGGTGTACAGTGTAGACACATTGATTGTCATTAAAAGAAAATCCTCTTCCCAAGGGAAATCATAAATTCTTTTTAAAAACGCAAAGGTCAACGGCAGTTGTGGGCGCAGAGTATTAACTCGATAAAGAGATTATAAATGTCAGCCGCTGAGGTTAAGGAACGGGAAGAAGCAGCGTTGAAAATATTCGACGATGAAAATATAGTTGGAGGTGTACTGATCGGTAACACGAGAGATGTTGAAACATCAGATGATTTAGACTCAACTGAAAAAATTTGAAAAATTGAAACGTACTGAGCTCTCGAAATGGTGGGAATCGAAATTGCTTCAAAGATACCTAGAAGTGAAAAGAATCCCAAGAGGTCTAAGAATTCTGGTAGCACCCAGTTACGAAGACCCCATTCCTGATATGCTACATGAATGGGCCGAGAATAATAGTGAATCATCCAGGAGAATGCTAGCAATCCTCATAAAGTATGCGGATATTGACAGGAAGAGAATCCTTGAGGAAATAGAGAAAATTTATGGGACCTTATCAGAAGAAACAAACCAAGAAAAAATAAATAAATTTTTTGAAGAGATGAAAGAAAGAATGCAGAAACTGGAAACTTCAATTAAGGCAAGAAAAGCACATAAATTTGCACAGGATAAACGTGATTATGATAACGGGCAAATTTATACCTTTGCAAAGAAATTTGATACCCTGCGAAGACAAAAATTAACATCAAGAAAACCAACTGTAGAAGTACATTAAGAACAGAGTAGCCTCATGAGCTCTGAGGTGGACACGAGTGCGGATCAGGGAACAAGTGGTCAGATGAAAGGACCAGTTCCATCCGTTATCGATTAATTGGATTTTTTGCGCCAGGACCGAAGATTCAATTTAAGACCCCGGCAAACAGCGCCAAACCCAAGACCTCCAAGAGGCAGAGGAATAAGAGGAGGCAAGGAGCAAAACAAAGAAGAACCAGAGAGAAAGAAATGGAGCAAGAAATAGAAATAGGAGATCACGTTAATGACAACACCATCATTAACTTAACAAATATTACTCTTTCTGATCAGGACAAGAAGATTCTGTCACTGGGATTATCATTTTGTATTGAATCTAATATGGATTATGTGCAAACGAGAATTTATCTCTTCAAGTTTATGAGAATGTTAAAATTGAAGAAATATTTTATGTCCCAACAAACATCAAGTCAACCAGCAAGAGTAAGTAATGAAACACAACATGAAGGACTACTGGTACAGGATATGAATCTCATGATGAATTTAAGGGAACTAGAAAATGAAAATGAGAATGGACAGAGAAGAATAACCCCTTATAATGAGGAAATACTAGCAGTAGAACAAGGTGTGGATTTATATGGAGTAGAGCCGACGAGTTTTAGACCTAGATCTCGATTTATGCCGATGACCGGTAGAGACTCTATTGATATATATAATGAACTGGTGACAAATGAATTAAAACAGTTGCATGTATGCATTAACAATAAAAAATATGGGAATAAACAAAGGCAAAAAGAATATTATGCTTTGGTCAACAAGTTATTTAACGACAACAATTGCATTGTGAGAAATTCAGACAAAGGGGGAAATGTGGTGTTATGGACGAAGGACAAATATTTGAATGAGGCATACACACAATTGAACAACAACACATGTTACATAAGAACAACAAAGGAGGCAATGACAAGAATACACACAGAATATAATCGTGAACTGCAGGAATGGCAGATACAAGGTTTAATCAGCCGAGAAGAATTCTTATACCTCAAGATAGAGGAGCCGATAACCCCAGTGTTATAACCTTATTCCCAAGGTCCATAAAGATGCAGTTAACCCCCCTGGATGTCCTATAATTTCTGCTATAGGCAGTGCATTCGAACATACCTCTAAATATGTTGATTTGTTTTTAAATAATTTTGTAAAAACTTTACCATCATATATACAGGATACAGGGGACTTTTTAAAAAGAATTTATGATTTCCCTTGGGAAGAGGATTTTCTTTTAATGACAATCGATGTGTCTACACTGTACACCAGTATTGACCACTGCGATGGCCTAAATGCTGTAAAACAATTCCTAGGAGCCAGGCCATTAAGACTATGATGTTGAAAATGGTTGAGAGATGTCTAAAGAGTAACTATTTCCTATTTAACGATGAGTGATTTCATCATGTGTGCGGTACAGCGATGGGCACCTGCTTCGCCCCCAGCTAGCTTTCAAGAATCGACTATGGCAACGCCTTATACCTGGGAACAGATAAAGGCCAGACTGCCAAACTGCAGTCCTTGCAGAACGCGGCAGCTCGCTTGCTGCTTGATCTCCCTAAACATCACCCCACGTCTGCCAGTATCAAACAGCTTCATTGGCTCCCAGTCCTTCAGCGAGTAGAATTCAAAGCCCTCTGTCTTGTACACAAGGGTCTATATGGAGGGGGAGCCAATGTCAAAATATTCAAAAATTGTTTTCCTAGTACTCGCTGCGGCGTAGTTTTAGGTCAGCTAATACAGGACTGCTACTGGTCTCTAAGATAAAAAAAAGCCAGATGGGGTGGCAAGTGCTTCTCCCACCGAGCGGCCAAACTGGAATTCCCTCCCGACCATGATCAGACTACAACTGAATAGGTTTCTCTTTAGGAAACTGGTTAAGACCTGGCTTTTCCCCTAAGCTCTTAGATTGGCGAGCCTGTGCATTGGTACCAACTCACCTTAGCGCCAAGATGCCTCGGCAATCGAGCGCTTTATAAATATATCAGTCAGTCAGCTATGCTAATTTGCAAATGGGCTGGTGGGAGTAGCAGGTGGTCCAAATCAATTTCCCAGAAGTATGAGACAATCATGTCGTACATTGGTGTAGGTTCATTGATGACCTTTTTTTAGTGTGGAGGGGGACTGAAGCAGAAGCTGAACACTTTTTAAACCAGATTGAGGTGAATTAATTGAATTTACATTTCACAAGCACCATGAGTGCCCAAAGTGTGAACTTTTTGGATCTAACGGTATATGTGGCAAATGGAAGACTAGAGACGAAACTATACAGGAAGCCCACAGCGGGCAATACATTATTGCATGCTGCGAGCTCTCACCCTAAGAATTTAATCAGAAGCATTCCTTATGGTGAGAGCCTAAGAGTAAAAGGAAACTGTAGTGAAAGTACAGAAACTAAGAAAGAAATTAAAATCTTAAAAACTCGTTTTAAAACACAAGGCTATCCTGAAGAATGGGTCAATAATGCAGTAGATAAGGTGGAAAGCAATACAGGGTACAACTACTTTTTAAAGAGAAAGATAGAAAGAATAACAAACAACAAACAGAATTAACCCATTTTAGACTAGTCACGACATATAACAATCAGCAAGCCACTATAAGAGGCATTATGGGAAAATATTGGCATCTCATTAAGAATGATCCAGTGCTTGGAAAAATAGCACCACGTAATCCACAGATAACATTCAGAAAGGCAAAATCAATGAAACAGAGTTTAGTAAGTAACATGCTAAAGGATGTGAAAGGACAGAAAGGCACCACATGGTTAACAAGGAAGCAAGGGTTCCTAAAGTGTTCTAAATGCAAAGCCTGTCTTTACGGAAAGAACACAGAGACATACACATCAGGGCTAGTACCTAAAGTAAAGAAAATAAGAGGAAGATTCACATGCAAAACAGAATACGCTGTGTATGTACTTCAATGCCCATGTGGACTTCGGTACGTGGGCAGTACCATCTTGGAAGTCCATAAACGTGTTTTACAGCATTTGCGTGCCATCAAACATGGTGATAAAAGCTACCCAGTGGCTCGCCACTTTGATGAACATCATAATAGACATACAAAAGGCCTTACGTATTTCGTAGTAGATGCAGTAATACCAAGCACCATGGGAGGAAATAGAGAAAAAAGCCTAAGGAAGTTAGAATCCAGATATATAATAGAGCTCGATACAAAGAGCCCAAGTGGCCTAAATATTGAAGAAGACATGCACACCCATCTTTGACACACATGTGTAGCAGATACAATGTTTCCGTTCCCACAGCAGAATTAATAACATCCCCCCCCCTGTTTTCTAATTTTTAATTTTTATTTAAAAAATCAAAAATATTTTTAATAACATTAATTTTATATTCATCGTCACGATACGTGGATTTAAAGAACTCCCTTTCTGTATATGACTGGATAAATGGCATGCTAGAATAGTTTTCCTTGGGGATCAAGCCCACTTGGGCATGAAACGAGGTTCAACAGTTATTAGGGTAAGCCCACATGGGCATAATATAGCGTACCATCATAATAAATGTAACGGGTATCCACTATGGTGAAATTCATGTATATATCCGTAGATAATGGTGTGCAATAGAAACACGTGTTATGAACTGAATTACCCACAGTAATGAACAGCATTATCGTAATAATATAATGCGGTAAATTATTTAATCTTATCCAAGGAGCGATGTTAATGTATATGAAAAATCAAATATGTACAACAACAAACTGCATAGAATTACGATTGCATGCAAGAAACTACCAGTCTGTCGTCAGTATTGTTTGCACTAGAGTATTGCACATGATAATGAAAACAGCTAATAAAAGACTGCTGAAAATGCCGCCTCGTCATTGGTGAGCAAGGATGGGATCAGCCGAAATGCGTTCAATGGCGGTTTGACAATAAAGAATTCAAAGCACCCACACACGGTGTCGTCATCCTTGTTTCAAGGGGTCGAAGGAATTTATTTCGGATCAACTCCTGCGAGGTCCGCCAGACGACGCGCCATTCGTTTTGGTGAAACAGCGGCATACGCAAGAGAGTATACGGAAGGATATATATAACTATGGGATGCTGATTTGATTCCACTGCAATAAAGCACTGTTATCCACTGCAACGAATACACTGTGGTCCGTACCTGTTTTTCTCGCAGCACATGAGGTGAACCCGGAGTGTGGTTTCTTCATTCAATTGATCGGAGTACGGCGGTCTTCGATCCTGCGGACCCTTCCTTCAGTCGTTGGCTGGCTGACGTGCAGCCGATTTCGCGGAAGCGAATGGTTTCCTAACCCGGAAGGAGTAATTTTCAGGCCAGCCCCCGCCATCGAGGACACGAGTGATTGCTGTGCCGTTGTTTTCCATCGGAGTGTTCGGTGACGCCTGAGCAGTCGGAGGACACCGGGGAGCCAAGCGAATCCACCAGTGGTAAGCCGGTACGGCATAGTAACTTTCGATACTGGCGGGTGAAGGGATTGTGTTCTAAAGAACTCTTGACAACACAGCTCAAGAGTGCCATCATGCAGTGCACAGTTTTTTGCAGTATTTTCAGGCACTATGTCTTCAGCAGATGCGCTGCGGGACCGAAGGGCCGTGGCAGACGCCCTGTTCCTTAATTTGCCAGAAATTGAAGAGAAGCATAGCGGCAGGAATACTAGTTCAAGTACCAACAATGATGTTAAATCTCTTTTGAAAAACTTGGAAAAGTTATTACGGACTGAATTAAACAAATGGTGGGAGAAAAAATCTTTAGAAAAGTACCGAGAAGTTAACAGAATTCCACGGGGCTTAAGAATAAAGATAGCTCCAAAATTTGAAAACCCTAACCCACTAATGATGGAGTGGGCAACCAACAACCTCGAGGCTTCAATGAATATGGTGTCTATTTTGATCAAATATGCAGAAATTGACAGAATTGAAATCCTCAAAGAAATTGACCGAATTAATGGCTTACTTGAGGTAAATGACAACAAAGATCAGATAAAGAAAAGGAGAGAAGAAATCGATGTTAGTCTAAAAAATTAGAGGACACCATAAAAGCTCGTAAAGTCTACAAATTTACGAGAGACTACGAAACCGGGAGGGTTTTCACTTTTTCAAAAAAGTTTGACACTGTAAAAAAGACAAGCATTAACAATGAAAACACCCAGTACATCTATTATTACCCAAATGGGTCAAGGCCCTTCTACTTCGATTTGAGCTCCTATCTAAGTAGCAGTGACTCCGCTGTCAGCAGAGGCACCACTGCGCAGGAACAGGTGCCTTCGAATTTCACACCCGGGGAAGAGCTTACTTTTTTATATTGGGATCGGCGCCAAACCTTGAGACCACGAAATCCTGCCAAGAGACAAGGCGACGGAGAAATCAACGGAGAAAACAAAGGCGCAAACACCGGAAACAACAATCGCGGCAGGGGAGGGAGAAACAAGAAGAAGTGGGCCCAACAATGAACAGTATTGGCAATACAGTAATCAATCTTTCGGATACTATCTTGTCTGCCGCAGAGACTCAACTGTTATCATTAGGCCTTTCTTATTGCCCACCCAATAGCTTCAAATATGTTCAATCCAGGGTGGATGTGTTCAAATTTATTAGGAAATTAAAATTGCTTACATTTTACAAGCTTAAGATCACGTCGGATATTGTTCATGGTTCTAAGCAGCCCTCTATTACTTCTTCCATACTACAGGTCTCAGATGTTAACACGTTGAGAATCTTGCAGTCTTTATCCACAGAAGATGATACAACTCCCAGTTCCACTCAAATGGATCTTTTGGATATTGGCATTAATTGCAGTGCCTCCACAGATAGCCCTTTTCGTCCACCATCTAGATTTATCCCTATGATGCCTAAAGACGCCATCGACGTCTTCAATGATTGTGTCACTGAAGACTTGAAAAATCTGAATAGAAAGGTCCTACGCAAGAAGTTTCAAAGGAGACATCAGGACATACAATACTCCAAACTCATGCAGAAACTCAGGAACAACAAAGACTTGATAATAAATCAGGCTGACAAAGGGGGCAACATTGTCTTGTGTCCTAGGGACCTTTATAAGCAGGAAGCTGATCGTCATTTGAATGACACTATGTGCTATAGGAAAGCCTCCCCGAATGAACTTAAACAAGTAAGAGACAATGTCTTTAAAGAATTGGCCCAGTGGAAACGTATGGGTCTGCTCAGTAAACAAGAATACAGTTTCCTCAAAAACGAACACCCTACAACACCAGTTTGGTACTTCATTCCAAAAGTACACAAGAGCACTACCCCGGTACCTGGAAGACCCATTATTTCGGCTCAACGCAGTCTTTTAGAACCCATGTCGAAATATGTAAACTATTATCTACATGAATTTGTAGAGAGCCTTCCATCATTCATCAAGGACACGGGCATTTTTTGTCTAAACTGCAAAATGTGGAGTGGCAAGAGGATTTCCTACTTATTGTGATGGACATTAGCTCTTTATATACGAGGATTAATCACTCAGATGGTATGAAGGCTATCAAACACTATCTGGGCAATCGGAACATTGAATTATATGAGCACAACTTGATGATCCTTAAAATGATTGAGACATGTCTTAACAGCAACTTTTTCTTGTTTAACAAGGTGACCTACCAACAGTTACGAGGGGTGGTGATGGGGGCATGTTTCTCCCCCAGTTATGCGTATCTTCACGTTGGCTGGTGGGAGGAACATGTCCTCAGGGTTGCCCATAAGGCCATGTACGACTCACACGTCCTCCATTGGTGGAGATTTATAGATGACGTGTGCATCATATGGAGGGGGTATGAGGATTCTGCACACCAATTTGTCAATGATATCAATGACAATAATTTGAATTTGATATTCACGGCGCACATCAGCAATAAGTGTGTACAATTCTTAGATGTGGAGTTATATATCAATGATAACACCATTCAAACTAAACTTCATAGAAAGAGCACTGCAGGTAATTCTATTTTACATGCCAGCAGTGCCCACCCCCACCATCTAATTCGTAGCATTCCATATGGAGTATTTCTGCGAATTAGAAGGATTTGCAGCTCTGAAGCGGACCTTAATCTCTGCCAGGCAGACGCTCTACAGAGATTTTTAGCTAGAGGTTACAAAGTGAAAGAGATAAAAGAAGCCTTAGTTAGGGCTAATAGCAAGAACAGGGAGGAATTCCTACAGGGTCAAACTGCTTCTACTAAAGTAACTTCAACATCCTCTGGTCAGTTATCCAATACTTTGGATTCGGTCAGATTAATAACTTCATACAGTTGCCAGGACAGACAAGTAAAGAAGATTATTTACAAACACTGGCCGATAATTCTATCAGACCTGACATTGTCACAGATCGTGCCCAGTCTCCCTACTCTTACGTTCAGACGCGCTCCCTCAATGAGGGATGCGCTGGTCAAAAATAGTCCTGAGGTGGTTGTTTCCAATACCTGGTTGTCGACAAGGACAGGTTTTTTAAATGTACTACGTGTAGAGTCTGCAAATTTGGGAGGAACACCACTGAGTATACCACAGCATTTGAAGAGAAGCCCACTAAGATTCAGGGTCATTTTACATGTCGAACTGAATTCGCAGTATATGTATTGGAGTGTACTTGCCAACTCAAATACGTTGGCAGCACAAAACTTCAGGTTTTTAATAGAATTCTCCAACACCTGCGTGCGGTGGTTAACTCTGACCCCAACTACCCAGTGGCTCGTCATTTAAAGTATGTCCATGACAACAACCTTAATGATTTAAGTTATTTTGTAATTGGGACCCAAGTCAGTTCGTGGGGGTTTTAGAGAAAAACTACTGCGCCAGCTCGAATCTCATTTTATTGTGTTATTGGACACCAAGATGCCTAACGGTCTTAACACAGCGGAGGACCTGCATAGTTTTTTATGAATAATCTTTTATGAAATTTTTATTTTAAAAAAGTTAATCCTTCATGGAGTTTTCAGGAATGTTTTATGGATTTTTTATGAATTTTTTTATGAATGTTTTAAGATCTATATACCTGGCGCCCCCTTACAATGTAAATTTAAATGTGATTCTTGCTTTGTCGTCAATCCTTTTACCTGTGATTTATTATTCCCCTTCAGGACTGGCTATCTGGAGAGATATACTGACTTTGTTGCAATTTAACGTGGTCCATGATTTGCACCTCCATCATTGTAGATATCTGATATTGAACTAGTTTACACTGCCGAATTTGCACTAGTCATAGGTTTACAGTGCACTTGCACTTTATTTGTATTGAACTAGGGCGTAATGCTGAATTCACGGCCAATGATTATATGACAATAGCGACTTTTGCACTTTTATGCACTTGCACTTTAGGTTTAGGGAAGAGCATGTAACGATAGTCATTTTAAATACTTTTATACATCATGGGACCCTCTAACATGCTCAACGACTAATGAAACTGTATTTTATTTAGGATGGGCCATGTTTACTATTTTTGGTTTGATTTTGCTGAAACTTTGTCAGTATTTATTACATGTCTTTTACCGTGTCTACATGTTACATTTTTTCAGTTGTGAAATTATATGTATCGTTTTGAGCACAGAATCTTTGAATTTACATCTGTATTATCTGTTGAGGATTGCCAATGTTAATATTAAGTCTTTTTACTATTGTAATAGCTGAGGGGAGTGGTTAATATTGGTTGAGTTCACTATAATTACGATTCTATTGGTCCAGCGCGTCATGTGATAAAGACCGCGGCAACGCGGTCGAAACGCGTCAGGCTGGACACTTGTCTTTTACACTATGGGATGCTGATTTGATTCCACTGCAATAAAGCACTGTTATCCACTGCAACGAATACGCTGTGGTCCGTATCTGTTTTTCTCGCCGCACATGAGGTGAACCAGGAGTGTGGTTTCTATATATATATAAATATATATATATGAGCGCGTGTTGGAAGGGATTCAGGATGGTTCACAATCCTTCCTGATCGTGCTGGTGAAATGGAACTTTGTTCAGCCCATTGGAAGAAATAAAAGAAATGTGCGAGTGATACCAACTCACCTGGCTGTTTTCAGTAAAGGACTCCACACCAACATCAGTGCTACTGCCACAAAGGTACTAACTTTGAATTTTGAAGTTAAAATAATGAGTATTTCCAGCTCGTATTTTTTTTAGATTAATGGCAGTGCACTTTGGGATTTGTATTTCAACACGCAGCCACGTGACCCTTGAACTTTAAAAGCATGCACGATCGCACCTGGCAAATTAAAACGTCCCACCTTCCACCTGTGAGCAAGGCCAAGTGTGGCTGAAACGTTAGGTATTAGGAAGGATGTCGTGCTGCAGGAGACTGAATAAAGCAAACATTACCAGTAATGGGCCTCAATTCGTTTTTGTTGCACTGCTGGTGTTTGGATGGGCTGCTCAGTGTCCATCATTTTGAGGCCGCCCTTTAGGGTCGGGGGCTCCGGAACAGGAGAATGCTGTGTTGGATTTTATGGAGGAGCATGACCCACTCACGCGCCCAGCCTATTCAGGAAGGCCAATATGGCGAAAATATGAGCGCGTGTTGGAAGGGATTCAGGATGGTTCACAATCCTTCCTGATCGTGCTGGTGAAATGGAACTTTGTTCAGCCCATTGGAAGAAATAAAAGAAATGTGCGAGTGATACCAACTCACCTAGCTGTTGTCAGTAAAGGACTCCACACCAACATCAGTGCTACTGCCACGAAGGTACTAACTTTGAATTTTGAAGTTAAAATAATGAGGATTTCCAGCTCGTATTTTTTAGATTAATGGCAGTGCACTATGGGATTTGTATTTCAACACGCAGCCACGTGACCCTTGAACTTTAAAAGCATGCACGATCGCACCTGGCAAATTAAAACGTCCCACCTTCCACCTGTGAGCAAGGCCAAGTGTGGCTGAAACGTTAGGTATTAGGAAGGATGTCGTGCTGCAGGAAACTGAATAAAGCAAACATTACCAGTAATGGGCCTCCATTCGTTTTTGTTGCACTGCTGGTGTTTGGATGGGCTGCTCCGTGTCCATCATTTTGAGGCCGCCCTGTAGGGTCGGGGGCTCCGGAACAGGAGAATGCTGTGTTGGATATAGATATATATATATATATATATATATATATATATATCCGCAACACTTCACGCCACCAACAACCTCTCCAAGGACGAGAAGGCAGACCCAGATTCAGTGCAAAAAACGGGTTTATTCCAGGAATGCCCGCACCACCGCCATACACATACATACATAATATAATTATATATATATATATATGTATATGATTATTTTTTTTAAAGGATACCACTCCTTCTCAGTTCACCAACCGATCCAGTGTAGGCGAGACACAGAAAGACGGTAGGCATGAGGATTTTTTCAACACGGCAAGTTTTTATTTCATTTTCTTTCTGTAAACTGAATGTGTGCCCGGAAAACAGACAGACCTATACGTTTCGGCCGTGGCCTTCAACTGGGTCATAGAGTAGGTGTATAGAGTGACCCATTTAAAGGGACAACAGCCCTCCTTCCCACCACAAAATTAAAATCTCATTAATTCATTAAAGGAGAAATTAACCATACATCTTTTAGTATTGTATATTTGATTTAAACACAGTATATTTACCCAATCAAAGAAATGTTTTTTCCTCTCCCTCCTTCTTACACCACAGTTCTATTAGAAAATGAAAAAAAAAAAAAATATATATATATATATATATATATATCACTGCTCCATAGTACAAAGTACAGCACTCACGGGGGACTGTGTGACCAAGTTTATTGGCACATAAAACACGAACAAAAAAGACGCGTTTCGGAGACTGCCTTTCTCAATATAGAGCGGCAGCCGGAGACCACGCCATTAAATACAATTGATAACTCATTCATGGTTGCGAGGTAACAACATCAAAAACGGACTAATCGTCCTTTTGCAAAACCATTTCGGCCATCTTGGAACATGCAATACCAAACTCATTATTGCAGTCCCATAACGCAAATACATGTTTATCATTGTTGTGAAATCAAAATTCAAACATAAGGTATGAAAATACAGATTCAAACGTAAGATTTAGAAAATTTCATCCTGCCCTGAATGGGCTTGTCTTTGTGCAAGTGTATTTCATTTGATCAATATTACATCTCAAAATTATGATTTTAAATTATTGTGATCAAATCGATCATGATCAAAATTTACCGTCGTGCCCTAGATGGGCATATAACTATGTACACATCGATACCCTATGTAATTAATTTGCGACTTGAGGATAATTTAGTTGTTCTGCCAAGGATCAGCTTGTCCTCACTTATTGAAGGTCGATAATGGTGCTAAATTCAATTCCTACCTCACACTCCTATGATAATTAATATACACATAAACAAAAGAAAAAAAGGGGAAATCAAAGTGACCAATATTTCATTATCTAACTTTCTATATACATATGTACAAAGGTACCTGCTAATTTAGATTTCAATTGTAATTCAAATTGCTGACATCTATGGTTCCCCTTCTCAGATATAAATTAGAGATGTACTGATAACTCCTCGCCGCTGTTCAGCCCATAGGGCATTTTTGATTGTAAATCTAAGATGTATCTCGACTCTAGTCTTCGGAGCCTTGTTTCTCTATCTCCCCCTCTTACATCTTTAGGAACGTGGTCCAGACAAAAATACCGTAACAGATCCCTGTCACTTGCATGGTGAATTTCAAAATGTCTGGCCACTGGGTAATTTTTATCCTTAGAGGCAATGGCTCGGAGATGCTCAAGAATCCGTATTTTGGTCGGATGAATAGTACTACCGACGTCCACACGGACATACAAGGCAATATACAGTGTAACTGGTATTGCAGTTCATAAATTTCTCTATTACTTTCGGATTCTTGAGCCCTGGAACCGAGTAAGTTGATACTTTGCAACTAAATTTGCAGGCCTTACATTTCCCACATGGGAAAAAGCCTTTGACAGAGTGGAAACATGATTGTTTCTTGTCCCGTACAAAGTGACTCTGTACCAGAAGGTCCTGGACTGACTTATTTCTCCTAAAAGTAAGTAGGGGAACTCTAGATAGTTCTTCCTCTAGGATCGGATCAGCTTTGAGAATGTGCCAGTTCTTCCTCATTATGTCCCTGATGTCATTGGCATTATTGGAGAAATCAGTGATCATTCTGCATTGATTCAAGGCAAGGTTATTTTTTACCAGTCTTCTCTTCCTCATATTAGATACTCCACTAATGAGATTCACTCTCAATTTAGTGTCTACCTTCTGCTTCGCATTCATTAAGATTTCTTCAGAATACCCTCTGACACAGAATCTTGCCATGCTTTCGGCAGCCATCACCTGGAAATCACAATCTCGTGAACAGTTTCTTTTTATTCTTAATAGTTCCCCATAGGGGATACTATTTTTAATTTTCCAGGTGGCAGCTGCCGGCATGCAAGATTGAATTACCGGCCGTGGGCTTACGATGTAAACTGGTACAGAGTTTCCCATTGGATACAAAGACATACAGATCTAGAAAATTGACAGATGTTCTACTAATCTCCCCTGAGAATTTCAAATTTAGGTCATTGAGGTTCAATTGATTAATGAAATCCTGGGCTGATCTCTCTGTGCCACTATAGATAATAAACAGATCATCAATATAGCGGTTCCAACTGATTAACTTGTTGGTCCACTGGGCATTGGTATCAGACCAGGCCACCCGCTTCTCCCACCAGCCCACGAAAAGATTTGCGTAACTGGGGGCGAAGCAGGTGCCCATGGCTGTACCACAGGTCTGTCTATACAATTGTTCATGAAAGAGAAATATGTTGTTATTCAGACAGTAATGAATAAATTCCAACAACATCAAGTTATGCTCTGTATACTTAAGAGAACGACCATTCAAAAAATATTTTATGGCTTCAAGGCCATGTGCATGATTGATACTCGTGAACAAACTCGAAATGTCCAAAGTGATCATTACAAAATTATCCTCCCAGGTTATCCCCTCAATTTGCTTCAAAAAGTGTCTTGTGTCTTGAGTGTAAGAGGACAGCTCCACCACAAAGTCAAACAAAAAGTGATCAATAAAAATGGACATGCTTTCAGTCAAACTCCCCTTTGAGGAGACAATTGGACGACCCGGTGGATTCATGGTGTCCTTATGTATTTTCGGGAGGTGATAGAACGTAGGAATGCGTGGATGTTTGCAATTCAAAAATTTATGTTCCTCATCGTTTAACATTCCTCTATCTTTCCATTTATTGATCAGTTCTTGATATTCACACACACTCTTTGTGTATTCTTTCATGACAATGGGTGCATAATTCGATATATCCTGTAGCTGTTTTAGGGCTTCCCTACAGTAGTACTCAACTGTCAACAACACAATGTTCCCACCCTTGTCCGAAGGTTTACATACTATTGTTTTATCTCTCTGTAAAGTTTGCAATGCTATCCTTTGTGGTTTCGTTAAATTGCTTCTCACTTGTCTTTCATTTCTTTTGATTCTCAAATCCTTGAGGTCTTTTATCACTAGATCAGAAAATATATCCACAGCATCATTTGGTAATTGGGGAATGAATTTAGAAACTGGTCTAAAAGGACTCCTCATGCTCTCTTGTGGCACACGAAACACTACCCTAATGGCATCACCATCATTGGAAGTGCCTATATATATATATATATATATATATTCACTGAAAAAAAACATAGGTTTCAGACATGTTATAGTTAGGAATTAGCATTTAAAAAACCTTTGAAATTCCCTATATATATTAAACATATTTAAACTTTACAGAAACACACAGTCACTGGATGATGTCATCAGTGATTTCATTTGAGATGTACCTGGTGGGCTAGTTGGCCCCCAGGGACCCTCAGGATTGAAGGGGATTTAATTCCCCATCTTAAAACTCGCAACGGGGCCTGTTTGCACACATGTCACCTGAAGCCCCGCCCCCTCCCTTCACCACTGCAAGCGCGCCCCGTGGCGCTTTTTAAGTTGGGGAATTAAGTCCCCTTGAATCCTGAGGGTCCCTGGAGTCCAACTAGCCCACCATGTACCTCCAAAAAGCACCACAGAGCTGCGTTGCAGAGAGGTGTAAAAAGGGGCGTGGCCTCTGTCCACCTATCTGCAACGCAGCCCCTGGCGCATACTGGAGGTTCCTGGTGGGCTAGTTGGCCCCCAGGGACCCCCAGTATTCAAGGGGATCGTTCCCCCTCTGCAAACGCGCCAGGGCGCGTTTGCAGAGTGGTAAAGGAAGGGGGCGGGGCCAGCGGCACGATCTTCTTTTTTTTTTTTTTTTTAAATGCTTTTTTCTGCCCAGGGGGTCCTTGTGGGACCCCCTGAGCAGACCTGGGGGGGTCAGGGTGTTTCTACCCTGCCCCCTTTGTGAGTTTTGCGCACTTGTTTCTGTCCCTCGGTTCTATTAAGGGACAAAATGGCTGCCAACACTTCCTGATTTGGAGTGTTGACAGCCAATTAGCATGCAGCTCGTGATCGGGAGGGTGCGCGAATCCGACGCGGCCATAGATATATATGTGATTTTCATTTTGATTTTCACAGGAACTACTGAACGGATTTACACCATTTAACAAAAAGGGTTCTTTCTGAACCAAGAACTACCTCTTTGCCAAATTTGGTGTAATTCCGTTCAGCAGTTCGGGCTGTAGCCGTGGCTAAAGTTTCCTATGGGAAAATGAATGGGGAAAACACGTTTTGGGACCCCCCTTTTTTCTCGGCCCCCGCTTGACGAATCACCCCGAAACTTTCAGGGTAGGAGCGGACCGGAGCGGGCCATAAAGTTTGAAAATTTGGCGTTGATTCATCAACCGACGCAAGAGTTATTTCAAATAGAATGTTGCGGATTTCCTATGGAAAATAGGTCCTAACTATAACTATCTACTGGCGACCGCCAGTAGATAATATATATATATATATATATATAGAGAGAGAGAGCGAGAGATCGAGATAGATAGATAGAGCTAGATGGAGCTAGATGGATAGAGATAGATAGATAGGTAGATGAATGAATAGGTAGATAATAGATGCACACACACACACACACACACACACACACACACTCCCAGTGGTGGTCACCACTGGGTAGTTATAATTGGGTCAGCGTTTCCATACAAAATACCTTTTTTGTTTTGCTTATAACTTTGCCACCGTTTGGGAGCCGGCAGGGCCCCCCTGCGGCCCCCAAAATATGCTATGTGGGTGCCACAGGTGGGCATCGGGGTACCCAGGTCTGGCACTGGGGGATCGGTCCGGGGCCCGAGAAGGCCCAGGGAGGAGGGCTGCATGGCGCCCTCCCCTTTTAAATTACATAATACCCTCGGGATGTGGTCCTCAGGGCCTAGTTCGGCTCAGGGAGGGGGCTGATGTGAAAAAACCATAACTTTCATAGATAGGTAATTACATCAACATCTGACATAAGATATTTGTCCCAGCATTTTTGCACTATTTTTTCACTTTTTAATGTCTTTCTTCAAATAGAGTTTTTTAAAACGGAACTATATTCCTTTTAACATTCGAAAATGTATTTAGGGTTTTTACGACAAATGAATTATATTTATATTTATGGATTTTATATGTATTTATTTAGGAATTATTTATTTACATATTTATGAATATATTTATGATTGTGGGAATCATTTTGTCATAACTCAGAAAAACTCTTTAAGGAATGGAATCCCAAGGAAAGCTTTATTTTGCACATGCTGTTATTTGCACATGTTTTTTCGCCTAATAGTAACACTAATAGAAAATGTGAGTGGATTTTTACTATGTAGGCAATGAATAGGAGAAGGTTTTGGTTTCTTTTTATGCACTTTCACTTTACAATCGGAGGTACAGGTTCACAAACTTACTTTGCACTGTTCTATTTATTGCACTTCACATATCTGTATATTCTTTTACTCTTTTTACTCCTTTTATACAGTCCATTGAAGATATGGGTCTTTGCATTTTCGTTTTAGATAATGGACAAACAATGCATTTATGCAGCAAAAAGTGGTTTTTAGTAACCAAAATGATAAGCAATCAATATTTTTTCTTTTTTCTATACAATGCACTCTGTATTCAGAAATAACGAAAGGTTTATGCATTGAGGCATGTATTTCTTTAAGTATGTTGTCTATGTCCATTATTAAGCAATTACACTGTGACTTTAAAAAGGAGTATTCACTAGGCAATGTTGTCATGTGATCAAGGCAGGGATCTGCCGAAACGCGTCATGGCGGCTGGTGGTGTGTCTAAATAAATCAATTGCACCAAACCTGGGTCTACGCTTGTTTTTCTTCAGCAGAAGATTTGCAAGGCGAGTTTGTGGTATATATAGAGAGAGATCGAGATAGATAGAGCTAGATAGAGCTAGATAGAGCTAGATAGAGCTAGATGGAGCTAGATGGATAGAGCTAGATAGAGCTAGATAGGTAGATAGATCGAGCTAGATGGATAGATAGATCGAGCAAGATAGATAGATCGAGCTAGATCGATAGATAGATCGAGATAGATAGATAGATAGATGAATGAATAGGTAGATAATAGATAGATGCACACACACACACACACACACCAGTGGTGGTCACCACTGGGTAGTTATACTTGGGTCAGCGTTTCCATACAAAATACCTTTTTTGTTTTGCTTATAACTTTGCCACCGTTTGGGCGCCGGCAGGGCCCCCCTGCGGCCCCCAAAATATGCTATGTGGGTGCCACAGGTGGGCATCGGGGTACCCAGGTCTGGCACTGGGGGATCAGTCCGGGGCCCGAGAAGGCCCAGGGAGGAGGGCTGCATGGCGCCCTCCCCTTTTAAATTACATAATACCCTCGGGATGTGGTCCTCCGGGCCTAGTTCGGCTCAGGGAGGGGGCTGATGTGACCCACTCCCATTTGTAAGTGAATTGGGACCCGTTGGATGGAGCCACCAGGGCCCAAGAAGGTTCAGGGTGGGGGCCCTTACGACACCTTCCACTTAGATTTTGGCCCTGGAGATGTGCTCCCTGGGGGCCAAGAAGGCTCAGGGAGCGGGGCCACAAGGGCCCTAGCTCTGTTTATTTGTTTTTGGCTCTGGGATAATGGACACCACCCCTTTTTAAAGAAACTGGCCCCAGAGGATGGATAATGTAATATGTGAGGCTGTAAGCAGTGCATGGCGGCGGCGCAAGTTATAGTTAGCTCTGCTAAATATAACTGGTGAATTTCTGTGTTTTTTCAGTTCAAAATGTTAATGTTGTCACTGAGATATTCACCTAACTATAACGTCAATTTAAGCTTTGATTATTTCAGTGATTAAAAAAATAAATATATATATATATATATATATATATATTTACTGAAAATCACAATGGTTAAAGTGACGTTATAGTTGGGTGTTGGATTGAGGCACAACCTAACCTGCAACAAAAAACACTGAAATACGACAGTTCTAGTTTAGTGAACTAAATAGAACTTGCACCTCCATCATGATCTGTTTATGACCTCACATATTACATCACTTATGACATGTTAAATGACATCATTGATATACCGCATAACCTCTCCACCATAGCCTTCAGCAAACCACGCATTCGATCCACATTAGGACTTTGACTCATTGCTAGACTCCGGTAAGGCTCTGGACCCAACACTCCTTTTTGCTGATTCTGTGCCTCTCGAAACCTGGTATTACCTAGAATGCATTTCAGTGAGGACCATGACCCTGAGTCATGTAATGGTCGTCGCAACATGTTGTCCATGTTGTTGCCAGCCAATCAAGAGGAGCTCCATTAGGGATCACCCACATGACCCTGGGGGTTAGGGTGTGCTCACCCTGTCCTCTTATATGTTTTTATTCATTCAGTTTCAGGACGCAGGAACAATGTCTCGGAGTCCTCTAATGGCTGCCAGTACATATTAGTCATGTTGTAGATCAGGATTGACTACACCCTTCAGCCAATCAGAGCTTCTCTTGATATTAATAGTCCCCTTCATGGCCACCCGATCACCTCTTTAAATGCAATAAAAAAAAATACAAAACAGGTGAATGGATTTACACGAAATTACAAAACGCACACTTTCTTGAGTACAGTTCTTTTTGCCAGATTTGATATTCTGTTCAGCCGATTTTTTCTGTATCCGTGATTGAAGTTTGCTATAAGAATTAACATGGGAAATAAGTGCTTTAGGACCTCCCTTTTTAGGTTTCACCTGTACAGCGGTTGCGTTGAGCTTGCAAAGTCTTTTGCATTTTAAAAAAAAAATCTTAAAAGGGGCTTACAGCCCAACCTTACTTTCTATTTGTTTGTATGCTTGTCACTCTGTTTTCCTTGCTTGCTGTTGGTTGCAGCATGCTATTTCCTGTTGTGTTCGTCTTTTTGTGTGTGTTTTCTTATCAGTGGAGCTTGGACCAAGTGCTCGCTTTGAACTTTTCCTCCTCCTTTTATGGCACTACTTTTTTCTTTGCGATTAAGTGTGTTTGGCGACTGTACCAACCAAAGGTATTGGAGTGCATTACATTAGCACAAGTTTCTTTACACAAGGGCACATTCATTTTTGTAGGCACAGGGAGATTAAGTGATTTGCCCAGAATCAAGGATGTTAAGCCAACGCTGAAACTCAAACCCAGTTTCCCAGCTCCATAGTCCGCAGCCACATCCTCTATCCAGAAGATGGAACATCGTCTACCTAGCCTCAGCCCTAGTTCCACATTTTGTGATTACGGCCAAATCACTTAACCTCCTGGTGGCAGCCCGCAATTGCTGTTTGTTGCCCGTCCTCCTCCCACCCATTGCTGCTTGCCCTCTGTTGCACAGATACCCTCCTCTCCCAGCTCTGCTTTTCAAAAAATTTTGTGCAGTTTTATATAGCACCAACACCCGAAGGTATTGGAGTGCTGTACTTTAACACCAGTTACTTTTCAAGAGGACACCGTAAACTTTGGCAAATCACTTAATCTCCCCGTTGCAGCCCGGATTTGCTGTTGGTTGCCCATCAACCTCCCGCCCATTGCTGCTTGCCCATGCTGAACTCCAGTTGCACAGATCTCCTCGTCCCCCAGATCCCCTCCTCCCCGACTCTGCTTTTCACATTTGTATCTTGTGTGCAATTTTATGTAGCTCCAACACCACCCGAAGGTACTGCAGCGCTTTACATAGGCACCAGTTACTTTACACAAGGACACATTAATTTTTGTAGGCACAGGAAGATTAAGTGATTTGCCCAGAGCCAAGGATGTTAAGCCGACGCCAAAACTCAAACCCAGTTTCCCATCTCCAAAGTCGGCAGCTACAGCCCTAACACTGCATCCTCTCCCAAGAGGATGCCACATCGTCTACCTAGCCTCGGCCTCAGTTCCACATTTTGTGATTACAGGTAGAACACTTAATCTCCCTATGGCTGCCCGCATTTGCTGTTGGTTGCCCATCTACCTTCCGCCCGTCGCTGCTTGCCCCTATTTAAATCCATTGCACAGATCCCCCTCCTCTACCGACTATGTTTTTCACATTCTTTTTGTGCAGTTTTATGTAGCGCCAACACCACCTGAAGGTATTGGGGCACTTTACAGTAGCATCAATACTTTTATTTGTGCAGTTTTATATAGCACCAAAACCACCTGAAGGTACTGGAGTGCTTTACATTAGCACCAGTTACTTTTTTGTGCAGTTTTATATAGCGCCAACACCACCCGAAGGTATTGGAGTGCTTTACATTAACACCAGTTACTTTACACAATGACATATTCATTTTTGTAGGCATGACGAGATTAACTGATTTTCTCAAAATCAAGGATGTTAAGCCGACGCTGACACTCAAACCTGGTTTACCAGCTCCATAGTTGGCAGCTCTGGCCCTTAAGCCACATTCTCTCCTCGAAAGGGCGCCTTATCATCCCTAGCCTCGGCCTTAGTTCCACATTTTGTGATTATGGATAAATCACTTAATCACCCCATTTCTAAACACAACAAGCATTGGCAAAGCCAGTAGGTTTCACCTGGGCGAAATCTATTGTTTTTAGGTCTCAGCTAGGCAGCGCATGTGCTGCTCGGCTAGACAGCACATGCACTGTCTCGAACAGACGTGCTGTGTTCTATCTGTGGGCCTACAAGGTGCCCATCTTATTCCATTAGTATAATGCAGCGTCGATCTCACTTTCTTTGATGCCATTCGTAATGGCATGAGGGCGTCATGCCCATTTCTTGTGTTTGGCGCTCCCATAGCGCATGGACCAATTACAGGTCTCCTTACACTGCTCCTGGTTTGCCCAGCTATTTTTCTTGTTTTTCATGCACTCTATAGGAGTACTTGTGTTTTCAGGCGGCCTCCCTTGTACACATACACAAATATACCACTAAAATTCATGCGTGTGTACGTAAACAAACACATTTCTCAAAAAGTTGTTAAAACATGGACAGCACCTTGCACGATCCGATGGTATTAGAGCGCTCGCTCCGTCTTGCCATAGCACGAACATGAGCCGATGGTATGGGAGCGCTTTAAGTGCTCACCAGTTACCTTCCACAATGACACATTCATTTTTGTGGCGTATCCTGCTTCAATTAAGGTACTTTTTCCCCCCTTAATTGTTGCTTTCTCCTACCCTCTCCCATCGTTGCTTGCCCATTTCCTCATCTCCTCCTGCTTGACCCGTCCCCCACTGCCTCCCTCGTCGCTGCTTCATTTATTTATTTATTTATTTATTTGGCACGATCCAATGGTATTGGAGCACTTGTTCTGTCATTCAGCTTGCCATAGTTCTAGCACAGGCCGATGGCATTGGAGCACTTTAAGTGCTCTCCAGTTATATTACACAATGACACATCATTGCCGTATGTAGGGGGAAGTGTAAGTGATTTGCCCAGAATCACAAACTGTTCTGCCGACCCAAAGAATCAAACCAGGTTCCCCAGTTCCTGTGTCGGCAGCTCTGCCTGTTACTCACCATCCTCACTTCAAAGCTCCTCAACTGTTTTAACTATGACTTCCACATTTGTTCAGCAAGTCCCCTCAACACTGAACACGCATTGGCCAAGCCAATAGATCTCGGCAATGCCCGAGCTATTGGCCTTGTCTATGTGAATGTCTTTTAGCCATGTTTTCTAGCAGCACATCTGCTGTTCAGCAGGGCTGAAAGTCACTGAAAAAACGATATAATGTGGCCAGCGCAGGCCACTTTATAGCGCTTTTATGTGTTAGGAGGGGCAGGACACTCAACTCAATATGGGAAGCGAAGAGACTCGGCGTCGGCTCAACATCCTCGGATTCTGGGCATTCAGTGACCTGGCTAGACAACATAGCTAAAAGACATTCACATTGACAAGGCCAGTATCCTCTAACAAAATCTTAGGGTTATGTAAATAATTTTATAGGCAGTGCCACTATAAATGTGACTTTGTCAACAAAATAATACATCTCTCAATGGTGTTTAATAATGACTGACACTATTCACCCTATTCATTTTTTGTCTTTGGGATGTGATTATTTGTTGAGAGTAGAATTTATAACTTGAACAGCAGCCACGTAACCCATACCTCATACACCAAATGCTCATGACCTCACCATGGATGTGACTGATGCAATTACAAACCTCAGAATTAATCTTACTGATGAAATTACATACCACATTATTTTTCACACAATGAAAGAGACAAATAGGATGGTACTATCATTTGTTGGTTTGAGAATGTGTTTTTATGCAATTACATAGCGCTTTTAGGTATTGTTATTCAATGGCATACGTTTTATGAGGACATAAACTTTGCCTTTGGGGTGTGAGTTATGGTTTTCATGGTTGGTGTGAGTTACTAACTGTGATCCTGGACATATGTTGAAAATGTCAGTGTTTTTTTCGGTTCTAATTTGGAACCATAACGCTATTTTAACTTTGTTTTTTTCAGTGTATTTCTGAGGTTTTTTAAAACCTACATTTAAGTGTTCTAACCAAAGCTAACCATAGCTTTACTTTAACCTTTGTTTTTTCAGTGAATTTGTATTTATTTATTTTTTATTATGTATCCCATCCAATAGCTAAATAGCCATTTTACTGGGTACCTGAAGTGCAGACAAAATAGACAAACAGTGTGTAAAGTTAGTATAAAAAAATAAACCATTTAAAACAAATACACATTGAACCAGATTTGTAAGGGAAGATAAATTAACTATTTTCAGGAGTTGTGAACAAGGTGCACAGGCTTTGTGCAGTGATTTAAAGTGAAGGGAGACAATTGGATAAAGTGGGCTGACACATTATCCCTTGCTGTATGCTGAGGTGGGTGGTAGTAAAATGTGAATGTCCATTTAACAGACCATTGTGTGAAGCCCACTGAGCAAAAAACCCTCTCTGTATGAATATTATGTTTTTTTTTTTTTTTTAGAAAGCAATTTTGCCTAGACAGCTGAAGCTGTCATAAAGGCAAGATCAAAAAAGCAAATTCTTGCATCCTGCTACATCGCTACACCATTTCTGTGTACTCTTCCCTCCCCCCCCCATACCACCACCACCAATGAAAGCCGCTCTCTTCAATATAAAATTCAGAGGCAGTGCACCTTGGTTGTGGCTCTGTGAGAGAGGCTTGGGGAAGAGGGGTCCAGCACCTACCACTGACACCAGGTTTGTGTGAAAAAGGCCCCTTTTTAGAAACAGGTGCACAATCACAAAAACAACCTAGGCCTTTGCCTTACAAAACTACAAACCTCACTATACAAAATTGTTCAAAGTTGTTCACCTATGTTAAGCTACCCCCATCCCTAAATATCCCCCCCACAACAACTTAATTCTGTAACTGTCAACTTGTTCCAGAGCTGATCAACTGCAACTGAGACTTAAAACTCCCCTCCCTCGTTCCAACAACTATTAACCTCTAACTAACTAGGGGACAGATGTATGACCCATTTTTGCATGTGTCCCCAGGGGACCCCTTCCCCTTTGTGAATGCAGGGGGAAATATTTTTTAGGGGTAGGCAGTGGTCTCAGGGATAAATCACTTAATCACCCCATTTCTAAACACAACAAGCATTGGCACCTGCCCTTAAAAAATGAAACGAAAACGTTCCATTTTTCTTTTTTCAAATGCATCTCGTTTTCCTTTACGGAAAATGGACTGCATTTAAAGAAAAATCTGCTTTATTTAAAAGCAGTCCCAGACATGGAGGTCTGCTGAGCCCAGCAGGCCACCATTCCTGGGAGGGCCAGCCATTCCAAATGGGGTCGCAAATTGTGAGTGCCTCATGAATATTGATGAGGCATGCAATTTGCGACCCCATTGGGAATCGCAAACAGTGTCTCTGACACTGTTGTACATTAGCATTAGCGACCTGCAAATTGTGACTCGCAATTTTTTGCAATTTGCGAGTCGCTAATGCCAAAGTTCGTACATCTGGCCCTAGACTTCTTACATAACCTTTAACTTCTTGGCTTCTCCAGGTGTGAACTTGTCTACCCTTTCCCTTTCAGCCTGAATTGTCGCTGTCAACAACAATAAACTTCAGTAAACCATGGCAACTTCTCGCCAACCGCCACCCAGAAAAAGGGGGGAGGGCTCCCGCCGCAACTTTTTCTGAAGTATGCTTGACTAACTTCAACTGCAGCAAGTACAACTCCTTGCCCATGAAAGACAAGTGTACTCCATCCCCATGGAATATTCCCGGTCATCATACTGCTTATCTAAATGCTCCACTCCAGCCAAACCAACCTCCCTACAAAATGAACGCATCTCCTTGTTGAGCTTTTTCCTGGCCCGGTCTATTGGCCTAAGGGCCCCACGCCAGACCCTCCTGGGCACAAACTGTGTCCATAACACATGGCATTCAGCCCACTGCCTCCGAATCTCCTTTAAGTCCTCCTTCATTAACTTTATCAACGCCAAACCTTTCTCCTTTACCAAATCGTTTTCTCCTAAGTGTAACAACAAGATATCAGGACACTTTCCTCCGACTAACAGCCAATTCAGACATGGAAGAAAGCTCCTCCGCCGCATGCCCCATTTCCCATGCCAGCCAACAGAATACATGTCTGCATCAAAGCCCAAATTTGCACCATGACTGCAGTTCCTCGCATGTCTCTTGGCCCACTTTATGAAAGAATGGCCCACCATCCAGATATTGAAACCAACGACTTCCGGACTTGGAACTGAACCTGCAAAAACATTTACAAGAGTTGACAACCAGCAGAATTACTCAAAATACCCCCTTCCCCCTCTAACATAGCACTAAAAAAAGTTTGAAGACCATCTTCTCAGACTCATAATCCTTTCCTGACCCTAACCCCACCTATCCGCTTCTGTTGCCATGCCTATGTGGAAGGAATGTGTTCCACAACCTTGAGCATCCAGGCCCAGGTATCCTAGCACCTTGCGCAGTATTGCTTAAAGCTGGAACACTGAAACTGGCTTCCCATCCCCATATTGCAAGACTCTCTCCCTCCCCGGCACATTCTGAGACCCAAGAACTGACCCCCAGCAGACCAGGCAAAGCTTATTCACATGGAAAACCCGGAGCAGTATGCTCCTGCCCCATCTGATCCATCTTGGTCCTGTAAAGCCACACCTGTAGGCCTTCCTCACACCACAAAACTTCCTCCCAGAGTACCCCCGACTCCCCCTACATCCTAAGAGCTCAGATACCTGCAACGCACCAAAGAACATCCAGGTCATCAATGCAGAAAATAACACCGTCTCCCCCTCTCCTTGGCAAACACTGGGCAGAACCCTAATCACCTCACACAATATACCCAGAGTCAACGTTCTCCATTTTGGACCAAACTGTTCAGCTTCCCTAGTCCACCTTTCCAGAATCCATCTCCCAAGCTCATCGCCGGAAGGGGCATAACCCCACCAAAGCTTCCCCATAAAGGATAGACCCTTTCATTTCCCCGAAATGGTAACCCTGGACAGGCATTTTTCTATAAGTGACATGATAAATTGCACCAAATCATCCGTCCAAGCCCCTCCTCCTTCCTTTTCTGAGCCCTATCTGCTAAGAATTCCGACCAAGCCTATGCATAAGCACTACAAATTGAAGCATCCCCTGTCTCCTATTGTCCAAAGGTCCTGAGGCATCCGGGTCCTGACTGTGTTCTCCTCCGTGGCCAGCCAATGGAATCTCTCCCACTCTGAATGAGACAAAGCATCAGCAATGTCATTGTTCACACCTGGCACGTGTCTGACCCTAAAAACAATGTCCAGTTTCAGGCATCTCCACACAAAGACCCTCAACTTCAAAACTAGTGCATCCCTGGCAGACGGCCTATTGACCTGACCACTTGTACCACATATTATCAATCTCATAGAAACATTTCTTATGTGACAACTGGTCTCCCCATAATGTCACTGCTACCACCAAGAGAATAAATTCCCAAAAAGTAATGCTGCAGTCACCCTGCTTCCGCTCCAATGGCCATTCCTCTGTGCACCATTGACCCTACCAATACAGCCCAAAGTCAAAACCTCCTGCTGCATCTGAAAATATCTGTGCATTCCAGACTACTTCAGTCAAGGCAGCCAATGGACTCCCATTAAAGGATTGGACAAAGACTCGTCACATCCTTGGGTCCTCTTTGACACCTGATGACAGCCTCACATGATGATGCGTTAAAGGCAATCCCGACAGTAACAATCCTACAAAATGCCCTCCCTTCTCTCACCACCCAGCATGAAAAATTCAAATGCCCCAGGAGCACCTGCATCTCCTTCACCATGACCGTGGCTTTTGCAAGCATTGCATCTAACAGCTGCTGCATGGTCAGTTTTTTAATCCTCTGGCACTCTGGCTTTCACAGCCCCTAAATCGATCTCAATTCCAAGAAAGGACATCAACGTACTGGTATATACCAAGAAGCCAAGAAGTTAAAGGTTATGTAAGAAGTCTAGGGCCAGTTGTACGAACTTTGGCATTAGCGACTCGCAAATTGCAAAAAATTGCGAGTCACAATTTGCGGGTCGCTAATGCCAATGTACAACAGTGTCGGAGACACTGTTTGCGATTCCCAATGGGGTCGCAAATTGCATGCCTCATCAATATTCATGAGGCACTCACAATTTGCGACCCCATTTGGAATGGCTGGCCCTCCCAGGTATGGTGGCCTGCTGGGCTCAGCAGACCTCCAGGTCTGGGACTGCTTTTAAATAAAGCAGTTTTTTCTTTAAATGCAGCCCATTTTCCGTAAAGGAAAACGAGATGCATTTGAAAAAAGAAAAATGGAACGTTTTCGTTTCATTTTTTAAGGGCAGGTAGTGGTCCCTGGGACCACTGCCTACCCCTAAAAAATATTTTCCCCTGCATTCACAAAGGGGAAGGGGTACCCTGGGGACGCATGCAAAAATGGGTCGTACATCTGGCCCCTAGTTAGTTAGAAGTTAATAGTTGTTGGAAAGAGGAAGGGGAGTTTTAAGTCTCAGTTTCACTTGATCAGCTCTGGAACAAGTTGACAGTTACAGAATTAAGTTGTTGTGGGGGATATTTAGGGATGGGGGTAGCTTAACATAGGTGAACAACTTTGAACAATTTTGTATAGTGAGGTTTGTAGTTTTGTAAGGCAAAGGCCTAGGTTGTTTTTGTGATTGTGCACCTGTTTCTAAAAAGGGGCCTTTTTCACACAAACCTGGTGTCAGTGTTAGGTGCTGCCCCCTCTTCCCCAAGCCACTCTCACAGAGCCACAACGAAGGTGCACTGCCTCTGAATTTTATATTGAAGACAGCGGCTTCCATTGGTGGTGGTGGTATGGGGGGGGGGAAGAGTACACAGAATGGGTGTAAAGATGTAGCAGGATGCAAGAATTTGCTTTTTTGATCTTGCCTTTATGACAGCTTCAGCTGTCTAGGCAAAATTGCTTTCTAAAAAAAAAAAAAAAACATAATATTCATACAGAGGGTTTTTTTGCTCAGTGGGCTTCACACAATGGTCTGTTAAATGGACATTCACATTTTACTACCACCCACCTCAGCACACAGCAAGGGATAAAGGGTCAGCCCACTTTATCCAATTGTCTCCCTTCACTTTAAATCACTGCACAAAGCCTGTGCACCTTGTTCACAACTCCTGAAAATAGTTAATTTCTCTTCCCTTACAAATCTGGTTCAATGTGTATTTGTTTTAAATGGTTTATTTTTTAAACTAACTTTACACACTGTTTGTCTATTTTGTCTGCACTTCGGGTACCCGGTAAAATGGCTATTTAGCTATTGGATGGGATACATAATAAAAAATAAATAAATACAAATTCACTGAAAAAACAAAGGTTAAAGTGAAGCTATGGTTAGCTTTGGTTATAACACTTAAATGTAGGTTTTAAAAAACCTCAGAAATACACTGGAAAAAACAGTTAAAATAGCGTTATGGTTCCAAATTAGACCCGAAAAAACACTGAAATTTTCAACCTATGTCCAGGATCACAATTAGTAACTCACACCAACCATGAAAACCATAACTCACACACCAAAGGCAAAGTTTATGTCCTCATAAAACGTATGCCATTGAATAACAATACCTAAAAGCGCTATGTAATTGCATAAAAACACATACTCAAACCAACAAATGATAGTACCATCCTATTTGTCTTTCATTGTGTTAAAAATAATGTGGTATGTAATTTCATCAGTAAGATTAATTCTGAGGTTTGTAATTGCATCAGTCACATCCATGGTGAGGTCATGAGCATTTGGTGTATGAGCTATGGGTTACGTGGCTGCTGTTCAAGTTATAAATTCTACTCTCAACAAATAATCACATCCCAAAGACAAAAAATGAATAGGGTGAATAGTGTCAGTCATTATTAAACACCATTGAGAGATGTATTATTTTGTTGACAAAGTCACATTTATAGTGGCACTGCCTATAAAATTATTTACATAACCCTAAGATTTTGTTAGAGGATACTGGCCTTGTCAATGTGAATGTCTTTTAGCTATGTTGTCTAGCAGGTCACTGAAAGCCCAGAATCCGAGGATGTTGAGCCGACGCCGAGTCTCTTCGCTTCCCATATTGAGTTGAGTGTCCTGCCCCTCCTAACACATAAAAGCGCTATAAAGTGGCCTGCGCTGGCCACATTATATAGTTTTTTCAGTGACTTTCAGCCCTGCTGAACAGCAGATGTGCTGCTAGAAAACATGGCTAAAAGACATTCACATAGACAAGGCCAATAGCTCGGGCATTGCCGAGATCTATTGGCTTGGCCATTGCGTGTTCAGTGTTTAGGGGGTTTGCTGAACAAATGTGGAAGTGATAGTTAAAACAGTTGAGGAACTTTGAAGTGAAGTAAGGATGGTGAGTAACAGGCAGAGCTGCCGACACAGGAACTGGGGAACCAGGTTTGATTCTTGGGGTCGGCAGAACAGTTTGTGATTCTGTGCAAATCACTTACACTTCCCCCTACATACGGCAATGAATGTGTCATTGTGTAATATAACTGGAGAGCACTTAAAGCGCTCCAATGCCATCGGCCTGTGCTAGAACTATGGCAAGCTGAATGACGGAACAAGCGCTCCAATACCATTGGATCGTGCCAAATAAATAAATAAATGAAGCAGCAACGAGGGAGGCAGTGGGAGACGGGTCAAGCAGGAGGAGATGAGCAAATGGGCAAGCAACGATGGGAGAGGGTATGAGAAAGCAACAATGAAGGGGGGAAAAAGTACCTTAATTGAAGCAGGATACGCCACAAAAATTAATGTGTCATTGTGGAAGGTAACTGGTGAGCACTTAAAGCGCTCCCATACCATCGGCTCATGTTCGTGCTATGGCAAGACGGAGCGAGCGCTCTTATACCATCGGTAATCACCTCACACAATATGCCCAAAGTCAACGTCCTCCATTTTGGACCAAACTGTTCAGCTTCCCTAGTCCACCTTTCCAGAATCCATCTCCCAAGCTCATCGCCGGAAGGGGCATAACCCCACCAAAGCTTCCCCATAAAGGATAGACCCTTTAATTTAGCCGAAATGGTAACCCTGGACAGGCATTTTTCTATAAGTGACATGATAAATTGCACCAAATCATCCGTCCAAGCCCCTCCTCCTTCCTTTTCTTATCCCTATCTGCTAAGAATTCCGACCAAGCCTATGCATAAGCACTACAAATTGAAGCATCCCCTGTCTCCTATTGTCCAAAGGTCCTGAGGCATCCGGGTCCTGACTGTGTTCTCCTCCGTGGCCAGCCAATGGAATCTCTCCCACTCTGAATGAGACAAAGCATCAGCAATGTCATTGTTCACACCTGGCACGTGTCTGACCCTAAAAACAATGTCCAGTTTCAGGCATCTCCACACAAAGACCCTCAACTTCAAAACTAGTGCATCCCTGGCAGACGGCCTATTGACCTGACCACTTGTACCACATATTATCAATCTCATAGAAACATTTCTTATGTGACAACTGGTCTCCCCATAATGTCACTGCTACCACCAAGAGAATAAATTCCCAAAAGTAATGCTGCAGTCACCCTGCTTCCGCTCCAATGGCCATTCCTCTGTGCACCATTGACCCTACCAATACAGCCCAAAGTCAAAACCTCCTGCTGCATCTGAAAATATCTGTGCATTCCAGACTACTTCAGTCAAGGCAGCCACTGGACTCCCATTAAAGGATTGGACAAAGACTCATCACATCCTTGGGTCCTCTTTGACACCTGATGACAGCCTCATATGATGATGCGGTAAAGGCAGTCCCGACAGTAACAATCCTATAAAATGCCCTCCCTGCTCTCACCACCCAGCATGAAAAATTCAAATGCCCCAGGAGCACCTGCATCTCCTTCACCATGACCGTGGCTTTTGCAAGCATTGCATCTAACAGCTGCTGCATGGTCAGTTTTTTAATCCTCTGGCACTCTGGCTTTCACAGCCCCTGAATCGATCTCCGTTCCAAGAAAGGACAGCACCGTACTGGGTCCCACTGTCTTTTCTGGTGCCAGCGGCACCCAAAGGTCCCCCAGGAGCTCCTGGAAAGCTACCAGCAAACTCTAGCAGTCCGTGGAACTGGGGTTTCCCACAAAAAAGAAGTCATCCAAGTAATGCGTAATATGCTCACCCCTGTATGCCACATGAAGAGCCATTGTAAGAATATGCGGAAGCACTCAGAGAGCACATGAAATGGAACTGCCATGGGGAGCGCTGTATCCACATACCATTTTCCTTTAAACTGCATTCCCAAAAGCTGAAAGTCGGCAGGGTGTACCAGCAGCAAACGGAAAGCCGACTTAATGCCGCTCTCAGCCATTAGCGCCCCCTGTCCCACTCTTTCCACCAAGAATAAAGCCACATCAGCTGAGGAATAGGACACTGAAACTTGCTTTTCTGGTATAAAATTATTAACTGATTGGCCCTCCGGCCATGATAGGGGTTTTATTAACAGGAACTGACCTGGTTTCTTTTTGGGTACCATCCTATAGGAGACACGATTAGTTTGTCCATTGGCCAATCGTCAAAGGGGCCAGCCATCCTGCATTTCTGAATCTCTTTGACCAATTCGTCCTGCACCACTTGTCTGTGCGCACTGGATGTTTTCAAGTTAGCCACCCAGCGCCGCACCCTTGGACCCTCATAACCCAGCCTGAACCCCCAAGTAAATCCTTGTAACAATAGCCTGGCATCATCCATTCTTATTGGGAAAGGCAAAATTCTAACCTGTCCAACTTCATAGGCGTATGAACCTTTGCCCCCAGATTCGATTCCACCCCTCCCTGTAACCCTTTGCCTGACTTTGATGTTGTGTCCCGTGGTTCCCTGTTTCCCTTGGCCTGCCTGGTACCCTGCTTGAACTCCTTCCCTGAAGCAATTGACCAAGCTGTGTCTTCCAAACACACTTGGAACATTCATGCCAGAATTTACAATACTCTCTAGTGCAGAGACCTTTGTTGAAATCCCAGCAAGCTTCCATTTGACCGCCTTGTCCTTTTCCGGACACCTCCACCCCTCCCTGGGTGGGGCAACGCTGAAAGGGCTGATAGACTATCAGCAAACTGCTGGCCGTAAAAATCATTTTACCAAATTTTGTGGGCCCCGTAGTGTGCTGCCATAAGTCAGTTTCAAGCTCACCCTATTGTGGCTCTGGGTCCATGGTCATATGGGCCCAGAATTCTTCACCATATTGCACCCACGTGTAACCTCCTTAATTTATTTGGACGACGTCCATATACTTAAATAGTGTGACCGACCTCTCCAGGTAATTCTCACAGTACACACTAGCATAAATAAGAAATGCTGCTGTCCAATTCTTTATGGTCACTGGCACCTTTGCCCGCTTGTATAGCTCCACTTTCTCCTCCTTTGAATCCTATGTTATATCCTGTATTTGATATAGTGCATTCTCTCCCTAGTTGCCATGATGCCTGCTGCTCAGCCTCTGTGTGTGATATCATGGTATGTTTATGTATGCCTGAGGGATCAGTTAGAGAGATCAGGCTGAGCAGCAGGAGGCTGCTCCTGGTTGGGCATTGAAATGGCATCTACATGACATCTGTAACATGTAACAGGGACTATTATCTTCTAATAAATTTCATCATAAAATCTACGTGACCTGCCTACAGAGGATCATTCTTTGATTCCAACACACTCCTTGGCCCTTAGTTCCCTATGTAAGAGTTTGAGCATCTCAACGTACTCCCCCTTCCATATCCTCTCCTTAGTGGCCAGCATGAAGTGAGCCCCCAATTGTTTAGACATCGCCATATAAGGCAGCTTTTTGATTTTCAACTCTTTGCTCTCCAGCTTGTCTGTTTTCCCTGGGTACTCTGTCTTTTCATCCCGGTTCTCATCCCCACCCTCCATATTTGCAATCTTCCCTGAAACTGTAGTTGCAGACCCAGGCTGTACCTTGTCCGATCCAGTTTTTCCTGTTGCCACCAGGACCTTCTGTTTGTGTTCCCCTTGTCTTGGCACCAGTGCCACTGCCTTTTTAGGTTACGCTCTTCGGTACCAACACCAGTATCCCTTACATAAAGACTTTTCCGTAGGCAGGCCTCCCCGCTTACATAAGGCTTCCTTACCTCCACCCCAACGGATTCCATTTTGGTGGGATTCGCCCTGCCCCATGTTACCTTACATGGCGCAAAGGTCGGTGCCTGCTCGGGGGCCCGCCGCCTCACCGTCCTTTCCTGCCACAGGGTTCCACCACATCCACCTTGAAAGTGCGGAGAACCTGTATCCTTTGAGAAACTACGGCCAGATTGATTAGTGGCACCGCCCTGCCCGAGCTTTCTTGCCACCCTCTCGACTCCACAATCCGACTCTCATCCTCATCCCTCACTTCCCCCTCCTCCAAACTCTCTTCATTGCAATCAAAATTGACAGCGTCTTTTTCAACCACTCGCTGAGCATCCTCATTCGCCCACTACTGTGTGCGTATATCATGCTGCACCAACGCATCATGGACGAACTTACACTGGGGGGCCATACCCTGCCCTCTCAACCTCTCCAATGATGCAGGACGACTCATCCCATTTACCGGTCTGCTGGCTTTTAGTGCTGGTTGCACTAAACCCTCCCACATTTTGCATTGCCGAGGCCACAACAGACCTTCTTGGGGCTGGTGAACTTGTCGTCCAATGTCGCTGTCCAGCTGGCTGCACGAGGCCGAGCCTTCACTCCCCCTCCGGGCCAGCAAGCCACACTAGGCTCTCCTGAGTCTGCTAACTCAGCTTAATCATTGTCCTGCGGAAAAGAAAACAGGCCTGGTGTGCTAGTATAACCCCTAATCTGAAAAACCTGTGACTCTGCCAACTCATGCTAACTAACTTAGACCGCTCGTGAATCCATAAATGCTGGCCGGGGCATAACCTGTAGTCTAAAACTACTAACGGACTGTGTCCTGACTAGGGGAACCCCGGTCCTCGCTCCCACTACCACTCCCTTCCCTGCACCTTCCTGTCCTGACTTATCATGCACCCTCAAAGGGGGCTTCGCCGAGCTGACTGCCATGCACCACTCCTTGGCATAAAGGCGTCTTCCAGTCCCCCGTCCTGTTCCCCCTCATCGCTGCACTCTAACCCAGCTGCCATCACCTCAGGGTTTGACCCGCCATCCTAACTCTAGCCAACAGCCTCATTGAGCTCCTCCGCATTGTGTGATCGGCACCAGCCAATAAATGTCCTCCCTCCTGTCTGTCCTTTCTCTCCTGCCCTTCACATGCCCATGGGCCTTGCCCCAGTGGGCATTCTCTCCAGCCAGCTACCACTATCTCAATCAATGGGATTCCAGCGCTCCCTCTGATTCACGCCGAGTCCTGCCCTCCACAGGAAGCCCTCTTGTACTGAAATCAGCACCTTCCTCCACTTGTTGCTTACACCTCTTTAAAATCTACTGATTTTGCCTCAGCCTCCCCCACAGTGTCATGAGCTGTCCCCTGCAAACTCATTAAATATATTTTGCAAATTGAGCCATTTTTTTCCAAGCATCAGCTTACGAGTTCTGAAAATATATACATATTTGTCTTGAATAAACAATTCTGCAACATAAATATTAATCAGTGGGGGCTCCACCCCCCCCGCCAGCTGCCTCAAAAACGGCAGGAAAGGGAAAAAAAGGATAAACACGTTTTATTATTGTCTTATTTCTCCTTTCCTGCCGAGTCTTTGGGGACTGGGCCATTGGGGAGGACAGGAGGAATGGTCGTCACTGCTCTCAGGCCGGCCAAACAGTCATGCGCATTGAAGCTTTCTCCAACTGCGGTGCTGGGTTGGAGAGCAGGTACAGGTTCCCAGTCTGTCTGGGAGCACAAATTTGCGGTGCTCAGGCCAATACTGAAGCTGTTTTCATGCAAGAGAGCAGCTTCAGGATTGGCCGCAGGGCAGTCTGGGAGCCTGTGCCTGCTAGGAGAGGAGCAGACAAGTTTATTTTTTATTTTTATTTTTTATTTAATTTTGCTGTCCCGTGACCTCTATGCCCCCCACCTCCCGCCCTTCCCGCCACTCGTCCATAACACCTGTCCACTACTGACATTAATTCAAACCAGCAAAAGATTCCAATTTAGTAGGCTGGGATGCAAACTAGAGGGCTACTGATAGGTAGCGGGAGAGCTACTAGTAGCTCACAAGCAACTCGTTGGAGAAACCTGCTTTATAGGCTTCATAGGGAAGCCATACAATGAATGGTTGTTAAGCTCTGTGCAACAGATGACCGAGCCAGAGCAGCTCTCTTTTCCGATGATGACCGAGCCAGAGCAGCTCTCTTTTCCGATTTGTGGTCATTTCACCGCGGGACAAACACAGACACACTCTTGGCGCTGGTGTTTGACCCACGGTGATTGTTGTTTTTATTTATTTATATTATTTTACTGGGGTTGCCACCCGTGCTGCTGCCCTTCCTACCCTGTCCACAGGCATTTTGCCAACTCCAATTGCAGCATTGTTTAAATAGTCGCTGTTGTGCAGGCGGCAGAATGTTGGTTGGCAAAATAAATGCGCCACAAAGTCCGCATACCCTGTTTTTGAATTCTCTGCAGACGTGTCAGATTGCAAAAGGGGCAGCTTATTTTGTGCTGCGCTGTCTTACTCACTTTCCAAGTTCACATTTGTCATTAAGAATCGTGGTCTCAGGAGTGGTGGAAGGCACAAAACCTGTGTTAGTTATTTTGTGCATAAAAGCCCCACCACTGGCTGTGCACTGGTCTGGCACCTTTGCGGCCGGCACGGGTCAGGGTGGCAGGGTGGGCCGGGGGCAGGGACAGGGGGGATGTAAAGCAAAGAAGAAAAAAACTTACCTCCTGCCGCTCTGTCCCACGTCGTCTCAGTCTCTCCGCGGCCGGAAAAGGAAGCAGCCAGGCTCCCTCCCCAAAGCCAATCACAACGCTGCAATGCAGCGTTGTGATTGGTCTGAGCCATGGATCGGCACTCAGCCAGGGAATGGGGGCCTGGGCATGTTCTCCATGCAGGCTGTAATGCAGCCTGCATGGAGAACATGCGAAGTGCGCATGACTGTTTGACTGGCCCGAGAGTGCCGGCCAAACAGTCATTGCGCACTTGGAGTGGGCAGACTGCTCCTCCCCTGCCCTGAGAGCAGAACAGCCCCTCCCGCCCCACAAAACTGTGCAGCAGGAACACATACAATGATAATAACCTCAAGTTAATATCATTTTATTTGTTTTTTCTTTCACTGCTTTGCAGCATTGGGCTATGCTCCTCCGCCTTAGCGGAGGAGCCACCACCGGCCTGGCACATCAGGACCTGCGGCCAGTGGAAGAGCTCCAGTGAGAGGTGCATAACAAAATTATTTCATGTGTACAGCCACAGCAGAAATCTTTGAAAAAATTTAAATAATTAGCTGATTTCTGGCACTTGGTGGACCTTCTCACAAGCTGCAGTATTATACGAATTGTCACAGGAATGTCTTTTTTTTGTCATGCTGACATGTAATTAATGATTTGTCAGTTACATTTTGATTTCCCCCACAAAATAGTCACACGGTGTTTTTTTTTCTCCTCAAAACACAGGTTATTCCTACGAAGGACCGTATCGAAGGAATGGCTGCTTTTTCCGAGAAACGACTTCCGCATTTCACGGGAGAGTAAAGGCATGAAGCCTGGCTGAGACGACCTACAGATGCTCTCACATCACAAATCAATCAACTACACAACCTTCATAGTCTAAGAATCTTTTAAAACACAGTGTATATTTTAGAATACTCAAAATAACCATGCACTACAGTAGTGGTATTTTCGTTAAAAAAAAAGCTTGCCTAGCTCCTAATACTGTAAAGTGCTTAAACACAGTATAATAAATCTAATTCAAGTTTTGGCAACTTGTTTGCAGCCTGACAAAGCAAATGTAAATATTTACAAATGCTCCTGAACATTTTGAACAGTTTGTACAGAGATACCAAATACAATGTATCCTACTTCTCTTGAAAATACTATGGTGTACGTTTTCCATCTCCAGCTAGCTAAACCATGGTTAATTTAACTTGGAAAATAAAATTCTCTTTTTTTCAGAGCTGTGATGTGTCAGCAGTGAAAAGTTGGGGTTTCAAACTCCTGTACACTCTGAAGGCCTAGTAGGGAAGCCATAGAGGACATGGTTGTTCAGCCCTGTGCAACAGGTGACGAGGTCTCTTTTCCAGTACTCGGCAGATTTGCAAACCGTGAAAATGCAGTTTATTTTGTGCTTCTCGCTTACTCACTCCTATACACTGTTAAATTTGGCGGTGGGGCCACCGCCTCCCATTTTTTGGGGACACTCATTTTTCCTCATTAGACATTGACCGCGAGTAAGAGGGAAAAACACAAAGAAGAAAGTAGGAAGAGAAAGATGGAAAAAGCTTTACAAAAGGAGAAAGCAAGAACCTGCAGGAGAGATAGTGTGGGGGCGGGGGAGGGGGGTGTCTGGTAGTGAATGTTACAGCCATGAGATTGATTCAAGACTATGCAGCCTTGGTATTCGGTATGCCGATGTTTAAAAGCACCTGTCGCGGGCTTCTGCGTAGCGCTTTGGGCTCTTTCTATTACAAACTGAGCACTGCTTCTATAAAGTAACAGTTGTGGTCTTAGTAATGATGAAAGCTCAAAGCCTGTGTCAGTCCGAGGTATTTAGTGGGTAATAGGGCCGATCATTCCACGCCTGCGCACAGCAGGTCCCGGGGGCTAGTGGAAGTGCTCCAGCAATGCGGTGCGTAAGGTTTTTCATGTCTACACCTGCAGCCGAAATAATTAACAGACCACCGGAATGATACCTGATGCTTGGGCCCTCAAGGTTGGGCTCAGTATTCTTGTACACAAGTCCTGTAAAAGCAGCAACTTTGTGGACCTGCTTCCAGGCTGCAGTGTGAAATCTGGGTCGATCCGGCCTCTCTTTCCTTTTTGGATCTACGCGGTGTGAGTTGCGGCTTGTGTATCATTTGGCACACGGACTGAGGTGCCAACTACGGGAGCAGCCTCGCCTGAAATATAAAGGATCCAGGGTTTGAAACAGAACAAGGACCCCACATACATCTGGAAATCCTCTAATGGTGGAACATATATTCACGAGATTTGCATTATGACATGTTAGTTATGCATAATATGAATGCCCTGAAGAAGTTCACGGTGGTGAACAAAACGCATTGGCTCTGTTTTTGTCTGTAATATTTCAACTTATATGATTATCATACAAGCAAAATAAAAAAGATATGGAACATTCTACATTTTGATCTGGACTCTTTTGCATGGTTATTAGTTGTTTGTGCACCACTATGTGTTTTTGCTCCTTGAGCCATGTTGGGTACACACTACACAGTTAAATTGTGCCAACATGACTCTAGTTGGCTCTAAATGTTGCAGAGTACATCTCAGTAGGAGCTGATGATGCTGAATGTGGTGACGTTGGCATCTGACCCATAGAAACAACATGAGAAAGTCACTAGTTATGACTAGAAGAATGCCTGATGGAAGAGGTCAGAGGTAAAAGTAAAAATATAGATTAAAATATTAAAAAAAATATTTTGAACTAAAACAGGTTGCGATTTAAGACAAAAGTAACCAGCATTGGCAAGGTTGATGGGATTCGATTTTACACCAAAAAAAACAAAATGGCTGCTGGTCCATCACGGCTCATTGTGAATGATTTCATTCGCATGAATACAGCCCATGTGTCATTACGCACCAGCGGCCTTTTTTAGGTCTCGGCCTGCACCAGAGCTTGCGCTGGTCTGGCCGAGAGTTTTAGTAAGCGGATTTTGGAAGTGCAAACACTGGCTTTCGGCTGGCGACCAGCTTGAGTTCACGATGGCGTGCACGCGCAGCTGGCATCTGGGTTTCCTATCTCTTCCTCATTTCCTCGTCATGGCTCATTATCTCTCTGGACTCTGATGTTTCAATCGCAGCAGCAGCTCACATTACCAACTGAGGGCCCTGGACTACAGTCACATGAAAAACAACAGCGATTAGCATTGAAATGCAAGCTTTTTTGTCTAGTTAGAAATATTGCTTCGGTGGGTTGATTTCACCTTATATCGCTATTTGTTTTATATTGGGAGTCACAGCCTAATTACCAGTATTTTTGTCTCTCGCTGTTTTTTTTTTTTTTATATTTATACGCGCAAAGCACAAAGCTATATTTAAGGTTACTTTTTCCGCGTCACTTCTTCACTCTATTTAAACTCCACACCCCCACTCTTATTGTCTTTCTCCTTCTCTCTCTCTCCCCTCTCTAATTCTCTCTCTACTTAATTAACTCTCCCCTCTCTATCTTTCTTAGCCTTTCATTCTCTCTCACCCCTTTATCTGTTTCTCTTTCAAACTCCTTCATTCACTCTCTCTCCCCTTCTTTCTCTCTCTCTATCCCGCTCCACTCTTTATTCTATGTACACCCTTTCTCTCTCTTTCTCTCTCACCACCCTCTCTAATTGGGCATTATATCTTCACTCTATCTCTCACTCGGCAACACCACAGCATCACTCAGCGCAACCACAGCACAATCAGAGCCAGCACAGCATCAATCAGAGCCAGCACAGCATCACTCAGCACCGACACAACATCTCTCAACGCCATCACAACATCTCTCAACGCCATCACAGCATCACTCAACGCCATCACAGCATCACTCAACGCCATCACAGCATCACTCAGTGCAACCACAGCATCACTCAGTGCAACCACAGCATCACTCAGCACAACCACAGCATTACTCAGCACAACCACAGCATCACTCAGCGCCACAACAGCATCACTCAGCGCCACCACAATATCACTCAGCGCCACCACAGCATCACTCAGCACCACCATAGCTTTACTCAGCGACACCACATCATCACTCAGGGCCAACACTGCATCACTCAGCACCACCACAGGATGACTCAGCACCACCACAGCATCGCTCAGCACCACCACAGCATCGCTCAGCACCACCACAGCATCGCTCAGCACCACCACAGTATCGCTCAGCGCCACCACAGCATCGCTCAGCGCCACCACAGCATCGCTCAGCGCCACCACAGCATCGCTCAGCGCCACCACAGCATCGCTCAGCGCCACCACAGCATCGCTCAGCGCCACCACAGCATCGCTCAGCACCGCCACTGCATCGCTCAGCACCGCCACAGCATCGCTCAGCGCCGCCACAGCATCGCTCAGCGCCGCCACAGCATCGCTCAGCGCCGCCACAGCATCGCTCAGCGCCGCCACAGCATCGCTCAGCACCGCCACTGCATCGCTCAGCACCGCCACAGCATCGCTCAGCACCGCCACAGCATCACTCAGCGCCAAGACAATATCACTCAGCACCACCACAGCATCACTCAGCACCACAGCAGTATCACTCAGCAACACCTGAGTATCATTCAGCATCACCTCAGCATCGTCTCCGCAACAGTCACCACCACCACCACTACCACCTCAGCATCACTCAACACCACCTCAGCCTGCTCTCGGAATCTGGCATCTGTTGATTCTCCCCTAGCGTCTGGCCGCTGCTAGTGTTATAATACAGGTACTAGTTCCCAACCTTCACCCTCAGTTTGTTTATGCCCCCTCAAAAAAAAGCTTTAACAAACAACCATTGCAATAAGGCAGAAACAAGTTGCCAGCATTGCAAGAACAAAAGAAAACTGAGGAAATTTTTTATTGTAAATACTTTTTTTTAATATGGTCGTTCAGTTTTACATAATGCCTTCTTGGTCATATATAAAGTAACAAAAATGCTTCTGACACTTTTTTATTATAACTTTTCAGCATGCCGCACAGCAGCCACACTTCTCTACAGCACAGCTTGAAGACATTGGCAAAGTCAATAGCTCTGGCTAAACACTTATAAGGCCCCAAAGGCGAGACCTATTGGCTATGCCAATGCTTGTTATTTTTATGCTTTACTGTTCTTATTTGGCCAATGTCACAAATTTACGAAAGAGAGGCTCAGTAGCACTTAGCAGTTGCCAGCCCCTTGGTGGGGTTGGGAGAGGGATAACATTAAATACAAGAAGTGGCAAATGTAATATTTCTGGCTTTAATGAGTTACAGCATGCAAAAAAGACATGAACAAATTATATTTGCATTCTTTAGCTTATTACATCCAGAACTATTGGTTTTTGCAGATGCCTGTTTGTAAAATGGGCAAACTAAGGTAGCAGGAGTGCAAGCTTCCTTCACAGAAAACACACACACACACATCAGCAGCATCAACCTCCCTCATGCACAGAATAGGTACAGGCAGCACTTCTGTAAGGTTCCATCAAGCAGGACAGGCAACGGCATTATAAACTTACCTCACAAAACATACAGGGCAGTCCGCAGTAGTGCACGTTTCACTCACAGTGAGCTGAAGCAGTGCACGTTTTCCTTACGCACAATAAGTGCAAGCCTCACTCACAAACAGAACATATATAGGACAGGCTGAGGCAATTCAGGCTCTCGCTACACAGCCCGGGTTCTGCAAAAGGGAGGTCGCCATTCAAGCTCTCACCACAGAGTACACATATCTGACCAAACAGAGCAGTAGAGATGCAAACTGTATTTACAACCAGACCGAGGCCTCTTCACCCACAAAGCAGATAACTGAATTCTTCAACACGAACACAAATGTCTCTGTTTGCTCTCAGAACATATCAATGAACCGTGTAAATGCAAACAGCAGCAAAAGTCCAAAGGTGTAGAAATGTTTTAGCTTATGGTGGATTACAGTGCACAGCAGACATCTCTTGTAAACAGTAGGTCATTCACCCTGCTCCGCCCGGCCCTAAAAAGACGTTGCTTGAAACCTCTCACCCATGGCCTTCAGTGCTGCCACTGAAGACTGACTACAGGAAGGGAGGGAGTGAGACCTTCCAGAACTGTAGAACTTCAACAATGGACCTCAGGCAGCTGCAGCTTCTCGAGGACACTCACCTCATCTCCCCAGGGAGTGAGAGCAGGCCGCGAGGTCTGACGCATGCAATAGAAACCACACCCTCCTCCGACCACGGTCCAGAGAAACAGAGAGAGGACACCTGCTGGGGTGTGGCATCCATCGAGGGAGCGCCATTGAAGAGTGGTGTCAGTTAAAAATGGGGCAGCCATTGAAGATGACCCATGGAAATATAGATTATTTTTATTATTTATTAACAAACCTCGGTGGACTGCTAACCGTGAAAGAGGAAACACCCCCTGATGACTGCCCAGTGGAGAGAGTGAACAGCACTGAGGACTAGCAGCCCATAAGGAATGGAAGGAGGATCATGCTGACTGACGTCCTCATGTAGAGAAAGAGATTTTAGTGACTATTGGTGCTAAGGTGGGGGTGTTGGAAAGCCATCTTGGGGGAGAGAGAGGAAGTGTCGCCCCAAAAAGAACTTCCCCAAGTAAGACAGGCAGCATCTGAGTGGACTGACTTTGAGGGGACCAGCCAAAGTAAACAAAAAAAAACATTGGAAGACTAATCACCCATGGAAGATGAAGGACAAAAAAGACAGAGTGATTCAGTGATAGACAGGACAGCAGAGATACAGACAGAATGAGGGTGATACAAAGGGGGGAAGATGGAAGGGGGAATCTAGTGGGTGAGAAATGGACAGACAGCTACACAAAAGGAGAGATAAAGACATTCTGAAAGAGGATGCTACGAATAGGGAAGCAAAATGGAAAGCAAGAGCAGTAGAAACAGAAGGAGGTACCGGGAGGGCGAGGTTCAAAAAATTGTCTGAGAACCGACAGGGGTAGATATTATTTCTTTTAAATACAGTTGGGGAAATCTATTCTTTATGTAGTATGCTGTAAACACCTATCTTGTCTAAGGATATAGTCTCATATTGGGATCCTTTTCTTTTTTTCCTAGCACTGTCTCTCTTTTTGACGTTTCTCTTTTCCTCTCAGTCTTTGTCTCTTTCCAAGCTGTGCATTTTATGCCTACTTTTTATCTTCGTTTTCTTTTTCTCTGCAGCTCTCTCTCTAGTTTGGCCTTTTTCACTTTGTAACCTTGGTTTCTTGTTGTTTGCCCTTCTATTGTTGCATACTATTTGTCCCTTGCTTAAGTTGTGCTTATGTCAGCGCAGAACCCCATGTGAAATGATCATGTATATTGGTGCGCCAACAGCTAGGACCAGGAGGTGTGTAGTCCCAATACAGACTTTGGTGCTCCCTGTAGGAAAGTGGGTTTCTGTTGCAGTAACCCCCCACTTTTTGCCAGACTACTGATGCACTTTGACTTGATCTGCCCTGGGTCCCCGCCAATCAGGATCCCAGGGCATGTGTTCTTTCCCCAAACCTAACCCAATTGGCATCTCTGGCCACAGGTCAGCCCCTGGTAAATGGTACCACAGGTAACCAGGGAAGGCCCCCAAGGGCTGCAGCACTTATTGTGCCACCCATAGAGGCCCTGCACCTTTTCACTCACACACTGCCTTTGCAAGCTGCGTGTCTTGGTGCAGAACAAAGTGAAGAGTCGACATGGCACACATCCCTGTGTGCCACGCCTACAAACCACTGCCCTGGCATAGATCAGGTCACCCCTCTATCTGGGTGCACTATGCCAGTGGTGAGGGTACAGGTGCATGAGCCTTGTACCCCTACAGTGCCCAGGTCCATTCCTGAGCATTGTAAGTGCAGTGCTGCCATTAGGAGTATATGTTGCTGGGAGTTTGTCATTACGAACTCCACAGCACCATAATGGCTACACTGAAAACTGGGAAGTTTGGTATCAAACTTCTCAGCACATTAAACCCACACTGATGCCAGTGTGGCATTTAATGAAAAATGCACGACAGAGGGCATCTTAGAGATGCCCCCTGAAACTCAACCAACTTCTAGTGTCCCGACTGAGTGGCTGCTTAGGCTGCCATCAACAGACATGTTTCTGGACCCCTGGGTCGAGAGCCTGCTGCTCTTGGGGGCCTGAAACAATGCACATCCTGGGACGAGGTGCCAAGCCTCCTCCCCCAGGTTGGGCAGGGTTCACAAAGGGGAAGCTTCAAAGGCATGCCGCCTTTGTGAGCTTCCCCAGGCCACTTGCTGCTTTCAGCAACTGGTCCCCCCTGGTTCTGCCCCCCACTTTGGGCGGGAGAACCAGCGGGAAAAACAAGTGATGAAAGGAGGTGTGCCCATCTCTGCCAACTTCACCCCTCAGGTGGGGGAGGCGAGGTGAAGCACAACTCCGAGTCCCCGCCATCTTGAGGATGGGGGACCCAACCAACCAGTGACAGGCTCAAGCCCCCCTCCCACTGGAGGGTGGCACAAATGGGGGGTGTACCCACCCCAGGGAAGGGACCCATTGGCCCCTGCCCTCTACCTACCTGTAACACCCCTAAATCTAGTATTTAGGGGGCACCCTGAACCCTGCTTCCTCAGATCCAGAAATGACTAGAAGAAAAGAAGGACCGAACACCCGTGCAGCCAGCTAACAAGAGTAAGACGCCCACTGACTTGGCCCCAGCCCTACAGGCCTGTCTCTCCTCAAACCTGCTCCTGCAAAATCCCGGTGTGTCCTGCAGCCAGCAACCTCGAAAACCCCGAAGGACCTGCCTGCCTTCACTTCCAAAGACTGCTTCTCCCGTGAACACCGGATTTGTTCAACTGCAACCTCTGGCAGCAGCCAGAGACCGCGAATCCAGCCCACTCTGCACCCGCCGAACCCGGCCCGAGCTCGAGTGGAAAACCACCACGAGGAGGTCACCCTGGCGATACTGACCCGAGATCCGGCGAACCCTGACCTGCCTCCAGCCGACGCCTGCAGTCTAAAACCAGAAGGCCCCCCTGACCGCGACCCGGAGCTGGTAAGAAGATCCGATCCAAAAAGGCACCCCTGCACCCGATGCCCCACGGCTTTGTGTGCCCAAACCAATGGTGCCTAACCAACCCTAACTTCCCAACTTACCTCTCAAAGTGGTGGTCGCATCCAGAAGACCTTCTTCTCCCTGCCTGCAGCGCTTTTGCAAACTGTAGGTTCTCAATTGAAAACAACAGGGCGCCCGACGTCGAAACAGCACTCTGCACCCGGCCGCCTCAGTGCCGCTGAGGATGCACCTTTTGTGCTACTTTGTTTCCCCATTTGCCCTGACCTTAACCCTAGGAGCTTTGCTCCCACAATCCAGTGGCCTGCTTGCCAGCAGCCATCAACCGGAGGCCCCCTATCCCCCTTTGGATAACATTGGGCCTCAACACTCTGCACCCGGCCGCCCTAGTGCCGCTGAGGGTGTAACAAGAGTGCATCACTGACCCTGGGGGACCCCTGAGTCTAACCCCAGAACCTTAACTCCCACAGTCGATAACTTACCTGTGAACCGATAGCCTGTTTTTCCTCCATGGGACAACATTGACAATTTTCTTCCAAAAAGTTTCTAAGTGTGGAGTTTTGAAATCTAAAAATATTCTTTAAAAATCGCACGTATAACCAAAACTTATTTACTTACCTGTTTGCAGGAAATGTCCCAGTGCTGAATCTAGGTATCCAGCACTGAGTTAGAAAAGTAACGTAAAAAGTAACTTACCTGTAATTTCCTGAGAAAAGCCTATTCATTTCAATATACTGTATTTGCTAAGTGTTGCAACCTACTGCATCCCCTGTAAATCAAACAAAGTACAATTTCTAATGCATTTTCAAACTGTTCTACATTCAGCAACTTATTACTGAAAAGTATTTAATGCTTACCTGTGCCAGGGTTGCTTGGTTATAAAAATAAAACCGTATATTTTTTTATACAAAAACAATTGGCCTAGAGTTCAGTTCTTGAGTGTGTGAATTCATTTGCTGACTGAGTGTGTACATCAAATGCTTAACACTGTCCTCTGATACTGCCTTACTGCTCGACCACACTACCACAAATAGAGAGTAAGGTTCTATCTAACTTTAACCTCTGCCTACCTCTGGGGTCACCTGGACTCTATACACACTATACCTCACTTTGGTGTAATATATATAGAGCCAGTTTCCTACACTCCCTGATTGGACACATCTCTAATACATCACAACCAATTTAATATTGGAACATTCTCAATAAGAATGACAGACACTAGGTAAAGTTTAGAAAGTTTATATAAGAAATTAACTGGCAAAATACAGGAAATATGCCGTCATAAGGTTTAGTAACAAGGCATACATATCATTAATACAAAGAACTTAATAAAGATCTATAAGAGCTCTGGCAGAGATTCTCCTTCTAGAGGTTCAGGGGTACAGTGAGAAGCACGCCCTTTAGTAGGACTTTAGACTATGGCTTTCATACAATTCTACACAGTTCTCAGACTTTGCACCAATGAGGAACAAGCAAGAAGAAACATTTCACTACAGAACACACTCAAGGATTCTCTCACAGTAGTAGAACATTGGGTTTAGTCGTTCTCACAGTTTATTCAAGCATGCAAATAGGGGGGCGCGGCTATGACGCGCTGCAGGATGGCCGCCTGTTGAAGGGGCTCTGCAGGTCAGGCTTCTCTATCCTGAAAATCTACACGACGCCACGGGTCCTGCTGCTAAAGAAATTCTGCTACTGTAAGCTGAACATGGCAAGAATATATGGCTGAAGTTTCAGCGGTATTGAACACGCGGAACACATGGAAAATTGCAGATGCGCATCGAGGTCGGGACTGCGATAGAAAATGGCCGCCGCGCTCCGTAATGCCTGATAGCTGCTTCGCCTGGCCGGACACCCAATACAGCGAGAAGACGTCTACCTACATCCGGAACTGCTGGGGAAGGCTGGCGAACGGTGGAGCCTGCGCTTGCAGTGTGTGCACGAGCTGGCCTGGGTATACTGCTGATAACCCGTGAAGAAGCAGTGCACACGCACCCTTTGGGCGACTGCGGCCGCGACTGGTGGGAACGGAGAAAAGCCAACGAACGCTGCAGAGGCCGGCCGCGGAAGCGATCCTTCGCTGGATGGAAGCTGAGACTACGCTCGACGCCGGTGTGCTGGAGAAGGCGCAGAGTGGAGGTGTGAGTGGGGCAGGGCCGGTGGTTGGGGTCGGGCTGAGCTGGACTTTGCCGCGTGGGCCCAGTCCCTGTTCAGCCATGCACGACTGAGGGGGCTGGGTTCCTGAGGTGAATGCACGCGCTCCATCCGCCCTTCACGGAGCCTTGACCCGCTTTCAAAGAGGGGTGACCTCTGTGCAGTTACTGGCGGTGTGTGGTAGGGGGGTGCTTTGGTGGGGCACGGTCATCTGGCTAGACCGCCCATGCGGTAACTGCGGGGGGGTGATCCGGTTGCACGTGGGCTCACTGGGCCCCTTCTCCAGCTCTGCAGCCTGCGTGGGGCCCCCTTTGCCCTGTCTTGTGGCCGAAGAGACGCCCTCGGTCCCCAGCTCCACGTGTACAGCCTGCACCAGGCTGGGCACATTTGATGCATAAACGAAACGCTTCCACTGAGCAGTCTTGGCATTCAAGATGTGAGAAGACACCCATCAATGTGACGCGTTCCTGCGGCCGTGGCAGACATAGACTATTCATCCGTGCCCAGGGCTCCGTCCTGAGATGATTTTGTTGCATTATACACAACCTGCTACCTAGCCGGAACTAGCTGCCAGGAGCACTCGGCTGGCCATATTACCTGTGTTGGTGCGGTGCACTTCTGACAAGGTCACAAGCTACAACATCTTTCACCCACGATCTGGGAGCTCTTTGGGAATCCTCCTCCCCCTCCGCCATTCCCTCTCATTGTGAGATGGGGCCTTCACTGAACTACCTTCTTCGTTATGGCATGGTCTGAAATGCTGCTCTCTGAGGGCGTATAGGAGATATCCCGCGATTGGGCGGCTGACAGGCCTACCGTGGGAGACGTGGGGGGATGCGTTCAAAACTGCTGGATTGGTACTAGCGAGGTGGGAGATCGCCCCGGGCTTGGGCTTGCACTGCGACCTCGAACAGACTTCTGGCTGGCCGGGGCCTTGGGCTTGTCGTCATGGGTAAGACGGACCTTAAGCAGCCCAAAATCCCATTCGAGAGCAAACGTCAAACACGCACCACGGAGACGACGTCGGAACTGGACGCCTCACAGGGCTCTAGGGAGATGGCGGATCGCCAAGAATAAGATATGCGCTCTAACCTACTTGATGTACGCTCCAGCCTTAAAACAATAGACCAAAAAATTGATACATTAAATTCTAACCTTGAGGCTGTAAAAAAGCGGGTGGACACGCATGAAGCTCGCCTCGATGTCCTAGAAAACAGATTATCGGACACTCAGGTCTCTCAATCTGAATCTCGCACACAGATCCTAAGCATGGAGAAAGTTCTTGCGGTCATCAAGGCTAAGAACGAGGATTTGGAGGCGCGTTCACGACGGAACAACCTCAGAATTCTTGGACTCCCAGAATCGACAGCGATTCCGAAAATGGAACCCTTCATTGACAACCTATTACGCGAACTGTTCGGCCCGGTGCTGTCCCCGGTTATGATTGTGGAGCGGGCTCACAGATCCCTGTGCCCTCGGCCGCCACCGGTTGCGCCACCGCACCCCATTATTGCACGGCTCTTGAACTATGCAGACAGGGATGCTGTCCTCAGAGAAGCTAGAGCAAAAAGCCCAATCACACACCAGGGTAACCAACTGTCCTTCTTCCCCGACTATACTCCAGCTGTACAGGCTGCGCGCCGGGAATTTACACCAGCGAAAAGACTCCTACAGAACGCCTCCATCCCATATGCCATGCTGTATCCAGCGAAGCTGAAAATCACACACGAAGGCCAAGCGCACTTCTTTACAGATGCTAAGTCTGCTTTGAAATATACTAAACACATCTGCCCGCGATCGTCCCCCGCACACTCTTCACAGCATTCAGCTGCTGAACGGACTCTAAGCGATAATGACTAATTGATACCACTCCAAATCTGTACTATTGATACTCAGTCCTTTACAACGTTTAGTTAATTGTAATGTTATAATTCTTTGCGATCTTGGTCTTCGGCCCAGCTTTTCTCATGATATTACAACTGTTGTGTTATTAGCTAATGTAGACCACCACTAGACTTACGGTTCAGTACATTCCTCAGGTTCCACTTAGCAGGATCTGCTCTATTCACGCATAAGCCTGGCCACCCTGCCAGTAGGCAGGTTTAAGCCATCGTCCCTGGCCCCCACAAGGAGATCTCCCATGTTATTGAATTTCAATTTGGTTTTTGGGGTTAATCGAGGGTGGGAGGGGGGCTCTAAATCTCGACCTAATTGGGAGGTTGTAGTGGGAGGGAGGGAGGATGGGTGGGTTAAAGCACTCCCAGACGAGCACTGCTCTTACATGACCGTTATGACATATGTGGTTCCAGCACTACAGGAACACTGTTATCTTTGTGTGACTCGTCTCCGCCGACCCACATGTTATACACCCCTGTCACTGATACAATAGGTCGGTCCTTTCTCGGGCCCACCCACGTTGCTAATTTTTCACAAATTGACCATGTCTGAAACTAGGTTTCTTACGTGGAACGTGAGGGGGCTGAACGACTTTCGGAAAGCTAGACTGATGCACTCTTATTTACGCATGCACTGTATTGATATATGTTTTCTCCAGGAAACCGATCTGAAACACAACTCCGACCCCAAACTCAAACATGGATATTGGGGGGAGATATATGCAGCCCCATACTCCAGCTATGCCAGGGGAGTCTCAATAATGATTCGGAGAGGTCTAGGCTGGTCCACACAATTCACGCAAATAGATCCGGAGGGGCGCTACATTATAATCACGGGATGCCTCATGACGACACAAGTTACACTGGTGGCTTTCTATGGCCCCAATGTGGATGACCCGCAATTCTTTCTCACAGTATGGGCTAAGATTATGGCCATAGGAGGAGACATGGTGATATGGGGCGGTGACTCCAACACAGTGCTTGATAATGATTTAGATAGGGTTGGTACCCCACGTAACCCTCATCACAAAGCGACAGTGCAGTTAAATAACATCATACACGAACACGGGCTGGTTGACATTTGGCGCAGCAGAAATCCCGATATCCGGGAGGGCAGCTGCATCACCTCCTACCACAGTGCCTGGTCCAAACTGGACAATTGGTTAGTTACGTGCGATGTCGCGACATGGACTGTTGATGTGCTGCAGCTACCTCGCACGCTTTCGGACCATGCTCCGATTCTGCTTCAGTGGAGGGTCCCTCACACCTTGCCACGCGCTTTCAGCTGGCGGCTTCCCCCACATGCCCTGTTGGACGCTGCTTTTAAAGAAGAAATCAAGCTCAAACTCATGCATTTCTTCTCTACAAATGAGGGGTAGGTAGATTCTCCTTCTATGCTGTGGGAGGCCTTCAAGGCGGTGATTAGAGGGGCGTGTATTTCTAAACAGACGGGAGTACTCTGATCTATTCGCTCGACTCTTACTAAACTTGAGCAAGAAATCAAATCTCTGGAATTGCTCTACTTCAACTCCGGTGATCCTAAGTTATTGGCTTCTATACGAAGCACCATATCCAAATTTGAATCCGAAGCGGAGAGGGAAACTAGATTTCTCGGAAAGAATGCTAGGGCACGGAGTTATGAAGAAGGCGATAGGCCCGGGAAAACCCTGGCCAATGCACTTAAACAATGCACAACACCAAACTTTATTGCTGAACTTGTAGATAACGACTCTTCCCCCATTAGAGGTCAAATGGCTACACACGAACACCTGACCGCGTTTTACTCTTCTCTCTACACTGCCACGCAGCAGGCATCCAACCCGGACTTGGGTGACTACCTGGACTCACTAGAACTCTTATGGCTCAGTGCCGCCCATATACAATATCTAGACGAACCGTTCAAGGTAGACGATATCACGCAAGTCATAAAGGGCCTCCCAAGCGGGAAAGCCCCTGGGCTAGACGGGCTGACTGCACTATTCTACAAGACATATGCAGTACTACTTGTGCCACCCCTTCTGGATGTCTATCAAGAATCGCTGGAGCTTGGGGAATTGCCGCCGACCATGAGGGAGGCTGTAATCATTACCCTACTGAAGCCTGATAAGACACCAACCTGCTGTGACTCTTACAGGCCCCTATCGTTAATTAATGTGGATGCCAAAATTCTTGCCAAACTGATAGCCAACAGGCTGCAGCCGTTAATGTCTCATCGCCCGACCGGATCAATCTGGTTTTATTCCGGGCATGTCGACGGCCCACAACCTGCGCACCTTCTTTTCAGACCTACACCAAATTGATCCCAAACTCCCAGTCGTTGCAGTATTTCTGGACGCCACCAAGGCGTTTGACTCCTTGGAATGGCCCTTCTTGTTCACCATTTTGCCCAGGTTGGGCTTCAGCCCTGTCTTTGTTAAATTGATCAGCCTATTATATACCAAGCCCACTGCCCGGCTCCAAGCCAATGGCTTAATCTCAGACCCCTTTCCCATTACCCGTGGCACTAGGCAGGGGTGCCCTCTATCGCCACTCCTGTTTGCGGTGGCTATGGAGCCATTGGCTGCTAGGATTCGCCAGCACCACTCCGCTCGAGGGTTGATCTTCACGGACAGGAACCTCATCATTTCGATGTATGCTGATGACATCACGCTATACATTTGGAAACCGGACGACAACCTAAACCCCGTGCTGCGGGAAGTACTCCGCTTCGGCGGTCTATCTGACATAAAAATAAACTGGACGAAATCCTCCATCTTGCCCCTTATGGACGCCCCACTGAACACTACACTGGAATTCCCACCGACATGGGCGGACGACGAGGTGAAATATCTGGGGGTCTGGCTTAGCAGAGACCTACAACAGATTTGGCGTTTAAATTTCGGTAGATTACTTAGCTGGTTCGAAGACAAGGTTACATTTTGGACTGCGCTGCCCCTAACACTGGCGGGCAGAATCGCCATATTGAAAATGATTGTCCTCCCCATATTGTTATATCTCTTTGTGAATATACCTATACCGCTAACTCAGGCCTTTTTTCAATCCCTACGCTCAATCGCGACTGCCACGATCTGGGCTGGAGGCCAGCCCAGGGTGAGCCTTGACTTGCTCACTCGTCCACTATCGAAAGGGGGTCTGGGAGCGCCTGACTTTGAACTCTATGCGCTGAGTGCGCAGGCACAATATCTTCATTATTGGGTGCACCCCGTCCTGTTTCAACACCATGTGGCTACCGAGAAGGATATAGCTGATCCCATTCCACTACACGTAGCTGTCAATCAATCAATCAATCAATCATGTCACTTATAAAGCGCACTACATACCCGCGAGGGTCTCAAGGCGCTGGGGGAAGAGGGTGGTGGTGCTGCTACTGATCGAAGAGCCAGGTCTTGAGGAGTCTTCTGAAGGCCAGTAGGTCTTGGGTCTGTCGGAGGTTGGTGGGGAGGGTGTTCCAGGTCTTGGCGGCGAGGTGGGAGAAGGATCTGCCGCCGGCGGTCGTTTTCCGGATGCGGGGGACTGTGGCGAGGGCGAGGCTGGTCGAGGCGGAGCTGGCGGGTGGGGGTGTAGAAGCTGAGTCTTCTGTTGAGGTAGGCTGGTCCGGAGTTGTGGAGTGCTTTGTGTGCGTGGGTGAGGAGCTTGAAGGTTATCCTCTTGTTGACAGGGAGCCAGTGCAGGTCTCTCAGGTGGGGTGTGATGTGGCTGCGTCGGGGGATGTCGAGGATAAGACGTGCAGAGGCGTTCTGGATGCGTTGCAGCCGTCTCAGGAGCTTAGCCGTCGTTCCTGCGTAGAGGGCGTTTCCGTAGTCCAGCCTGCTGGTGACGAGGGCCTGGGTGACTGTTTTTCTTGTTTCGGTGGGGATCCACTTGAAGATCCTGCGGAGCATTCGGAGGATGTTGAAGCAGGATGAGGAAACGGCGTTGACCTGCTTAGTCATGGAGAGGGTGGGGTCGAGGATGATCCCTAGGTTGCGTACGTGGTCGGTGGGTGGCGGGGCTGTTCCCAGTGATGTTGGCCACCAGGAGTCGTCCCAGGCTGAAGGGTTGGAACCAAGGATGAGGACCTCCGTCTTGTCCGAGTTCAGCTTCAGGCGGCTGGTCCTCATCCATTCGGCGACGGCCTTCATTCCTTCGCCATAGCTGTCTATGCCTTGAGGGGTTCTTTGAACAAACGCTTGTATCCTGACCTCGTAATTGCCGATTTTGCACATATTTACAGCTGCTTTGAGTTTTAACTTGTACTTACTCATTTTTCTGCTGCCGCTTTTAAGAAACCTTTTAAATAACTGTGTGCTTTAATAATGTGGGGAATTTGAATTTGAAGCATTACTAAGGGGGTCTTCCTCACTTCCTGCTTTGCCGGTTTGCCATTGAGAGACGCCATTTTTAGGCAGTGCGCTCTCTAGTTTTCTCTGGCTGCCGGCCCATAAATATGCACGCTGCGCGGACGCAGGTGCCTTGAGGGGTTCTTTGAACAAACGCTTGTATCCTGACCTCGTAATTGCCGATTTTGCACATATTTACAGCTGCTTTGAGTTTTAACTTGTACTTACTCATTTTTCTGCTGCCGCTTTTAAGAAACCTTTTAAATAACTGTGTGCTTTGATAATGTGGGGAATTTGAATTTGAAGCTTTACTAAGGGGGTCTTCCTCACTTCCTGCTTTGCCGGTTTGCCATTGAGAGACGCCATTTTTAGGCAGTGCGCTCTCTAGTTTTCTCTGGCTGCCGGCCCATAAATATGCACGCTGCGCGGATGCAGGTGCCTTGAGGGGTTCTTTGAACAAACGCTTGTATCCTGACCTCGTATTTGCCGATTTTGCACATATTTACAGCTGCTTTGAGTTTTAACTTGTACTTACTCATTTTTCTGCTGCCGCTTTTAAGAAACCTTTTAAATAACTGTGTGCTTTGATAATGTGGGGAATTTGAAGCATTACTAAGGGGGTCTTCCTCACTTCCTGCTTTGCCGGTTTGCCATTGAGAGACGCCATTTTTAGGCAGTGCGCTCTCTAGTTTTCTCCGGCTGCCGGCCCATAAATATGCACGCTGCGCGGACGCGCCGCTGGCGCGCCTAAGGCAAGCCCGTCTGCGCCCGTCAGCGTCCCGGAAGCGGCCAGGGCCGGTTACTCCGCCCATTGGGCTACCGGATCCCTGGAGAGGGTGTGCTATTCCAGGGAGGCATTATGGGCTCTCTGCTTGCCAGCATAACACTCTCATTCTCAGTTTGACTTGCGCCTGAGCCAGGATAATACCTGTGATATGTGCGGCTTCAGTATACGTTCTGACTTAATTTCATCCCCACAAACCGCTGGCTCTTTGTCTAGGCCCTCTAAACCACGGCCGATCCTAGCGGCTCTAATTAATGTGCGCTCCTTAAAAAAACACCATGCCGATGTGTTTGAACTCCTCTCTGACAGACCAGTCGACTTACTGTTTATCACAGAAACATGGCTGGATAATGCATCTGACCCGTATGTCGCCCTGGCCACCCCTAAGGGCTTTAAAATCGCCAGGGCGGATCGCCTGGCGGGGAGGGGGGGGTGGAGTGGCGATCATGTATAGGGACAAATGGGACCTTGTTCGGGGCGACATTCACGCTTGGGGTGACTGTGAGGCCCTGGACTTCAGTATCAGGTTTTCCCCCCATTTCTTGATGGGAGGTTCTCTGATCTATCGTCCCCCGGGTCCTGCTAGGTCCTTTTTGCAATCATGGGGCGATGCAGTGACCTCCAGGGCTCTCCGATTTCCACAATACCTGGTATTGGGCGATTTGAATATTCACCTTGACCAGGCTGATTCGAAAGACTCGCTTGCTTTTGGGGACACCCTCCAGCTCGCCCAATTGTCTCAATGGGTCACCCGCCCTACTCATCAAGGCGGTCACATCCTTGACCCTATCTGTTCCAATTTCACTATTGCGGCTGATGATCCTCTGCCAGTCGCTTGGTCAGACCACTCTCTTACCTACTTTTCCTGGGAGTTAGCCTCGGCCGGCCCTGCGGGCCACGGCTACCGGAAACCAGCCTTTAAAAAAATTGATCCTTCTAAACTTGCTACGGTTCTGATGGATTCTAGACCCATTCTTACTCCGGATCTAGACGAGAGTCTTGCAGGCTTTACCAATTGGCTATCCAATTCTCTGTCCTTGCTGGCCATACCAACCTCGTCTAGGTTCTCCAGGGAATCCCCTCCAAACCCTGGTTTACTCCGGGCTTGAGCGTGCTTAAACAGGAATGTAAAAAACTTGAACGGGCCTGGCGTCTCAGTGAGTACTGTCCCCTGGCTAAGGCCACTCTCAGGGGCAGGCAAAAATTCTACTATGCGGCTATAACAATGGCTAAAAAGCAGTATTTCACAACCCACATTGAGCAGGCTCATAACAATTCCAAGGAGATTTTCTCTATAGTTCAGAGTTTCACGTCCCCTGCAGCACAAGCATGCTATCTCCCAGCCTCTGAGGGCTGGTGCAACACTCTTTCTGATTTTTTCATGGACAAAATACGCACGATTCAGGCGGCCTTCACTGCCTGCCCCGGTCCTTCTTTTGCTTTTGCTGTACCGCCTATTGCTCCCAGGCACGCTCTACGAGCCCTATCTCCAGTGTATTTGTCCAGTTCTCTTAAAATCCTGAAGGCTTTGAAATCGGGGTCACCGGCGGACCCCTGTGCTGCGAGATTGCTTGCTGCAGTCGCGAAGACTATTAACCCTGAAGTCAATTTAATCATAAATGCCTCCCTTCGTGAGGCTCGGGTACCGAAGGATTGGAAACAGGCAAAAATCCTTCCCCTTTTAAAGAAGCCTACTCTTGACCCTATGACCCCAGGGAACTATCACCCTATCTCCCTTCTCCCCAGTTTAGCTAAAGTCTGCGAGAAGGTGGTGACCAGGCAACTGACGGAGTTTGTGGAAGAGTTCGATGTTTTGCATCCAGCGCAGTCTGGGTTTCGCTCCTCCTACAGCACTGAGACTGCGTTAGTGGAGGTTTCTGAAGCCATCCGCGACTGCTTAGATGCTGGTGGGAGAGCAGCATTGGTAATGCTCGACCTGTCAGCAGCATTTGATACGGTCCCGCACTCTCTGCTGCTTGCCCGACTCACTGAGATTGGTGTCTCTGGCACTGCCTGGGACTGGTTGAGGTCCTTCCTTGAAGGGCGGACTCAACAGGTTTGGCTGCCACCGGCCTTCTCTACCCCGATGCCGGTCTCCACTGGCATCCCACAGGGGTCTTCCCTCAGCCCCCTTCTTTTCAACATCTACGTTACTCCTCTGGTCTACTTAGCCGAGGATTTGGGGGCTAAGGTGATAGCCTATGCTGATGACACCCAGCTTCTTTTCACGTGGGGAAAGGATGAGGATTCTATTTCTTTTGTACAGCACTGCTTGTCTTCGGTTTTTGAGTGGCTTGCGGCGGCCCAACTCAAATGCAACGAAGACAAGTCAGAGATTCTTCTCTATGGCAATTTCCCCCCTGGCTTTAGAGACTCGATCTGGCCTCCTGGGTTTCTGCTACCAACCTCCAATGGGAAATCCGCAAAAAACCTTGGAGTGTGGTTTGAGGATAACCTCTCCTTTTCTACTCAGGTGAAAAAGCTCTCTGGTAGCTGTTTTGGCCTTCTCAAAACACTCAGGAGCTTTTTGTCTCTCCTTCCCAGGCCGGCCAAAGAGACGGTTATCCGTGCCCTGATCCTCTCTCGATTGGATTACGCTAATGCGTTGTACATCGGCATCCCTGGTTACTCTCTGAATAGACTTCAGTACACTCAGAATGCGGCCGCTAGGCTGCTCCTGGGAATTGCGAAGAGGAGCAGTGTGCGTGAACATCTTCGCGCTCTCCACTGGCTTCCCGTGGCGGACCGAGTCAAATTTAAATCTCTGGTCATTGCCCACCGAGCCCTTTACGGTCGTGGGCCCGCCTATCTACAGAAACGGTTTACCTTTTACGTCCCTCTGAGGCAATTGCGTTCCTCAGCCCTCCTTCTTGCTAGGGTCCCCCGCTTCTTCCGCCACAGGCTGGGTGGCTGCTCTCTGGCTGTCAAGGCTGCCCAGGCTTGGAATGCCCTTCCGTTTCTAATACGCAATACTCAAGACCCGCTAGCCTTCAAGAAACTTTTAAAAACTCATCTATTTCCATAGTTATTAGTGGTGTAGTTAAGGGACTCCTCTTGGATCCGCGCCGGGACACTCTTCGGAGTAGCTGTTGCGCGTTATAAGAGCACTTAACATAACTTAACATAACATAACATATGCACCCTATCGCAGACACTCTACCGAAATAAACACAGTTGAAACCGTGAGATGGGCGTGGGAGGGACTGAGGAAGAGAACAGGGGCCTCTTTATTATATGCACCCTCTACTCCACTTGCATCACACCCACACTTTCCTTTCCTACATGACAAGGGCGCCGTAGATCGGGCACGCAAAATAGGCATATCAACGCTAGGTGACCTCTACCCACAAGGCGTATTCCTGGAACCGCCAGCCGATCCAGATGTGGCGCAGACACCGGTTCTTGAATTGTTCCTATACTATCAGCTAAGAGCCACTTGTAGGACATTACACCCTGATTTCCCGGAACCCCCTGCTACCATGCAACCATTAGAGCATCTACTGGTTACCCAGTCCCCTCGCAAATTAGTCACCAGACTTTACACTTCTACTCAGGCACACACCACATGGAATGCTCCGAAGGCATTGGAACACTGGAGGTCGGAGCTGGCAGACCTGCCTACAGATGAGCAGTGGGCATTTTGCTGCGCGCAGATACAACACTTGTCCCCAAAGTATAAGTTGAGGCTCATACATTTTAAATTCCTACACCGATACTACCGTACCCCCCTACAGCTATTTAAATTAAAGTTGCGGGCGGACTCCCAGTGCTGGAAATGTAGACGAGAGGGGGCCGCCTTCCTGCACATAGCATGGGAATGCCCAGCTGTCTCAAACTATTGGGGGGAGGTATGTGATACCATACAAGCCATCACTGGACAAACATTAGAGCGTTCCCCATTAGTAACATTGCTGGGCTATGTGGAGAAGATCCCGCCAGGGTTGCGCCGCCTCACTGCTATGCTTCTACTATTAGCGAAACGCAGACTGGCTATACATTGGGAACCCCTCGACACCCCCGAGTTCAGGAGTGGATCCGAGAAGTTGCATATTGTCAGGAACAGCTAGCGACTTATTGGGATCTCATGCCCATGGCATCTCGCCCGAAAGATATTTGGGAGCCCTTTACGATCTGGCTTAGGGACAGAGATGAGGCCTCCACTGAAGACCCCGGGTTATTTGCGATGGCTAGCACTCAGGCAACATCTCAATAGTAGTCTCGCCATCACTTATCCTATGAACGATGCCCTTACATTGGTAGTGCAAACTCTCATAGTGGGCCTATGAAACTGGTAACATACCGTTGATCCTTTCCTACACTAAGACGCCACAGCATCCTTAGACGATCTGTCTAAATTTGTCTCCCTATGACCCTATATTCTGATTATTGACCTATCACCCCGAGGCCTGTTACATTGCTGACTGTTTTCATTGCACCTGGAGTCAAGCAGTACTATAACATTGTATATTTAAGTGTCCTGCTGTTATGTTTCGACTGTGGTGATGGAATCCGCATCTGTGCCATCATGGATACTCTTTAAAGTGCAATTCATGTTTGTATATGCTATGTTTGTATTTGTCTAACGAAACTTGAATAAAAAAAAAAAAGCATGCAAATAGATACATTGTACAACTTTATTTTTTGGGGGGGGGAGTATTATATAGCGCAAACTTGAACCGAAGGCATAAGAGCACTTTACATGAGCACCAGTTGCATTACAGATGGACACATTCATTTTGGTAGGCACGGGGAGATTAAGTGATTTGCCCAGAATCACCGGTTGTTTAGCGTCCTTGCCGAGACTCGAACCCCACTCCCAAGCTTCCAGGTCAACAGCCCTAGCTGCTAGGCTACATCCTCTCCCCCTGGGAGAGCTGGGAAGTCTTAAGTTAAGAATGGTGTGGGAGAAGTCTCTGGCAATGCTCTCAGTTAGTGTGAAGCTCGAAATTCTTTATTTAGAGCAGGGAATCAACAATAATAATCTCACGTAGTGTATTACAGCAGTGGTTCAAAATGGAGGACAGTGTAAACACAGTCTTATGTTAGCATAAGCTAGGTTTCTAATGCAATTAAGGAAAATCAGGTCTCACAACCCCACCGCAATGATTTCTGAATTATCGCTCTATCACTTTAATACATTACATCATTCATCAACTTTGGGTTCTTCTTCTTAGATTATCCCAGATCCTTCAGAGCATCCTAGAGATCACTTTGCATCTCTTCAACTTTTATAACAAGTCTCTTTCTTTTTCTTCCTCTTGTTGCTGACAGCTTCTTGAGCCTGTAGTCCATTTTAATGCTAGATGGCATTCTTTGCAAAAAGTTAGGAAAATAAGCGCACGTGCAATGCTAATTACTATAACCAAAAGAGCAGTTAGAAGCAGTTTTAAAGTGCCACCCTACCAAGCCATTCCCCTATATTAGCAACACCGCTCCCAATGGACTCCAACACAGAACCTATTCCTTCCGATGCCCCTGAATCTTCCAGCTCAGTTAGTTCATGCGTTATGTTTGTAATGTTAGTAAGGTAGCTGTCAAACTGCTCATCTATGCACGATTTGTAAGAACAGCATACCCACGCATAAATGACTTTGCAAACTCCGCTCTTCTTTGCGAGGAGCAAGTCCAGTGCTAGGCAATGTCGGGCTTGTCGGTGATCGCTGCCCGTAGCAGCGCTCGTAATCCCGCCTGCGACCTCTGAGGAGAGCCCCGCCCGCCGACTCCTGTCAGCTGGGGACGGCGGCGCTGGAGCAGTATAAAGGGAGGAGTCTGCAAGGGAAACATGCTTCGCGTTCCATCATGGACCCTGCCAGGCCTTTGTACATTCCTTTTTGCTTTTCGGATCACTTACCTGCCATCTCCTTGATCCCTCGCCTAGGTGGTGAAATGTTCCGGCTTTCCTCTTCGGTCTCCTTGAGTTACTTTCTAGTTCCGGGTTGTTGTTTGCTCTTCCGGGGCTTCAAGTATTCTCAAAGCTCCGTTGCCGGCTGGCAACATTATTTCCTTTGGTTCTTTCTTTGCTGCGCAGCTTAACTCTTCGTTTCCCAGCAGTCTGTTTCTGTAGGAGGAGAAAGACTTCTAAAGAATCGTTGTTTTGTCTTTTGGGGAATTCGCTTTTTTTCCCACTGCACTCCCATACTTATCTAATGGCTGTGCTCCTTGTTTGTTGAGGAGTGTGTTTCCAGTTCTCTCCTGGTTGCGTCAAGTCTCTTCTTGCTAAAAGAAATATAAAGAAAGAGACAGTATCAGAAACACCTCTAGTTCACATTATTTTCATAGTTTGACCCTGCACTTTTTGCCATGTTTTTATCCTTATTTTTCTCCTGATAAGGGAAATGAGTTTTTGGTTTCCCCATGTTCAGGCGAAATAGATAATTTTTTTCCTGTCTATTGATCCCCAAAGGTGATTCCTGATTAGGTTGGTATGCTTCATATTTCATCCTTGTTTGTGGTTAAACTCCAGCAGTCCATATATATAATACGTTTATATTTATTTTCTAGATACTTTGTGTGTCCTACGTTCTAATTGCGAATATTCTCTGCATATGAATAGCACTGCATTCAGCAGGTATAATATCACAGTAGTTGATACATATATACGGACCGCAAGCTGCTAGTATAAATGAACATACTTACCTTTGTATCTTTTCCATTAGGCGCCTTGGTGAAACCCTACGGACGATCCAGTTGATTCTACCCCTTCTTCCTTTTCTTGTTTTGTCTCCCCTTTTTCCCCGCCTTCCCTCTTTTGCTTTGACTTTGTTGGGCGAAGGAGGTGAGTGAGGGAAGCTGGGACCTAGCATTGATTCCTTACATTTCGCCCCAGCAGAAAATCCAGGTGAGCCTCACTGGCAATTTTGCATAATCATAGCTCTCATAGCAAGAAACAATTTATTTATAACGGGTAAGGCTCCTTCGGTGTAAGTAGCAAGCGGATCTACAAAGGTTAATAGCCTTCTAATCTTAACATCATTAAATGCAATTCCTATTGGCGGTACAAGTGCTCCAAATATGTCACTAAGGATTTGCTTAAAACTACGCTTACTTCACTTAATATGGCGCTCAAGAGGAAAATCTAGTTCATTAGTACGATAGAGCCTAGAGAAGACTAAGGCTGCGTAACAACTACCTTCCCAGTTATGTGGTAACTGGAAATAAGCTGACTTACCATATACATAATAGATGCCTTTAATACCTCCTATTCGGAAAAGGTTCTGCCCGTAGCTAAATATTTATGCTCATATTCGCTCCATCCCACCTTCTAGACCATCTCATTTCCATCTTACTTTCTAATTTTACTTAGGGATCCTTTCTTAGCAATCTCTTTTTTTTAATTTTTTAATTTAAATTTTTTATTGTTTCTGTTGTTAACAGTAACAGAAGAAGAGAAAAGAAAAGGAAGAAAAAAAGGGTGCAAAACAGAGACAAAAAAGGGAAAAAAAAACAGATCCACATTTCATTCTAGCACGTAATAACTGATTCCTTAGTATATGCATGCAAACAAATAATATACATTAAAGATCAGAAGGTACAATATTATTTAACCTGCAGAATGGGAGACAATCTCAACTTAAATAAACGGGACTTCCAGACTAAAGATAATGCCATATTTCCCTATAGACATATTTACAGGTTGGGGATATCTGCAAATTAATATTGGTTGCTACTCATGTTGCTGTAGCCAGTCAGTTATAGGAGCCCACAACTTTTGCCCCTTTTCCCGTCTCCTTCTCCCTTTCATACGATAAACTGAAACTTCCATATTATATATAGCAAGGAGCCTAGAGCGCCAATTACAAAATATGGGAGGGTCAGGGCTAATCCAGTGTGATGTAATACAAAGTCGAGCTATAGCCATTCCCAGAAAAACAAACCCAGTAATAGAATGCAACCAAATAGTAGTCCTATTCACTCCCAAAATAACCAAGTCTGGAGTAATAGAGATTGGAAATCCTAAAACCTTAACCAAGAAATGTTCAATGTCCTGTAAAAATGTCGCTAGCCTAGGACAAGAAAAAAACATATGCACTGTATCTGCTAATCGCATACCACATCTGCTGCATGAGCCGCCCACACTCCCTCCCCATTTGGCAATTTTTACAGGTGTATAATAAAGGTCAAAGATAGACATAAAGTGTTGGCTCCGAAGGCTTCCGGTTAAAAGAGTCTGACTGGCCAATTCCAGTGAATATTCAATATTAATGCCTTCCACCCCAAATTCCCGGTCCCATTTCTCATTCTGACTGAGTAGATCATCCGGGGCGGTCTCAAGCAGCATCTGATAAATTACGCCAATCCGGGATTTCTTTTGAATTAATTCAACTAGTGCTACCTTCTCATATTTTAAAATCGAGCCTTGTACTTTACTATCTAGAAAGCTACGGATCTGTAGATATTTAAAAAAATCTCGCTTATCCAAGCCATATTTTTCTTGTAGAAAGGAGAAGGAGGCTAATTGGTCTACCAGACTCAGATCCCCCACCGTACTAATCCCGACCCTACCCCATCTATATATGGTTTGATCTTGAAAGATTATCGGGAAGATACCAGTAGCCAAAAAAGGCGTATACCTATTTATATTGGGGATTTGAAATCTACGGCGTATCTTTCTCCAAATCGAATGGGCGGACACGACTATCTTGAATCTAGTCTTTTTATAATAGCTAGGTTCTAAGATCTTAACCAGGCATTGCTTAGCATTGTCCCCCATACCGATTTCATAGATAGTTGGTCTAGCAGCCTCTGAGCATTTAGACCTGTCTTCAACTAAGAGTACCCCCATATGCTGCAGCATACACGCCCAATGATAAAACAAGAAATTTGGAATGGCCCAGCCCCCTCGCAATCTCGGGAGGGTCAGCCACTTAGCTGCTCTCCTAGATCTATGATAGCTCCACAGAAACCTGGAGCACATCCTTTCAATCTTTATAAACCATAGAGCAGGAAATTCTAATGGAATAGTCCTGAAGAGATACAAAAATTTTGGGAAAACCACCATTTTTATGACGTTACTGCGCCCATAAATAGATAAATGTAGATGATCTAACCTTTCCAATGTCTGATTAATTGTGTTAACCATGGGACCAATATTTATACCTGGAATTTGATCGACTTCGACGGTTAGCTTCACCCCTAGATATGTTACTACTGACACGATTGGTAAATCCGGAAAAGACTCCATGCCAGAATAGAGAATCTGAGTCTTATCAGTATTCAATTTATACCCTGAATAGATGCCATAGTGTTCGGCCTGATTTATCACCGCCGGATATGCCCGAATAATGTCAGATGTAAATATCGCGATATCATCGGCATAAGCCAGTATCTTGTATTCACTATTATTAAGCTTTACTGGCAGAATGTTGTTACATAGTTCTAGTTTCTGCAAAAAGGGATCAATGTATAATGAGAACAAGAGGGGAGAACAGGGGCACCCCTGCCTAGTACCCCTGCCTATACTAACCAGAGCGGACTCCTGCCCCGAAATCCGAATCCCAGCCACCGGTAACAGGTACAAAGCCTGGATTGCTTGAATAAATTCATTAGCCATCCCCTTCCATCGCAGGGCGGACCACAGGAACCGCCAGGAGACCCTGTCGAACGCTTTCTCAGCGTCCAACAGGATCATCCCAAGCGGAGACCCCGTGGCCCGTGCCCAGTCAAGAAGGGCGATAGCCCTCCTAACATGATCAGTCGTATCCCGCCCAGGAATAAAACCATGCTGCCGCATGGAAACCAAAGGCTTGATAATATTAGCTAATCTAGATGCTAAGATTTTTGAATAAATCTTACTGTCAGTATTAATAAGTGAGATGGGTCTGTACGATGATGGATCTAATTCAGGTTTACCTTTTTTTTAAATACAATAATAGTGGTCCTCCTCCAGGAATCAAGGGTAGAGCACCTCTGTGCTGACTGAAATAAAGATATTAAATTTGGTTTTAATAAATTCCGAAATGTTCTAAAAAATTCTAACGGGATCCCGTCCGGACCCACCGCCTTGCCGTGAGCTAAAGACATTATAGCAGCATCTATCTCTTGCCAAGTGATTGGGGCCACAAGAGTTATATTTTGATCTAATGTAACCTTAGTGGTTTGAAGATCTTCAAAAATTACCTCTGAAAAATCCTCCCCACTTCCATTGGCCCCTTCATTATCTCCCTCAGTATAAAGCTGTTGATAGAAGTTCTGAAATACCTTCAGGACCTCCATTGGCGAGTCCTGAATTTGGCCAGACCGATCTTGAATTCTACTAATTCTGTTTACAACCTCCCTCTGTTGTAGCCGCTTGGCCAGAACCCTACCCGTATTTTCTCCGAGCTCATACGCTTCGGTTCTGTATTGTACATATTTAATAGCAATTTCTTCGCTAAAATGTTGATGTATCTTGGCCTTAATAATAGCAATTGACTGCTGACATTCTTCAATATTTTGGCCACCATAGATTTTTTGCATCATCTGCACCTCCGCCATCCTAAGTTGTTCCACCCAATCGTTCAGTTTTTCCTTAAGCATTTTTTGGCGATAACAGGAATAATTGAGAGTCTCACCGCGAACTGCAGCCTTAAAAGCATCCCAGACTATAACATCTGGAGCAGAGTTATTATTAAAATCAAAAAATTCTACGATCCACTTGGCCATATGTTCACAGTATGACTGATCTAGTAGTAATTTACGTTCAAAAGTCCATAATCTTGGTACCGCAGCAAACCCCCTTAATGGGAGTTCCACCACTATTGGATTGTGGTCTGAAATAACCCTAGGGGATATGTTAATCCTGGTTCCTTCTGCCATTTGGCATGAAACAAAAAAATAATCAAGACGGACCAACTTATTATGAGGGGCGGAATAGAAAGTATATCCTACATCCTTTCGTTTATGCCTATACCATAGATCAACCAGCCCATGCTCCCTAATTAGTCCCCGTAAAGCCTTATAAGTCCTAACTTTCCTCCCATAGTATAAGGAATCACTAGATAAATCAAAATTTCCCTCGAGATGAATATTAAAATCTCCACATAAGACTAGCGGATATGGCCACATAGCAAGTTCTATACTTAAATAATTCAGAACTGCCGGATCATCCAGATTTGATCCATAAACAGAGCAGATTGTAAAGGGGGCACCATTTATTGTAAATTCAATGATTGCCCACCGCCCAAAGAGGAAAATCTAGTTCATTAGTACGATAGAGCCTAGAGAAGACTAGGGCTGCGTAACAACTACCTTCCCAGTTATGTGGTAACTGGAAATAAGCTGACTTACCATATACATAATAGATGCCTTTAATACCTCCTATTCGGAAAAGGTTCTGCCCTTAGCTAAATATTTATGCTCATATTCGCTCCATCCCACCTTCTAGACCATCTCATTTCCATCTTACTTTCTAATTTTACTTAGGGATCCTTTCTTCGCAATCTCAATGCTCCATCTCGGGGGTGGTTCCTTCAAAGTCTCTTTGCCTTTCCAAGTGATGCATTCTGCACCTGTTTTCCTTTACCCTTTCTCTTTGTCCATTCTCATCCTGTCATTCAATTAATCTACAAATAGCCTTTCATCTCTACTAATTCTACAGGTTACCTCATGCATGCTTTGGTTAGTAGCGCTCATTTTAGTTACAGGAGTAAAAAATGTCATCATATACTCACTCTGATCCCTTGACTTAATGGCCTTGCAACATTGAATAACATGTTTAGTAGCCCACAAATACATTTTTGCGTCATTCACAGTTCGGCATCTTCTAGTGGTTTATCCTAATCAGAATAAAACAGTTTAATAGAATTTTGCTGGTAAGAGATTTACAAAAACAACATGAAAACGAGTAAGACAGGGTAAATGAAAATATGCTTCAAACCTAGAGCGGCTTGAGGAGTTAGTGGATGTTGGCTCTGCTTCTTCCTCTTCATATCTTACCCTTTTGGTGTGGGAGGTATGTATCCAGTTCAGCAGACCCCAACACTTGTCAGCAGTGTTAGTGACCAGGATCACCTGATAAGATCCTTTCCAGCGCTCCTCCAGACAGAACTTGTGAACGTGTTTCTTAATGTGAACCCAATCGCCGGGGTTTAAATCATGTCCTGGGGAGTCTCAGATGCTGGAGTAGCAGCATCAACCTGATGGGTGATAGGATGCACCAAATCAGCTAACCCTTGCAGTACTCAAGAACCAGGTCATCTGTGATATTCATGAGAGGAAGCTGTAGGAACAGAAGGAATGTGCATGGCTCTCACCATCAACACCTCGTGAGGTGATAATCCTTTTGCTTACAAGAGGTACTTCGAATGCTCATCAGCACTAAAGGAAGAGCATCAGGTCATTTAAGTGACATGGAGGCACAGGCCTTGGCCAATTTAACTTTGATTGCCCTGTTCGATCTCTTCACAATGCCTGAAGCTTAGGGTCTCTAGCTACAATGGAATTTCTGGTCGATCCCTAATACTATACACAAGAACTGCATCACCTCACTTCTAAAGTGAGTTCCTTCATCTGATTCAAGATGAACTTGAATCCCGAATCGCTGTATCAACTCCCGCAGCATTAGTTTAGCTACTGTCAGACTGTCACATCTCTGGGTAGGATATGCCTCAACCCATCATGAGAACTAATACACAATGATGAGGATAGTCCTCAATTGATCGCATAGAGGCATCTCCACAAAGTCAATGTGAAGACAGTTGAAGGGACCATCAGATTTTCCAATGTGGCTCATGGTCACTGCCACCCCATTGCCCACATTTATTTTCTGACAAATAGCACAACGTTGACACAAACATTCCACTATTGATCGAAAGTGAAGATTATTCCAATACTTCTTAAAAGTAGACACCATTCTGTCTCTACCCACTTGCTTGGGGCCATGCATGTGCCATACTATGGCAGGTAATATAGATTCTGGGAGAACTGGGTCCCTATCAATGGACACCCAAATGTCCCCGCATCTTTTACACATCCCATCTTTTCCCATTTAGCCTTCTCTATATGCAGTATGTTGCAATTCTCTTAGCTCATTGAAGGTATGTACAGTATTCAGTAGCATATTTGAAATCATCTCTCCCTCTCTATTACATGGCTTGTCTATGTGAAAGGTGCTGGACTCAAGAGCACAATATTGGGCAATTTCATCTGCGTAAAGATTGCCTCTGGTGACAAAATCACGCATGCACCATCCGGCGATATAAAAAAGATCTCTGATAAAGTGACACTTCGGGGGACCCGTAGGGGATTGCAGCGCCGGCCCTACGAGGAGCAAACGCCCGATGATGAAGCATGACACCCTTCGGGGTGTGTGAGGGCAACAGGTGATAAGATTTGTTCTTTCCCTTTCACTGGTGGGCCCCCCCCCTTTTTTACCTAGGAGTCTGTTTCTCTCTTTTTCCCTTTCTTTAAGGCGCATGGGTGACTTTTTGCACCCTGCCTCAGGAACAGTGTCCTCTTTTTGTTTAAATGCAAAATCACTGCCACTCTTATGTGCGGCACACTTCACTACTGCAATTTTCTTTGGCAACTGTAAAGGATCCATCAAATTGGAGACATACTGCTAATTTCGGATGGGAGAACCAGCAGAGGTCATAAAACCTCGCTGAGACGACAGCTGCCCAAAATTGTGCACAACTCTGGATCCATACTGGCTGTCAGTGTAAATGTTAACTAGTGAACCTTCCAAGGTACAAAAGGTTCTAGTAAGGGCAAATAATTCAGCTACTTGTGCAGATGCTACATGGCACAGTTAGGATGCTTCCACCTCCCAACTTAGTGTGTGCATGGCATAGGCAGTTCTTAAAATGCTGTGCCAGTCTCTCAAGCAGCACCTATCAACAAAAAGGGTATGGTCAGATGCAGAAAAGGGTATTTGCAGTAGGTTGGATCTCGGTTTTGTGCACAACTGGGTGACACTCACACAGTCATGGTCAAAATAGCCCTCTGGGGTTGGCAATAGAGAAGCAGGGTTTAGTGTATTACACCTCCTGATGCAACATTTTCGACTGCCAGTATGATTCCCTCATAGATGCTTAAGCTGCTGTTTGTCTAATGTTGCATGTGGGTGATGAGAATCTCAATCAAGTGGGGAACCATAACAATCCATGAATAACCAGTCACTATCCCCAAAGTTTGCTGAATGCTAAGCCTCACCGCTGCAACCACTTTGAGATAACCAGGCAGCGCTGCTGCTACCAGTTCAAGAGTAACTGAGAAGTATTCGATGGGGCGATTAGTCTCCCCATTGGCTTGTTTTAAATCAGACAGTCAATACCCATCTCTTTCATGACAAAAGAGTACAAATTCTTTAGTATAGTCTGGCATTCCCAGAGCGGGTGCACTGCAAAGTAAATATTTGAGCTCCTGGATGGCTTCCATGATTTCTTCATCCTTTGGCACAGGGTCACTGACATCAGTGTGCGTCTACCTCAGTAAGGGCTTTGCCACAAAAGAAAAGTTCTGGATCCACTGTCCGCAGTAGCCAACCATGCCCAAGAACACTTGCACTTCTTCTTGGGTGGTGGGAAATTTCATTTTAAGCACTGTCTCAATGTGTTCATGGGACATTCGCGTCACTCCCTTTTCTATCTGGTGCCCTAGATACATGACTTCCTTCTGACAGTGCTGTAATTTTTCGGGGGAATCCTTATGCCCATTCTCAACCAGGTGGTTGAGCAGAGAAATTGTGTCTTGTTTACAAGCTTCCTTGGTCATCAATGCAATCAAAAGATCATTGATGTATTGAATTGGGGTCGAACTGCATAGTTGCTGCAAAGATTCCAGGTTCTTTTTGAGTATCTGATTGACGTATGAGGGACTCTTGGTATACCCTTGAGGAGTACAACAGCACACAAGAGTCTTCTCTTGGAACAGAAAAGCAAAGAGAAACTGGCTCTCTTCTGTAGTCTTGTGTGTGTTAGAGATAGCAAGACCCCTCTGGTTCCTGACGGACTCTGTAGATTAGTGATGTAACTAATTGGGTGTGGTTAAGACCCTTTATGATGTAGTACGTTCAATTAACAGTTGCACTCTGAATAATAAAGATGTGTAATACCGAGCTCCGTGTGTGGCGTGATCATTTACATGTACCCGGGCTGGGATGATGCTACAACTTGCGACGAGATAGGGGCTCACGTAACCCGAAGAACCGAGAGTGCTCTCTGGAGAGTTTGCCGTGGTCCACCAAACTGCTTGTGCATTCCATTTGTGCCTCAGTTGAAGTGAAAAATCGACGGTTGGCACACGTGTAGTCAAAGCGCCACTCCAGCCAGTGCAAGGCCTGTAAAGAAAGTGAAGGTCTTACAGAAAGTTTGTCATCAGCTAGAAATTTGCTGGTAAAGTCGAGACAAGAGATACTGTACCACAGTCTAATACAGAGCCGTCATTCATACAGTATGACAAAACCAAAGGCAGTGACAACCAGGTACAGAGAAACGCTAAAGGCAGTGATAGTCAAGTGCAAGGAATTACTAAAAGTGGATACATTTCTGACACAAAGAAACGCTAATGGCAGTAGAAACTAGGTACAATGCAAAGAGTTGAGAGTGGTGAAGAAACAAAGCCACTACTCACCGCCAAAAGAGAAGACAGCGCCTCACAACCAGAGAGCGGGCTCGATGACCTAAATGTTTTACATGGTTAGTGTTTGACGAAGGAGCAGGTCCAAGTGGGCAGCAGACGCTGCTGGAGCGGGCTCCGCTTTCGACCGCGAAAAGTTCCACAGGTTATGATTCTGCAGCATTCCTAAAACCACTGCCTCCCTTTGATACTGCCAAAAAAGCAGAATATTGGCGACAGATGGATTGCCTGGATCGAATCCTTTGATTTTTATTTATTTATTTATTTTTGGAGTTTTATATAGTGCTGGCAAACCTAAGGGTATCAGAGCGCTTTACAACAGTACATGTTTATAACAGTGAACACATATAATCAATACAGCTGAATTGAAACAAGTCAAAGTATGCGCTTGACAATATAGCAGAAATCACATATAATCAGTACAGCTGAAATAAATCAAAGCATGTCAAAGTGTGAGGACGAATTAGGAGGAGAGAAAGAACTGGGGGGAGGGAAACAGTGGAGGGGAATAAGACTTGTGGGCAGTGGATGCCCTGCTACTTGAGATGTTGGTTGAGGAGGAGATCCTTTAGCTGCATCTTGAAGCTTAAGAAGGAGGGGTTTGTCATGATATATACTGGAATGGAGTTCCAGAGTTATGGGGCATTGCTCAAAAAGGAGCGTGTCAAGGTCTTTTGTTTGTGGGCTTTAGGTGGAATGAGTAGCAGGGTGTTTGAGCTTCTTAGTTTTCTTGTCTGGCCTACCTTTTTGAGTTAACTGGTTTCCTAGTGTGGAGGGCTTTGTGAGTTAGACAAGCAGTTCTGAATCTACAGCGAGCTTCAATTGGTAGCCAGTTCAGATCTTTCAGGGCAGAGGAGATGTGGTTGTATTTTTTGATTCCAGTGACCATTCTGGCTGCAGCATTGAGAGTGGATCTAAGGAGCGCAAGATGTGCTTTCGCCGTGCCTGTGAGGGTGATGTTCTCGTGGTCTATCTGGATAGCACCAGTGCTTGCGTGACCAATTTATGGTCATTCATCGGCAGGTAGGGTTTGATTTTGCTCAGAAGTTTCAGGTTGTAGAAGGCATACTTAACACTGTTCCTAATATGATCTTTCATAATCAGTTTGGGGTCCAGAGTGATTCCTAGCAATTTAATGGATTCTGCTAGGGTTATATTGCAGTTAAGAGGGTCTATGGAGTTTATCTATTCTTGAATCGGGAGGGGACTGCTCTGTCTTTGAAATGAGAAGAATTTCTGTCTTTTCTTAGTTGAGTTCTAGGTGTTTCGGGATAGCCATTGTTGTACTTCTTTGAGGGTGGTATTTAGCCAGCGTATGTTTTCTAGTGGGGAGATTTCCATGTTGAGGTGGGTGTCATCTGCGCATAGGTAGAAGGCGATATTTGCTTAGTTGAAAATGACGGTGAGGGGCTCCATGTAGGTATACGGCGGGTAATTGCAGTTGGGGTGTAGTGTAGTTCCTATTTCCCTAATAGGCTCTGCGCATTGGAATAATATAACCTATAGGTTTGACATAGGACTAAGGTCGGTATGTCCCTATCGATTATATTAAACTTAATTACCTGTGCCAGCTAGCTCAGAGGCCACTAGAAACTTCTTGAAGACAAAAAGGGAATAGTTTCTGGCAACCACAGAACATAAAACCCTGATCCCTCAGGATCGTGGAAACAATATACTACTTTTCATTCAGTCACTCATCTCAGAGAAGTACATAGAAGAAACAGTCGGGTGTGTTTACAATAAAATGTATTGATCAGTTGTTGTTCTAGTACTGGTTATATGTGCTGCGACAACTGTTGGACAGTAGCAGAGAAATATGGCCAGCAGTGCAGTTAAATAAAAATGCATGGTACAGTTTTACCATTGTGCAATAGTAATGAACACATACATGAAATGCAGAATGCATTAAGATAAAGCCTATACCCCTATGATGCCTAACTAGATGTACCTAAGTGTACCTAGCATGTGTGTAGGTCTTAGAGAGCCAAGAATCCCCCTAGGATTTAGTCTAACCCCATTACCTTAGTGAGACTTCATCCTGGTGTTGAGCTGGACACCCCAGGATGGGTGGATGGACCTCTGCCAGCTGGAGCTGTGGCATGATGCAAGTTGCAGCGTCTCAGGTCAGAGTGGCGGCATGGAAAGTCTCGGTCCTCTCTAGTTTGCTTGGGAAAAGGGAGGTATATTTATACCTGATAGATGCCTTGGAGTGTTAATACTGACGTACAGTCGGTCAGAGGAAGACGTCAGGAATGAACCCTTAGGAAATAGTGGTTTATGCATATTTAATGAGTCCTTGGAGAAATCAATAATCCTGTGCTAGGGAAAATCCCAAGAGCGAAGGGTCTTTGTCTAAGAACTCGTTGTGACATAGGTTAGTCACTGTTGGACATGGATATGACGTATTTAGAATGGACCGTCTTCTGCACCCAGAGCACACGTCAGATAAGGGACAGACTCTGTTGCTCGTTATTTGTAAAGGGAGGGCCAATGTAGGTGAAAGGTCCTGCCTGTCTCTGTGGCACGAAGGATTTGAGCCTCTGAAACAGCGCACCTATGTTAGGGCCTCAATCCAGCACATAACAGGGGCAGAAGTCATATTGCTTATTTTTAGATCAAGTATAGGAAGCGCATGCGCTGTCACTTGACATGCTTTATTCACAACGCGCCTCCAGCTTCTGACTGGCTTTTGTCAGTGTCATTCAAATTGTTTTGCTTCTAATTGGATAATGCTTCCTGCTTGTCCCACCTTTTTTCTCAATTGTTGTCTGCCATGGATCCCCCCCCCAGGACTTGTCCTCTTCCAGTTGTGCTATTTTACTTTAGGCTCAGGAACTTTTATTTTTATTTTGACTATGTATGCGAATGCTCGCTCCCTCTCCTCAGGCTGCAGCTGCCTCCTCCTCCCTCCTGCTTGTTTGGTTTGCCTTGGCTTGTGTATCAGCGCGATGCCTGCTTCATGGGCGCCATTTACATTTTCCAAACAAAAGCGTGGGTTTGTGTGTAAACAAACTTTCTTTTGTTTTATCAGCATGCCGCGCTTCATGTTTTTCATGACGTATTGGGATTCCCACGGTAAGAGCTCTGTACCAGAAACTACTTCCGCGATACAGCTGACGGTATTTTTTGATAAGGGCGGTCGGCCCCCACTGTGCTGCTCTTCCACAACTGCATGCCTGGAATTGTCATGTTTTGTATTGCTGTTGCGTCCAGCTGTAACTGAGGTGCTACAGGGCTTGTGTTTACCGAGGTGATGTGGCTGGGAACAACATGAAACCTGAGCCAAACTTGTGACAGACTTTGGAGTGCTTACTGAGACAAGCTCCGTGGAAAAAGGCAGGCAGCAGAACTGCACATATCGAAAGGGGAAATGAAAGGGCACCAATATCTTCCATGGGGGCAATCCCTGGCTAAGCCTTTAATCCACTTTCATATGGCGCCGTGACTCCTAGTTCTTCTGAAAGACTCCAGTTGGGATACTCTTTTCATAGCATGCCACAATTAACACAAATCAGTATAAAGCAATGGGGTGACCCAGTTATGTGCAGAACCTGGGGATCCGTATATTAAGCGAACAGTGGTTCTGCCACCTATCAGCTTATAGAAAGCGCCCAAAGTATTTATTCTATTTGTCCCTCTCCTCGGATGAGACTAACATTCAATGAGAGAAATCAAAATAAAGCCCAAGAAACAGAAACTCATGTACATCTGAATTAGTATATGATTTTATAACAAATTTGGTGAATACTATATACTCAAAAATCGAGAACAGGACATATATATGCACACACAAATATATGATGTGTATTTACACTTATTGACACATAATGTGAAGTGAAAACAAAGAAATCTATTTACATGTCACAACACAATATATACATAACAAATGAACATATATTCAAGACAAACATTTGAACACAGTGTGAGAAAAAATGAAAATCTGATTCAAAGAGACTTGTAATCGATCTGGTTATTCTTGATTATTATGGGTGATCAATAACACTTGAAAGTGTGCGTCGACGTTTCGACCCCAGATATTATTGCGATATTTTGATCGTCTAAGGGGGGGTCTTCTTCAGGGCTATATGTAGAGTCTGTGTGTGGCCTTGAAATAGGATTCCACCTGGATATCAGAGTATAGGTACTGTCAGCACGACTGCTTGATCAGATTATATATGGTTGACCTGAGTCAATACGCAGCTCTCCTTATCAGCTGATGGTGTTAAGGTTCAGTGGCACAGCGTGCCTACAACTCTCCGGCGTCTGGCGCTCGGGGTCTTCTCTGAGTATTCAATATTTCTCAATTGGGCAATGATTGCCGGGGCCGATCGCCTCCTGGCAAAACTTCCGTGATAGACTCCAGGCTAATTATTGCTTTGCGAGTTCACTCTGCCATCGTGTATCTGGAAACTGATCTCAGGAATATATGTTCATTTGTTATATATATAATGTGTTGTGATATGTAAATAGATTTCTTTGTTTTCACTTCACGTTGAGGGCCAGGACCTGGCCTTCCCGACCCCCGTTCAACGGACCCGGCCTTCCCGGTTATCCCGACCCGGCTTTCCTGCCTCTGCATCCCTGCCTCGGTGTCTGGCTTCGGTGGACTGTGTTTCCAGCCTCGGGTCTTCCGGACTTGGCCTTGGGGGACCCGACCTGCCCCCCTCGCCAGCAGCGTACCTGGCTTTCCTGCTTACGAAGAGGACTTGCGGCGCGGGACAGCCGGAAAACAGTAAGGACCGGCGCGAACCGGCGCCCGCCCTCAGCGAGGGGCCGATGGGGAATCAGAACAGCGGGGACTGCCGGGCCGAGACGACGCTGAGACTACGCTGCACGGCCTGAAAGGGGCAGGGCCCGATCTACAGCGTGAGCCCCGGGCAGCAGTCTTAAAGGGGCAAGATCGCTGGGGTCGCTGGATACAGCGCCGTTTTGCACGCACCAAAGGAGACCTTTTTGGTGGATTTAAGAAAAGGGATTTGCTCCTTTAATTCGAGGAGAAGTTTGGGGATTGTAATTTACAGCGTCAGCCGGGCACCACATACAGCCCTCCCAGGTTGGGGAAAAAGGACCGCAAATGAGCATTTGGGCCAGAGCACACAGGAGTGTTCGCGTCACAGCCCCCGATCTTGTGGCTCAGCAACAGGTTACAGCAGCGGCACTCCCAGCCAAATCTAAGTGTTTGTATCACAGCCCCCGATCGCATAGCTCAGCAACAGGTTACAGCCAGCCAAATCACAGCAGGATGGCCAGCAAGCGTGGGGCAGCCGGGAGGGCGACCCGGCTTCCTGCTCGCTTTAGGGACACTGATGTGGTTACAGAAACTCCCCAGAAGGGGCAGAAGAGGCAAAGGGGGAACAACGGCCCGGAGCTGGACGAGGACCTACAAGCAATGCTGGACAGAGCCAGGGCATTGGTAGCTCTGAAAGGGAATTCATGGGTGGACCAGCAGATCAAGGTTGGAGCCCACGGGAAAGGGAAGAAACAGCGGCTGGCATCCCTGCCAGCACCACCCACCAAGAAACCCGGTGCGAAGGGGCATGCAGCCAGAACGGCGGCCCCCCTAAAGAAACCCGAGACAAGGGCCAGGGTCCCGGCGGCCAGGAAGACGGAACAAGGTTGGCACAGGGTTGCACGAGCCATAAGCAGGAGGGCGGGATCCCCCGAGATGGTGTCCAGCTCCGACGCCGAGGAGAGCAGCAAGGATGAGGTGTCTGTAGCCAGCACGGCGGCCTCCCAGGACTCGCGCAGCGGTCGGATCAGCACGGACAAGGGTAAGCACCGCAAAAAGAGCAGCGGGGGGGGCTGGACAGGCACGGCGCAATAGCCTAGCGGAGAAGGACCCAGGGCAAATAGTGAACCTGGGCACGCAGCAGGGCCTGAGCAATTTGGCAATGCAAGGGCCCTGGCCCAATCTTCCCCCCTGGCAGTTAGGGCAAGGGAGGGACCAACAGGGTTTCCAAGGGGAGGCTTAGGGTCCACCGGTGTGGATGCCATGGTGGCAGTGGTCGGGGCAGGATCCTCCTTTGGAGTGGGTCCACCATGGGCCTCAGAAAAACAGGGAGGCGACAAGGAGATAGGGCGAGGGCCAGACATAAGGGGTAGCGCGAAACGGGCAACAGGCAAAGGTAAGTAGAACTCCCAACTGGCACAACAGGGGGAGGCGGAATCACCGGAGGAGGCCGCGCAAAGGGGCACAGCAGCCCCCGGGGCCAGCAAGGCAGGCGAAGGTGGAGCGACGGTGGAGCGACGGGGGAAGGCCCAGACCCTAAGGGGAAGCTGGCCAGTGCATACCCTCGCCCCTCCCCGAGCGATCCTCCCACAACCACAAAGCTCCTAGGTTTGGCAAATCTCATCCCGCTGGCAGTGAAAGAAAGGATATGTAGGAAGGAGTTTATAGACATCTTCTCCCTGCTAGAAGTACGCCAGGCCGGCTTAGACCTGACAGTGCAGGACAAGAAAGACGATGATAGGAGGGAGAAGCGCAAACCCAGGGTAGAGCGAACAATAAGGAACTGGCTAAAAGCATTCAGGACCATGGCTTGCGTTTTTTTGGAGAAATTCCCCCAGAGCGCAGCAGCACTCATTTTGTACGAGCAGAAGGTACACGAGGCGCAGCTGAAGAATCAGGGTGAGGCCTGGTTGAAATACGACGAGGGTTTCAGGGAGAAGATGCAAACATGGCCAGTGATTGAGTGGGACTGGCAGGACATGGAGGGCTTCTCAACGCACATGGTGGCTGCCAGGGAAGGTGTCGGCTCCAGGGACAGCAATTTTCACCCCTACGGGAGTAAGGGCAAATATGAAGGCCAAGGGTTCAAGGGCAAGAACCAGGGAACGACCAAATCCGGGAAACCATGCTTGAAATTTAACAAAGATGATTGTAAATGGGGGACAGGATGCAGGTTCAAACACGCATGTGTGTCTTGCGGGGGAAACCACCCCGCAATCCGCTGCAAGCAGGGCCAGGGAACAGGAGTCGGCAAAGAAAGAACCAGCACAAAGAATTAGAGAGCGGGCCCCCGCAGTCGGGGGGCCAGGGGCCAAGGGCAGGGGACAGCTGCTACCAACCCAAATCAAAACCAGCAGGCTGGTTTATCTATTAGGTCAATATCCCAAGGCAACAGACAGACAAAAGCTGGCAGAGGGTTTCACGCAAGGTTTCATAATACCCTACAAAGGTCCCAAGGGGCACGGGAGAGCCGGAACCTGAAATCTGTAAGGGAAAACACAAATATAGCACGAGACAAGGTAGGCAAGGAGATTCAGCAGTGACGGGTGGCCGGCCCGTTCAATTTTCCCCCGCTGGAGAACTTAGTGGTCTCCCCGCTAGGCGTGATACCTAAAAAGGAGGAAGGGAAATTCAGGTTGATTCACCATCTGTCCCACCCGCAAGAGCAGTCCGTCAGCGACTGGCTGGAACAGGACGATTGTGCAGTAGCCTACGCATCAGTAGACGACACAGTAGAACTGATACGGCAGGAAGGAAGGTGAGCCCTACTAGCAGAAATAGACATTGAGTCGGCTTTCCGACTCCTGCCGGTCCACCCAGACAGCTACCACTTGCTAGGCTTCCGCTGAGACGGAGAATATTACTACGACAAATGCTTGCCAATGGGGTGCTCAATATCATGTGCATATTTCGAGGCGTTTAGCAGTTTTCTAGAGTGGGAAGTAGGGAGACGGGCCCCGCAAGGGGGTCGGGTCCATTACTTAGACTATTTCCTTTTTATCGGCAAGGCAAACACAGGAGATTGCGCCCTCCTCCTGCAGAGTCTCACAGCACTGGTGCAGGAACTGGGAATACCGCTAGCCCACGACAAGACTGAGGGCACGACCATGCAGCTGTCCTTCTTAGGGATAGAACTAGACACAATGGCAGGGACATGCAGATTACCACCCAACAAGGTAGCAGAACTTAAGGAGATCATGGGCAGGCTGAGGCTACAAAAAAAGGCCACGCTAGGCGAGGTGCAACAGTTGCTGGGAAAACTGAATTTCGCCACAAGGGTGATCCCGGAAGCGCGCGCATTCGCAAGAAGGCTGGCATGGTTGGCCAAGGGCATGACACAAAAACACCACAGGGTCTGTTTGACGCAAGGGGTAAAAGCAGATTTAGAACAGTGGGAATCTTTCCTGTCTGATTTCAATGGCACCCTCATGTGGCGCGAACCATGGGTACCAGCGACTCAGCTCGAGCTTGTACACGGACGCAGCAGGGGGCCTCGGTTTCGGGGCCATCCTAGGGACAGCGTGGACGGCAGGGGCATGGCCAGAAGCCTGGAAACAAGCAGGAGCCACAGCGAACATTTCACTGCTGGAACTATTCCCCATAGTAGTGGCCTTTCACATTTGGGCAGAGCAACTAGCAAACAGGCAGTTAACCCTGTGGTCCGACAACCACGCAGTAGTGCAGGCAATCAACACTGGGACGGCGAAATGCGCGTCTGTGGTCAGCCTTTTGCGAAGGTTGGTCCAATGCCAACTGGGGGCAAATATAGCGCTTAGGCCACGACACGTCCCAGGAGTAGACAACTCAGTTGCGGATGCCATTTCTCGTTTTCAGTGGGCAAGATTCCGAGACCTCGCTCCGAATGCAGACCAAGGGATGACCCCGGTGCCAGAGGAAGTTTGGGCATGGGTAGAGCTGGTTTAGAGGCGATGCTGGAACATGCACTGGCCCCAGAGACAATGCACCGATACCGTAAGTGCTGGGCGACATTTACTGCAGCGACAGGGCTAACAAATGACCAGCCGGCTGGGCAGGGCGAGGTCCTGGGTTTCATAGATTGGGCTTTTAGAACGGGCAAGACAAAAACATGGGCCCAGACCCATCTAAGCACAGTGGCATACTACACAAAGATGGCTTCGGGGCAGGACCCCACCAGGGGTTTTCACTGCAGGATGGCATTAAAAGGGTGGGGCAGACTGCAGAAGGCAAGTCGAGACGAAAGAAGGCCCATCATTTCCACATACTGCAGAAGATGATAGGGGCCCTTGGGGAGTTATGCTCATCAGAGTGTGAGGCCACACTTTTCAGGGCAGCATTCGCACTAGCTTTCTTTGGGGCATACAGAGTGAGCGAGCTGGTGGCTCCAGCGGTAAGGGACGCAGGGACGGCATGCATACACCGAGCCAACCTTAGGATCGGTGAGGGCCACATGGACATCCTGCTGCGGAGGTCAAAGATGGACAAAGCAGGCAAAGGGAGGGGGACCAGACTGCATTGCATGAAGGAGGAGTCATGCTGCCCGGTATGCCTGGTACGAAGATACATGGCAACCGTAGAACCCAGAGATAGGCCACTCTTCAGACATGAGGATGGGTCTTTCCTCAGCCGTTTCCAATTTATAGCAGTGATGAGGAAGGCCTTGGGGGTGGGGGGACTCCAAGGCAGGGCTTTCGGATCTCATTAATTCAGGATCGAGGCCACAACCACGGTGGCTGGGTTGGGCATGGGCAGCGAGCAAATCAAGGCGATTTGGCGTTGGGCATCTAGCGCGTTTAAACGGTACATACGCCCCACCCTATACTGAGCTCGGTTTTCTCTCCCTCCCCCCCCCCCTGTATAGGTCTGACCAAGCGGCGCAGGACGGTATGGTTCGTGGGACATTCCTACATCATGCAGGCGCAACAGTGGGCAGCGGCCAGACGCAAATTCGGCGGGATTTGGCTGCGGGACACCGAGGTAGTCTGGAGGTCCTCATCCTCGGCTCCAACCCCTCAGCCTGGGACGACTCCTGGTGGCCAACGACGCTGGGAGCAGCCCCGACACCCACCGACCACGCACGCAACCTGGGAGTCATCCTCGACTCAACGCTCTCCATGGACAAGCAAGTCAACGCAGTCTCATCCTCCTGCTTCAACACCCTCCGCATGCTTCGCAAGATCTACAGGTGGATCCCGACAGACACAAGAAGAACAGTCACCCAGGCCCTCGCCAGTAGCAGACTTGACTATGGGAACGCCCTCTACGCGGGAGCCCCGGCCAAGCTCATCAAGCGACTGCAACGCATACAAAACGCCTCCGCACGCCTGATCCTCGATGTACCACGCCACAGCCACATCACCCCCACCTGAGGAACCTGCACTGGCTCCCCGTCAACAGGAGAATCTCCTTCAAACTCCTCATCCACGCACACAAGGCACTCCACAAGACTGGCCCAGCCTACCTCAACAGACGACTCCTCTTCTACGTCCCCAACCGCCAACTCCGCTCCGCCGACCTCTCCCTCGCCACCGTCCCTCGCATTCGAAGAACTACCACCGGCGGCAGATCCTTCTCCCACCTCGCCACCAAGACCTGGAACACCCTTCCACTAAGCCTACGACAGACCCAAGACCTGCTGACCTTCAGGAGGCTACTCAAGACCTGGTTGTTCGACCAGTAGCAGCACCCCCCCCCTTTTTTCCCTAGCGCCTTGAGACCCTCGCGGGTAAGTAGTGCGCTTTACAAATTCTGTGATTGATTGATTGATTGGATGGGTCGGTCTGGAATGAAATGGGACCAAATGCTGCCCGCAGTGCAAGAAGCATTAGGGAAAGGTGGCAAACTGGACGCGGTGATAGTCCACCTGGGAGGTAACTACCTGGCCACGTTAGGTAGGAGGGCCTTGCTAATGACAATACAGGCAGGCCTAGCGACTTTGGCAAAGCTGGTGCGACCCGCCGAAATAATCTTCTCGGAGATAATAGTGCGGAAATCCTGACCGGGGTCGATAGCCCTGGGGGCAGTGGAAAGATCCAGACGCAAGCTAAATATTACTATGACAAAGATATGTAGGGCCAACGGCTGGGGTTTCGTAAGGCACAGCTTCATAAATCTTAGGGCGCCAGGCTACCACTTGGAGGATGGCGTGCACCTAACGGGGGTAGTAATGGATATGTTCCTGCTAAACATTGTGGGGGTACTAGAGCAAATGGGTTTCTCATAAGCGGTGGGGGAGCATAGCGCAGTAAGGGGGGAGCTCCCTCCGATCGGTGAGACCGTAGGTAGCGTGGCGGAAGACAACCTAGAAGGATAGGAAAGGAAAAGAAATTGATAGAAGTAGATGGAAGGCTCGCGCAGTGTCCTTGGGATGCCTCACGGCAGGGGCACTGAGGGAGCAAACAGTGGCCAGTAGCCACAGAGAGAGAGTAGATGGAAGGCTCCCGCAGGGCCCTTGGGATGCCTCACGGCAGGGGTACCAAAGGAGTGAGAGGTAGAACTCAGCCACAGGCTGGATAGATGAGGTGCTCACATGGGGTCTTTGGGATGCCACACGGCAGGGACCCTGAGGGGAAGGGCCAAGATGGCGCTGAAGGCAAGCGGGACGGCACTTGCGGCCCAGGCAAGTCCGGACGGACACCCACCAAGTCGGTAGCAAGTTGAAGCCTAACCCCTTGGCAGCAGTGGCTGTGGTATTTGGGCCCCTCCCCAGAAGGTGATCTGTCAGAAAGCAGATAACGAGCAAAAACGGACTGAATGACCTATGATGGCAAAGCGTTAAATGTGCAACAGAATGTTATGTATGACCTGAGGAAATAAATGTATAAATGTTTAAGTGTTTAATAAACTGCGACCTTTTTCGGCACCAAACAAGTTGTCAATGGTGTCTGTAAAGGTGGACTGGGCGCAGTTGGAAAATGGCTGGGGGAGGGGGAGGCAACTCGCCCCCTGGGAAGGGTTATGACTTTTCGCTTGCAAAGCCTATATTGAAGCACCCTCCAGCGGCATTTAGCGCTACAAATAAATTCATTTATTGTGTTTGTTTACACGCAGTAAACCTTTACCTTGAGGCAACAAGTAAAGGAGATAAAAGAAGCAAGTTTGGTACATGTGTGTTATGCAAAAACCTTTCAACACAGCACAACATAATACCACACCAGGCTTAATAAAATTACAGATAATGAGAACTACAGGCGGGCGAACCGCCACATATGTTGATGGCTGTACCCCTAGTCAAGCTCTTTGCGCAAACCAGACCCTTGGCCCGGCTGGGCTTGGCTCTCACACCCCTATTCACAGGCGCAGGTCGTTGCTGCAGTAGTGGTCTAGCGAGAGGGTCTTTCGTTCAGTGTACAGATCGGTTTTTCAGATGTGCATCTCCATTGCTTTTGTTTTTCGTTGCTCGTAGATTACCTTCCTGGTAGGTTAAGTTTTCTTAGGTTAAATCTCTGATGCCTGCACTTAAGCATACCACAATACCTTAAACATATACCGGGCACCACAAGTGTATTTCCTTCTTTCTTAGTCCTAATTCGGAATCCCACGCTTCCACAGAACATTTTGAACGTAAAACACATTTACAGTTAATGGACATTTACCCTGAAACCGGCCGTGGATACAGCCTCTAACAGACACGGCGCTCCCCCTCAGCTAATGTGGGGTCACAGGTTATGCAAAGGAGGAGCTGGTTTATTTAGGAACGGCTTTCGATTATAAACGCTGTCGACATGCACGGCTAGTTAGGAGTGCTTGCTGCATGAATTGATAATACTGTGACGCGCAGGAAGAACACTATGTCCCCTGAAAGGAAGCCCAGGGCGGCAACAACTCGCATAATAACAAGTAATCGGATGCAAAGAACAAAAGCGATGAAACCGGCCCAGGGGTCATCAATTCTACTTCTCCATCTATCAAAAATGGGAGTTTGAAGCTTTGTGCACAGAAAATGTAAGATTTTATTGAAAACAAGGATGTGGATGTCTTTGCCCACATCCCCAACCTCATCTCCCACAGGGTCTCTTATAGTGTATTTTCTCTGAGGTTTGACATACTGTGGGTTACCTGTTTCCCTTTCTCTGTACAGTGCTTAGTCTATGGTCCCGTCGGGCCTTCACCGTCTCTTTTCCTTTCCTGCAGGCCCCTATCACACACCGGTGCGACATACTGAGACACACATGCCTCATTCAACACAGCCCCAAAGGAGTGACCTCAAGCTGCCTTTAATCACCATGCCCCCCTCTCCCCCCCCCCCAGCAGAGCCCACGTTGAAACTTCAAAGTAGTCATAAATGGCCTGAAGCTGGAGTCATCTCAAGACTCGAATGCTCTTGCAGGAGAGGCAGAAACAACTTTCTGCATGCCACTTAACACTGCTTTAGCCAGTTTCAGGGTGGTAAGAGGACAGAAAACAAAACATCATCATTTCACCTCCCATTAAGGCTGCGCCCTCAGCACTGCTGAACATAGACAACAAGCATTCAACTCGACATAATTCAACACAACCCCACACAATTCCACAACACACAATTCAGAGCCATGCAATTGCATATCACGCAACATAATTACACACCACATAATACCACATCATTCAACTCCACCTAATTACATACTACTCAATACCACATAAATACACCCCACATAAATCCACTCTATGCCACATAACAACAATCCACATAAATACTCTCAACGCCATGCCACAGAATCCCACTGAACAAAATTTCACTCAACGCCACGCTGTTCAATTCCACACAAATCCATTCCACACCACAAAATTCAACACCAACCCACAATATTCTACTCCAACAACACAATTCCACTACACACTACATATATCCAATTCACTACACATAATTCAACATCATACCACAAAATTCAACAGATATTTTCTCCTTAGAATGTAGAGTACCTCAGGGCTTGTCCCTGAGCCCTACTTTATCTAATATTTCTATGAGGCCACTTGCTGAGATTGTCCATCCTTTTGGGATATCTATAGTGTCTTACGCGGATGACACCCAATTGTTTTTTCTCTCACTGATAGCCACATCTCCCTCTCCTTTTGCACTGCGCCCCTGCCAGGAGAAATTTGCAGGTTGGATGAACAGTCCTGCCTTAGGTTAAATGGAGGAAAAATAGGGCTTATGATGCTAGGTGATAACCTGGCACCTTCATGTAATCTGAACTAGCTAAGCTGTTTAGGCCCCTTCCCTACTCCAAAAACTGCAATAAAAAGCTCAGAATGTGGCTGGACAATTCTCTGAACTTTAACACCCAAGCAGTAAAGCTCTCAGCCATTTGTTTTGGCCTCCTAAGGATGCTTCGGAAAATTCTCCCCCTCCTTCCCCCCACCATGAAGAGGCTGGTGGTCTAGACTATTATTCTTTCCTGCCTGGACTACGGCAATTCTCTATACTTAGGTGCTCCAAAGACCACAATAAGAAAACTGCAGGTGATCCAGAATCCTGCTTCCTGGATTTTGTGACCTGCCTCGACATCAATCTGCCCGACAAGCTTTGGCCTCCCTCCACTAGCTTCCAGTGACAGAGAGGATCAAGTTTAAATCACTCTGTATCGCCCACAGGGCACTCCTTAGTAAAGAGCCTATGATCTCCCCCTACTTCCCCGGGAGAACCTTGCATTCTTCTATGACCCATCTTGCCATAGTTCCTAGATTTAGATTGGTAAGAGCTGGAGGGCACACATTCGCATATAACGCAGCTAAACTATGGAATGGCCTCCCGCTCACTCTCAGATCAGTCAAGATAGAAGGTCCATTCAGAAAAAGTCTAAAGACTTGGCTCTTCCAGACCAGATCACTCTAACCCTCTTCTATTCAGTTTTGCCGCACTGACAGCGCTGGGCACCTCTGGATAGCCATGCGCTATATAAGTGTAATATGGAATATAATAGAATAGCACACCACATAATTTTACTGCACTACATAACACTTCACAACACAAAATAACATTCCACATAATTACACTCAATGACACACAATCCCACTCAACATAATTCCAATGCATTCAAAAAACACATAATTACTATCCACATAATACCGCTGCACACCATGCCACATAATTCCACTACACATATCCACTCCACGCCACACAATCCCACAGCTAACCATTCCAACCCAATCCACAAAATTCCACTACACACTACATACATACATCCACTCCACTCCATAACACATAGGTAAGAGACATTTACATTTACAATGCCAATAACTCTAACTCTCTTTCTTATTTTTATTTATTTAAGAGTTCTCTATAGCACTGGCTAGTTATTTGTTGAGAGTGGTTTTGTAGAAAAGAGGTGATCCAGCGTAGTACCACCCCGTCCATGCCAATCCTTTTTTGGTGGAAATCCAGGAGAAGGTTGTGGTGGACCGTATTGAAGGCCGCCAAAAGGTCTAGGGGAATGAGCAGGCAGCAACGGGCTGTATCTAGGGATTTGTGTAGGTCATCTACTATGTTCAGAATAGTTGTTTACATGTTGCATCCTTTTCTAAGTCCCGATTGATGTGGGTTCAGGAGATTGATGTTTTCTACGTGTCGGTTTAGTTGTGAGAGGACACATCTCTTGAGAGTGTTGGCTAGGAAGGTGAGAAGTTATTGAGGTTGTTCGGGTCTGCTCCCGTTTTTTTAAACTGTGGTGTGGCTTGACCGAGCTTGAGACAGTCTAACATCACACAGGGATAAGGGAGCTGTTTAGAATTTTAGTCCAGATGGGAGTTAAGGCGTAATTGAGTTTTTTTGCCGGAGATGCTGGGAGGGGGTCCACCAGGTGGAAGGACAGTTTGGACGTGGCCAGCAAAGCCGAAATGTAAGCCTCTGAGATTGTGTTAAAAATCTTCCAGTTTCTAGGAGTTTTGAGGGTCCTTTGGGTTCGAATATCCCCATTTTGGTCCTGTGGAGAGATTGTTGATAGGGAGGCAATGGAGAGAGAGAGAGGTGATTGTTATCTTCCTTTTTGGGAGGAAGGTTCTCATTGGTTGGCTGGTTGTGATCTTCACGGGAGAGTTCAATCTTCATGATTTTATCATTGAAGAAGTTGACAAAGTAGTCACACCATTCTTTGGAGAGCTGAAGTTTTTTTTAATGGTGGCTTGTCGGTTTATTGTTTGATGATATTGAAGAGTTCTTTGGGGTGGTTTTTGTCCTTGTCTAGAGCGTTGCAGAAGAAGGTGGGTTTTTCTTTTGTGGTGGGTTTTTTGTAATTTTAGCGTTCCATCCTGAGTTGATCAAGGTAAGCTATGGACGGACTAGTTCTCCAGAGTCTTCCTGCCACTCTGAGCTGTCTTCTTTCAGTGTTTAGTTCTTTATTGAACCAGGATTTCAAGTGTGTGTTTCTCTCTCTTATCAATTTTAGAGGGGCTATTTGGTCTAATATAGAGGACATTGTTGAGTTGTAGTGGGTGGTGAGTTTGGTTGTTGAGAGGTTGTCTGATGAGAGGGGAAGAAGTGATCCAATTCTGACTTCTAGGTCCTCTAGGAGAATTTGTCTTATGTTTCTCTCCTGTCAAAGAGTTTTTTGTGGTCTATCTGGGGGGTGAAAGGCTTTGTTGATGTGAAACAGAATGAGGTGATGGTCCGACCAGTCTATAGGGAGGATGTTGCAAAACCAAAGGGGATGATGGACGGAGTGTTGAACATTGCAAGCACTCACCCCCAGTCAACTGATCTGGGTTTAATCCATCATCATTCTTTAGCTCACTCCGCCACCCCAGTTCAGATATGGCCATATGCAAATCAGTCTGACCCTGTGCCTCAGGGAGGATGTTGTCAATAGTTACTGTTTCTTCCTGAGCTATGATAGCTCAGGAAGCCTTTGTTGTGGGTTTGACCTTTGCAGTGCTTGGAGAGGTCCTTACAGAGAAAGAGGTCATTCAAGGATTAGATTGGAGTACTGCTTTCGTCATTCCAGTGAAGGTTAAGGTCACCTAGGATGATGTTATTGGCGCATGAGAATGATCAGTGCGTTATCAGATCTGCAAGATGTTCACCAAAGGAGAGTGCATTACCCGGTAGGTGGTATAGTTGGCGACAGATCATATTAGTATTGTCTTTCATCCTCATTGTGGTACTGAGCTATTCGAATGAGTTGTTGTTAAAGGTGTCTGTTACCCCTATGTTAATGTTGTTCTTGTGAATAATGGCGATACCTCCCCTGTTGCGGTCCTTCCTGTCTTTGTTGATGATTGAAAAACCTGGTGGGACTAGTGTGTCCATGATTGACTGTGAGGATTCATTAAGCAATGTTTCTGTGATGAATGCAATGTCAATGTCGTGGTCCAAGATGGCTTCTGCTAGTTCTGATGCATGCTTGGTTGCAAACCTGCAGTTTATGAGCATGCATTTGTTTGTATGCTGTTTTTTAGGAATTTAAGGGGCGGAGGTCAGGGGGATATTGGTGAGGTGAGCTGGAGGTCTGGTTGTGTCCGTTTGTGTGTGATTTCTCTCTAGAACCATGATAACCTGAATCTTAGAGGAGCGGTTGATTTTGGCAAGCTCCAGGTTGTAAGATTTGGCTAGCTCCGCCGCTTCGCTCTGAGACATCGTGGTTTCTTCCAGCGCATCATTGATATGCCAGAAGACGTAAATCACAAAAAGATCATTACATATCTAAAGAATTTTGGCAGGTGAAGCAGTAAAAGAAGTGATAAAGAAAATACCACACAGCGAGGAATCATTATACCACCAAATCAAAGAGATGTTGAACACCAAGTTCAATCCAATGCCAAATGTCGACTATGAAAGGTACATGGGCAGTCAAGAAAGACCGAAATCTGCTGAAACAATGGATGAGTTTGTAGAAAGACTGGGTTCACTCATCAACGTTGTTCCATGGACTAAGAAGACTTGAGACAATGAAAGTGCAACTTCACATAAATGAGGAGGTCCGTCCTGCTGCTCAGTGATATCGCCAAATTGTGTTTCAATTACATGAGACTGTTGAGAAAGAACTTGAGACACTATTAAAGCAATGCATCATTGAGCGATCCACTGATCCGATGCCATGGGTATCACCCATAGTGCTATTGCCGAAGAAGGATACTGGAGGAGCTGTGCGCATCTTCGTTGATATTCGCCAAGCTAACAAGGCGATTGAAAGAGGACGACATCCAGGACCGCACATTGCTGCCATGATAACGCAGCTGAATGGAGCCAAAGTCTTTTCCCGCCTTGATTTGAACAAAGGGTATCACCAACTCGAACTGGAAGAAAGTTGCAGGAACTTCACTACCTTTTCCACTCATGTTGGTTTATTTAGATATAAAAGGCTACGTTTCGGAGTGTCATTAGCTGCAGAACTCTTTCAGGATGTCATTTGTCGCATGATACAGTCAGTCACAAATGCTTTCAATTACAGTGATGACATATTGGTTTTTGGGGACACATGAAAGGAACATGATAAAGCTCTTACACAAGTGTGTCATATGCTTGCTGATGCAGGTCTCAGTTTAAATGCAGCAAAGTGTGAGTTTCATAAAACAAAACTCAAATTCTTTGGTCATACCTTTTCTGATGGTGGAATGACTCCAGATCCAAATAAAGTATAAGCTTTGCCATCTACTTCTCCACCACAAGATATAACTATGCTGCAATCCTTCCTCGGGATGGCCAGTTACTGGTCAAGATATAAGTGACTTTGCCACCGTAAGTGCCCCATTGAGAGACTTAATGAAACAAAATGTTCCATTTCGATGGTCACGTAAATGTGAAAAAAGCTTCAAGAACATCAAATATGCAATTAAAAATGCCACTGAAATGACATACTTTGACCCAAAACTACAAACGTAGATTGTTGGTGATGCCAGCCAAATTGGGTTAGGTGCCATACTTGTACAGCACAATGGACATCCTAATGCACCAAGACACATTATGGCTTATACTAGCAGGGGTTTGTCACAGACGGAACGTGCTTATTCACAACCTGAAAAAGAAAGCCTCGATGTGGTGTGGGCTTGTGAGCATTTTCATGTGTTCCTGCATGGAAAGCACTTCACGGTTGTCACTGACCTCAAAGCCTTATTCACCATCTTCGGCAATCCTAAAGCCAAAATGCCTTCTCGCATTCAGAGGTGGGGGTTGCGTTTGCTGGAATATGATTATATGATTGTGCATTGTCCAGGAAAAGATCAAAACCCTGCTGACTACTTCTCACGTGTACCAATACTGTGTCATGGCACTACTACTAAAGTGGCTGATGCTTATGTTAACTTCATCATGAAATCCAGTACCTCTGCTGCCATATCAGTGGAACAAATCATTGTTGCCATGAGCACCAAGAGAGATTTGCTAATACTCAAAGTCATTTTTACACATCAATCGCCACGAAAACATTCTTCACCTCTTCATATTGACCTTGAATACCGGAAATTCAAAAATGTGCAGGAAGAACTTTCAGTTACCTCAGAAGGCATTATCTTACGAGGATCGAGAATTGTCATACCTGAGAGTCTGAGACAACAAGTCATTGAATTGGCACATGAGGGACATCATGGAGTTGTTGCTACTAAACGAGCCCCACAGGGCCTTGTGTGGTTCCCTCGTCTTGATGAAAGAGTTGAAAAGGAATTAAGGTCATGTCATTTGTGCAATTACTTGTAATCCCAAACAAACTTGCAACTGTTAAGCATGTCTGGTCTTAAAAAGCATGCATGGGAGAAGATTGCAATTGATTCCTTTGGACTCCTTGACAATGAACATCATCTACTAGTAATTGTCAATGAATAATCCAGTTTTCTCCTTGTGGAAGATCTGTCGTCAACTACTCATGACAGTCATTGAAAGAATGGAAAGTATTTTACCAACATCGGGTGTTCCTTCAATTTTGAAATCTAACAATAGCCCGCCATTCAATAGTCGAGAATTTAAAGATTTTCTCATTCTCCTAAATGTCACGCATCAGAAAAGCCCACCTCTCTGGCCCCCAGGCGAATGGCATTGTAGAGCGATTTATGAGCACACTCAAGAAGACCGTTCAGCATGCCGCACTGGAAAAGCTTGAAATCAAATCAGTTCTTCACTCTACTCTTACTGCATACAGGTCAACTCCCCATTCTACCACAGGGAAAGGCCCTGCAACCTTAATGTTTAGGAGAGCCATGGGAACCAAATTGCCACAATGGACCACTGAAAGATCTTCTGACTTTAATAAACTTCACACTACTGGTTCGTCCCACAAACGGAAAATGAATACCTATGTGGATAGATGCCGCTCTGCTCGGAGCACTGTGTTCAAAAGAGGAGACCAAGTCTTTGTCAGGCAGAAATGGAAACGCAAGTCAGATGCTCCTTTTGATGCTGACCCACTGAGGGTTGTCACTAATAAAGGACACCTGGTGACTGCTCATTGTCCTGGAAAGTCCGTCACAAGAGATTCTTCTTATTTTAAACACCTGCCTCGAGGTTCATTGACTATAGACGTTCAGAGTGAGACCCTTCCTTCTAGGGGTCAGGAGAGCCCAAAGACTGCACCTGTGTCTGTGTCATCCCTGCCTGCTACGGATGACTCTCCTTTATTTCCTCAAGCAACTAGATCCGGAAGATTGATTCGAGAAGCTCGATGACTCATTCAAGAGTTATGAGGTATATGTGTATTGTTTTTGGTACTTTTTATTTAACAAGGGGGAGATGTAGTGTTGTGTGTATTAGAGATAGCGGGACCCCTCCGGTCCCTGACGGACTCCGTAGAATAGTGACGTAAGTGATTGGGTTAAGAAATTTCATGACGTAGTACTTTCAGTTAATGGCTGCACTTTGAATGAAAAGACGCATAATAGTGAGCTCTGTGAATGACGTGATCATTTACATGTACCCAGGCTGGGGAGGACGCTACTTCTTCGTGTAATGGAACCGAGAATAAAGCTTGACAGAGAACAATGACTGTAAACCACTCGGCCTCTGGGGGAATTTGGAAAAAGTTCACAGCAGGGTTTGATACCACAGGATACCATGGAATGACAATTTGGTAAATTTTTCAGAGAGCCTGAACTATCCTCCACTCTTTGTTTGCCTTTTGTAAGGTCATGATTGGGTTTAGGGAATTCTGTGGCATGCCAAACTTGGGGACCTACAAGGCTGACAAAGGGGATCTATGTATTTGGGGAATCTCTTTCTGTGCTGTAAGATTTGCATCTTGGGTATCAATCACAACTCAGTCGTAATTATATTGACAAGCCTGCTTCCAGTGCCCGACCTTGTTGCAAATGTGGCACGGGGTTACCTTCTTTAGTGGCAAGGGGTTACCTTCTTTAGTGCACTTATCATAGTTCCTAGTACATTACCTCAACCTCTCCCTCCATATGTCATGGAAACTCCTTGCATTGTCATCCTGCCACTGGGGTTCACTTCAGGACATTGAAGGGGAACTTTAATGTCTCTTATGTCCCTCCACTCTGTACTAACTGGATTTCGGCTATCATGTGCCTTTCTTTAAGCTCCTTTTGCTTGGCTCCCAGCATGTTACTACAAAAATTTGTGTGAGCAGGATCTCATGAATTGGTTTACTCTGCCAACATAAGACACCTTGGATAATCTGGTTACTGATTTCCAGTCCCTGCAGAAATGAGGCAAGAAACCCTCCCATGTTGCTCCAAGTGGATCGTTCATTCTGCTTTGTTCCCTGTACACCTACATTAACCTCTCCAAATAAACGTGCACAGACTCTTAAGGCACTTGAGAGGTTCGGAAAATCTTGGGCCAATTCATTTCTCTCTGGGGAACATTTGTCTTTAAATGTTTTATGACTTCATCATATTTAGTTTTGACTATGGGCAAAAGTGAATTTGTCCCTGCCACTCTTGTGTTGGCCAATCAACTGCTCTCCTACATTCTGGCCAACAGTCCTTTTGGATTGCCACTTCAAATAACACGTCCAAGTCTTCCCACAGGACCTTTGAAATGGGCACAATATGTTACATCTGTGTATACCACTTAGCAGTTTTCTCTTCAAGTTAGGGAAGGGAGTTTGTGAAATGGCAAAGATCTACTCTTGACCACAGAACATGTATGTATGCTTCTCCCGGTACTTCTCTTAAGAAATAAGCCTTCACAATCCCTCCCGTGGCTCCATCCCCATCTTCCTTAGCAACCTTTTTTTTTTTTTTAACCTGACCTTCTCTTTCCTGGACCACAGCTCTCTGAATTTTTCAGTCTTGCTCCATTCCTTAATGTTCTCAATAAATTCCCTTACGAGTCTTTTGTTCTCTTTTAACTCATTCTCACCTATTGTAATCCTAACATTGTTCCCCAACTTCTTTCTCTGGATTATGTCAATCCCACGCTCGTCCATCAGCTTTTCCATTCTCGTATGCACCTCTCTTGCCACTCTCGCTGCTTCCTTGTTCATGTAGAGCAGGTTGCTCTCATTGTAATGTCCTAGGAAATCCATTCCCAAATTTCCTTTAATGATTTCTTTGAATTCCTTTTTTAGCTGGACGTTAAATTGCTGTGGGGTTTGCCCTAAGCTTGGCAGGTTTACTGGTAAGGCTGGAATGGTCGTCTGACCTTCTGTCACAGTACTTGTCAAATTCTCTCTTCGCAAGGGTCCTGGTGCCACTACTCCAGGTCTCATTGCAGGGTCCTGAGGTACAGTTGGGATAGGTTGACTTGAAAGAGCACTCGACTGGGGAAGCATATATTGTAACAGACAAGGACGGTGCACTTGTTGCTATAGACACGGGGATCCGGACAGGGGAAGAGACAGTGGTCTTTGTATAGATTGGAGGTGCGCGAGCTCCTGCGACTGTCCGGGAATCGGTTACTGTCAGGGCTATGGCACTTGGTGCAGTGGCTGCTGCATTATATCTCATGCTGAGGAGCTTGTCTATGAAGGCATCCTCCTTCTCACTCTGCTTATGTCTTCTTTTTAGGTTTCTCCTTTTCTGATTCTTCACTTTCTAATAAGAGGTAGACTTCCTCCCTCCATTTTCTCTGCATTTCCTCTTCTTTCAGGCTTCTCTATGCATGAGCCCTATTGAGGATTTTTAATTCTCATTTTTTTCTTTTCTTCTCATTCACTATCTGCTCTCAAAGATTTATGGCTTCAAATTCTGTGGGTCTTGACAGAGGTTTTAAGTCGTGCATTCTCCTCATCAAATTTTCTAATCTATGAATATGGAAAGTCCCATTCAATGGGAATCATAATTCTCCATCTTGCAACCCTTTCTCACCATTTCCTAAGCTGGTGTGCCTTCTGTGTGAAACGTCTGATCTTTATTTACATCTGTCTCTTTTTTTCGACAAGGGATTTCCCATTTTTGTGAATTCTCAAATCATTGCCCGTTCCAACCTCCCACACTCTCTACCCTACTGGGTTCATGATATGTCCACCAATACCAGCACATCTCTGTCAAAGGTCAGCCTAACACAGTGCGGCTACGGCGTATGCCAGCCAATTCCTGCGCCACACCCTGATGATGCAACGCATGAATACGGTCAAGCTTCCTGAACCACTTCTTACCATAATTCTTTGTTTGCCTGCTCCAACTAAGCAAAAGTTTCTACCATAGCAATCAATCAATCGGGGGTTTGTAGGGCACTCTACTCACCTGTGAGGGTCTCAAAGCGCTGCGGGGAGGGGGGTTTCGGGCAGCTCCGAGGTCAACCAAAGAGCCAGGCTTTGAGGTCTTCTCTGAAGGTTTGCAGAGTAGGGCTTCGTCTGATGCTGAGGGGGAGTTCGTTCCAGGTCTTGGCCGCGATGTAGGAGAAGGATCTGCCTCCCGTTCTGGCTATGTGGATGCGGGGGATTTCAGCCAGGGCTAGGTCAGCGGAGCAGAGGTTTCTCTTGGGGGCGTGGAAGGAGATTCTTTCATTGAGGTATTGAGGTCCGGTGTTGTGGAGGGCTTTGTAGGCGTGTGTGAGCAGCTCAAAGGTCACTCTTTTTTTGACATGGAGCCAGTGGAGGTCTCGGAGTGCTGGGTCATGTGGTCGTGTCATGGGATGCTGAGGACGAGTCTGGCTGCGGCATTCTGGACGGCATGGAGTTTGTGAAGGAGAGATTTGTTGATTCCGGCGTAGAGGGCATTTCCATAGTCCAGTCTGCTGGTGATGTGTACGTGAGTGACGGTCTTCTTGGATTTGGGGGGGGATCCATTTGAAGGTCTTGCGGAGTATGCAGAGGGTGTTGAAGCATGTGGAGGATACGGCGTTGATCTGTCGGTTCATGGTGAGAGAGGAGTCGAGTATGATGCCGAGGTTGCGGGTGTGGTCCTTGGGAGTGGGAGAGTTTCCGAGGGCGGGGGCCACCAGGTGTCGTCCCACGCGGTCGGGGTGGATCGGAGTATGAGGACTTCCATTTTCTCCGAATTGAGCTTCAGTCAGCTGCTGCTCATCCAGGATGCAACGTCCTGCATTCCTTCCTGGAAACTGTGCGTGGTGATGTCTGGTTCCTTGGTGAGGGAGAGGATGAGCTGGGTGTCATCGTCGTAGGATACTATGCTGGGTCCATGTTTTCTGACGATGGTTGCGAGGGGGGCCATGTTGATCTTGAAGAGCGTGGGGCTGAGGGAGGATCTTTGGGGTACTCCGCATCTCATCTCTGTGGGTTCGGAGAGGAAAGGCGGGAGTCTTATTCTTTGAGTTCTTCCGCAGAGGAAGGAGCAGATCCTGTTCAAGGCAGTTCCCTGAATGCCGGCGTCATGGAGTCTGATGGCTAGTGTGCGGTGGGAGACAGTGTCGAAGGCTGCTGAGAGGTCTAGTAGGATGAGGGCTGCGGTGTGGCCTCAATTGAGGAGTGCGCGGATGTCGTCTGTAGCGGCTAGGAAGGCAGTCTCGGTGCTGTGGTTGCTGGGGAATCCGGATTGAGATGGGTCAAGGATGTTGTTGGATTCTATGAAGTGCGTTAGCTAGGTGTTGATGATTTTCTCGGTGACTTTGGCGTTGAAAGGAAGGAAAGAGATGGGCCTGTAGTTCTTGAGGTCCGTCGGGTCTGAGGAGGGCTTCTTGAGGAGGGGTTTAACTTCGGCACGTTTTCAGTCATCAGGGAATGTGCCTGTTTCGAGGGTGCAGTTGATCATCCATCGTAGTTCTGGTGCGATGGCAGAGGCGGCTCTGTGGAAGATGTGCGGCAGGCAGGTGTCCGGGGGTGCTCTAGAGTGGATGCTCATCATAGTCTTTGCGGTGTCTTCTGTGGAGACAGGGGTCCAGGTGAGGAGGGTTGGCTGGGTCGGTTGGGTGGCATTGCTGGTGTAGGGTCGGTGTCTTTGTTGTCGAAGTTGTTGTAGAGTGTTCTGATCTTGTGGTGGAAGAAGGAGCTGAGTTTGTTGCAGAGGTCCTGGGAGGGAAGGATGTCAGAGGTTTCACTGTGGGGTCTTGTGAATTCTTGTATGATGGTGAAGAGTTCCTTGGAGTTGTGGGAGTTGGAGAGGATTCTGTCCTGAATTAAGTTTCTCTTCATAGATCTGATGAGTGGGTGGTGTGCCGTCAAGGCGGCCCTGTAGGTGGTGTGTGCTTCCGGGGTTTTGCTGTTCCTCCATGCTTTCTCCAGTCGTCGGCATGAGCGCTTGGATTCTTGGAGATCTGTAGTGAACCAGGTGGCTTTCGTGTTGTGTCGTCTGTTGGAGTTCCGGAAGGGGGCGAGCGTGTTGGCGCAGTCGGCGATCCATTGGTGGAGGTCATTGGCTGCAGAGTTGGCGTCAGTCGTGGTTGTGGGGGGTGCGGCTGAGGGAGGAGGTGAGATGCTCTTCGGTGATCTTGCTCCAGTTTCTGCGTGGGAGGCGTTGCGTTGGCTTGTGTGCGGTGGGTTTCGAGAAGGAGAAGTGGAGGCAGTGGTGGTCCGTACAGAGAGGTTGCGTGGTGTGACTGAAGCGAATGTTGATTCCTCCAGCGAAGATGGGGTCGAGAGTGTGTCCCGCCGTGTGGGTGGGGGTGGTATGAGTTGCTTCAGTCCGATGTTGGCGAGGTTCTCTAAGTGGGCAGTAGAGTTGGTGTCGCTGAGGTTGTCAAGGTGGAAATTCAGGTCTCCGAGCAGTACGTAGTCCGTGGAGGTGAGGGGCACGATGTAGTCTGCAATGGTGTTCGTGAACGGGGAGCGGGGTCCGGGAGGTCTGTAGGCGAGAGTCCCGCGTAGAGTTGTTTTCGGGTTGGGCTGGATCTGGAAGTGGATGTGTTCCATGGGGGGGCCCAGGCGTGGTTCGAGTTGGAGGTAGTTTGTCGGAGGGAGCTTTTGTGGACGATGGCGAGGCCTCCTCCCTGGTGGTTGGGGGCAGTCTTTCCTCAGGATCTTGTACCCGTCGGGGATGGCGGTTGCAATCTCGGGAGCAGCGCTGGCGTTGGTCCAGGTCTCTGTGAGGAAGGCGACGTTGGGCGAGAGGGTGTTGAGTAGGTCCCAGATTTCTACTGCATATCTGTGCAGGGAGCGTACGTTGAGGAGGATGCAGCTTAGGGGTTTGGGTGCATTGGCATCCGGTGGGTTGGCGGTATCTGTCTGGGTCCGTAGGTGGGTGAAGGTCTGGCTGCAGTGTCGGCAGGAGAACATGCCTTGGGAGTTGCTTGGCGTCGAAAGCTGGCAGCTGTTGCACCCAGGGTTGAGAGCCTGGACAGTGCTGTAGTCGTAGCAGCGGGGGTCGCAGGACCAGGGTGCCTGGCGCTGGTCGAGTTCCGGTCACGGACAGGCACAGACGTGCATGCCTTTGGCATGCCTTTGGCGTGCCAGCAGTGCGCTCGCTGCGTGTCGCCGCGCAGCGGCCTCCATTAAGTAGGAGTTGGGGAAGGGTGAGCAGCTGGGAGGCAGGAGCGGGAACACAGGGGGAGGGGCTGCGGGGGCAGCAGTGGCGGGAAAAAACGCAGAAACGGAGGCAAACAGTGAAAGGAAAACAGAGGTAAGCAGTAAAAAGCGTAAAAAAGGCAAAAAGCTGTGAAAAGCGTAAAAGAAAGGCAAAAAGATAGAAAAAACTACTTAGGCAGAAGACACAAACAGAAAAGTATAAAAGAGAGGAGACACAGAAAAGGCTGGCACAGCGGACCTGCAGAAGAGCAAGGCTCTCCCACTGGACCACCAGGGATGAGGCACAGGCAGGAGCCTGGGGGCAGAGGCTCAACGACAGAGCTGTGCGAGGGGAGAGCAGTTTCCTGACCAGGAGGTCAGAAGACTTGCTCGCCCTGTTGCGCAGCGGCCGCCATTAAGTAGGGGTCGGGGGGAGGGAGAGCAGGTGGGAGGCGGGAACACGGATGGGAGGGGCCGCGGTGGCAGCATCGGCGGGAAAAAAAGGAAGAAACGGAGGCAAACAGGGAAAGGAAGACAGAGGAAAGCAGTAAAAGGTGTAAAAATGGCAAAAAGCAGGGAAAAGCGTAAAAGAAAGGCAAAAAGATAGAAAAAGCAAATTAGCCAGAAGAGAGAGAAAGAAAAGTAGAAAAGAGAGCAAACAGAGAAAAGGCTGGCAGAGCGGACCAGCAGAAGAGCAAGGCTCTCGCATTGGACCACCAGGGATGAGACGCAGGCAGGAGCCTGCGGTGGAGGAGGGCCTCGAGCACCTACCTGGAACCAGAAAGGCGCTTTGGGCAGAGGCTCAACGACTGAGCTGCGTGAGGGGAGAGCAGTTTCCCTGACCAGGAGCATGAGTACTACCTTCATTCACACAATGGTAGACTTTTGACCAACGGAGGTCACCAGGCTCAGTGAGCTCACTCCCATGCACCAAGGAATGAACCGCCACAGAGTTCAATTAGTAAGTCTACATAAGAGAAAAAGTTACATCCTGGTCTTGGTGTAAATTATAGTACCTCACAGTACACCTCACCTAGCAGACACATTCAGCAATTCAATACTGTAACTTGAGGTACCTCTCTTCAGCTCTTATATCAGATCTATAACAACTCATACATTTGTCAACTTCAAAACCCAAAGAATATCATTAAAAACGCAATGACTATCCTACAAATCCAACAGCTAAAGTCACATAATTATTCTCAAAATGCATTCACTGCATTCCGCCACAATGCGCCCACTACAACTCCCACCACACACTTTTTTGGGGTTAATTTATGTATGCATGCAAATTCCTATTGATACTCACATCGTCCTCCTTGAGCCATCTCATCGAACCAGAATCGGGTTGGGACAATTGGGTCAACTTGAATCTCGGGGAAAACCCATTTGAACCATGAAGGTGCAGTAATCTGTTCTATGGCCAATTGGTTTTGTTAGCTACTGGTTGGATCCAATCAGAACCATCACCTTTGCTGCCAGATCTGTCAGCACGTATCCCTGTGTGAAATGATCATGTATATTGGTGCCCCAGCGGCTAGGACCGGGAGCGGTGTAGTCCTGGGACGGACTTTGGTGCTGCCTGATTGGACCCGTCTCTAATACTTTACAACCAAGTCAATATTGGACCATTTTCAATAAGAATGACAGACACTAGGTAAAGTTTAGTACGTTTATATAAGAAAAAAATTGGCTAAATGCCGGAAATATGCCATCATAAGGTTTAGTAGCAAGGCATACAAATCATTAATACAAAGAACTTAATAAAGATCTATATGAGGTCAGGCATAGATTTGCCTTCTAAAGGTGGTGAATAGAGGTTCCGGGGTACAGTGAGAAGCACATCCTTTTATAGGACTTTAGACAATGGCTTTCATACAATTCTACACAACCGCACTGTTCTCAGCATTTGCACCAATGAGAAACAAGCAAGAAGAAACATTTCACTACAGAATGCACTCAAGGATTCTCTCACAGTAGTAGTACATTGAGTTTAGTCGTTCTCACAGTTAATTCACGCATGCAAATACAGGGCCGGACTGGGAACCCAGAGCAGCACTGGCAATTTCATCGGTGCAAATAGATACATTGTACAAGATTAGCCTGGGACAGTTGGGATATCCTTGGTTAAGATCGGTATGGATGAAGTCTCTGGGAACGCTCTCAGTTTAATAGTGTGAAGCTCAAACTTCTTTATTTAGAGCAGGGAAACAATAATAGTAATTTTTACATGTTGTATTATGATAGTTGTTGTAGATGGAGGCGTAGTGTAAACGCAGTCTTATTTCAGCGTAAGCTAGGTTTCTAAAGCAATTAAGGAAGAACAGCTCTCACACACATCACCCCGTGCTCATGTAGTACCAATACTCATTATCCAAGAGGCTTTTGTTGTCTGCGCCAGATGGCAGTAGCCTATTGCTGCTGGTCAACATCAGAGAGAGAGAGATAGAGATAGATAGATAGATAGATAGATAGATAGATAGATAGATAGATAGACACCAAGACGGGTTGACACAGAGGGAACGATACAGACACACACAGATAGACAGAGAGCAAAAGATACACACACTCACTGAGGTAGCCAGAGGAAGTGAACAAGAGACAGAGGAGGAGTGAGAAAAACAGAGTGACAGACAGGGGTGTAGCTTGGTCAATAAGATTGGGGTGGGAGTGGTGGGGGATGAGCTTCAGATTTCCCAATGATCACGCATGGCACATTATACGACAAGCAGGGCGCACAGGAGTGGCTTAAGGGGCAGCAGAAAGGGAAAGGAATTTGGATTGGTATGGGGTACTAAGTGAGAGAAGGCACATTATTTGGTGAAATAAAAACATTTTTGAAGTCTTTCCAAACAGAGAGAGTGTGTGTGCGTTTTTGTCTGTATGTATAATAATTCCTTGTGAAATCTGACAAACACCTCACTATACCCTACTGGAAGCACCTGTATCCAACTATTTAGCACAAGATACATTTATTAGGGAGGTGTAAGACCCCAAACACCCCCCCTGAAGCTACGACCTCGGTGACAGAGAGAAAGGAGAGAGCTCAAGGGACATAGGCGAGAGATAGATGAGTCTCTCTATCCACCAGAGGCAGAAAGAGTATAAGTCTTTCTGCTCCCAGAGCACAAACAGCTGATCAGAAAGCTGTCCTCTGTCTTCTCTCACAATCACTGGAAGAAGGAGGCCCGCATCACGGGATGATTCTGCGAGGGCTGTGAAGGGAACAACTGAGTGGCTATGGTATTTCTTGCAAGTTATGGCATGAATGCTCTAGTCACTGTTCCCTGGTTGGTGATATATCCCCAATTCTTCTGGTATTATTGGGCCAATATGCTGATGTCACAGTACGTTACTGTGCTCTAAATTTGTGCTCCTTTAATGGTAGTCCTTGCCTCCGTTTAAAAATTGTTGTCCAGAGATTTTCATTTTTGATTAGTGTTTTTGTATCACTAGAGAATTAATTTAGCTTGGATAGAGATTGCTTATCCGGGCCGAATTTTTTGGGGCGACATGTCAGATGTGTTGCAGTGATAATGTAATATTTCAGCAACCAGGAGACCTATATACTTCATTTTGCTGTCAAAACATAGGTTTTGGGGGTTAAGTAGTCTTATAGAGACAGAAAATAACTCCTCAGAGCAACCCTTCCGCCCTTTTCCAAAATGGCTGCTATGATGATGTGTTTTAACCATTATTTTGGCAATTTATTTTAATATTGTTTTTGTTTCAGGTCTTAGTTGATTTAAATTCATAAACATGAGCAAAGGAGGTGGTAGCAGAGGATCTTTACCTCCTGACAGAGTGTTGCTAACTACAAAATCTGAGGACTCCTTCAACAAAGAAAAATTTGTCATATGCCAAACTAATCCAACAGAAAATCTAACATCAACTGTGGCTGGACAGAAGAGAGTTCGAGATGCTGCAGAAATACGGCAAGACAAAGTTCACAAAAGATTGAAACTGATGGGTGAAGAGGATCAAATAGTTTATCATTGTAACAACAAGAGTACAAGTCTTATACAATGGAAAAAAGCCTGGAAACAAATTGTCAAAAAATAGCAGAAACCAGTGAATCACAACAAGAATCCGAGTCTTCTGGGAAAGCGATGACAATCAAACCCAATGCCCATCCACTTAGAAGATAAATGGCTGTCCCCCTCCAACAACTGATCAGAAAGCAGAGGATCTTCAATGTGTTATCTGTGGTTTAGCCAGCACATGGGCCAAAGGGATTGACAATGGAACAAAGTACAAAGTATGTCAGTCTCAAAGGGCAAACATGTTCATTATTTTATCTTCAGACCGTTTCTTCCAAGATGAAGTTTTCAGCCGAGTATCTGATCTAAACAGCGAGGTGAATGTATTTGCAGTGGATTTGTATGCCCACCTGAACTGCATGTGTGCATACATTCGAAAATATGAATGTACAATGAGCTCCCAGCAGCAACATAACCACCAGCTTTCAGTTAAGTTTGCACTCTTTAAAAAAGTAAATGAATTTTTAAAGCCACTCTTGAGTGTTGGCTACGGGTCCACACTCATTTAGATCAGAGAAATAATGGTCAACATTGATGAAACTGTATTGATCCATAATAATGAAATGAATATTTTTCTCATGAGATTGTACAATGACAGAATTCATTTTTGTCAGTCTAACAAAAAGAATGAGCCACTTATGATGTTCTCAGCTGACATGACTCCTGAATTTCTTGCTGCCAAAGTAAGATCACAGGATGCAGTAAAATCAGCAGGAACCATTTATAGAAATGTCCTAAAAGATTTAGATTTTGGACTTAATGACAAATTTTGTGATGCCCCAGAGCTCTGCAAATCATGGTAGTCTACAAGAACGCCTGATGTTGTCTTAACATTTTTTACATCATTGTTTAATATCAGCAAAGCAAAACTGTTACAAACTAAAGTTCTTGAGTTTGGAACCGAAGCTGACAACACTGATGATGGCTTTGAAGATAATAGTGAAGTGGAAGACAATCCTATGAACCGACAGGCTTATGCTGTGCAAATGTACTGTCTTTTCCGAATCATGTTTTATTAATTACATCACGGCAAACAGAAAACTCCGCTACACATGATGACTGCCCACACAATCCATGACAAGTGCAAAAGTAGAGAGCTAATCACTTCAATGAATAGGATTGGTGTATCAACAAGTTATAATGACATAGTATGGAGCAGGAATTTGTTAGCAACTCATGCTGTAAAATCTTGTGAATCCGACAGCACACCACTTTCAAGTCACTTTACCAGGAGCGGATTTATAATTGCTGCTCTTGATAATTTTTTTTTTTTTTGAAAACAGATTTTATTTGTCAAGTTCCGCATATATCGCAGGGCTCTGCACACCAGAGACATCTGCATAATCAAACCATACAAATATAATTGCAGTCGACTTTTCCCAATATAATCAACAAAAGCGCATACAAACAATAAAAGATGATATAGAAAACCCACAACTCCCGCCCTCCCCCACCCCTCCCCCTTGGTCGCACAATATCCGCATAGTCCTGTCCACATCCTGTATACATACCCACAAGAATGCCCCCTCGGCCCCCGCATAGCATCTCCGGAAGCCTACTATGTACCTACAAATTACCCCAGTGATTGAGCCTCTGCTGCAGCTGGAGGGTCCAGCCAAAGGCCCCGATAATCCGCCCATCGTTTCCAGATTTTGTAGTGTTTGCGCGGGCACCCCCTGGCCTTAAAAATAGGTTGTTCCAGCCCCATGCAGAAGTCTAGGCCATTCTTCCCTGCGGCCACCGGTGGGGCCCGCGGCGCCTTCCACGCCTGGGCGATGTCCCTTTTCGCCAGTGTGAAACCCAGTTGCATGAGATGCCGTTTGTAGATATTTCCCCTATCCCCTCCATAATATGAAGCAGAGCCAGCTGCGGCGTGCGGGGAGCTCCCACCCCAGGACCTCCGAGAGACACGCAAAACCCCCTCCAAAAACGGTCCAGGGAGGGGCATTGCCAGACGGTATGAATGAACGTGCCCTCTTCTCGACCGCAGCGAAGACATTCCGGGAAGCGATGAGCCCCGCCCGCCACAGGCGTGCCCGAGTAAAATAGACCCTATGGAGATATTTGAACTGGACCAGGCGGAGTCGCATCGCTATGGCTGCCCCCCGCGGAGCCGCCAAGGCCTCGGTCCAGTCCTCCTCCTCCATCGTGCCCACATCTCCTTCCCAGTCCCCCGGAGCTTCTGAAGTGTGGTGGAGCAATGGGTAATCAGGGTCTGATAGATCCGGGAAATTTTCCTGTCCTTCAGCTCCCCCATAAAGACTTTCGCTTCCAGCGGACTATATTCAGGTAGCGACCCCAGACCCTCTATGCTAGGGGACAGAGCATGACGAAATTGAAGATAGCGATAAAACTGAGACTGTGGCATAAGGAATTCCTTCTGAAGATCTTGGAAGGATTTAAGTGTTTGGCCCCTCATAACATCCCCCAGGACTGAAATGCCAATGTCGTCCCAACCCCGGAAACCCTGCAGGGCCGCCAACTGAGGTAGGCGTCCATTATCCCAGAGGGGAGTCTCCCGAGTCAGGGCATTCCACCATCCCATTCGTCGCAATGCCTGCTTCCAAATCAGGAACACCACCCGTGTGGCCGACGGCAGCCTGCCCCGCAGCGGCGCCGAATAAAGAATTGCATGCAGCGAGCGGCGTCCCATAAGCTGCCGCTCGAGCGCATATGCCGGATCTCCCTATTGCCGTACCACCACTCATTTAGGACCAGCAGATGTGCGGCCTGGTAGTATGATAGAATGTCCGAGGACGCGAGCCCCCCACAGTAGGTGGACCGGAAGCATGTGCGCAATGCTACACGCACTTTGCCCCCTTCCCACAAAAACTGCCCAAGCGCAGCATTCGCCAGCCGAAACCATCGGGGCGGGATCGGGTATGGGTGATTCTGTAGCTGATAGAGGAGCCGGGGAAGCGCCACCATCTTGAATATTGCCGATCTACCATACAGGGTCAGGGGCATACGGGACCAGGTCTTGAGGTCCGCACGGATCCGCTCCCATACTGGGGCCACGTTACGTTCCCAGGAGACTGCAGGTACCTCGGACAGAACCACCCCCAAGTATTTCAGTCCCCCACTGCCAACTGAACCGATGAAACCCATGTGCCCATCTTCATCCGATCCCCCAGAGCCCATAATGTGGATTTACGAGGGTTCATATAGAGGCCCGATGTCTCCCCAAAGATCTGCATGATGCGCAGGAGCCGTGGCCCCGTCCTGTCAACCGCTGTGAGGAAAAATAGAACATCATCCGCATATAATGCAATCCTGTCAGACAGGCCCGGAGCCCACTCGAATCCCCGGACCTGCGCATCAATGCGCACCCACGCAGCCAACGGTTCCATGGCTAGGGCGAACAGATATGGAGACAGGGGACAGCCTTGCCGCGTACCCCCGCCCAATAGAGAAGGTGGATGAGGTCGCACCAGCTACCCGCACCGATGCCGTCAGATCTGTATATAAGAGTGTTAGATAGGAGAGGAAGCGCGGACCCAGGTTGAGTCTTCGCAGCAATGCAAAAAGGTACACCCAGCTCAGGGAGTCAAACGCCCTATCTATGTCAGCCAAGAGGAGCGCCGCTGGTTCCCCCAACTGCCGGACAGCCGCCACTGCCACTTGCGCTCGCCTAATGTTGTGTCTGGTCGCCCTTTGGGGCATGAACCCGGCCTGATCAGGGTGCACTAGGGCGGAGATGTGGGGCAAGAGGCGATTGGCTAGTGCTTTGGCCAATATTTTCGCCTCCACATTTAAGAGGGAAATGGGGCGATACGAGGCGTGTTGCTCCGGGGGCCGGCCGGGCTTTTGGAACACCACCACCTCCGCATGCCTCCAGTCTGGAGGGAGAGAGCCCCTCTCCCGTGCCTCCTCCACTACCGCCCGATAATGAGGGGCCAGCTGCACGGAGTAGCGCCGGAAGAATTCGCTTGGGAACCCATTGGGTCCCGGCGCTTTCCGGGATTAAGCTCCCCTAGGGCCGTACTCCAATTCCTCATCTGTCAAGGGCAGCTCCAACTGATCCCTCACCGCATCCGATACTGTCTCAGGTGGTAAATCAGCTATGAATTTATCTATGGTGGCCACTGACAAGCATTCCTTTGGAGCATATAGATCCGCATAGTAAGCGGCGAAGCTCTCCGCTATGGCCGGGGGATCCGTAATCGGCTCACCTGCCGGGCCCAAGACGCCCGGCAGGGCCTGGGAATGGAAGGTGCCTTGACAGAGTCGGTGCAGCATCTTGCCGGATTTGTCCCCCCAATGGTAGATCCTGCTACGCGTCGCCAGCCAGGCCTGGCGAGCCTCATCCATCAGAAGGGCAGCGTAGTTCTGCTGAGTCAACAGCAGTTGCCGTCTGAGCTGGCCCTCTCCGGCCTCCCGACACCGACGTTCGAGGGCTTCAACATCCGCCTCAGCTCGAGTCAGTTCCGTTCTGCGCTTCCTACGCGCTGCCGCGCACCAGGAGATATCTACACCTCTCAGTGTGGGTTTCAGTGCCTCCCACAAGGTCGCGGCGCTAGTAACGGACCCCACATTAAACGTTAAGTAGTGGTCGGTGGCGTCACTTATATGTGCCCCGTATTCATCATTCTGTAAATGCCACACTGAGAGGCGCCACCGGAACGGTTGCCTCCGCCTACCCATGTGGATCTCAAGTGACACTGGGGAATGGTCCGAGAGGCCTCGAGGCAGAATCTCCGCCGACACCACCCTACCCACCGCAGCTCGGGGGACAAAGAGGTAGTCAATTCTAGAAAATGACTCATGGACCGCCGAAAGGTAGGTGAATTCTCGGCGATCACCGTGGAGGCGCCGCCATACATCAACCCAGTCAAGTCCCATCACTAAGGAATGCAGTTTCGTGGAACGGCTACCCATGGAGCTACCCCCAGCCCTCCATCTATCTCTGGCCAGATCCATAACATCATTCCAGTCCCCACCCACCACAGACGGCACATCTGGCATATCAGCCCATAGAGCGAGTAGTTTCTCCACCAGATTCCATTGTAGGGGGAGGAGCATAGACACTACCCAACACCAGGGGATCTTCCCCAATCTTACCCCGGATAAACAAATAGCGCCCTTGCGTGTCAGTCCACTGTTGTATGTGAGTATAGGGGACCCTGCGGTGCACCAGGATCGCTACCCCCCGTGAACCCCTCGTAAAGCCGCAGTGAAATACCTGCTGAAACCCATACCGCTGTAGGCAAATGGCCTTCGAGCCCATGAGGTGTGTTTCTTGTAACATAAGAATATCGGCCCCAGTTCGTTTGGCCTGATGGAGTATGGCCCCACGTTTGATTTTGTCCAGGGCACCGCGCACATTCCAACTAAGAATACGGAGCGTACCAGGGGTCACCTGTCTCCCATTGGGCACACTAGACATTGGGGGGTATTACCATAACTGGCCTTAGGATGTGTCTGTGTATGTGTGAAAAATAACGGACCCTCAGCAGAAGTGCAACCTGTGACCATAAACAACCCCCACCCAACAAACCCCCCACCCCATACCTCAAAAACACTGAAGCATCTGTCGCGGCGGGGCTGGTCCTCAATCCCCAACAGGGGGATGGGGGCCGCCCGACCAATGGATCCCCAACTTACAGCCCATGTCCTCTGGGCGTGTTCCCCACCAGCCCGGGCCGGACAGAGAAACCAGCCCACACCAGGACTCTTCCGATGCTCATTCAGCAGTCTTGGCCTCTGCAGTACTTCGCAGGCCCATAGATTAATGTTCCAAAGTCTGTCGCCCGGAGGCGGGGCCCCCGAGAGGAGGCACCACAGGACTGGGAGCGCCGCCGGGACCGTGACCGTCTGTCACCCTTCTGCTGCTGCCCCCTGGGGCCCCTCCGGGACACCTCGCCCGATGAGGAGTCCGACTCTCTCCCAGGCGGCGTGTGTGCCCTCACCCGCACCGTTTCATCTGTCCATTTAAAGACGTCTTCCGGAGTATCGAAAAAGTGGGTGCGGGAGCGATATACCACCCGCAGCCGGGCAGGAAACAGGAGGGCATAGGGGAGCTTAAGGTCTCTGAGCCGGGCCTTCGCTGCCATGAACGATTGTCGCTGTTGCTGCACCTGCCGCGTGTAATCAGGAAAAATAAGAATGCGCATATTTTCATAGAGCAAGGGTTCTTTGGCCCGGGCCTGCTTCAGGATTGTGTCCCGATCCAGATAATTCAGGAGTTTCGCTATGACTGGCCATGGGCGAGCCCCCGGTGGGGGTTTCTGCATGAGCGCCCTATGGGCCCGCTCCACAACAAAGCAATGGGACAAGGCCTCCGGAGGAAGCCAGCTCTCCAGCCATTGCGTGAGAAAGCGTTCCATGTTGCCCTCCTCACATCCCTCTGGAAGCCCAACGAAACGAAGGTTATTGCGCCGGGCCCGTCCCTCCGCATCCTCCGCCCGTAGTGCAAGCCCTTTTGCACAGACTCCATAGCCGCCACCTTCTGTTTAAGTGAGATAACATCGTCCTCCACACCTGAGATTCGGGTCTCAGCTTCGGTGATGCGTGACACCGCATTGCGCAAGTCTTGTCGCAACAGCATAACGTCTGACCCAACTGCCCCTATTTTGGCGTCCAACGTGTCTCTGGATTGGGTGATAGCAGCCATGAGTGCTGCATTATCCGGCATTGCCCCCGGACGGAACTCCAGACGCCCCAGCCGCCGCTCCTGGACCAGTGAATTTATCTATGGGGCCTTGTTTGGCCGGGCCACTGCCACCTTTGTCCCTCATCATGGCTGCCCTCTATACTCCCCAGGTGGCCTGGACTGTATCGGGGAGGGTGTGTGAGCGGAGCCCCCCCAACAAAAGGCTCCCGCGGTCCGACCCGACCGCCGAACAGGAGCCCGGTATGAGCTGTCCCCGCACCAGGGCCCAACAAGCCGCCCCAGGGGCTACCCCACGCCAAACTCCGGCCGGGCCCTCCAGTAGCGCCCGCTCGGTCCGGCCGACGCAGCAGTGCTCCGGGTCAGTGCGATCCCCCGGGTCCAAGACCTCCCACGCTGCACACCCCTCTGGCGCGCACTTGAAGCCACCAGTCTTCAGGGACCTCTGAGGCGCCCACGCGGTCCGACCGGCCGCCGAGTTGAGCACCCTCCTAGGCCCTGGGAGGATTGATGGGGGAGAGAGAAGGTTTACAGCCACCGGGGCCCCGAGGCCTCTCAGCAATCCCTCCGGCTCCCTGCAGCTCGTACGGTCACCCCTCCCGCGGCCCGATATTGCCGCCGATCTCCCGCTACTGTGTAGACCGTGGGGAGGGGCACCTCAATACAGGTCCGGCCGCTCCCAAGTCACCCACTGCCAACGCTGCCGGGCACCACCGTTTCAGCAGCAATCAGTGCCGGAGCTGCATAGAGCGGGCGCACCGCTGCGGCCAGGCGGCCTGCCTGCGGACCGCACCTCCCGCTCCCAGCGCCACACCTCACCTTCGCGGCTCGATCCAGCCGCCGAGTCTCGCCGTCGGGCTCAGTCTCGGGCCTCGTCGCGGGGCGATGGTCGACCCTCCGCCAGCTGTCTCTGCCCTCCAGAGAAATCCGCCCTTGCACAGGGAAAGGGCGCCAAGTCCGCCCCTCTCGCTCCGACCGCCTCCGATAGTGTTGGGCGAGATGTCCCGGCTCCGCCGCCATCTGCTAGGCCGCGCCCCCGCCAGGTCCCGTACCGGCCGAGGCTCGAGGACTCCTCCACCAGCCTCCGTAGGCGCTCCAAACCTACATACGGCGACACTGCGGATATCCCACGACTGCTGCGTCGTCGTAAAGATCACTCGAGCATCGGGGAGTCAGGATAAATGCAGGATATATGACGGGCTGGACGGAGCTCACTCAGCACACGTCCGCCATGCTGGCTTGCCAAGCCACGCCCCCCTGCTCTTGATAATTTTGATTTTGAAGACACCTCTTCTTTGAAACATCCAGCACACATGATACTGCTGTGGTGCTTTGTCAAGACTGTACCAATGAAGAGGCTGCTGGAAAACAAGCTATGTCAGCTGTAGGCATAAACAAACTAAGCTGCAAACTTATAACCCAACTGCCTTGCTAACATGTGCAAAATCAATACAAGCCATCAACATGTCCCAGTCTACCAGAAAGTTTCAAAGTGGCTGATGACATGGCTCTTCTTCTACCTGATGCTACGGTCCGCAAAACTGATTTAACTGAATTCATCATTCCGCTTATTGGGTGGAGAGTGAAGGATGAAGAGAAGTCAGTTCCTCCGTGGGCTGGAATTTATGCTCTGATCTCCCAGAATACTGTCCCACTGAAGAAGGTTGGGTTTTTACCAGTAATACCATCTCCAATCACAAACTACGCAGCAGTATACACAGCTCTAAGAAAATTCCCAAATTTGCGTGCTCAGCTTCTCCTGCCAATTTTCTATGATGAAGGTTGTTTCTATATTGTAGCTGACATTTTTATGAGCAATCCAGTAGAGTTTGATGATATTTATCCAATGATGGCCATTTTCCACATGACAAAAGTTAAGTTGCGGTGTGCAGGAGTTTATCTCAGTGAATGTGGCATGGACGACGCACTTATTGAGGCTGAAATCTTTGGAAGCAAAACTGTCCAGTCAATATTGAGCGGAACTCATCTTGTTAATTCGTTACAAGGTTTGCTCTTCATATCTGAGGCTATAGAAACCTTGCGTTGGAATGCTTTCAGGAACAAGAATGACAAATTACGTTTTGCATACCTTATCTCAGAAGTGAACAAGACACAGGGTGTACTTCAATCAAAAGACATAATGCAAAGCCAGGCAATGTTCAGTACACGGAGTTCAAAATCAGAAAACCTGACAACCAAGTTTGTAAAGTTTGTCAAAGGTTGTGAAGAAAAATCAGAACTTTGTAAGTGCTGGTGAAATGTTTTTCACATGATAGCTCTAGTGAAAAACTTGGTACATGCTTGTTAGACCTGTCAGCCCTAGGGTGGTCTTACCCCGGTTTTTTTCTCTTTGCGCCTCATTTTTGCCACCATCTTTTTGTTGGACCTAGGTCTCTGGGCGCCTTACCACTGCCAAACAGTGCTGAGGTGCAGGTGCTCTCTCCTAATAATATGGCTGCCACATGCCCCTGCTACTGCGGAGTGGCCATTGTACATGCACGCACCAGTAGTCAGGATCAGGCTGGGACATAATGATACTGTATCCATGCCGTCCCGCCTCTGGGCCTCATAGACAGACATGACGGAAGCTTCTAGAACCTTCCAGCCCATGGAGGAGTTATGTTTTGCCGCCTTTCAGGAGGGTCACCTGACCTAGGGGTATAAGAGGTTTGGAGGGAAACCTAGTTAGTCAGTTGGGGCACCACTGGACCTGGGGGAACCTCTGCCGGAGTACAGGCTGTTGGGCCTAGGGGGGAGACCTACACTACTGGTACTGACTTGGCTTAGGCACTGCTGTGCTAAGATAGATGAGGAACACCTTCCACCTGCTGACCTTGCCCAGCATGAGGGGACCCAGGGAACCACCTCCAGTGTGCCCGCAGGGCACCTACCTGCCTCTTGTGCCTGCCAACTCAGCCCCCTTTCCCCCAAGTAACTGCATCCAAAATATTGCGACCAAGAAGCTACACCAAATAAGAACCTGCAACTACTCTACTTCCACCTGAACTCTGCCAACTGATTTGCTCTCCCCGGTACTGGAACGGGGGAGGGTTGAGCAACCTGCGTATGCTACTGCTGGGGATCACCAGGTAAAGCGCTATTCCCTTCCAAGCGCTGAATGCCAACTATCTGCCCCTGCTGCGAGCGCTGTGCCATCTGAGCGCCACAACCCCTGAGCATGCCACGTGTCTGAAGCGCCGTGACTCCCGAGCGCTGGCGCTGTGCCCTGAAGAAGCGCTGCGGCAGTAGGGAGGCGCTGTGACCGCCAGGCGTCTTGTCCCCGTGAAGAGGAGCGCCGCATGCCCAAGAACACCGCCGTCACCGGGGGCTAGCTGTGAGCACTGGGGCCGAGAGAAGCGCTGCCGGAGTCCCCAAGATCACCGCTGCAACCCAGGTACCTGTGTCTCCGCGGGGTGCGACGACGTGCCGCTGGTCCCGGGGACCCAGAGAGGCAGCAGCGCCATTCCCCGAATCACCGCTGCAGCCCTGGGGCAAAGGGAGGGCCGCCGCGGGTACAGCGAAGGCCGCGCTGGGCCTAAAGAAGGGCGGGAGGCGTTGCTCGGCAACGAGGGCACCGGCCGCGTCAGAGGCCGCGCCCCCAAGGAAGCCGCGACATCATTGGTCCCCGGGTCTGGAGGCCCGGAGCCCGGAGTAGAACGACGTCAGGGGGCTCCACTGCCTGTGGGAGCCCCTGGAACAGGCCCCAAGCCCCAAAGAAAGCACCGAGGACCCCGGAGATCGTGCCGCCACCCCCGGTCGAAGCCCCACGAGCAGCCAGGAGCGGGCCGGCCGGGGAGGAGGCGTCCGGTGCAGTGAACGTCCCGCCAGTCTCAGGGACAGCGAGGTGAGCCCGGGAGGCCCTAGGGGGATTCCAGCGATATGGAGGCCTCATGCTAGCGGCGCTTCCCCCCGCCCATCGTCCAAGGTGGACTGAGAGGGGCAGTAGCCCTCATTCTACTGTGTTGACTGCCTCCCTTGCGCATGAGGCTGGGCCCTGCATTAACGCTTAGGTCTGGCCTGCTCACCCCCTACTTTCACCTGCTATGTTAATTTGCATAGGCCTGATGACCTGCTCCCAGAAAGGTTACCTTGATGAAACCCATGGTTAGTGGTGTGCAGATGCTGAAGCCTGATTTGCCACTTCAACTAAAGTCACCGCTCTAATGTGAATGTGCCTATGTTGTATGCCTACTCAAGGGGGGTTACCTTATTGGACGTGCTCAAGGGAAGTTTCCCATGTTGTTTGCCTACTTGCATTGAGGTCTTTGTGGCATTGAATATACCTGAATGAACTTAAGCCTATGTTTTAACATGTAATCCATTACCTACTGTGATTCTTGCTTTTAGAGAGGTTATTGCTACTGCCTTCTTACCGGCATAAAGTTTTACTGTTATGATGTGCTTGAATGAATTTACGCACTGGTTTTAGGAAGCTAAATGAATCGAATGTTGCCCTGAGATTATCTGCCTCATCTATTGCTGATTTAAAATTAGATAGAGAATCTTGTTTTTACATAACAGCCTGGTGTGGTGTCTCCTTATTGTGTGCGCATTACTGAGTCAGTGTGAGTGTGTACTGCACAAGTGCTTAACACATTGCCTTCGGGTGCCTTCCTGCCTCGCGCCAAGCTACCGTGTCGGAATCGGTGACCCCGGTTCTAACAATGCTGATCAGGAAGGTGATTGGGAGCTATACGTGAAGAATGTATGAAATGAAATTTGTACTTGTAAAGCGCACCCATACCCCCAAAGGGGTGTCCAGGCGCTGTACGCATACCGCTGTGGAACCCTTCCTGGCTTTTCCCTGTGAAATGTCCACTCCTGGGCACCCCCAGGGTGAAGCCAGGCATCCCAGCGCTGTTGGGGCCGTTGTGGAGATTAAGCAAGCTATTGCCCAGAGTTGCAGAGTGGGACCCATGATTAGAATAGGCACCGAGGCGAGAATTATCAGGTCCGAGGAAATTGAGCCCAAGACCCGCCGAGGCGGGAATTGAACCCTGGTCCCGGGCCAGATCTCTGCATCAGGGTCTGCCGCTCTAACCATTGAGCCACACTTCTCCACTTGTAGAGTCACTGATTACTGTGTTTCGCGAAGTTGATTGCATAAACTACCTGAGATATGGGTCCTGGTATTTGGAAAGAGTGAAGAAGCTAGAGGTGGAAAAAACATACCTCTACCGGAAATTCATCCAAAGACATTTTATGGTGAAAGACAGAGAGGGAAGGTTCAATGCTGTGGCTCCAGATATGAAACTGGAACAGACGATCCAGAGATCACAGAAAAGCTCCAAGGGAATACTTGGTCAGACACGTAGAAGTGAATATGTTACTCAATGTCAGCTAGTTTACCATGAAGTCCTTTCTATTTGCAATGTTTTCAGAGAGATGACAAATTCAAAATTAATGGGCCATCGTGAAAGAGTTATTCACCACAAACTTGTGGGAAAGAGAGGGGAACACTTTAATAAACATGTTGACAGCCTTCTTCATTTCACACAGCAGCAAGGAAACCCCTTTGAAATGACTGAGCCAGTGCGACTACACAACTTTCTGACCTAACAATATGTGGATAACGATATAAAGACACGTCTACTAGATGTCCCGGAACATGGATCGAAACTATACACAGAACTGAAGCAGGAGAGATTTGTATTGAAAAAGAAAAGGCTGTTTGACAAAATCACTAAAGCTAAACTTCCACGCTTCAATTGCCATATGAAGAGTTTCGTCCACCCAGCTACTACAAAACAAGTTATAAAAAAACAACTGTCGCAAGCACATAGACATAGTGAGATGGATGTAGCAAAAGAAAGGGGTGAATTTATCAAGGACACTCTGTCGCATGATCTTCTTCCAACAAACGCATTATTTGATGGAGATGCTGCAACTAAACCAGTGAAGCACAAACTCGTACAAGAGCTAAAAAATAATCTTTCACCAGAAGAATTTCAATTTCAAAAGGTGTCCTCATGGAAAACTGCTGTTATTGTGGACTATATGTCACAGTTAGTCCAACAACCAGAATAAGGAGATCCAGATGGGGGGGAAGATCCTTCTCACATCTGGCACCGAAATTATGGAACTCAATGCCATCAGAGCTAAGAGTGACCACTGAGGAACGAACTTTCAGAAAGAAACTAAAGACCTGGCTATTCCCAGGCTGAGAGTCATCCGCACTTACTCCTGTTCCGCAGCGCTTGGAGGCCCACGGGCAGCTATGCGCTCTACAAAACCCATAAACATAAACATAAACAGTTGCGAATGGTCAAGATTTCATCCATGCAAAACTTCAGAGAGGTTGTTCAGCCTGTTCTACAGATATCAAAGTCAATGTGCACCTTGCAACAACTGCACATTGTCTTTGACAGGTATCTTGAACTATCTGTCAAAGAATGTGAGAGAGTCAGATGAATGTCCACTAGTGGAGCATTTGACCTTACTTGCATTAAGAATTCGACACTTATACCTGTGCAACTTGATAAATTCTGGTCATCAACATCGAACAAGATGAACTTGGAGATGTTAACTCGCTAAAACATTGCTGATGCTTTAGTGTACACTGAATTTCCAATTATTGCAAGTAGAATGATTGTCAATGAGGAGTTGGTACTTACAGAGATATATTCAAAAGGTACGGACCATATTGTTCAAGAACTTAACAGCATATTGGAGGAAGTTGACCTTCGTATTGTGCCACATCTTGAGTGGGCTGTTCGATATGGTTCCAATTAAGTCACTGTACTGTCAAATGACACAGATGTTTTTGTTGTACTACTTAGATTTCTTGCAATGTTCATAAGTCAAGGATTGTCAGAGTTATGGATACGTTGTGGAACAGGCGAGAAATGACACTTAATCCTGCTTCATATTCTGTACAAGAAACTTGACCGAGAGGCCCAGTGTTCTCATCAAGGAACATATTCTTATGGGTGATGAAACTATGAGCAAAATTGGAACAAAGCTTGGAGCTTTAAGTGATGAATCTGTAAAGTTTCTAAAAGGATTTGCTGAGACCGAAGAAGAATGTGACTTTAAAAACACAGAAAAATACCTTGTGCATGTGTGGAAAACTAGTTCTGACTGTCACACATTTGATGATCTTCAGTGAGTTCAAGAGATCAGTCCGGCTAAGTGACCTTCTACCAACATCATATTCTGTGCGTGGACATATTAAAAGAGTGATCTACTTGATCAGTAGATGTGTAAATGTTTTGGATCATGCATATGTAGAGAAAGATCTGTGTGAATTTGGTTGAAAAGATATTGAAAGGGTGCTAAAACCTACAACATTTCTAAAGGCACTAACCACAGAACTTACACGTACATATACTTGCAACACTTGTGCTACCAAAAGATGTCCCTGTCAATATGCTCTTCTCAAATGTACAACATTCTGAAAATGTACCACAAGCTATGTATTCAGATCATAAACATTGTTTAGTGTATACATGAAAGGATTAAAAAACATTATTATTTGTTTTATTTCTATAAATGTCTCTTCTTCCTCTATTATAGCAGTCACTTTGGAAAATGGTGGAAGGGTTACTTTGAGGAGTTATTTTCTGTCTCTGTAAGACTACTTGATCCCCCAAACCTCTATTTTGACACCTAAATGAGGTATATAGGTCTCATGGTTCCTGACATATTACATCATTACTGCAATACATCCGCTATTTTTTAAAATGTGGTCCAGAAAAATTCGCCCGGATCAGCAATGTCTCCCCAAGTTAAATTACATCTATAATGATCCAAAAACACAAATCAAAAATGAAAATATCTGGACAATTTTTTTACGGAGTTATAGTAGGGGGCTGGGATTATGGAGAATAAGACAATGAAAGTTCAGATGTCGCAGATTGCAGTTTGTCTGCTGTTGATACTTGGGAGTAAGTTAAGAGATTACAGGAAGGAGTGCCAGAAGCAGAACAGCAAGAGTGGGTCAGAGCAGGTTGTGTCAAACAAAATGAGGATGACATTTGGGTTTCAACAGATGAAAGACCTGTATTGCCAGACAACCTGTTGCCACCCATGGCCAGACACTACCATGGTCCTGCACATGTAGGAAGATACGCAATGGTACACCTCTTTAGACAAATCTGGTTCAATCCACGATTCAGATTGATGGCTGAGAGTTTGTGCCACAGATGTGTTGTGTGCCAACAGCAGAATGCAGGCAAGAGAACACCAGTCACAATGAGTCATATAGGGAGATCAGGAGGTCCCTTTAACAGGATGCAAATGGACTTCATTTAGATGCCTGTTTGTAATGGGTTGAGATATATCCTGGTGATTGTGTGCATCTTTTCACTGTGGGTTGAAGCTTACCTGACTAGAAGACATGACGGTCCGCAGTATCTAAGCTGTTATTGAGGGAGTTAATACCGCGTTTCGGATTCCTGATTTCTCTGGAGTCAGACCGAGGAACTCATTTTTAATAATGAGGTCCTGAAGATATTATGTGCAGCCTTACAGGTTGAACAGAGACTATATTGCAGTTAACATCCAGAGGTCTCCGGCATTGTGGAGCAAGTGAATGGCATGTTAAAATCCAGATTGGCGAAAGTGTGTGCTTCAGTATCTCTGAAGTGGCCTGATGCATTGCCTCTTGTGTTGATGAGGTTGTGCAGTACTCTTGACAGGAGAACAGGATTGTCACCCCATGAAATCATCATGGGGAGGGCCATGAGACAGCCAGCTGTGCCTGCAAATGTGTTTGTGAACATTACAGATGACATGATTGTTGATGACTGCAAAGGACTGGCTGGCATGCTGTGTTCTGTGTCTCACAAGGTCAGAAAGACTACAGCCCGCTTCAACAGTAGCAGTGCCATGATCTCAGTCCTGGGGACTGGGTTATGGTGAAGAAGCACGTGCGCAAGTCGTGCTTAGAGCCTCAGTGGCATGGGCTATACCAGGAAATACTGGTCAGCACAACTGCAGTGAAGTGTGGAGGTCTCCCTAATTGGGTACATGCCGCACGTACTTGCAGAGTCCAGAGTCTCCTTGATGATATAACAGCACCTGTTCTTGATGTTCTGGTGGTTACAGTGAGACAAAGGGAGCAGGTTAATCAAGCTGTTGGGGATTAGCAAGCAGCTGGGACAGCACTTGTTTGGCCTGAGGGGGGGTCTGAGAGAGTCAACTGTGGCCGATACAGATGGGTCTAATCTAGTAGCGTTGACTGCATCAGATTCAGACCTTGGCGAAGGGCCTAGTGCTATAGTAATGTAAGTTATACCCAGAGACAGTTTGCCCAAAAGGCAAACGAGAGGAAGATGCTGCCTGACTGAAGTACATGTGCCGCGCACCATCCCAGAGGGTGCTGACAGATCTGGATTAAGTGACAGTGAAGAAGAATGGCTAGAAGTGAGGAGATCAAAGAGAGCAAGAGTACCCTGTCAAAGGTATTCCTTACTTGATTGGACTTACTTGGCAGTCAATGATTGGGAGAGAGCGTTCTACACTTTTTGCTATATCAATTTGCGTCTACCTGAACCTCCTTGAACTGAACTTTGTGGGTAAACTAAGTTTTGAAATTGCACTGCCGCTGAATAGACTGAGTCAACTTATTCTGGAAGTGATTATTAGCGAATTTGAACTGCACATATCTTAGAGACTGACTTTAATAAGCGATGCCCAAACTACAAAGAAGAGTACTACAGCCTGAGTTGATGAAGGATCCTAAGGTTGTCCCTTAGAAGAACACAGAATAGGGTTAAGGAAGTCTCACGAAGATCATTATACACACTTTCCTGAAAAAGACATTTGAGCTTTGCTTCACTATGTGTGCAAGTGGAAACTAACTGCAAAACTGTGGTGCAATCTTTAAGCTAAACGGTCTGTCACTAGAGAGCTCATGGAGCCTAACGCAAAATCCCTTAGATGCAAATGTGTATGTGCAGGAGTATTTGCTATTGCTACAGTAGTATTAGTTGTCTTGCTTATAATTCTGAACTTGCCACACTACTTTCATTAAGTTATGAGAAAGGGAGTGAGGAGAAAGAGAATGGATATGGCACTGGAGGATAGACTGAGCAAATACTATGATGAAATGAAAGTTCTGGAGGATTCTAGAAGGACAATGATGAAGACAACCAGACTGTTATATGAACATCTGTTAAGATATTGATGTGATGGCTGAATTCACCATCAGAGGGGGAACTGGTCCAGTGCAAAAGCTGTCCACTCTTTACACGTCACGAAATATGACAAATGACATGAGAAAATGTTCACCTAGAGGTGATGAATGTGCACCTTGCACACATTTCTTACTTTAAAGCACTGAGTTATGAGAAAAGGTATACTCGATACCAAAAGAAGAGTGCATTTATTGTAGAATTAGAGAATCTACTCACAAGAGTAAGTATAACCATGCTGATTAAGATGTTTAAATAAAGTTTGACTAATGTAGGAACAAACCTCATATAAATGTATGCACGTGTATTGAAGAAGAAACCCGTCTTTCCAAAACGTGTGCTATATTGTCTGCGTAACCCCTACTGATCTAATTTAATCCATAACCATCTTTATATGTGTAGAAACTTAGTGAAAGCTAAACGATAGCTGAATTATGATGTATGTATTAATGTTACACCTTTGAAAATGTAGTTCTCAGTCATATTTGCCTTTAATTTGATGAGTTACAGTATGATTTATGCAAAAGGAACTAAAATGTATTAACAAACTTATCTTCGTTTGTTAATTTGTGCACACTTATATTAAATGTGCACCAGTGAATTAAGGGGGTCATTACGATGGCGGACGGACTTCAGTCCGTCTGCCATCGTCCCGGGGATGGGGACCGCCCGCCTATAAGGCGCCGCAATGTGTAAAAAAGCACTGTTTACATTTCCCTGCACTACGTGGCAGGAACCATGTGGTGCCTGCCACATTGTGCAGTGAAATGTAGGGGGCCAAGGCAAACACAAGGACACTCACCCCCAGTCACAGATCTGGGTTGAATCCATCATCGTTCTTTAGCTCACTTCGCCACCTCAGTTCAGACACAGCTATATGCAAATCAGTCTTGACCCTGTGCCTCATGGGAACAGCCCAGCCCGAACTGCCAAGCCATGTCTTCCCTGGACCGGAAACAAGCATCCTGGGACCGGTTTTGGGCTAGCAGCCCTCATCAGCCGGGCTAGCTTGAATCCAGTGGCAAAGTGAGCAAGGGACCCACGTCTGGGCATACCCTGCCAACTTAGGGCGAACAAAGCAAACACAAGGAGATGATGGACGGAGCGCTGAAACTTTTCAGACAATCACCCACAGTCACAGATCTGGGTTGAATCCATCATCGTTCTTTCGCTCACTTCGCCACCCCAGTTCAGACACAGCTATATGCAAATCAGTCTTGACCCTGTGTCTCATGGGAACAGTCCAGCCCGAACTACCAAGTCATGTCTTCCCTGGACCGGAAATAAGCATCATGGGGCCAGTTTCGGGCTAACAGCCCTCATCAGCCAGGCTAGCTTGATTCCAGTGGCAAAGTGAGTAAGGGACCCACGTCTGGGCATACCCTGCCAACTTAGGGCAAACAAAGCAAACACAAGGAGATGATGGATGGAGCACTGAAACTTTTCAGACACTCACCCCCTAGTCACAGATCTGGGTTGAATCCATCATCGTTCTTTAGCTCACTTCGCCACCCCAGTTCAGACACAGCTATATGCAAATCAGTCTTGACCCTGTGCCTCATGGGAACAGTCCAGCCCGAACTGCCACGCCATGTCTTCCCTGGACCGGAAACAAGCATCCTGGGACTGGTTTCGGGCTAACAGCCCTCATCAGCCAGGGTAGCTTGAATCCAGTGGCAAAGGGAGCAAGGGACCCACGTTTGGGCGTGCCCTGCCAACTTAGGGCGAACAAAGCAAACACAAGTAGATGATGGACGGAGCGCTGAAACTATGCATTAATGTTACACCTTTGAAAATGTAGTTCTCAGTCATATTTGCCTTTAACTAATTTGATGAGTTACAGTATGATTTATGCAACAGGAACTAAAATGTATTAACAGACTTATCTTCGTTTGTTAATTTCTGCACACTTATATTAAATGTGCACCAGTGAATTAAAGGGGTCATTACGATGGCGGACGGACTTCAGTCCGTCCGCCATCGTCCCGGGGATGGGGACCACCCATTTACCACCACCACGGCGGCCGCAAACGGCATGTTTAACATTGGGGCGGGTGCTGCTGGATGCTTCACCCGCTGCAATGTTAAAAAAGCACTGTTTACATTTCCCTGCACTAAGTGGCAGGCATCATGCGGTGCCTGCCACATTGTGCAGGGAAATGTAGGGGGCCACCATAGGTGCCCCCCAAGTGCACACACCAACTGGCCCTGCACAAGAGGGGCCCGCAACGGGCCCCCAATGCACATCCCCGCCAGCCTTTCCATGGCGGTTGAACCTCCAGCATCCTGATTTTGAGGTCGGTGCCTGCTAGGCACCACCACCACTCTGTGGATGCGGCGTGGTCCGACAGGGAATCATAACGATTGCCTCTGTCGGACCTGTTGCGGACGAGCTTTCCGTCCGCCAGGCCCGCCATACTAATCTGGCGGGCGGTAATTGGCCTTACAATGGCGGTGAACCCGCCACCGGCAGCCTGCCGGTGGCGGGTTCACTGCCCTCGTAATCTGCCCCTAAATGTTTAAATTAGCTTGACTCTAAAGGCCTTGATGCTGCTTTCCGTGAATTTACTATGCTCAAGTTCTGCTAACTTGACAATTCTTGCAGGTATTCGCAAGCATTGTTTGTTTAGAATAGATACATTTTGTACTAAATGAAAGATACAGACCTTGATGAAGAGCACATGGGAAACTTGCAGACGAATAAAGGACTATTGTGTTTTAACCTGAGTTTGAGAAGGAAGCGCCGTTCCCATGTCTAGTGTGGGATTTTGCCTGGATGTTGCAGTATGTAACGTGGATACTCAAACATGGACAATGGACTTCTATTGATGATATGACCAAAGGGGTATTGCCTGTGGACTTTATGGTTTATGACTTACCAACAACCCTAAGGAACTTTAGAACTACGCTAGAACTCTTCCTGGATGCTTGCCCCTGAAAGCCTGAAGGACCGTATGTGGATAATCAAGCAATTTCTCCAAGCACACAGAATTTTGAAGCTGAGGTCGCGGTTTCAGAAGTCTTCTGAAACCGCGACCTCAGCTTCAAAATTCTGTGTGCTTGGAGAAATTGTTTGATTATCTCGGGACTTGGTCCATGTTGAGAGGGATGGTTGGCTTCCCCTCCTCCTGAAGCACCAGTTGGACAATTTATCAAACCATACGTTTCATTTTTTGTACTTCTTTTGGTAAGTGGTAGTGTGCGCCAAGTATACCTAGCCATTTCTCGTTTGTTCTTAGGACCGTATGTGGAGTTCTTTACTGAATCCCTTCTCCAGATCCTAGGCAGAGCCTTCCTTCGACTCTTACCCAAACACTTTCATGATTCCCCAGAGCCCCTTGAATGAACTTTGAGGGGGTTTACTTCTCTGCCCCATTGACTCCTTCCCTAAATGTGGCTTAGGCTGACACTTAAAGATGCTGGATATAGGATAGGGCGATTACCAGGACTGTGGTGACCACACACACTGTGAGAGAGAGCATGTTATTAGGCAAAAACCAAAAGGACCTTGATGTGAGTTCGTCAGCTGTGAGCGATGCCGGCTTTCTGTATAGTAGACCGGCCAGCTCAGTGGTGTTGCGAGGCTTGAATCTAAGAAATAATTTGTTTCTTCAGAGTGGAACAAGGACAACAGAAAGTGCAAGAGGACTATTGGAAGTTTCTAGGTTAGCTATTTGAAATCTCTCTTCCAAAATATGATTGAAGGCAGTAAACAGAAGATTGATAATTTTGTGGATCAATAAGACTGCTGGGTGTGGAAAAATGTATCATCCCTCAGATCAAGAGTGTGAAAATTGTACTATGTTTAAATAGATATTGGTGCTTGTCAATGTCTTCTTTAGCCATACGGCGTCAAAATGATACTAAATTAAACACCATTTGGGTTTGTCCATGTTAAAGAATGTACACCTTATGAAGCAAAATAGTCCCAGATAGTTTGGCTGCATTTTAATTGCTTTCAAAACATTAACTGATGGACGAAGAGTATTCTTTTCATTGAAGCTAACCTTAATTTTTTATATTTTTTGAAATCCATTTTATAATGTAGGCGCAGAAATGTCAGAGTGGAAAGAGACAACACTAATCAGAAAGGAAAAGAACAGCTAGGAAAAGTTGCTACTTCCTCAAATTCAAATATTAGCCATGACGTGCTGTCTCTTTCATACATCGCTTCAGTCTTCTGTTTTTTCCTTCCTTTCTACTTCACTTTTTTATCAATTGATGAACAATGAATAGAAGGATCTATATAGTAGTTATTGAAAATGTCAGCATCAAAAATAGACAAAAACTTCAAATTTATTAGACGTTTGAATTGTGATCTTATAGTTTTGTCGGAAAGCGTGTGTTATTCAAAGATAGGAAACGGTCTTGACTGTCCTGGATGCTTATTTTGGTGGAAACATTGCAAACTGCTCACATGCAGAAGTTATCTTAATTTCACCAGCTGAAAAAAATTATGCTGCACAATGTGGGAGAAAAGTGATGATGATCTTGTTAAATACTGTCAAACACACACAAAAATATGTCTGCTCCTACTTTAGACACTGAACATATTTTTTGGCATCTATTTATCTTGCTCTTTTCATAATCTGCTGGTATTTTAATACCAAACATGAGTCTTGCATAAATAAAATGTTTGACCGTAGAGGCAACTGGAAACTACCATTTTCAATCTTCGAAATGTAAGTTTAGTTAACTACTGGTTCAATGTCTCCGACAACCGGACATCGCAGTGGACCCTTGTGTATTGGATGATTACACAGTAACAAATCTGCCCTACCTGGGCAAGGTGATCAAGACGTGTGTGGCCATCCAACAAAAGAAGCGATTACATACCGACCTGGATTTAATAGGGCCTGCAGCATACACAGAGAGCAAACCTCAAAATCTTAGATGACATTCAATATTAGTTAGACGATGGTGCGCTTGCTTCATCATCTTTCTGGATTTGTTAGCGGGCTTCCGCATACATGATCATCATAGGCCCCCTCAGACTCAAAGTTTGCAGGTGCATTAGGAGTGATGACCTGAAATGCTCTCATCCTTTCTGACACATCATAAGCAACTAGTAGGGCTAGCTGGCTTTAGCAAAGATCTTGCCCCCATCACGTGTTGTTTTTCCCAGGAGTGGGGGCCAGCACTTTTGTTGGTCATTTGTATATGGAGCCACTTTGAATCCTGATAGAGGAGGCAGGCATGGGCATCCACCAATGTGCTGATGACACCCATCTATTTAAAGATGAAAGGTTTCCGAAGTCCATGACATAATAACACTGGAAAATGGCTTTTGAACCTACACATTGGATTCCTTCTAATCTCCTCCACGTTAATCCAGAGAAAGCATAATTTATCCTGATGCATCAACCCCAAGACACAAAATTTAACAAAGACCAGGTTGAAGAGCTGAATTGCAATGGATTCACTGGTTCACAAACAAAGTGAAATCACAAGGCATGTGCCTTGACTATAGGTCTGCTCACATAGATCATGTACCAATTAAAAAGAGGGCTTTGCTGCAGGCTGAGAAGAAGCTCAACGCATTTCTTCCTCCAAATGGCTTCTGCCAAGTTGGACATGCTGCAATGTCAGCCAGTATTGACTAGGGGAATCCATCTTAGTGGGCCTCCAGAATCCTCTCTAATCCCAATCAAAGCTGTCCTCTGCGGATTGGAAAGGCTTCTTTCTGACATGGGAAAATGCAAAAATATTGTCCCTGTTGTAGTGGATCTCCTCTGGTTCCACCTTGAAACCAGAAACATTTCAAATTGGCCTGCATGATCACTGAAGTAATGTGTCTAGAGCTACCCCGGTTATCCCTGCTCCTCACTAACGTTTTCTGGTTCCAACTAGAACTTAATGAGCATTAATAACCTGAGTTTGTGGAATGTTATCAAAATCGTAAAACAGATTTTTATACCTTTCCGGGTGCAGCACCTCTCTTATGGACTGGAAATGTACAGACCTTTACTCTATTCAGGAAAAAGCTAAAAACATTTCTGTTCTAACTGTACTGCCACTGAACTTCATTCAGAATAGGCTTCAAAGAAAAAGTTTGGTTCCTCTAATATCTCTCCCAACCTCCACTTTCTCGCTTATCTGACCTCCCCCTCCATGTTGCTGTACTATTCTCTTGCACTTTCTTTGTTCTTTCTCATAAGCATTGTCTGCCTTCAAAGTAATGTACCCCTCCTAATGTCAGTCTTTATCCTCTGCTGTCTATAGCTTTACGGCGTTAACTGTTTTGTGAGGTTTTACGTATCTTTTTTAGCAAGTTACTACTCTGTTGTTTGTTAAAGGTTTCTGGTACTTGAATTTAAGTCAACTAAGTCACCCCAGCATAATTTATTTCACCAGTGCTTCGAAACTCTCAATTTTCTAGTTAGTACAATAGTTAACACGCCATTCGCCCCAGCAACAGCTTCCAACCCAGAAAACCTGCATGAAAGTATATTTAAGAAATTATATAGCATACACCTGGTTGGAGCATTGTACAATGTAAAGGAAAAGTGCCTTATCTGAGATCAGGTCCAGGAGTGGGTGAGAAATGGAAGGAAGGACAGCAAAGTTCACTTTAAACATTAGCCCTGTGGGTAATCAGAGTTATCTTATCAATGGCTGATTAAGTGATCTTTGAAGGAATGTGTGCATCTGCTTTAAGGTCAGGAGTGAAAGGGCAAGCCTCCTCTGTGGCACGATGCTGCTTTGCTCCAGTTGCTGGATGCATCATTTGAGAAGGCTGAGTATGAAAGATCTACTCATGTAAGCATATATCACCCTGCAGATGTTGACGCAGGTCCTAAACTGGCAATGCATCGGAGTGAAAAGCACAGAGCAAGGAATCCCACAACCAATCAAAAATGTGCACCTCATTACATGGAGCCCAAGCAAATGTTGCTTCTAGGAATCAACTCATTCACCTACCATTAACCAAGAGGCCAGCTTGAAGCCAAGTGTGTGTCCCTACCAGGCATACCAATAAACCTATCCCATTAGAATGCACCTTTAGTCGGCCCAGAAACTTACCAAACTGCAGTGTTTTTCATCAGGCTGCACCTGCGCAACAGCCACCCTCACTGGGCCAGGTCATTGAACCTTTCAGGAGAAAGTCACAAAAGTAATGGTGAGAATGCTTGCAAATAGTCTCGACAATTGGCAGTCACTGGGGGCTGCATTCCTTTCAACCTTTTTTCTCCCACCATGTCACTCCAGGCACAGACCAGCTATACGCAAAACAGCCTTGTTCCTGCTCCAATGGGAACAGTCTAGCAGGAACTGTCAAGCCAGGTCCCCTCTGAACAGGAACACAAGAAACGCAAGACTGGTTTTGCCCTATTTAGGCCTTGGCAGGGAGGTGTAGCCTGAGTCCTGTGACTCGGTGAAAACAGGACCCACATCTGGGCGTACCCATCACTTTTAGGAACTAATAGTGAGAGGGAAAAAAAGGTGATGGATGGAATGCTTGCAAATAGTGTCAGTCATTGGCAATCACTGGGGGCTGCATTTCAGTCAATTGTTTAATCCAGATGGGCTGAGGTTAATTCAAGCATTCCTTCCCATCTTGTTGTTTGTAGCGTTAAATCACATGTGACACCCTTTTGTCGGTGTAGGACTTGGCCTTTTTGGCTAGAGTTCCCTAAACTTTTTGCTTTCCCCCTAGACCATTTTCCAGACATAGAGTTGCCAATTTAGATGCTTTGGGTACTTTGCCACTGCTGATCAGTGTCAAAGTACAAGGGTTCCCTATGTAAAGTACAATGGTAATTAGTTGGCCATGATTGGTATGTTTGCCTTACTAGTAAAAGTCCCTAGTGATGTGCACTGTGTGTGCAAGGGCTAGTAATGCAAAGGCGCGCAGAGAAGGGAACTCAGGCCTTCAATGTAGGGCCTGCACGCAGTTTGCTAAGTTAGCATGTTGTCCTGACAAGTGCAACCACTTGTCAGGCCTTACTTTCCCTTTTGCATACACTGTGGGCACCCCTGTGGTAGGTCCCGGGTAACCCCTGGGCAGGGTGCAGTGTAGGTAAAAGGCAGGACATATACTGAGGTGTGTGCTATGTCCTGACAGTGAAAAAACACTCCATTTCGTTTTCACTGGTGAAAGGCCATTCTGCCCATAGGACAGAATGGGGGTGGCTGGGTATGGTGTTTTGTTAGCCTAGTTTCCTATAATGGAGAGGTGAAGTTTAGTTTGTATGAACTCACAGTGTCATAACACATCTTTCTATGAAAGTGGTTTTGTCACTGTGTGTTCAGAAAACACTCTTTTAGAAAGTGGCTGAGTTTTGTGCTTTAAGCATTTCTGTGTGTCTCTGCTGAATGTGGATTGACTGTCTGGATCTGAGATGGGAGGGGGTGAGATGGCACCTGGCTGACCTGCATCTGGAGAGTATGCGAAGAGAAACCCTGGGTTGCAGCTATAAAACAATTGACCCATCTCCTGCTGAGTGATTAAGGGTCCAGACCCCCAGTATCAAAGGGAGAAAGGTGACACTGGGAGGGAGACACCCAGAACTGATTTAGGCAGGGGTCAGGGACCCCTGAGCGCAACGAACTTCAAAGACATGAAGGGGTATAACTAAGAGAACTGAAACCCCTAGAATTTGGTGTAATTTTGAATGGCGAAATGGACAGGTCGAGTCTGCAAAGGCTTTGACCTCTTTCGTGGTCAAGAAGAACCTCTGCCAAGGAAGAAGTTTCTGAAGAGACTGCTGAATAGGACTGACCCTTGCTTCGTGAGCTGGGGTTGGCCTGCAGTTTGTAGCTTTTACTAAGGAGGAGACTGAAGGGACATTGCAGTGGGTGGTGTCCCCCCCTTCTTGAACAGCACTGTGCTTTGTGCGGTGTCCTGAACCCCAAGGGCCCGAGGTGAGCTGGCTCCCTGTTTGGAAACACAGGAACATAAAAGTTTCCGGAGAAGTCCCAAGCAACGCGGTGTGCGTGTGCTTTTGCAGCTTGAGACCCTCAGAAGTTGTGCCTTGTGATCTTGGGCACGCAGGAGTAAACTGAGTCTCCGATGAGCAGGGTGTGTGTCGGGGTGCAAGCCGAGGCATTGGTGAGGAGCGCCTGGTCGTTGTGTGCACCGGGAGACGAGGTGAGACTCGGACGCGCAGGGTGCGTGTCGTGGTGCAAGCCGAGGCATTGGTGAGGAGCGCCTGGTCGTTGTGTGCACCGGGAAAAGAAGTGAGTTTTGGACGCGCAGGGTGCGTGTCGTGGTGCAAGCCAAGGCGTTGGTGAAGAGTGCCTGGTCGTTGTGTGCACCGAGAGAAGAGGTGAGACTCGGACGCGCAGGGTGCATGTCGTGGTGCAAGCCGAGGCGTTGGTGAAGAGCGCCTGGTCGTTGTGTGCACGGGGAGAAGAGGTGAGACTCGGACGCGCAGGGTGCGTGTCAAGGTGCAAGCCGAGGTGTGGTGACGATCGCCTGGTCATCGTGTGCACCAGAGAAGAGGCGAGTCTCGGACGCGCAGAGTACGTGTCGCTGTGGAACCAGAGGCGCTGGTGAGGAGTGCCTGGGTAGCGTGTGCACCGAAATTGAAGTAAGTCTCCACAAGTGCTGAGGGCGGGTCTCGGTGTCCACTGAGACCGCCGGAAGGAGGGCCAGGTCATTGGGCCCTCGGAGTGCAACAGTAGCGGCCCGGACCGGCAGTCCCGGAGGAGCGGAGTCGCCGGCCCGAGCTCGCCGTGCCCATTGACGGAGTTCTGGATCAAGGCCCAAGCCGCTGAAGGAGGGGAGGAGAGTAGGGTCGCGCCCCCCCCAGGTAACATGGATCACCACCTGGGGTGTGGTGCGGGCTCGGAGGGACACTCTCTCGGCCTCTCACTCCTGGCAGCTGCGTGAGCCTGTTGCTTCGGCTCGGATCGAGGCCCGTGCTGGCCCAAGGAGGGGCAGTACTGGGGCCGGAGTGAGAAGCGGTAGTTTTGTGTCATTATTGATCCATGTCGGGGGCAACTGTTAACGGAGCACCTAGACTGTCGTATTACACTTTGCATTATTGCTGCTAACGAACTATCGAACTGTCGTATGATGCCTGACTCTATTTGTGCCTGACGAACTACATGCTTGGTGCGCTACGCTCTGCGTTATTTTCCCTTGCAGAGTACATGATTGTAAGCGTGGCGCATTGCATTATTTCTTCATCGCACAGTACCTGATTGTAGGGTGACGTATTGCTTTGTTTCTTCCTTGTACAGGGCATGCTGGTGGTGATACGCATTGCATTATTCCTTCTATTGCAAAGTACATGACTGTGGCGCTACGTATGGCATTGTTTCTCTATTGCACAGTTCAGGAATATATCGTTACGCATTGCAGTATTTCGTTTCTTTTGCAACGTGTGTGATTCTAGCAATATGACCTACCTAACCTTTTGGAAACTGTTAGAAGTCAGCTTAACTGTTGGTTAGAAGCGGTGGTTGGGATTAGAACCTACCAATCCACCGGAAGGAATACTACCCATTATTATATGTTGGTTTTGTGTCGTGTGGTCATCTCGTATATCTTCTTGTATAAAGATTATACTCGTTTTTTAAAAACTCGTGTGGAGTCTATTTGTGGTGACATCATTGGGTTGCTGTGAGTGTGGTTGCACATACTGTACACTCGTGCCTTGGAGATAAGCCTGGCTGCTCGTGCCAAGCTACTAAGGGGGTGAGCAGGGCTATCTCAGACGGTGTCCTTACTTAGCCTAACGTTGAAACGAGGGGTCCGGATCTCGCACCTGGCAACAGCGGTGTGGGACAGGGACTCCTGCCTCCAGCATTTGGTGGCGGCGGTGAGGGATAAGGACCCCCACTTCCAACAGTCGGCTTGACCTTAGATGCAGGATCCTCTACCGACAACTTTCAAAACAGACCCAATCGTATGATGGGAGTCTTTTATTCGTAGTTCAATAGTGTATCAGCTCCTAATTCTAAAACATCCCCTGAGCAACTTACCGCCTACCCAAAAACAGGGATATGGGATGAAAAGAGTAGCAATGATCCCATTGAATACTGATGAAAAGTGTTCCCACCCTTTCTAGCGCGATACGGCTATGATAGAGTCTGGCACTCGGGCTTCACTCGTGTTTCTCGTGGAATGGCCATCATACAGAAGCGCACCCTCCCCTTCGTGCTTTCGCACATCATCCACGACCCGCAGGGTACGTCCGTGATCATTTCTGGTACACTGGGTGGCGCTCCTCTTAATCTTGTGTCCTTGTACTCACCCCCCTCGATGCTTGCGGCGACATTGAAACAGTCCACCGCTTTGCTGACCACCCTCCCCCTGGGGCCCACTGTTATCGGAGGCGACTTTAATGCGGTTTCCGCCCCACTTCTTGACACCACAGGTCCCCCATCTACCTCCAGGCTGGCGCAGGCGAAACACTTAACGCACTGGGCTGAATCCCTGGGCCTTTGCGATGCATGGCGAGTCTGGCACCCACACACTTAATAGTTCATGCACAACTCCGCTGCACATCACACGCTGGTGCGCATAGATGCAATCTTTGTCCCATCTACTGATTGCTCCACGATCCAAGATGTCCGAATACTCCCCAGAGGTATCTCTGACCACTTCCCGTTACTCCTTAGCACAGGGGCTCCCCCTCCCTTCTCACGCCCGACATGGCGGTTGAACGCTTGGTTCCTTCAGGACAAGAACTTTAAGAAGGCCGTGGGTTCCGAACATAAGCAATACTTCTTGGCCAATTTGGGATCAGTTCCCTCTCCGGGTACCCTGTGGGAGGCGGGCAAGGCCACTATTCGTGGCTTTGCCAAAGGCCAACTTAAGCATCAGCGACAGGCCCAGCTACTACAAATCACCTCGCTAGAAGCGCAAGCACTGCGCCTTGAGCAATCCCCCTCCGGTGACGGCGACGCTTCTCGTGAGCGGCACCTCGCTAGCATTCGAGCCGAAATTAAACAGCTCTCACTGGATGCCGCCAAGCTCCTCTGGAGATCTTCTGTAGCCAGAGTTTATGGCTGGGGCGACAAAAACGGCACAATTCTTCATAGGCTCGCCACGTATCCCAGAGCGAACCGCATCATCCCGGAGATACTGCACCAGGATGGGTCGACACAACGATCCCCGATGGCTATGGCTGGCGCATTTGCCGCCTTCTATCGTCAACTCTACGCCACACAATTTCCAACCCGATCACTCCCCGAGTTGCTGGAAGCAGGTGGTGCTCACCTCCCTCAGCTGGACTCTGCTGCCCAGGCTGATCTTGATCGCCCGATCTCTCATGACGAGATCAATGAGGCTATTGCTCACACTTCGTCGGGCAAGACCCCTGGCCTGGACGGCCGCCCCCAGGAATATTATGCGGCATATCGCGAAACCCTCGTGCCTCACCTCGCCGACATCTATGCTGAGGCCTTGGAGAAAGGTTCCTTCCCGCCTGTAACTGACATGGCCACCATCGTGGTCCTCCCGAAGTCACAACCACCCTCCCCCCATTGCGCCGACTATCGTCCCATCTCCCTCATTAACACAGATGTTAAATTGTATGCTGCAATTCTCGCCCAGCGGCTGAAGCCCTAACTTACCACGTTGGTCCATCCGGACCAATGCGGATTCATGCCCCAGCGGGGCACCAGACACTGTCTCCGGAGGCTGCATCTGGCCCTGGCTCACCGCCAGGTGCTTACCCCATACTTGGTGCTTCTTCTTATCGATTTTGAGAAGGCGTTCGATTCCGTGGATTGGACGTACCTGGGAGATGTGCTGGCCGCGATGGGTTTCGGTTCTCACTTCCGTCGGATGGTCGGGGTTCTGTACGCTCGGCCTCAAGCGCGTGTCTTGGTCAATGGGGTTTTCTCCAACGCCTTCCCCATTCAAAGGGGAACGAGACAGGGATGCCCCCTCTCGCCCCTTTTATTTGCCTTGGCGATGGAGCCTCTGGCGACCTTGATTCGGTCCGAGAGTCTCATTCGGGGATGGGCATGGCCCAACTCTGAAGTGGACAAAATCGCACTTTACGCGGATGATGTCCTGCTCTTTTTGGCTGAACCCGCCCAATCGGGTCCTTGTTGTCTCCAGATCCTGCGTTCCTTCGGGCAAGCCTCAGGCCTTCGAATGAACTCTAGTAAGTCGGTCTTGGTCCCACTACATCTATCCAGAGATTGCTATGACTGGCAATCTACGATACCGCTTCGGCGCCAGTCTTTTAAATATCTCGGGATCTGGGTTGCTCTCCTCCCGGATTTGGGCTGGTCCCTCAATGTTACCCCACTTGTGAAGAAAGCTAAGGCGGATCTCCACAGGTGGCAGACTCTACCCCTGAACCCCTTGGGGAGGGTCGCTTTGTTTAAAATGATGATTCTTCCCAGATTTCTTTACGTTCTTCAGAACACCCCCTTCTGTTTTCCGCAGGCATGGTTCCGGGAGTTGGACGCTGTGGCTACTAAATTCCTCTGGGGGGGAGGGAGGGCCCGGTTGGCGTTAAGTACATGCCGGATTCCATCATTTGACGGGGGCATGGGGATGACACACTTATACCTATACTACTTGGCGACTCGCCTATTGACTATACATGACTGGTTTAACGGGGGCTGGTCCGACCCGGCTTACAGGCTCGAACTCAGCGGGCTTGGCCTGCCCAAAATCCAGTCTCTAATGTACGGGGAATCCATCCCGTCTACCCTGCCTGAAGTCACACGCTCTGCGCTCTTAGCCTGGCGGGCAGCTCTGCGACATACCCAGTGGACACATAAACTCACCCAACATACGCCTCTATGGCATGGTACATGGCTCCGGGAGGTTAGTGGGCTGCAGGGGTTTCGCATGTGGGATCTTATCGGGATCTCTCAACTCGGAGATGTGTGGGCGAGCGGCTGCATGCGCTCTTTTCCAGACCTCCAATCCAAATACTCCCTGCACCCCACACACTTTTACAAATATCTGCAACTGCGACACGCCCTCCATGTACACATCTCGGATGATACCAGGATCCCTGAATACAGCCCTCCCGAGGCACAAACAATGCTAGGCGACTTGGGGATAGGGGGTATTTTCCGCATCTATCGGACACTGGTCAATAACACCCCGATCACACTGGACCGACTTAGGGGCCAATGGGAGGAGTGGGTGGGTCCCCTGGAAGAGGGGGATTGGCGTGACGCCCTCATGTCACCCAAGATGGTTACCACATCCACCAAACTCCGTTTGATCCAATTATATTATTTACATGCTGCCTACCTAACCCCGAGGCGCCTCCATCGAGCCGGTTTATCCCCGACTGCCTCGTGCACGAGGTGCGGCCACGATCCGGCCGACTTTTCCACATGGTATGGGCATGTCCCTGACTGGCTCGGTTCTGGGGTGAGATCGAAAGCGAGCTTACGGAGGTCCTGGGGTGGGAGGTTCCTCACGACCCACGACACACACTCCTCTGGATTACGAATGGGCTGGACGGGTCCAGGAATGAGAAACTATTTTTCAATACAGCTATGGTTGTGGCCAAGCGGGACATAGCTGCCTCCTGGAATCTTCCCACACCACCCTGTTCCGGGAAATGGCGGAGGGGGGTGGACTGGTGCGCGGCACAAGAAAAACCCATGTATGCGGCGCGGAGGTGTCCTAAGAAGTATCGGAAGGTGTGGGGCAAATGGCTGGGTGCTGTGGATTAGTCTGATCTTTACACATACTGCTTGTATTCCATGCTACGTGGTGGGGTCACATGCAATGTATTTGGTTTTGCCACTGGCTGTGTGTCAATATTGTCGCTATCCGATGCTGCATTGTTGGAACTTGTGTTTTTTTTGTTGTTTTTTTGTGTAAAACAACAAAGTTGGTTATCAAAAAAAAAATGATACAATTATGTAGGTTTGAATATAGACATGCCCAAATTTTTAAAAGATGGCTCAGCACTGGGGCTCGATGCAGGAAAGACGTTAACGCCATTGATTTCACTGCATCCCATTGTAGCTTAAGTGGAGCACAAGGCTTGTCTTCGGAAGTGTAGAAGAATCAGTATTGTGGTTAGTACAAATGAAATTTAGTTTAAAATTGAGATCTGATAGAAAGATAAAATGCATTCAAATAAAAATAGCCATGCTGCAAAGCACATCTATATAAACGAGGGAATGTGAGACCACTACAGAAATTGGATTTGTACGAATTCATTTTACTACGCAAGTCAGATCCTTCAGGTTCCCCAAGAATTCTAGCTTTCCTTTTTTCAGTATATGGTTATTAGATGTTTTGGGAATATATATAAGTTACACGTGGTATATGCACATATGTCATTACGTATAAGTTCTGTTTCATTTCCCCATGATGCCAACACCAGCACAGTACATTAAATTGTGAGAATTTTCACTTTCTATTGCGTGCCAAAGAAATCGCAACTTATCCATACAGCTGATGGAATTTATCCATCACATTTATCTATATCATCATCCAATCTTTGGGGCAGATTTACAAGCCCCTTGCGACACATTTGCGCCGCCGTTGCATCACTTCTGTGACGCAGCGGTGTCATAAACAATGCGCCACGTTGCGACATATTTACAATGTGACGCATCTAGGGAGATGCGTCACGTTGTAAAGCCCTGCGCTACATTATACCTGCGTCAGGGATAATATGTGCAGGGTGGGCGTTCCGTCGCAAGAAAGCCTCGTAAAAGTGACGCAGTGAAATCTGCAAGATTTCACTGAGTCACTTTTACGACGCCGCTGCGTCAAAACCTTACGCCTGCTTGGAGCAGGCGTAAGGAGTGACGCAGCACAATAAGTAAAGGCTGCCCCTGAGCATTGCTGGAGTTGCGTCACGCTTGCGACATGACTCCAGCAATGCGCTGCCCTTACGACAAAAGATGCCACATCTTTACTGGCGCATCCCTGCTAATATGCAGAGATGCGCCAGTCCTTGTAAATCTGCCCCTTTGTCTGTGTACTGTGGTCCCTGGGCTTCTGGTTTCTATGTGAGTATGAAGATGATCCATGTACCTACATCACTTTGGGTCATTGTCCAGACCATGCTTCTAGCCTCCTGATGATCTAGTGTGTGTAACCTGCCTATTGATCTCACTGTGTGTGTGTGTGATGCCCATTACCTAATTCGCCGTTTCCTGACAGTCATATGGTGCCGCTATCATTACTCGGTTGGTCAGCTGTACGGAGTGCTGTTCCTTCTTTTTTGACTATGTCCTTGCGTAAGGAGGCTTATCATCGTTTCTCTGTGAGTTTAAGGAATAAAGCAACCCAATATGTCTTACATCAGCCCCCCCCTGCCCACAGCCTCCTGCTCTGTCAGCGCTGTGGTTTCAGCCTATGCCTATTAGATTAGGGCACACATCCAGCATGTTATCTGTGGTATGCTATTGGGTTTTCTGGCGATAGCCAGTTGACACTTGGCCAGTAACTGTGCAAGATTGACAAATTGCTATTCAATTTTGTCCTACTGTGTGCATTTTTGCAAGCCTACTAGGGATACCCTAGGGCAAGCATTAAGTGTGGCACCCGTCATCAACTCTATATTACACAACACCTCAATCCTCTACCCGTGGAAGGCAGTGCAACTCAAGAACATATGCATGAAATAGGAATTACAAGAACAACATCTAAGACACTCATCAAGCACAGGAGGGTCCATTCTGTGCATCGGATTGGTTGCGATTTTTGGGTACCCTAACATTGATTGCCAGTCTAGGTACTCACCCAGGCCTAATGATCCTGCTTCAGGCAGAGTCCGGAGGGCAGTCCAGTGATTTCTCTAGACACTGACTTCACTGACCTTCTGCCCATACCCAACACAAACACTGTCTCCAGTACCAGGTGTGTCTATTGTTTCTCAATACCCTGGCACCAAACCCTCTATGCTGTCCTGATCGACCCATTGAAAGTCAGGAATTGGGCCGAGGAGACAGGGTGTGTCAGTTGCAGAGATGAAAATTAATGTAATGTGTTGCCGTCATACAGGTCTCCCACCACTGTTATACCTGAATCCACCCATATCAGTGTGTCAGGGGATCTCCACAATTTAACAAGCTCAGATTTGCTCCACAGTGGAACAGAAGGCATGAACACTGTCTTCATGGCAGTTGTATGCAACATTTTGTGCACTAGAATAGAGGTTCTCAATAGGGATGGTCCGAAGTGTTTTGTGGCATGTTGTGAGATGTATGCCATAGCCAATTCCCTACCCACAGGTTGGAACTATATTTCGGGATGGGTTGGATCTTCCTTCCATCTTGGCAGACTCTGCAGGTGTGCTGTTAGGAAGTAGTGTTCCAGGTTGGGTGCTGAGCCCATCCTCTGAGAGCTGCAGTTTTCCGAGAAGCAGTTTCAGGACTATTCACAAAGATAACTTACACTTGTGAGTAATTTACATGTGTAATTTACTCTAACATTTTGAGTAACTTTACTACTTATGGTTATTTACAAAATCTGTGAGTAAAGTTACTCAAAAGTGTAGACTTATACGTCTCCATCCCCTGAAAAAGGGGGTGGAGCCAAACTTGTAAGTGTAAGTTACTACTGATAAAAAACACCACACATGGTCAACCACTGATACTGCAACACTGTCTCATAGAAAACAAGCATTTGCAATGCAATAGGTCTCGCATTAGTGAAAGTTTGAGCTATTGACGTTGCTAATATTATTGGAACAGCAATAGCTCATACTTTCAGTAATGCTTTGCTGAAGTCATTGACGCCATATCATTGCGCTGTGACACTCTTATAAACATGTTCCAAGTAACAAGAACTTACTAAGAAAAAGGGTGCCCAATTTGCTTTCACACACCTTATGTAATAAAAAATATTTTTTTTCTAAAGGATCGTGCCCTTTTTACGCAACACTAAAACCATTCAGTATTAATGTATTATAATAAAAGTGCTACAGTACTCATTTCGACAACTTCCGTATGATGAAACGCCGAGTCAGCTATCACACACCATACAGGACCCCTTATTGGTGATCCGCAGGAGCTGGGAAAGGTATTTAGGCTGAGACTTGACACATTAGGAATGAGTGTCAAGGGCACTTCTTCACCCGTGCAAAGTTTCCCACAATGCCACATTTCAATACATCCAACACAATATCGAGGCTTCACAGAATATTTGGATGTGCTTTGTATTGTTAGTGGTGTCAAGAACCAGATGCGTATATGGCACATATGTAATGGAACTGCCCCACTATATTGTGGCATTAGGTCTTGGACGCGCTGGCTGTCATTACAGTTCATGTCGACCTCTATACCATGGCGAGTGGAGTCTTGGGAGCGCCACAAATCGCTTCATAGACATGGCAATGCTGATGGTTCATTGATTGATTGATTGCCATGCACTGGAAGGCCACCACGCTGCTCGGGTTGGGACACTGGCATGCAGCGACACTTTAAGTGGGGTAGGGCCGAATCGGTAGCGCTAAGGCAGTAAGAGGCTCAAGGGCTGCGCAAGATCCCCGTAGCAGCAGACTGGGAAAGCTTGTTGGAAGAATTACAGGAGGAGCTCCCTGCGTGAGAATGAGGTGCCTACCCTTCTGATAAAAGGCGCCGCACTAAGAGGCAGGCTGAGCTCCAGATGGAATGTTGTATGTGGTTCCCCTTGGGGCATGACAGGAGGGCAGTGGGAGTACTACAAGGGTTTTATTTGAGGCACATGGGTGACTCCTTTCGGGATGGAGTGCTACACAGCTTGGAACAGGTGCATGTGCAGGAGGACACACACTTTGATAGCTTTGTTTCAGTATTTTAGGGCGCATCACATGATGCTTCGGTTATTAGGGGAAGGTTTGAAGGAACCTCTATAGTTGCCGGCCCTGACTTATCTGCTGCAGACTGCAACTCACCAAAGCCTCAATGTGAAACTGTACGCAAGCTCCCAAGACCCGGGGCTGCCAGGAGACACTAAAGATAGGATGGAATGGCAAAAGGAGTTTGGTATAGTTATCAATGATAAGCAATGGACTTATTGCTCTTCTGTTGTCAAAACGATATTCCTGAACAGCCGGCACCGGCTGATACATTTTTAAATATCTTAACAGAGTGTATTACACTCCAGCCCGCCTATTACACTATGGGTTAAGGGACACATTGTGCTGCCTTAAATGCGGAGAAAGGGCAGGCTTTGCTCATCCCCAGGCAGAACCATGCCACATATGGCACTATTGGGATGCTATATTGGGAGAGCTGAGTGAGATAACGGGTGAACCTATTGAGCCTTCTAACCTACTGGCGCTGCTCGGCTACAACAGGGGCATCCTGAAGACTGTACGACATCTGGTGGCATTGGAACTGTTGCTGGAGAAGCATAAAAAAGCACTGCAATGGGCGTACGGACTACTGCTGACGATACAGGAATGGCATCTGGACAGGACATATTGTAACACTCAATCCAATGCATACCATGACCTAATGCCAATCTGAAGCCGTCTGAAGGACATCTGGAGACCCTATCAGGCATACCGGATTCGGACAGAGAATACAGTGACCAACAGCACTGGAAATGGCGCTGTGGTGATGAGTGGAGCTGCTTTGGAATGGATGCCATTAACTCCTGTGAAGCTCATGGTGTGTGTGGGGGCAGCTTGTGGAGTTGCTGGGGGTCAGTGAGCGATGTTGTATATACTGCGCCCCAGATTGGAAATATCGGGAGTGTGTATCCAGTATCCCCACCTGGTATGATGTGGAGGTATTGAGTCACGGAGTGTGTGTGGCCGCGCTGAAATGTTCCAAGATATATTATGCTGAACCCCTGAATGTGTACCCACTAGACATGTAGCTTTAACTGCCTTAGTTTGACACGTCATTGCATTTTGTATGGTTGTCAAATGAAAATAAAGTTTAAAAAAAAGTCTCAATACATTCAAAGAATCCCATCAAGCAAAAGATGCAAACTAGATGCAATGAGTGTAAGAAGTTGGTTGCAGTAATACAAACGAGCAGCCCACCTCTCTTTCCTTCTTTCATTTAGTTGCTTCCCTGTGAAATGGATCCAAAACAAACAAACCCGGGAGTGGTGCGCGCGCGCGCGCCACAGCGAGACATGTGGTTTCAATTATCGCGCCCGTGTCTGGGCACGATAATTGAAACCACATGGCAGCGGTGCGCGTAACAGACACCAATAGGCCATGGGCAGAGCAATGCGCCCGCCTTTGGCCAATTGCGTGCTGTCTTTGATAAAAAGACGCACGCAAAGGCCAATAGCGTGGCCCAAAAGGAAAAGCACACGCACAAGCGTGTGCTTTTCCTAGGTCTGTTTTCAAACCCCCTACATGAGCCCGCGTGTAGGAGAAGCGAGGCGGGAGCCCACCCCTCAGAGGGAAGTCCGGTGGGAGCCCACCCCGCCTTCGTGAATGCCGCATGGTGCGGCCGGAACAGGATTTCAGGCGGGGCTCCTGTGAGCAAGACGGAGCCCCGCGTGTTGCTGCGCCAGTGACCGGGTGAAGAGGCGAGTCCCCCCTGCCATCGAGGAGACCAGCCGGGGAGAAGCGCAGAGTCTCCACAAGAGGCGGTGAGTGGGGTTGAGCAGGAGGCATGCTGTACGTGCCCACCGGCCGGCTGATATACATGCAGCAGACAAAGGGCGCCGCGCCTGGACAGGACATGTGCACGCGTATGGTGCGAGCAAGAGTTGTGATAACGCCGCAAGCCGTACGCGTGCGCATCTCCTCTCTGTTAAGCTTTGGCACAGACAGTCGATGTGCACGCGTACGGCTTGCGGCATTATTACAACTCCTGCTCGCACCATACGCGTGCACATCTCCTGTCCAGGACTTGCCATACGCGTGCACATGTCCTGTCCCCCTTCGCAAAGCAAGTCGGCAACAATAGATCTCGCCTAGGCGAGCAACGCATGGCGCTGCATCGCTAGGCGAGACCTAAAAAGGAGGTATGGACTTAAAATAAAATTCCATTGGAAATTAAGTTATTTTAAATGACATTACTTAAAAAAATTAAACATGTAAATATATATAATTTAATGTTGAAAATATCTAAAAATAGTACCTATTATTTAATAACATATTCTAATAACTTTTTGAATTAAAAAATAATGTAACATTACTTTTTCATTAAAATATAATTAAATTACTTTTAGTTATTCTTTACATCACTTTTAATAATTATTAATGCATAATGAAAAAATTTAATGTTTTTACTTTAGGTAGAAATTAATTTTTTAATTTGAACTTCAGAAAAATTTATTTTTATTTAATATTTTAATTGAAGACTTATTTCAAAATTAATAGTGCTCTAACACTATTTTATTCTGTTCTATGTTTCGAATAAATATATAAAATTAATTTACATTAATATTTAACAGGACATATTTTACAATTTATTAGAAAGTTTTACAAACTTTTTCATTTTCTATATACTTTACCATAGGGAGATCTCCACCTCAAAGGTTTACTCACTTGGGAGAGTGGTATATTTTCAAACATTAGATGAAGAGGCTCTTCAAAGTCGAGTTATTTGTGTATATTAGCGGTACCATTGTGTATGTACTTCAGTGTGCATATGACTAGTACTATCAGAATTGTTTCTACCAAGTGAACTGAAGCTGTTCAGACGAATTGAAAAGGAACATCACCATGTGTTTTTGGTGACAATTGTACCCTAAATTAACAAGCCAATAAGTTACAGCTGGTCAGCATATTGACTTTGTTAATTCTTTTTGTTTTGTATACAACAGCAATCTTTGAACAACATTTTTAGAAATAAAATACTTTTAAATTTGCTATTGTGGATGTGCACGCATCATTTACAGTGGCCATCTTTGAAATCATTTTATTTTATTTTTACAAATCCTGCTCAAAGATGGTCACTGTAGATGCAAATGCATCTATGGTGGCCCCCTTTAAACGAGATTTTTAAAAACAGAAAATAACAATAGAAATGGTAAAAAAAGAAAATTCTGTTGGCCACCGGCAGTAATGTGGTGGACGGGAAAACATGTCTAAACGTTAAGAGATTGCACTGAGGGGGAGGAGGTCAGGAGATGGGGCTCGGGGGCAAGACGATGGTGAGTGCTTCTGCTCATTAAGATAGGTGGATGGGGAGAAGGGAGGGAGAAGGACAGTGGCGGCTGGTGATATTTGAAAGTGGTGAGGCGTAAAATGTGTGGCGGAGTGCAACGCGGCGAGCGGGCACAAACAACCTAAGGGGGGTTCTCCCCCGGCGAAATTTTTGAAAAAAAGAGTGGGCAAATGGTGCATATTCAAGCAAATTTGAGAAAGCAAGAAGGTTAATAGAGCAACTGTATAAGTGCAGTTATTACATTACAGATTTAAAGCCCAACTTTAACTAATGTCAAGCCACTCAGATTCACCCTTGACATGGACCTGACACGTAAGGAGCACATTGCCAAGAAAACCAAGATGACTTAGTACCCAATCTCTCTGCTTAAGAAAGTGAAAACATTCCTTCCAGAAAGTGGATTCAAAACTGTTATTCAAGCCATCTAATTATGACCTGTGGATGGTGGCAAAACCCTGCTCAGTGTTCTCACTGATACTGGACCCATTAAGGGTAACCTACATGCTATAGGATACCTAATCAAGGGCCTAAAGAAATATGACCACTTCACCCCTACCCTAATGGAAATCACCCACTCCCCTTGGTCACCTGTACCACCTTTAGAGCGAGCTGCATCATCTTCAAAGCCATCGTGACTAGCACCCCGCCAGTCTGACTTACCAGAATGGAGGCAAATAAGCATAAGCAAAAATGACTATGAAACAGTCCTTCTATGCATCCAGAATATGCAGCAACGTCCCATATCCATTATGTTCGCCCCACCTGTCTTCAATTTTAAAAACCTCTTTCTAGAACACTCCATCGTGACAATAAATAGTCCATTACCCCCTAAGAACACAGCCTCCCCTTTTGAGTGTACCTCTGCTCTGTCTTCAACCCTGTCCAGTGTTCTATTGCCTTATGGCTACGTTTACACTACAAATTTACCTCATACATATATATCATATAGATGAGTTACTTCTGACTGATGGAACCTTTTTATTTTCAAAATATGCCTCGGGCAGTACTGCTTTTCGGGCCCATCCAATCAATGAGGGTTCAGGTTTCTATGGTAGGATTCCAGGTGCACTTGCAAGTAGACCAGACCCCAGGTACAGGTACAACATGGCTGTCCATATAAGACGTTATGTATTTGGATTATTTTATGAGGTGAAGTGTTCTTCTGAGGACTGCAGATGGAGGCGATATGTCTCCTATCAGCTGAACTCCGTGATAATTTGCCTTCAGTCACTTTTGACCTCAGCAGGGATTCCTAACCTCTACTTTTTGTCAGGAAGTTGTGTTTCATTTAGAAATGCTATCTGCTACCATTGCGGCCTCGTTAAAGAAAGTCAAAGGCTTTCTGAGATTTGCGGCCTACCACCCTCATCAAAGCTAAACATGTCAATTTGGCAATGTTCAAACAGCCACTTGCATTCTTTAAAATACTAAACAAGAAGACTGATTTCACTAACATTTTTCCACATATATCTTTCTAAGAGCAAACTGTGATGCTCCAAGTTGAGGTGCCGAGCCAAAAAATTAACAGGGAGAGCCAGAGCCGAGCCAGTGGTCTGGCTAAGCTATGAGAACCCATGCACAAGCTGAGCCCTGCAAATGTTTGGCATATAAACTGTGCCCATATAGCAATATAATACATACTCTTCAAAATTGAAAAAAAGTCCATTGCTTTAACATGCAGAAGCGTTTTAAATTAGATTATATCGCTGCATTGAAAAGCATTTATCACAAGTCACAGTGTGTAAACATGAACTTAAAAATATTCATGCCCCTCATTACCGCACCAGGTTCTTAGTTATGTGCACTCTGTATGTGGCCTACATTCTTATATGAAACAACATTATAGTCTATTTAAATCAGACACAAGAGCTTGTATAGCACACACCCTGAACTCACCTATTTCAAACTGCCCTGAAATGGAACAAGGATCACACAATTTTGACAAGCAGGTAAAATTCGTAGGTTTTCTGATTTCACATTTTGCCATCAGCCACTAGATGGGTAACTATTTCCCCTCTCCTGTTTTACATCAAAGGTTAATGTTATTTCTGTCATTCTTGGCATGTTCGGTTAAAGCTTGGGTGGCAGGCAGAAGCCACATGAAGGCTCGGCTCGTTTTGGGCTCGACGCTGAGCCAGGCATCTGGCTCAAGCCTGGCTTGAACTTTAATGGCTTGCCCACCTCTAGCTCCAAGTACGCACAACCCTCTGTTACCACTTTAAAAATCGTCGGTCTCTGGGATACTTCTGCTCCAACATCCGGTGATTCAAAAAATGAATATGTGCTTGTGTAATAACTGGTGCTCATGTATAGCGCTAAAAGTTTGCGCTATATAAAACTGAAAAACGAGTCTCTCTTTGAAGTTACATCAAAAGCAGCGGCCGGTGCTACTATTGCAGAGTTAAGTTCCCACCCTGGCTGAGGGTAAAATCATAGAGCCGGATAGGGACCCGTCTCGGCACCTGCTTTTTATAACTAGGACCCAGCCAGCTTAAAGCCATGGCTAAGGGCATTGGCACGCAGCTGTTATCTTTCTAGGTGTGTGCCACGGAGCCAGCAGGGCCTTGCTTCATAAACATTTCTATCTACAAGAAATGTTATGTTTCCGAAGCTAGGCCCTACTGGCACACACCTCCGTGAAGCATTGCAGCATTCTCAGAGATAGGTGCCAGCAGGGCCTAGCTTCAGAAACATAACATTTCTTGTATATAGAAATGTTTATGAAGCAAGGCCCTGCTGGCACGCATCACTGAGAAGCCTACACGCTGCTGCAATGCTTCTCGGAGATGCGTTTGTGCCAGCAGGGCCTAGCAGCTTCAGACAGGACATTTCTGGAAGTAGCCGGCCTCCCATGCCTTTACTTAAAAAAAACTGGTGCACCAGTTTTTTAAAGAAAAGGCACGGGGAGATTATTACATTGCCCATAGGACTCACAATAATGGGATGTTGTTTTTTGAGCCGTTGACGCCGATACTCGAACCTGGTTACACCTGTTTACCCGAAAATAACTTGTCATGGTCACGATCATAGATTTGATGTAGTGAACACTGAGGAGATTTAGAGCCACATGCAACAAGGCGCTATTTTTGTGCGAGCATTTATACGAGAGTTACTGAGTTCAAATATAATAAAAGAAAACTTACCAGTCCACGCCGCCTCTGCTCGACTGCTCCTGGGCCGGGGTCCCGCGCTCTTCAACAAACAGGAACAGCCGCGACGTCACTACTGACGCTGCTCCAGCAGCTCCAGGATTGGCTTGAGGGCAGGGATACTCCCTGCCCATTAGGAGACCGGGGGCTGCGGCATGAAGCAACCCTCGGTCTCTTAAGGGGAAGGCTAGTGGGCATGTTCGGGCTGATCGTAAAAATGACCAGCCCAAAAACGAACATGCGCACTATTGCTGTGACTGTATAGTACGCTGCTGTCACTCAACTCCCTGAGTGCTGCCGCAGCCCCGCCCCGCCCCCACCCCCTCCCACCCCCTTCAGTGTCCCTCGTTCTACTTCTCCGACGCTAATTCCAATCAGGAGTCCTGATTGGAATTAGCGTTGGAGAAGTAGAACGAAGAATTTGAATGGGGCCCTGGCATTAGTGGGGCACCGCCCCAGCGCCCCCAATGGACGCACCGCCACTGGAGAAGGTGGGAGATAAAATAGTGCCTCAATGCATGTGACGTTCACAGTGGAAGGATACATCAACCAGCCAAAACATTGCAATTGAAATGCTTCTGATTGGGACAAACACAAGAATATGGAATAAAGTCATACAGTCACATGCAGGCAGAGACCCAAAGCCCACTTTCTGGATATGTAATGTTTTAGAAACAATAGGTTTGCCAATAGACAGCTAAAGCAGTCTTTAGATGGCACTTTAAAAGCAGGTGTGTGTTGAGAGGGTAAAGTCCCCTGCATGATAGAAGGAGGTGTTCACCCTGCCCTGAGTGCCCAACTAGTTGTATTTGGTTTCCTAATCTTTATTTTTGGCCCTTGTCTAACGCTAGTCTAAGTGTGTGTACAGAGACTAACAGTGAGAAGTCCTGGACCAGTACTGAGGCCTGGAAGGAAGCACCAAACCTGCCCTCATTACTAGCTGTGGACTACTGTCCCTGTCATGGTAAAAGTGCATAGATTGATGATGTCCGAATACCAAGAGAAATCAATTGTGCGACAAGACCGTTTTGTCTGGGTCACTCAGGTTGAGGCCTACTAGCTCAATGATTAAAGGTTCTGCCTCTCTGTGTATGCCCAGGTTCTAGTGATGACATCCTATATGTGCCAGGTATGTCTGTGTGTGTGGTGATTGTAGCACATGCATGGTGTGTGAGTCAGTAAGAGTAATAGAGGCAAGTGTGGTCTATTTTAGATACCCCTGCCCTGGCCTAGAACAAGATGGAGGTGTGATAATTGTGCTCCCAGGCAGTGGCAGTGTATTGCCTGCATCCCTGTAGCTGGAGGGAGGATACATGGTTGCCTTCAAAAATTCTATGAGGACTTTTGGTTAGCAGTGAGCTGCTGATTAATCCTCCTAGGCACTGCTATTTGGTAGAAGGTAGAGGTGAGGTGTTGGACTGCAGACTCTGTTTTGAAAGATAAGGAGTCTCTAGGTAACGCATTCTCTTTTGTCTGTCCCTGATTATTTCTTCAGTTTGGCTGATGTCAGCTAGGTGCAGAAACCTCTTTGTACCACTCTGGTGGGTACTCCAGAATGGAGACAGTCCCAGTACTACCTGCTGTGCAGTGATAGCTGGTGACATTTAAAAGTGGCGGGCCATAAAATTTCAGGATGAGTGCCCCGTGACGAGTGAACGTAGTGAGTGAGACCAACTATTATAAAGAGGGTTCGGGGGGAGCTCTCCCCTCCCCTCCGGGAAAATGTTGACAAAAAAGTGGGCAAATGGTGCATTTTCAAGCAAATATGAGAAAGCTGGAAGGTTAATAAAGCAATTCTGAAATTGAAGTTATGACATCAATTAAAAGATTTCATATGATAATGACGTAGGTAGCTGCTTATTCAGTATAACACTGTCTTATAGCTGGAAAATCATCCAAAGTGAGGCATCAGATAGTCTTAAACATGCCATTTGCCACTAGTCATTATCCTTAAATTAGAGGCATAATTTTATTTCACAGTTTATATCACATTAAACGTTTGGTCCGCATATTTTCCCATTTTCATGAAATTCAATGAACCTGAAATAATGTCAGCCATGTAAATCCTCACAGTGGATATGCTACATTTAGGGTTAATAATCAAGTAACACATGTTGCTAAACAGACTATTAGACTTGAATTCAGCTGCACTAAAAAAAATCAAGAAACATTTTTCTGCAAATAACACAGGATACGTTCATAGTACCATCAGACTGTCCCGCTAATGTAAAAAGAAAATTATTCCATTGCCCTAAAATAATTAATCATTCAACAAATAATAACGATAAATTGCCCATAAACCCAATGGAGGATCCCATGCTTTGATCATGTTCCTATCAATATGCATTTCATTGGTACCAGCATGAAAAGAATTATTGTAGCTAATATTAGCAGTACAAAATTAGATTTTATTATGCACATTCAAACTTCATCTTCTCTGCCAGTGTATACATATAAAAGATATAAAAATAAGTATACAAAACCTAGAAAAACAGAAATGCAAGAAAAGGGGTGGAGCTGTGTTGAAAACATTGGCATGTAGTAGTAAGTCCATTTGAATGGCGCACACTGATGACCCTAAGATTTAATTGTGGTTTTCTCCACATTTGTAAGTTAAACACCCTGCCCCTGCAGCCCTACTTTTTGTGGCCCTGCACAATAGTTACAACATGCATTTAAATCAGGTGAAGCGCCATTCACTGATGTTGCACAAGCGCTCTTTTGCACACAGGCTGCGACGGAGGGGGGCAAAATGGAGTAGAATTACTCGGACCACGGGCGTTGTTTTATGGGGTAGTAATTTCCATTCATCATTTCATTCATTTTGGTAGGGAGGGCAAGCAATTAGTTTTTAAATGTGCATCCTATTTAGGATGAGCAATGCGTCTCAAATGCGCAGGGTAAGCCGCACAACCAGCAATGAGTTACTGAAGGTGTCCAGAGCAGCTGATCTATGGACTTCCTTAAAGCAAGCTATTTGTTTTAATGAGGGGCATAATCTGCATGCATGCTCGGCCACTATGACAGTAACGTACCACTAATTATTTGCAGGAACAGCTTACATTTGCTTGTAAATTGCTTGTACACTGTTGTGACGTCACAGTAGTTGGGAAAAATGTCTAAAATCTGCAGTTTTGTCTAATGGCTGTGACATATAGAATAATTAACAAGGTCTCGTGTGCAGATGACAATGACACAAGTGAGTCACATTCCCATAAACTAAAGCAGAATACAGACAGGCGAAATGAAGACTCCCAAGGCGGGCCATGCCAGAGCTATTAGCCTGAGGCATGTAAACTTGAATTTTCTTATCCTGGAGGGAAGAAATACAAACAACAGGGAGAAAATTAAGAACCTCCCTAGAAGATGACGAAAGACCCATTGGAAGGCAGCGGAGTTTGAGGACAAAGTTGTTGGGGCAGCCTTGTGCTCTATAAATCCTATAACATAACATACCAAAGTGACGGGAGAGTAAATGTCTAAAGAGCATGTTGCTTGAGTTCGAAATCATTTAAAAAACAGAATACAAGAGGCGTTTGGAAAAACAGGAACAGTTTGTTTAATTAAGCCTTACGGCAGGGAGAATAGTTACAGGCACAAGGTCTAAGGACCGTTTCAATTTGCAATCAGTATATGTCCTTATTTTATACAAAACACAACTGGTTATAAAAGTTTCCGGAGTTCCATATATGGTGAGGAACGTTGGTCGCTGCCTATGGAGTCATAAATTAATGGTCTAATGGTTACTACAGGTGGGCCTCGACCTCGCCTGGACACAGTGTGGCCAGTGGATACCGTGTCCAGATGTCCAGCATAGGGAGCGTGTGATCACTACCTGTGCTAGGTCCTCATTGGCTGTGTTCCTAACTCATGTGTCATCTGACTTTTTATGGTGTTTTTAGGAGCGCACGTACCCCCTCCGGCCATGTGTGCTTTATTAGGGGCATTCTCTCCTGACCATTGTTATGTCACTGCTCCTATCTGTGGGTGTGATCAAGAGTTTCCTGCCCAAGTGTTTTCCTGCCAAATATGCGCCCTCCCACCTGTGACCCATCAATCAGTAATCCTGGGCCTAGGTCTCAGGGCCTGCTTGACTACATATTTGCGAGTCGAGGTTGATGTGGAGTTCAGAATGGCCGATTCTATTAATAAGGACAAGATTTCATTTTTATTGATGAACGCATTGATTTCCATATTAACAAGTAACTATGCTAATAAACCAGACGGGACAAAGGGGGATTATGTGTGAAAGCTGGGGTAAAGCTCGAGACCAACCAAGGCCTGCTTGAAGTGACTCACCGTTCGGTTCCGGTCCATCATTGAGAATGACACTCGTCGTGACTTTGCCTCCAGGCGTGAATGGAACTTGTGACCATGAACTCGGCCCTTATTTTAACCCCGTGACTCCTGAGCCAATGTAGACGCTGCTCCCCTGCTTTTCAGAAACAGCATTAGACCAACACGTGAATTGGCACGGTCAGCAGCTGCCAGCGCTCCACTGCAGACTTGGGAGCTGTGGCAGCAATCCCACGGGCTCCTACATTGCACAGGTAGGCGGGTTCAAGTGTGCATGTCGGGCTGGTCAGATCAAGGCACTCGTCCAACCCGACATGCGTACTTCACCCCAAGGAGGCTCATCAGCTGACTTGTCAATGATCCAAGCCCCCACCCACATCCGCCCCCTCTCAGTCACTTTCATGTAAAAAAGGCAAACTTTTCCAGGGCCATGCCATGCACTGCCACTAAAAAAAAAAGGAATGAAAACTAATTTACAGTAGGGGCAACAAAACAAACAAAGGGGTGACGCCCGAATGAAGAAACCGCTGCTGCTGCTGTGAGAAGCAACATGGAAACATGGAAGGAGTACAATCCCAAACCAGTCCTTCTGTTTGAGACACTGGATCCACATCCCCCAGCTAGACGTTGTGTATAAAAGTAAGAACCAAACCACCCCACTTTGCTTCATGGAAGGGAGTGCTCCACAGAATACTCGAAGGAATACTGTGCAGCTAGGACTGGTGCCTGCCTGACAGTCATTCTCCTAGAGGTGAGGGAATATCAGCTGGAGTCTGGCCTTTTACTAGAGAAAATATAGATTTGCCTGGAAGCGCCTAGAAACCTGCCCGTCTGTTGAGAGAGGGACGGAGTCTGCCTGGCCCTCCAAAAGGAGAGACTGCCTAGAAGGAGGAAGATCTCTTGCATCTCAACAGGTGGCAGATATCCAGGAAGAAGCAGACTAGTTGAGAATCTAGGGATGACGCTTGTGTCTGAGGGTCTGCAATCTCTCATCACGGCTGCTGAACCCATTGCACTGCACTCCTAATCAGACCCAGTCAGGCTGCAAACGCATTATTGCCATATGCCTGTATGAGGGCTGCAACTGCCTCATTGCCTAATGCTTGTGTAAGGGTTGTAACTGCATGATTGCTGTAGATCCGGATGAGTACTGCAAGCGCATAATTGCCATAGGCCAGAACAAGGGCTTCAACTCCCTAATTGCTGCAGGCCGAGACATGAGCTGCAAATGTGTGATTGCCATAGCCCAAACAAGCGCTGCCACTGCATTATTACCATTGACTGAACCAGGCCTGCACCTACCTTTTGTCAACCCTGGACGACAAATTCCAAGACTGCTGACCACATCTTGGAGGCTGTACCTGTTTCGGTGGGGCCACATGGCAAGCCCCAACAAAGACTGTCCGACAGGAACCATACCTGTATGTTCACACAAATTGGTTCCACAACCTCACTAACAGGGGTTTTGGTTGGCGTACTGCCAGACGCAGCCCACGCTGGGTGATGACACACGTTGAAGACTTGTAGGTCTGTGACTCCTGCCAGGAGAGTCATCCTTGGGCAAGACAGCAAAGGGAGTACTCAAAATGTATCACTTATTCTGAGGAGAGGTAATACAAGGAAATGACTAATTTAAAATGTGGGCACCTAGAAGATGAACCTGAGTCTGATTCACACTACTCCTTGCTGCCCAAGAAAAGAGGGGGAACCCAGATCCAGAGAAATCAGACAGACATGAGTAGAGAGAGAGAGGAGTGTGTGTAGAGCCATGAGGGAGTTGTACTCAGGAATACTGACTTTTGAGCTCATTAAATGCCTAGTATTTAGTACAACTGTTCTTTTTTGTAAAGACCAGCACTGGACTGGATATTAAGACTATGATGTGTGTTGGTTGATCGTTGAGTGTAGAGCTCAGGCACCCCTCGCTAATCTTCCTGAGAAGTCTGTGATTGCCAGTGGATTGCTAGAAACCATACTAATCCCTAAACTAATCATTGCAATTTCTGTGGTATGCTTATTCCTTTTTATAAGGGGAATTAATCTAATGACTGCAAAAAGCGGGTCAAATTGTAATGGAGGAAAGCATGTGATGAAGGGGAATGGAAGAAAAAGAAAGCGAGAAGAGGTAGAGTTTGAGGAGCATCAGAGTCATATTTTTGATGAGTTGAGGGATTTATTGGAATCTAGGATTGCATTGCAAATGTCAGGAACTGGAATAAGAAGTACAGTTTCAAGGGGATTTATTAATGTAATGTGTGATGACCCCCAGAGTTGTCAGAGGAGGAAATTGATTGTTTAAAAAAAATGCTTTGCACTTACATTAATATGCAACACGCAACTTATTTATTGTGTGATATATATGTTAAAGTTGACCATGGTTCATGTGGGCCTCAATTTTAAGATGGCTCATGTTTAGTTGACACGTTTTCTGCCTGTTGTGTATTTTTCTCCTTTCTCGTTACAGGAGCCAAGCTGTACTAGCCAGCGTTAATCAAATACATCACTTGTTTAATTTTCGTGTGAATGCTAATCTTTGTATGTTCCTTGGACAGCGAAATAATGAGCACACACCTGGGAATGAGAGCATCCTGACCGAATAGTGCCATCTCGCTACAGATATCAAACTGAAGGTCATGCAGCAGAGGCTCTGTTGTGTGTTAGCCGTGACAAAGAACTGTAGATGCTTTATTGCAACATGCCTGAATGGTTCCTTTTATGGGAATGGTGTGTAGGTGTATTCTTACAAGGAGAAGATGATTTAACCTAATGAACGGTATAGTTAGTGAGGAGATGCTTTCCTTGCTCCCTTTAGAGATGATGTCCTTTCCTCTTGCCCGAAAGAGTTTGACTCATGGGCAAATCCATCTTTCACTTGCTTGACTGAATCTTAATTTGATTCATTTGATTCTGCCTTTAGAGGCTTCTCCTGCTGACATCTTCTGCCTGCATTCTCCTAACCTTCATAACCTGAGTTTGTGGAATGTTATCAAAATCGTAAAACAGATTTTTATACCTTTCCGGGTGCAGCACCTCTCTTATGGAACTCTCTCCCATGGACTGGAAATGTACAGACCTTTACTCTATTCAGGAAAAAGCTAAAAACATTTCTGTTCTAACTGTACTGCCACCGAACTTCATTCAGAATAGGCTTCAAAGAAAAAGTTTGGTTCCTCTAATATCTCTCCCAACCTCCACTTTCTCGCTTATCTGACCTCCCCCTCCATGTTGCTGTACTATTCTCTTGCACTTTCTTTGTTCTTTCTCATAAGCATTGTCTGCCTTCAAAGTAATGTACCCCTCCTATTGTCAGTCTTTATCCTCTGCTGTCTATAGCTTCACGGCGTTAACTGTTTTGTGAGGTTTTACGTATCTTTTTTAGCAAGTTACTACTCTGTTGTTTGTTAAAGGTTTCTGGTACTTGAATTTAAGTCAACTAAGTCACCCCAGCATAATTTATTTCACCAGAGTTTCGAAACTCTCAATTTTCTAGTTAGTACAATAGTTAACACGCCATTCGCCCCAGCAACAGCTTCCAACCCAGAAAACCTGCATGAAAGTATATTTAAGAAATTATATAGCATAAACCTGGTTGGAGCATTGTACAATGTAAAGGAAAAGTGCCTTATCTGAGATCAGGTCCAGGAGTGGGTGAGAAATGAAGGAATGACAGCAAAGTTCACTTTAAACATTAGCCCTGTGGGTAATCAGAGTTATCTTATCAATGGCTGATTAAGTGATCTTTGAAGGAATGTGTGCATCTGCTTTAAGGTCAGGAGTGAAAGGGCAAGCCTCCTCTGTGGCACGATGCTGCTTTGCTCCAGTTGCTGGATGCATCATTTGAGAAGGCTGAGCATGAAAGATCTACTCATGTAAGCATATATCACCCTGCAGATGTTGACGCAGGTCCTAAACTGGCAATGCATCGGAGTGAAAAGCACAGAGCAAGGAATCCCACAACCAATCAAAAATGTGCACCTCATTACATGGAGCCCAAGCAAATGTTGCTTCTAGGAATCAACTCATTCACCTACCATTAACCAAGAGGCCAGCTTGAAGCCAAGTGTGTGTCCCTACCAGGCATACCAATAAACCTATCCCATTAGAATGCACCTTTAGTCAGCCCAGAAACTTACCAAACTGCAGTGTTTTTCATCAGGCTGCACCTGCGCAACAGCCACCCTCACTGGGCCAGGTCATTGAACCTTTCAGGAAAAAGTCACAAAAGTAATGGTGAGAATGCTTGCAAATAGTCTCGACAATTGGCAGTCACTGGGGGCTGCATTCCTTTCAACCTTTTTTCTCCCACCATGTCACTCCAGGCAGAGACCAGCTATACGCAAAACAGCCTTGTTCCTGCTCCAATGGGAACAGTCTAGCAGGAACTGCCAAGTCAGGTCCCCTCTGAACAGGAACACAAGAAACGCAAGACTGGTTTTGCCCTATTTAGGCCTTGGAAGGGAGGTGTAGCCTGAGTCCTGTGACTCGGTGAAAACAGGACCCACATCTGGGCGTACCCATCACTTTTAGGAACTGATAGTGAGAGGAAAAAAAAGGTGATGGATGGAATGCTTGCAAATAGTGTCAGTCATTGGCAATCACTGGGGGCTGCATTTCAGTCAATTGTTTAATCCAGATGGGCTGAGGTTAATTCAAGCATTCCTTCCCATCTTGTTGTTTGTAGCGTTAAATCACATGTGACACCCTTTTGTCGGTGTAGGACTTGGCCTTTTTGGCTAGAGTTCCCTAAACTTTTTGCTTTCCCCCTAGACCATTTTCCTGACATAGAGTTGCCAATTTAGATGTTTTGGGTACTTTGCCACTGCTGATCAGTGTCAAAGTACAAGGGTTCCCTATGTAAAGTACAATGGTAATTAGTTGGCCATGATTGGTATGTTTGCCTTACTAGTAAAAGTCCCTAGTGATGTGCACTGTGTGTGCAAGGGCTAGTAATGCAAAGGCGTGCAGAGAAGGGAACTCAGGCCTTCAATGTAGGGCCTGCACGCAGTTTGCTAAGTTAGCATGTTGTCCTGACAAGTGCAACCACTTAACGGCCTTACTTTCCCTTTTGCGTACACTGTGGGCACCCCTGTGGTAGGTCCCGGGTAACCCCTGGGCAGGGTGCAGTGTAGGTAAAAGGCAGGACATATACTGAGGTGTGTGCTATGTCCTGACAGTGAAAAAACACTCCATTTCGTTTTCACTGGTGAAAGGCCATTCTGCCCATAGGACAGAATGGGGGAGGCTGGGTATGGTGTTTTGTTAGCCTAGTTTCCTATAATGGAGAGGTGAAGTTTAGTATGTATGAACTCACAGTGTCATAACACATCTTTCTATGAAAGTGGTTTTGTCACTGTGTGTTCAGAAACCACTCTTTTAGAAAGTGGCTGAGTTTTGTGCTTTAAGCATTTCTGTGTGTCTCTGCTGAATGTGGATTGACTGTCTGGATCGGAGATGGGAGGGGGTGAGATGGCACCTGGCTGACCTGCAGCTGGAGAGTATGCGAAGAGAAACCCTGGGAGGTGAAGAGGCCTGGGTTGCAGCTATAAAAGAATTGACCCATCTCCTGCTGAGTGATTAAGGGTCCAGACCCCCAGTATCAAAGGGAGAAAGGTGACACTGGGAGGGAGACACCCAGAACTGATTTAGGCAGGGGTCAGGGACCCCTGAGCGCAACGAACTTCAAAGACATGAAGGGGTATAACTAAGAGAACTGAAACCCCTAGAATTTGGTGTAATTTTGAATGGCGAAATGGACAGGTCGAGTCTGCAAAGGCTTTGACCTCTTTCGTGGTCAAGAAGAACCTCTGCCAAGGAAGAAGTTGCTGAAGAGACTGCTGGATAGGACTGCCCCTTGCTTCGTGAGCTGGGGTTGGCCTGCAGTTTGTAGCTTTTACTAAGGAGGAGACTGAAGGGACATTGCAGTGGGTGGTGTCCCCCCCTTCTTGAACAGCACTGTGCTTTGTGCGGTGTCCTGAACCCCAAGGGCCCAAGGTGAGCTGGCTCCCTGTTTGGAAACACAGGAACAGAAAAGTTTCCGGAGAAGTCCCAAGCAACGCGGTGTGCGTGTGCTTTTGCAGCTTGAGACCCTCAGAAGTTGTGCCTTGTGATCTTGGGCACGCAGGAGTAAACTGAGTCTCCGACGAGCAGGGTGCGTGTCGGGGTGCAAGCCGAGGCGTTGGTGAGGAGCGCCTGGTCGTTGTGTGCACCGGGAGACGAGGTGAGACTCGGACGCGCAGTGTGCGTGTCGTGGTGCAAGCCGAGGCATTGGTGAGGAGCGCCTGGTCGTTGTGTGCACCGGGAAAAGAAGTGAGTTTTGGACGCGCAGGGTGCGTGTCGTGGTGCAAGCCAAGGTGTTGGTGAAGAGCGCCTGGTCGTTGTGTGCACGGGGAGAAGAGGTGAGACTCGGACGCGCAGGGTGCGTGTCGAGGTGCAAGCCGAGGCGTGGTGACGATCGCCTGGTCATCGTGTGCACCAGAGAAGAGGCGAGTCTCGGACGCGCAGAGTACGTGTCGCGGTGCAACCAGAGGCGCTGGTGAGGAGTGCCTGGGTAGCGTGTGCAACGAAATTGAAGTAAGTCTCCACAAGTGCTGAGGGCGGGTCTCGGTGTCCACTGAGACCGCCGGAAGGAGGGCCAGGTCATTGGGCCCTCGGAGTGCAACAGTAGCGGCCCGGACCAGCAGTCCCGGAGGAGCGGAGTCGCCGGCCCGAGCTCGCCGTGCCCATTGACTGAGTTCTGGATCAAGGCCCAAGCCGCTGAAGGAGGGGAGGAGAGTAGGGTCGTGCCCCCCCAGGTAACGTGGATCACCACCTGGGATGGGGTGCGGACTCGGAGGGACACTCTCTCGGCCTCTCGCTCCTGGCAGCTGCGTGAGCCTGTTGCTTCGGCTCGGATCGAGGCCCGTGCTGGCCCAAGGAGGGGCAGTACTGGGGCCGGAGTGAGAAGCGGTACTTTTGTGTCATCATTGATCCATGTCGGGGGCAACTGTTAACGGAGCACCTAGACTGTCGTATTACACTTTGCATTATTGCTGCTAACGAACTATCGAACTGTCGTATGACGCCTGACTCTATTTGTGCCTGACGAACTACATGCTGGGTGCGCTACGCACTGCGTTATTTTCCCTTGCAGAGTACATGATTGTAAGCGTGGCGCATTGCATTATTTCTTCATCGCACAGTACCTGATTGTAGGGTGACGCATTGCTTTGTTTCTTCCTTGTACAGGGCATGCTGGTGGTGATACGCATTGCATTATTCCTTCTATTGCAAAGTACATGACTGTGGTGCTACGTATGGCATTGTTTCTCTATTGCACAGTTGAGGAATATATCGTTACGCATTGCAGTATTTCGTTTCTTTTGCAACGTGTGTGATTCTAGCAATACGACCTACCTAACCTTTTGGAAACGGTTAGAAGTCAGCTTAACTGTTGGTTAGAAGCGGTGGTTGGGATTAGAACCTACCAATCCACCGGAAGGAATACTACCCATTATTATATGTTGGTTTTGTGTCGTGTGGTCATATCGTATATCTTCTTGTATAAAGATTATACTCGTTTTTTAAAAACTCGTTTGGAGTCTATTTGTGGTGACATCATTGGGTTGCTGTGAGTGTGGTTGCACATACTGTACACTCGTGCCTTGGAGATAAGCCTGGCTGCTCGTGCCAAGCTACTAAGGGGGTGAGCAGGGCTATCTCAGACGGTGTCCTTACTTAGCCTAACGTTGAAACGAGGGGTCCGGATCTCGCACCTGGCAACAGCGGTGTGGGACAGGGACTCCTGCCTCCAGCATTTGGTGGCGGCGGTGAGGGATAAGGACCCCCACTTCCAACAGTCGGCTTGACCTTAGATCCAGGATCCTCTACCGACAACTTTCAAAACAGACCCAATCGTACGATGGGAGTCTTTTATTCGTAGTTCAATAGTGTATCAGCTCCAACTATTCTAAAACATCCCCTGAGCAACTTACAGCCTACCCAAAAAAAAGGGATATGGGATGAAAAGAGTAGCAATGATCCCATTGAATACTGATGAAAAGTGTTCCCACCCTTTCTAGCGCGAGACGGCTATGATAGAGTCTGGCACTCGGGCTTCACTCGTGTTTCTCTTGTGAATGGCCATCATACAGAAGCGCACCCTCCCCTTCGTGCTGTCGCACATCATCCACGACCCGCAGGGTACGTCCGTGATCATTTCTGGTACACTGGGTGGCGCTCCTCTTAATCTTGTGTCCTTGTACTCACCCCCCTCGATGCTTGCGGCGACATTGAAACAGTCCACCGCTTTGCTGACCACCCTCCCCCTGGGGCCCACTGTTATCGGAGGCGACTTTAATGCGGTTTCCGCCCCACTTCTTGACACGACAGGTCCCCCATCTACCTCCAGGCTGGCGCAGGCAAAACACTTAACGCACTGGGCTGAATCCCTGGGCCTTTGCGATGCATGGCGAGTCTGGCACCCACACACTTAACAGTTCATGCACAACTCCGCTGCACATCACACGCTGGTGCGCATAGATGCAATCTTTGGCCCATCTACTGATTGCTCCACGATCCAAGATGTCCGAATACTCCCCAGAGGTATCTCTGACCACTCCCCGTTACTCCTTAGCACAGGGGCTCCCCCTCCCTTCTCACGCCCGACATGGCGGTTGAACGCTTGGTTCCTTCAGGACAAGAACTTTAAGAAGGCCGTGGGTTCCGAACATAAGCAATACTTCTTGGCCAAGTTGGGATCAGTTCCCTCTCCGGGTACCCTGTGGGAGGCGGGCAAGGGCACTATTCGTGGTTTTGCCAAAGGCCAACTTAAGCATCAGCGACAGGCCCAGCTACTACAAATCACCTCGCTAGAAGCGCAAGCACTGCGCCTTGAGCAATCCCCCTCCGGTGACGGCGACGCTTCTCGTGAGCGGCACCTCGCTAGCATTCGAGCCGAAATTAAACAGCTATCACTGGATGCCGCCAAGCTCCTCTGGAGATCTTCTGTAGCCAGAGGTTATGGCTGGGGCGACAAAAACGGCACAATTCTTCATAGGCTCGCCACGTATCCCAGAGCGAACCGCATCATCCCGGAGATACTGCACCAGGATGGGTCGACACAACGATCCCCGATGGCTATGGCCGGCGCATTTGCCGCCTTCTGTCGTCAACTCTACGCCACACAATTTCCAACCCGATCACTCCCCGAGTTGCTGGAAGCAGGTGGTGCTCACCTCCCTCAGCTGGACTCTGCTGCCCAGGCTGATCTTGATCGCCCGATCTCTCATGACGAGATCAACGAGGCTATTGCTCACACTTCGTCGGGCAAGACCCCTGGCCTGGACGGCCGCCCCCAGGAATATTATGCGGCATATCGCGAAACCCTCGTGCCTCGCCTCGCTGACATCTATGCTGAGGCCTTGGAGAAAGGTTCCTTCCCGCCCGAAACTGACATGGCCACCATCGTGGTCCTCCCGAAGTCACAACCACCCTCCCCCCATTGTGCCGACTATCGTCCCACCTCCCTCATTAACACAGATGTTAAATTGTATGCTGCAATTCTCGCCCAGCGGCTGAAGCCCTAACTTACCACGTTGGTCCATCCGGACCAATGCGGATTCATGCCCCAGCGGGGCACCAGACACTGTCTCCGGAGGCTGCATCTGGCCCTGGCTCACCGCCAGGTGCTTACCCCATACTTGGCGCTTCTTCTTATCGATTTTGAGAAGGCGTTCGATTCCGTGGATTGGACGTACCTGGGAGATGTGCTGGCCGCGATGGGTTTCGGTTCTCACTTCCGTCGGATGGTCGGGGTTCTGTACGCTCGGCCTCAAGCGCGTGTCTTGGTCAATGGGGTTCTCTCCAACGCCTTCCCCATTCAAAGGGGAACGAGACAGGGATGCCCCCTCTCGCCCCTTTTATTTGCCTTGGCGATGGAGCCTCTGGCGACCTTGATTCGGTCCGAGAGTCTCATTCGGGGATGGGAATGGCCCAACTCTGAAGTGGACAAAATCGCACTTTACGCGGATGATGTCTTGCTCTTTTTGGCTGAACTCGCCCAATCGGGTCCTCGTTGTCTCCAGATCCTGCGCTCCTTCGGGCAAGCCTCAGGCCTTCGAATGAACTCTAGTAAGTCGGTCTTGGTCCCACTAAATCTATCCAGAGATTGCTACGACTGGCAATCTACGATACCGCTTCGGCGCCAGTCTTTTAAATATCTCGGGATCTGGGTTGCTCTCCTCCCGGATTTGGGCTGGTCCCTCAATGTTACCCCGCTTGTGAAGAAAGCTAAGGCGGATCTCCACAGGTGGCAGACTCTACCCCTGAACCCCTTGGGGAGGGTCGCTTTGTTTAAAATGATGATTCTTCCCAGATTTCTTTACGTTCTTCAGAACACCCCCTTCTGTTTTCCGCAGGCATGGTTCCGGGAGTTGGACGCTGTGGCTACTAAATTCCTCTGGGGGGGAGGGAGGGCCCGGTTGGCGTTAAGTACATGCCGGATTCCATCATTTGACGGGGGATGACACACTTATACCTATACTACTTGGCGACTCGCCTATTGACTATACATGACTGGTTTAACGGGGGCTGGTCCGACCCGGCTTACAGGCTCGAACTCAGCGGGCTTGGCCTGCCCAAAATCCAGTCTCTAATGTACGGGGAATCCATCCCGTCTACCCTGCCTGAAGTCACACGCTCTGCGCTCTTAGCATGGCGGGCAGCTCTGCGACATACCCAGTGGACACATAAACTCACCCAACATACGCCTCTATGGCATGGTACATGGCTCCGGGAGGTTAGTGGGCTGCAGGGGTTTCGCATGTGGGATCTTATTGGGATCTCTCAACTCGGAGATGTGTGGGCGAGCGGCTGCATGCGCTCTTTCCAGACCTCCAATCCAAATACTCCCTGCACCCCACACACTTTTACAAATATCTGCAACTGCGACACGCCCTCCATGTACACATCTCGGATGATACCAGGATCCCTGAATACAGCCCTCCCGAGGCACAAACAATGCTAGGCGACTTGGGGATAGGGGTATTTCCCGCATCTATCGGACACTGGTCAATAACACCCCGATCACACTGGACCGACTTAGGGGCCAATGGGAGGAGTGGGTGGGTCCCCTGGAAGAGGGGGATTGGCGTGACGCCCTCATGTCACCCAAGATGGTTACCACATCCACCAAACTCCGTTTGATCCAATTATATTATTTACACGCTGCCTACCTAACCCCGAGGCGCCTCCATCGAGCCGGTTTATCCCCGACTGCCTCGTGCACGAGGTGCGGCCACGATCCGGCCGACTTTTTCCACATGGTATGGGCATGTCCCTGACTGGCTCGGTTCTGGGGTGAGATCGAAAGCGAGCTTACGGAGGTCCTGGGGTGGGAGGTTCCTCACGACCCACGACACACACTCCTCGGGATTACGAATGGGCTGGACGGGTCCAGGAATGAGAAACAATTTTTCAATACAGCTATGGTTGTGGCCAAGCGGGACATAGCCGCCTCCTGGAAGCTTCCCACACCACCCCGTTCCGGGAAATGGCGGAGGGGGGTGGACTGGTGCGCAGCACAAGAAAAACCCATGTATGCGGCGCGGAGGTGTCCTAAGAAGTATCGGAAGGTGTGGGGCAAATGGCTGGGTGCTGTGGATTAGTCTGATCTTTACACATACTGCTTGTATTCCATGCTACGTGGTGGGGTCACATGCAATGTATTTGGTTTTGCCACTGGCTGTGTGTCAATATTGTCGCTATCCGATGCTGCTTTGTTGGAACTTGTGTTTTTTTTTGTTTTTTTGTGTAAAACAACAAAGTTGGTTATCAAAAAAAAAATGATACAATTATGTAGGTTTGAATATAGACATGCCCAAATTTTTAAAAGATGGCTCAGCACTGGGGCTCGATGCAGGAAAGACGTTAACGCCATTGATTTCACTGCATCCCATTGTAGCTTAAGTGGAGCACAAGGCTTGTCTTCGGAAGTGTAGAAGAATCAGTATTGTGGTTAGTACAAATGAAATTTAGTTGAAAATTGAGATCTGATAGAAAGATAAAATGCATTCAAATAAAAATAGCCATGCTGCAAAGCACATCTATATAAACGAGGGAATGTGAGACCACTACAGAAATTGGATTTGTACGAATTCATTTTACTACGCAAGTCAGAACCTTCAGGTTCCCCAAGAATTCTAGCTTTGATTTTTTCAGTATATGGTTATTAGATGTTTTGGGAATATATATAAGTTACACGTGGTATATGCACATATGTCATTACGTATAAGTTCTGTTTCATTTCCCCATGATGCCAACACCAGCACAGTACATTAAATTGTGAGAATTTTCACTTTCTATTGCGTGCCCAAAAAATCGCAACTTATCCATACAGCTGATGGAATTTATCCATCACATTTATCTATATCATCATCCAATCTTTGGGGCAGATTTACAAGCCCCTTGCGACACATTTGCGCCGCCGTTGCATCACTTCTGTGACGCAGCAGTGTCATAAACAATGCGCCACGTTGCAACATATTTACAATGTGACGCATCTAGGGAGATGCGTCACGTTGTAAAGCCCTGCGCTACATTATACCTGCGTCAGGTATAATATGTGCAGGGTGGGCGTTCTGTCGCAAGCAAGCCTCGTAAAAGCGACGCAGTGAAATCTACAAGATTTCACTGAGTCACTTTTACGACGCCGCTGCGTCAAAACCTTACGCCTGCTTGGAGCAGGCGTAAGGAGTGACGCAGCACAATAAGTAAAGGCTGCCCCTGAGCATTGCTGGAGTTGCGTCGCGCTTGCGACATGACTCCAGCAATGCGCTGCCCTTACGACAAAAGATGCCACATCTTTACTGGCGCATCCCTGCTAATATGCAGAGATGCGCCAGTCCTTGTAAATCTGCCCCTTTGTCTGTGTACTGTGGTCCCTGGGCTTCTGGTTTCTATGTGAGTATGAAGATGATCCATGTACCTACATCACTTTGGGTCATTGTCCAGACCATGCTTCTAGCCTCCTGATGATCAAGTGTGTGCAACCTGCCTATTGATCTCACTGTGTGTGTGTGTGATGCCCATTACCTAATTCGCCATTTCCTGACAGTCAAATGGTGCCGCTATCATTACTGGGTTGGTCAGCTGTACGGAGTGCTGTTCCTTCTTTTTTGACTATGTCCTTGCGTAAGGAGGCTTATCATCGTTTCTCTGTGAGTTTAAGGAATAAAGCAACCCAATATGTCTTACATCAGCCCCCCTGCCCACAGCCTCCTGCTCTGTCAGCGCTGTGGTTTCAGCCTATGCCTATTAGATTAGGGCACACATCCAGCATGTTATCTGTGGTATGCTATTGGGTTTTCTGGCGATAGCCAGTTGACACTTGGCCAGTAACTGTGCAAGATTGACAAATTGCTATTCAATTTTGTCCTACTGTGTGCATTTTTGCAAGCCTACTAGGGATACCCTAGGGCAAGCATTAAGTGTGGCACCCGTCATCAACTCTATATTACACAACACCTCAATCCTCTACCCGTGGAAGGCAGTGCAACTCAAGAACATATGCATGAAATTGGAATTACAAGAACAACATCTAAGACACTCATCAAGCACAGGAGGGTCCATTCTGTGCATCGGATTGGTTGCGATTTTTGGGTACCCTAACATTGATTGCCAGTCTAGGTACTCACCCAGGCCTAATGATCCTGCTTCAGGCAGAGTCCGGAGGGCAGTTCCAGTGATTTCTCTAGACACTGACTTCACTGACCTTCTGCCCATACCCAACACAAACACTGTCTCCAGTACCAGGTGTGTCTATTGTTTCTCAATACCCTGGCACCAAACCCTCTATGCTGTCCTGATCGACCCATTGAAAGTCAGGAATTGGGCCGAGGAGACAGGGTGTGTCAGTTGCAGAGATGAAAATTAATGTAATGTGTTGCCGTCATACAGGTCTCCCACCACTGTTATACCTGAATCCATCCATATCAGTGTGTCAGGGGATCTCCACAATTTAACAAGCTCAGATTTGCTCCACAGTGGAACAGAAGGCATGAACACTGTCTTCATGGCAGTTGTATGCAACATTTTGTGCACTAGAATAGAGGTTCTCAATAGGGATGGTCCGAAGTGTTTTGTGGCATGTTGTGAGATGTATGCCATAGCCAATTCCCTACCCACAGGTTGGAACTATATTTCGGGATGGGTTGGATCTTCCTTCCATCTTGGCAGACTCTGCAGGTGTGCTGTTAGGAAGTAGTGTTCCAGGTTGGGTGCTGAGCCCATCCTCTGAGAGCTGCAGTTTTCCGAGAAGCAGTTTCAGGACTATTCACAAAGATAACTTACACTTGTGAGTAATTTACATGTGTAATTTACTCTAACATTTTGAGTAACTTTACTACTTATGGTTATTTACAAAATCTGTGAGTAAAGTTACTCAAAAGTGTAGACTTATACGTCTCCATCCCCTGAAAAAGGGGTGGAGCCAAACTTGTAAGTGTAAGTTACTACTGATAAAAAACACCACACATGGTCAACCACTGATACTGCAACACTGTCTCATAGAAAACAAGCATTTGCAATGCAATAGGTCTCGCATTAGTGAAAGTTTGAGCTATTGACGTTGCTAATATTAATGGAACAGCAATAGCTCATACTTTCAGTAATGCTTTGCTGAAGTCATGGACGCCATATCATTGCGCTGTGACACTCTTATAAACATGTTCCAAGTAACAAGAACTTACTAAGAAAAAGGGTGCCCAATTTGCTTTCACACACCTTATGTAATAAAAAATATTTTTTTTCTAAAGGATAGTGCCCTTTTTACGCAACACTAAAACCATTCAGTATTAATGTATTATAATAAAAGTGCTACAGTACTCATTTCGCCAACTTCCGTGTGATGAAACGCCGAGTCAGCTATCACACACCATACAGGACCCCTTATTGGTGATCCGCAGGAGCTGGGAAAGGTATTTAGGCTGAGACTTGACACATTAGGAATGAGTGTCAAGGGCACTTCTTCACCCGTGCAAAGTTTCCCACAATGCCACATTTCAATACATCCAACACAATATCGAGGCTTCACAGAATATTTGGATGTGCTTTGTATTGTTAGTGGTGTCAAGAACCAGATGCGTATATGGCACATATGTAATGGAACTGCCCCACTATATTGTGGCATTAGGTCTTGGATGCGCTGGCTGTCATTACAGGTCATGTCGACCTCTATACCATGGCGAGTGGAGTCTTGGGAGCGCCACAAATCGCTTCATAGACATGTCAATGCTGATGGTTCATTGATTGATTGCCATGCACTGGAAGGCCACCACGCTGCTCGGGTTGGGACACTGGCATGCAGCGACACTTTAAGTGGGGTAGGGCCGAATCGGTAGCGCTAAGGCAGTAAGAGGCTCAAGGCTGCGCAAGATCCCCGAAGCAGCAGACTGGGAAAGCTTGTTGGAAGAATTACAGGAGGAGCTCCCTGCGCGAGAATGAGGTGCCTACCCTTCTGATAAAAGGCACCGTGCTAAGAGGCAGGCTGAGCTCCAGATGGAATGTTGTATGTGGTTCCCCTTGGGGCATGACAGGAGGGCGGTGGGAGTACTACAATGGTTTTATTTGAGGCACATGGGTGACTCCTTTCGGGATGGAGTGCTACACAGCTTGGAACAGGTGCATGTGCAGGAGGACACACACTTTGATAGCTTTGTTTCAGTATTTTAGGGCGCATCACATGATGCTTCGGTTATTAGGGGAAGGTTTGAAGGAACCTCTATAGTTGCCAGCCCTGACTTATCTGCTGCAGACTGCAACTCACCAAAGCCTCAATGTGAAACTGTACACAAGCTCCCAAGACACGGGGCTGCCAGGAGACACTAAAGATAGGCTGGAATGGCAAAAGGAGTTTGGTATAGTTATCAATGATAAGCAATGGACTTATTGCTCTTCTGTTGTCAAAACGATATTCCTGAACAGCCGGCACCTGCTGATACATTTTTAAATATCTTAACAGAGTGTATTACACTCCAGCCCGCCTATTACACTATGGGTTAAGGGACACATTGTGCTGCCTTAAATGCGGAGAAAGGGCAGGCTTTGCTCATCCCCAGGCAGAACCATGCCACATATGGCACTATTGGGATGCTATATTGGGAGAGCTGAGTGAGATAACGGGTGAACCGATTGAGCCTTCTCCCCTACTGGCGCTGCTCGGCTACAACAGGGGCATCCTGAAGACTGTACGACATCTGGTGGCATTGGAACTGTTGCTGAAGAAGCATAAAAAAGCACTGCAATGGGCGTACGGACTACTGCTGACGATACAGGAATGGCATCTGGACAGGACATATTGTAACACTCAATCCAATGCATACCATGACCTAATGCCAATCTGAAGCCGTCTGAAGGACATCTGGAGACCCTATCAGGCATACCGGATTCGGACAGAGAATACGGCGACCAACAGCACTGGAAATGGCGCTGTGGTGATGAGTGGAGCTGCTTTGGAATGGATGCCATTAACTCCTGTGAAGCTCATGTTGTGTGTGGGGGCGGCTTGTGGAGTTGCTGGGGGTCAGTGAGCGATGTTGTATATACTGCGCCCCAGATTGGAAATATCAGGAGTGTGTATCCAGTATCCCCACCTGGTATGATGTGGAGGTATTGAGTCACGGAGTGTGTGTGGCCGCGCTGAAATGTTCCAAGATATATTATGCTGAACCCCTGAATGTGTACACACTAGACATGTAGCTTTAACTGCCTTAATGTGCTCTGTGCGTGCAAAGTTTGACACGTCATTGCATTTTGTATGGTTGTCACAAATGAAAATAAAGTTTAAAAAAAAGTTTCAATACATTCAAAGAATCCCATCAAGCAAAAGATGCAAACTGGATGCAATGAGTGTAAGAAGTTGGTTGCAGTAATACAAACGAGCAGCCCACCTCTCTTTCCTTCTTTCATTTAGTTGCTTCCCTGTGAAATGGATACAAAACAAACAAACCCGGGAGTGGTGCGCGCGCGCGCCACAGCAAGACATGTGGTTTCAATTATCGCGCCTGTGTCTGGGCACGATAATTGAAACCACATGGCAGCGGTGCGCGTAACAGACACCAATAGGCCATGGGCGGAGCAATGCGCCCGCCTTTGGCCAATTGCGTGCTGTCTTTGATAAAAAGAAGCACGCAAAGGCCAATAGCGTGGCCCAAAAGGAAAAGCACACGCACGAGCGTGTGCTTTTCCTAGGTCCATTTTCAAACCACCTACATGAGCCCGCGTGTAGGAGAAGCGAGGCGGGAGCCCACCCCTCAGAGGGAAGTCCGGTGGGAGCCCACCCCGCCTTCGTGAATGCCGCATGGTGCGGCCGGAACAGGATTTCAGGCGGGGCTCCTGTGAGCAAGACGGAGCCCCGCGTGTTGCTGCGCCAGTGACCGGGTGAAGAGGCAAGTCCCCCCTGCCATCGAGGAGACCAGCCGGGGAGCAGCGCAGAGTCCCCACAAGAGCCGGTGAGTGGGGTTGAGCGGGAGGCATGCTGTACGTGCCCACCGGCCGGCTGATATACATGCAGCAGACAAAGGGCGCCGCGCCTGGACAGGACATGTGCACGCGTATGGTGCGAGCAAGAGTTGTGATAACGCCGCGAGCCGTACGCCTGCACATCTCCTCTCTGTTAAGCTTCGGCACAGACAGTCGATGTGCACGCGTACGGCTTGCGGCATTATTACAACTCCTGCTCGCACCATATGCGTGCACATCTCCTGTCCAGGACTTGCCATACGCGTGCACATGTCCTGTCCCCCTTCGCAAAGCAAGTCGGCAACAATAGATCTCGCCTAGGGGGGCAACGCATGGCGCTGCATCGCTAGGCGAGACCTAAAAAGGAGGTATGGACTTAAAATAAAATTCCATTGGAAATTACGTTATTTTAAATGACATTACTTAAAAAAATTAAACATGTAAATATATATAATTTAATGTTGAAAATATCTAAAAATAGTACCTATTATTTAATGATAACATATTCTAATAACTTTTTGAATTAAAAAATAATGTAACATTACTTTTTCATTAAAATATAATTAAATTACTTTTAGTTATTCTTTATATCACTTTTAATAATTATTAATGCATAATGAAAAAATTTAATGTTTTTACTTTAGGTAGAAATTAATTTTTTAATTTGAACTTCAGAAAAATTTATTTTTATTTAATATTTTAATTGAAGACTTATTTCAAAATGAATAGTGCTCTAACACTATTTTATTCTGTTCTATGTTTCGAATAAATATATAAAATTAATTTACATTAATATTTAACAGGACATATTTTACAATTTATTAGAAAGTTTTACAAACTTTTTCATTTTCTATATACTTTACCATAGGGAGATCTCCACCTCAAAGGTTTACTCACTTGGGAGAGTGGTATATTTTCAAACATTAGATGAAGAGGCTCTTCAAAGTCGAGTTATTTGTGTATATTAGCGGTACCATGGTGTATGTACTTCAGTGTGCATATGACTAGTACTATCAGAATTGTTTCTACCAAGTGAACTGAAGCTGTTCAGACGAATTGAAAAGGAACATCACCATGTGTTTTTGGTGACAATTGTACCCTAAATTAACAAGCCAATAAGTTACAGCTGGTCAGCATATTGATTTTGTTAATTCTTTTTGTTTTGTATACAACAGCAATCTTTGAACAACATTTTTAGAAATAAAATACTTTTAAAGTTGCTATTGTGGATGAGCACGCATCATTTACAGTGGCCATCTTTGAAATCATTTTATTTTATTTTTACAAATCCTGCTCAAAGATGGTCACTGTAGATGCAAATGCATCTATGGTGGCCCCCTTTAAACAAGATTTTTAAAAACAGAAAATAACAATAGAAATGGTAAAAAAAGAAAATTCTGTTGGCCACCGGCAGTAATGTGGTGGACGGGAAAACATGTCTAAAAGTTAAGAGATTGCACTGAGGGGGAGGAGGTCAGGAGATGGGGCTCGGGGGCAAGACGATGGTGAGTGCTTCTGCTCATTAAGATAGGTGGATGGGGAGAAGGGAGGGAGAAGGGCAGTGGCGGCTGGTGATATTTGAAAGTGGTGAGGCGTAAAATGTGTGGCGGAGTTCAACGCGGCGAGCGAGCGAGCCCAAACAACCTAAGGGGGGTTCTCCCCCGGCGAAATTTTGAAAAAAGAGTGGGCAAATGGTGCATTTTCAAGCAAATTTGAGAAAGCAAGAAGGTTAATAGAGCAACTGTATAAGTGCAGTTATTACATTACAGATTTAAAGCCCAACTTTAACTAATGTCAAGCCACTCAGATTCACCCTTGACATGGACCTGACACGCAAGGAGCACATTGCCAAGAAAACCAAGATGACTTAGTACCCAATCTCTCTGCTTAAGAAAGTGAAAACATTCCTTCCAGAAAGTGGATTCAAAACTGTTATTCAAGCCATCTAATTATGACCTGTGGATGGTGGCAAAACCCTGCTCAGTGTTCTCACTGATACTGGACCCATTAAGGGTAACCTACATGCTATAGGATACCTAATCAAGGGCCTAAAGAAATATGACCACTTCACCCCTACCCTAATGGAAATCACCCACTCCCCTTGGTCACCTGTACCACCTTTAGAGCGAGCTGCATCATCTTCAAAGCCATCGTGACTAGCACCCCGCCAGTCTGACTTACCAGAATGGAGGCAAATAAGCATAAGCAAAAATGACTATGAAACAGTCCTTCTATGCATCCAGAATATGCAGCAACGTCCCATATCCATTATGTTCGCCCCACCTGTCTTCAATTTTAAAAACCTCTTTCTAGAACACTCCATCGTGACAATAAATAGTCCATTACCCCCTAAGAACACAGCCTCCCCTTTTGAGTGTACCTCTGCTCTGTCTTCAACCCTGTCCAGTGTTCTATTGCCTTATGGCTATGTTTACACTACAAATTTACCTCATACATATATATCATATAGATGAGTTACTTCTGACTGATGGAACCTTTTTATTTTCAAAATATGCCTCGGGCAGTACTGCTTTTCGGGCCCATCCAATCAATGAGGGTTCAGGGTTCTATGGTAGGATTCCAGGTGCACTTGCAAGTAGACAAGACCCCAGGTACAGGTACAACATGGCTGTCCATATAAGACGTTATGTATTTGGATTATTTTATGAGGTGAAGTGTTCTTCTGAGGACTGCAGATGGAGGCGATATGTCTCCTATCAGCTGAACTCCGTGATAATTTGCCTTCAGTCACTTTTGACCTCAGCAGGGATTCCTAACCTCTACTTTTTGTCAGACAGTTGTGTTTCATTTAGAAATGCTATCTGCTACTATTGCGGCCTCGTTAAAGAAAGTCAAAGGCTTTCTGAGATTTGCGGCCTACCACCCTCATCAAAGCTAAACATGTCAATTTGGCAATGTTCAAACAGCCACTTGCATTCTTTAAAATACTAAACAAGAAGACTGATTTCACTAACATTTTTCCACATATATCTTTCTAAGAGCAAACTGTGATGCTCCAAGTTGAGGTGCCGAGCCAAAAAATTAACAGGGAGAGCCAGAGCCGAGCCAGTGGTCTGGCTAAGCTATGAGAACCCATGCACAAGCTGAGCCCTGGAAATGTTTGGCATATAAACTGTGCCCATATAGCAATATAATACAGACTCTTCAAAATTGAAAAAAAGTCCATTGCTTTAACATGCAGAAGCGTTTTAAATTAGATTATATCGCTGCATTGAAAAGCATTTATCACAAGTCACAGTGTGTAAACATGAACTTAAAAATATTCATGCCCCTCATTACCGCACCAGGTTCTTAGTTATGTGAACTCTGTATGTGGCCTACATTCTTATATGAAACAACATTATAGTCTATTTAAATCAGACACAAGAGCTTGTATAGCACACACCCTGAACTCACCTATTTCAAACTGCCCTGAAATGGAACAAGGATCACACAATTTTGACAAGCAGGTAAAATTCCTAGGTTTTCTGATTTCACATTTTGCCATCAGCCACTAGATGGGTAACTATTTCCCCTCTCCTGTTTTACATCAAAGGTTAATGTTATTTCTGTCATTCTTGGCACGTTCGGTTAAAGCTTGGGTGGCAGGCAGAAGCCACATGAAGGCTCGGCTCGTTTTGGGCTCGACGCTGAGCCAGGCATCTGGCTCAAGCCTGGCTTGAACTTTAACGGCTTGCCCACCTCTAGCTCCAAGTACGCACAACCCTCTGTTACCACTTTAAAAATCGTCGGTCTCGGGGATACTTCTGCTCCAACATCCGGTGATTCAAAAAATGAATATGTGCTTGTGTAATAACTGGTGCTCATGTATAGCGCTAAAAGTTTGCGCTATATAAAACTGAAAAACGAGTCTCTCTTTGAAGTTACATCAAAAGCAGCGGCCGGCGCTACTATTGCAGAGTTAAGTTCCCACCCTGGCTGAGGGTAAAATCATAGAGCTGGATAGGGACCCGTCTCGGCACCTGCTTTTTATAACTAGGACCCGGCCCACTTAAAGCCATGGCTAAGGGCATTGGCACACAGCTGTTATCTTTCTAGGTGTGTGCCACGGAGCCAGCAGGGCCTTGCTTCATAAACATTTCTATCTACAAGAAATGTTATGTTTCCGAAGCTAGGCCCTACTGGCACGCACCTCCGTGAAGCATTGCAGCATTCTCAGAGATAGGTGCCAGCAGGGCCTAGCTTCAGAAACATAACATTTCTTGTATATAGAAATGTTTATGAAGCAAGGCCCTGCTGGCACGCATCACTGAGAAGCCTACACGCTGCTGCAATGCTTCTCGGAGATGCGTTTGTGCCAGCAGGGCCTAGCAGCTTCAGACAGGACATTTCTGGAAGTAGCCGGCCTCCCGTGCCTTTACTTAAAAAAAACTGGTGCACCAGTTTTTTAAAGAAAAGGCATGGGGAGATTATTACATTGCCCATAGGACTCACAATAATGGGATGTTGTTTTTTGAGCCGTTGACGCCGATACTCGAACCTGGTTACACCTGTTTACCCGAAAATAACTTGTCATGGTCACGATCATAGATTTGATGTAGTGAACACTGAGGAGATTTAGAGCCACATGCAACAAGGCGCTATTTTTGTGCGTGCATTTATACGAGAGTTACTGAGTTCAAATATAATAAAAGAAAACTTACCAGTCCACGCCGCCTCTGCTCGACTGCTCCTGGGCCGGGGTCCCGCGCTCTTCAACAAACAGGAACAGCCGCGACGTCACTACTGACGCTGCTCCAGCAGCTCCAGGATTGGCTTGAGGGCAGGGATACTCCCTGCCCATTAGGAGACCGGGGGCTGCAGCATGAAGCAACCCTCGGTCTCTTAAGAGGAAGGCTAGTGCGCATGTTCGGGCTGATCGTAAAAATGACCAGCCCAAAAACGAACATGAGCACTATTGCTGTGACTGTATAGTACGCTGCTGTCACTCAACTCCCTGAGTGCTGCCGCAGCCCCGCCCCGCCCCCACCCCCTCCCACCCCCTTCAGTGTCCCTCGTTCTACTTCTCCGACGCTAATTCCAATCAGGAGTCCTGATTGGAATTAGCGTCGGAGAAGTAGAACGAAGAATTTGAATGGGGCCGTGGCATTAGTGGGGCACCGCCCCAGCGCCCCCAATGGACGCACCGCAACTGGAGAAAGAGGGAGATAAAATAGTGCCTCAATGCATGTGACGTTCACAGTGGAAGGACACATCAACCAGCCAAAACATTGCAATTGAAATGCTTCTGATTGGGACAAACACAAGAATATGGAATAAAGTCATACAGTCACATGCAGGCAGAGACCCAAAGCCCACTTTCTGGATATGTAATGTTTTAGAAACAATAGGTTTGCCAATAGACAGCTAAAGCAGTCTTTAGATGGCACTTTAAAAGCAGGTGTGTGTTGAGAGGGTAAAGTCCCCTGCATGATAGAAGGAGGTGTTCACCCTGCCCTGAGTGCCCAACTAGTTGTATTTGGTTTCCTAATCTTTATTTTTGGCGCTTGTCTAACCCTAGTCTAAGTGTGTGTACAGAGACTAACAGTGAGAAGTCCTGGACCAGTACTGAGGCCTGGAAGGAAGCACCAAACCTGCCCTCATTACTAGCTGTGGACTACTGTCCCTGTCATGGTAAAAGTGCATAGATTGATGATGTCCGAATACCAAGAGAAATCAATTGTGCGACACGACCGTTTTGTCTGGGTCACTCAGGTTGAGGCCTACTAGCTCAATGATTAAAGGTTTTGCCTCTCTGTGTATGCCCAGGTTCTAGTGATGACATCCTATATGTGCCAGGTATGTCTGTGTGTGTGGTGATTGTAGCACATGCATGGTGTGTGAGTCAGTAAGAGTAATAGAGGCAAGTGTGGTCTATTTTAGATACCCCTGCCCTGGCCTAGAACAAGATGGAGGTGTGATAATTGTGCTCCCAGGCAGTGGCAGTGTATTGCCTGCATCCCTGTAGCTGGAGGGAGGATACATGGTTGCCTTCAAAAATTCTATGAGGACTTTTGGTTAGCAGTGAGCTGCTGATTAATCCTCCTAGGCACTGCTATTTGGTAGAAGGTAGAGGTGAGGTGTTGGACTGCAGACTCTGTTTTGAAAGATAAGGAGTCTCTAGGTAACGCATTCTCTTTTGTCTGTCCCTGATTATTTCTTCAGTTTGGCTGATGTCAGCTAGGTGCAGAAACCTCTTTGTACCACTCTGGTGGGTACTCCAGAATGGAGACAGTCCGAGTACTACCTGCTGTGCAGTGATAGCTGGTGACATTTAAAAGTGGCGGGCCATAAAATTTCAGGATGAGTGCCCCGTGACGAGTGAACGTAGTGAGTGAGACCAACTATTATAAAGAGGGTTCGGGGGGAGCTCTCCCCTCCGGGAAAATGTTGACAAAAAAGTGGGCAAATGGTGCATTTTCAAGCAAATATGAGAAAGCTGGAAGGTTAATAAAGCAATTCTGAAATTGAAGTTATGACATCAATTAAAAGATTTCATATGATAATGACGTAGGTAGCTGCTTATTCAGTATAACACTGTCTTATAGCTGGAAAATCATCCAAAGTGAGGCATCAGATAGTCTTAAACATGCCATTTGCCACTAGTCATTATCCTTAAATTAGAGGCATAATTTTATTTCACAGTTTATATCACATTAAACGTTTGGTCCGCATATTTTCCCATTTTCATGAAATTCAATGAACCTGAAATAATGTCAGCCATGTAAATCCTCACAGTGGATATGCTACATTTAGGGTTAATAATCAAGTAACACATGTTGCTAAACAGACTATTAGACTTGAATTCAGCTGCACTAAAAAAAAATCAAGAAACATTTTTCTGCAAATAACACAGGATACGTTCATAGTACCATCAGACTGTCCCGCTAATGTAAAAAGAAAATTATTCCATTGCCCTAAAATAATTAATCATTCAACAAATAATAACGATAAATTGCCCATAAACCCAATGGAGGATCCCATGCTTTGATCATGTTCCTATCAATATGCATTTCATTGGTACCAGCATGAAAAGAATTATTGTAGCTAATATTAGCAGTACAAAATTAGATTTTATTATGCACATTCAAACTTCATCTTCTCTGCCAGTGTATACATATAAAAGATATAAAAATAAGTATACAAAACCTAGAAAAACAGAAATGCAAGAAAAGGGGTGGAGCTGTGTTGAAAACATTGGCATGTAGTAGTAAGTCCATTTGAATGGCGCACACTGATGACCCTAAGATTTAATTGTGGTTTTCTCCACATTTGTAAGTTAAACACCCTGCCCCTGCAGCCCTACTTTTTGTGGCCCTGCACAATAGTTACAACATGCATTTAAATCAGGTGAAGCGTGAAGCGCCATTCACTGATGTTGCACAAGCGCTCTTTTGCACACAGGCTGCGACGGAGGGGGGCAAAATGGAGTAGAATTACTCGGACCACGGGCGTTGTTTTATGGGGTAGTAATTTCCATTCATCATTTCATTCATTTTGGTAGGGAGGGCAAGCAATTAGTTTTTAAATGTGCATCCTATTTAGGATGAGCAATGCGTCTCAAATGCGCAGGGTAAGCCGCACAACCAGCAATGAGTTACTGAAGGTGTCCAGAGCAGCTGATCTATGGACTTCCTTAAAGCAAGCTATTTGTTTTAATGAGGGGCATAATCTGCATGCATGCTCGGCCACTATGACAGTAACGTACCACTAATTATTTGCAGGAACAGCTTACATTTGCTTGTAAATTGCTTGTACACTGTTGTGACGTCACAGTAGTTGGGAAAAATGTCTAAAATCTGCAGTTTTGTCTAATGGCTGTGACATATAGAATAATTAACAAGGTCTTGTGTGCAGATGACAATGACACAAGTGAGTCACATTCCCATAAACTAAAGCAGAATACACACAGGCGAAATGAAGACTCCCAAGGCGGGTCATGCCAGAGCTATTAGCCTGAGGAATGTAAACTTGAATTTTCTTATCCTGGAGGGAAGAAATACAAACAACAGGGAGAAAATTAAGAACCTCCCTAGAAGATGACGAAAGACCCATTGGAAGGCAGCGGAGTTTGAGGACAAAGTTGTTGGGGCAGCCTTGTGCTCTATAAATCCTAAAACATAACATACCAAAGTGACGGGAGAGTAAATGTCTAAAGAGCATGTTGCTTGAGTTCGAAATCATTTAAAAAACAGAATACAAGAGGCGTTTGGAAAAACAGGAACAGTTTGTTTAATTAAGCCTTACGGCAGGGAGAATAGTTACAGGCACAAGGTCTAAGGACCGTTTCAATTTGCAATCAGTATATGTCCTTATTTTATACAAAACACAACTGGTTATAAAAGTTTCCGGAGTTCCATATATGGTGAGGAACGTTGGTCGCTGCCTTTGGAGTCATAAATTAATGGTCTAATGGTTACTACAGGTGGGCCTCGACCTCGCCTGGACACAGTGTGGCCAGTGGATACCGTGTCCAGATGTCCAGCATAGGGAGCGTGTGATCACTACCTGTGCTAGGTCCTGATTGGCTGTGTTCCTAACTCATGTGTCATCTGACTTTTTATGGTGTTTTTAGGAGCGCACGTACCCCCTCCGGCCATGTGTGCTTTATTAGGGGCATTCTCTCCTGACCATTGTTATGTCACTGCTCCTATCTGTGGGTGTGATCAAGAGTTTCCTGCCCAAGTGTTTTCCTGCCAAATATGCGCCCTCCCACCTGTGACCCATCAATCAGTAATCCTGGGCCTAGGTCTCAGGGCCTGCTTGACTACATATTTGCGAGTCGAGGTTGATGTGGAGTTCAGAATGGCCGATTCTATTAATAAGGACAAGATTTCATTTTTATTGATGAACGCATTGATTTCCATATTAACAAGTAACTATGCTAATAAACCAGAAGGGACAAAGGGGGATTATGTGTGAAAGCTGGGGTAAAGCTCGAGACCAACCAAGGCCTGCTTGAAGTGACTCACCGTTCGGTTCCGGTCCATCATTGAGAATGACACTCGTCGTGACTTTGCCTCCAGGCGTGAATGGAACTTGTGACCATGAACTCGGCCCTTATTTTAACCCTGTGACTCCTGAGCCAATGTAGACGCTGCTCCCCTGCTTTTCAGAAACAGCATTAGACCAACACGTGGATTGGCACGGTCAGCAGCTGCCAGCGCTCCACTGCAGACTTGGGAGCTGTGGCAGCAATCCCACGGGCTCCTACATTGCACAGGTAGGCGGGTTCAAGTGTGCATGTCAGGCTGGTCAGATCAAGGCACTCGTCCAACCCGACATGCGTACTTCACCCCAAGGAGGCTCATCAGCTGACTTGTCAATGATCCAAGCCCCCACCCACATCCGCCCCCCCTCTCAGTCACTTTCATGTAAAAAAGGCAAACTTTTCCAGGGCCATGCCATGCACTGCCACTAAAAAAAAAAGGAATGAAAACTAATTTACAGTAGGGGCAACAAAACAAACAGAGGGGTGACGCCCGAATGAAGAAACCGCTGCTGCTGCTGTGAGAAGCAACATGGAAACATGGAAGGAGTACAATCCCAAACCAGTCCTTCTGTTTGAGACACTGGATCCACATCCCCCAGCTAGACGTTGTGTATAAAAGTAAGAACCAAACCACCCCACTTTGCTTCATGGAAGGGAGTGCTCCACAGAATACTCGAAGGAATACTGTGCAGCTAGGACTGGTGCCTGCCTGACAGTCATTCTCCTAGAGGTGAGGGAATATCAGCTGGAGTCTGGCCTTTTACTAGAGAAAATATAGATTTGCCTGGAAGCGCCTAGAAACCTGCCCGTCTGTTGAGAGAGGGACGGAGTCTGCCTGGCCCTCCAAAAGGAGAGACTGCCTAGAAGGAGCAAGATATCTTGCATCTCAACAGGTGGCAGATATCCAGGAAGAAGCGGACTAGTTGAGAATCTAGGGATGACGCTTGTGTCTGGGGGTCTGCAATCTCTCATCACGGCTCCTGAACCCATTGCACTGCACTCCTAATCAGACCCAGTCAGGCTGCAAACGCATTATTGCCATATGCCTGTATGAGGGCTGCAACTGCCTCATTGCCTAATGCTTGTGTAAGGGTTGTAACTGCATGATTGCTGTAGATCCGGATGAGTACTGCAAGCGCATAATTGCCATAGGCCAGAACAAGGGCTTCAACTCCCTAATTGCTGCAAATGTGTGACATGAGCTGCAAATGTGTGATTGCCATAGCCCAAACAAGCACTGCCACTGCATTATTACCATTGACTGAACCAGGCCTGCACCTACCTTTTGTCAACCCTGGACGACAAATTCCAAGACTGCTGACCACATCTTGGAGGCTGTACCTGTTTCGGTGGGGCCACATGGCAAGCCCCAACAAAGACTGTCCGACAGGAACCATACCTGTATGTTCACACAAATTGGTTCCACAACCTCACTAACAGGGGTTTTGGTTGGCGTACTGCCAGACGCAGCCCACGCTGGGTGATGACACACGTTGAAGACTTGTAGGTCTGTGACTCCTGCCAGGAGAGTCATCCTTGGGCAAGACAGCAAAGGGAGTACTCAAAATGTATCACTTATTCTGAGGAGAGGTAATACAAGGAAATGACTAATTTAAAATGTGGGCACCTAGAAGATGCACCTGAGTCTGATTCACACTACTCCTTGCTGCCCAAGAAAAGAGGGGAACCCAGATCCAGAGAAATCAGACAGACATGAGTAGAGAGAGAGAGAGTGTGTGTAGAGCCATGAGGGAGTTGTACTCAGGAATACTGACTTTTGAGCTCATTAAATGCCTAGTATTTAGTACAACTGTTCTTTTTGTAAAGACCAGCACTGGACTGGATATTAAGACTATGATGTGTGTTGGTTGATCGTTGAGTGTAGAGCTCAGGCACCCCTCGCTAATCTTCCTGAGAAGTCTGTGATTGCCAGTGGATTGCTAGAAACCATACTAATCCCTAAACTAATCATTGCAATTTCTGTGGTATGCTTATTCCTTTTTATAAGGGGAATTAATCTAATGACTGCAAAAAGCGGGTCAAATTGTAATGGAGGAAAGCATGTGATGAAGGGGAATGGAAGAAAAGAAAGCGAGAAGAGGTAGAGTTTGAGGAGCATCAGAGTCATATTTTTGATGAGTTGAGGGATTTATTGGAATCTAGGATTGCATTGCAAATGTCAGGAACTGGAATAAGAAGTACAGTTTCAAGGGGATTTATTAATGTAATGTGTGATGACCCCCAGAGTTGTCAGAGGAGGAAATTGATTGTTTAAAAAAATGCTTTGCACTTACATTAATATGCAACACGCAACTTATTTATTGTGTGATATATATGTTAAAGTTGACCATGGTTCATGTGGGCCTCAATTTTAAGATGGCTCATGTTTAGTTGACACGTTTTCTGCCTGTTGTGTATTTTTCTCCTTTCTCGTTACAGGAGCCAAGCTGTACTAGCCAGCGTTAATCAAATACATCACTTGTTTAATTTTCGTGTGAATGCTAATCTTTGTATGTTCCTTGGACAGCGAAATAATGAGCCCACACCTGGGAATGAGAGCATCCTGACCGAATAGTGCCATCTCGCTACAGATATCAAACTGAAGGTCATGCAGCAGAGGCTCTGTTGTGTGTTAGCCGTGACAAAGAACTGTAGATGCTTTATTGCAACATGCCTGAATGGTTCCTTTTATGGGAATGGTGTGTAGGTGTATTCTTACAAGGAGAAGATGATTTAACCTAATGAACGGTATAGTTAGTGAGGAGATGCTTTCCTTGCTCCCTTTAGAGATGATGTCCTTTCCTCTTGCCCGAAAGAGTTTGACTCATGGGCAAATCCATCTTTCACTTGCTTGACTGAATCTTAATTTGATTCATTTGATTCTGCCTTTAGAGGCTTCTCCTGCTGACATCTTCTGCCTGCATTCTCCTAACCTTCCCAACTTCTTTGTTTAGCTGAGTAGGGAACTTCCTTTTGTGAGAAGGCAAGCCTGATTTGGCATACTTTATGACAACCTTAAAATAGTCTATCTTTGGAAATACGATTTTGAATTGATTTCAACCATATTGACTAATGCATTCATGGACTGGTTATTGATTTAAGACTAATTTGAATTTGTATTTTGCTAATCTGCTAATATACCTTCATGATTTGCAAATCTAACCCTCTCCATCATTTTTGTGGGGCAAAATGTTATTTAAACTTATTTGATTTAATGTGTCCATCCTTTTGAGTGCAGCCTGTACTTGACAGTTCTGCCAAGTGCCACACATCACAGGTCACACTAACACATTGCAATGCTGATTCCTGCATCACTGCATTGAATGCATTAGCCACACATTTACAGCTCCATTCCCCTTGGAATTGCTTGAGGCTTTCTTAGTTCTATGGTGTGATTGCCAGTATCAGCTGTGAGCCTGCAGCAGCTCGGTACTTAAGCAGAGCATCCCAGGTAAGAGAAAAAGAGAGGTTGTTATGGATATATTGAAATCTTCTCATGATACATTTATTGTTGGTTGGGATTTTGGCACAACTTCTCCCTCTTCACTTTATTTCTACAATGCGCTGGCTGCAGGAAGTCATAAACATTTCAGGCTCCTTTGGTCTTTGTGCACATAAGGAACCTGGGCTTTGCCCCCTGGCTGGCTGTTACAATCCTAGGATGCTTTGTCCAACTCATCCTCCAGCAGTCACAAAAGTCTCACACCTGAAGAGCAGACTTGTCATGTACACTTTATACATGGCTAGATTCTTAATATAGGTGGATCAAAATTATATTCCATTAAATATAACACAAGAAAGCTTTTTGTACAGTGCATATCTTGAACTGACATTCTTGAAGGTGCTCGAATATGTGATCATGAAAAAAAGGGGGAACAGTGAAATAAAATATTTACTTAGGATGATACAGTTTGATGAAGCTGAGAAGCTGGGATTGATCCGGGTTTTCTGGTTTCACATTGTGCAATTCATCCACCAAACAGGTAACTCTTTCTCCCGTTTTACATCAAAGGTCAAAGTGTTGTCTTTAATTGTGGCTGCATGAGGTTATAAAGTGAGCAGAAGCACAGGCCATATGAAATCGCTCCTCATTTTGGGCTCGAAAGTCCAAGTGGATCTCGAGCTGAGCCACAGCCTGGCATCTGGCACGATCATGGCTCGAGCAATCAGTGGCTTGCCCATTTCTATGCAGAAGTAAGCCTAATTACTGTAGCTTTCCATAACTCAGTAAGCATTGCACCAGTCACTAAAGCTCAGTGTGTGCAGCATATTCATTTATACTCACAGTCTTAATATGAGCATGACTAGATAGAAGCTTTAGAGTGGAGATTGGCTGTGTGGAGTGAGGGGGGCAGCATGATGTTCCAATTAATTGGCAGCAGGCAGTCACACTCAGCAGCCACCTGTGAGCAGAGGCCTCAGGAGGGAAGTGGGTTTCAGGAGGGTGGGTTTAGAGGGACTCTGGCCCAAACCATGTAGAGCAAGCTAAGCAGAAACCAGATGAGTTAATTAAGGCTCCAGGGTACAGTGATTATCCCGAGTGAGAAGGCAGTTGGTTGTGTTCACTCTGGCCCCTCAATGAAGACCTCATTATGTGCTGTGACTGTAGTGTCACAAGCTGACCTCTGTGCCTCATGTTCTGAGGGTGGTGACTCTGCGAGGGCTTCTGGGTGTGTCACATGGCCCATGGGGATATTGTCATTTTCTCTAAGTTAGCATGAGCATGCTGCAGATTGCCCGCTGCTTTGCACACGTTAATACAAGACTTTATTTTTGCAATAGTCTCGATGGCCGTTTTCACATGAGAACGCATCGCTGTGTTCACACTCTGCAGGTTCCAGGGATTTTATCTGAACATTGTGAGCCAGGTCGAACAACAATGCCCCTTGTTATTTTGTTCTGGCCAGGCCTTAGCACCTAGACAAAACATACCGATGCAGCTGTTTGGGACAACGTACTTTGGTCTTATTGGGATACACGAATAGGTAGCACAGACTTGGAAAGGGATCTTTCCAGAGAGAAGAGCGAGACAGCACCTATGATGTAGCTCACCCTCTATAGGCTAAGGTATGGGGTCTGCAGACAAAGCCCAGAGATCTTCTAATATATAATAATACTTTTTCTACGCAAGGGGAGGGAGGTTAGGCTATACTGTCTTTTCATAATGGCATCTCCTTTCATGATTTATGGACTAACTGCTATGCTGACCGTATTTGTATTATGCATTTTTTGCTTGTTGTGGCACGTATACTGCATATTGAGCACGCTAGTTAAAATAAACATTTTAAACTTGTTCATGTCTCTGTCAGATCTTATTGTGGACAAGTACAAGAGTGCGAGCGAAAGGGTGTGTCTTGCAACCACAATTCCTGAGAGATTCGGGAGTGTTGTGTTCTAGGGTGTCTAATCACTTGTTTCTCTGTGAGTGAGTAGGAGAGCAAGTGAGACACTATGGCTAGTCAGTCCTGGGCTCATGGGTACTAAGGTGGTAGAATGACTCAGTCCCTATGCACTAAGGTCCCATAATCCTACGCATAGTTCTGTTTTTGGGCAGAACCCCTGCAACATGGCGCCCAATGTTTGCTCTGGTACTTATTCATGAGACCCCTGAGTAGTGCTTGTGCTTGTCCACGATTCCTTCTCACTGGTTCCCAGAGACGTCCGTGGTGGGGGGGCTTAGCCTCCTATATTCATAGGGTATCCCTATTTGTATAGGTGTTTCAAGCTTGAAGTTTAAAATGTTTTTTGGCCCTCTTTTGCGCTACCGTTTTACTTGTTCCTTTCTTTACACATGGCACAACCGGTCGCTATTGCGGCACATAACTGCGCGGTGGTTACAGCTTACTTAACTCAACACGGAGTCCCCAATGCAAGGGCTAACATTATTTTCGTGTTTGAGGCAGATCCAGCATACCGCTTTGAGGTATTTTATTCTTGGGTTACATTTCCCGCGGTAGATACAAATGATAATTTGTTTCATGCTTACACGGCCGCTGCTCCTCCGGCAGCGTATTGTCCTTATGCATTAATTGAAGTTCTGTTGACGTCCTGGGAGCATACCATGTGGTTTAATGGTGTCCTTCCTCACCCTGTCTCTTTTGTTTGAATGGGCTCTTTGTCTATTGATGGGGCCACTTGGCCTGTTTTGACTGGTTTTACACCACATCCAAATTATCTCAATGTTACTATCGTAGAGCTACGTCTATTGTACACACATTTGGTTCATCTTCCTAGACAAGTCATACTGTTTATGTCTTGTGCACTTCAGGCAGCTCCGGCTGGAGCTGCTCCTCCGGCACCAGGTCAGGGCAGAGGACTTGTGATTAGTCCTGTCATGATTAATCGTGATGACTTGCCATTTTTACTCGCACAAACATTTGAACAGCTTGAGGCTGTTTTTCCACATACATTTCCTATTGAACAACACAGGATCCTTGCAATGAGTATGCCGAGTGGTCTGATTCATCCTTTAGCAGACTGCATCACCTGGGGGACGGTGTTTGCTTCAGTGTATACACTGTGCTTTGGCACCCCCTCCATGAGCGTTCTGCCGAGCGTTCTGAAGAAGGTACATGATGAACATGGGGCTGGTCCAGCCCTGGATTTGGGGATGAAGTTAGTGGGCATGTTCCCTATGGTCTCCGATATGATTCTGGCCAACATTAAAGGTGAAGCGGGGGGGGCGCTAGAGAGCCCGCTGCAAGATGGCCACACAATAGTGCTGCTCTGCCGGGCGGAATGATCATCTATTAAATATCTGCGGATGCGAGAGGCACCTATGCGCGACGAAAACGGATTCCACAATCGGAACGCATGCACAGTACATTGCTGCTGGCAGGAGTGAGTAACGCCGTATGTAAGCAGTGAAATAGAGGCGAGACGTGCTGCTGCCCGGGAAACAAAATGGCGGCGAGCAGCAAGGCAGCAACCGTCCTGCCGGAGTAGACGACGCAGAACAGCGAGGATTTCCCGGTACTGAGCCGCTGTCCTAGCCTCCGCTGCTGTGCAGACAAAGAGAGAAGGGCAGTATGACCCCTGACTGCACGCCGATAATGCAGGCAAGTGACGCGCGACATAGACGGCAGATTCCTCAGCGGTGTACTATGCGACCACGCCAGGGGCGCCGATACTGCTGATAAACGCTGACACCTGCGTGGGGAGGCCCTGGGATGAATGAGTGTGTGATCGCCCATGCGGAGGTGTAATGGACCGCTTCTTTGATGGAGGCACTCTTAAATAGACGCTGAAAACGTAAGGGAAGACGGCACCCTTTGCTTAACGAACTGCATTCGGCTAACGATATGACGAGGTACCGAGTAGGGAGGATCTAACCATATACAGATTGTGACACCATATGTGGAGGAAAGGGGTCATATGTACACGACGAGTGATGCGATGATACTGGGGCCCGCACCACGATTTTCACATAACATACGCAGGCCATACTGTCACACGGAATAAAACTACAAGAGGCTTGCTTTCGTGGGAGAGCGCTGAACTGTCTGTGAAGGTCTGTGGCTGCATGCTGAAGGGTCGCGAGCAAAGTATGATAAAGTGGCTTCTGCCGAAAATATAATCAACGAACACATAAAACATAAATCCACATTTGTTCTTGTGGAAGTAGCAGTAAAAGACAAACCAAATCGTTGTTGTGTGGAAATGGAATGTGGGCCACAGTTAATCAATGCGCAATGCAGAGCTGGAGCCTACAGCCCTCAGAGAATGCTGCCCAGTCGTGAAGTAGGCGAGTCACAAAAATGTGTGCACTAATCAATCCACAGTACATGCACTTAACTGAATATTGTCCTTAAATAGCGAACACGGCGCAACATATCAGAGCAACAGTCGCGTGCGACATTCCCCTACTGATGACCGGGGGAGCTGAAGTCGGACAGCCAAGTGCGTTCAAAGGGTCGCCTTTAAGTTTACAGCGAGTCACTGGATCTACTAAATAAAACATAGTGCCAACACTTCACAACAGCCCTAGTAGAGAGGGCGCACAGGTCTCTCGCCCCAAAGCCACCACCGGGTGCCCCACCAAGGCCTATCGTGGCCAGAATTTTAAACTACAGAGACCGTGATACTGCATTACAACTGGCAAGGGAGAAGCAGCGGCTTGACTACAACGGATGCGAGGAATCGTTTTATCCAGACTTCACGATCTCAGTCCAAATGGCGCGCAAAGAATTTGCTCCTATAAAGAGGAAACTGCGTGAAATGGAAATCACCTATGCAATGCTATATCCTGCAAGACTGCGTGTTGTATATGAGGGCAAAACAAAGATTCTGACAACACCGAAGGCGGCTCAGGAATTTCTTAAGCAAGTGAGGTCGAAACAAACTAACTCCAGAAGATCTCCTTCACCTACACACTCAGGGTCCTAAGACAAGGGATATATCTATCTGTGCGGCTGCACCACATGTCGTAGTATATTATTATATATGGAACTATGTCCCGCTTGGTAAAGATCCCAAAACAAAAAGTTCTGTCTAATATGTTCAAAGGTTTTGTTCTAAAATCACCTATGAACCCTGTGATTACTTAATATGGTGCTCTGTATTCACACAACTCACCGCACCTCCTAGTTAATCACCCAAATACGGCAAATGCAGGACGTGGCAGTATGTTACACCTCACGTCGCAATGTTATGTATTGGAATTATGTAACTCATGACATGTATATTAACATGCGTAATATGGTTGTGCTGGAACAGGATGCCTCTCATATCATAAGATCTCCATAGTTACTATGGTATTCTGGCCACATCCGCCAGGCGGATGGTAGGACGGGTATCTAGACACCCCTAACGGGTATTACCCAACAAAGTTAAGATGTTGATAGCAGTTCAGTTGTGGGTATGTCTTTGGCATGTTTGGGATGCTAAAGTGGGTGGGGGGAATTGCGGGCTGTATGTTTTTTATCAGGCACGTCATGATATTGTGGTTGTAAAAGTACTCACACATGTACAAAGCGTACGCCGCCCTGTCAGCAGACGAAAGGTACTTACAGAATATAGGGATATGAACATAACATTCGCTAGGTCTAAGCAATACAACTGGACTACTGAGTAATAGCAATAACGCATCACCAATACGTTTACTCACCTGGAACGTTAGAGGGCTCAACAGTCCCAGAAAGATTAGGTAAGTAATATCGTATTTAGATAGACATCAAATATGAATAGCCCTGCTTCAAGAGACACATCTAACCAAACAGAAAGCAGACGGGATAGGGAAACGATGGGCAGAGCTAACGATCACATCTTCGTACTCCTCATATGCCAGGGGGGTCATGATCCTAATAAAACAAGCATTGGCATAGCCAATAGGTCTCGCCTTTGGGACCTTATAAGTGTTTAGCCATGCAACAGTTGATGTTGTTGCACCAAGGATATTGTGCTGTATAACTAAATACTTATAAGGTCCCAAAAGCGAGACCTATTGGCTATGCCAATGCTTGTTCTAATAGCTGTTTGTAAAGTCTGTGCACATATTTCTTTTATTGCTCTTGATATCACTGTGTAGTTTTAGATACTAGGATTACTCTGGTCAGAAAAGAAGGGAAGGTTCTTAAGGATACTTTGTTTTGTTGGAAAACCAGATACGGTTCCTTTGAACATAGGGATTGAAGTTCTCTCACCCTTCTGACAACAGAATGTGATGTATGTTATAGCTTTGCCTTGTGTGTGGTTTCAAAATAGGGCCTATCAATTAAGAGAGGATAATACTAAGCTTATAAAGACGAGACAGCCTCTTTACTGGGGACAAACTTTCTTCAGGCCCTCTAGAAAACAGTTTCTCAATAGCATGTTAAAAAAGCATTGGCAATGCCAATAGGTGTGGTTCTAATGGAATGTTGTATGGTAATGTGAAGCATTACAAGTAAATAGTATGGAAATCAATATGTTTTTGTGTGGAAGCGAAGAATAGTAGAATAGTATTGGCGTAGGTTAAAAGGTCAGGCCAGACCTAAAACTACATGTAGGTTAATGACTGCACTCCTCCCATTTGTGCTGCTGCTAGAGAAAGACACCATAAATTATCTACTTATCTAAGACACTCTTAGCATTCCAGTGTCATGTGTGTGCCCCTGAAAGTTCAAGCTCAGGCAGTTGGATAAATAAACGAAATTATTTCAGCAGTGTGGAGAGCAAGCACTTTTTTTTTACTGGAAGCACACAACTTCTGCCCAATCAAAACTTGTACTCCTGGCTCCCAACATGTAGGCGTGGCCATCTGCTTCTGAAACTTCAATGCAGAGATCTTCTTCCAGCAAATGGATGGTCTTTTGCTTCCTTCAATATCATTATGCAGTCATCTGGAAGATTCAGGTGTCCATACTGTAAGTACTTAGGAGCCAGGCAGTCAAGTTCAGCGAGCATAGGCTGCGATAAGAAATCCTGCCTGACATCATGGGCAGAAGGTTCAGTTTGAAGAGGAGTATCCTGTGAAATGAAGTAACAAGTGATATCACCGCTGCCTCAGCTTGCCTGGCAGTGAGCATTATCTTCATTTTGCACTGCATCATTTTGATGATGACTATCGGCAGCAAAGATATCGCATGAAAAATGTAGACGAATGTCCTCGGCAAGTATATCAAAAGGGCACTGCTCTTGCATCTAGGCTCTAGGAACCTGGACGCAAAGGCATGGCATTTTGTGTTTTCTTCTGTGGTGAACAAATCGACATTTAGAGAGACAAGTCATGAAAGACGTTTTCAAGTATGACGCCATCTAGTACCCCTGGGTGTTGTTCTAGGAGATGCCTGCTAAGCTTGTCTGCTCTCCTGTTTTGTAAACCTGGCAAGTATTGCTGTCAGAGGGATGTTCCATGCAAGCACTTGATCTTGCTCGCCCTTGCATGTCCAAATAATGTATGGTGGTTGTGTGGTCCGTTTGAATGAACACCGAATTGCAGCTATGGCCGGGAGAAAAGACTTCAGAGCAAGATTAACTGCTCTCAACTCGAATATGTTGATGTGGTACAGTTTCTATGTAGACTATATGCCTAGAGTGGAAAGATCTCCTATGTTACAATTTGCCACTCTGGTTGTATAGGTTCTAAGTGAGCTTGGGACGCTGAGCATTTTTTCAGCTGTATTACAATATAAATATACTATTTGCACGAACAATAATCAGCCCCTATATTGTGGTCTGTGTAATTGGCCTTCTCTTTCAGCATTTGTATACCAACGTAACTGCCAATGTGCACAGTTAATATTAAGTATCTTGTACACTGTCTACATGAACCGTTGACTCTCTCCTACATATTCATTGCCCTGGTTCCTTGTGAGTAGGGTTGCCCTGGTTCCTTGTGAGTAGGGTTGCCCTGGTTCCTTGCGAGTAGGGTTGCCCTGGTTCCTTGCGAGTAGGGTTGCCCAGGTTCCTTGCGAGTAGGGTTGCCCTGGTTACTTGCGAGTAGGGTTGCCCTGGTTCCTTGCGAGAAGGGTTGCCCTGGTTCCTTGTGAGTAGGGTTGCCCTGGTTCCTTGTGAGTAGGGTTGCCCTGGTTCCTTGTGAGTAGGGTTGCCCTGGTTCCTTGTGAGTAGGGTTGCCCTGGTTCCTTTCATACGGCACATCTGAACACCAGCATGTTGCAGCTACTTGAATATCTACCAGGGAAGCATTGGGGCTTAATTTACACCAAGTGGCCAAGACCCTTCTGTTGTACTGCTTAGAACTTCGTTTACAAGGGGTTGAGACATAAACACACTGATAACTCATTATTTGGTGCCAGAATCTTGTAACTTATTCTTAAATTGAAAGAATAAACGTCAGTAGAGTTAGTGACAGTTTTTACCAAAGCTCTCCTGATTCCAGACAGCCCATGAAACCTATCCTCAGCCTCAATTTACACGTCTTCTAAACGAATTAGACTGAAACCCCGACTTATGACAGTCGTTATGGCTTTTTTCCTGCAAAGCTGCTGAACTTCATCAGCGTGAATCTTTGGAGTAGCAGTGACACCTTATTTATTTGACCCTAACTCTGACCAGCATGCAAACCCCGATGTCATCAGAAACTCCTGTTAGCCCCTAAATCAGGGTAACTGGTGCGCTAATGGCACAAGACACCAGTTTTTGCCTTTGCAATTTTGGTGAAATGTGGCGAAAATAATTTCTGCACTCTGTGCAAATTCCAGGTTTACACACCATATAACAGTGGAAACAAACTTTATTAGTCGTCATCCCACATTCCAGGCAGCAAAACTAGGAAAGGAGTACAAATTTCGAACTGGCTAAATCCCACACTGCATTATATTCGGCGCACACAATTTGAGCGCAAATTAACAGGCAACTATGAATCAGGGCTTCTTCACGAGTCGCCTCCAAGTCTCTTGTCTTCTTTTTTATGGATTTTCCTGCTTTTAGGGGATTCGTCTTATCATCCAATGTCAAAAACCCTTTTTTTACACCATAATTGATATGCTGCGTTAGTTAGTAAATGGATTCTTCATTTTAAAAAATGAGGTAAAAAGTGGCACGCAGAACAAAGATTCACATTAAATACAGGATGCTAGACTTAAAATGCATTTATACAGTTCAAAGCGCAAATGTAAAGTGAAAGATGCAATTTGTGAAACGCAAACAGGAAAAACTGCCAAAAAGTACATTAAAAACAGTAGAATTTGCTAAAAGTGCCAAAGTTGCATTTGCTAAAAGTGCCAAATGCATCAGACGCAGTACGCCAATTGTGCCTAATGTACTGAATTAGTTGAAGAGATTCACATGTGCAATGCGGAGGAGCAGCAGCAACCCATGAAAATAACAAGCGAGGAACATTTGATAGGAAGTAGGGTCTCCTGCAGGGTTGCACCAGTGAGTGTGTTGGTCTGTGCCGGTACTACCTTCCCTAGTCTTTGCAGCCACGTATTATTTCTATGGCTTCTCAGCTTTCCTTTACTTGCTCTTCCCACAGTAAGGCAGCAGAGCACGGGGAAACATCTGAAAGTGGGTGCATGCTGGCACAGGCGGGAGTGTAAAAATAATCTATGGAAGAGCTATGAAGTGGTTCATGGGGTGCCTCAGATGAGAAGATGGGTGACTTCATGCTGCATTGAGGCCATGAGGATACTGGTAGTTTCTGTTGTCCTACTCCCCTTTCCATTCTGAGCCCACCAAAAAGCAGTTACAGTTTCCAGCTACTATGCTGTTTAGTTTTGAACAGAGCCAGAAGTAGAGTGTAGCTATGGAGAAAGGCTCATGTATGGAGGAAAAGGCTAGCCCGAGCAGCAAGACATGCTGCCAAACTGTCAGCTATTTCCCCTTGCAGGTTGCACCTTTTAGTGATTATCATAAAGGGACGAGCAAATGCTCTTACATGAAGGCACCTTCGATAATATCCATCAGGTGTTGGTCACTTTTATTGCATTGTTACTGCTGTCTCCCTTCGGACCTTCACATTACCTCTTGCATATTTAACCTGCTGATGTAACCAGCTCTTGTAAAGCCACCATCACACAAATGTACAGCTCCTATCCACCTCTTTTACCAGCGCCCTACACGTGTCTTCTTAGTCCACAGCAGTATATTAAAGCGGAAACGTAGAGTCCCTGGAACCTCTGTCCAGTCCTTGAAGGGCAACAAGATCTGCTTGGTCAAGTCTTTTGTGGCCTTATACCAGCACGTTCAGCTTTACTAGGGGTCAGGAGCAGAGATCACTAGATACCGGAGGCCAGACACTTGTCAGAACACACTAAAACTTCCTGGCAAGAATGAACAAGGCCTTTGTGAGGTGCTTGAAACATCCACAACCCCTTGCAATCCCCACGTCTCTCCAGGACCTCAAAGTTAGCACTGCTAAAATGAATGGCACAGAAATGGGCGGTGTAGCATACAATATGAAGCTTCTTGGGGTTCCAGGTGGCGTATTATTGTGGGGAAGTTGAGAACATCTAGCCTGTATGCAGATGGAATGGAAGGAGGCAAATACATTCTGGAGTAACTTGGGAGTAGTGAAATGAAAAGTTTGCTAAAAAAATTATTCAACAACAATGGAATCTACAAAGGTTACGAGGTGCAGAATATTAACCTCCCTTGGGTCGGAAAATAAAATAACAATGAGAAGTTTCAAGAATCGATACAGAGATGGAAAAATTATAAGGTTATAAGTGGAAGACAACTAAGCAAATACAAATAATATAATACCATGGCTTTGGGTCCTTTTAAGCATTTCAAACTGAATTTAGATTCCCTCGATTACATGTGGAGAAGCAGAAGCATTAACTGCATGACATAAGCGCCACAGGTAGGCATTATGGACCTACAGTTTGAGGATGGTTACACAAGGGACGATTCTTAAGATGATGTCATACACTGCCTCTTGATAAGGGGGTTGCCTTACCTAATATCAAGTAAGAATGGGAACTACATAGAAACCTGACAAGTGGAGACACAAATTAAGAATGCCAACTGCAGATGGTAAAAAATAAACTCGTGTAGCTCAAACCTCAAGCCAGAGTGGAGTGTGGAAAAGCCACTGCATGCAACACATGTATACACAAGGACAGGAATAGCTCGATATGCCTTCTTCCTGTAGAAATATTAGACATTTTTGAAGGGAGTCATTGATGAGGTGAAATCCATGAAGTATCCATGGACCTCCTTAGATGTCACTTGTGGTTTATATATCAGAAGTGATCTTTAGCAGGTACATGAAGCTTACATTTGCAGTACCTTGGCAATAATGCTCAGTTGATGTCTCCCACTGAGCCTAAATAAAGGCAATGGCACTAAAGAATCCACCTCACAGCTGCCCTGAAGAGGTCCCCAGAATGTGTGTGCTACTGTCTCAACACTCGGATATAGGAAACAAATAATGTTATGTTATTACACAGAGACAGTGGTTTTATTTATAGTACTAAGGAGATACAAGTAAAGAGAAGTTCCCGAAGTAAAAAGAATATTCATTAGTTTACAAGTACGTTTTGGGTTGTAGAGACTGAAGCACTTTACTGCATGATTTGTTGCTTGTAAGTATTTTATTTCGTACAGCTATTTGTACATTCCAAGGAAGCAAGAACACATTTAAATTATGTACGTTTGTGCCAAGACAGGGTTATGGGATGAAACAAGTGGCAACCGAAAGCCGTATGCTGTAAGGACGCGTATATTACTAACAAGCACTGAAACACAAGTGCGGCCCCGCGCCGCGGCCGCGAAAGTGAAACAGTACTCCGGGTTTAAAGAAGTGGGAGGGGTGGGGGGAGTGCGATTCCCTTGCGGGAGCGAGCGGCGCCAGGAGCGATAATTGCTACCATATGGCGCCAGCTGCTCGCTCCCACAAGTGAATCGCCAAACGTGCACGCGTTGCCATTGAAGGCAATGGAACGCGTGCACGTTTTTGGCTGAAAAGCCGAATCGATTGGAAAAGGTATTTTTGCCTATGCAGCGCATGCGCGCTGCGTAGGCAAGACCTAAAAAGGGGTACAATTCGCAGTAGAACAAATAATAACTGATACTCAAGGAGGATACGTGATAATTACCGGCATATTAAGAGGCTCGCAGATAGGACTCATTAACACATATGGTCCGAATGTAGACGACCCTGAATTTTATCCATCCATATGGAGAAAACTGCGGGAGCTACCAGAAATGGAATTGATATGGGGAGGAGATTAGAACGTTGCATTGGATGTGTCCCAAGATAGATCACACGCAACAATAGAGCACCATAAACGAGCAGCCGCAGCCATACTAAATGGAATGTCAGAATTTAATATGTATGATGTATGGCGAATGTGAAATCCACACACTAAAGAAAGCACCCACACATCTTCAGTGTATGGGAGCTGGTCTAGACTTGACTATTGGCTAATGACAGATGTAGTAAGCACATGGACGCGTGAGGTTACGCACCTCCCAAAAACACTTTCAGATCACAAACCAGTCCTCCTGGCTCTGAATATCCCGACTTACGTCTGCCACCATATGTATGGAGGTTTAACGCTAAAGCCCTATTAGACCCAATATATAACGAAACTATCAGGAACGCAGTGGAAGATTTTTTTAACTTAAACAAAAACTCAGTAGTAAGTGCGAGTGTGCTATGGGAGGCGTTCAAGGCAACATTAAGAGGGATATGTATCAGTACTAATGCAGGGATATTAAAAGATATACGCACACAATTAACGAAGAGCGAAAACACCATTAAGAAATTAGAAGCAGAATATGAATGCACACACAAAGCAGACATCTTGGGAAACATTAGAGAAGAACTAACCAACTACAAAAACTTAGCTGACAGTGAACTGAAATACCTGTCGCGACGTCACACAACCAGAGTGATGAGTGAAGAAGGCAGGCCAGGTCGCATATTAGCACAAAAAATATGGGTTGAACATAAACAGCAGACTATCCTAAAAATTGTAGACACAAATGGAATAACACATTATGACACTAAAGACATACTGGGTACATTTGTGGAGACATATGGCAAATTATATGCGACACGTAATACAGCGGGCGTGCAAGAAATTACGGATTATTTAGCAGACATAGCGCTTGCATGGTTATCGGACGGCCAACGGGAATACTTGGCACAACCAATTACAGTTGAAGAAATACAAGATGCCATAAAAGCCTTACCTAATGGCAAAACTCCTGGCCCTGACGGCTTCACAGGAGAATTCTATAAAGAATATGCACAACTTCTCAGTCCCTACATTGCTGAAATGTATGATGACGCTTATAATCAGCAGATCCTGCCACCAACGCTACGCGAAGCGTTAATAGTGGCATTATTAAAACCAGACAAAGACCCGGAACAAAGCAAATCATATAGGCCGCTATCCCCAATGAATACAGATACAAAAATACTAGCCAAAATTATAGCTGCTGGGTTACAACCACTCATGCAAGCCATTGTGTTGCCTGATCAATCTGGTTTTATACCGACGAGATCAACAGCACATAATATACGCACCATATTTGCGCTCCTAGATCAGCTAAACCCCAAGCTAGAGGCCACGGCTGTGCTTCTAGATGCAGCTAAAGCATTTGATTCAGTATAGTGGACATATTTATTCGTGATATTGCAAAGAATAGGCCTACCGGCTGTCCTATTAAACTGGATCAAACTCCTCTATACAAAACCAATAGCACGTATTAAGGTAAACAGGCACGTATCGGACGTCATACATATACAGAGAGGGACACGGCAAGGATGTCCATTATCTCCCTTACTGTTTTCCATTGCACTTAAACCTCTAGCATGCAAAATAAGACAACAACATGCAAACACAAGTTTCATTTACGCCCCATAGGTATCTCATTATATGCGGATGACATGGTCCTATATATACGAGGCCCTCGTGACAATCTGCCGCCCGTATTAAGAGAATACATTAAATTTGGGAGGCAATCTGGACTGCAAATCAATTGGGGTAAATCCGCAGTTCTTCCGCTGACGGAGATTACAAAGCAACACCACATGGAATTCCCTCTAGCCTCGCAGGAGGAACCAATTAAATATTTAGGAATATGGTTACATAGAGATCCAGATACGGTACTAAGGGCCAACTACGGGGCAGCCATAGATAAACTTGAAACGCAAATCAATAGATGGATTAGACTACATTACCTCTGGCAGATAGGATATCTATCATAAAGATGGTAATACTACCCACATTTCTGTACTTATTCACTAACATTCCTATAACCCCACCAGCCCCAATCTTCAAGAGATTAAACGCGAACCTTACTAGACTAATATGGGCAGGGAAGCAGGCGCGCATAGGATTACAAACACTGACCCTACCATACATACACGGGGGTTTCACAGTACCGGACTTACTACTATATTACCTATGTGCACAGGCACAATATGCACACTATTGGTACCACCCGGTACGCTATATGCCACACTTGGCGGTAGAGGATGGTGATGCCAATCCCATCCCACTTAGCAACACACTGTCACACCATAGATCCCACATATCCAAAAGTGAAATTAAGACAATACAAACAACGTCCTCAGCATGGCAACGAATGGGCTGCATGGCCAATAAGTGGCCGTTGTATGCACCAAGTATGCCACTGAATCAACATCCATCACTTTCTGTAACACAAGATAAAGGCAGTATGGAACTACTGCAGCAGGTGGGCCTAGTGGTAATGGGAGATTTATATAACAATGGTGTATTCCTCGATTCTGATGATCTGTCATATGTTAGTAACCAGACGCTATTGTTCAAATTCACATATCACAGACAGCGTGAGGCTATTAAAAAAAAATATATCCAACCTACCCAAATGAGCCACCCACTCTAGCACTGTTACAAATGATAATAACAATCTCTGACAACACCCATGTAGTAACGAAGTTGTACAGGGCCATGCAGGCTGAACTAGTCAGAGGAAAAGGCAAAGCGCATGAGAGCTGGAATGCAGTGTTGGACACCCCACTGGAAGTAGAAGACTGGCAATCTTGTTGTGCATTAACGGAAATGCTGACTCCCAACGGCAACTTACGTATCATACACTATAAGTACATACATCAAGCATACCACACACCACTTAAGCTGCAGAAATATGGTTTACGAGAAGAAGCCAAATGTCGCAGATGTGGGGTAGACAATGCAGATTTTGTGCACCTTGCATGGTACTGTGATAAAGTCAGTATATATTGGGAGTGTGTAGTGCAACTATTGGGGGACATGTTGAACTGTAACGTGGAATGCTCAATGAGACTATGTTTATTGGGTTTTTTGAAGCACTTGAAATCCATCAAGAAGAAATTTGCTGCTTTAGCATTGCTAATTGCGAAGAGAAGAATTTCAATGCACTGGGACAGTAAAAAGTCTCCCACAGTTGAACGATGGGTAATGGACTTGATATACTGCAGAGATAATTTTCTATTATATGCAGAAGAGCTGCCATCGGCTTCCAAGCCTGCAAACTTTTGGGAACCACTGACAATCTACTTAAGAGCCCATCCTGATATGCTAAATGGAGATGCGATGTGAATATATATGTTCTGGGTGTGTCCCAATATACCAAATGTCAGAATATAAGTACAGAAGAATGTTAAAGATGTACTATATGCTGCTATGTTAACATATGGCAAGCCTAGTATGTTTGTTATCTATGTTTTGAAATAACCAATAAAAATTAAAAAAAATAAAAAACAGTTTGCATCCAAGTGTGCCAACGCCTAGCAGCGGTGGCGGACGTGGATCGGGAGCGACAGTTACTGATTATTATTGTGGATGTGTATACATCCTTGGGTCGCAATAGCTTAGGGATTCGACCATTTACTCAGGCACAAGGTAAACCCTTTCCTGAAAAGGAGGGTCGTCCAGTCTTTCCTAAAAAGGCTTGGAACACAAATGTGCGTCAGCAACAACAGAAGCCTGGTTCTCGTGCAGGTTCGCCTCCACCTGATGCTTCTCAACGTAGACATGATTTGTGTGACCGCTCTAAAATTAAGACACCCGAGAGGTTTCAGGTTCCTGATCCTCGTTCTCCTCGTTCCTTTCAGGAATCGTCAGATCAACAGTTCGGCAGAGGAGGGTGACAGGATTGCAGACAAGGCGAGTCTACGCAGGCGAGAAGTGACCTGCAGCGCCAGTTTGACGTGACAGTCAAGCAGGAGGAACCACCTCAATATCGAGCCCCATGTCTGAAGAAAAAAGTTGCCGCTTTGACTGCAAAGTATGCCTCAGACGATGGGAACCCTCCTCCTCAACAGGAGTTGGGCTGTAACCCTCCTTGACAGCACGGCGGAGGTTACCATAGTGCGGTGGACACCCCCCAGCTTCTGGAGGCAAAAGCAACTGACACTTTTATTACAGTTGAAACAGCCAACACTCATGTTGCTCCTCCTGATAGGCTTTATGTAGTGAGCTTCCAAATTGAAGGTGATATTAAACGACCTGCTAAAGCAGTCTTTTGGGATAATCTAACATCTTCTTATGATATTTTGTTGGCGGAGGTTGATTGGCCTCCCCCTTTTGTCCTGCTTCCTCCAGAGGGGAGGACGTTATTCTACCAAGTTTTTCGCAATATGTACCTGATTAGGATAAAATTGCTTATGCTTCGGAATGGGCATTATCCCTGGCTCCTGCATTATATCACAATCAGGCGGGTTGGGACAAGGATTCCCCAGTTCATATGATTCCTTCATGTTCTACACCACAGCCCCAACTGCAGTATCCACTTAAACGTGACGCTAAAGCGTCCATAAGTGACATTTTGACACAATTGTAATATCAGGGTGTGATTGAACCCTGTGTTTCGTCGATGAATAATCCTCTTTTTCCGATATTGAAACCGGACGGTTCAATTCGTATAGTTTTAGATTTCAGACATTTGAACAGTCATGTTCGTACCTTTGCGGTTCAGAACACACATAGCTCTGCGTTAGTAAACATCATTGTTTGAAGGAAATATAAAACTACTTTGGATATTTCCAATGGATTTTTCAGCCACACTTTGGCTCCTGAAAACCGTGATTTGACCGCATTCAGCGCTTTGGGCAATCAGAGATGATATGCGGGATTGCCTATGGGATATAAGAATAGCCCAGGCGTGTTTGCAGCACGCACTGTTTCAATTTTAAATGAGATTGACCCAGATGCCTTTTCGTACGTCAATGACGTTTATTTGACGGATGATGAAATGAATCCGCATCTTATGCACGTGGACCGCATTGTCACACATTTTGTAAATTTTGGCTACAAATTTAGTTTTGCGAAATCACATATTGCCTTTTTGCTGGTACTTTTCCTTGGTTATGAACTCAATAACGAAGATAGGGGGTTGGCCCCCCACTTTTTGGAGAAATGTGCTCAATTGCAGCCTCCTTCTACCCTTAATAAATTGCAGTCTTTGCTGTTTTAAAAAAAAATGTTGCCAGGACTCTCATTCCTGATTATACCCAGCATATCGAACCGCTTTACGCGTTGATACAACCCTCTTTTTCATGTTCCAGTTGGTTTCCGGAACATACCGCAGTACTTAGGTCTTTGCAGTCTGATTTGCTTGCGACTCAATTCTTGTTGACGAGAGACAATACAATAAATTTGGTCATACGGATTGTACCAGGAGCATTAGGGGTTACTTACGTGACTTTTAATGAAGGGGACACGGTTCCCATTGCTTATAAATCTCATTTGTATACTCAAGCTGAGATGCGTTTTTCCTCCACAGAAAAGATTTTAACAGTAGTTCAGATGGCGATTCTGAAAGAACTCTCTCTGGCTCAGGGTAAATGCATTTTCATGGTTTTGCCAGTGCCTGCTTTAGAAGCAGTCACGAAGGCTAGTGTACCGAATTCTAAAGCCTTGCATTCACGTTGGATACAATGGGCTAGTTCTTTGACGCTGGCTGATGTCAACTTTATCTTCGACCCTTCTTTGCAAACACAGGAGTTTTTACAACATGAACATGTTTATCCTCCTCTTTTATCATTGCTCCCTCTTAATGAGTACAAATGCCTTATTTACACTGATGGGTCTGCACAGCCAGCCATTGGTTCTAAGCATGCTAATTCAGCAGCCTGTGCAATTGTGGCAGCCACGATAGTAGATGGTGATTTTAAATCCTCCTTGATGCACACACAATCCCTTGGGGATTGCATGGCACAATTGGCCGAGTTACGTGCTTTGGTTTTGGCTCTTGAGTTTGCTGATCCTGAAGTCCCTACACTTGTAGTGTGTGATTCATTTTACTGTGTACAATCCTTCAATGACAACTTGTTCTTCTGGACACAAAATGATTTTTGTGATTCTAAAGGTAGCGCAATAAAGCATAAAATGCTTTGGGTCCGAATGGCCGCTCTTAAGGAACGTTTGCCGCTCACACATGTTATCCATACATTGGGCCATCAGCATGTGGGAGCACACGCTGTTGGTAATTCGCTGGCTGATGAGGCTGGCAAATCAGCAGTAGCAACTTGCTCAGTAGCAGCAGTTACTAGGTCTATGACTAAAATTGATGATGATATTCTGGCAGCTATTGCCTCTACGATGGATGGAACGCAGTTTCCGCAAGGGTTTCCTTCTCGTTACACCTATCATTTAACATCTGCTCAAATTCCATTTGTAACTATACCATCGGTTGGTGATCGGCTGATTCCCAACGAGGACCGCAGACTTTCTTTGAACGTGGCTGAGCATGAAGGTGTGGCTTCTGCCCATGCGGACGTAACTGCAACTATTTCACTTTTACAGCAACGTTTTTGGTGGCATGGCTTATACCAGCAAACACGTAAATATGTTCTTTCCTGTGACATTTGTCAACAGATTAAACCTTCTACTGTTTCACGTCCACCACATACTCAACTCTACATTTCAAATCAACCATTTGGTTGTATTTATCTTGATCACTGCGGTCCTTTAACATCTGATAATGCTTTTAAGTATATATTGGTTGCAGGGGCGTGGTCTGCCGAACTGCGGAATGGCCGCTAGCTAAGCGAGCTCCGCAGGCTGAGACCCAATCCTACGATTATCCGCACACACGGAGAGCTGTGGCTGTGCCACAAATACCCTCAGGAGGTGCCTGATAAGCGGGGGAACAACTGCGCCGATCCCCGTGTCTGTGGCCTGTTCCTGCAGCGAACGGCATGCCCCGCCCGGGAGTTCGGCTGCGTGACCAGGGGCGGCTGGTGCGAGGGCCGGCTACGCATGCTAATCGAGACCGCGGCGTGATTGCCAGTGTGGGCCGCGGGCTGCGCCCGTACCAGCGGGCCGACTTCGAGATCGTGTGAGGAGTGAGCGAGGAGAGCCGCAGCCTGGGAGGTGAGGAGCCGGTCAGAAGGGCAGGGCTGGACTAGATTGAAAGGCAGACACCCGCACGGCTTGTAAGAGGCCACGGGACGGAGGCACGTTTGCCCGGGGCAGAGAGGGAGATCCCACCGAAATCCTGTGACACGGTTGGAGGAGGAAAAGCGGATAAGCTGCGATGGTGGGCCATCTGGGGCCACAGACAGCACCTGGGCAGCGGACACGGACTGCCCGGTCGAGCAGGTCGGGGCACTGGGCCCGGGTGCCATTTAGCGGATCGGTGGAGGAACCTCGACTCAAAGTGGAAACCAGAAATACAGGCGGGCACGCTATCAAGGCCCTGAGGCGTTTAGAAGCTACTGGATCGTGGCAGCTGGTGCCAGACCTGGAGGCCCCAGGCCGACATAGTGAAGCACGAGTAAAGTAGGGGTGCGAGAGGGCGAAGTCATAAGAGGGAACCCGATTTGAGCTGCTACAACCGGCGGAACCGCCATACACGCACAGCATGTGCCTTTGATAACTGGGGTCTGCTACCACACCGCCACAAATATTAGCGATTCTATCTCATTGGGTCAGTGGACATGGGCTGGAGGAACAGATTATTGTGATACGGTCTGCAGTGTCGGCGGCCCAGGGAAACTAACTGTGAATTCAACTCCCAATTCTGGTGTGTAGAAAAGTGCGCCCAGTGGACAGTGAGGCCGAGTCAGTTTGTGCGGTGCACCTGCGCTGTGCTGCTGCTGCGGTTTGTGTGAGGTTGGGTGGCTGTGACCGGTCAGAACATGGGCAAACAGGACGCAAAGCAGCCGAAGCTGAATTTCGATGGCAGAAGGACCACGAGGCAGGCAGAATCGGACCCTGAGATCGGTGTCAACAGACCGCCCGAGACACAGACGGAGGACCATGGGGAGGATTTGCGAACTTTAATGCTGGAGATGAGATCGAGTCTTCGGACCATTGACACCAAGCTGGATGCGCTCACCACCCAACTAGACGCTGTTAAAACGCAGGTGGGATCCCATGAAACTCGATTAGACGTTCTTGAAAATCGAGCCACGGATTTCCACGAGTTTCAAGTTGAAACTAAAGAACAGTTGCTACACATGGATAAAGTGCTGGGCATCATTCGTGCAAAGAACGAGGACTTGGAAGCCAGGTCCCGTCGAAATAACCTGCGCATCACCGGAATACCGGAGACGACGGCCATCTCCAAGATGGAGACCTATGTCACCGATCTGCTTCGTGAGCTCTTTGATCCAAAACTGTCTACGGTATTTGCCGTGGAACGAGCTCATCGTGCCCTAGGTCCCAAACCTCCGGTTGGAGCTCCACCCAGGCCCATCCTGGCCAAAATTCTAAATTACCAGGACCGTGATCTGATCCTACGCTTGGCCCGTGAGAAGGGGACTATTACACACAAAGGTAACACAATTCTCCTTTTATCTGGACTTCACTCCAGCTGTGCAGGCGGCGAGGCAAGAGTTTCTCCCTGCAAAACGAATCCTGCTACAGGCTCAGATTCCCTATTCGCTTTTATATCCCGACAAGCTCAAGGTAACACAGGATGGTACTGCTCATTTCTTCACGGACGCAAAGTCTGCCTTGAAGTTCGCTAAACACATTGGTGGGAAAAAGCCGAAACTGGGTCCTAACTCGGCTGACTCGTCGGCGGACCGATTGAGCGACAATGACTGAACCAGCTTTGGTATTGTTTTGCTTGCTTCCTGGGATGTGCTGTTATACACTGGGGTGGGCTGGGGCCCGCCAGGTCCGTCTAGTTTTGGGTTTCATTGCTGGTGTGAGGTTTGAGACTGTCTGACACGCTATATTGGCACCACTTTACAATGTTGAAGGATAAGCACAGCTCTCCGCAGTTCTCTCGGCCACCCTGTTCCTGCAGGGGAGTAAGCCGACGTTACTGCGCCCCCCTGGGAGAGCTCCCATCAGTTGTTTTTCTTGCTTTAGGATGTTTGGGAAGGGCTATCTACAACCTGATTCGGGGGTTGGAGTGGGAGGGGTGTTGGGGGCAGGGTTTGTTGTTATGTTTTTAGCCAGTACATTGCGATACAGCTCAAAATACCACCACTGCGTACGTCTATCCACTGACACGTGCGCTGTTCCTAAAGTAATGTTGCATTATAAACTGCGAGCTACCACATGACTAGCCTAAATTTTCTCACATGGAACATCCGGGGGCTAAATGACTGTAGGAAGGCTAGGCTTGTTCACACCTATTTACTAAGGCATCAAATAGACATATGCGTGTTGCAGGAGACACACCTAAACGTTACTCCTTCTCCCAGGTTAAAGCATAACAGATGGGGCCACGTGTATTCCTCCATTTATTCAAATTACTCTAGATGGGTGGCGGTGTTGGTCAGGAGGGGCCTGGACTGGAAGGCCAGAGAAATACAGGCAGACTCAGAGGGCAGATTTATCATAATACGAGGTGCTTTAGGCGGGGTCCAGGTAGTCCTGGTTGCAGTATATGGTCCGAACGTTGACTCTCCTGGGTTCTTTCAAGATATGTGGGCAAAGGTGAGGGCGACAAATTGCGAAACTATTATCTGGGGAGGGGATTTTAATGCTATACTGAACGACGAATTTGATAGGAAAGGTACATCTAGATCACTACACCCCTCAGCTAGCACTGCGTTGAACGCCATAATTGCAGACGGAGACCTGGTTGACATTTGGAGGCGGAGTCACTCGCAGGCCAAGGAGGGGACGTGCATCTCTGAACGTCATAGGGCGTGGTCCAGAATAGATTTTTGGCTTGTGTCTCGAGACGTGGCTGCATGGACCAGCGAGGTCTCTCATCTTCCTAGGTCCCTATCGGACCATGCACCCTGCCTTCTGCGCTTGACTTTGCCACACTCAGTTCCATGCATGTTCACTTGGCGTTTGCCACCTGACGCCCTGTTGGATGACGCGTTCAAAGAGGAGATTAGAGGAGACATCATTGATTATTTTACCCTCAATGATGGCTCGGTTAGCACGGAAGCGACGCTATGGGAAGCATTTAAGACAGTGATTAGGGGGAATTGCATAGCTCGTCAGGCTGGAGTATTGAAGGCCATATGAGGTACGCTGGCATCTTTAGAAACACTAGGCCTGCTGAAGGAGAAACTGCTGGAATTTGAGGAGGAGGCGCAGCGCGAAGTGAAATTTTTAGGGAAACACTCCCAGGCTAGAAGATATGGTGAGGGGGATAGGCCGGGGAGAACTCTGGCGACAATGCTTCGTGCCCCAAGGTCAGCTGCATATATCTCCGAAATAAAAAGTAAACAGCAGTCTGTGAGTAGAGGCCCAAAAGAAATCTTAGATACATTTTCTCAGTTCTACTCTGAACTTTACACTACCACTCAGGAGTCGGTTCAGGAGGGTCTTCAGCCCTTTCTTGAATCCTTAGAACTGTTATGGCTGGGTCGGGGACACAGAGAATATCTCAACGCCCCCTTTACAGTGGAGGATGTTGCCCAGGTAATAAAGAGTCTACCACTAGATAAGGTCCCAGGGTCGGATGGTCTAACTACCGCCTTCTATAAGGCTTATGTGGAAGAATTGGCGCTGCACCTTATAGCGGTGTATGAGGAGGCCCAGACATCGGGCATTCTGCCACAGACAATGCAAGAGGCAATTATAATTACATTGCTGAAACCCGGGAAGCCTGAGGATGAGCTGAACTCATATAGACCGCTGTCATTAATAAATGTGGATGTGAAGATCCTGGCGAAGTTGGTTGCTAATCGGCTGCAGCCCCTACTTCCGCTAATTGCTCGGCCAGATCAAACGGGCTTTATTCCCGGGAGATCTACATCACACAACCTCAGGACCTTTTCTAGTGTAGTACACTATTTGCACCCTGACTGGCAAGCAGCCGCAGTTTTCTTAGACGCTACGAAAGCGTTTGACACGCTTGAATAGTAAATACCTATTTGCAATCCTGAGTCGGATGGGGTTCAGTCCTCTGTTCCTTAGCTTGATACGTCTACTATATACAAAGCCCTCTGCTCGAATCCGGGTGAACGGCCTGCTATCGCCTCCATTTGGCATCTTGCGCGGCACAAGGCAGGGGTGCCCACTGTCCCCTCTGCTTTTCGCGATAGCGATGGAACCTCTGACAGCACGTACTAGACAGCACCACACCAACAGGGGCATTGGGTTCAGCACCAGGAGTCTTCTTATTTCACTATATGCTGACGACGTCACACTGTATGTAACTGATCCCGAAAAGAATCTAGCTCCACTCCTTCGGGAATTTACCAAATTTGGGGCCCTCTCTGGCATCTCCATTAATTGGACCAAATCAGTTATCTTCCCCCTGACAGACAACACCAACCCGACACCCACTGAATTTCCCCTTAAGTGGGCGACAGAGCCGGTAAAATACCTGGGCATATGGCTCAGTAGAAACATGCAGGACATATGGGACATGAACTTTGGGCGTGCAATAACATGATTGGAAGGAAAAGTCACTGCATGGGCCAGACTCCCATTGTCCATAGCGGGGAGAATAGCACTGGCCAAGATGGTGGTTTTGCCGAAACTACTCTATCTATTCGTAAATATCCCAATCCCCCTCACACAAGCCTTTTTCAAAACCCTCAGATCCCTACTTGTGTCACTGGTCTGGGCGGGCAGGCAGGCACGAATTTCATGGGAACTTTTGACCCTTCCCCTACACCAGGGCGGACTGGGAGCCCCTGACATGCCATTGTATGCTTGGAGTGCTCAGGCGCAGTTCCTTCATTATTGGGTGCACCCGACCCCATTTCAACCTCACATAGCCGTTGAGGTGGATGCGGCAGCGCCTGTCCCCCTGCAGGTAGCATTATATCAAAGCTACAAACGTCCCCGGGAGGGTGTAGACACGGTCGAAACCCTGCGATGGGCATGGGATGCGCTAAGGAAAAGAGCCAACATTCCTAACCTATACGCCCCGTCAATACCCCTCGCACACAACCCAATGTTACCCACCATGGGGCAGGGCGCTAGTAGAGTCCTAGCACAACAAATGGGGCTGCGCACCTTTGCGGACCTATATCCGGAGGAAACATTTCGACCCCCACCAGATCCCATAGAAGGACAGGCTATATCTTTTTCTGAGCTTTTTGTATATTACAAACTCCAAGCCACATGTTGGGCGATACACGACACATTCCCAGGTCCCCCACCAGCCTTTCCTGCTTTAGAGAGCGTACTCACGTCAGACTCGCCGCGCAGGCTAATTACACAAATCTACAACCACATGCAAAGATCAGCCCCATTGATGCAGCCGCGGGCATTGCAGGCGTGGAATGAAGACCTGCAAACTCCACTCACGGAGGAGCAATGGGCCTACTGCTGCAGCCAACTCACGGCCTTGTCTCCCAATTACAAGCTCTGCTTAATACACTTTAAGTACCTTCACAGGTTCTATAGGACTCCTCCTGCACTGCATCGCATGGGGCTAAAGGAGGACGACAGCTGTTGGAGATGTGGCTTTGCCCCGGCTACCTTTTTGCACATGGCGTGGGACTGCCCGCGGCTGTCGTTGTTCTGGTCCGAAGTATTCACCACGATACATCAGATAACAGGTGTAGGGGATGATCCAAACCCTCTGCTGGGCCTACTAGGCTATGTGAAGGATACACCAGTTAAAGTTCGGAAGCTACATGCTATGCTACTCCTGTTCGCTAAGCACCAGGTGGCCATGCACTGGGGGAGGAAGGGGGCCCCTACTAGGAAAGAATGGCTTCGGGACGTAGCATTTGGACATTCGCAGTTGACTACCTTTTGGGAGCTGATGCCATCGGCATCTAGACCTAGAGACATATGGGAGCTTTTTGTACTGTGGGCCCGAGAGAGACAGGCGGGGGAGGGCGGCACCCCAGAGACCCCTATGGCTTTGTAGATTTACACAGGTAACCTGGGGAGAGTTGTTGAATTGTGTTAAACGTACAACACACATTGGACAATTTTACATTGCCGAGAGTACCTATTTGTGAAATGCCTTGCGATGGGGTGAAATGAACTGTATACTATCATCCGAATGTTAACCGATATGTTTATAGCAAGATGGCTCTCAATCCTATCATGAGTCATGTAGAGGAACGTGCATGTTGAAATAACAATTCTAATCAGAGTGGTAAAATGATGTACAGTGGACTATGTGCACATTAGCAACTGGCTTGTTGTGTTGAAATGTTTGTAGCATTGATTGAAAATGCCAATAAATAAAATATATATTTTTTAAAAGTATATATTGGTTGCAGTGAATTTATGCACTAGATTCCTTTGGGTTTGGCCGCAACGTAGTGCTGACGCTCGAACTGTTATAAAGGATTTGCGTGGCTTTATAGGAACATTTGCCTGTGGCACCTTCCATTCAGACCAAGGTCGGGATTTTGCCTCTAAGGCTTACCGGGATGCGATGAAGTCTCTGGGGGTGCAGGTGCAATTCTCATCTCCATATCGGCCTGAGGGCAATTCTGTTGTGGAGCGGATGAACCGTGACTTAAAGCAATCTTTGACAGCCAGGGTTTTAGGTACTGGTAGGGGCTGGTTGACTCATCTTTATGGAGTCCAACGTGCACTTAATAATCTCCCTATACGATCTCTGGGTGGGTGGACCCCATACGAATTGCTCTTTGGCATTAAAATGTTTGTGCCAGACCTTGATGGTCTAGACATTGTGGTGGCTGTCACAATGTTTGACCTAGATAACCATTGTGCTATGTTATAGGATCTACAAAAGGCTCGCGAGTCACAGGCAAAAGCTCATTTGCCCTCTTCCACGGATGCAGCGGTGCTGATTCCGGTTTCTGGCTGGCTTCCTAAAATTGGAGATCTGGTCCGAGACAAGGTGGAGAACAAAAAAGAATTTGGTACATCATACCGTGCACCGGTCAGAGTCCTTGGTTGTTTAAAGGGCGCCCGTACTGTGATTCTGCCTCCACTACCTGGTCGTAAGGAGAATCGATACATTTCAATCGAGCATGTCAACCTACACCATATGGCCCATACTAAATAGTATGCCTACAAGCATTCCTCATCAAGATGTTTCACTGCATCCAATGGCTTCTGTTTCCCCGACAACTCCCCAACAAATGGAGGGGGAAATGGAATCTTCAATTGATTTGTTGCCTGTTTTACCTTCTACATCTACAACTGTGGAAAATGAGTATGCTTCCCCACCAATGAACATTCCTGATAGTGCCATTCATTCACCTTCCAATGAAGAACAGCCCTCGTTGTTTCAGCTAGGGTCCAGTGGTTACTATATGGACCAAGATAACTTTTCTTTAGATACATCTTTGTTGTTTTCATCTGTGACAGAGCCCCCTACATGGATTTGGATTTTAATCTCCTAGTTAAAAAGAACTTACCTAGTCCCGCCATGGATATACGTCTGGATTGTGCTGACGATGGTGTTCCTCTTCATGTGGATTGGATTTGTGACTGTGTTTTTCCTATTGATTGATGGCCATTACTTACCTGAACGCTCTGCTGTAGACTTGGTTGACGAGTTCTGGCCCCTCACACTTCATCTCATAAAATGAAAAGAGATCAAGCCCTAGTAAAAATGTTAGCCTTCCCAATTGTTGATGGTATCGTTTGGGATAAGGTACCATTCGATATCCATGGTCCTACAGAAACTTTGCAAATTCCATGCGTATTCCGCGTTTCTTTAGTGATGTGGTTTTGCCTGGAAAACACTCCGATGACTGGGATGTTAATGCTGTTTATTCATTATTTTCTGATTTGAAATATTATACTGCTTTTGACACTGAAGATTTGTATTTAAGTTCTGCAAATTATGCTGATTTATTCTCTCATCAACATTATGGCCATCATTTTTTACTCAGAGACCACATTTTAATTATACACAGTGAGAACATTGCCCAACCCCATTACAGGGGAGCTCAATGACCCAACAGAGTAAATTTATGTATTTTACTGGTTACAATCTATCAGACCTGTGTCCTATTTTTATAAATTGAAGATGCCTACCCGTGCCAAATTCATGCTGACCCATTCTAAGACTCTTCTTTCGTAACCGATTTGTCCCAGAAAGGTTATGATTACTGGAGGGACACGGTTGATTTAAAATCTATTTGGTGTACCAAAGATTGGCAAGTGCGGTCACTGAATCATTGCATTGTGCATGTTTAATACCGTTGCAGCTCATATTTGTAAATCAGACGGTACAGCAAACTACTTGTTTTGGTTTAGCCACTGCTAAAAATTTAAATTCTCCCTCCTTTCCGTCTTTGTCTGCCAATGACACATGGCATACACTTACCAACTACACGATTGAGGATTTAACTGTCATGTTTCAGAAAGGTACACTAAACTCTTCCAATATTGACCCTTTGGGTTGGTTACTGTGGCCAACAAGCTCAAATGCATGTCAATTATGCTTTTTTAATACCACAAAAGGGTTTACACAAAGTAGACCTGATTCTTGTTTTCCACATTCTCATACAGTTACCACATATTCTGTTGGTAAATTATGTCAACAATGGTTGGAACATTCCACACTGTCATCTGTAAAACAACATCTTTCCCTTTTATCAGGTGACATCGATCTTGCTGATTTTCTTTTGGGTGCAAAATCTCCTTGCTCTAAACGTTTTGTTTATGCAGCATATAATGAATTTTGGAAGCTATCGCAGATGGAAGGTGTGGTGCACCTACGTCAAGACCAAGATAATTTAGAAAATGTTCTTGCAGTAGTTGATAACAGCATTAACACACTGTCTTCTCGTATATATACTTTGGATAATATTGTAGCATCATTAATTGACATTGTTCAAAATGAAGTGTCTGTTTTGTATCATGGTCAAAATCATCTGCATTCTGTTATGGAATTTGGTTGGACCTTGCAAACACTAGAAAGTGGGAAAGTACCATGGGATTACCTGAATGCTTCGGCACTATTTTTACCATTTAATTTGACGGATAAACAAAAACTGATGTCAATAAACAATGCAACATATACAATGTTACATATTGAAAAACTAGAACAGTTACCATGTTCAGTGGCAGAAACGGATTCAGCTGTGTGGTTAATACATGGGGTTATTTCATTGCCTATCTCACTGTTCCAGTTTACCGCCTGCATGAAACACTATCCAGTTGGTAGATATGAACCCCTCGGGAGTAGCTATATTCATGAATTATGGTCCTTGTCTTTCATGTTTCGGTGTCAATGAGCGGATAAGGAGATTTTCCTTACAGGAGAGGATTGTTATTCTACAGTAGGACACTCCCTGGTCTGTAAACAAGTGAAACTTCACGGTGCCTGCAACGTTTCAGCCCCTAATTTGGCTTGTTTTTTAAAAGGGAGCCCGGTCCCAGCTATTATTACCGCACTGACTTTGCTTTCTAATGGCAGTTATCTTATCCTAAATAACCAAACTGCTGCGGCTTACGGCCAGGCATCCCATATATAGTAACAGTTTCACAACGTGTTACATGTTGCAGCAATGTTCTCTTTCCACCCCCGCACAGGATTGTAGATAGTTCGCTATAACCTTCCATTCCAACTTTGAAGACAGATTTCAATAAGCTAAGCAGACTCAAAGCGCTATTGTTTCAACAAGAAGTGGCTCTCACATCAGCTCGTGAGACCTTCGAATTGCAGGAGGCGAGAACCGCAAGTGAGATTCAGTCACTGCTAAACACAAATCTCCCCCTACAATTTGGAGAATTAATTCACCAAATATTTAATGCATCTGATACAGAGGGCCTGCCCCACTAGTTTTTTAACTTGTGTGATCCGGCCTTGTCACTTCCTTTCAGACTATTTTTGGAGTAATCCCAGATTTTATCCATTCTACTTTTTCCAGCGCCTTCGGAGGGTTTCCCCTGTTGCTCCTTTTGGTTTGCGGCATACTTGTACTTCTATTGCTGCTCCGCAATGGCTGCTCGACCTGTGGAGCTGCCAAGCCAGGTTCAGTTGCAGCCGTACCGTGATCGGATGCAGCAGCTTTTTGATATGATGCCATTAGAAGCTCTTAATATCGACTATTGGCTGACCTTCCGTTATGCCTACTTCACCTGTGTGCAACCTGTGTTCTACTGCCTCCGGTGCCCTTTTCAATGGGCCCTGAATATCTGCCTATCCAATACGTCACACACTGCCCTGGATTATGAACTGCTGATGGGTCAGTTGATGGCCCATGACCAGGACTGTTCCATGGGTAGGCGCCTGGTGTGCGATCCTATACTTGGACCAACGGTAGGCTTGACTACCTCTGCTCGTGCACAGCGCCTCTTGGAACGGAGTTTCATCAAAGTTAATGCAGGTTGCCCTGATATGCTCCTAACGGCCTCTGGATATGAGGAGCAGGTTTGCTCGTTCGAATTACTTAATTGGATGGAATACCTTTTTACTGTTGAAGGTTCTGACAACCTGTTGGAGCTTATGGCATTCCACTTTTCCCGCAAACCTTTTGGCCCAGAAGATACGCTGTGAATGAATATCGTTTTGGGTACCGTTTTGGCTTCCTTTTTTAGTCCTTAAAGATTCTACTTTGGATTTGAAAGGCTCTTTGGCCTACCACTGAGACACTTTGCCTCTGCTTACCTCTGACTTTTGTTTTTGCCCAGAGCTAATAACCTGACCAAGAGGAGGGTGTCACATGGCCCATGGGGACATTGTCGTTTTCTCTAAGTTAGCATCAGGACGCTGCAGCTTACCCTCTGCTTTGCGCAAGTTACTACAAGACTTTATTTTTACAATAGTCTCGATGGCCATTTTCACATGAGAACCCATCGCTGTGTTCACACTCTACAGGTTCCTGGGATTTTGTCTGAACATTGTGAGCAAGGTCGAACAACAATGGCCCTTGTTATTTTCTCCTGGCTAGGCCTTAGCATCTAGACAAAACATACCGATGCAGCTGTTGTTTGGGACAACGTACTTTGGTCTTATTCGGATACACAAATAGGTAGCACAGACTTGGAAAGGGACCTTTCCAGGGAGAAGAGCGAGACAGCACCTATGATGTAGATCTACCCTCTATGGGCTAAGGTATGACAAAGCCCAGAGATCTTCTATGCAAGGGGAGGGAGGTTAGGCTATACTGTCTTTTCATAATGGCATCTCCTTTCATAATTTATGGACTAACTGCTATGCTGACCGTATCTGTATTATGCATTTTTCTGCTTGTTGTGGCACGTATACTGCATATTTGAGCATGTTAGTTAAAATAAACATTTTAAACTTGTTCGTGTCTCTGTCAGATCATATTGTGGACAAGTACAAGAGTGCGAGCGAAAGGGTGTGTCTTGCAACCGCGATTCCTGAGAGATTCGGGGGTGTTGTGTTCTTGGGTGTGTAATCACTTTTTTCTCTGTGAGTGAGTAGGAGAGCAAATGAGACACCAAAGCTAGTCAGTCCTGGGCTCATGGGTACTAAGGTGATAGGATGACTCAGTCCCTATGCACTATGGTCCCATAATCCTACACACAGTTCTGTTTTTGGGCAGAATCCCTGCATCAGGTGCTGTAAATGTTATTATTGTGAAAGGCTGTGGATGCCCTATGCACTGCCCACTCAAAGACCTCAAGGTGCAGTCATGATCATCAGTCAGTGACAGGCTTGTATTTTTGTTTAAAATTGTAGTGCCATCATTGTTTACAGTACACAATCATGTTAGAAAGGGGCATTAGGTTAGTGGCCTCCCACTTCAGGAGTGTTCCAGCATAAGACCTTTCCAGAGCTTCATATTGTCCAAAAGGGGGTAATTCATGATATACAACTGTTTTTATAGACTTTATAGCTTGGCTTACATGTGTTTTCATGTCACTTGAAGTGTCACACATTTGGCAATGAAATTTCACTCATGCACACACTGAAGCCATTGAAATGTACATAAGCAGTCTGAAGAATTGGCAGGTATTACTTGAGTTTGATGCAAAGCATTGCTACCAGCGTTTTAGTCATCCACCGTCCATGGTCGCTGCATATATTTAGTCGTAGTTCTACGTCGCTCCCAGTTTTTTGATTCTGAAAATCTGGTCACGCGACAGGCATCAACGTGCTACAGTATTTTAAACCAAAACCAAGAACAATTGTGTTGCTAGACTAACCCATGATCTAACACTGGAATTTACACAGTTTATAGACACATCAAATCATACACAAGAGCAGGAGGTGAGCACTAACTCAACCAAGAGGCGGGACTGGAAGTGTACACTTTGATTTTTTTACGCCCTCCAAATAAAAGTCACCTGAGGCATCCTTTATGATGAAGAAAGGGCGACATAACAAGCCATGTTTTAGGAACAACAACTTTATAAGTTTGTGTATGTACTTGTACAATCTCAGCAACTAAATTCAGGAGTGTAGCGTCTTCCCCAGCCCAGGACCATGCAGATGAATTACACCACACGGGAGCTGCGGTCAGGCATTACTTTATTCTTCAGCATATACTCACACACTGCGCATTACATTTTACTTCCCATTAACCACACCCTAACACCTTCTTGCATATTATGTGCTTCCTGTTTAGAGTCCACCCAAAACGACGAGGGTCCTAATGCGCATAACATCAATATGCTACATCTCCCTATTTGTTAAATAAAAAGTGGCAGACATCACTAAAATCATTGGGTGATCTGAGGTGATCGAGGTCCACACTGATCGGGCAATGGTGACATAGGCTCAGGAACTTGAGCCAGACCTGCCAGCGGGGTCGCCCCACGCATGGTTTCAGAACTCAATAAGTTTTGCCGTAGGTGTTTAAAATGTGATGTGTCTCAAGTGACGGATTGTCCAGGACGATGTGCTGACACCATGTGTCCTTTGCATGCCACAACCTGTAAAGGATCAGCGGCAAAAGAAGTGTCTGTTTTGGAGTGGGAATAGTAATTTTTACCCCTACACTATCCAACACTTACCCTACTGTTGCCCTAAAAGTATTATGCGTTGTAATGGTATGCGTTGTAATGGAATGCATTGTAATGGTAGTTTTTAAAAATGCGTTGTAATGGCATGCGTTGTAAAATCATGCGATGTAATGATAGTTGCGATGTAAAAACCACGTTGTAAAAGCATGCGTTGTAATTGTTTGCGTTGCAACGTCATATATTCGTCTGTTTCCCGTCTTTGTCACTGCTTAACCAGATCCCAGTCTCCTTTGTCAAAGACTGCCTCCTGCATACATTTTCAATTTTCTCTTCCAAGTTGCGTCAGTGTCTCGAAGCTTGTCAGTATTCACTGTTCGATCCGGGGTCAATTGAGGTAGTTTTGTTCTGATGGCTCTCCCAAATAGCAAAATGGCTGAACTCTCACCATGTGTGGAGTGAGGAGTTGTTTGTTAGACCCGGAGGGCCTGGCACATGGCTTGGTTCAGATCGATTCCCTCCATGGACACTCGTTGAATGAGCCTCTTGAGGGTTTCCATGAATTGTTCAACTACGCCATTGGTTTGGGCCCAAAAGGGCATTCTCTTTTGGTGTTTGACATCGAGTCGGACAAGAAATTATTTGAACTCCTTGCTGTTAAAGGGCAGTCCATTATCAGATTTCAGGATTTCAGGAATACCCTACATTTCAAAGATGTCATTAAGCTATTCTATGACTTTGTCACGGCTTGTCAAAGATAGGTCTTCCACCAAAGGAAAACACGAATATTCGTCTATCACTACCATGTGATGGTGTTCATTTCCTAAAGGCCCAAAAAAGTCAACTGCAACCCTCTCCCAGGCATGGGCAGGAAGGTCAGACATTGTCACTGGGTGCTGCGCCACCTTGGGGGACAAGCAATTGTAAAATGTGGCACGCCTTAAGCTCCTTCTTGACTCGCTCAGCTAGCAGAGGAACCACACTCGATCTCTTAAAACTCTTTTTATGGCTACGATACCACTGTGTCCCTCATGGACCAGCTCGATCACCTGCTGTCTTATGCGCCCAGATATACCTCGCAGTATTACGCCTTCTTGGGTGACTGCAACTCATCCAGTACATTTTTTAACTTTTGGAATTCAACATCATTGGCAAGAGGCCGGGTAATTCTCCTCCATGATTGCATGGTAATGAGATTATGGTCATGTCTTTATCTGCATTGGTGGCAGCAATGATTTGTGCCACAGGCCAAGCCGCTGACATACTGGATCTCACAATAAAGTTGAGATATGCTTCAGATGTCTTGGATGTCGAACTATGATCTCATTGCATGACTCTTGCAGTCTTAACCCCCACCGCTGAATGCGAGGAGCTATCTTAGCCCTTCGGGTTTCCAAAAATTGTAAGTAACGCCTGGTGACCCGTGATGACAGTGAATCGTTTTCCATAGAGGAATACATGAAAATGTTTGCAGGCCCACACCACAGCCAGACTCTCCTTCTCCGGCTGAGAGAAGACACATTCTGTTTCAGACAGGCTTCGACTGGCGTAGGCCACAACGTGTCTCTGAGCTTACAGATGGCCATTGTTTTGAGCAAGGATTGCCTCTATCCCACCCGGGCTCGCTTCAACTGTTATTTTGGTATTCAACTTGGGCCATTTCACTTGCATTCTTAATCGCATGTTTAATGTCTTTGAAATACTGGTTGTATACCAGAGACCACTGAAATGGTACATTTCTCTTTGTCAAGTCTCTCAATGGGGCACTCATTGTAGCAAAGCTGTGAATGTATCTTGAGCAATAACTGGCCATGCCTATAAAGGATTGCATCATGGAAACATCCTGAGGGAATCTAGGCGTGCACTGCAAATGTCAACAAATGGAATAAGAAGTACAGTTTCAAGGAGATTTATTAATGTAATGTGTGATGACGCCCAGAGTCGTCAGTGGAGGAAATTGATGGTTTTTAAAAAAAAAAGGTTTTGAACATATTAATCTGCAAAACGCAACTTATTTACTGGGTGAAGCAAGTGGATGACAGTGCTTGCACCTTGTCTAGGTCTGGAGTCATTCCCCCATCAGAAAAAACTTGAGTTTGGTTTTGCGGCGTTCAGAGTGAGACCTGCATCAGCAAGTAACTGGCACACTCGGAGAAGGGCTTTGTTGTGTTCTTTCTGTGTTCTCCCAAAAACCAATATGTAATCACTTTAATTGAAAGAATGTGTAACAGGTTGGATTACCCGGGGAATAACATCCTGAAATATCTAAGCAGCCAAAGATATTCCAAAACTCAGTCTTTTATATCTGAACAAACCAACATGAGTCAAAAAGGTAGTAATGTACCTGAGTTGATGGTATCCTTTCTTCAGGTCAAGATGGGAAAACACTTTGTCTCTGTTTAATTGCATGATCATGTCCACTATGTGAGGACCAGGGTGTCTCTGCTTCTCAATGAATTTGTTTGCTTGGAGCATATAAACACAAATGCGCACTGCTCTGCTACTGTCCTTTTTTGGATACTACTAGTATGGGCAAAACCCATGCCGTGGGGCCTGTGGAGCGTTCAATAATGTCATGTTTTAAAAGTGCTTCCAACTCTTTCTCTACAGCTTCTTGTAGATGAAAAGCAACTCTATGGTGCCACTGAGCAACAGGGTGAATGTCTTCATTTACATGAAGCTGTACTTTCATTTTCTTGAGTTTTCCCAGACCATGGAACAACAGCGGGAATCGGCTCAGGATCTCAGACTGAGCACATAGGTTGTAGTTGAAGGATATCTACCCCATGTCAGCAGCGGTGGCAAAACTGAGCAAACAGGCACTCAATGATGTACCTTGTAGAACATGAATGGGTGCGCGCACCAATGTCTTTTTGTGTCGCATTGTCACTGGGAACGACCCATGGCTTTGCAATGGCTCAGAAGCAGCTCAGGTATGTACCTTTGTGCCTCACAGAGTGAGGTGAAGCACATGGCATAGGCTGTTCAACTTTTTCACTGGCATGATATTAATCAACACACCACTGTCTGAGATGAAAGTTATTGGGTGATCGTTCATTTTCAATGTGATTTTGGGACAGTGTCCAAGTGAAGCTTGTCGCTTTGTTTGGTGAGCTTTCTTTGAACTGTGATCTTCTTTACAGGCAGCTAACCCCACATGTGCATGCCGTCCATTGGTAGATACCAACAACAGGGGCAGCCCTAAGACCTGAACCTGGGGCAAACTAAATACTAGAATCCTAACAAAGGTTCAAGTACAATACTTAAAATAGTAAAAAATACAAATTAACATACCCAAAGAAATGATAAATTATACAAGAAAGAAGAAAAGAAAAGAAAGACCAGCATAATTTCTAATAGACAGTAGAAAAAGATGTCCAAGAGCTTTTCAGACAAATGATACCCATGTACGAATTATTTAATTTATATAAACATAGAAAATGTATTAAAGAAAGCAGAAATAAAGACAATAATAAGATGATAATGGCGCTCAACAGGTTACACAAACAATGATGGAAATGCAAACAATGCAATGTGTAATCAAAAGAAGTGGTTGAGGAAAAAGTTATACAAATAAGCAGTTTAGGACGGGATAAAAACAACACACAGCAATAATGCGTCCTCTTCAATTAGGGCCACATGTAGGTGTTGACGGCGTTTCAACCATATTAAAATTAGATGGTCATCATCAGGACAAAACAATGAATATCGGAGTGTCCAAAGGAAATTCAATAGAAATCTAAAAGGGAATATGTACAAGAGGTATCAATAAAGTTAAAATGTATGTAGAGTCATATCATAGCATAATATGAATAGTTTCAACCAAATCCGGAACAGAAAAATTAACAAAAGAGGAAAAGAATCAAGGGTTTGTGAAAGAAGGAGAAAATTTGACGCAAGAGAAAATAATTAGTGAATTGAAATAAGAGCCGAAAGAAACCCAAAACTCCAATCAGAATCCAGTGCTCAAAAAGGTGAAGTGAAAAAAGTGCCTTGACCGCGTGAAGAGAGTGTGAGGTTAATCACATTGAATGGAAAATGCAGAAGAAAGAGAAAAGTTATTACCTACATCCAAAGAAAGAATCAGAACATTTATCACCTATTTCAGGATTAGATCCGCAGCAAGGAATCGATTGAGTTTCATTCACTAGAGGTATAATACTCCACTGCGCAATTATGGTGTCGCCCTCTGTGAGTACGCAATAGGACAAGGTTAGTCACACCTAACTACTGGCCAAGGTCTATACAGATACCACTTAAAACATACTTACATCCACCGTAGTATGTGACATATTTAGAGGCTTATTTATATGTGTCTCAGTCCAAAAGGATCAGGAGAGACTCCCACAGGGCAGCTGATCAAATGAGTTAGCTGCTTCTCAATTTAAGCAAACCTACGAAAAAGATAAATAAAACGGTATGGTCTTCAGAAACATGCTTGACCTATGATTAATAAACAACAAGGAGACACCAACCAAGTGTACTTTACCTGCTCGTAATATTTTAAGCAGAGTAGTAAGAGAGGAGGGCCACACTGACATTTAAGGTCCCACCCGACAGGCTCAACTATAAAAAGACCATATCAAAAAAATGCACACATTGTAAATATATCAAAATGGGACAGCGTGTAATTACACTAGCCAAAAATAGCGAACGAACGAATCCGTAATTACCTCCCCATTGCAAAGGCGTGATCAAATCAGCATGCCGGTAGAATCCTATCCTGGACAAAAAGCCGGAAAGTGCACGGCGGGCACGACGCGAGGAAGAAATAGCGTCATGCGCCCATTTAGGTATCAAAATTGTAAGAGGGCTATCAATGCAATAGCGAATAGGGGCTGTCTGTTTCGGCCATATTGGATGGCGAAACCCCATAAAAACGTCAAAGATACACCATGCTGATGGATTAAATGCATAGTATTCGGCAATAGAGAATCAAACAAGTGCTACCCCGTGCCTTTATAGCGGAAAGGGGTGTCGCGAGGTGTGTGCCACACCATCGGCAAATAGCTAGAAGGCTAACCGTAATTACGGTTATCCTCCTGCATCAAGAGGTATCGGCCATATTTAAATGGCGAGGCCCCTAAAAAAACTGTACAATTCGGGGGTATACAATATCTCCAAGTGTACGCGTTATGTGTGCCACACCACCAGCAAATAGCTAGAAGGAGAAACGTAATTACGGTTATCCTCCTGCATCAAGATGTTTCGCCATATTTGAATGGGGAGGGCCCTAAAAAAATTTACAATTCGGGGTATATAATATCTCCAAGTGTACAGGAACAGTAGTTCTAGGGATAAAGAAGAATTTCTGAAAAATACTAAGCTGATACTATTGGCGTATTAAGAAAATGTTCAGTGGGGGCAGCGAGCCATAAAAAGTCAACAAATGGTAACCCGTACCTCTGTACCGGAGAATAATCTCCGTTATATGTGCTACACCGCCAGCACACAGATACAAGAGGGACCGTAATTACGGTCTCCCTCATACGTGATGACAGTGTATGATCAGCCTGATGTAGATGGCAGAGAACAATTGAATGTTTTTTAAAAACTAAAAGATGTGATAAAGATTATAAACATGCAGATAGTGCCCAAAAAGTTGAAAGACAAATAAAACAATAATGAAAGAAAAAAGTTGAAAACTGAGTCAAGGGCCACAAAATTGCACCGAATAAATCTTTTGCTATGTATAACTCAAGGAGGCCCATTAATTTAAGAGAAAGGTAAATTAACAATTCTCACTCAATATTCATTGAGGCAAATGATTTGAACTGCAAACTCATGTACGAATACATAGAAGCAGACAGCAATTCCATGCAAAAATGTGACAGTAAGTCCACAATGCATTCAGGTGATTAGTTCAGAGTACAAAAAATTATAAACATAACATTACATTATTTAAATATTCATGACACAAATCAATAAACAATTGCCCTTAAAGTAAAGAATATATACAAGCATGTCATCATCTCATGCTTGATTACAGAACGAGGTCACAAAAATATATATATGTTCATGCAATACAATTCTGACCCAAGACAGAACATTCAGAACATAGCAGACAGAGATAGACAGCAAAGAATGATGTATAGATAGAACTCAGCTAGATATTATAGCATTACATTCTTCAAGAGTGTTCAGGCCTTTATTAATTCTGTCACATCTGAGAATCCAACGGCATTCAGTTTTATTCAGTATGTTCACAATGTTACCGCCCCTAGGTGGTTTCGTAATCATTTCAATCACCTGCCAGCGCAATCCTGATGGCGCATGATTGAATTCAATAAAGTGGGACACTAGGGGGGCATGCTCGTTCTTACACTTAATACGACTTTTGTGCTGGGAAAGTCGAGCCTTTATTCTCTGAGTGGTTTGTCCCACATATATGAGATTGCAGGGTCACCAAATGGCATAAACTACATTCTGTGAGTTGCAGTTGGTATGGTCGCGAAGATCATATGATATTTCACCATGAATGAACTGTTTAGAGTTGAAGGTAGATTTCACACATTAAGCAGTTGCCGCAACGATAGTGGCTAACAATCCTGTTGAGGCCCCACATTGTGGTCAAGTCTGGGGAGTCAGTACTTGGTAAAGCAGCCCGGACCAAATGATCACTGATGTTTCTACCTCTCTTGAAGGAGAATAAGGGTTGTTCCTTAGTAATGCCTGTTGATTGAATCAGCGGCCAGTGTTTTTTTATGATCTTGGTTACTTTGTTGCTCTGTGTGCTGAAAGTTTTGACACAGGGTATGCGTTCCATAATTTTTGGAGGCCAAGGGGAGAGCAAGAACTCACGGTGGTTATGCCAAGCTCTCTTAAGAGATCGTTTAACAAGTCTCTTAAGATAGCCTCGTTGTTCCAACTTTTTGGCAAGAATATCAGCCTCACGAAAATAGTCTTCTCGAAATTGACAATTTCCGCAAATCCGCAGAAACTGGCCGAAGGGAAGACCATCCTTCAAGCCCTTGGGATGGTGACTAGTATACTCCAACAGGGTATTACGGGCTGTTGGTTTGGTGTACAGTTTAGTTGCTATTTACCGTGGTAAGGGATGATGGTGCGGTCTAGAAAGTCAACATATTCGTTGCTGGCATGTGAAGTAAATTTGAGATCGGTGGATCGTGAATTCAACCAGTCAAGAAAACTGGCTAGACTGGATGTATTGCCCGTCCAAACAAAGAAAACATCATCGATATAAGGCCGCCAGTGACGTATATTCTCAAAGTATGGATTACTTTCAGGGTCATAGATGAAAGTTTGTTCAAAGTTGTCAACATACAAAATTGCAAAGTTGGGGGCATAAGAAGCCCCCATAGAAGTTCCCTTTATTTGTAGAAAGTAGTCCCCATCAAACTCGAAATAATTCTGAGTGAGGGAAATAGTCAGCAAATCGATGATAAAGTCAGTGGGGACAGTCACTGGACCTGGTCTAGTGTCCAACACTTGCCTGATCACCTCAATCCCCTCAAGTTGAGGAATATTGGTGTATAGGGACTCAATGTCCAAACACACCAATAATTCTGTTTCGGGTATAAATTGCATCTGCTCAAGCTGGGTAATGATGTCACCACTGTCACGTACATAGCTCCTGGTATTGATGGCCAAATCTTTAATAAACACATCTATGTATTTACATAGTGGCTCCACTGCCAACCCACAGCCAGAAACGATGGGTCGGCCTGGGGGATTCATAAGATTTTATGCATCTTCGGGAGGGTATATAGGACAGGACTCCTCGGTGATTGTGCATTCAGGAAATCAAATTCATTGTTGCTAAGAAAACCAACCAATTTAGCTTTAGATGTCACAGTAGCAATACGTTTTTGAATTTCAAGTAGGGGATTAGATCCCAAAATAGGTGCCCCTGCAATCTCATCTATGTGGAGCAAACCACTCAGAGAATAAATGCTTGACTTTCCCAGCACAAAAGTCGTATTAAGTGTAAGAACGAGCATGTCCCCCTAGTGTCCCACTTTAATGAATTCAATCATGCGCCGTCAGAATTGCGCTGGCAGGTGATTGAAATGATTAAGAAACCACCTAGGGGCGGTAACATTGTGAACATACTGAAGGTCTGAACACTCTTGAAGAATGTAATGCTATAATATCTGGCTGTCTTATATCTATACATCATTCTTTGCTGTCTAACTCTGTCTGTTATGTTCTGAATGTTCTGTCTTGGGTCAGACTTGTATTGCATGAACATATATATATTTTAGTGTCCTCGTTCTGTAATCAAGCATGAGATGATGACATGCCTGTATATAGTCTTTACTTTAAGGGCAATTGTTTATTGATTTGTGTCATGAATATTTAAATAATGTAATGTTATGTTTATAATTTTTTGTACTCTGTGAACTAATCATCTGATGCATTGTGGACTCACTGTCACATTTTTGCATGGAATTGCTGTCTGCTTCTATGCATTCGTACATGAGTTTGCAGTTCAAATCATTTGCCTCAATGAATATTGAGTGAGACTTGTTAATTTACCTTTTTCTTAAATTAATGGGCCTCCTTGAGTTATACATAGCAAAAGATTTATTCGGTGCAACTTTTGTGGCCCTTGACTCAGTTTTCAACTTTTTTCTTTCATTATTGTTTTATTTGTCTTTCAACTTTTTGGGCACTATCTGCATGTTTATAATCTTTATCACATCTTTTGGTTTTTAAAAAACTTTAAATTGTTCTCTGCCATCTACATCAGGCTAATCATACACTGTCATCACGTATGAGGGAGACCGTTATTACGGTCCCTCTTGTATCTGTGTGCTGGCGGTGTAGCACATATAATGGAGATTATTCTCCGGTACAGAGGTACGGGTTACCATTCGTTTGACTTTTTGTGGCTCGCTGCCCCCACTGAACATTTTCTTAATACACCAATAGTATCAGCTTAGTATTTTTCAGCAATTCTTCTTTATCCCTAGAACTACTGTTTCTGTACACTTGGAGATATTACATACCCCGAATTGTACATTTTTTTAGGGGCCTCGCCATTCTAATATGGCTGATACATCTTGATGCAGGAGGATAACCGTAATTACGTTTCTCCTTCTAGCTATTTGCTGATGGTGTGAAACACATAACGCGTACACTTGGAGATATTATATACCCCCGAATTGTACAGTTTTTTAGGGGCCTCGCTATTTAAATATGGCCGATACCTCTTGATGCAGCAGGATAACCATAATTACGGTTAGCCTTCTAGCTATTTGCCGATGGGGTGGCACACACAACGTGACACCCCTTTCCGCTATAGAGGCACGGGGTAGCACTTGTTTGATTCTCTATTGCCGAATACTATGAATTTAATCCATCATCATGGTGTATCTTTAAAGTTTGTATGGGGTTTCGCCATTCTAATATGGCCGAAACAGACAGCCCCTACTCGCTATTGCATTGATAGCACTCTTTCTATTTTGATTGCCTTAATGGGAGCATGACGCTATATCTTCCTCGCGTCGTGCCCGCCGTGCACTTTCCGGCTTTTTGTCCGGGAGAGGATTCTACCAGGCTGCTGATTTGATCACGCCTTTGCAACGGGGAGGTAAGTGTGGATTCGTTTGTTCGGTATTTTTGGCTAGTGTAATTACACGCTGTCCCATTTTGATATATTTATGATGTGTGCATTTTTTTGATATGGTCTTTTCATAGTTGAGCCCGTCGGGTGGGACCTTGACTGTCAGTGTGGCCCTCCTCTCTTACTACTCTGCTTAAAATATTACGAGCAAGTAAAGTACACTTGGTTGGTGTCTCCCCGTTGTTTATTAATCATAGGTCAAGCATGTTTCTGAAGACCATACCTTTTTCTTTATCTTTTTCGTAGCTTTGCTTAAATTGAGAAGCAGCTAACTCCTTTGATCAGCTGTTCGGTGGTAGTCTCTCCTGATCATTTTGGACTGAGACACATATATATATAAGCCTCTAAATATGTCACATACTACGGTGAATGTAAGTATGTTTTAAGTGGTATCTGTATAGACTTTGGCCAGTGGTTAGGTGTGACTAACCTTGTTCTATTGCATACTCACAGAGGACGACACCATAATTGCGCAGTGGAGTATTATACCTCTAGTGAATGAAACTCAATTGATTCCTTGCTGCGGATCTAATCCCGGAAAAGGTGATTAATGTTTTGATTCTTTCTTTGATCTCTTTCTTCTGCATTTTCCATTCAATGTGATTAACCTCACACTTTCTTCACGCGGTCAAGGCACTTTTTTCACTTCACCTTTTTGAGCACTGGATTCTGATTGGAGTTTTGGGTTTCTTTTGGCTCTTATTTCAATTCACTAATTATTTTCTCTTGCGTCAAATTTTCTCCTTCTTTCACAAACCCTTAATTCTTTTCCTCTTTTGTTACTTTTTCTGTTCCGGATTTGGTTTAAACTATTCATCTTATGCTATGATATGACTCTACATATATTTTAACTTTATCGATACCCTATTGAATTTCCTTTGGACGCTCCGATATTCATTGTTTTGTCCTGATGATGACCATCTAATTTTATTATGGTCGAAACGCCGTTGACGCCTACTGGCCCTAATTGAAGAGGATGCATTCTTGATGTGTGTTGTTTTTGTCCCGTCCTAAACTCCTTATTTGTATAATTTTTCCCTCACCCACTTCTTTTGATTACACATTGTATTGTTTGCATTTCCATCGTTGTTTGTGTAACCTGTTGAGCGCCTTTATCATCTTATTATTGTCTTTATTTCTACCTTCTTTAATAAATTTTCTATGTTTATATAAATTAAATAATTTGTACATGGTTATCATTTGTCTAAAAAGCTCTTGGGCATCTTTTTCTACTATCTATTAGAAATTATGCTGGTCTTTCTTTTCTTTTCTTCTTTCTTCTTTCTTGTATAATTTATATTTTCTTTGGGTATGTTAATTTGTATTTTTCACTATTTTAAGTATTGTACTTGAACCTTTGATAGGATTCTAGTCCATTGGTAAATGTCATCAGCATACACCCATCTTCGCTGATACTCGATAGTGACATCGAATAACCTTTGTACGATGAGCTTGGTGACAATTGATTTTGCCTGGTTTCTGCTTGTTGTAGCTGCTGTTGTTTTTTGATTTTAAGGGTGTGGGGAGAATTCTTCTGGAATGTTCTAATGTCCATCTTTTCTTGCTGTCGTGACGCACTTGATTTTTCTTTAGCTTTGCATACAGTTATGAAATGTTTCTCTTTCCCACAACCTTTCCAGATTTGTCCTATGGCTGGACATTTACCTTAATGGGGAAACGAAAATCCACATCGGAAGCATAGCTTTGTTTTCTTTGAAGACGTCGACTTATCAGTATCTTGTATATGCTTGTGCTTGCTTTCCACGGTCAATGCCTATTCAGTGTGTGCTGTTCCTGCTTCCATGTCAGCAGCTTGTCGGTCTGCACATTCTTCTGCTGTCGTAACCATCAGTATTTTCTCTAGACTGTGCGCCTTCTAAACTAATCTGAAAGGCAGCCATCAATGACTCTGAGGCGCATGGCTTCTTCGTAGGTGAAGTCACAGAACTTCAGATGTTTGATGTCCATTGTTTCACCAACCTGTTGTCATGCTTGGTTGAAGATATACCTTTCATAGTCGATATTCGGCACTGAATTGAACTTGGCCTCCAACGCTTCTTTTACCTTTTGTAACGATTTGACATCAGTCTGTGAGATTTTCTTTAGCACTTCTTTCACTCCATCACGTCTAAGTTTTCCAAATATTTGATGATCGTCTTGTCATCTTCTTCCTCTAGCTCTTCTATGAAGTCATCAAATGTTTTGGTCCACGTAGCCCACCAGGCACCAAAGTTCTGCTTCTTAGAAGTGTCGAAAAGCGATGTTGGCTTCAGGAACACGGCTAAATTGTATTTTGTGCTCCCTTCTGCTGCCATTGTGTTGGCACGTGCCATTCAGGCGATCGAGAAGCAGACTAGCTTTGACAACTCCTGCAAGGGGAAGTTGCCTTCGAAGCATGCGTCGCAGTATGCTTCAATCGCACTTGATGGTGAGTAAGTTCTCTGTTTCTCATACCTTGCTGGCGTGATCGTTATTTCTTACTTTGTCTGATAAGTTGCTCTGTATTTGGGGCGCAGTGCAGCATCTCTGTTGACCACCACATTGGCGGGTTTGGCGAGTGTTTTGAATTTGCTCATCTGTAGGGCCTTCTATTTCTTCTGTAGTCATGTATGGGCTGGAGCATGGCTTTGACTCCAGGTGTGCTGGTCGCAGATCGCTCTGCATCGATTCAGGGCAGACGTGGCACACACAAGCAGTTTGCTGTATCATTGCATACTCTCACTGAGAGCAGCCTTGTATTCTCGGGCACATATCCCCTACTTGTCGCCAGTTGTAGCGTCTTTCCCAGCCCAGGAGCATGCAGATGAATTACACCACACAGGAGCTGCGGTCAAGTATTATTTTATTCATCAGCATACACTCACACACTGTGCATTAAATCATACTTCCCATATTACATACTTCCTGTGTTATATTCCATATAGGTACCTATATAGGCGCAGGTAAAATTGCAACCTTTCACCTATATTCTTCCCTACATTACATACATAACGGTTCTTAGGGACTGACCTTTTACCTAGATACGGCACTGCATTCAGAACGCGGGTTTCCCCCTAGTTCGAATCTCATACATTATTCATGAGGCTCCTTGGAAGCACAGCAGGACGAACATCTCCTGTATAATATCTCTGTATAAAGTTCAGGCCCGACGTCATCCTTTAGGCCGACACAGAAACACAACAAAGTAGGACCCCTGGGGAGACCTATGGGTATATATACATCACATCTTGCTTAGAAAGATAGAGGAGACCGAGACTTCCCGGCTGACATACTGACCAGAGACGCTGAGGTTCCTGCATGCAGACGCTCCAGCTCGCAGTGGTCTAACATCCCTTGCGGGGTGTCCAACTCGAGATCAGTTCGGGGTCCCATATTCTCTCATTCTAAGGTAATGGGGTTGACTAGATCCTAGAGGGATTCTTGGCATAACACCTACACAGATGCTAGGTACATTTAGATACATCTAGTTAGGGAGGCATTGTAGGAGTACGCACTTTTTATCATGTGTTTTATGGATTTGTATATATTCATGATTTCTGCAAGATGGTAGAACTTTACCATCCCTTTACTTTCGTAGTACTGCTAATCATATATCTCTGCTACTGTCTAATGGTTGTTGCAGCTCATCTATTATACACTAGAATAACAACTGTTCAATAAATACTTATTGAAAACGCCCAGCCTGTTTATTCTGTGTAACTCTCTGAGACAAACCAAGTGAGCACGAGTGACTGAGCGAAAGGTAGTATATTCTTTCCACGATTTTGAGGGCTCAGGGTTGTCATGTTCTGAGGTTGCCAGAATCTATTCTCTCCTTGGTAAGAGGAGATTATAGTGGCACTGTGAGCTAGCTAATACAGATAGGCTAACGTATCCAGTGGGGGTGCACGGAATCAGTCTGCCACCATGTTATCCAAACGCGCAGATCCTGTATAGGTAATATAGGAACTAAACGACACCTGTTCAGAGTCCTTCCAGAACCACAAGGGTCCTACAGCGCAAAACATCAACTTGCTACAGGTAGCATCTCTTTCAGCTGCCTTCTATTTCTACCATGTGAAATGTGATTGTGAGTCTGCGTGGTAACGAAGATGAAAATGCTAGTTCCTCAGAATCATTCAAAACTAAAGAATAGTCATGTGCATACATTTGTTAAACTGTAAATGTCTTTTACAGAAGTCTCTGTTTATGGTCTACCTGTTGCTGTCACTCATTGAATGTTCTTTGTGCGCACATTTTACATTTTTGGTAAGTAAAATCGACAAATGAAAGTAGTCTGATTTGCTAAAAAAAAAAAAGGACTAGAGTGTGAGGCATTGGAGAATGTTTAGCAGCCCTGCCAAGTACCACACATCTGGGGTTTTTGTTTTCCGGCACCTGGCGCCCCCCACCAGTAGTGTTACAATGAACTTTTCTGTGTGGCGCTAACAAGCAGATTATTCTGGGACCAAATCTGTGTTTTTTTTTAATCTGTTGCGTGGCACTCGCCACCAGAGTGGGGCTCTGGCCTATCCAGGTCCATTTGGCGCATTCGTGGGTGTGCATCACTGTAGCCAGCTGCCTTCCAGCTAGACATAATGGTACGGTCGGCGCAGGCAGGATGTTTTTAATTAATTACTGCCGGCCCCCAGGAAGGAATTGTTGCTGCCATGCCCTGCACACTGGAATGCCAGTGGACAACTCGATTTATGGCCTCCTCGCTTGTGTGTGTGGTGGGTGGGATTCAGCTGTTTGTGTCCGGTGGTCGGTGAGAGCTTACTGTGTCTTTTAATAGACACATGGCATGGTCCTGCTCTGAACTTGCCAGCATGCCAAGACATGAGCTCTCATCACAACTTCTACAGTACTGCAGACAAAGAAAGTATCGGCAACTCTCCTATCTTCATTAGCAACTGACCTGAGCAGCTCTCAGGTGTGCGATCCCACAGACTGCTGCAGCGATAGCATAAGCCAGATCAGTCAATATTTTTCCAAGCACTGCCCCAGACTGAGTGAGTTGGTAAGTGAAAGAGAATTCTCATGATTAATATTCCTGATTTTGTCTAGGAGCAGTCGCCAAAAAGTAGCACAGAGTGTTAATGTGCTGTGATAAGGGGTTTAAGCATTATGTTGTAGGTAGGTTTTATATAGTTGTGTATCGCTTTATGGAACATTGCATATGTAAGATTTCCTATGCCATGTTTGAGATTCTGGAATGTGAGGCTCTGCTGAGCCAATCTTTACTTGACTTCTGTCTCCATCAGTCGTGGGTCCTGCATTAGACAATAAAGTTCTTGTTATTGTCTGGAACACAACTTCTGCTTCCTTGGATTATTTCTATATGCCACACCACATATTTTGGCGACGATTGTGGCTTCTGTTTCTGAATTTGCGACAAGAAAACCGGACCCATCTCTCAACGCTGTGTTTTCTTTTAATTGTGGACTATTTGGTGTCGGATTTAAGGACATTTGGATTGCTGAAGGTGCGAACTCTCTGTGAACTACGCAATACTTGTGAGTGATTTTCATGTTTTTGAATCTTCTTTCTACACTTTGCGGCATGCGTTTATATTTGGGGCCTTATTTACTTTCAACTGGCACCCGCATTCCATCTTACCCGCCCGCATCCTCATGCATACCGACTCGTGACTACACCTGCTTTCATTTGAATTGGATCATCATTCCACAGCACCTGCATCCGAAGCTCCTGCATCATTCTTTGTTCCTGATTGCTGACGCTTCACGCTGCTACGTCATTTCACTTACTGGAACGTGCCCAATCAACTTAAAAAAACAGTTGTTTCAACGCGATCGACGTCACAACGCAGGGCACGTTTTTGGCGGCCATCTTTAAGCATCTTTAAGCATTGGGACATTCTCTGTACAACGTTCGTCAGTTCATCGTTGCATCGGGAAGACAATTTCTCTGCTTGTTTCCGTGACAGGCACACGTTGGTTTACTTCATTCCGGCTACCGTCATGGATTACTCTGCTTATATTTCTACAAACTAATTTATCTGCGCATTACTGTTTACTCTAATAAGATTTATTTCATTTATTTTATTCATTTGTACTTTTACTTTGCAGCACTTATGGCCAATTCAAATAATATTTTGCCTCCTCCTGGCTTCTTACAAGTTCCAGGCAAGCCAGTCACACCTTGGCATAAATGGTTGAGAGTGTTTTCAAATTATTTAGAAGCAATTGACGCTATTGAATACTCACCTTCTAGAAAAAGAGCTCTTCTCTTTAACCATCTGGGCACTGCCGGGCAACAACTTTTCGACAACTTACCTTTAATTCCTGCACCCTCAGGAGACGACACTTGGAATGTTTTTACGGAAGCACTTGCACGGTTGGGAGAGCAATATAAGGATGAACCATCGGTGATGGTGGAATGTCATGTTTTTTTTAAACGAAAACAATTACAAGACGAATCTATTGAAGACTACTTAGCTACTTTAAGAGATCTTGCCTCTAAATGCGAATTTGGTTCCAATCTTGACATTTCTTTACGTGACCAATTGGTGTTCAATTGTTTCAACAAAAAGATACAAGAGCGCATACTTACATGTAAGAATCCCACTTTGGATGAGGTAATGGGAATTGCTAGAAGTATTGAATGCTCTGTTATCTCATCCAAAATTTTAACTGAAATACTAATACTAATCCCACTGTTACTCCCAGTACCAGTGTGATGACTCTTTCTGCTAACAATAGCAATGAAACTGATATTAATGTTGTTGCCACTCGTTTTAAAAACAAGAAAACGTTTGAACGTAAACCTAATGCATTTTGTAACAGGTGTGGTTCAAAATTCCACATGGGCAATTATCCTAATTGCCCGGCCCAAGATAAGCGGTGTAATAATTGCAAAAAGATCGGGCATTTTTACACCGTTTGCAAAGCTGTTAAAGACAAAAGCAAAGTTAGTCAACTCAGTACTGAAGATGAGTCAATTTGTGATGCCTTGAACATTGTTTCACTTTCCATAGATATTAACATGCTCTATGACAAAGCGATTAAAGGACCTATATGTGAAGTACTCATAGGTTCCATTGTAGTGCACATTATGGCTGATTCCGGCTCACCCATTACCATAATAGCAGACAAAACTTTTCACAAATTATGGGCCAACACTAAATTGACTCCTACTGATGTGAATCCTAAAGCATTTGGGGAGTATGATATTATTATGTGTGGATACTTTAGTGATACCATAAAGTTCAAAGATAGAGAAATTCTTACTAAAGTTTATGTTGCACTCAATGGAAGGGACATTTTAGGGTGGCGTGATCAAGCTAGTCTAGGTATAATACTGAAACCTGGACATCCTGAGCCGGTTGTCCTTGGTGATTTGCCTATATTATCTGTAGAGAATACTAAACCTCATGACTCTACCTTGCTCAAATTGTTCGAGAAGTACAATGCTGTATTTAGTGACAGTGTTGGATTGGTAAGAGGTTTCGAACATACTATAAAGTTGAAGGACAATGCTTGTCCTGTAATTCAAAAAGTCAGGCCTGTACCTCTTTCTGTTAGGGAAGATCTGAAGAAACATCTAGATCAATTGTGTTCACAAGACATTATATGTTCTGTTGAATCCTCAGAGTGGGTTTCGGCTGCAGTAGTCGCACGCAAAAGTTCGGGGGACATCCGCTTGTGTGCCGACTTGAGAGTGCTGAACCGAAATATTGTTGTGGACTGCCACCCCTTACCCAGAATTCATGATATGCTAGCGAAATTAGGCCGTAGCAAATTTTTCACCACCATAGATTTACGCTCCGCATATCACCAGATTCCTTTGTCCTTAAAGTCACAACCTCTCACGACTTTCGTTACTCCATTTGGCGTCTACATGTGTAAAAGACTCTGTTGGACTTGGCCCTTTTTCCCTGAATTTTTCGCTTTTGTGGGAATAAACCTGTCATGTTGATGTATCTGAAATGCAAATGTTAAATACTGCGCAATGGTGTAGGCAGGTTTATTTTGACCCTTGTGTAAATGTTACTTTTAAAATGAACGCCATTGCTGTGTGCTTGTGCCTGCCTGCGAGAGGTGGGTTACCAGTCTAGTTGTTTGTTTCCCAGCACCCCCAGCTTTTGGAGGGAAGCCTGGCACCCAGGGTGCTCTACACCTCCCCCTAAACCAGTTGGGACCGGTTCCCCAGGGAACCTTCCAGAAGCTTCCAGCCCTTTCTGGTAGGTGGGGTGAGGGGTGTATAAATAACGGAGCTGGGATGCCATGTGATCAGACTGTGCGTGAACTTGATTGCGAGGGGACACTTTGCCAGGAGGTACCGCCGCATGGGCCTGTGTGCTGGCCCCTGTGCTCAACTGTACCCCTCTACTGTCCACCGGGCTAGTGAGAGCCCTTTGCTGGAGTAAAGGCTGCGGTGCCAGGAGGAGTGCCACGGGATGGGGGATGACCGTTCCCCGGAACTGCTGTCCTGTCTTGATGAGTGCCCCCTGCCTGCTGAACTTGCCCAGCATTGCCTGCCTGTTCTCCTGCTCTAGCGCCTCGTGAGCGCTACAACTGTGCCCTGCCGCTGGCTAGCGCCTGGAGAAGAAGAGCGCTTTATCTTACTGCCCAGGAGGTGAGGAGCTGACACCTGCAGCGCTGTGCTGCGAGAGCGCTATATTTCCAGTGACTGTGCCTTCCTGCCTGCCCCCTAGCGCCTCGGGAGGGCTATATTTCATTGCCAGTGAAGGGGAGCGCTACCACTTTATGGTGTGGGACCTAGCGCTTTGTGAGCGCTACCATCCTATGTTGCCTGCTCTCCTGCTCCAAGCGCCTCGTAGGCGCTACATTTAAGGTGCCAGAAAGAAGGAGAGCTGTGTATTTTCGCTCGCGGGTGCCTACCCCGCAATTGCCTGCACTTATTCGCGAGCGGGTGCCCACCCTGCGTTGTCACCGCAATTGTGCTCAGGTGAAACAGCAGGAGGCCACCCCGCTCTCCGAAGTCACCGAGAAGAATCACCGCCGCGGCCCGAGGTGCCGTAGAGGGCCGCCGCGCTGCCTGCGGCGACCCCGAAGGCAGGCAAGGTGCCTGGATGCTGGCGGGCCGGACCCGGAAGTGCTGCGCTGAGCGGGGCTCCCGTGAGCTGGTGGGAGCCCCGGTGCTGAGGGAGCCTGCTGGAGCCTCGCGGGCTCCGCGTTGAAGCCCTGGGTCCCAGGAGGGGGGCCCGGGTGAAGCTAGGAGACGTGCTGCCGTTGGCGGGGCTCCCGTAGTGCGAGGGAGAGCCCCGAGTGTTCCCTGCACCTGCTGCCGGAGAAAGAGGAAGCCGTCAGGAGAGGTCCTGGAGGAGCAGGGGACTGTCGAGGCACATACCGGTGCCTGTCCCCTGCGGGAAGGAGTCCGGTGGCCAGAGGAGTCTGCCCGCGAAGAGTCCCGGTGAGTGGGGGCTCTTGGAGGCATCGAGGGTTCCGGGGACCATTTGCTTGAAGGAGGGGCTCCCCACGCACCGCGAGTGCTTGTTCCCTTCTTGGGGGCCAGTTCCTTCTCTTGCCTGGCAGCTCCACCGAGAGGGGCATTTCTTCAACTACCGAGCCCCGGAGGAGGGTGCTCCAGCGGACCTGTACCTTCTGGCCTAATTTGCTGAACCCAACTGCCCCGCCGGTAGCGGCAGCTGCAACGTGTTGGGACCTGTCTTTTTGCGAGACTTGGAGTGGGGCTCCCATAAGCGCAGGGTCGGCGTCTGTGTAATTTTCCACAACTGCCCCGCTGGACAGTGGGCAGCTGCCACGTTTTGGGGCTAACCCTTCTTCCAGTGTCCCAGAGTCGGGGCCGCCACAGGCGCAGTGGTGCCAAGGACTAATCTACAATGGGGGGCATATTTGCTTGGCATACGAAAGTGGGTCCTACCATGGAAAGGTGATAGTCGGGGTGCACGACTGCTGATGTTTCATGCCCCATGCTAATCTGATCAGGCCTGATGTTATGCACGATGCATTTGTTGATGCTTACTGACAAGTTATCATATCCTAACGTGTTCTACATAATACATATGCTGTTTTTTCATGCAACCTGGTGTGGAGTCTCTTTTTGTAGTGTGCCTGGTGTGTCGTGAGTGTGTGCTGCGCAGATGCTTTACACATTTCCTCCGGAGTTTGGCCCGCCCGCTCTGCACCACGCTACCCGTTTCTAACATTGGTGCTCAGCGGTGGGATAGGACTTGTGTTTGCGCAGTACCACAGCGACAACGGGTTGCACTGCAAACTGAGCATTTAAAATAATCGCAGGTTTCGGGGATTATTTTTCCTTATTGTGCTTTCCTCCTGAAAGTGTTGTTTTTGAATTGTGTTCCCCTGTTGCACTGGAGGGGGTTGTATCCCAGGTGTATCTCGCTAGGATGGGGTTAACCTACAATGAGGATGACCTTGTGGAGTACACTGAGCAGGAGGTGATGGACCTCTGTAGAGAGAGAGGGATACCCACATTAGGCAACATCCGCAGGAAATTGTACCTCTATGAGGCCCTAAAAAAGGGGGAACCTTTAGAGCGCTGACGGGACCTGTCAGATTACCCCTCTGCATATCTAAATGGTGGGCTAGATGGAGACCCGGAGGAGGACCTCGAGTGTGAGGAGGACTCTGAGAGTGAGGGTGCCCAGTCCATAACCCTGGAGGGTGGTGACACTGAGGAGGAAGAACATGACAGGGCGGGGACACCAGTAAGTAGGGAGGACCCCATAGACAGGGAGTCCCGTGCTGGGTCCAGCCCCGGGGGCACTGCCCCACCCCTTTCCCTGTCCCCAGAAGAGTGGGTGGATAGGAGGGAAGAAAGGAAGCACCAGCTGGCTTTGGAGAGGCTCAGGTTAGAGCACGGCAAGGAGTTAGCGCAGCTGAGGGTGCAAGAGAAAATGCTAGAGACCGAAAGGGTCCTAGCACAGGAAAGGATGGCGGAGGCAGAGAGGTCCTTCGCTAGAGAGAGACTAGCTCAGGAGGGTAGGTTGTCCCCTGAGAGTGGTTTCAGGAGTCTGGATTCACCAGTGAGGGTGGGATCCAGTGGTGGCAGCGAGAGTGATTCCAGTGTGGGAAGTCCCACTCCCAGAGCCCGGAAGATGGTGCCTGATCCACAGGAGGAGGGGGGCAGGTTCGAATTTAGGGGCGGCAAGAAACTGTCCCATCAGTCTTGGGGGGAGTATGTGGACGTGTGTTTTGGACTGCATTGGAGGATTGGGTGGTGGGTAGCGCGGTGAATGATTGGGAAGGGCTGTTCCATGTAGTTATCAAGGAACACATGCTAAGGAATTGTTTCCCAAGGTTGCGCCACCACCTGTTGCATTGTGGGCTCTCTGACCCCAGGGAGCTTGCACGGGAGGCAGACCTTTGGGTGAGTGCCAGAGAGTCTGAGAAGGCATTGGGGAGTGACCCGGAAGGGAATGGTGCAGGGATCTTCCAACCCAGCGAGGTGGGAGAGGTGCGGAATAGCCCAGCTAGGTCCCAGGGTAGTGAGAGGGTTGTAGGGCCTCACGTCCTATCTATAAGAAGGAGTGAGACGGGGAGGTGTCCCGAGGTGCCCCAACCGAAGTCTCAGGTCCTGGGGTGTTCCATAAGGGAGCCCCAGGTTGGGAGCCTAGGCTGTCCTGATGGGCCGTCCACTGAGGGGGATCCCCTAGTGTCAGGAGAACCCGGGGCGTCTGTAATCAGAGCTCCAGGGGTTCTGGGGTCTGCTCAGTCGCAGGGTTTAGATCCTGGGCTGGGATGCCAGGTTCAGGGACTGCCTGACCTGGAGGGTGGGACACCTGTAATCAGGGTCCCTACCGGTTTGACTTCCAGGGGTACTTCTCCAGGTGGGAGGGTGCGGAACTCTGGAAGGGGTGCAGAGGAGGAAGGACTCGCCTCTGGCACCGGCTCAACCACAGGGCTTCGATCCTGGGTTGGGAGGCCCGGTTCAGGTATTGCCTGACCTGGCGGGAGGGACGCCTGTAAGCAGTGTCCCCCGGAGTTGTCTTCCAGGGGTACTACTCCAGTTGGGAGGGTGCAGAACTCTGGGAGGGGGTGCAGAGGAGGGAGGACTCGCCTCTGGCACCGGTTCAACCTAAGGGTTTAGACCCTGGGTTGGGGGATCGGTTGCAGGGCCACAGCCCTGGACGAGGGAGAGAGTGGTGGTCTGAGGGTGCCCCACATAGAAGGAGAGTGCAGAACCCCAGAAGGAGAGGTAGGGGGAGGAGAGCCTCGCCCCTGACTGCTGGTCAGCCTGAGGGTGCGGACCCCAGGTGGGAGGACCAGTGGCAGTTTGGAACTGCACGGCGGAGAAGTAGAGTGGCCAACGGTTACCACGGGCCTGGGGCTACTGCCCCCCACTCGGTGAGACAGCAAGGGCCATGACATCTGGATGGCCTAGGGGCCGGTCCTGGCCGCAACCGACTAGAGAGTGCCAGTGGGGTGGTTTAGCTGGTCCAGGGAGTGTTGACAGAGGGAACCATCGGGTTCCAGAATGGCGGAGAACCTGCGGGTGCCCCTGCAGTTGCGGGCCCGCGTCCATGTTTTCTCGCCCCAAGCAGGGAAGCCCATCAAGGCATTGATCGGTCTACCCTGGCTTTTGGCTGGGAGGGGGTTGTGTTGGACTTGGCCCTTTTTCCCTGAATTTTTCGCTTTTGTGGGAATAAACCTGTCATGTTGATGTATCTGAAATGCAAATGTTAAATACTGCGCATGGTGTACGCAGGTTTATTTTGACCCTTGTGTAAATGTTACTTTTAAAATGGACGCCATTGCTGTGTGCTTGTGCCTGCCTGACAGAGGTGGGTTACCAGTCTAGTCGTTTGTCTCCCAGCACCCCCAGCTTTTGGAGGGAAGCCTGGCACCCAGGGTGCTCTACACCTCCCCCTAAACCAGTTGGGACCGGTTCCCCAGGGAACCTTCCAGAAGCTTCCAGCCCTTTCTGGTAGGTGGGGTGAGGGGTGTATAAATAACGGAGCTGGGATGCCATGTGGTCAGACTGTGCGTGGACTTGATTGCGAGGGGACACTCTGCCAGGAGGTACCGCCGCATGGGCCTGTGTGCTGGCCCCTGTGCTCAACTGTACCCCTCTGCTGTCCACCGGGCTAGTGAGAGCCCTTTGCTGGAGTAAAGACTGCGGTGCCAGGAGGAGTGCCACGGGATGGGGGATGACCGTTCCCCGGAACTGCTGTCCTGTCTTGATGAGTGCCCCCTCAGTGGCGGCTGGTGACATTTGAAAGTGGTGAGGCGTAAAACAATTGTTGCACTTCACTGCGGCGAGGGAGCGTGGCGTGCGAGCCTGAACCACCTACGGGGGTTAGGGGGGGTTCTACCCCCGAGAAAATCTTGAAAAAAGAGTGGGCAAATGGTGCATTTTCAAGCAAATTTGAGAAAGCAGGAAGGTGTCAACCACTCTGAGGTCTGATGACAAGGCACCAGAGCCAGACAGCAGGCAAAGCAGGGCAAGCTCAACAAACAGTATGTGTCCTTGACCAAACCAACTTAAACAGGCAGCTCGAACATGATGTCACCCACTCTGCGGCACAATACTGCATCTCTGCTAGAGAGACTCGGCAAGAGATGCCGTGGGGAAATTACCTGCAAAGGCCGGAAATGGACAACTGACCACCCAGCTCAACAACAACAGCAGCACAGTCAGGGGCGTAACAAACACCCCCGCAGCCCCCGTGGTGCGGCGGGGCCCCCAGTCTTCGGTAGGTGAAGGGGGCCCCCTCAGCTCTTCGTTAAAGAGCTGTGAGTGTGAGAGAAAGGCTTGCTCTAGAAAGCAGGTGCAGTCTGCAGCCTGCTCTGAGCTCCTCGTGTTGACCCAGGACTGAAGAGAAACAAAGTAACAAGTTACATTGTTTCTCTTCAGTCAGAGCCACGACCCGCAAAAAGGATGGGGGTGGGGGCCCCAGAGAGAGCATTCCCCACAAGGCACTGCTCCTCTGAGAATGGATGAGGCAGCACAGAGCTGACAGGGCCAGGAGAAGGTTTGCAGCTCCAGGAACAGGACTCTGCTGGGACGCATTGGAAGGTAAGCAAGCATTGGAAATGCAATTGGCCTCGCATTTGTTTGAGTTGGAGCGTCTCCCTGGATGGCACGGAGTGTTTCCTCAGTGGCCTGCAGTGTCCCCGATGCTGATAGTGAACATGGAAACGTTCCCAGGTCTCCACAGAAGAGATTAAAAAAAATGGCTCAAGAATGTTTGAAAATGGATGTACGTGTAGAAAATGACAGAGAGTACTTTTTTTAATAGTTCAATATAGCGCAAGCTCGCCCCCAAGGTATTGGAGCGCTTTACATGAGCACCAGTTACATTACACAAGGCCACACTTATTTTTTAAGCACGGGGATATTAAGTGATTTGCCCAGAATCACAGGATGTTGAACCAACGCTGAGACTCGAGCATGATCCCCCAGTTCCAAAGCCAGCATCTCTGGCTGTTATGCCACATTTCATTTGTATCAGTAGTCTTCCCAGTTGCAAAGGAAGGGAGAACATGTCTGTGGTTATTGCACATTTTTGAGCGACATTTGAGACCAAGTGCAAAACTATCTGGAGCCTTCAGCAAAATTCTATTTTTTATTTCTTGCTCCCTCCTTGGAACAAATTGGTAATATTTGATACTTTTGGTGTCAATTTGGCACTGTCTGGTGCTGGCACCCTAGGCACCTGCCTAGTATTATTGACTCGCTTTATCATCAGCCCTTTATTTACTTTTAGACTCTGGCCATGGGCGTACATACCAATGGAGCAGCATGTGCAGTGGCATCGGGGCCTAGGAATGGGAGGGGCACACTGACTATAGCTGTCTTTCACTACCCAACCAGGAGCCAGGGGGCCATTTTCACCTCCTTAAATGAGGGCGCGTGAGGTGCGTGCTACGCCACTGACTCCAGGTTAACTGAAAAACCCACATTTTAGGGGCCTCCGGAGTACTATAGAGTTGGGGAAAGTCATTCTCAGGTTCCACAGCACAGAACCTTCATTTTCTTTTTTTTAATACATTTTAGGTATTCAGTTTCCGCCCATGCTGTGCACTTTTTATTTTATGTTTGTTTTCCTATGAATTCTATTTCTTGTTAGTCACATTGGTAATATTTTTTATTGAAGAATCCAATAAAGAGCATGTTATAAATTGGTACTTAAAGTCTAATGAAGCATAGAATGAGCCCCCAGAACAGCAACGAAATGCCAAAAATAATAGAGATATATTCAGGGAAATAAATGGGACTAGAGTGTAGCAAACTATCACCAGAGTCATATGGGAGAGAGTAGGACACACATAAGAAGGGAAGGACATTGTGGGTCGGAAGGGGAGAATCCATGTAAGATGTCATATCTAATAAGCGTTGGCAAAGCCAATAGGTCTGACGTTGGTTGCAGAACTATTGGCTGTGCCAAAGTATGTTTCTTTTGCTGTAGTTTATTATGACTTTATTGTTCCAAGATGGCTAATGGAGGCTGAGAGAAGAAAGACATGAAGAAATCATTGAAATACTAAAGGGTGTAAATACAGTGGGTGGACAGTGGTGTATGAGAGACAATGAAATATGAAAGGGTGTAAATACAGTGGGTGGACAGCGGTGTATGAGAGACAATGAAATACGAAAGGGTGTAAATACTGTAGGTGGACAGTGTTGAATAAGAGACAATGAAATACAGGGTGTAAGTACAGTGGGTGGACAGCGGTGTATGAGAGACAATGAAATACAGGGTGTAAATACAGTGGGTGGACAGTGGTGTATGAGAGACAATGAAATACTACAGGGTGTAAATACAGTAGGTGGACAGCGTTGTATGAGAGACAATGAAATACAGGGTGTAAATACAGTGGGTGGACAGCGGTGTATGAGAGACAGTGAAATACAGGGTGTAAATACAGTAGGTGGACAGTGGTGAATGAGAGACAATGAAATACTACAGGGTGTAAATACAGTAGGTGGACAGTGGTGAATAAGAGACAATGAAATACTACAGGGCGTAAATAAGGTTGCACTACATAGACCATGAATTAACACAGGGCAGGGAGTAAACACAGTGGGCTCTGAAGTCGTGACCCTCAGCTGTCCGGCAGAGAACTGTACGCCAGTGCCCCATAGCCAATTACAGACCCCGCATCACGCATATAGGTCAAGCTATTTTTATTCTCTAAAATTTCTTCCCATACTTTCCTAAATAAGTAACCATTCCAGGATGGTTGATATGCATTTGATCTGTAGAAGGGTACAGGGGACATATGGGTGTCCTTGTGTACTATGGGAAGGGCTGTGACGAGAGTGGGTGGACTGTTAGAGACAAACAAGGAAGCCGTTCATATCTTGTTCTCTCTTTTCCATAGTGCCTGCGACATGCCTTTGTGTAGAAAAAACTATCATTAGGTAAAGAGGGGAGCTTGTCACGGCCACTAGTGAGATTCTACAGAGCTGCCCCACTTCAACACCAGCAATGTTCCATGATTGTTTACTTAATAAATAAAATAACATGACATAATGTTGGCCCTGCCATAATGGTGGTACATATCGGCCCAATGTGCTCACCCATGGTATAATGGTGCCCAAACCGGGTAAAATGCGGGCCCTGGCATAATAGTGGTAATTCCTGTCTGATTGCGTGGTGGTGCACAGCCCTCATGCTAGCTTCGGCATAATGGTGGTAATTCTTGGCATAAGATTGGCGCATATGACATGCAACTATGACACATAGATATTCAAGGCAGAATCTATCCATGTGTTGCAGTGGTTCATGACAATAATTGAACTTTTTCACAAAAAGATAACTTCTTGATTTAGGGAATTTAAATTATTTTTCAAGAATGCAAAGCTAGTATTTAACAGCAAAACGTGTCTGCTTTCATAAACCGACAAGCTGATGTTTTGGAGACAAATGACTGAATTTATTTAAAGCTGAAATTTGAGTGGTTAAAGGGCCCACTTGGGAAGGCCAACACCGAACACTCCTCTTTCACTTTGGTGTGCTTGCTGTACTCACTTGCTCCTTCAACTTGGATCTCAGCTTTTCGTTCCACCACTTTTAGGATCCACCAGCCGCCACTGGTGCATGCGCAGCAGGCCCCTGACCTGAGAGCTCCTGACTGAATCCGGAGCGTGGGGGGCCCCCTCCATATTCTTTGCAGGGGGGCCCCCTCAAGTTTCGTTACGCCACTGAGCACAGTGCTGTGGAGCGCTCATCCTTACACCCAACAAAAAACAAAGACGTTTATCTAGGACGACCTTCTCTTAATTTGACATTAACAATCATGATCCGTTAGCACTGTTGACAAATTGCCCAGTTCCGAGTGCAAATGTGTTCACTCATTGTTACAATGCATTCAATCCGGCACCAAAAGTTATAAAAAAACACAGTGGGATGGAATGTGGCCCAGAGTAATGTACTAATTCTAAAAGAAATTCAACTTTTTCATAACTCCTATGGGTATGACTATGCACCCACAGGAAAATAGAGTTGTACCAATGTATGTGCCTTCTATAAATAGCTGCAACTCAGGCAAGTACATTACGACATGTAAACTTTATGCGCGAGTCTCAAGGGCTGCAAAAACCCACAAAATAGTGAAATTCTCAGAAGTTAGTGCGTGTATTATGCCGCCGGAAGTTCACATGTCTAACAATATGTTTTTTGAAACCAGAAGCTATGCATATATATATGTCTTTCAAAACCCCATATCATGTGTGTGTGTATAGTATATGGGGCTACTGAGTTGTACAGCATGGAGTGAAATGGTCAGATGTGACATAATGCCCTGTATGTGGCCTGTGATGTAAAGACATAAATTCACCAACTGCGCTATGGCAAAGGACAGCAGCAAAACAAAGCCTTCGTTTAGAGGTAAGGGATAACATAACACACAACAATCAGCACACCATGACAACATAGGAAAAGGTGATATAGAACACCATACAATTCCACTGCACTGCATAACAAAACATTAAATATAATTATCATAGATAATATAAAGTGCAAGAGTGTAGTATACACTACCATAAAATGGCATACGATACATGACCATAACATAACATAACATAGCATAATCTAAGTAACATACACAACAGCATTGCAGAGATTAACATACACATCTAATTATAACAGAACACAGCAAAGTTTAACCTGGCTCAAACTAGAATACTTCAGAAGCATAGTGTACTGTAGTATGACAGAACATAAAAACAACCTGCCTCGGGCCGGGGCACGCCGTGCACCGTGACTCAGTCTCTGCACTGCAGTATGCGCACTGTCGCACATAGGTTCCCTCACACAGGAATGCGACCTCGGGTCGTCTGGGGTGAACGGCTTGGTTGCATGCACTTTGAAGATCGGTTCAGTGTGCAGAGGGTCAGACGTGGACGCACGGGGGAGCAATGCGCCGGGCAGGCTTCTTTCGGGTGCTCTGCAGGTAATCCGGCTGGGCCCAGATGAAAGGGCAGGTCTCCGGCGGGATCAGCCTGCTGTTGTTTCATGTGAAGTCCATTTTGGGGGTGACTTTTAACAATAACTAGTGTATTTTGGATTGTTTTTTACTGCACGTCTACTATGGCCTTCACAGTAGACTTCTTCATTGTGCAATGCTTTCTGGAGCCATATCGACTCATATACCTGATTATGTACTCATTACCCTACAACAACTGTTTATACAAATAAATGTTGGGGAAAAATCAGTTTTTTTTATAAAGTTCTGAAACCGGGATGTGTTCAGGTCATGCTCGAATAGATATGGTGGCTATTTCCCTCCTGCCAACCTTAGAAGGATGAACGGCTGATGTGATGCTGCTGAGATGTTACCGTGTGATATGTAGGTTACACACAGCTGCTGCATGCAGCAGATACACTACACTAACACACTAACTATGTAAGCTGTCCAACTGTAATTGTAGCCTGTGATCTGCAGAGCAGAACACAGAGATATCTCTGCAGGGAGCACATTAATGCAGAGAATTTCTTTGCCACCTTGGGAGTTGTGACCTTTAGGACACACACAGTGGTCTGCAGCCGCCACTTGGACGAGAACCTGCAGATCACACAAAAGTCTCTGCAGGAGCTGTGTTCACAAGTTGCGCTTCCTTCAATCAGAAGTAGATCTTGCACCTGCAAGTTAATGCTATCAGGATCTCTGCAGCAGTTGCAGAAACCATCTGAGCATTTGTACAGAGCTCTACGGCAGGTGAATTAACCCTCAGTCCCCTTACTTGGACAAGTTGGACTAGAACCTGCATATCACACCCAGATCTCTGCAGCAGGTGTATTCACAAGCTGAGCTATCTTAGATCAGAGCCTGTGACCTGCACAGCAGGTGCATAAATCCACTGCGCATTCTCACTCAGACTGAAGCTTACGACTGGAGCGGAACCCACTGAGCTATCGTATTGCCATTACTACTGCGACCTGCAGTTCATGCAGTGTTCACTGAGGCCTGCTTTCAATTAATGAGCAGCATAATCGCTGCAGCACGAGTTCACAGTTTGCAGTGCTTCCGTTCTCGGCCGTGACGTAGCATCCCGCCATTCCAGTACTGATCTCTAATATCTCTTCAAAGCCTGTTACGTCGCTCCACGGCCGGCCTTTGAATACTTAAGTGGGCAGCACTTTCTCTTTCATTTGGCTTCCCCTGGACGGGGCAGAGAAATTAATCGGTTTAGTCGCACATAAGCAAATTCTGCGGCCTCACAAATCCCGCCTTTAGTTACGGTTTGTCAGTGCTACCGCAGGAAGAAAGAGGGCCGAGGCTGGCCTCTTGCTTCTGGTTTCTCTGAGAACCACCGCCTCGGGCTGGGCTACGAGACCAAAGCCGGGCCAGAGCGGAGGCAGGGTGCAATAATTGTATTAATAGAAGTAATAACAGCATTGATAGCTCTGTGTGTGCAGTCGCGGCTCGCAATATGCGCTGGGGGGTCGGGTGGGATTAAAAATAAAGTAAAAAAACTTGCAAAACCGGGTCCGCGTCCGCGCCGCCTCTGTTGACTGCTCCTGGGCCGGGGTCCGCGTTGGCGCCTTCGACGTCTTCTGCGCGAGTGGCTGGTGGTGGCACTGGCAACCCCTCTCTCAGCCAATCCAGGCTGCTCCAGCAGCGTCAGGATTGGCTTGAGCAGGGACTGTCCCCACCCATATGAGAGGCCACTGGCCACTGGCAACCCTCGCTCGCTCTCCTAATGCAGGGCACTGCAGTGTGCATGTTCGGGCTGATCAGAAAAATGATCAGCCCAAACTCGAACATGCGCACTGGGCCTGCCCTGCTGCTGTCACTCAGTCAACAACACAAACTCAACCCTGCAGTGCTGCCCCGCCCACCCCCTTCAGCGACGCGTCCTGACTGACTCCGCCGGCACGATTTCAACGAGGAAGAATGTGGCCATGCTTGTTAGTGGGGCAACGCCCCAACGCCCCCAATGGACGCACCGCCACTGTGCCCCCTGCCTGCTGAACTTGCCCAGCATTGCCTGCCTGCTCTCCTGCTCTAGCGCCTCGTGAGCGCTACAACTGTGCCCTGCCGCTGGCTAGCGCCTGGAGAAGAAGAGCGCTTTATCTTACTGCCCAGGAGGTGAGGAGCTGACACCTGCAGCGCTGTGCTGCGAGAGCGCTATATTTCCAGTGACTGTGCCTTCCTGCCTGCTCCCTAGCGCCTCGGGAGGGCTATATTTCATTGCCAGTGAAGGGGAGCGCTACCACTTTATGGTGTGGGACCTAGCGCTTTGTGAGCGCTACCATCCTATGTTGCCTGCTCTCCTGCTCCAAGCGCCTCGTAGGCGCTACATTTAAGGTGCCAGAAAGAAGGAGAGCTGCGTATTTTCGCTCGCGGGTGCCTACCCCGCAATTGCCTGCACTTATTCACGAGCGGGTGCCCACCCCGCGTTGTCACCGCAATTGTGCTCAGGTGAAACAGCAGGAGGCCACCCCGCTCTTCGAAGTCACCGAGAAAAATCACCGCCGCGGCCCGAGGTGCCGTAGAGGGCCGCCGCGCTGCCCGCGGCGACCCGGAAGGCAGGCAAGGTGCCTGGATGCGGGCGCGCCGGACCCGGAAGTGCTGCGCTGAGCGGGGCTCCCGTGAGCTGGTGGGAGCCCCGGTGCTGAGGGAGCCTGCTGGAGCCTCGCGGGCTCTGCGTTGAAGCCCCGGGTCCCAGAGGGGGGCCCGGGTGAAGCTAGGAGACGTGCTGCCGTTGGCGGGGCTCCAGTAGTGCGAGGGAGAGCCCCGCGTGTTCCCTGCACCTGCTGCCGGAGAAAGAGGAAGCCGTCAGGAGAGGTCCTGGAAGAGCAGGGGACTGTCGAGGCACATACCGGTGCCTGTCCCCTGCGGGAAGGAGTCCGGTGGCCAGAGGAGTCCGCCCGCGAAGAGTCCCGGTGAGTGGGGGCTCTTGGAGGCATCGAGGGTTCCGGGGACCATTTGCTTGAAGGAGGGGCTCCCCACGCACCGCGAGTGCTTGTTCCCTTCTTGGGGGCCAGTTCCTTCTCTTGCCTGGCAGCTCCACCGAGAGGGGCATTTCTTCAACTACCGAGCCCCGGAGGAGGGGGCTCCAGCGGACCTGTACCTTCTGGCCTAATTTGCTGAACCCAGCAGCCCCGCCGGTAGCGGCAGCTGCAACGTGTTGGGACCTGTCTTTTTGCGAGACTTGGAGTGGGGCTCCCATAAGCGCAGGGTCGGCGTCTGTGTAATTTTCCACAACTGCCCCGCTGGACAGTGGGCAGTTGCCACGTTTTGGGCCTAACCCTTCTTCCAGTGTCCCAGAGACGGGGCCGCCCCATGCGCAGTGGTGCCAAGGACTAATCTACAACGGGGGGCATATTTGCTTGGCATACGAAAGTGGGTCCTACCATGGAATGGTGATAGTCGGGGTGCACGACCGCTGATGTTTCATGCCCCATGCTAATCTGATCAGGCCTGATGTTATGCACGATGCATTTGTTGATGCTTACTGACAAGTTATAATATCCTAACGTGTTCTGCATAATACATATGCTGTTTTTTCATGCAACCTGGTGTGGAGTCTCTTTTTGTAGTGTGCCTGGTGTGTCGTGAGTGTGTGCTGCGCAGATGCTTTACACATTTCCTCCGGAGTTTGGCCCTCCCGCTCTGCACCACGCTTCCCGTTTCTAACAGACTCCCTTTTGGTTTAGCATCAGCAGCTAGCATATTTTAGAGGTTAATGGATCAAATGTTCGATGACATTCCAGGCATTCAGGCATTTCAGGATGACATACTCATTCACTCAGAAACCATACACCAACATTATACTCTACTAGAAAAGGTTCTTAACACATTACAGACACACGGTATGACTGTTAATGCTAAGAAATGTAACTTTCTCACACAAGAAGTTGATTATCTTGGCCACAATATTGCTAGTGTTGGTAAAAAGCCCAAAACCTCCTTGCTTGATGCCATCAAGAATGCTCCTCTCCCATTGGACAAGGATTCCTTAAGAGCGTTCCTAGGCTTAAGCGAGTACTATGCTCGTTTTGTTCAAGGTTATGCGTTGTTGGTACAACCTCTCAGAAATTTGTTAAAGAAACATGCTAAATTTGTATGGTCTGAAGATACACAGAATGCTTTTACTTCTGTGAAAGATTTGATTATTAATGCTCCGGCAATTAAACCTTTCACACATGGTGTCGAGAGTATAATAACTGTGGATGCTAGTGCCAAAGGCCTTGGTGCGGTTTTGAGCCAAATTGTTAATGGACAAGAAAGCACCATAGCTTTTGCATCTCGCACACTCAATTCTGCTGAACAAAACTATAGCACTATCAAGCGTGAGGCTTTAGCGTGCACTTGGTCAGTAGAAAAATTCAGGATGTACATTTGGGGGACTAAGTTCCGACTATACACTGATCATAAACCCTTGATATATATGCTTGGAGATAGTTGTTCCAACAAAGCCTCTTCTAGGCTCATAAGGTTACTGGCTAGACTTCACGAGTTCAATTTTGATATCAAATACCTACCTGGGGGCAAGAACGTGCGAGCTGACTGCCTTTCACGTCTTCCTTTGCCATGTGTTGATGATTTAATCAAATATAGAAATGACTTTGAATGTGTCTTCTCCATTGAAGATGTTGTACAAAATACGAAGATCACCCAAGAAGAATGGTTACGTAGTTTTGATGCTGATGATTGCTTGCAGAATGTCAAAAAGTTTTTAATCAAGGGTTGGCCACTTGACAGAAGTCTCTCAGTGGAAGAAAAGACATTTGCCCAGATAGCTCCCGAGTTATCTTTTTCCAATGGCATTTTACTACGTCAGGATAAATTTGTTCCACCCAGGGGTCTTAGAGACACTATAATTTCTGTGGCTCACGAGGGCCATTTAGGCATCACTACAACCATAAACAAAATCAAACAAACTTATTGGTGGCCTGGCATTGATAACCAAGTCAAGAGGCACATTGATCAATGTCCTCAATGCCTTTGCTCAGACAAACACTGGAAGACCTCTAGTTCACCCCTTTGTCCTGTTCAATGGCCAAATGGTGCTTGGCAGAAAATTGGTCTAGATTTTGCGGGCCCGTTTTCTGTTTAAGTAAAGATAAGAAATTCCTCATTGTTGCCATAGACTATTTTTCCAAATGGATCTATTTTGCTTTTGCCAAAAACGCTGATGCTAACTCTGTTGTACTGTTTTTACAGCATTTATTTTGTATTGAGGGCACACCTAGAGAAGTTATAACCGATAATGGGTCCCATTTTATTGCACAAGAGGTAGATTTGTTTCTCAATAAACTTGACATTAAGCACATTGTAGTTCCATTATACAGTCCATCTTCCAATGGACTCGTTGAACGCGCCAACCGCTTACTTAAAGAAGGTATCCAAACTGCTGTGGCCAATGGTTTGGACATTGCTGTTTTTTTATTTCAGAAGATTTGGAACTATAATACAGCACCACACGGCACCACTGGTGTGTCTCCCTATATTTTACTCAGAGGTCGCACACCTATCTCCAAACTCAATCCAGCTTGGTTACTTGACAAGTGTACTCAATCTTTTCTTGATTTGAATGAGGTAAGGGACAAGATTAAAAAGAAGCAAGATGCTTATAAACGTGATTATGATAGACGGATGCATGTCAAGGACAAACCCTTAAATCCTGGAGATTAGGTTCTCATAAAAAAACTTATTAGAGTTTCCAAAGGTCAATCTAAATTTTCTCCACCAGTCAGAGTTTTGAGAGTTTCACTCATGGCAGCTCTACTCCAAGACAAAGGTTGGTGGAACAAAAATGCTTTGGTCAAAGTAACTTGTGAGCAAGCAGCTATTATCCGCAAAAGTAGAAATAACATTTGTGAAAGCGCTGAGGAATGGTATGGTGTTGGTGACATGACCACTCCTTACTCAGCTAGCTCTCCTGCTCCTTCTCCCTTATCAGGTCAAGGGGATCGCACATCTGTTCCTTCTAATTCTGCATTACAATCCGATGTGAGTATTCCTGTTAGGGGGAAGGAGAGGGGACATGTAGGAGCAGTAGCAGAATCAGGACAGCTCCTCTCCGCCTAAGAGATTATGTTGTGTAGTTCTTTCATTTTATGTAGTTCTTTTACTCATGGTGATATTTATACACAAAGTAAATGTTTAGTCTAAACAAAGAATGTTTAAAAAAAAAAGGCTTATTTTTTTATATGAAAAGGGGGATGTGTGGTAAGGGGTTTAAGCATTATGTGAGGCCTGCACAAATAACATGACTACATTTGTCCTTCACTGGGAACCAAACACCCAATTGTAGCGCCTGACTCTCAGAGGGTAGCGTTGCAGAGCAGTCTGAGGCTTTACTCAAGGGAGGTGGTGTGGGCTAGTAATCGCCATTTGCAGGTGCGCAGAAATAACACTCAATAATTGATTGTCCAGTCTGTACTTTGCTTTATAAAAGTAAGAGTACATTTATTAAACACACACACTACTCAATACTATGCACCAATTTACAAATATACATAAGCTGTTGGAATTACTTTGTGACATTGCGTAACATCTCCACCCCTCCCAAAAGGGGGTGGGGTCTAGTACCACCACTCCCATGTATGCACATCATCTTGCCCCCTAATGCAGTGTGTTGAGCCTAACCTGGAGCGAGGGCCCTGCGCACTGGCACCATCCCAGTGGCGACCCACCCCATTACCTCAACGCGCATTAAAAATGGGTACACCTGCCTTGGTGACACATAACCCTGACTGAACATTTCCTACTGACCATAAAGTATGCACCTCTATATCTTAAGGGCTAGCAGTCTGGGTCTTCACCTAAGTGCAGCAGCAAGAATACATGTTTACGCACACCTTAGAATGACAGTACTCATCACCTTTGTTGGACATTAGAATGCATTGCAATTACAGCCCCTAAGGGCATCAGAGATGAAATCACAGGATTACGCCTATACAGCCAGACACCCTAGCAGGAATGTCTGGCAACATAACCCACTTTGCTTATGACATCACCTTACACAGGTACTTCACATTACATATGTGACCTCCAGTCCCTCTAAAAAGGAATAACCGTGAGTAAATGCAGTTCTGGTGCAATGACACCTCTTCACCTCCAGGGGATGCCCTTCTCCCGACATCCCCACCTCAGCCCTTCACTCCATGAAGCACTTCGCAATACACCCTCAGCTGTAGAACAAAAGTTCCAGCCCAGAAGGTGTAATAAAGCCGGCTGAGCCCTTGAGGGGTTATCCTTTTCAAAGCCCTAGGAAACGTAGGGTGGGACTTTTCACTCTTCGTGCTGGGGGAGGCTGCGCTCTCCTGCAGCTCCCCCTGCACCTCAGCACACAGGTGGTGGTGACCCCGTTCTCCTGGGGCCACCACAAGCAAAGAACACAATGTTTGCCCTTGCAGGCCGGTCCTGGCCTGCAAGGCATTATGGGCGTTGTTGAATTTTAGAGCAGCGGCTCCCCCGCTGCTTCGGAGGGAGCCGCGATCTCCACCTCGATGTCGGTGGCTTCACCGCCTCTCCACTGGCTCTGTTGGGGGGCCCGGTCCCACTCGGACCCCCAGGTAAGTGTAGTCGGCGCGGGGAGCCCACCCCCGGCCACTCCTCCTCTTTTTCGGGGCCCTTTCCCACCCGGGCCCCTTGCACCGCTTGTGGTCTTCCTCGGGGGCCCCGGTCCCACCCGGGACCCCCACATGGCCATGCGTTGGAGGGCAGCCCGGGGAGCCCACCCCCGGCTGCCCCCGCCGGCTCCCCGCCCGGCCAGCACCCACGCATGCTGCCGCAGGAGCTGGCAACTCCATTCTGGTCTGCGGGCAGACGGCCAGTCTTCTCCGGGCTTCGGGGGAGTGCTACGGCACTCTCCCACCACACGCCAGGGCCCGGAGATGGGGTCCCGGGCCCCCTGAGTCTTAATCCCGTGGGGGCGCGACGGCGCTCCCCACTGCCTCTTCGCCGCACGGGGCCCGGAGATGGGCTCCCGGGCCCCTTCCCCTGCTTCGCGCGTTGGCGGGGGCCAGGGTGGGCTCCTGGCGCCCCGCTGGGGAACATTTTCACGGGGAGCGCGACGGCGCTCCCGACTTTGCTTCGGGGCCCGGGGATGGGGTCCCGGGCCCCCTGGGGCTCATTTTCGCGGGGGGCGCGACGGCGCTCCTCCGCCTTCCTCATTACCGGGGGCCAGGGTGGGCTCCTGGCACCCTGGAGGGCACAATCTTCACGGGGAGCGCGACGGCGCTCCCCGGCTTGCTCGGGGCCCGGGGATGGGCTCCCGGGCCCCGACCTCCTCTTCGTAGGGGTCAAAGGTCGCTCACCTTCTGGGGGCCATATCTCAGCCCCTGGGGGTCCGATCTGCCCCATTTTCGCGTCCTCTTGCTCCTTGCGGTGGCCCCCAGCCAATGGGAGCACTCTCCTTCGCCCTCCGGGTCTCCAAGAGGGGCATTCTGCAGGGAGCGGTCTTCACTGGCTCCCTGCGCCAGACTTTCGCCTGGCTCTCCTCCTGGGCCTCTCTTCTTCCTGCGCAGAGGCCCCTGCGTCTGCGCACTGGTCCTGGTCTCTTCTTCTGGTGCTGTTAGGGGCCTGGGGGGCAGTCAGGGGGTACCTCCTTCCAACTGCCCATTGCCAGGCTCCAGCACCTTCCGCCTCCGCAGACCACACCCCAGAGAGAGCTTCTCTTCCTGTGCAAGCACTTTTTAAAAGTTGAGTAGGGGGCTGGCAGGAAGTCTCTGTTGGTCCTATCCAACAGCGCCACATCACTTCCCTGCCCCTGCTCCCTCCTTCTTGTCCAGCCTCTGGGCTGGTTCAAAATGGCGTCGTCCAGGGTCTCTGGCCACATGGTCTCTGAAACCAGAGCCCTTCCCTCCTAGGTGCAGCCTGGTGCCTGGCACCCAGTGATAGCTGCTGATGGATGAGCCTGTAGCTCCGCCTATCTTCCCTTCGTGGAAAGGAGGTCTTCGCTCTGGGAGGGAAAGGTCATCAATCCAGCCTGCTGAGGTCAACCCCCAGCCAGGCCCTGGTTATGATCTGACTCAGAGAGATGTAACATTTCTGGATGACCCAAAAGCAGTACAAATATGACTCTGGACTCTGCAGAATACTTCTTTTCACATCCGCTACAGTGGACTTTAGTGCGTGTCTGGAATCTGTAGGCCTTATGGAAGTTAATCTAGCACATGGGCTCCACATCCCCATAGGGGAATAATGAAGTGAAAAACACAGTAAAGCACACTGACTTTCCCTGGCATGTTCCTTCCTAGTGTATAAGGCCTATTCCGTGTCACCACCCAATTCTGCATAAGTCCTGCCACACCATTCACTTTGTAGCTGCTCCTGGACTGCGCACGCCAAGAATCTCCCCTGCGCAGCGCCTACATGTGTGCACACGCATGTACACAGGTGTCTGCATGTAACCAGCCTGGTGCCCCTTACTCCAGCTGCTGCGCAGCGGCCTAGTCAAGCTAGGGGGACACCAGTAAAATCCACATGCAGTCTCTTTCATCATGAGTTCACTGTGGATGAGTCCCAATTTATGAGGCTCTCCCACAGTAAAACCTCAACACCTAGGTGCTCAAAAAGCGAAAAATCCGGGCGGCCCATAGTGTCAGAACCACCTTCTAACAACGTGATTATGATAGACGGATGCATGTCAAGGACAAACCCTTAAATCCTGGAGATTAGGTTCTCATAAAAAAACTTATTAGAGTTTCCAAAGGTCAATCTAAATTTTCTCCACCAGTCAGAGTTTTGAGAGTTTCACTCATGGCAGCTCTACTCCAAGACAAAGGTTGGTGGAACAAAAATGCTTTGGTCAAAGTAACTTGTGAGCAAGCAGCTATTATCCGCAAAAGTAGAAATAACATTTGTGAAAGCGCTGAGGAATGGTATGGTGTTGGTGACATGACCACTCCTTACTCAGCTAGCTCTCCTGCTCCTTCTCCCTTATCAGGTCAAGGGGATCGCACATCTGTTCCTTCTAATTCTGCATTACAATCCGATGTGAGTATTCCTGTTAGGGGGAAGGAGAGGGGACATGTAGGAGCAGTAGCAGAATCAGGACAGCTCCTCTCCGCCTAAGAGATTATGTTGTGTAGTTCTTTCATTTTATGTAGTTCTTTTACTCATGGTGATATTTATACACAAAGTAAATGTTTAGTCTAAAAAAATAAATGTTAAAAAAAAAAGGCTTATTTTTTTATATGAAAAGGGGGATCTGTGGTAAGGGGTTTAAGCATTATGTTGTAGGTAGGTTTTATATAGTTGTGTATTGCTTTATGGAACATTGCATATGTAAGATTCCCTATGCCATGTTTGAGATTCTGGAATGTGAGGCTCTGCTGAGCCACTCTTTACTTGGCTTCTGTCTCCATCAGTCGTGGGTCCTGCATTAGACAATAAAGTTCTTGTTATTGTCTGGAACACAACTTCTGCTTCCTTGGATTATTTCTATATGCCACACCACATGTGCCTGTTGCAAAGATCCATGCATATACTGGGGATAGCTCAGTGGATTACTGCTTTTGTCACAGAAATCCTTTTGTTACTTGGGGTTCAGCCCCACCTGGTGCTGAGCTGGGATGGGGTGCTGTGCTTAAAACTTATGTGTTTAAAAGCTCCTGCTGCAGAGTTACTTATGTGTCCATCAGTTTCCAGGCAACAATAAAAATGTCAAAGATAACTCTATTGATTAATGTGCCTGCTGGAAAGAGATCGGAGTTTTGTCCACTGTCAGTTTTGACTCCCCTTAAAGTAGCGCAGAGCCTGTTGCAAAGAAAGCGTACCAGAATATCACAAAACTGTATTTAATGTGGATAGCTACGTAGGTTACTGCTTTTATCACAAGGTTAGTGTCCTTCCATTTCAGATGCTTTGCAACAGTTTCAAGAGCTTCTTAAAGTTTTGCTCAAATTAGTGTAATTTTTTATATGTATCTTTTTCCATTGCCTTCCTTGCTTGATTTTGCTCACGAGAAAGTGTCACTCAAAGCGTCACACATTTGATCTTGAATGCAACTCATAAGTACACTGAAACCATGAAAATGTCACACATAAGCAATCTGAAACCTTGACAGCTATGACTGACAGTTTAGTACAATATCACTCGGAGAGGGGGGCGTTTATTCGGTACACAACACATTGATGAACATCTTGAATACTCAGCGGCACATACCGATAAAAACTCCATTAAAATACAGGGTTTGAAAATATGTTTAACACAACAACTATTGTGAATTATTCAGCATACCAACCGAAATATGTACATCTACTTGAAAAATCGGCAAATAATAATGGGCAGTGCTATTATGTTTAAAACTCAAATGGAAAATGCAAGCGGAAATGTAGAAATTACGGCCAGTCGATTGAATCTTACTTAGGGCTATAGTTCTGGAATTACAGGTGCCGACATTTTACGATGGCCGCTTTGTTTATCAATTGGAGCGCTCGGCTCACCCTCATTGTTGTCCTCCTTCTGTTTCTTTTCTTCATTTGACAGGTCCCCGCCTATTGGGTGGAGCGAGAGGAGCATGGGCTGCATCACCGAGGGGGGTGGGACTGAACTTTGCTTCCATCCCGATCTGTGCTTGCCCTGCACCAGCTGATCTTATACCTTTTCTTCACCAAGCCCGTCTACGTCTAACGCAGCCATGGCTCTGGCAAGAGGCAAGAGGGTGTTTGTCGTGGGAGTTGGAATGACAAAGGTACCTTTTCATCCACGCATAGCTACCAAGTTTTCACTTTGCTAACGTGTGACGTTTACATGTTTTCAGGGCACTCTGTGGCATTTAAACGCATTACGTGTGACGCTTTGAGTGAGAAGCTCATGTAATGATGTAAATATCAGAAATGACCCCCTTTACCAGTTTTTCGGAGGCAATTTGGATACGATTGTAATGTTCCTGAAGTTTTATGGCAGGTCATTAACATGCATTTTTTTAACATGCTCGCGGCTTTTGGCAGTTTCTGTACTAAAATGTACTTCCAGCTGTGTACTTCTAGCATTGATCTAGTTAATGATTTCGGACCAGTAATGTAAGTGACACATCCTATCAAGAATAAAAATGCACACCCTCAGCAAATGACTGACTTCCCATTATAATGCGCTCTGACATTTGCACATGTACAGCATTCTCCATGGAACTTTCAATTGCTCAGAGTATCTTAGGTTCCACAGGTTTACAAAAACAAGTTAAGGAAGTAAATGGGCCTTGTTTTGTCTCTGGATGTGGGCAAGCCTAGGATTTGATTTAGAGCTGAAAAAAAAGGACCACTTTTGATTGAAGTGCCAAAACCGTAGGAGAATGCACATACTATCCTTAGATAAATAATTTTCAACAGGTATCCCTTCCATCACCCCAGACTGAGCACCTCCACTAGAAACTGTAGGATTCCCCCCAACCCCGGCTTCAAACAAGGCCCCAGATTGCAGGACCACAAGAGCGCTTAGACAAGGCCCTGAAGTGGCCAATGTAACCTCTCTGGGCTAGATAAATCTCTGTAAAAATAAATTGACTAAATCGTATGTGAGGCCATATCAGCCCTCTTCCTGTTATTCCAGACCTGGGAACTCCTGACACCATCTTTCCAGCTTTTCTTCATACTTTATGAACTTCTCTCCTCCTTTTTGTTTCCCACTTTCCTCTCTTTAAACACTCTTTCTCCTTCTTCTTCCCCTGCACTCACTACATGTTTTCACTCATCAGTCTTTTCAGTGTAGTGTTTTCCTTGCCCTTACATTCATTTCTTTCCTTCCTTTCTCCATCTCTCTGCTTCTTTAGATCTCTTCGTTCCCTCCTCTTATCTTTGCATCTCTCTCCTTTTCTTCCCCACTTATCACATTGCGCTCTTCTCTGCCCTGATTTTGTATTTCTTTCTCTTCCCCCTCACCATTTGTCTTTTTTTCTCTCTTCTTCTTCCTTCATACTTCCAGCTTACCATACTCTCCCCCTTTATCTCTCCACCTCAGTGTTCCCTGGGTTGCTCATCTTTCCTCGAATTTCACTATTCTCCCTTCTGTCCCCTCCCCTTTTGCTTTCCTTGTAATCTTTGATCCTCTCTCTCTTCCGTTTGTCTCTCCCGCCCTGCCACCTCCCACATAATTTCCCCACATTGTCTCTTTCTCCCCAGCAAGTCCGCTCTCGCTCGTAACTTTGTCTGTCTCGCTTTCTCTTCTCTGTGGCTGCTAACAGTAAACTCTTTTTAGACAGTGTTACTCATTTGAGCTGCTTATTTAGGCTCCTTTAGTCCAAAAACATAACTCATTTGACACTATAATAAAACTAATTTATAAAAAAGAATGCTTGTCAGATAGAATCATTTGCCATTCTTCAATCATATTGGATACCAAAACAAAAAAACACAACCAAAAACATTGCGTCGAGGAAGAACATGGCTAGTTCAGGACAAGAATAATGTTGGCCAAATCTGTCTTTTTATTTTGATGCAGATTTTTAGCAACAGTTGCTATTCAAGTCACTACAGCTCTATAATCAAAGCAGTGCTGTATTATGGCACAGAATGCATGGATGTGTCCTAATAATCTGCACTGTGAAGGCGAGGGTCTCTGGGATAGTTAGTCTCGAATGCCTTGTCTTCCTGGCACTGGACCGTAATTTTCATAGTTTTTAGGTAGACCCTGGGAGCAAATACCCTCATGAGGCTTTCCACGCATTTCTAGGTGCATGGGTGCTGTCGTGGGGCTCCATGGGTTACAGTACATGTTGACATCCAGCCTGCTTGGCAGAGGATTTCTCTATCACTGGGCATGAAAGAGATAAAAGAGCCTGCCAAAATGGCAGCCACACGAGTTCAACAAGTTATTGGTGTATTAATGGGAACTACCCCTCTCACTTATCGACGCTGGCTTTGTTTGTGCCAGTAATAAATATACACCACCCTGAAAGCCTCTAGCAGAAAAGACATACTGAAGATTTAATTGCATGACTAATGCATTTCAATGAATAGATGTGTGAAGAAGCATTAAAATTTGTTCGTTTAACCCTTAATGCGTGGCACTTGGCAGGGCTGTCCACGTGAAATATTGTGAGAGTGCTTTCACAGGTTTTATTTTATTTATTTATTGAGTTTTATATAGAGCTGGCTAGAACCGGAGGTATCAGAGCGCTTTACATGAGGAAGAAACATTGTTTCAGAACATGGTTACAAAGTTACATCAGTTACTGGAGCGTAGTTACCGGAATTACATGAGTACAAAAGCATAGCATAAACATGAGGTAAAAAATAGGCAAGGGGAGAGAAGATTAGGGGAGGTATATGGAGAATAATGGAGGGAAGAGGAGGGGGAGGGTGTAGGAGGCACAACCGGGAGACGAGGAAAAACAGTGTCTGACGTCCGGCTGGGTAGGTGACGGCCGAGGGGTGAACCAGAGCCAAACTCCTCTATAGCTGAGTAGGACAGCTCCACCGGTCATCGGCCAAAGGTTGCTCGGGCACTGCAGTACATACAGAAAGGTTATAGTTTCCGCCTAGGGGGGCATAGTCCAAAAGTTCCATCGAGCGCGCCGGTCACGGTGTACGGTGCTGTGCTCTCGGCGGTAATGGGATAAAAACCCAGGCCTCCGCTGTGTGAGACTCCATTGTCGCTGTGGACTCTCTCAGAGGGGTCTCTGAGACTCCAGGGTATAAATGCTGGATCCCTCCCCAACAAGGGGAGAAGGAGTGCTTTGGAAAGGGGCCCACTCATGGTGGCCATTATTAGAAAATTGGTGTGTCAGATGTCCCCAGTGGCGGCCATCTTAGAGTCAGGCATTGGGTACAGCTCAGTACACTCCTCGCGTCTGGTCTTCACACTGTTACTGCGTAGCTGTTGCCATAGAGCGCTTTCAAGTGTTATTTTGGAGCAAATGTAAAAGATAACAAGTAGTCCTTTTTCAAACCTAGATTTGCTTTTTTAATACCACTGTCTTTACAGCTGGGAAAACAAAATCTACAAGTGGTAAACAACAAGTGAGAAACATGGTAATGCTAAATATTTATTCCTCAAATTGGGCATTTTGTCATCACGGAAATGTGAATGTTTCCACGGCCATGTATCAAAATCATTAGTGTATATAAGATGAAATACACAGACGTTCAGGATATCACTTACACATGTTTTATCTTTGACCAAAAAAGTAGGGAACAATTTTGAAAGAGATACGCAGGTAGCCCCAGTAATGGTGTGCTCACGTCATGCAATGTTGTTGCCTTCAACCATAATTAAACTGCGGGAACCATAGGTTCGGTAACCCCAGCGAGAAATGAAAGACAGAGAGCGACACATTGTAAGGAGGCTCAACAGGACGTTGCTTGAATTGAATTGAAACAAATGCAAAGCCATTAATCATGGACACCACTTGTAAATTGTACAAAGATATTTACTGTAAGCACAACACAGCAAAAAGCACTTCAACAAGTTCCTATTTACTCCACCCTCCTCTGTGGCAGGCACAGAACGCCAACAAAGAATATGAATAAAAAGTTATTTTGCTCTCAGCGGTATGATGTATCGAGCAGTGTGAGCAGCCGAAAAGCATATTTACTGAAGTCTGACACCACATGCTGTACCATACCGACCGGGGGCACCGTTTCCCGAAAATAATAAAACCAAACACAACAACAGAGGTAGAACTTGTGTACTATATCTCCCTTGTTAAATCGTTTAACCAAAGAATTAAAACTCGCACAGCACAGACCGGTTACTGCATACAATAGTGAATTGCTGAATAATATTTACTGTATCTATATTTGTTATAGTTGTTTTTGTATTGTATTAAATCTTTCCACAAAGGTTTGTGCTCCCTTTTTGCATTCTGTGCGGTTTTTTTTTGTTTTAAAGTTGAATTACAATCTCTTTTTCAAAATTACCCTTGGTAGAAAGTTGACAAGTGTTAGAAATGGGATCTCTGGTTGGCTAAGGCTTGCGCCAAAGCCAGGCAGAGACCACCACTCTAGTCAGGGCGAGGGAGTTACACGCCAAAGATAACCCCTGCTCACCCCCTTGGTAGCTTGGCACGAGCAGTCAGGCTTATCCCGGAGGCAATGTGTAAAGCGTTTGCGCACGCGCACAGCAACAACATCCCAGGCACACCACAAAAGGAACTCCACACAAGGTTATATCAAAAATAGCCTTTGTATTCTCATAACACATTAGAATAGTAATCACATAATATACATGGTGCCAACTGGCACTGGGCAATATCTGCAGGGATTATTTACACATGACAGGGCCAAGTGGGCCACTGTCAGAACCATCACTTAGTGAACATATCATAAATGTAGGACATATCATAAACGTACAACCAGTAATCACTGGTAACCACTGTACTCAGCATCATCCTGTAACATAAACCACATTATGCACAGTATCACATTAGGCGCAAAATACCTTATACGCCAACCTCATAAGCCTAAACACCTTATGCACACATCTCCTAGGTCTAAACGCATTAGGTAATAATAACCTCACAAGCATAACCACATTATGCAAAACCTCATAATCATGAAAGTACATAAGAGGCATAAAACAGGGTGCGTAAATCATAGTAAATGCATCACATTTCCTAGCACCACATAACTCGCATTAGCACATAACCTCCTAGTAAAAAGAACCATAGCAGAGGCGTAAATCACATTAGGGCCTGGCGCCCTACAAACCTAACAGTCCCCCTGGCCACTGGCCATCTCTAAGGGGCTCAAATGCCCTAGGTCCAAAAGTCAGGGCGGCTGCCAAGGCAGCAGGAGTCAAGGGTGCGCAATTGCGCAGACCTAAACGTTGCAGCTGCCCACTACTTGCTGGGCAGCTGGGAATATCACATGAGGGCCTAAACGATGCAGCTGGCACTAAGTGCTGTGCAGCTGTGAGGACCCAATGTGGGCCCTGGGCACTCACTGTGCCCTCTAAACAAATGTGCCCAAATTGGCACGAGCACCGACAATGTGCTCCGATCTGGAAGCCCCCACGACGTTGCAGCTGCCCTTTAGCGAAACGGGGCAGCTGTGGAGGAATGGCCAAACAAAGGGGGAAAAGCATGGGCCCTCTTGAGATAATCATGCTATCGTTGGAGCCACGCAGGCTCTAAAACAACCTATGCCCCTTGTAGGAGCCACACCGGCTCTGAAACAATTATGCCCACGTGTGAGGCCCTACGGGCTCTAAAAACAATTATGCCAGCAACGGTGGAGCGGCCCGCTCTCCTGGCGGGACCGCTCAGACTCTTGGACAAGCCCCTACTCACCGGAGCTTCTTTTGGGGACTCGCCGGTCTTCAGGTCGGGTCAGCAACTGGCGGGGCTCTCTCCGCTCACAAGAGCCCCGCCTCGAATCCGGCCGGCACTTCGCTTTTCACCCGGGCCCCCTCCTGGGACCCAGAACTTGAACGTGGAGCCTGCGAGGCTCCGGGCTTTCTCTTGGCACGTCCCAGCGCGGGGTGGGCTCCCACCTGGGTCTTCCGGCAGCACTGCTCTTCCACATCCTGAGCAGGCCCCGCCCCCGTCACCACGAAGGTTGCCTGACTTCCTGTGCGGCCATTGGGCCGCGGCGGTGATTCTCGATCTCGGGGACAATGAGGGGTAGGCTCCCTCATAATTTAAAATATACAGCAGGGTGGGCTCCTGCTATTTAAATAAAATTATAAGCGGGGTGGGCACCCGCAATTAAGGTCAAATAAGCGGGTTGGGCACCCGCCAGAAATAGCGAGAAATGCGGGGTAGGCATCCGCCGCTTTTAGGCATCACGGGGGGAATCCCTATGCTGGGGATTCCCTCAGCAAGGGCCGCAGCTCGGCGCTGCGCAGCCCCCAGGCTCTCCCTCTCCTCTGGGGAAAGTCCAGGACAAAGCGCTCACAGGGCGCAGAGGACAGCAAAAGGGTCCTGGGTCCTGGAAAAGAGCAAGTCCCAGAAAAATGTCCCAAAAGGTGAAAAGGGCAATGCAGGGCCCAGGGAGGCAAGCCCTCCTGGCAGCCCCCCCTGGGCCCCAGCAGCAGCACGCCCCGGGAGGAACAGCACCAAAAACTGAACATCTTTCTGGGGTCACAGCCCCTTCTTTTATACACAAAATCCCTTTGTGCATAGGTGCAGGGTTTGGGGGAACCAGATACAACTGGTTATGGGGGGATTTGGAGCACTTTGTTTTGGGCAAGCTCCTCTTCCCTTTCAGAGTGTAGGCTAGGGACATGAGACGCACCACAGGAGGTGGAGCCAGCATTGTAGAGGGAAGGCACAGCCCTATTCAGGTCCCAGGTGCAACTCCTCCCACCCATCTGCATGGAGATCTCTCCATTCAGCCCTGCGCTGACTCACCCTGCCCCTCCTGGAGCCACACACACCTCCCAGCCCCTGTCACTCACAAGCCAGACATGCAATTCACATCAGGTAGGCAGACACACAGCACACAGAAATGCCAACTTCTAGAAGTGTATAAAAAAAAGTGGGAAACCCAATATACCCTTGGAGGCTTGGGCGATAAAGCTAAAAATAAGTAAAAGGTTGCCTACAAGGGGTTTTGTTTCTAAACTAAGTTCAAGAAAATTTTTAAAGAAATTATTTGCTGTTCAACCCTGGTTAGTGGTGAACTAAAGATTAATCAAAAATTGGGATAAAAGAGAAATGATTTTTACGGGCAGACATATGTTTTGAAACCCTGAATTAGGTGACACGGGGCTGGCTTTTCTTCAAAAAAACATATATTTAATATATACACAAATAGGAACAAGGAAATATACATGAAATCAACCAAACATAGTTCTCGAGATATCACAAATTAACCTACAAAGAAACTATGTGTACATCTATTCCATAAATTAACAAAGGAAAACGATCTGACAAAACAGAAAACGATTCCTTAAAATCAACAAATGTGTGAAGAAATAGACGTTGTAGTCGACGTTTCGGTCTGTGTTAGCAATAAGACCGTCAGACCATCTTCAGGACGTAGGGTTGATTATGAAACCAAACAGTATCCTTATGAAATTTCTTTATAAGGAAATGGACCCAGAAGCATCAGGGTGTTTGGACGCGTACGTCGTCCAATTTAGAGAATATTTACTACGACTAGCTTGTGAGTACTTAGTTCGTTTGAACCATGTGCGCAAAAGCAAACAGCAACGGTAGTTTTATCCGGTCAAATTCGCTCCTGTATAATGTACTATCCCTGTGCACAGTCTGCAGATAACGTCAGTATGGAACTTTCAGTTCCATACTGACGTTGCCGTTTGCTTTTGCGCACATGGTTCAAACGAACTAAGTACTCACAAGCTAGTCGTAGTAAATATTCTCTAACTTGGACGACGTACGCGTCCAAACGCCCTGATGCTTCTGGGTCCATTTCCTTATAAAGAAATTTCATAAGGATACTGTTTGGTTTCATAATCAACCCTACGTCCTGAAGATGGTCTGACGGTCTTATTGCCAACACAGACCGAAACGTCGACTACAACGTCTATTTCTTCACACATTTGTTGATTTTAAGGAATCGTTTTCTGTTTTGTCAGATCGTTTTCCTTTGTTAATTTATGGAATAGATGTACACATAGTTTCTTTGTAGGTTAATTTGTGATATCTCGAGAACTATGTTTGGTTGATTTCATGTATATTTCCCTTGTTCCTATTTGTGGATATATTAAATATATGTTTTTTTGAAGAAAAGCCAGCCCCGTGTCACCTAATTCAGGGTTTCAAGACATATGTCTGCCCGTAAAAATCATTTCTCTTTTATCTCAATTTTTGATTAATCTTTAGTTCACCACTAACCAGGGTTGAACAGCAAATAATTTCTTTAAACATTTTCTTGAACTTAGTTTAGAAACAAAACCCCTTGTAGGCAACCTTTTACTTATTTTTAACTTCTAGAAGTGGCACTTCTCCACCAGTCACCATAAATCTGCACACACCATTGCGCAGCATTTACTCTCACGAATTCAGACATACTAAACTTGACCACACTGCTCCTCTCATAACAGGAATTACCACTGACACACTCATCCTCAATGCATTCCTATGGGAGGGCAGGCCAGTCTCACCACACACGCGCACGCACTTTACACTGGACCACAGTGCTAAAGTGCCCAGAGACTTAAAACTACTAACACCAAGTTACATTCAAGGCAAAAAGTTTAGGGGTGAACCTGCCAAAAAGGGCCAAGTCCAACATCAAGCCACACTTAAATTCCCCCCCAAACTTCTATAAAGCACTGAATACAATTATGGTCAGTCAGTCCTCCCTCAGCCAGCCCAGTGCCCATCTACTATTGTTCAATGCAGAGAATAACATATATAACAGGAAAAAGAGGCCTAGATTATGTTATATTTTTGTCTTATTCCCACCGCTGTCAAAATATTAGGGAGTCTGGGTAGTTGGGTGTTGGTGCAGCCCAACCACTGCCATCAGGCTGCAAAGAGGTTCACCGACGAGGAAACAGAGGAAGTTCCCCAGGTCCGCCTTGATTTTGAATCCTCTTGCCGGATTGCTGGACAATGATGTCATGTGAACCCAGTCCCTCCCACACCACCACTAACAAGAAAATGCAGGAAGAGAGATGTGCTTAAGTTGTGTCACCATATCGGATACAGAAATATCGTTTACAAAAATATTATCCCAATGAGTGTAGATTTTCTATTATTAACTCCAATGCGGCAATATTTTTGTAAAGAATATTTAGGACAATATTTATGTCAGATGATATTTTGGAGACAGTATTCTAGTACAAGACTTCCTCTTCATGATGAGTGACTAAAGGCGCCCCTTTGTTGACTGCGGGGTGCACCAGACCAAGAGGCATATCAAGCATTGTTAGTCCTACTCACTCACACATATTTGGCTTTTCAGGTTCCTTGTCAAAAGGTTTCAAACAATTGCACCACTAACATAGGATGTTGCCTTACGGCTAGAGCGGTCGACCTCGAAGCTGGGGAACCGGTTTCGAGTCTCGGCATCAACGCTCAACATCCTGTGATTCTGGGCAAATCGCTTAATCTCCCCATGCCTAACAAAAATGAATGTGTCCATCTGTAACGAAACTGGTGCACATGTAAAGCGCTCTGATACCTGATATCTTCGGGTCTAGTTTGCGCTATATAAAACTCTATAAAAAAACATAAGTGTTATTAATATTTCAAGACAGTTGTGAAAATATGAGACTTAAGAAGTTTTAGGATTAAATTCATAAGCTGTATTTTCAAAACTTGGGATATCACTAATTTGTATTTTTAAATGTTATGTTATTTGTATTTGCAAAGCACCCATCTCACACGTGAGGGTACCCTGAATCTGAAACAGAGCAGGGTTTGGTTCCAGACTGAAGCATTATCTTAAGAGACACTTTTTCAGTTTCTTCTTGAATTCTTGGGGCCAGTAAGCGGTCCTAATGTAGGGGGGAGGGGGTTCGTTCCAGGGTTTAAGAGCCAGGTAAGAGAAGGCGCAGCTCTCTGTATAGTAGTGTGGGACCGTCGCGAGCATGAGACTGGTAGAGCTGAGGTGTCTGGTGGGTGTGTGAAAGTCGATTCAATTGTTTAGGTAGTTGGGGCCTAAGTTGTCTAGTACCTTGAATGTGTGTGAGTACTTTGAACAGAGCGCACTTGTCGGTGGGAAGCCAGTGGAGGTCTCTGTGGTGAGAGGCGATATGGGTGCATGAAGGAGGTTGAGTGTGAGTCTGGCTGCTGTGTTCTGGATGGTGTGGTGCCTCTTAGTGAGTTGGGTAGAGATATCGATGTAAAATGCGTTGTTGCGATGTAGAATGCATTCCCATAGTCTAGCTTGCTGGTGACGCGTGCATCTGTGAAATACATATAATATTTGGAACATGGGCAACATGCCTTTCTGTGTAGGTCTTAATATCAGACCCACAAGGCAAACCAGTGTTTACTGTGTGCATCAGAAGTAATAGGACACCTGTTTTCGTCCAATAGTGACCTCTGATCATAACTGCAATACAATTGTGACATTTGACTAGTTTGAGTTTGTGAAGAGACGAAAGAAAACCATATTGGTCTCTGCATTCATTTATCTATTTGATACCATATTTTTGTGTCAGGTATGTATTCAGTGGAGTCTAACAATATAAGTCTGCATTTAGGAGTATTCTCAAAATAAAAAATATTATTTCTTATAGAAATTTTAATTTTAAACAAAACATAATTTCTGCACATACATAGTTTAATAATTATACTATGTTCTATTTAACAAGCGCATTAGACCGATTAAAATCCCCGTACATATATCATACTATTCAAGATTATGTGTATAGGGCACCATAATTGATTCAACCACCTATCTTTTTTACCCAAATCAATAATTGTAATGTTATAAAATGGCCCAGAGTCAGTGGTCCGAAACCAACAAAATTCTTATGGTGGTACAAAAATAAAAATGCAGGAGATTAATAAAACAACCTCTTTAGTAAAAAAAGAATGTACCTCGAGATTGATCTGTCTAAATACTTCATTGAAAATAAAGTGACCTGTGCGTTGTTACGTGTTCTACTTCCATACTTCCTCAAAATTGAACGGCAAATCCTTTTCCTCTCACATAAAAAAGAAAACCATCTAAAAGAAGACGTATTAAGGTATACTTAATTTTTAGATCACAAAAACAGTAGCTCTTATTCTCCAGGATTCTTTTCCTAAAACCATGAATTCTTCAACTAGGATTGATTCCTATACGGAATTGGAGAATTGTATTCCAAAATCGTTTGTCTGAGATATGCTACAGATATGGAAAGACCTCAGCCTTGCCCAAATTGCCAACAGAATGGTAGATCGAGCTCTTCCTTGTGAGGGACTCCCTACCCCTAGCTATTGAGATTTACCTCATCTCAAATGTCTCCTTTTACCTTATTGAGGTATGTAGAGTCATCAATCTTAAAAATATCTGTTCTCAGTTCGATATTTTTGGCTATGTCAACAATAAGTTGCTAGAATTCGTCAGAGCATTATACAATATCCTGCAGCATCAGAGAGGAGAGTTTATCTCTACTGTTTCGTTTGGCGCAACATAAAAACCTTAGCATTTGTCATTTGGCCAAAAAGGTCAAGGAATCTAAGCCCAAATCGAGCCTTATTGCATGATTCATTGAGTTCCTTGGGCAACGCATGAGAGCCTTTAACATAGATTTTCCTGTGACTCCCAGTTGATACACTTGTCCATTGTAACAAGCTCGGGTCCATTAACTTGCCTGTTACAGCCTTTTTTGAGGGTTCAACACAGAGACCCATGAAACAACGGTCAAATCTTTTTCAAGGTGTTGACTGAGGAGAGAGCATCTGCACTTTATCAGTGATAAGCAGTGGTAAAGGTCCCAGAGTCCTAAAGCCAACAAAAAGAAGATCAGGAAAACAGGCGGAGGAAGGCAAAAAGTTTGGGGATAACCTTGCAGAAAGGGCCTGGTCCTACACTATCCCCACCTAACGTTTAGATTTTTGAATATTTGGAGTAAGTTGAGTAGATTGGCAAAGAGCTACTGCCCAAATGCCAGTGATTGAGTATATTAGCTTGAGCTCTTCTCTAGCAAAGGGAAGATCTCTGTCCACAAAGACCTACCTAGTGCTTCGTAAATGTGGAGCTGCAGGCTGCCCATTTTCTCAAAGCTAGGACAAAGCCTGATGATCTGCTAAAGCCGTCCTAGTATGCTCTGCTGCTGAGCTTGTTTGTGTAAAATCCCCTAGCCAGCTCACAGAGTTTGAGATGTGTACAGAGAAGCACAAAGAAACTCTTTATACACCCACCACAGTCCAGCGACGGTGTATCCAAGAGCCATCAGAATGGGTAAATGAATGTGTTAGAAATGGGGGTCTCTAGTTGGCAAGGGTTTGCACCTTTGTCCAAGTAGGGACCCTTCTTCCTAGTCAGGATAAGGGGGATACACTTCTAAAATAATCCCTGCTCACCCCCTTGGTAGCTTGGCACGAGCAGACAGGATTATCTCAGAGGCAGTGTGTAAAGCATTTGTGAACACTTACAGTAATACAGTGAAAACACTACAAATGGACACCAAACCAGTTTAGAAAAATAAGTAATCTTTATCTAAACCAAACAAGACCAAAACGACAAAAATCCACAATACAGTAATAAAATTACGACTTTCAAAAGGTAGAAAGACTTCAGTTCAAAGCAAATTGTAGAAGCGACACTTTTCACACAAAGTACCTTGGATGCGTCGCGCACACAAACAAAAAGGGTCGTAGGGAAGGTGATGCGTCAGTTCCTTACACTCCGGGAAGGTGATGCGTCGATTCCTTGCTCCAGGGGAGGTGATGCGTCTGTTCCTTACTGCTGCGCATGGGAGGTGATGCGTCGGTTCCTGACTGGAGAGGAGGTGATGCGTCGGTTCCTTACTGGAGAGGAGGTGATGCGTCGGTTTCTTACTGCGTGGGGAGGTGATGCGTCGGTTTCTTACTGCGTCCCCCAACCATGCGTCAGACCTGGTGCCTCGATGCGACGATCCGGGACGATGTGTGGGTTCCTGCAGCCGCACAGCAGGGCTTGCGTCGGAATCGGTGTGGTGGTCTCGGACTTCGGAGATCGTTGTACTCGATACGGCGTGTGGCGATTTCTCGAGCTGTGGGCAGGTGCTGCGTCGGATTCTACGGCGATGCGTCGGAAACAAGTACGGATGCGTCGCGCTTCTCATTGTTACGTTGCTTTTCCAGCACCCACAGCGAGAACAACAGCTAGAGGCACCTCTTGGCAGGTCAGAACTCCCAGCAAGGAAGTTCAGGGGAGCTGGGGGTGAAGTCTTTGTGTCCCTGAGACTTCAAAACAGGAGTCAAGCTCTTCTTTAAGCCCTTGGAGATGTTCCTCAAGCAGGGGATACAGCACAGAGCAAAGTGCTTTTCCCTTTCCTTGGCAGAAAGTAGCCACTGCAGGCCAACCCCAGACAGCAAACAGCACAGGGGCAGTATTCCTTCTCCTTTTCTCCAGCTCTTCTCCTTGGCAAAGTTCCTCTTGATTTCCCAGAAGTGATCTCTGAAGTCTTTTCTATCCCTGAGACTTCCAACAGGAGGCAAGGTCTATTTCCAGCCCTTGGAGAAAACTCTAACAGCAGTATGATGAAAGTACAGTCCAGTCCTTTCCCTGCCCAAGACAGAAGCAACCACTGCAGGCCAACCCCAACAGCACACACCACAGGGGCAGTACTCCTCCAGCTTTCCCGGTTCTTTTTCCTGGCAGGCTCCTTAGTTCAGCAGTAATCTAAAGTTCAGGGGTCTGCGCCCCACTTTTTATAGCACAAATTTCTTTGTTCTCTGGTGGCTGAGAAGCTCTTTGCCCAGCCAAAACCAGTTCTGTCCTCTCTGGTGCAGCTGCCCGGCAGGAGGTGGAGACAGCATTGTGTAAGGCAGACGGGGCCTATTCAGGTGCAAGGGAAATCTCCTCCCACCGCTCTAAATGCAGCCCAGGCATATTCAGGTGCTCGCGAAAACTCCTCCCACTACTCTGAATGCAGCCCAGGTCTATTCAGCACATCCCTGACTTATTCTGGAAAGGCAGGACACACATCAACCCCCCTCCCCCCGGGTGGCCGTCTGAGAGAATGCACATACCCAGCCCCTGTCAGTCCAAAGCCAGATAGTCAATACACAAACCTGCAGAGGCACACAGGATGGCTAAGCAAGAAAATACCAACTTTCTAAAAGTGGTATTTTCAAACACAGAATATAAAAATCATCTTTACTAAAAGATGCATTTTTATATTCTAAGTTCAGGCATACTGAACTCCATTTTCCATCTTGTCCCAATGCGAAGTTATGTTTATTAGATGTTATAAATAAACTCCAGTGCTATCCTATGGGACAGATAGTCTTTCAATAGTGAAAAACGATAGTGGCAGTATTTCACTATCAGGACATGCCACACACATCAGGGCATGTCCTACCTTTCACATACATTGCACCCTGCCCACACGGGTACCATGGGCCTACCTGAGGGGTGACTCGCATGTAAGAAAAGGGAAGGTTAGAACCTAGCAGTGGCAGGTCTGAGTTACCTTTACAGGCTGCTCATGTCGGTGGCACCATCAGTGCTGCAGGCACACTAGCAGCATTTGATTTACAGGCCCTGGACACATACAGTGCACTGTACTAGGGACTGACTAGTAAATCAAATATGCCAATCATGGAATCACCAATCCATAAACACAATTTACAGGTAGAGCATATGCACTTTAGCACTGATCAACAGTGGTCAAATGCCCAGAGTCATAAAACCAACAAAAACAAGTCAGAATAGAAGTCCAAAAAGTCTGGGGATAAACCCGCTGGACAAACCAGGTCTAACAGAATGGAAAGGCATTTATTTTTATGTTAATTCTCTTAGCTGTTCCTGACGTACTACAAACATAACATATTTTCTTATGGCCCATCACCTCAGTTTAGGCAATTAGATAGGCTAGCAAAACAAAGCAGCCTGGGAAATGGCACAGAGGGTGCTCTGGATTATCGGTCTTCATGAGACACATGTAAAGTGCACCTCTCTATGAAAAGACATTCATTACATGTTTGGCATTTAGATCAAGGAGAAAAGAAGTTTTTTATGAAGGCTGTCAGCTGTCTTGTTTTTAACAGTTTTTGTGGTTAAAAAAACTACATTATCCTAATGATGAGGCATTACCAATGGTGCTTAGTCTGGTTCAACTTTGGAACAAGTCCCCCGTGGAAAAGGTATGAGCCCGAGCCAGACATTTCACGGAAGCCATAGTCTAGCTTGCTTGGCTTGTCTGCCTATTTCCTGCCTACTCATGGCACAGGCACCTAACATGGTGTCAAGGTTTACTGTTACTTGCTGGTACTGCCCTCATCTTTCAATATAAAAGTATGGTTTGATATTTCTTGCACATTTTTTCTGCCATGCCTGCTGAGAGGCTCCAGTAGACACCCACCACTCTTTCTATAACAATAGGTTTTAACGTGACTCCTGAGTCTCCCCTCTACTGCTCTGTATTGTGCAACCTGTAATCTGTTATGAATTTTTAATGTGACATATTGTTGGCAAATTGATAGGCCTCTTGACCTTGTAGGTTCTGGGGCTGTCTGCTCTCTTCAATTGTGACTTTACTACAAGGAAAGTCTCAGTGGAGTGCTGTGTGGGGGTGTCGGATGGTTAACTATCATCCTTGTAAGTGTGGGTGAAGTATTTATAACTGCAAACCCAGAAGTCCTTGGCTCATTTAATCATTCTAACAGACGGTACATTTTCTTGCTCAGAAGGCCATGTAACAAATTTGCAAGCGCTCTACATTATTTTTATGCTGCTCACCAAAAGAGTCCTAGTCTCTGTTGCTTAAAAGGTGTACACACAATAATGCTCCTTTTAACATTGCTGGCTACCACTACCAGTAATAGACCATGACATAATTCTACTAAGGTGAGTGTCTACTGGCTTTCCCAAAAAAATCAATGTAGTATGTCATGACTTGGTCTCCTGGTTCACCCTTAATGTTTATAGTATGCACGACAGTGTGTGGTTACATAAGGGGTAGGGTACTACTGAGCAGGGGTGACCCAGTTGAATGTAGCCATTAAATTATGGCGTATTCCAGAAGGCTTGGTCGGTGTCAGCGCTGCTCTACTGATTCCCCATCCCCAAAAATTGTTTGTTAAACCAAGCACACCTGTCTGATTCGAATCTGGATCCAAGAGTAGGGAGCAGGAAGGATCTTTTGTTGCTCACTGGGCCTGGACTAGGCCAGTTCGGGCAGGTCATACTGAGGCCTGACAAGGGCTAACGCTTGTACAATGAAGTGGCCAATGACATGGCCAAGGCTACAACCTTACCCAGAAAGATGGGCTATCGTTCCAACCCCACATCCTCTGTTAAATTATTTTAAAGGGAGACAACCCAGTGGCAGCACCTCATTATCCAGAGAGCAGTCTGCAAGCCAATGCAAATTCTGAAATTGGCAATTCATCTGTGTCTCATAGTCGTGGAGATTTGATGCACTTGCTCTTTATTAGGGTTCCCCTGTAAGGTATGTGGCTAAGTTTAATTTGAGCGGACTGAGGGTTCATAGTACCTTTGCCATAATAGAATATATACTGACCGTTTTAACTTAACCTTGTTCAACTTTTAACAAGGAGATGTACACAGCTGTGTAGAGGAAAACGAGGACCTAAGGCAGAATTCTTGAAAGTCTCCCTTTAAATGGTATGGAAAATACTGAATAGGAGAAGGAAATGGAGTGCCCTGTTTGTAATTGTGTTTGCATGATCCCGGCAGCCCAAGCCCAGTAATGCCAGTGTTTTGGCGTGAGGACGTTGGTTGACCCCACATTCTGAGACCAGAGACCTGCAAGAACAACACATATCAGCGGTAAGTTTTATATTGAGCGCCCCGAGGAGCATGTGCTTCGCTCTGTGTGTACTGTTGCTGTGGGACACAATTGCACACTTTGCCACTGGATTCAAGCTAGCCTGGCTGATGAAGGGTGTTACCCAGAAACCGGTCCCAGGATGCTTGTTTCCGGTTCAGGGAAGACCTGGCTTGGCAGTTCGGGCTGGACTGTTCCCATGAGGCACAGGGTCAAGACTGATTTGCAAATAGCTGGGTCTGAACTGGGGTGGCGAAGTTAGCTAAAGAATGATGATGGATTCAACCCAGATCTGTGACTGGGGGTGAATGTCTGAAAAGTTTCAGCGCTCTGTCCATCATCTCCTTGTGTTTGCTGTTGCTGTGGGACACAATTGCAGGGGCACTTACGCCCGTGTGAGGCCTATGCGCCTTCATACTTCATTGGCATTGCACTTACCACTTTTGCAGCGATGAGGATGGCAGCATGAGGCCTCCGTGCTTGCATTCTGATTTGCCATTGTGGTTACTCTTTCTTCATCAATGTCAGTGTTCTGCATTTGCTGTTGATGAACCTTTCATTGAGCAGATTTGTGAGCTGAAAGGTCTGGGCACGGCTGCATGCCTGTGCTATCCCTTGACTTACCACTTCATAATTTGACATCTGTTTTGCCCCCACTGCATCTGGCAGCCTTGAACAGGGAGACCACTGCTGACCATGATTTTTGCGGGTCAGGCACAGGGCCCTTGCGGTCATTTGAAAGACGAATATCGAAAACTGAATCCCATGACAAACTCTGCCAACAAGCTTAATAAAGCACAGTCTCGTCTTGGCTACATTTTTGGGATTACCCGCACAATTATATTCTCTGCTAAGTACGCATGGGCATAAAACCTAGAAAAGTTGAAGAGTAACAGAGACACACATTGAGAAGATTTGTTGCTGCATACATCTTTATGCAACTAACAGTCATCATATACAGTTGGGACAGGGTCGATATGGGTCTTGTGGCCAGGTACCTACCACATACAAGTGATAAAAATGATTCGTGTCATTTTTGGGGTGATGATGAATTAGTGGGTTTTGCTCTTGTACAAAAACATACGTATATGAGTGTCAGAAGCTTCCCTTCCGATAATGCTGTAGTGACGGTCTTCTAATTGCTTGTTCCCTGTCATCTTGGAATTAGAGCAATCCTGACCTCTTCTTACCATTCTGATTTTGTTTCCTAATCCGTTTTCCTTTTGTCAATGGTCTGCCACCTGCCCTGGTGTCGTACTGTGTTGGTTTCTCTGTTTCCTAACTGCTGCCCCAGCCTAGTGCTTTATACTGAGTTTCCAGCTATGATCGAAGGGAAGTGTGCTGGGTCAGGATGTTGGGACCAAAGAGCCATTCACAATGATGAGAGTTGAGGGTAAGGTGGGCCTGCCCTTTATGTCATTGCTTTATCCTTGGGAAGTGTGGCCGGTGGGCCACCAAAAAGACATTGCCATGCAGTTTATAGTAATTAATTACTTTCACTTGCACTTTTTTTTAATAATACAGTCATTAACACTTAACTTTGAAAGTGCACAAATATGCTAATGTTACATAAAAATTTACTTTCCCCTGTCACCCATTACAGACTTGTGTCCTCCTTACCTGTCCCCAGGTGAGAAAGAAATAACGCTCAACCCATATCATGAGGGCCACCACCTGGGACAATGAGAATATTAAAGGTATCCTATTGGGAAACCTCATTATCTTTTTTTAGGTCTGGGCTTTGACAGTGCAGCGGGAAATCTGGCCTGTTGCTAACAGTAAAGATATTGGACTTTGGGTCCAGGCCTTTCAACCATTGGCATTCTTCGTCCAGCGTCATTTAGCCATTTGCTTGAGACTTTGTTCATAATGTCTTGGCTCAACTTATCTCTCCCGTAATTCTATTTATTGGCAGTTTGAATGTATCCTTCCGCCACTATGCCAAGGCATGTATTGATGTGTATGATGGACTTCTTTACAGCTATAGTTCTCTGTCTGCTCTGGCTGGCCTCACCCGTGGTCTCTTTCTGTTGCGGTAACTCTGTATACATTCGCTCATTAAACTCCGACCTTTTAGTTTTGCCAATGCGTATTCAGGATTTTACTTAGCCATACCTTTACTAGTACCCCAATTCCAAATCTGTGATATAAGAGTTATCTATTGGTAATCGGTATTTTTCTAATCCAACCATCTGATTTTTGGTTGACCCAACTCACAAACTAGGGCAAAAGTCAGACATTTCCACTGACCATTTATCAATCCGTGGGGCACTGCTGCAAGACAATGAAAACAAAGTAAAGCGAAGGCAAATCTAGAATCCTTTTTTATTAAATAACTGCTGGTTATTATACATTTTGTTCATTCAAGATATTGCCCGCACTAGAAATACACTTGTTTCAGTGCATCAAATAAAGTTTGTCATTTATTTTAATTTAGGTTGTAGGATGTAACAATGCTTCATGTGTTACAGTGTTGTATAGAACATATTATAAGAAATGTCAAATGGTCTACCTTTGTATGACCAGTTAGGTGACACCTTATCAGTGGGACTGCTACAAAAATTCTGTAAAATTCTACAAAAACATTAATTTATGAAGGGGAAGTACCTCAATTATATAGGAAGTGTACCCTATGGCAGCAGCAGGGCCCCATGCAGAAGTCATCATTGTTGCACCTAGAACGCATACCGTCATGTTATGTGTCATGCAGCTGCTTTGCAGAAGTACAATTGGGCTGCTGTTGGACTGTGCCTTAATTTTGATGGCAGAGCCTTTGTTTTAGAAACCTACCCGTATTGGGAGGTGCTTAGATGGCTGAACTCAATACTTCTCCGCTTCCCCATCTGCAAATCATGGAACCCATTTATAAAAGCCCTGGAGCTGTAATCTGCATCTGTTCGGGACCCCATTTACCATAAATGATCCTCTCTTCTCTATCTGGGAGGTACGGCAAACCCCCTTTGCCTGTTTGCATCCTGGCCCGGTGACCCTAGCTGCTATGAGTGCTGCAGTAGATTGCAACCTGAAGTGGGCCGGGACTCCAGAGAGTGGTCGCTTGAGGGGTTAATGTTTGTACCTGCATTGAGGTGAGATGGCATGGGGGCCCTGGCTGAGCGGCTCGCTCTAGGTCACTTTGAGTGGTGGTGCCTGAAGGTGGGGGCTGAGAGGAGCGGGTGCCATGGTTGGTGCCTATGGAACTCAACATAGACTATGAGTTTACATTTGGATGCTATGGTCCAGGACACGTACGAGGATATTGCTCCTCTCATCCTCAAGCTTTCTTTGGGTGGTGTTTGTGCCACTCGCCTCTTGGGCCAGATCGCTATGGGCTACGAGGGGACTAGGTGACACATCGCTCCCCCTTCCCTGCCACCCCATCGTATGCAGTGCCAGTTCCAATCTCTGCCTTCATTGTATAAGGGGCCTGAGACAAGGTGCAGCTTAAGGAACATTCCAAGGTCCGCCGCCTAAATAGACAAGGTGGCTGCTTGATTGGCATGCCGGCAGACTAGGCAATTTTGGTACCACTACACTGGAGAGCAAAAGGAATAGCTTAATCTGGACAACAAAAAACTTTCATTTGATGCATGCTGCTCTACAAAATCTGCTAAAAAACCAATGAGCAAACCCTAGTCGATTCTGATAGTGCTAACACTGATGTACAGGATATAGATTTTAAGGCATCCTGCTGGACATAAAAAAACAAGACGAATTGATAGCAAAAAAGACACTCTCACAACCAGGGTTGATCACATGAAAGAACAGCTAGATAAGTTTACAGACTGCTATGACATACCTGCGAGATACATTTTGGATATTAAATATGGCAGTCAGGAGAAGGGGATGAAGCTACAACAGGTGAAAAAGATTCTGGAAGCCATGTAAGCCAAGAGCGAAGATTTAGAGGCACAGTCAAGACTAAACAATCTTTGCATTTTGAGCGTTTCTGATTCCACCAACACAGGGCTAATTGAAACACTTCTTGAGAAGTGTGGCTCAATGGTTAGAGCGGCAGACCCTGATGCAGAGATCTGGCCCGGGACCAGGGTTCAATTCCCGCCTCGGCGGTTCTTGGACTCAATTTCCTCGGACCTGATAATTCTCGCCTCGGTGCCTATTCTAATCATGGGTCCCACTCTGCAACTCTGGGCAATAGCTTGCTTAATCTCCACAACGGCCCCACCAGCGCTGGGATGCCTGGCTTCACCTTGGGGGTGCCCAGGAGTGGACATTTCACAGGGAATAGCCAGGAAGGGTTCCACAGCGGTATGCGTATAGCGCCAGGATGCCCCAGTTGGGGTGGCAGTGCGCTTTACAAGTACGAATTTACCTTACCTTACCTTACCTTGAAAAGCTATTCAAAGACCTTTTTGTTGAGGGTGCATTCTCCCCGATTTTTATTGTGGTGAGAGCCCATTGCTCTTTGGCGCCTTGCCCACCCATGGGGGAGCCGCCCAGGCCCATCATAGCAAGAATTCTGAATTATAGGGACTGCGATCTGGTGCTCTGATTGGCTAGAGACAAGAAAGGCCTAGGTCTGAGGAATCCAGCTTTTAACTGGAGCCAGATTTTTCAATAGCTGTCCAGGAGGTGCATAAGGCCTTTCTACTGGTGAAAATAAAACTGCTTCAATGCATGAATTTAAAATGCACTACTCTTTTTACCCCACCGAATTGGGAACACAATGACAAGCAGTTCTTCATTGGCCCTCAACGTGCCATGAAATATCTCAAATTGGAGACCTTGATACCTTCTTCCCAGGGATTGGTGACTGGGACATGTGTTGCTTCCAATGCACTTGGATGAAAATGACTGATACTGTCATCCAGCTAAGACTAACTGTTTAAATACTTTTGAACCTTTGTTTGGTAGGGTTGCATTATGAAGGTTTGCACTTTGAGGGTGGCTGGGTGTGGATTTCCTTTTTGTTTTTCCTCTTGATGGAGATACTACGAGGGTTGCTATGTGTAAAGCGACAGACTTGCGGATTGAGGTGCTTAGTTTGGTCCTTAAATAGCACTGACAAAGATATTTCCATTTTGCTGGAGTATTCCACAATAATTGAACTGATAGAAGCTGGGATGGTGGTGAGGTGCACGCTATGTCACCAATAGCGGCTTTTGAGCTCTGCAGGCATGATGTGCTTCTAGTTGCCTTTAAGTTTTTATAAGCTGTTATATTTCGGTGGGAATGTATTCAGATGGTAAGCTTCACTGATGGGGGACTCCGTGTGGGATGGGGCAATTAAGGGGGGAATGTTTGCTTCTGCTGGTTGACCGGATACATTAATGAGATGCTTAAATTGCGTTTGAGTGTGCTCCAGTTTGATGCTGTAGGGGGAAGCACTGCAGGCTCTCATCTGCAGGAAAAAGATTGTTACTGGTCTCAACAACCCAAGGGTTAGTGGATACATCCTTACATATCTTAGTCGGCACGCCATAGATGTAGCCTACCTACAAGAAACTCTCCTTGCTTATCAGATCAGTCGTTTTCTTGAAGTTGGGGTCCCCATAGATATTTCACTTTGTATAATTCCCACTCTAGAGGGGTTGCAGTTATAAATTACCGTAGTGTGCACTTCGGTTTTCTGCAATCAGTCACAGATCCGGAGTGTAGATATTATACTTCAGGGTTCCAAAAATAAAGAGCATGTAGCAATAATTAACTCCTATGGGAACTCTTCTACGTTCTTTGACATACTAATTTCCCACTATATTGTGGGGTGGAGATTTAAGTGTAATTTTGGATGCACATCTGTACAGATCTACCCAATCTAACAGGCTCCCCCTTCACCCATGCTCGCTCTCCAGAATATTATCATGAATCATTATCATAAAGCTTGTTGATGTCTGGCAGCTTAAATATCCCAAAACTAGAGATAACTCATTGTTTAGAATGCCTGCATTGTTTACTGGCTAGTAACAAAAGAAGCATGTGCACGTGCCCCGCCAGTTGATATTTTGCTGTGGACTGTCAGACCATTCCTCCGTGACATTAATGTTGCTATTGATTTTGCCAACAAATAATAGACAACCTTGGCTATTTCCCTCCAATATTCTATTAGATCCTATCTTTAAGGAAGAACCAAGGCAAGGCACTGAAGAATCCAGTAGCTCATCTTTGTGGGAGGCCTTCAGGGTCTGTATAAGGGGGATTTACAACTCTAAACAACCAGGTATCTTAAAGTCAATTTATCTCAATTTGGGGCACTAGAGAGAGATCTTAAGGCTTGGGAAGGAGAATAAACTAAAACTCGTAATCACAAAGTGAGAGCACATTCATAAAACATTTGTACAATTAAGGAGCTGAGCGGGATGTGAAGAACATGGCAAGTATGCAACGGCAGAACAGTATGGGGAGGGAGAATGTCCCAGTCGCACATTGGCCAGGCTATTGCATCCTAACTGGGCTTTGAGGGATTTTCTTTGAAATGGTTAATGCAGATGAAATTTCTGTTACAGCCACATCCAAGATTTGGATGTGTTTACTCAATATTATATTGGCCTTAACAAAGCCAAGGCAAACATATCGAAGAATGCTGCAGACGATTATTTCTCTAGAGCTAATCTGGGGTGGTTTGTGGCTTATGAAAGGGGACCCCTGACACAACCCATTACTGAAGAAGAGATTAAAAATAGTTATAAAATCCTTACCCAGTGGAAAAGCCACGGTGTGCATTGCTTAAGAAGTGTGCAGATGCATTAGCCTCATAATAACAATCTGTATATGTAGAAGCCTGTGAAATTGGAGCTCTCCCTTTGACAATGTGCCTCAAATAGGCCGCTTTCGTTATTAAACGTTGACACCAAAATATTGGCCCAAATATTGCAACTTTTCTACAACCCTATATGTGATGCCTGGTGCTCCCCGAGCAATTGGGTTTCTTACCAGGCCACCCAACATCTGCATCAAGTAAATCCTTAGATATCTTCCACAGTCGTATTACTGAAAGTGCAGAAAGCATGGAGAAGGGCTGGTGGGGTGAATCGCTTTACTTTATGCAAATGTATCCAGCATAAAAATAAACAGGGAAATGTTCTTGCCTGTCCAGATAACTACGAAACCATATGCCCCCTGTCTCCCCTCTTGTTTGCAATTGTGATGGAACCCCTAGCCAGTGTTTACCATACACATAGAGGGCTTTGGATTGACTGCTCTAATTATTTGATACTATTGTGTGCAGATGACAAAATGACTTTCCAATAGGGTGGTGTGAGGAACCTGTACAGTACTATGGTATAAACATGCATTAGGATGCAGAGTGGGGCACGAGCTATTGCCCATAATATCCAAAACGGTAGAAAAGGCATTGCAGTGAAGGACTCCCCTACTATCTCTGGCTGGCATGCTAGTGATTATAAAAATAGTTTTCTTACCAAGATTATTGCATCTGTTTGGCAATATAGCCATCATGCTACCAAATTCCGTTTTCAAATACATTTGCTCGATTCTTTTAGGATTTATATATGGGCCAGGAAGCAACCCCACGCCACTGTTTGAATATAATTGCACTTCCCTACTCTAGCGGTGGGTTCTCAGTCCCTGAACTTAGAAAACTACTACTGGATGTCACAGCCCAAGTATGTGTTTAACTGATTTCATTGACCCCCCCTTGCATAAAATTGAGAAGGACATTGTGGTGCTGTTTTCTTTGTCTACAGTGTTTGCTAAGATCCTCCTGTACTCATGTGCACAATTCAATATGCTGGCATGCATGATTTGTGCTTGACATAAACAGGCTGCAGTGGTTGGTCAATGTGTGGTTTACCCCTCTGGAGCTGCCCTTAATTATCAATCAAATCCATGGCTGGCAGTTACATTAGAACCGAATGTGCAGAAGCAATTAACTTGATAAAAAATTATCCGTATTCTCCACATAGCGGGTGAGGTTATGACATTGGATCAACTTAAGGAGCTGGGGGGAATGTCACCCCTGGATATAGTCTTATATTTCAGGCTTCCCTATTCACTGCGTGAGAGGTTTCCAACATTCCCGTCACAATCACTATCATTTGCAGCATTGGCACATCTTATTACTTGTATTGATCACTTGGCTTCATGTCCAAACTATATAGAGCAGTGATTCCCAACCTTTTTAGAACCACAGCCCAATTTTTACAACAAACGTTTGTGACCCACCTAGCTTTAACGCGCATGAGGAGGAGCGTTTTCTGTTTTAATGTAATAACAGCAATTGTTTATAAAAGTCACGACGTTGACCACGCCCTTTGATATCCGACTGTGTCCAAGATGTTGATCTTCCCATAAAACTGGCAGATGATGAACTGAACTGGAACACTTTTCAGAGAGAGCTGTTGGCCTGTGGCGTTCATTCACTAAAATCACTGGGCTTTTGAATAATCTTAGTGTTGAAACCAGTGATTTTAGCAAATCTGAGAAACTCCTTATGTAGCAGAGTATGGGTAAGACCTCATAGCCATTTCTGTGTTAAAAGAAGGCTCAGTGGTCTATTTTGGTTTTTATAAATATACTGTCTCATGCCTAAAGTTCTAATGGTGAATTGTCCTGTCTCAAGATAGATGCCAACCAGAGGAAATTGGACTCTACAACCTTACTTTGCAACTCTTCTTCTGTTTCCATTGTGGCAATACTCGGTGTGCCTATTGTGTTTATTATCTAATATTGTTCCGCAGACTCCCAACACTGGCTCATCCTGTGAGTGTCATTTCTGCCTTGTGTTTGTTTTTCTGTCTGTGGGATGTGCTATTATGATCTTTTCTCTATGTTGCTGGGTGCTCTTATCCAAGTCATTCTGCACCACTTTTTAGGTCGAGCATCAGCGCGCATGCGCCCTCTGCAAGACCTGCGGTAATCTCTCTAGGGAGTGTAATATGGACTGCTTCTTCCAATTGGTTAATTTGTGCGTAGTTTTTTGTTTCCTTGCTCCTTATTCGTTAGAGCTCCGATACATCATTTCTGGTTTTTTTTGCGAGGAGCACCGGCTAATTACAGTTCCCTTACACTCGTAAGTGTTATTGTGTTATTTGGGGACTACTTGTTTATTTAATTTAATGCTACTGTGCGGCACAGCGTATTTTCACTTAACTATAGCTGCCGCCCGCTTTTATTTGTTTATAAACATTTATGTTTTTGTTACACAAGGGGAGATTAATGATTACAAACAGAATGTTAATAAACAAGCGCATCTAATTTTAGCGTGAGTCTGCAAATGCATCTGCAGCGATCAACGCTTTATTTTGAACAGTCTGTCAGGTGTAGGCTCTGATCTGGAAGCCAGAATCAGTTCGGTGACACGTAGAACATATTCTTTTTGCAGTGTTGTGTGGTAATCTATATCACTCACACGACCATAAATGCAAGCGAACTCTTCAGCCCTCTGACCTACTTCAGGGCAAGACAACCGTTCAGGAGCGAAGATTCCATGGACTATTATGTTTTTAAAACAATCGCAATGGCTAAGAAATGAAGGTTTTTCTCTGTCCAAAAGGAAGGCTGTCTGTCACAAACGGGTTTGAGGCGGAAGTTCTGAAATAATAGCTAACTGTTTTGACTTTAAATTTTACTGTTTGGTACTGTTTGTGATAGGTTAGACGGAATATTGAATCTCTGCCAATGTCCTGCGATTTCGTTTTGTGTGTTCGGATTTTTTTGTCCTTACACTTTAATTGTTGCAGTGACATTGCTGCTTAGAAAAAAATCCAGTGATTTTGCTTGTGTTGTGAAGTAAGGGAAAACAGTTATTGCAAGTTTGATAACTCCGATGTCTATGCTGTAAATGCTCTGTTCAGTGGCTCTGTCGCACATGTTGGATAGCTTTACCCCAAAAGACTTTGTTAGGGTAGCTGAGCATGGGGTTTGGTACCCATCAAATGCTAGGTTTGCAGTAGCTCAAACACGAAAGCAAGTGCCAGATTGTGAGAAAATAATATGAAAATCTTTCTGGTTGGGGGATATTTAAGTGCATATACAAGTTAGTCCTGAGAGGCAATTGAACTTCTGGTGCCATCTGAAAATGCACTGTTGAGAGCCTTGACCCAATATTGACAATGAAAACATTTACCTTGTAAATCTAACTCGAGTAAACGTTATCAGGCAGCTTACCACCTTTAAAACCATTTTTCATTCTAGGTTTGCCAATGGAGTTTTAATTCATTTTATTATCCTTAGTATTCAGCATACAAGATATTCTAGAAAATATATATCAGATTGCCAACATGTATATTTACTTTTTGTTTCTAATGGAGCCCGCTGCCTCTCATGTTCTTTGTCCCAGTGGAATTGTATTATTAGTCTATGGTGCTTGGTGGATGTAGTGTAATTTGACTTCATGGCTGTGTTTTTATGTATTCTTTTGAGTACATCAAATCCTATCCGAGTACAGAAATCTTTTCAGCTCTGAACAGCTTATGCAGGCTATAACTTTTTCGACAAACAAAGGTTGTTTTTTCTGACTCCTCATGTTACAGCACATTAGTGTAAGCTAGACTGAACAATAGGTTGGGGCTTTATTGAACTTGCAGTACTTGCGATAGAGAAAAAGTATCCTACTGCAATGTACCAGCTGCTGCTTGCTCGATGAACTACTCTCATTTCGATTCTTTTTGCAGCACATGCATAGAATAACTCCTTTTAAATCAGTATTATTTGTTAGGTTTAACGAAGGTTCTGTCCAGTTCTACTTTCATCAGTTTGCTGGAACCCTGTCATCTTATGCTGGGCTGAAGGACTAGACAATCCGATTGGCTTGCATTTTTAATCTCTCTCCTAAGAAAAATAGATTCTGACCATAACAAATTGCCTTGTCCTCCACGTCTAATCATTCTAGGAAAAACTGAGTTAAGCACACCTCCAAACTTGACCTAAAACGTTTGCAGAGGTGGAGAGTACCACCTGTGTGTGTGTACAAATGTGGGTATATATATATATATATATATATATATATATATATATATATATATATATTGCTTAGAGAGAGAGAGAAGAAAGAAAACAAGCATTTGCAATGCAATAGGTCTCGCATTTACGAGAGTTTGAGCTATTGACATTGCAAATAACAATGCCTTTTATTTTTGTTTTCGTTTTAAAAACATAAATAAAAGGCATTGTCATTTACAATGCAAATAGCTTAAACTTGCGTAACTGCAAGACCTATTGCATTGCAAGTGCTTGTTTACAATTTGGGACCACGAGTTTTCCACAACGATTTGCAGTGGCCAGAAGGTAATGGGTGCAGCTTTATAAAACTCATAATAAATTAAAGATTTTTCAGCCAACAGCACTAGGTATGCATGGACTTGTAGTTTCACTTTTCCAATGATAAATATGCGTCATATATTTGGGCCTACAAATCCCAGCATGCCTAGTGCAGGTGGGTTAAAAACCAGGCTTGGCCTATAGTCACCCTCATGATATGATACCTGTAACTTAGCTTAAGTTGTCTCTAAGTTACACCTAAAAAATGGAAACTGGAAATCACTTCCTTAGGCTTATACCTAGATCCGCAGACAAGCCCACCACACAAGACAGTAAGCCATTCCATTTGGAATCCAAGCCAGTCCGTGCTTTATCTTGGACTGGGAGGGTTCCTTCACCAACTCAAACACTGGGCATTCTTTGACAGGCATTCAAAGTCCCGGCTTCCTTTCAAAAACTCTTCTAGTCCGTTCAATCCTGCTTAAACAAACGTCCCACTGCTCATTAAAATAATATTTAATAATTTATGAGGAAGGGAAAACAATGCAGCACCTACTGACAAAAGTCAATAGTGCATGCTGAATTCTAGTGCACATCTCTCACACACACACCCACCTTACCGCCTTCGTTGGTCCCCAGCTTTCCCCTCTCGGGGCATGAAGGACATGCACAAACTGTTACCACGGCACGTGAGACAGCAACACGCATCCAGCCAGCACTGCATAGCTCTGTCCTATAAGTGGACAGCCTCGGGCCATACATACCAGTCTCAACATCCAGCAGTAAAGCTCACACAGAACATTGCACAAGCGTCTACAACAGCACCAATGTACCACGTGCTGGGCATCTCTCGTGCTCACAACAGCACGCTCCGCCAGGACACACCATGCAGGACCCTACAATGGGGCACCTTAGGACAGAACTTTATACAAAATTCCACAGTACCTCTTTCTTCTCACGGGCACTTCACGGTTTCCATCAGCGAAGGAAAACAAGTTTTATCTCCCACAAAAGAAGGAGTAAGCACCTTTCCAATGACAAGGCAGGAGAATCCACTGCAGAGACCCAATTCCTTAATCTTCTTCTAGCTGGTCTGAAATCCAACACATACGTGCCTGAGCCCCTCTGGGGCCTGTAACTCACAGCTTTAAATAAAACACCCTCTCTGCATAAGTAGGAAAAGCGTTGTCTCAAATAAATCTCGTCAGAGGTTGGCTGCCCCTGCATTGTACCGTCGGCGCCAGTAGAGGCGTCGCAGACCAAAGGCTCGCGCGCACACGTGCAGGCGCGTTAACTGCGCATTGTGTGGATATAGGGTGAATGAACGTGCACGAGGTGACCTCGGCGGCATTTATAGCCTCGCTGCAGGTTACCTCACAGCAGGTCTCAGACTAGACACGAGAGATTGTTACGGGCAATGGAGCACCCGCAGGTCACGGCGTCCTGGAAGGAAGGGGTGTGGAGGGAGCTAAACAAGACACGAGCTGCATGGTTTATGGCCCCACTCTTCAGATGATTTACTAAGCCTCTCATCCTATAGCTGTGTTTGTTTTCTATTTAAAGGCAGCGGTGGGAGCACGCGAGACGCCGTGAGCGTTTTGTGCGGTTCCCTTCATGTCAGCGGCGCGTAGCTGTTGGGCTTCCCCTGAGGTGAGATTTATCACGGCGCGAGCCTGACACCAGGGCTCCTCTGTCTGCGCCATATCCTGACATCGCCAGGGAAGAGACGGCGTGGAGCGCGCAAAAGTGAAAGCGCGGTGGGAGCTTGCGAGACGCCGTGAGCGTGCACATCTGCTGTCCGGCCGAAAGCTGACATCGCCAGACAAGAGACGGCGTGAGCGTGCACATCGGCTGTCTGGGCAAGTGCACATCTCCTGTCCCCCTTCGGCAACCAAGTCGACGACAATAGATCTCGCATAGCGAGCAGCGCTTTGCGCTGCGTCGCTAGGCGAGACCTAAAAAAAAAGAAAGGTACCACATGTTTGTTTGAGATTTTGTATATCACGCATTTCTCAATTTGCCTATAATTTTGGGCGAATTTGCACCAGATTTGTCATTTGCTTTTATATAGTCAGCTAAGGTCCGACATGGCCATATTTTTAATAGATCCATGTAGGGAAAACAGTTAAGTGGGGTGGGGTGAAAAAAATATGTACAGTTAAAGCTCTCATACGAAATTTTGCTTGTGCTTATAAGCTGGAAAATATTTACACCAGACTTTTGAGGTATAAGCGTTCTAAAAATGCTGCAGGTGGGCTTTTAAAGAGCTAACACTGGTGCATATCATATCTTTAAATATCTTAAGCTAAAGCGCAGGTGCCGCGATTGCTTCAAAAGTAAAGAAATAGAAAATATGTGCATTTGGTTTTCTATTTCTCTCCTTTTTAAGTAATCACACCACCCGCGCTTAAAATGTTTAAAGATCAAGCGCGAGTTCCGCGCAACTCATTAGCAAAGTAATATCTCTCGCATTACTGAAAGTTTGAGCTATTACTGTTGCATTGTTATTAGCAACGCCAGTAGCTCAAACTTTCAGCAATGCAAGACCTATTGCATTGCAAATGCTTGTTTCTGTTGGCTACTGCCAAGCTGTAAGATTGGTTCTCCTCCCGCTCCATCTTGCTGTTATGTATTTCTTGTGTCAGTATATGTGATCTTCTAGTATTAAAAAGCCATGAACTGGAGCTGCTACTGCCCAGAGGAGAAGCCAGTGTGGAGAGGTGAGCGTATTGGCAGAGTCTAACACTTGTGATGATGCCTATTATGTGCATTCTAATGGTGCCTCTCACTAACTCCCAGCCACTCCAGAGAGACTTGAGTCAACACCATATGTGAGAAAAGCAGTCCCAGCTCAGTTAGCTCAGGACATTGAGTTTTGCTCAGGTAAGCTGTCATGAGTGTGACCAGGACGGGGTTTAATTTTTTGGGCTGACCTCACCCCCATCCCTTACTTCATAACCAGCTTCTCCTGCTACTGTCTTTGTCTCAAGTCCCCATTCTTCAATAGATGAGTCTAGTCAAAAATAGAGATGCAAACTCAGTAGCGCGAAGGTCCCGAAGTGCCAGGTTTAGCATGGATTAGAAGCCAAAGAGAAGGTCCCATGTTCTCCTGGCTCTACCTACAACACATGGTATAGTCTGCAAAGTTGTAAAGTCTGACTGAGATTATTTAAGGTTAGCGGTCACTTGCAAGCTTAAAGTTTTTTCCTAGGGTTATTTTCCTAGGGCACATAGATGACGATTGAGTGGAGTGAGAGGGTTCAACTATAATTGGAAGTATGCATTATTGGTACCTGTATTTCATGTGAGGCCTTGCGGCCAGAGCAAAAACTGGCACCGGCCTCACACAAAAGCCATATTATGTAATTATCTTTTATTTTTTGCAAATATTAAGTTACAACGAACAGAGGCTCCCTGGTAAGTACCTAACCATCAATAGGAATGATTATGTACTTCAATTTACAAACAAGTAAATGTGATTTAGAGCGGCACAGTGATGACGGTCACAACGAAACCCTCGCCTACCGACCACCTGGAACACGAGCCACCTTTACCAACCCCAGGACCAACTTTATTGCTCTTCTACCCATCAGCTCCAAAGCCTACATTCTCCTCGGTGACCTGAACTTTCACCCGAAAGACCGAAACGATCTATGCTCTACAGCACTCATTGAGCAACATTGGAGTCACCCAGCTCATCTGAGAACCAAAACACACCACAGGACACACACTGGACCACATCTTCACCACAAGCAATAGCATCAACTACAACTCCACCATATCGCTCACGTGGACCGACCACTCCTTCATCCACTTCCAAATCAGCACACCTCAAGTCAATACCCCTACCAGGTTCAGCATTCCAAGCCACAGCCTGGGTAAAATCACAGAAGCAGATTTGCTCAGCTCCCACAGCATGGATCAACCTAGCCCCACGTACAACCTCGACAAGGACATCAACAACTGGATCAAGAACTGCGCAGTCTCCCTCGCACCCATCAAACCAAACAAGCATCGTAGATCAAATAAGCAGGCCAGCTGGTACACAGACTTCAGAGACACCAAGCGACACTGTAAACAGCTGGAAAGGAAATGGAGAGCCAGCCATGACACCACCGACGGAACTACCTACAAGGCTCCACTCGGACACTATCACCAGCAAATAAGAGAGACCAAGAAAAAAATCACGAGTGGACAGCATTGAAGGAACCTCCAACAGCTGCAAGGAGATCTTCTCAATCATCTAGGATTTCACCTCGCCCTCAGCCACTGCCAACATCGTTCCTCCCAACAACTGTGAGAACCTATTCAACTTATTCCACAGCAAAATCGCAAACATCTACAGCAACTTCGCACACCAACCCAACCCCAGAATATTCATCGCTAACCTACCTATCACCAACCAAGATGGCCTCCCGGCCAAATGGACAAACCTCAACAGAAACTATACAGTGGCAGTTATGCAGAACATCCACTAAGGGGCCCAAACAGACCCATGCCACCACATCTACAACCCGGGAACATCACCAATCAGCACCACCCTGGCCCACATCATCAACACCTCTATCACATCCACCACTTTTCTGAATGAATAGAAACTTGCAGAAATCAACACCCTTCTCAGGAAGCCGATCCAAATAAACTGAGAAACTTCTGACCCATCTCCCTGCTCCCTTATCCAGCCAAAGTGATTGAGAAGGCCATTAACAGGCAACTCAGAACTTACCTTAAACTTCACCATCTTCTAGACAACACTCACTCAGTATTCAAAAATAACTGCTGCACCGAAACAGCTCTCATTGCAGGCACAGATGACATTCAAATCAACCTAGACCAAGGAAGTGCAGCGACCCTCATCCTGCTTGACCTCTCCGCGGTATTCAACACTGTCTCCCACAACACGTTCATCAGAAAACCTGAACATTAGCATGCTCTTTCACCAACCCACCAGACACCTATGCTCTACCTCACTCTCACTCTCACTCGCACGCACTCCCCACATCTGCAAAAACAAAACTGGGGGTCACTCATTCTAATACATCGCACCCAAGACATAGAATGACCTCCCTCAATACATTAGAGCCTTCTCCTTAGTTCTTGAGTTCTGCAAGACGCTGAGGATCTGACTCTTTGTATAACCACCTTGGGGACTAAACACCTGCTCAAGCCCCTGGACCGTCTCAAGTGATCAGTGCGCTATACAGATTATACACATCTGTGAACTGTTTGAATGTTCCTTCCACTGGAGAGGAAATCCTTCAGGTACATTGAGCCAATTAGTTGTCGATTTTTGCATTGTCACAATGCAATCTTGCACGCACTTGCATGTGGGTTGAATGTTCGTGCATGTGACTTTTTTGCATAGGTATAATGTTTGTCTCACATTGTAGTTTCAGCTACTTAAACGCAGAGATCCGTGTGAGTGTGTCTTACCATCAATTGTGGATTTCCAGCTCCCTTATTTAAACAGTGTTGCACTTATTTAGTTCAGAGACTCACCTGAATGTGGCAGTCTGGCAGCTCGGGAAACAGGATGAGGTGAGAATAAACACATCAAATTGGTACAGTGCACAGTCACAAGCTGGCTTTGTTTATATAAATATATTTTCTTCTGTTGAGGTGAAACAAGGTTGTCCAGCTTTTGTCCTATTTAGAAATAGTATTTGCACCTTTTGATTTTGTTAGTCATTAAACAGTGAGAGAATTTAAATAATGCAGCAAGCATGACAGTAGATGACAAGATTAATCCAGGCGGGGGTGGTCTAGTGAGACACCTTTTCATAGCTATGACTGTGCAAGGTTTGGCCACCAGGAGCACCTAAAAATGAGCAAGTGCCATTGCTTGCACTTAATATAGGGTACCATTCAGTTCATCAATTCAAATGTGTTTGACCCAACACCCTTGGGCGGTAGTCACCTAAGCTTTTTACCTAAACCCGTCCTGTTGTATTTGTTGGCTTTAAGAGTGAATGCACTTTACCACAGCTAATCAGTGCATGTGCTATCTCCCTTAAACATGGTAAAATTGGCCTATACCTACTTGCCACATTTAATTTACTTGAAAGACCCAAGTAGATGGTACTACATGTACCCAGGGACTGTAAATTAAATGCAACTAGTTGGCCTGCAGCGCTCATTGTGCCACCCACTAAAGTAAAACTTTAAAACATGACTCTGGACTGCCACACCAGCCTGTAGGGCAGTTTGACACTGCAATTTCGACTTGGCAAAATATGTATTTTGCCAGGCCCATATCTTACTTTTTAATAATTATAAGTCACCCCTAATGTACGCCTTAAAAGCTCCTAGGGGCAGGGTGCATGGTATTTAAAAAGTAGGACATGTGTTTTTAAGTTTTACATGCCCTGGCAGTGAAAAAATCCTAAAGTTGTTTTTCACTGTTATAAGGCTATCTCTCCGATAGGCTAACACTGAATTACCTTATTACATTTAATAAAGTGCTAATTTCAGATTGGAAGCAGATAAGGAAATACTTCTTAGATTGTTTAAAATTGTAATTTAAAATCCTCATTAATGGTAAAGTTGAATTTTGTGTCACAAATCTGAAAATGGCAGTTTTAGGAAGTTGGCTTTTTTTGATCCCAAACCAACTGTGTCTTTCTGCCAATAGCTAGGGTCACATTACTGTGACTCTCCTCTGATGGGTTGTGGATTCCTTGCGGACAAAGGGGCTTAGGTGTGGATAGGATGGGCCATCCTTGCAGGATGGCTGGGGGAGGAGTTGTACCCAGCACTGATTATATTTCAAAGGGCTTTGCCTTAAGCACACACACAAAGGAACCTGACACCAGGCTTGCCCTTACTTTTGTCACACCAGACATTTTGGGGCCAAACAAAGTAAGGACAGGGGTACTGGAAATAAATAATTTGGGATGGGGTTAGGGGTGCCCCCCCTCCCCCCAAAAAAATGGCACTGGGGATAAAAGGTGACACTATCAGACCCCAAATCATAAAACTCCTGTACCTGTGGAAGATTCTGAAAAAGGGCTGCACTTCTGCCCTGCTGCTTGAAAGGTTGCCTTGCTGTCTCAAGAACGAATATTGGACTCGTTTGCCATGAACCCAGGTACCCAGAGCGACAGCAAGGGTCAGTGGGCTGGCCTCTTGTTTGAGCTCTAAGGACAAAAAGAGCTTTCAGAGGCTGACCCTGCAGCTTCCCCGCTGACCTGCGCAAACTGGACCAGCCTCGACTTGCTGCCGGCCTCTGCTGGAGTGAGTCCTGATCCCTCAGAGGTGTCCTTCATATCCTAGACTCATGGCTGGAGTCAGAGTGTACTCCTTCCGGCATAACTGAAGCTTTCACCGGAACCAACTCCCTGCGACGCAACTTGACGCAGGATCTCTCATTGCAGTGCCTTGCAGCACCTGACTGGCAGCTTCACCGGTACTGACGCAGCACGACGCAGTCCAGTGCAGGACCTCCCATCTCAAAACCAAGGTCACAAATGTACAACACCAAGTGGGTGATCTCTGTCCTTAACCCGACCCGTGTTCCATCGTGTTTGGCCTGAACTTGTGACTTTGTCCCGGTCCAACTCAACTCGATAACCTTTCTGCTTCTTGGCACTATTTTTACTTTGAACTTCAAAAATCAGTAGCTCCAGTGCTAGTGATTGGATTTCTGTCATTCTGGTATTATTTTATTTATTTAAGGATTACTCTACGTTTCTAAAATTGGTTTGTGGATTTTTCTTGTGTTATGTTTTTACTTGATTAGTTTTTGCATAATTACTTTAAACATTGCAACTAAATTAATCCTGACTGTTTTGTGCCACGCTACCAGTGACTTTTACGGATCACCCTGACAAGAATTGTGGGTGTTGCCTAAGTGGGGCTTCCAGCCCTCTCAGCTAACTACTCACTTTCTTACAAAACGGATTCAAAATGATTATATAGAATGCTCATGTCCCTATCATTTGTTGGATACTTGCATATGTTGCTAGGTTCATTGATGCATGCCCTGTGTGGGACCACTGACGCGTGGTACTAGGCTCATGTATGGCGCCACTAATGCATCTTATTAGGCCGACTGATGTAGGCACTATACAGGTCAATTGAGCCTGTTACTATGTCCACTGATAGATGGGCTGTTTGGGGTAATTCACCTATTTTCCGTTTGTCTGGGTCCCTTTCAAATCTATCCTCTATCCATCTTGAGAAATAGTCTGCACTAAGGTCAAACACTAATCTTGTTGAAGTACATGAAAGAAACATAGGAAATCTATGCCTTGGTCTGTCCAGGGTTCATCCGCTAATTCTGTGGATACTATTGGCAACTTGCTGCAAGACAAATTCTTATCTAACGCCCTTACAATTGATACAGTTCAGAAGCTCATATTCTGCTTTCATGTCCATTGAAGGCCACCAACTATTTTTCTCTTTCTAAGCATTTTGTTGCTAAGTGTCATCCCCAAATGAACTACGTAACTTTCAATGAGCAACTTTCAGCTTATTCAATGGGAAACCAGTGTGTTCATCCTGATCTCCTGATTAGAATTCCACTCTTTATAGACAATTCTGGAGATGCCACTGCATTTGTCTCTGCACACATATTTCATACTATTCTCCAAATCCACCCTAGACACAAAGCACTACCGGTCTAGATCCAAATCTTGCTCCTTTGTCTCTTCATATTCATGAAAAAAGATAACTTCTACAATAAGTCGGACTTTTGCTTTATAGACCCTGCAATATATTCCTCTATAAAATTGTCCGCTAGCAGTTTGAAACCTCAGTCTGGCTAACTTTTCTGTGTACTTGGATGAGTATACATTTGTTCTAATACAAATATCAGTGGCATATCCTTCAGGCATAGTGGTAGAGGGTGTGATTTGGACCCACATGCAGGCAAGCATTTTTTGACACCTGGTACTGCCTTTTCTCGAGTCCCACTGTAGGCTTGACTAAGGCCATAGTGTCTTTTCCCTTATTCTCTTTTTGACTCAGACTATCCCCTACGCTATGGTCACTGGCATAAACAGTTACTGTATGAGCACTCGTGCTCCAAATGACTGTAGGCTGGTGCCTCTTCTGTATTTTGATAAATTACTCTTTTTGTTCTTTAGCCCAATTGCATTTTTCTTCTGTTTTCAGCAGATGAGCGAGAGGCTCTGCAAGAGAAGCAAATCTTGAGGTCAACTTTACAGCAAATTTTCACAGCCCCAGGAAAGTTATTACGTGTTCTTGGTTGGAAGGCACGGGCGCTTCCTGCACGGCCTTTAGTACTAGGCCCAGCAGTGTCAAAATGACATCAGTAGTATGCACCCCTGGGAAAGATCCTACTTTCCCCTCCAGCACCCTTATGCGGTGCAAAACGTTGTCAAACCTAGGCCCACCCTGGCAAGCATTATAATTCGATACCACACTGTTGGTAGGGTGCACCCCAGATCACAATGATATCAAAAATATGTCCATACGATGAATTACAACACTTTTAAGCAGCACCGTGGGCCAACGCTGCATGGGTAAAACCATTGTCAAACATAGTATTCTGTTGGCAAGGAATCAATGTGTAAAGCGACACCAATGTTTGGTGTAATGAATCCAGGCAGGCAGGCGGGAGGGACAGGCAGTTTTGTTTGGTACGTGCTCGTACACATACGCACACAGCACTTTAATGCGCTGCAAACGATATCTGGCAGGTAAATGGATAGCACACTCCAGACCCCGTGGCCCAAGCTTCCCTTCAACTCACCCGACTACCCTACGCCCACGGGTTTGAGATAACCAGCCCTCTCAGCCCCTACTGGATCCTAGGCAGATGGCGGCAAGAAGTCACACTTAGTCGGAGTCCCCGGGGATAAGGTGGGGGTAGGAAGTAGGACTAATTAGGAGGGAGTCGTCAAATGGGGGTTTTGCAACCACTCGGGAAGTTCACCCACAGGTTGTGGAGTATAAGCAGGCTGAGGGTGATAGTCGGTCACTGAAAAAGGGTTCCACAATGTGTCTTCTGGCACAGAGTCCCCGGGAAGAAGGCGGGGGTGTAGGTAGCAGAACTAATTATGAGGCAGTCGTCAAATGGGTGTTTGGCCACCTCTCGGGAAGTTCACCCATAGGATGTGGAGTAGAAAGAGGCTGAGGACGATAGTTGGTCACTCAAAAGGGTTCCACAATGTGCCTTCCGGCACCATCCCAATTCTGCGAAGCATGGGGGGGGGGGTCACGCAGTCTTTTTACCCGCTTCCGATCACTCTCAGAAGTGTTCTTTCAGCCCAGTCAATCACTCTCACTACCACAGGCCCGACCCATGCAATACTATCTGGCAACACAATGACATCAGAGGCTGGGTGAGGAGAGGGCAGTTGGTCCTCTGCACTGAGGTCCCAAAAGGAACAATAGATGAATGAGGAATGAAGCAGGGGATCCTCTCGGAAGAAAGAGGCACCCCGTCAGGCAGACGCTGATCAGAGTAGTACCCAGGCAGTCCGGGGCACAACGTCTGGTGCGCGATGATACGAGTTGCACCAGACAATTCCAGTCTCACACAGTGCAGAGTCGCAAACTCTGTACCCCGCTGGAAATGAGGCACAACGTCTGGTGCGCATTGCTCTGAGTCACACCAGACACTTCCGGTCACACACAATGAAGAGTTGCAAATTCCGTATGTCCCTGCAAATGAGGCACATCGTCCAGTGCGCGTTGATATGGGTCGCACCGGACAGTCCTGGTCACACACAACGAAGAGTTGCACAGTCCTTACCTCCCTGGAAATGAGGCACAATGCCTGGTGCACGTTAATACTGATTGCACCAGGACACAGGCGCAAGTTTAGCAAGCAGTTGGTGTGTCACACGAGAGCGATGCGGCACGATTGACGAAGCAGGCCACGCTGGATCCCATAACCGGTGAATCTGCTCACCACCAGCAAGATGCTTATGCATGTTGAGGTCCCCACAATGCAGGGGCTGCAATCCTTAGATGCAGGCAATACTTTTGGGGCTCCGCACAAGGCTAACTGGTCTCCAGGCACAATCCTTAGTTCCATGCTCATGCCGCACTACTAACTGGGATCCAGCAGACGATGTCGGCACTTAAGAGGGCACCGCTCTCCAGATGTCACATGTAGATAGTGTGCGTCCGTGGGACCTCCACAACTGAAAAGGCGGCAAGCCAACCAGGCCTTGGAGAGCACACTTCAGTGTGCCACACAGCAGGAGGTAGTCAGCCCAGGCCAGCCACTATACAGGAAGGGTGCATTGTCCCTCCCAATGGCAATAATCCTTGTACACAACAGATTCCCCTGGCTGTGTGCACCACGCGGTTCCAGATTCTCCTGTCCCACGTCTCCACAAGTGTATCTCTACCCTGCTGAAGTATGCCACCAGTAGTTAAACCGTAGTGTGCCTTTGAAATTGGGGGTGGTTCAGAGGGTTTCCCTTTGAACCACAGATGTCTCCCCTAAATTTCAGGCCTGTCTGCCATGGGGCCGTGGAATGCTGATCTTAATCTTTAGTGGGGCCAGAGGCCAAGTGTCAAAAGAGGCCTTTAAATGGCAGAGGGCTGTTGATCCAGTTGCATGCCCAATGTTTATAGCTGTCTCCAGGGAATGCGCAAATGTGCTCCCCCAGCCTCCAATGTGGGCTGGAGTTGAACTAAAAGGCACACAAAGAGTTTTAGAGCAGAGAAATGCCCACTTTCTAGAAGTGGAATTTCTAGGCTCGTAATGACAAATCCTTCATTACCGCAGGAGAGAGTTTGTCATTGTGAATCCAATGACAGGAAACATTATGAGGCTGCTGCTGCATTGTAAGCCACTATTGCAGCTTGAAGTAATTTCAACCATTCCCCTATGTTAACCTATGAGAAGAGCAAACCTCCTAGGTAGTGAAAACACACATGGCTATTCTTCACTACCTGGGCAGGGAACACACGTGTGTACCTGCCCTGCCTTTCACCTGCCACGTTTGTCACTCCTTAAGACATACCCTAGGGGTGCTCTAGTAGTGGTGAAAGGTACCCTCATGATGGGCCAGTGATTTGAAAGGCCAACCTGAGCATAAGTGCAATTGCACACACACAGGCCTGCAATGGCAGGCTGGACACATGTTTAAAACACATTAGGTGCAAGAGCGCACACTCAGGCCTGCAATGGCAGGCATGAAACATATGTTTAAAACATCAGGTAAGCATCACTTCCTGCACTGCATTTACAGTAAGAATGTGCCCAGAGCCCTAAGGCCACAAACAGAGAATCAGCAACACCCCGGTGGTGTCCCCTGGGAAGAGCTGACCTCCTAGGTAGGGAAAACCCACATGGGGGTTCTTCACTTATCTGGGCATGGAGCACCCATGTGTACCTGCTCTGCCTTTCACCTACCACCTGCTCTGCCCTTCATGGCTTACCCTAGGGGTGCTCTAGTGTTAGTGGAAGGCCAACCCAGTGTTTGATAATAAGTGAGAAATGCCAATCTGAACACAAGTGCAACTGTGCACCCACAGGCGTTCAATGGCAGGTCCGCTACGTGTTTGTCAGGCTATTCTGGTGGTAGCACGATCAGTGCTGCATCCTACTACTATCCAGCGCAGTACCTGCCCTGGGTATGTGGTGTACCGTTTTCAGGGAACTCATAGGTAAAGCACCTAAACCAATCAAGTACGCCTCACTTCCTACCATGTGTAGGAAGAGCGCGCATACTTTCACACTGCATTACAGTGGGAAAGTGCCCAGAGTCCTACGGCCACAAAAAGAGAGTCCGCAAAAAACCAGGAGGGAAAAAAAAGCAAAATGATTTAGGGGAATCCCCTAAGAAGGGCCATGTCCAACAGTGCGGTATTGAATAGGCACTCTCTCTCAATCTGATGACATCTTCAAAATCAAACTGTTCTCCCTTCTTGTCTTGAAACACTTTTGTGCTTGACTAACGATGACTTCTCATTCCTTGCACATATAACTCCTTTTTTAGGTCGAGCCTGAGTCAGCGCGCATGCGCTGCTCTGCGAGGCTTCTTGTAAGCACTCTAAGCTTCTTTGTGTGGGTCTGACTCCCCCCACGCATTGGGTTGGTTGTTGCCTGTGTCATTTCGTTATCGTAGCCTGCAAATGGCTAAAGGCGGACGCATGTCCCACCTCTTTAGCAAAGGTTCACTCCCACAGCGTTTTGCTTGAGGGAGTGAGCAGCGGCGCGCAGGGTGGCAGCTGCATTCCTCGTATTTTTCTTCCTTGCAGCGCGCGCGCACCACTCGCGGGCACCCTTACAGCGGGCACCCTTACAGCGCACGCACATTGCCCACCACTCGCGGGACGTGGGACGCGTGACGCTGTTCTTTGTACAAGCGCTGTTTCAGTGCTGCCATTTACTCTAAGGTAGTTTAAAGTTAGTGTGCATTCGCACACTGTCTCTTGGAGCCCTATGGCCCCCACAACTGTCTCTTGGAGCCCTATGGCCCCCACAACAAGCTGCTGTTGTAAGTCTAGTACTTTTGTTTGCAGTTTTATATAGCGGGAACTCAACCCGAAGGTATCAGAGCGCTTTCCGTGCGCACCAGTTGCGTACAAAAGGGCAGTTAGTTGTAATACTTCTGAAACTCACACAAGTGCACAGCTACACAGGAGCAGCACTGCTAGATGGAGATGTCGAGGATGTGGCATTTAGGTGTCGCGTCGGCAGAGAGCATGCGCGGGGTGTTGCTCTCGGAGGTTCACCGCCTCTTCCTCGTCCTGTAGCCTTCCTCCGCCCCAGGAGCAACTGGGCCTCTATGCTGCTGCTTCTCCTGCGGCTCTTCCTACAGCACCCCCCGGGGGCATGTGGCCTGAAGGAGCGGGGTCCCACCGTCACGAACAAGGTAACTACTACTGACAGGGCGCTCCGGGCAGAGGGGCACCTCCGCCCTGTTCTTTGCATCTAACTTTCGGATGTATAGTTTGAAAGTTGTACTTTCATTGTGGTATTGTTTATATTACTATTTTTTAGGAAATCAGCTCTATAGCAACTTTACAAAGTCTCTCACGCTCAGTTTTCTACTGGTTTGTTTTTAATTACGTAATTGATTCCACCAATGCATGTGTTGGTAGTGGGAGCCTGGCCCATTCTATCTTTAGCTTCATGTGGTTGACTGTATGCCTTGCAGGTCAGAAATCCCCGGGCTACATGTTTTTAGGTTGTTTGCAAACCGCCGTCACGGCCATTGGCGCTCTGTGTGCAGAGACCCTCCCAGCTTCCCAAACCCCGTGCAGCGCACAGCTGATCATCATAACACAGTTAAATTATTACATTTTCATTAAAGCAATAGACATTCTTTTTAGGTCAACATTATTCCCACCCTTCCCACACATTACATAACAAAGGTGAAGCTGGAAAACATCCAGCAGTGCTTTCTTTTGAGCTTGCCTTGCGGTGCTTAAATGATGTATTTGGGTAATTTATACAGTCTCTTAAAAAATATACCCTACAGCGCAACATCACCTCCAGAATCAAACAAGCATCTCCTCAAAACACCACCAGTTAAACAGAACTCAGCACCACCTTAACACCACTGCAACACCACCCCCTCACCATGCCTCACTACCACCACAGCATCACTAAGCACCACTATAGCACCACTCAACACCACCTCAACATCACTAAGCACCACCTCAACTTTAGAACAGCCAGGAAGAAGTCGCTAGCATTGCAACGACAAAAAAACTACAAGACATTTTACATGGTAATTCTTTTTTTAATTGGGTCATTCAGTTGTACATAATATCTTCTTGGTTATATACAAGGTAACAAAAATTCTTATAATACTTTTTTATTATAACTTTCCAACATGCTGCACAGCAGCCACAATGCTCTATAACATAGCTTAAAAACATTGGCAAAGCCGAGAGCACTGGCTGAACACTTTTAAAGACCCAAAGGCGAGACCTATTGGCTATGCCAATGCTTGTCTTTAATCACCATCACTCCTTTCCTACATGCACACTCTTCTTGCCCCTAATGAATCCAGCATAAATATCCTGTCCCTTCTGCAATACTAATTAACCAGCCTGAAATATCCTGTTTCTTATGCGCCACATTTACCTTTTCATGGACACTCTTTCCTTTAAATTCAGTTCATTCTTTAATAAGATGTGTTGAAACCTATTTAGTTTGCTCCATATTATCCTGGATGTGCATCTATATTACTGCATTCTGTATATCTGTGCACACTATTATTCTCTGGGATAAGTCTTCTCCCCTGAATCATCAAACAATTCCATCTACTACTATTCCTTCAATGGGATCCTTGAATTCCTTGTGCCCACCAGCATTTCTGCTCACTCACTGCAACTTTGTTTTATATTTGTCATTGTTCCCATACAGAGTACATTAAAAGTGGAACAAAATGTACAATTCATCACATGCCTCATTCACTCTAGAAGAGACTGTTCGCACGAAACGTCCTTTCTGCTTGGACACAAAGTGAATAAGCAATAAAGATTCCTTTAAATCTTGTTATCTTGTCACCTTTGCTTGGCTTTCAGAGACGGAGGGCAAAAGTCAGTTTGTCTTTCTACATTTACTTTTCTTTCTGTGACTGAAGTTGAAGGATTTTGTAAAGTGAACCATAGCGCAGTGCAAAGCATGTTAAATGAAAGGCTGTAAGATTTCAGGCTTTTTTTCTAACACAACACTGAAATACCTAATAGTGTATTGTTCAAACATTTCAAATGTATTTCACTAGTTAAGAAGACACATTTTTGCAATTCTATGATGAATAAAAGATTTTTATAAGATCAAAACAAATCTGAACATTTTACTTGGTAATGTGCAAATTTTAAATATTTTTGCTGAAACCCAATTTCCAAACATTGTTTATGCACTATATAGTTTTAGCAGTAAATTTACATGTTAGTGGGAACGTTTTGTGGCCATTTCAATGGAAAATGTGCTATCTGTAAATAACAGTGCACTACCACATCATGCTTTAGTAATATATTTATGAAAAGTGAGTTTTTAAACATGAACTGGGAAATATTCCTGCTCCTGCCCAGATGCCAATGCTATTAGTGACCTAAGAGTCAAGCCAGGGATCATGTGTCGCCTATATGTGGGCTCGATTCTTATTATACATGGAGCAAACATTTAGTCTAGTAAATAAAGAGTTTTTTGTGTACAGCAGAAATTGTGAACTTGCATATTTGAAGGTGCTCTCTCGTGATAATGAAGAAAAAGGCAGCTCCATAAGACAAAATATTTACCTAGGATCACACAATTTAAGACCAGTTCACGGGTTAAGTACATTACAGTTAGGTTGAGTAGATTATTCAAGTTACTAGACCTGCAAGTGTATAACATTTTTATGATTTTTCGCGCCCTGGTTAATTGTAGCAAGGGGTAGGAGATAAATACCTCCTATTAAGACGAGATGTAGCTCGATGACCACACTGGAGGCTGAATTGTAGGTGACTAAAATAGTTTTAATCAAAATAGCTATGAGCCCAATAGCACACCAGGTTGCGAGCTCCCAACTGTCAACAGCTAAGAAACTCAGAACCAGGAATGCTGTAACTGCACTCTGGACAAGGAAAAACAAGCTCTTAATGCAGTGTGAAAAACAATATTTGCACAAAGTAAGTCATCAAAGAACAACAAAATTACGACGCAGAGCGAGGAACAATACATGTGAATAAACCAGGATAAACAAGGGCATTACACATCTTCCCCTTCTAACACAATTAAAACAAATATTGAAAAATTTAATCAAATCAAGACAGAAGACCTTCTGCACCTTTCCAAGGGACATTGAATTTATTCAGAAACCTTTCAAAAACGTTGAACCTTGAGAAACACTCCCACTGTGAGTAACCCCTTCGTCCTGAGCAACTTCATCAGTGGTAAAAGAAGAGGCACTAGTACAATTGATTAACTCATCAGATACATTAGTATGCTTTGCTTCATATGAATCCCTAACTGAAAACAGAACAAGTATCATCTATATTCATTCCATCAGGTAAACAATCACGCAAAGTGACATAATTCCCAGTGCTATTCCTCAAATCCATGTGACACAGAAAGATGCCAAAGTAGTCCTACAAACTCTGAGCGATGATCATACTCTGATTATTAGAACCAAAATCCAAATTGTGAAACAACCATCATCTACCATCTTCCAATAAGATGGAACATTGAGCATACCTCTTCGCCTTTAAAGGTACATGATATTTGAGGTGAGTTTTATGTCCTTTAAAATTAATTTTCTTCGCCAAAACCCATGAGCCAGGTTTGATATCATGTTGCTTTGTAACGATCATAAGAATCCTTTCTACTATCCTGACATGCACTCACTTTTCCTTGGACAAATCATATACATCAGCCTGAGCAGACACATGGGCATCCATCCATGAAGATGTAAGTTTTGTTCTTGAAGTGCCTCCCCTTACCAAGACAACAGGGCTGACACCTATGGTGGAATGAGGAGTGTTATTAGAAGCTCAAAGTTTTCTTTTAAAAAATGCATCACATCCAGATTGTTAGCTAAAGCCATTTGTACCCCATCTTGGAGCACTGTGTTGACCCTTTCCTCTAGTCCGGTGGTTTGTGGGCTGTGAAGAGGAGCTATATAATGTTGAATCTCATTCTTTCTTAAAAACAACTCCTTCTTTTCAGATATAAGCTGAACTCCGTTTTCTGACACTATCTCAATGGGTATGCCCTCAAAGACAAACATATTTCTTAGGAAGTCAATCACTACATCAAAGGTAGTGGCCCTAATAAAATTCCGGCTACAAAATCATCAATTTGAATGGCCATCAAAATGTTTACCTTACAGTTTTTTAGTTGCATCAGAACATATATGTGCACCGGGTGCTCACTTAATCAAATTAAATCTCAAATCAGTAGGTGGAAAAAATTCTCCTGCCCCCAGCAGATTTCCAGGCTCAATTCACAATTCAGAATAAATCTGAACAAATCTATAGAAATGTCCCTTCAACTTATTCGATCAGATCAGACCATACCTCCACAACATACTTCCAGGCCTCAACTAAGAACTTCTAACTCTTCAACTCTTCAAAGCATCCATTCATTCACCATCATTGACAGTTCCTTCAGAAACTTTAGTACTGTTCCCATCACCCATTATGCACTCATCATAAATAATATTTTCTCATACATCATCCAGTAGGGGTAATGTGGGCAAACATTATCCACTTATATTTACTCTTACAGACACAAATCTAACCTCAAGTGTGTACTTATGCAATTTAGCAAAAGTCTTCTCACTGTACCCACAGCATTGGCAGACCTGTAGTCCCCAACTTATACATGAGTGACAAATGATCAGTGCAAAGTATAAAATGAGTTTCCTAAACATACGTTTTGAACTTTTCTACCTCCATGAGCATGCCAGGGCCTCAATCGTGATGGTATTGTATCGCTTCTCCGCGTCCCTCAAACTCTGAGAAGCAAAAGCAGTTATGTTTTTCTGATCCATTGACATTGTGGCACATCAACGTATCAGTTCCTACTCAACTTGCATCAACTGTGATGATGCATGTATGCTTTCAAGCAGGCACTTTGAGAGCAACATGACACCTTCTCTTAAGGAAACTTTATTGTCTAGCTACCAAGCCACTTAATAACACTTCCATAAGCAGTGGTGTTGCCATCTATGTCTTGTGCATACTATGTTACTAATTGCTATCTTTTTACATGGGTATGTTTTTATCAAAACCACTATTATTGATGTTCGAACCGACTCTGACTGCTCTAGCTCTGGGGAAGTCCAATTAAAACCTTTGTAAATGTGTTTCACACTCAGGGGGGCAGTGGGAGCGGTGGCACCAGACAAAGCTATATTAGAGCAATAAAAGATAATCTAGTACAGGTTCAACACAACCCTTAGGCCCTAATTACAAGTGAGCTAATTTCACCCTCAGCAATAACTGGTGGAATTCCACAAACTCAAAAACAAGTGTTTCGGGGCTTAATATTTTCAGGTCCCTGAACTCAGTGATTCCAGGCCTTGAGACACTAGACCTCACTTTGCTGTTTCAGAGGATGTGGGCATCATCATAGCATGGTCTGACTGGACCCTTGCAGCAGCCCAAGGACACAGACGCCCCCCTCCCCCACACAGGAAGGAGCCCTCTCTGATGCCTCCCAGTATTCCAAACCCAACTCCCCTCTTCCTAGTAGTCCTCCAAGTGCTCAGAGTAGGTAGAAAATGTCTGCGGTTTTAGGCCCATGGTCTTTCCCTGCCTGCTGGATGTTGGGACAGAACTGGACGTAAGTGTGGGCTGAGATGTTGGGGCCTGAATACAGCTAACACCCCTTCTTCCTAGGTTCTTTCAGGGTGAGGTCACAACAACAATAAATCAGGATCCGGCTAAGCTAGATCATGGAGGGTGGTCTGGTATGGGTCAAGGACCTGCAATCAGTAAAACCTCGTGATAATATACACCTCTGGGAAGGGTGAATCCTAATGATTTGTCATAGAAACCACTTGATAAAAGCTGCACTTGTCTTTTTAGTTTCTTGTGAAGGGAACATGGCCTGCAAGTTTAAAGTACATGTGTAAACCTCGGCACTCTAAATCAATTCAAATATCAACTCATAAAACTGTTAGACAAAGACAAATTAAAAATATCAGCAAGAAGTCAATTCAATTTCTGCTATGTCAATTTTAATATCTAAAAGTCACCAAATCTTGAATCACAAATTTCAAATTTATAGCATAATGACAATATATTTGGGAATAGACAGCTTGATGCAACAGTCCTTTTTGGGCGTTGAACCGGCAGCCGACACGTGTTTCGTTTCTTTGAAATTTTTTCAAGGCTTCAGTTATTGGATCTCATGAATGGCGCTCACAATGTAAATAAGGGTGTCCAAATCTCTGATGTAATCTTCATCTTTTCTTGTCAAATTCTAGATATGTAGAAGTTGTCTGTTGAAGGAAGAAAAAGTCACGTAATGTGTATATACCGTCCAAAGATCGCTATTTAATTTTATACCGTCGCAAGTTCATGGGCTATAATATGCCCTTCATTTTTAGTATCAGCTCACGACGTCGTTCTCCTAATTATATAGCCCATGAACTTGCGACGGTATAAAATTAAATAGCGATCTTTGGACTGTATATACACATTACGTGACTTTTTCTTCCTTCAACAGAGAACTTCTACATATCTAGAATTTGACAAGAAAAGATGACTATTACATCAGAGATTTGGACACCCTTATTTACATTGTGAGCGCCATTCATGAGATCCAATAACTGAAGCCTTGAAAAAGTTTCAAAGAAACGAAACACGTGTCGGCTGCCGGTTCAACGATCAAGCTGTCTATTCCCAAATATATTGTCATTATGCTATAAATTTGAAATTTGTGATTCAAGATTTGGTGACTTTTAGATATTAAAATTGACATAGCAGAAATTGAATTGACTTCTTGCTGATATTTTTAATTTGTCTTTGTCTAACAGTTTTATGAATTGATATTTGAATTGATTTAGAGTGCCGAGGTTTACACATGTACTTTACATTTTTACTGGGACCATTTGGGTTCTAGTATTTTGGCACCTTAGGTAGTGGGGTGCTGTTTTTTTTTTTTTTTAACCTTGAGGGGCACCAATACTTGGCTATACACACTAAATGCACTAAAAGAGTAGATGTGCTACCAATCAGACCACCACTGCCATTGTAAATATTGTTATGGCCTGCAAGTTATAACCGTGGTGAAGCAAGGGAAGAAATACACCTATCTAGATTTACGTTGGCTGATGTTATCTTGAGAGATCCTAGGTTTTGATGATTGTTGATTACTATGATTTTGTGCTGTCTGTATAATGGTGCCCGATTACAAAGGTGTCCTTGATAAGGAGAAGTGTATTCTCAAATGTGATGCTTTTTCTGCTGAGTGTATGAATGTTCCTGGAATAATGTGCTATGGTTGCATCTTTATTAGGGCTGTAAGGATGGGGCAGACCATTCTGATAGAATAACCTATTGAGTCAGCTTCTATAACATAAGGCCCATGGAAAAGCGAGGCTTCACCTCATGAAAGGCTATTTGGGTCTAAAGGTTTTAAAATCCTAGAACTCTGCAGCCTAATGTCATTTGGAGGAGACCATTCTTGAACCGCTTCAGTCTGCTCCAGGTCCATAATCGCATGCTATTCAGTAATTATGTAATGCAAAAAACCCACTCTTACCTCATTAAATCCTCACTTTGTGACTCTGGTACATAAAGGATGAACACTTGGCCCCTTCAGCACTTCTGAAACCGACTAAATGTGGTCCATACTGGAAAAAGAAAACAGAAGGGTGTCATACTTATGGCCTACAGGGAACTGATCTGAAGCTCTGCAAATATTCAAGTTGAAAACCAGCTGGAATTTTGCACAAGGTGATGGGCATCCCATGTTCTTATAATCCCCAAAGCGAGTGACAAAAGCTATCACCCATGTATCTGCTGGTTGTCTAAGGACTAAGTTATAACCTCCTAGTCCCCTGTTCAAGTTTGTGTACTTTGGATTCTAATGAACTTGGTTAACTAATATGTTTAGCCATAGTATAGGATAGCGATTTTGACTGCTGTAGCATTCATTTTTCTGTAGTCATATTACGATCAAGGGTCCGTCTCAATCTTTTTATGAAGATTGGCGCCCGACGGTAGATGTTGAATATAGGATTAGAAATGTATTGAAGTTGTAAGCAATTTGTTTTTTCTGCTTCCGGTTTTTTCCAGCAGTAATCACACTTGGTGCCCTACTGTGACCCTCAGAAAACTAATGGGGGCACAGGGATTTCCTGCGGTTGTTGATTACATTTAATTTTTAGCCTGCAAGCAAGCAATGCTCTTAAAATATTGGTTTACAGTCTTTATTTAATTTAGGAGAGAATCCTTGAAAGCCTGTGCGTATAGTGAGATTGTAAAATCTAGCCAAAATATGTGTTAAAAATATGAACATGATCTTTCTTGTCACCATCCACGAGCCGGCACCAGCACCTAGAAAACATGTTTCTCCTTAAAATCTGTTATTTATGCAATGTAATGGTCAACTGGGTGTTCAAAACATACATGAATTTGAAAAGGGCCCTTAAGTTAAATGTTACAGTCAAAGAAATAGCGTCTTTGGAACTGGAATTTATGCCAATTGGTCGATGTATCATTGCAAATAATTAAAGTCTTGTTCTTTTTTTTTTTTATGTGCAGTTTGAAAAACCTGGGAGGCGCGATGATTTTGACTACCCTGAAATGGCAAAAGAAGCAGGTAATGACTTTCAGAAAGGTTTGGATGCCCAAAATGACTTGTATCATTGTCTTTTTTCATACACATGGCAGACCTGTACCACATGCACTGTTTTCAATCATTCATTATAGTGAATTTTGAAGCAAAATTTAGAAATACTGAAAGTACACATTTATAGATTGCCCTGAGCGAGTCATGTTAATGTTATTGAAGTTGCATAGCGCACCACATGCTCCCTGATAGCCATTTAATAGCACATTGTTGGCAGCCGGTAAAAGATAACTAGAAGGAGTAGAGTAGATCCAATCTTGGAACAGCTGCATTGGAAGCTAGCATTGACCAAGCCATTCAGTCTGGCGTTGGCTTGCCAGCTTTTTGTCTTTGGTCCAAAAAAAATAAAATAAAAAAAAGACAGAGAATGTACTCTCACCTTAAAATTCATACAGTCGAACAAAATTAATTGAATATTCCATATAAGTAACATATACAGCAACGTAAAATAGATTGTGCAAGTTACAGTGGAGTGCCATAACATTATATCATATAATCTTGACCCACCTCCGCTGACACTCAAATACACTCAAAGGTAGTAAAAATGTAGCCATTGGTTCCTTGGTTTCTCACAACTTTGTCTATTGCTTGCTAATCTCCAGAATCCCCATCTCAAGGCCATAGATATCACAGAACTGATACCACTACTCTAGCAGTTGGGAGGTACTTTTTCCAACCAATAACAGGCTATTAGCAACCTTGCCAAGACTATTGCTGCCATCACTAAAACAGCAGTATATGGAAGGGATGTCTGCACAGTATAATGGCAGCGGATTTTTGCTGAATATAAGTATCAATTAATGTACTTATTTTCTGAAAAAAACGGTTTCCAAAAGTTCTAAATTGTTCCACAGGTGATAAAGATATGTGCCATGTCTGCTCCTGGATCAGATCAGGAAAACCGGTTAGGTCCGGGTCTACAACCCAATTTATGCAGCCTTTTTGGAGTATAATAAATATTTTGAATACGTGTATAATTCTGAACTTCTAACCGGGAAATATATACATTTTTATGACAATTAGAGATTCCAGTAATTAGATCTCACCTCAAGATAGGCGTAGACCTCTTGCGTAGCTCTGTGGACCATAGAGCAGCAATGTGCTGTAGGTTGTCATCCTGGCCATTAATTAGCAGCTGATACACACAGTGCATAAATTCCTTCCGGACAGTAGATGAAAATAAATCAAAGCGGATTGGGTGAGACAGACAGCCCTCCATTTTTAATTTCTTGTGATAAAAATGATCACATTTGTAAATACTTAAAACCCAGAAGTAGGGGTTTGAAAATTGGGATTAAACAGTAGGTTACCAGCAAATAACAGACCTATACTTTGCACCTTAGTGCAAAACCATTGTTTCACTAAAGTGTCATGTGAGAAAATGGGTAATTGGGGATTGTGCCAAAGTGTTGTATAAATCGTGAGCTTTGGTATTAATAATTTCTTTGACATAAGATCCCAGATATGTGCATGTATGGACAGCATTTTTAAATCTGTTTTTTGTTTTTGTTTTTTAAATAGGATTGATTGAAGAATCCAGTATTGCGTAGCAAACCTGAATAGAAGGGCCTTAGAGGCCAAGGGACATTACTCAATTCCCATAACTTGGGACAATCGTGCTGAAAAGATACCCATTAATAGAATTTTAAAGATGGTAGAGCTCAGCCCCCCTTTAAAATGGGCATGTAGCTGGGTCAAAGGATAATGTACTCTGTTATGGCTCCAAAAAAACCGCGACCAGGACAGTTCTATATTCTGAAACCATTCATTAGGTATCAAAACTGGCAGTGCATGAAAGGAAAATAAGAATTTAGGGATGATTGTCATTTTAATCACAATACACCGTCCCTGAATACTTAAGGAAAGTCTGTTCCATTTGGCCAGACAGTTTCACATTTTTTGAATGAGCCGGTCGTAGTTCAAATAGTTTGTTTAGACTTTCATAGGTAGTCAACTTCTATGTAACGTTTTTTTTTGTCAATGCTCATTTTTTTTCTCTGTGGTTTTTACAAAACTTTGCAGTGGCAGCTGCCGGGCCCTTGCCATTTTTTGTTGTCAAATACTACACATTGCCAAAGACGTAACTGGCACTGGAAGCAATTCCTTTATCTGTGGATGTGTACCTTGTGAAAGTGCTGAATGCGATCACTCTTAGTGAAGTCAGACAGTGGCTGCAGTGAGCAGACCGACTGCCCAACTCTGTATGCTGTAGTGGGTGTAAGGAAAATGTGATTGGCACAATAACAATCCCATTGATGAAGAGGGATGGCTGAAAGCCCCTCTAATATGTGTGCTAAAATCAAAAGGTCTTGCCTAACACCAGACCTAAAAACAAACACAAAACTGAAAAGAAGGGAGCACATTAACACTGTAGGTCTCGGCTCATTGTTTACCTTCACAGATTCAAACTGTGCCTTGTTTGCGTCCTGCACACTACCCACTTCCCCTGGCCATGTGCCCATTCAGGATGACGCTCTATATCTAGAATGCACTTTTTTATTGGAGCTCTATTGTCCCCCATTTTAGAAATGTGCTTACCTGTAAATGTTAGCCAATGTCTGAATTAGGGGATATCTTCTGTAACCTGCATATTATTTTAGCTGTTGTGCAGTTCTTTACGTTTAGCATATAAATTACTGTGCACTAGTCCGTGCTAGCAAAATGTCTTCACCAGGGTACAGGAATTAACAGCTATAGACTATTTCGTTTGCAGCACGTTCTACGTGAGTTCACTCACTCCCTTTCTTCACTTGTTTACCTTGTCTACCTTTTGTACCACAGAAGAACCTGAATGCTAATCAGTCATTTGTAATTGTGTGAAGAATGTCCCGTCTTATTTCAACAGTGCTTTGTAAATTATATCTGCAGAATATCGCTTGGGGTGAGAGGCATTGGCGAGTCCAGGATCAATGAGAAGGCAGTTGGAGTTAACAGCCTTCCTGGCAATGTTGTTCTCCACTCTACCTGGTGAATAAAGATACCTTTGTTTATCCACCTGCCTATTGTTTACTACTTCTTCTGCTGTGGCAGTGGCAACAAGTTGCTTTTGACTAAACTCCTGCCCCCAGCCATGTACAGAGAGCAACTGGAGGTGGTGAGCCCAGGACGAATCTATCTCCCTACTGTGTCTTCAGAATGAATGGACACTTGATTGTCTGTCCTGAGAGTGCAGTGAGTGTAGCAGTAGCGGCTCCTGGAGGGAGTGCTGCGGGGGAGGGGCGGGGGGTAGTAAACTCCGGCATACGGCAGCGTGCGCAATGTAATTCGTTTTATTTATTTATTTATGTACTTACCTCCGTCCGGCCGTATGCCGGAGTTTACTACCCCCCAACCTGCCCCTCCCCCGCCCCGCCTCACCGCCCCGCAGCACTCCCTCCAGGAGCCGCTACTGGAGTGTAGCCTTTGCTGCGACCACGTTGCTGTAGACCCTGCCATGTTGCAGGACTGTTTGTGATCTGGTGAATGTGACAGCATGAGGCTATCTGTCTGGTCTGACACAATGCCGCCACCACGGTAACTGAGCCGAGGGACACTTGAGGAACAGGATTGGAAAACATTATAGAAGATAATTGAGCATGTGCTTCTGGAGAAGAAAAAGCTGTGTGGAGCAGCCCCTGTGTAGTAACTCCGGAAGATCTATGGCACAGGTGCACTCCTGAGACGTAGCATTAGATGTCAATATTGAGTAAGAAGGATATTTGAAAGAAGGTCAAAAGCAGAGAGCAAAAGATGGGTGCCTCAAACTCAAAGGCGGTTGCACCAAGGACTATATAGAGTGCTCAGATGAAACACTGCACCACATCGTCTGGTACTGTGTGTGGTGTACATTACAGAGGACAAATGTGAACACTCACTTGTCACAGAAGAATTTGTTAGGAGGTGACTGCCTGTGTGCCAATGGCAGTAGGGCAAGCAGCTGCCATCATGATGTCAGTATGTCCATTACCAGTAGAATATACAGCTGAATTTGCTCAAAGTTAGTGCATTCACATGTTGCCACACTGAAGAAGACAAATGTAAACCTGAAGTGTCTTCTGCTTAGATGTGCAAGGACCCTCTTGCTGGGGTGACACTTATGCTAACGTGTTCAATAGATTGAGCAGTGGATAGGCTAACGTGGGCGCTTAGCGTTTTTATCTGACTGTTTGCCTTTTTTTCGTTTCGCTTACTCCCTTCAGCCCTCTCAGTGGTGTGCTCCTGCTCTTAGTGTATCATCACATACTATCAAAGTTACTGTGTGCGTGTGGCTCATTGCAATGTTCGTTGATGAGAGTCCATGGCAGCAAATTACTAGAAAGATGATGTGTTCTTTTGTTGCACCCACTTACTAGTGGGGCCTGAGATTATCCAGTGTTTAACCTGCAAAAGTTCTGTGATCCCACACCCGGTTTTCTTCTGAGACTTGTGGAGCCTTCATTCAGTGGAAAAGTGCAGATGAGAATTTTTAATGTATTTAAAAGTGTTTGAGGGGGTGCATGTTTAGTGCCAATAGGAAAAAGCTTTTCTTTGACCTTACCTGGGTTAGGAAAAACAAAATACTTGTTGCGTACCTTCACCTGTACTTGATGAATGGTGAATGGACAATGCTAATGGTTACGAGAATGCAGAAAAGAGGCTTGCAGTATAATTCTTGACAAAGATGAAGTGTAATGCCAGAAAAACATATATTTTATACCAAATATCCGAGGTGGGTACACCTTAGGCAAGTAAGTGCCCACTGTATATGGTTTACCAGCCATTTGAAATGTTGTATCCTTGGTTAGTTCTTTAGTGATCCGCTGATGATTAGAATGGGTAATCAGAAAATTCAGTAATGCCTACAGCTTTCGTGGAATCCACTTCTAGAGAAGAATGTAAGGTGCCAAAATCCCAGTATGAGGAATGTGTCAAAATTCCACGGAAATAGCATTTTCCTTCACTACGACACTTTTCTTTGCATCTGTAGCACTGATTGTCAAGACTGCCACCATATACAATCCTTCAACTTCAGGATTCTGAGCCTACTATGGGATCACCACATTGTTGGCATATTCCCTTCCTCGCACTCTTCCATAAATTCAACCCTGTCCTACATTTACCTTAACCCATGCTGTAGACTGCTCTACACCTAGAGCAGATTATGTGGAATGAACAGAAATGTACAACAATGTGATGAAGAGTAAAATTAATGCCATGATTTAATTTGTTATGTTGTGTTTTATGTTGATTTGTATAGCACACTAATCACCCACGAGGGTATCCAGGCGTGGGAGAAGGGTTTGTAAAATGGTGCAAGGCATTGCAGTGGTGAAGATGAAATCCCTTACAGACTTAATGTGGTTGGGAGGTTTTAAGAGTTTACAATATGCTTGTGGATTCATGGTCCACACTCACCTTAACTGTAGAGGTTTGGCACACAAAGAACTTTGAATGCCAGACTACAACTTTTTTTTTTCCAGTGGTTGATGGGGTGCCAAAGTTGAATGGAAGGTTTATTGCAAGACTATCATCGAGTTTAAGGTCAACTGTAAGCAGCGAAGGCATGGAATGTGATAGAAATGGATGGGAGTTTAAATGTTGGGTTTACACCATCATTGTACGTCGTTAAAAGTAAATCTCAAATCTTAGGGTAACAAGCAAAAGGTTGTGTTGTTGGAGGAACAAACTCTGATAAGTATCTTTAGTATCAGGAGGCGTGGACAGTTCAAGGATGGATTGCAAAAGTACATGCAATGTGCTTGTGATAAATAAGTGAAGGGTTGTGTAGAGGAAGCCAGGGAAGTGCTGGAGGAAAAGTCCTGGTGTAAAAGACAAGATTAAGACTTCAGGTGTTTATATGGTGATTGGATTAATGACAAGTCAGATTTGAAAAGAGAGATGATCTGGTGGGGTGCATTTTCAAAACAGTCAATTTTGGGCGCTTATGGTGAGGGATCTGGAACAAATAATCGGCTCCTAATTTCTGCCAGCTTGTAATCAATGAAGCTTTAAGATCTTTTTTGTTTCCATAACTTTTCTTCTCTTCTTTTTGTACCTGTGTTTCACTTTTTTCTATTTTTATGTGTTATGGGGGGGAGTCGGCAGGTTAGAGTGTGAGGGATCGAAGGTTGTGGCTTGATGGAGATGGCTGCTGGAGCTACTGGTCTGCCTGAGGAATTTGTATTTTATCTGTCTGCAGGCGGTGAATAATAACGCTCCTTCAAACAACCTAGTTTGTCTGTACTACTTCCATTGTGGCGTTTACCCTTTTTGCTAAGGTGGGTAATACATGTTTACTGAAAAATGATGATAAATAAGTTGAACGTAAGATCACATTTTGAAATCGAGATACAAAAGTTCAAAACTTGTCTAGATATTCTGTTTATTTATATGGGCTTCACATTCCTCTCATTGCCTAACATTTTTGTGGTTTTCATTTTACTTTTGTCTACAGGGCGGAAGGCTTTAGCAGATGCTGGAATTTCATACTCTGAGGTGGAACAGGCCTGTGTGGGCTATGTATATGGTATGACTTACTTACTCTTTCCTCATGTCCCACTTGTGTGTCCATGCATACATATGAATGTTAGCATTTATACTGCTTGCTTCTTACTGTTGCTTTTTAATTATGTCATAAAAGTATAGGTGAGAGTTCATTTCTGGCCAAAGAGCACTTGTTGGGATTGCAGTAGGCTGGCATGGTCACATTTAAAACAAAACGTGTATGGTCTCTGTGTGGGGTATGTGAAGGTCACAGTTCACAAAAGTTTTTAAAAAGTAATGTTTCTTGCTATGAGTACCCCATGCAAGATTTCATGGCTTGTCCATCCCTGACCTATGGCCTGCTTCACAATCACCAGAACGTTCTTAGTCTGCCTTGCTCTTTCTCAGCACCCCTGCACCTTGTGCGATTCCCAGCCACATCCCCAGGCACCTCTTACCAGATGATGGAGAGGTTGAGACAGTGTTGCAGGCATCCACAAGTTCTTGTAACAAAATACCTTTCTGGAACATAGTGGAGTAGGAAAACACCATGGGGGAGGAGGGGTCAGCTTTCACATTCACCCCAGCAAATCAGCCAATGTCTGGATACTGCACCCACCTTTGAAGTTTCTTCACTTTGCTGGACTGCACCAGACTAGTAAAAAGCTTTGCCCATCCATAGAAAGGAATATAATAGATTAATTTATAACTTCATTTCAATAATTTTTTCCAATATTCCTTTAAAACTGAACATGCCATTTCCAGAAGTGCAGTGCAACCCTTCCTTCTTTGGAGTAAATTACATTTCCATCAAATAATAGATTATGAGCATTGTGTACAAATGATTAGTTTGTGTTTCTGAATATGTAAAATTTTCATATATTCACAATCACACAGATCCAAATTTCTAATGTCACTTTCTTTCACAGTTCTCTCCAATCTGTCTAATATTTATCTAGTTTTCACTTGCTGTCTACATCCCATCTTTCTCCAAAAAGGCATAAAAGTATGTTGGACTTAATTCTTTGGTTTTCCTTCCAGCTGCATGGTGTGCTCTCACAGGTTATACGGCATTATCTCTTCCTTAATATATATACCAAAACATGACTGTAACTGAGCGTGTTTCATTAATGATATACGATACTATAGTGCATTTGTATGAAAAGAACTGAGCATCCTTAGCTAGCTGACTTTGTATACTAAATTCCTCTTGGCAGCTCCAGTCAGTGATAGTTTTACCATTTATATGTCTAAGTCAGTGATTTTTCTATTTTTCAAAAGTTAGCTGGAACATAAGATTGCTAAGACGTTGGAATGTTCCATCTCCTTTTCAGTTTGTCCTTTATAAACATAAAATATGCAGTCCCATACCCTAGGCAGTCCTATTAGGTTTGTGCATCCATAGGAAATGTATTATTTTTGATTTGAGCTTCTTAAATTATTTACTTGATAAGTCAGTCATAGTTGACTACTTAAGAGATCATATTGGGAAAGAACTGCAACCTTGATGTAATTTATTCTGCCTATAAGTGATATTTGAAGGTTACTAATCCTCTTGCGATTCCGTTATAGTTCATTTATCTTGTCAAAATGTAAGACATATGCTAATTCTCTTTACTCAGCTCTCCATAGTGCCAATTATAGAATTGCCTTAACTCGCTCTTTAATGGGGCTCCTAATCTCTGTATGAGACTACAGACACTGGGAGAATGGGGCTCCTAGTCTCTGTAGGTTCGTTTATAAGCAATATTTGTGTCTTATCTTTAATAGCTGAATACCCAAACCAATTTCCATTCTTATTTTCTAACATCATAACAATCGTACATGAAAACTCAAGCTTTTTACAGTTGACAAGAAAATGATAAAATGTTAGCAAAGCTACCATCTATCTGACATACGTCTTTTTACATCTGTATTCATCTGTAGCTTTATGTCCAGATGCTCTTTATTATGGTATAACATAAGGGACTTAGCAGTAACCATTTGAACAGACACTGTTTCTGACTGCTCCCATTCACTATTAAAGTTGTCTTAGTTGTTTTATATGGTTTTATAATAACCTTCCTCTATTCTAGTGAGAAAGTTCACTCTCTGCTTGAAGACCCTTTTTTTCATTCAGTTTAGTCAGTGAGTTAATTTCTTCTTTACCAGTGACCTGATAAGTCACTCTAGAAATCTTCTAAGCTCATATTGTTGCATACATTTTATAGTTTTTAAGGAATATTGTGCAGTGTGCTACACCAACTATTGTTTCTCCCAGGTTTGTGAAATATGCAAATATTTGCTAGTCACCAAGAGCCTGGTACCTCCCCATCTTTCAGTGTACCAATTATTTTTACTCTCTTAAACACTATTTCTGCCTTTCCATCTTCGTATGACATGTCTTCTGTTAACCATTTAATATGTGTTTCTTCTAAAGCAGATATCCCCTTTGCCATGTCCCCTTTCTGCTGAGTCCTCTTTCTACCATACAGTATTATATATTGTGTTACCTCCTCTCTAACTACCTATTTCAGTGTGTTACTCCAAATGTAACGTCAACAAATTCCTTATAATATCTGTTCGAAATACTCCTGAGTGATCTGCTGAACACCTCGCCTCAATCTGACTCCTGCAAGAGAGGATCAGTTCTTGACCAAGAAGAACCTGATGTATGACTGTGTCTGTCTGGCCCGCAGAACTTAATTCCATCATAAATGTACCAAGCCAAAAACTGCTGTTAAATCTTGCAATATTCTCTGCACATTTATCATATATTGCTTAGTATCCTCTTTAAATAACTTATCCTTATGATATTGAAGAGGCATAATAAATTCACATTATAAACGGGCTTGTATTCCTTATGAATGATAAATAAGTTATTGTGGGAATTGGATTCTGCTTATAGCCTGAAAATTTACTTACAATTACCAAACTCCTCTGATTTCGGGGCTTGTTCCCCTTCCTGTGCAAATTTTGATGCAGGTGCAAACTGCTGTTTGTGCATTAATCGGAATTATAACTCAACTACAAACTATGCACCTGAAAATGTTTTTCCACATGATATGTGGCAGGTAACCGGCGCTAGATTCTTTCTGGGACACATCCTTTTAACACCCAAAACAGGTCAACTTCTAAAATTGGCAGTCTCATTTATCATGCTCCTTTTTCTTTCACAGTCAGTTGGCTTATTAATGTAATGTATGCCTAGCAGAGTCATCTCTGAGAAATGTCTCTACATCTTCCAGTATAATTAGTAGCTAGCATACTATTGTTGGATGTCCCAAAACCAATTTTTAGAAAGTTGCCAAGGTCTGCCTTTCCCACCTTCCCTCTATAGTAATGCAGTTCATATGCCTATTGTCACCCGAACCCCCTTAAAGTGCCTTGGGCTGTAAAATCCAAAATTAGACAGGATAGCCCTGAAGAGGTTGAGCTCTTCTGTCCCGTGCAATCCAACTGACTGCCACTCATCCCTACTCCCACAATTTACAGGGAGTCCAGCCCATCCATTTATCACTCTCTGAGAAATTGTTGCTGGCAGTTGGATACATTGGTTCCATATGTTCCACATTCTTTGAAATGAGCTGACTGCACTTCCCTCTTCCTGGCTATTGTTAGTACTCCCTTTAAAAGAATAGCAATAGCTTTCCTTCCAGGAAAACTGTAAAAATATGGGATCTAGAAAGGGCTCTGTAGCATAATTGCAAACTGGGTCTGAGTTAAAGAATGTCTGTCCTTTGGCCCCTGTACATGGATTAGACACACAGTATGCCAGTCTCAGTGATCATAAAATGAAAATATCCAGCCCAATTATGACTAATATTTTAACTTATCGAGCCAGTTTATTTGAGATTTGATTTTCACATTGATTTTACTTTCCACTGTGTCAGCCCACCCCCTTCCCTGCCCAAAGCCATATTCTCTGCTCTCACATTGCAACGGATAGAGCCAGCACATGCTAACAGTGGCTCTGTGCGAGGCGATTGTGATGACAAGTAAGTGTCGTTGTTGCTGCAGGCAATGTGCAGCCCTCAGTCTCCTGCCATCCTTGATTTTATGAAGACCCAGAGAAGATGGGTGAGCCCGCCTACTGCTATTGCTCTGCCTCTCTTGGGTTATTTGAGACCCGGGTGAGGTGGCGGAACACAGAGGAGGAGCACTTTCCCTGGTGACATTACAACAGTAGGTTACAACTTTTATTTCTTACTGTTCTTAGCTCGCAACAATGAATATCCCGATTTCGATCCGGTTATTCCTTCTAATGCTTCTAGTGGAAGCCATGTAAAATACATAATTCCTAATAAAGGGATGAACTGGTGGTTTTCTTCATGGAAAAAATTGTGAAAAGTGTCCAGTACAGATGTGGAAAAGCAGAGTGGGTTGGCATAAACCTTAGGATGAGCTGAAAGATTCTGCCCGAAGCCTCAGACACAGCAATAGTAATCTGTGTGAGTGCAGTTTAGTGTGGTGGAAAGATGTACAATGATTAGAGATAGCAGTAGGAGGTTTTGGAGAAGTGCAGGGGAGGCTCCTCCGTTATGGCAGAGGAACGTCACCCCCTTGCCAGCAGATGCAAACCTGAAAAAAATAAAGATAATAAAACGGGTTTATTTTCATTTTCTTTTTCTTCACGGAGCCATCTTGGGGGTGGGGCCATCCATCGTGACGACTCATGGAGGAGTAGTGGTGGGCACTGCTACAATTGCGCATGTCGGTTTGGCCGGCCGTCTTAGCCTTCTTGGGCCCACTTTGGTTTTCCATTTTAGTTTTATATTTGACATGTTTTAGCACACTATGTTTTAGCAATATTATTTTTACGTTTGCTTGCACAATATTATTCTGAGAAGACGTTGTACATGTTTGTTTTAGAAAGCCTTTCTCGTTATGTAATCAGTATATGCCTTTCAAGGCTAGGAACATAGAACAAGATATCCTAGTGATTGCGTTGCCTGTTGGGAGACAGCTTCTAACATCTAGACAGATCATTGCATCAAAGCTGTACCTCTAACACAGTGGTTTTTATTATATAAACTTTACACTGGCCTTCAGAGCTCAGAGGAGCACTCCAATCACGATTGTCCTGGAACAAACGCTGTGTTCCACATGCAGCTCTGCTGACGCTGCTCTATCATTCTGTAGAGAAGGACGGCCAATTCCGCTTCAGGCTGATTTCCCTGGCCAAGTTATCCAGGTATGGGGGCTCATGCTAACCTAAGCGATTGGGCAGAAGGTGCACCCACTATGCTCTCGGAGTAGGGGTAGTGATAGATACAAATCAGACTGCCCTGGTTGGACTGTTTATTCTTTTCACCATGTTCGTAATGCTGGTCACATTGCTTTGTTTTATCTGGCTAATAATGGCAGCTCATTCTTTCTACGATTGTTTCAATAAATGTGTTGAAAACTTTATTTGTATCATTCTTGTGTAGTTACCATGGGCATGCATAAGTAAACAACAAAAGCGGTAGGATCTGTTTCCACAGTGTCATGTTCGAGGCTTCCAAAATTACCTGCCACACCAGGAAGGTCAGGGGTTCAGGTGAGGCACTGTGAGCTAACTAGGAATTGGGCCGACAGTCTCTGATGGTGTTGATGGACTCAGTCCCTACATTCTGAAGTTCTGTCGTCTTAATACGCAGTCCTACATTTTTAGTGGGAACAGTATAACGAGGAGTAGTACTAGAATAAATCACACTTACAGCAAAAACAGCAATGTATCTACCTCAATACCATTTAGTCATGCACTTCCAATAATTAAGGACGAAAAGTATTTGATGGGAACTCTACTTTCTTTAAAAGTGATGGATTTAGTGTATGGGCGTTAAGATTTGCAGTCAGGTAATCTGCTGGTGAGAGTTATTAAAATCTGTTGGGGATTTGAGTAAATACACCACGGATAAGGGGAGGAATTAGAAAGTAGGACATAATTGGCTATTTTCACAGAAGGCATAAAAAGATGCAGGGGAAAGGTAACTGATCAGTTGTTGTGATCCCCTGTAAGTAGAGCGAGTTCAGATTTGCGAGTTCAGCAAAAATGTGATGGGTTGCGTTTGCAATGGCAAAGGCAAGAACTGTGAGCTGTAGGAAGGTTGTAGGGGTTGAAAGGATGCTGAATGATTGCCAGATTTATTTATCAATAATCAGCCATCACTTCTGTTGATGCCTGGAGTGTGGATGAGGGCCTTAAAGTCATACTGCAGTTAAAGATCTAGAACTTAAACTGCTGTCCCACTTTTTAAAAATGAAGCTTGTTCTCTCTGTATATAGGTGACTCAACATGTGGCCAGCGTGCAGTGTACCACAGCCTAGGAACAACTGGGATCCCCATTGTTAATGTCAACAACAACTGCTCTACTGGATCCACTGCCTTGTTTATGTCCAGGCAGCTCATTTCTGGAGGTAAGGCACATTTACATACACTGTTTCATATTTATTTTATAGAATTTGCCTTTCAGATACCTGCTCTGTGGAAATAACTAGTCAGTGCTAATTAATCCACAGACGTGACCTATGGTGTTCTAGTTAGTAGACAGAGAATGATGTGTAAAGTACAATCCACGCATTATTTAATAAGCATCGACAAAGTCAATAGGCATGGCCATATTCAAAGTGACAGTGCTTCTTCCCTACTTGTTGATGTTTTGTGGCTAGGTAAGTGGGTGGATGTGAGAATGAGCCTCCAGTTGGAGGGATGAGTGCTCACATGGATGGGTGAGTGAGTGAATGAATGTGAGTGCATAACAATGTGCATGCACGTCTGAAAAGTTGGATAATGGGCCCATAGCTGGATGAGTGAATGAAAACTGCCACAAATTGTGTGCCAATTATAGCATCACACCGGAGATGGGCACAGTCACAAAGCAAACATTTACTGTATAACATGGATATATACCGTGTTAAGAAGGAGCCTTTATTTAAGCACATAAACTAGATGACATCTTAAAGAAGTTACTGGGATGTAAAGTGTGTTATTATTTAATGTAATGCAATAGTCACACACCCTTCCATAAGCTGAAAGAACTAACAAAATAAATATAGACCAGCGTCTGAGATAAACTTCAGTAACAGCTGTTTTGAATAGCGATTTTGAGGAGTGCATATAACAAACAGGTTAACTCACTGAGACTGAAAACACTGGAGATAATAGACTAGGTTCTTTAAGCCTCTGTCACACAAGAATTAATTGGAAATAGAAGAGGACCAGTTAATGTCTCTATAATAAGGACTTGATTGCTTGTTGCAGTTGAGTAATTAGTGTAGTAAGCATCTCATTATTTAGAAACATGCCGTGTTGGGCTGTTAATTCTACAATTTCATAAAATCCCAATGTACAAAACTATTATATCGAAGAATAGTTATCCCAATTTTCATCAGGGAATCAATCAATACGATAAAGACAAAAAGGTAATATAAGGATGAAACAGTGAATTAGTGACGTCTGCTTAATGCCACAGTGTGTAAGTACCTTTAGATAGGACAATGGTCAAGACAGTTAGTGGATATCTGAAATTCATAGAGGTCACCTATTAAAACCACTGTTATTGCATGCTTCAAATCACATTTTTTCTTTAGAGTACCAATCAGAGAGTCCTTTAAATTTCCTAATAGTGAGGACTTGACATTTCCACCATCTTGGCAGCCCGAGCGGGGGTAAAAAGTCTTGGAAATTGAATTACTGTAAAGGGAGCGCATTCACTCTTCAAGGATGCCTGTTGTCCAACAAGTAGAGCTGAAACGTACTTTCTGCAGATAGGTGGCATGTCAGATTTTCAGAAGTGGCAAAATCAGTATAACTAAACTATACCATTTAAAGTCTAACCTCGTCTGGTGCATTTCAGTCCATGGCAGCTGCATGCATCAGGCACCAAAAACTAACTTACCAGTGTAAGAAATTGAGTTACTGGTTTAGGGTGTGTGAAACCCTACTCAAGCAGCAACCACAGTCCTTGTCCGGGTGAGGCACAAGCAAACCCCAAATTAATCTGTGCTGAATCCTCTGGTAGCTCGGCACAGAGTAGTCAGACTTAACTTGGAGGCAATGTGTAAGGTATTTATGCAGCACTTCAAGCAGTAATAAAGTGAAAACACCACACCAGAAACACATTTTACTGAATACAACAAGACCAAAACTACAAAAATTCAGTCAGTAGAACCATAGATATACAAGTTTAAAGATTTCAGTGAAAATAGCGCCAAGAAGCACAAAGTGCCAACTGAGGGTATCTGGTTGCGCCGGACAGGGACAAAATCATAAGTTCTGGCGGACTGCGGTGGAGCATAGGCCGGCTAAAGGGACCCAGTTGGGTAAGCTGAACTAGAGTACGTTAAGTGTTGCTTGCGGAGCATTGTGAAGTCTAACGTTGTGGATGTGTCGTGCAGCTGAGGTGATGAGTCTGTTCCGAGGAGCTGCCGAGCTGTGGTGCAGGGTCCTGCGTCGTTGTTAAGCATCCCGTCCACGAGGGCTTGTGATGCAAAGTCCTATGTCGAGGATGCGTTGCACAGTCGAGGCGATGTGTCGGTTCTGAGGAGCTGCAAGGCTGCTACACAAAAACCAGCTTCGTCGTTGAGGCTGCTGTCGATGAGAGATTTGTGTTGCAAGGGCCTGCGTCAGAGATGCTTTGCACAGCGGCAATTCTGAAGCAGGCTGCTAGGCCGATGCGGAGTCCTTGCACTGAGAGAATCCTTGCAGCAGAGGCAATGTGTTAGTTCTGCTTGGGGTTGCGCCACATAGCATAGGAGCTGCGTTGGTTCTGCTGGATCCACAGATAAGCTGGGAGAGCACCTTCAAGCCCACTTCCAAGGGCCCAGGACTGGGGTGCACCACTTGGCAGGGTAGGGCCCACAGATGGCAGTCCAGGTGCAGTGTTCAAGGTTTTTGGAGCCTTCTGTCCCTGATGTTGTAGTCAGGAGGCCAGCCAAATAGCCCTTGGAGTCCCTCTGAGGTCCTGCGCTCAAGAGATGCAACTTACCCAGCCAGGAGGGCAGCAGGAAAGCACAGCAGTCCTTCAGGGCAGCAGTCAAGCAGAGTGGCAGTCCTTTCAGCAGCACAGCATTCCTGGCAGAGTCTCCACAGTTCCAGAGTGTACTAAAGAGTTGGTATCTGAGGTCCAGTATTTATACCTGGGCCTTTCTTTGAAGTGGGTGAAGCTTCTAGAGGTTTCCCTTTGAAGTACACAGGCTTCATGCCGTGGCTATAGACTAACTACGTGGGGTTATGCAGCCCTTTGTAGGGAGGCAGGACACAGCCTATTTAAGTGTAAATATGGCTGAGCCTGGCTCCACCCTCCCATCATGCCAGTGATGGCCCATCCAGGCACACCTAAGCCCTCTAATGTGTATAGCTGTCTAGGAGGAATGCACAAAGCCCAACTGTCAGCTACACCCAGTCGTGCGCAGTCAGGCTGCAGACACTAAATAGCTAAAGCAGGAAAATGCCAACTTTCTAAAAGTTTTAATCCATTAAACAATTAAACAAATAACGAGCCGATGTCTATAATCCACAAGCTTGTGTGATTTATTCCACTTTTCTTTTTAGAAAAATGTTAGATGCATTTTCATCATTTCATCATAAAGGACAACTCCAAAATTCTACTGGTTTTGGACATTAACATTTCACGAATACGCATTAGACATCAAAAATGATACATGAATACAAAAAAATGTATGTACATTTGAAGACAAAACATAGAGCACCAATCCTTAACTGAAAAATAACGATCACACTTGGGCGGAGAATGACTAAAGTGTACAGACACCGAATGTGGAATATCTCCTGCCTGTGTGTGCAGCTCTGGGACCTATAATTCTAAGTGTTGTTAAAAGGAGAACAATTATTTGTAAGCTTTCTCTCTGAGCACTCTGGAAGTGTCTTGTCCCAGATGCTGAGTTCAACGCGTTTCCAACCCCGCGACCATTATGGGGTTTTCATCAGGACCTGGACTTGGTGGTGTCTGTTCAAAAGAAAACAAGAAAGCAAGGTGTTAGTTACTGACACCTGACTAACAGATTGTGTATTGTCAACTGCTGGACCCTAAAGTTATTCTAAATGTGTCTTTTAGGTTGTGTTCCTCCGTAATAAATTTGGTGAGGAATCGAAAGCGTGGTTGTTTCCTGCCAGGAAAAATTATGAAATATTGTTTGTGCATTTTCTTTGTAATATGTTAAACATAATTGTTGTACTAAGGGTAACTCGAAGACTTGCCTGGATCTTCTGACGATATAGATTCAATTGGTGCCAATTCGAATCTTCTACTGATTCGGTATCTGTAAAGTGTTGAAAAGAGTGAAGAGAAGTCAGTTGTGTGTGTGAATTGAAGAGTTGTCCCCAGTCACAGTGAGATAATCTTAACAGCACCGCAATTGCACAGTGTGCAGCAGAAACAGATTTATTCTTAACGTGCGCATGTGTATGGTGGCGCGCAATACCAAAAGTTGTTTCTGCTGCACACTGTGCAATTGCGGTGGTGTTAAGATTACCTCACAGTGACTGGGGACAACTCTTCAATTCACACACACAACTGACTTCTCTTCACTCTAAATTCACACTTTAGAGTGTGTAACACTTTACAGATACCGAATCAGTAGAAGATTCGAATTGGCACCAATTGAATCTATATCGTCAGAAGATCCAGTCCAGTCAAGTCTTCGAGTTACCCTTGTTACAACAATTATGTTTAACATATTACAAAGAAAATGCACAAACAATATTTCATAATTTTCCCGGCAGGAAACAACCACACTTTCAATTCCACACCAAATTTATTGCGGAGGAACACAACCTAAAAGGTACATTTAGAATAACTCTAGGGCCCAGCAGTGGACAATACACAATCTGTTAGTCAGGTGTCAGTAACTAACACCTCGCTTTCTTGTTTTCTTTTGAACAGACACCACCATGTCCAGGTCCTGATGAAAACCCCATAATGGTCGCAGGGTTGGAAACGTGTTGACCTCGGCATCTGGGACAAGACACTTCCATAGTGCTCAGGGAGAAAGCTTACAAATAATTGTTCTCCTTTTGACAACACTTAGAATTATAGGTCCCAGAGCTGCACCACAGGCAGGAGATATTCCACATTCGGTGTCTGTACACTTTAGTCATTCTCCGCCCAAGTGTGATCGTTATTTTTCAGTTAAGGACTGGTGCTCTATGTTTTGTCTTCAAATGTACATACATTTTTTTGTATTCATGTATCATTTTTGATGTCTAATGCGTAGTCCTGAAATGTTGTGAAATGTTAATGTCCAAAACCGGTAGAATTTTGAGTTGTCCTTTATGATGACATGATGAAAATGCATCTAACATTTTTCTAAAAAGTAAAAAAGAAAAGGGGAATAAATCACACAAGCTTGTGGATTATAGACATCGGCTCGTTATTTGTTTAATTGTTTAATGGATTAAAGCAACTAGATGCTTTCTTGTATGCTAAGTATTAGTGGTCCCATCTAGTTTGCATATGGACCCAAGCCTTCCATAGGTTTTCATCAACTTTCTAAAAGTGGCATGTTCAAAATTGTAATTTAAAATTTGACTTTACCATAAAAGAGGGGTTTTCATTACAATTCCAAAGACATCCAACATGAACTGATTACCTGCTCCCATTTGGAAATTATCACTTATTAAATGTAATAAGGCAACTCCATTGTTATCCTATAGGAGAGGTAGACCTTGCCGTTGTGAAAAACAAATGTAAGACTTTTTCACTACCAGGCATGTAAAACTTAAAAGTACATATCCAACTTTTTCAATATACTGCATCCTGCTCTCTGGACTGCCCAGGACACATAGGCGTGACTTATATGTATTTAAAAGGAAGGTTTGGGTCTGGAAAAAGGTTTACTTTACCAGGGTGACAAGGCAGTTTAAACTGCACAGACCGGCTGCAGTGGCAGTCCTGAAACATTTTAAAGGGCTAATTAAGTGGATGGCATAATCAGTGCTGCAGGCCCAATTGCAAAAAGAACAATTGATGGACAGAATGCAGAACAATGTCATACATTCACCCCAGTACAGAGATCTGGGCCTAAATCCATCGTTTTTTGCTCCCCATGCCATTCCAGTTTGAACCCAGCATATGCAAATCAGTCTTGACCCTGCGCCCAATGGGAACAGTCCAGCCCGAACTGCCAAGCTAGGTCCTCCGTGGACTAGAAACAAGCATTCTATGACTGGTTTCGGGGTTTCACCCCTCATCAGCCAGGATAGCTTGACTCCAGTGGCATGGAGAGCACAGGACCCACGTCTGGGCATACCCGTCCCACTCGGGGTGACAAATGCAAAAAAAACAATTGATGGACAGAATGCAGAACAATGTCATACATTCGCCCCAGTACAGAGATCTGTGCCTAAATCCATCGTTGTTTTTGCTCCCCATGCCATTCCAATTTGAACCCAGCCATATGTAAATCAGTCTTGAACCTGCGCCCAATGGGAACAGTCCAGTCCGAACTGCCAAGCCAGGTCCTCCCTGGACTGGAAACAAGCATCCTAGGACCGGTTTCGGGGTTTCACCCCTCATCAGCCAGGATAGTTTGACTCCAGTGGAATGGAGAGCACGGGACCCACCTCTGGGCATACCCGTCCCACTCGGGTGACAAATACAAAAAGAACAGTTGTTGGACAGAATGTAGCATAGTAGCATTTAATCTATAGGCCTTGGGGACAGGTAACATCATTTTACTAGGGACTTACAAGTAAATTAAATATGCCAATTGGGTATAAGCCAATTTTACCATGTTTTAAGGAGAGAGCACATGTACTTTAGCACTGGTTAGCAGTGGTAAAGTGTGTAGAGTCCTAAAGCCAGCAAAAATGAAGTCTGCAAAACAGGAGGATTGAAGGCAAACGTTAGTGGGAAAACCATGCTAAGGATGCCAGGTCTAAAACATGTCCTCCCCCACCCTCGCTGGAAGTAGGGAGAACTACCCAGCCACCTGGGAGTTCTCATCACTAAGGCAGAAATTTCTGACATAACCATCAGCATTGGAATAGTCTGTTCCAGGATGGTGTTCCACCGTAAAGTCCATTCCCTGGAGATGGACCACCTCAACAGTTTGGGATTCTCACTCCTCATCCGCATTAGCCATCTAAGGGGTCTGTGGTCTGTCTAAACCCTGAAGTGAGCACCAAACATGTATGGTCTCACCTTTTTCAATGCCCAGACCACTGCAGAGACTTCCCTTTCTATTGCAGTCACCTTGGTTCCTTGGAAAGTAGTCTCCCACTGATGAAGGCTAGGGGTTGATCGAGGCCCTCAGCATTTTGCTGCAAGAGCACAGCTCTGCACAGTGTATTCTCTGGAGAAGTCGGGGACCTTGAGCATGGGTGCTGTGCACATGGCTTTCTTCTGGGTGTCAAAAGTGTTCTGGCACGCCTCTGTCCAGATCACCTGTCTGGGTTGCTTCTTAGAAGTCCACTCTGTCAAGGGAGCAGCAATGGTGCCATACCCCTTGACAAATCTCCTGTATCCGTGATGCCTAGGAAGGTGCTCACCTCTGTCTGGGTCTTGGGGAGATTCCCAAGCCAGAATGATTTGGATCTTGGCTTGGAGGGGCTGCACCTTGCCTCCTCCCACTTGGCGTTCCAAGTAGACTACTGAACCCTGCCCAATCTGGCAGTTACTGGCCTTGATTGTCAGGCCTGCTCTCTGCAGAACCTGAAGACTTCCCTGAGTTGGCACAAGTAGTCCTTTCTGATAGAACTGAAGACCGCACTATCGTCTAGTTAGGTGCCACTGAAGTTCTCCAATCCAGCCAGGACCTGGTTGACCAACCTCTGGAAGATGGCAGGGGCATTCTTTAACCCGAAGGGCATTCCCCGAAACTGGAAGTGTCCTTCTGGGGTAGAGAATGCAGACCTCTCTTTGGCCCCATTGGTCAAGGCAATCTGCCAGTGCCCAGACATTAGATCAAACATGCTGAGGAACTTGCCAGCCCCCATTCGATGTTTGAGCTCATCAGCTCTGGGGATCGGGTGTGAGCCAGTCTTGGTGATAGCATTGAGCCCCTGATAGACCATGCAGAACCTAAGTTCCAGGGTGGTACCTGAAAGAGCAACTTTGGGAACCAACACCACTGGGTTGGAGCAAGGGTTGTGTGAGGGCTCAATAAGCCCTTGCTCCAGCATTTTGGAGACTTCCTCCTTTATGCGGACTCTCACCTTATCAGATAGCCTGTAGATTTTACTCTTCCCAGACATACTATCCCCAGTATCAATATCATGGATACACCATGTAGTGAGTCCTGCGGTAAAGGAGAAAAGAGTGGCAAACTGCCCTGGTAACTGGCAGCAGTCCCTCTGTTGCACTAGGGTCAGGGTAGGGAAGAGTCTGATACCCTCCACTGACCCCCTCCTGCTCCTTGGATGAAAGGAGGTCGGGAGAGGTTCATTCTCCTCCTTCACTCTACCGTCCATGACCTGTAGCATGGTTACTTCGGACCCCTCAAGTTTTGAGGCAATTGACATGCAAATCCCTTTAAGGGTTCCTGGGAGTCTTGAAGTCCACCAGATAGGAGATCTCACACTTTCATTCCTTCACCTAATAGACCCCAGACCAGCAGTCTGGTAGGGCCCTGGGCGGGCTCCACAAGCTCCATCACCCACACTTTTTGGCCAGGCTGAAACTCGACCAGAGTGGCCTTCTGGTCATACCACCATTTCATGACCTCCTGTCTGGCTTCTATATTTTCTTAGACTTCTTCCAGAAGTACTTGATCTAGATTCGGAGTTCCAGCATGTAGCTGAACACATCCTGGGGGACTTTCCTGGGAGCTTGCTCCCAACCCTCCTTCACCAGACTGAGTGGTCCGGGAACAGGGTGCCTATACAGAAGCTCAATAGGGCTGAATCCATTCCCTTTCAATGGTACATCCCTGTACGCAAACAACAAGCATGACAAGAGGACATCTAACTTCTGCATGACAGGCCCATGATCATGCCCTTTAGGGTCCTTTTTGAACCTCTTAATAACCCCATTAGTTTGGGGATGGTAGAGTGTGAAGAACTTGTAGGTTACCCCACACTCCTTCCACATGGACTTCTTGTACACAGACATGAACTTGTTACCACGGTCATATACTACCTCCTTGGGGAACTCCACATGGGTAAATCTCCCCATCAGTGCCCTGGCCACCACGGGCACAGTTGCAGTCCGCTGAAGTTTAGCTTCTGAGTACCGGGTGGCATCGTCCACCAAGATCAGGATGAGAGTGTTGCCAAGAGCTGTCTTGGTGTCCAGAGGCCCAACAATGTTGATTCCCACCCATTCAGAGGGAGTGCCAATGATAGGGGATGGCTGTAGGGGAGCCTTGCGCTTCCCTCCTAACTGGCCACTGGCCGGGAAGGTAGGGCATGACCTGCAGAATGCATCTGAAGCCATCCTCATCCAGGGCCAATAAAAGAGGGTGACAAGCCTCTCAAAGGTCTTGTCCTGCCCCAGATGACCTTCCAGGGGAACATCATGAGCTAGCTCCAGTAGAAAGGCCCTGTAGCACTGGGGGATCACCAATACACGAGTTGCACCAGGCGCAGAAACCTTAGGCTCGCTATACATGGGACCATTCTCCCAATAGATCAGGTGATCACCAGAGGTGTCGCCAGATGTCTGGGCCTTGGCAGGCTGCATTCGGCCCTCAAGAGTAGGGCACTAAATCTGTGTCTTGCAGTACTCCTCCTCAGAGAGACCCCCTTCCATCTTATTTTTAGGAGGTACCAGGGCCATTCTTCCTGGCTCCAGGTCCCCCTGACTTCTCTGTCGGGCGGCCATGGACCGTGTGGTCAGGCACACCCACTTAGGCAACCATAACATTTCCAGGTGTGACCTGAACTCTTCTTCCTTCCAGATGGTGAGCTCTAGCAGACAATCCACAGGCATGGATGGACTCACAGCTACTCTCGAGGAACCTGAGACCTCCCTTCCTCCCCACTCAAAGGGAACCAGTTTCACTGAATAGTGACTTATGATTGTCAGCCACAATAACCTGGTGGAATGCATTAAGGACTATCTGCTCTGAGGTCACCAGATGACATGTGACAGTTGTCATGTTGCCTCCAGTGTCTCTCAGAGCCTTCACCCTCTGCCCATTGATGGGGATCCTCTGCCTGTATTTCTTAGTATTACTAGGCATGTGACCTCTTTGGACCATCTCTTCATCACCCAAGGGCACATGGGTAACCTCTACACTATTCCACACACATGCTATCCGGGGCAATCTCCTCCCTAAGTGCCACACTGGCCAGGCCTGGTCTCTGCCCACCAGTGGAGGGCTGTGCCCGCTTGAGACACTTGGCATCCCCCTTGTAGTGCCCAACCTGTTGGCACTCATGGCACTTGGAGGGCGCCTGCCCTGAGTACTTCCTCACAAGGAACCACATCTTCTTCTGTTCAGGTGGGATTGGGCGTCCTGACCCTTGCAACTAGTTTGGGGTTCTTTTAGAGAACTCCTTTTTTCATGTGTGTCTCCCCCTCCTTCTTATGTTTGGGACCCCGCCCACCCTTATGGCGATCCCCTTCAGGTACTTTCTTGTGGACCCTGGTGCTGAGCCAGTGGTACGCCTTTTTTAGCAGGCTTCCTGAGGGTCAGAGCGCTTACTATCAATAAGGTATTGGCGCAGATCTGCAAATAGAAAGACTGAACATGTGCTCTCTTGCAATAAAGTTATACAGCCCTTGGTAATCCTCCACTTCACTGCCCTTCACCCCACCATACAGTGCCTGTCAAAAGGAATCCACACAATCTACCCAGGACTGATGGGTCAGCTTCTGGCTCTCCCTAAACTTCCTGTGCTTTTCAGGGGTGAGGTCATATTTTCTGACAAGGCTTTCCTTCATGGGAGGATTCCTCATCCTGTCTCCCTTCCGTAAGGCCAGTAGGGCTTCCCTCCCCTCACTAGGGAAATGCTTCTTATGCATCCATAAAACTACCTCATAAGCTTCAAACCACTTGTCAACCAGACCTTTAGGTATATGGACCCGTTTGTCTCCAGAGGGCACTGTAGGTTTGCTACTACCATCACAGCTGGACTATGCCTGTCTGGCTTTGATGCCCAGCTCCTAAAGTCTTCTTTCATGAGCCAACCACTCCAAAGCAATTCTTTACTCCATGGCCAGTTTCTTTCCCTCCATGGCCAATTTATTTGCTCTGCCTCCATAACCAGTCTTTTTTCCTCCACTTTAAACTGGGCCATCTGCAGTCTAAACTTCCTCTCCGCCTTCCTATCTGTCAGCTCATCCGGGGACAGGCCTCGAGAAGACACACTCTGGCATGGAGTTCCAACTCGGGAGTCAAGTCATCCCGCTCTGCTGAATGCTGCATCTCAGGACTAGTATCCAGGCTCTGCTCTGGCTCCTCTACATTACCCTCCCCATTCTGGTCCTCTGTTGTGACTGACAACTGGGGGGCCTTCACGCATGTCCTCAGAGTTTTTGGGAGTGCTGCCTTCTGGGTGCTCCTTTTGGTGGGCAGCCCCCTCTCCTTGCAAAATCCCTTGAGCTCAGCCACAGTGTAGCTCTCAAGATTGAGGAGCTCAAATACCATCTTTGCAGGTGAAGCCACAAGCACAGTCAGGTAGAGTAAGGGTGAATTTGGGAAAAAAACTAAAAGGCCAATCAAGGAGAATTAGAAAATCGAATTGGCCTCTTCAAGGATTGATACTGACATGGAGTAGGCCTTATAATGTGAGTAGGTATTCATAGTGTAGTTTTGCAGTGCCTAATGAATGTCTTTGGTACCCACTTTGTGTTGCACATTATAAGCAAAAACTTCTCTATCATGGAGTTTTGCGCTATTTAGGCCTAAAGGGTCCAGCAAGGTACCACTCCAGTGGTGCAAATGCACCCCGAGTGTAGATTTACAGTCCCTAACATCATATCTAGACCAACCTTTGTCACTTTAAGAATTGTCCTATTTTCCTGGCTCAGCTCATAATCACCGTTCCAGGCCTGTGACCACCCTCCAGGGCCAAGCTAATTAGTCTACTGTCCAGCAAGAGGATCAAAGGCCTCCGCACACAATAGACCTATTAACAGTGCTTGACCCAGTTCCTGGGAAAGGAAGGGGTGGGGAGGAGATTTGCATTTGTTAATTAGCTTGTTACACTGCACCTGGGCTTGGAAAGCCCAGGCCCACAGAAACGAAGATGGAGTACCAGACCTTTGGATCTGACACAGGAGGGACTCTCTTTTGAAGTTTTGGTGACAAGGGATCAGACAGCGGTTTCAGCTAGGGGCGGAGCTGTGGCTCTCAAGGAAGCTCTTTGCGAAGGCAACTTGAAGTTGTATAGTAGATTTACCCAGAATGCTGTGCAGGAAAGTTGGAACAAGGTTGTAGTGATGAATTGACACCCTAGGATTAGCCAGGGGTGCCTTGCCTCTTGAACTTTCAACCCCCACTTATAAAGGCCTGCACAAGGGAGTGATGAGAAGACACTGGGCTTGGGACCGAAGGCAGTGAAAGTATGCCCATCTGGTAGGAGAAGCCACCTGATGCCCCTGCAAAGATGCATTTTGACTCCAGCAGACTTCCAGTAATAAGATAGATCTCTTCCGGGACAGTGGCGCTGGACCTGCTGGGGGACCCTGGATAGTTCCCCCTCGAACTTCTGTGGACTGGCCTTAAAACTGCTGCTGACACACATGTGGGCATGGGGCAAGGGCAGTGTGGCAGGGAAGGTGTATTGCTTGCAGGCTTTGTAGAGGCTTGTAAAGATACCTCACAAGTAGAAGAGAGCCTCAGGAGTGCAGGTAGAAGACAGGTTTGGTGAAGGGTGCCATAAAACCAAGTTCCCTGCTTGAAGTACTCTTTAGAGGCCAGGAGGTCTGAAAAGAAATGCTCCTAGTGGCGTGAGCTGGCCACCTGGGCCTGCATTATTTAATGGGCACACTGTCCCTGTTTGTGCCGTGGCGCATCTTTAAGCAGGTGCGCGATGCGCAAACTGGGAGAGTGCGCCCTACTACCATCAATGCACTGCCCCAATGCCAGCTACGAACTTGGCGCTGCCATGAGGGCAGCACATTATTATTATTATTATTATTATTAATTAACATTTGTTAAGCGCATGACTACCCTTAGGCATCCCAGCGCTAATAACAACAAGCAGATAGAGATAAGGGAATTAAGTCAGATTCTGAAAGAGACAAGTCTTCAGTTGCTTCTGAAAAGAGAGATGGTGGGTCGTTGAACGAAGATGGATGGGAAGGGTGTTCCATAGTCTAGCAGCGTTGTAAGAAAAAGTGCGGCCCCCGGAGCGGGCTCTCTTAATTTTAGGTACAGATGCCAGGAACAAGTTGGCTGATCGAAGGCATCTTAAAGGGCGGTAAAGAGCCATGAGGGAGTGATTGATTTTTGGACCAATCCCCCAAAGGGTTTTATGTGCTATGAATAATGATTTAAACATTATACGTTCATTTATTGGTAGCCAGTGCAGTGTTTTAAGCGCAGGCTTGGCTGAATGCGGTTTGGGGGTATTGAGTAGCAGCCTGGCTGCACAATTCTGCACAACTTGCAGTTTTCTTGTGGTGGACTTTGGGGGTACCAAGGTAGAGGGAGTTCCTGTAGTCCAGGCGGGAGAGCACCAGCGCCTGAACCATGACTTTTCGGGCGGGTACAGGAAGAAGAGGGAGAATTTTTCGCATCAGTCTAATGATACCAAAGCAGGAGGCTGCTAGCTTAACTGCTTGGTGATCAAATTTAAGAGATCTAGCCAGCCAGACTCCCAAGCTTTTGATCTTTTCTTTGGGGGCTGGCGAAGGGCCAAGACAGTTGGGCCAGCTAAATCCTGATGTGGCGATGGAATAATTACCCAGGATCATTAGCTCGGCCTTGTCTCCATTGAGCTTAAGACACGACTGGTCCATCCATGTGGCCACAGTTTCCAAACAGGATTCTAGGTTGGCGGGCAGGTTCTTCGGATGTTTTAATGCTACCACTAGCTGTGTGTCGTCCGCGTAAGTAATGATATGGATCCCACATGGCAGGACTAACTCGGCAAGAGGTTTTAGGTAGACGTTAAATAGGATGGGGCTTAGTGAAGAACCCTAGGGGACTCCACAAGTAAGTGGCACACGCTTGAAAGTGTTGTTACCCTCGAATACCTGAAACGATCTATCCTTTAGAAAGGACTTAATCCATGCCATGACATTGCCTGAGACTCCCACCATTCTGAGTCTGTCGAAAAGGATGTTGTAGTTGACAGTATCGAATGCGGAGCTCAAGTCAAGTAGGATGATAGCCACCGCGCCTCCCTGGTCGAGGATTTTCCTCGATTCCTCAACTACTCCTAACAGAGCCGTTTCCGTGCCATGGTTTAGTCTGAAACCTGTCTGAGAGGTATGCTATAGGGAGTGGGTTTCTAAGAACTCCGAGACAATTTTGTTGACATATTTCTCTAGTATTTTGCTAGTCCCAGGGAGAAGCGAGACCGGACGATAGTTACCCCATAACTCAGGATTGAGGTTAGGTTTTTTTAACAGTGCTCTTATCATGGCATGTTTCCATGACGAGGGCACTTGACAGGTGGATATAGAAGAGTTTAACACTTCTAGTAGAACAGGAAGTATGGCTTCCTCTACCTTACGAAGCATATGGATAGGGGCAGAGTCGAGAGGGGAGCCGGATTTGACCTGGGCAAAAAGTTGGGATAAAGTGGACAGGTTCATGGTTGGAAGGTCCTCCAGTCGTGGGGTGCTGCCCCCTGGAATATCTACTTCCAGGCCTGAGTTATCAGGACAGATGGCCTGAGGGAAAGTGTTGTGTATATATCTAAGATTTTCTTATTGAAAAACTCTGCGAGTTCATTACAACGTAGCTGAGAGGAGTCTGAAGGTAACTCAGGCGAAGGACACTTTGTGAGTTTTTTTGCTATTCGGAAGATTTCCCTGGGATCATTGACAGCCGATGTAATTTTTTCCTCAAAATACTGTGCTTGTGCTCTCTTTATTTCTGTCTGGTAATTTTTGATAGACTCTCTGTATGTCTGTTTTTTTACGATACTGTATTCTTTTCTCCAAGCTCTCTCTAGTCTTTTACAATTTTGTTTAAGTTCCCGCAGTTTAGGTGAATACCAAGGTGTCCGTTTCTCCTTAGGCCTTTTTTGGCTCCATTTGTGCGGTATGATGGTATCTAAGGAAGATTCAATCCAATGATTGTAGTTCTCCGAAGCTATGTTAGGGTTGGGATCCCCTGGAGGTTTAGAATTCAACAAGGCTATGTTCCAAGCCTCTGGTGATAGTTTCGCCATGGGGCGTTCCCAGCTCTTAAAGGATTGTGTGCTAGAGGTCTGTGACGGGGTATTCCAATGAATCGGGATTAAAAAATGGTCCGACCATTCAGTGAAAGACAGAGCAGTTGTTTGCAAGCTGATCCGTGTTTCATAATGTAGACGGCAGGCACTCGCCCTTTAATGAAGTGACAGATTTCCTTTGTAGACGGGTGCAATGAGTGACTACATCTGCCTGCAGGGGGATGACTGGGGTCCCCTTTCCCCCCTATTGAGCTGCCTTCAGGGAGCCCACTGATCAGTGCCCCCCCTCCAACATGTTTTTATCTCTGCGCCGGCATCTGTAATAGGGCGCGGGCATTGAGGCAAAGTTATTTCCTCATTTGCTTGGACCCACACTCCCATGCAAATAAGGGTATGCCATCTCTACTTGGAGCTAGCGCAACATGTGTGCCAGTGCTATCAGTATTACAGAATAGATTTCAAAAGCGTCTGTTGCCCCTTCTGTATTACCATAGTGCCCCTGGTGCTCACAAAAAGGCGCACACACCTGTTGCACTCCTGGGGCACCATGTTTGATACTGAACCAGGAGCGAAATGAGTCCATGATTGTTGAAGTTGGCCCTATGGGCCTGAGATATGACCTGGTCCCCTTTCGCGACCAGGTAGAGAACAAACCTCTTAGACTTTCACACCAATATCTTCAATTTCCCTCAGGGATGGCCAAGTCCACAGGGTCGCTGTTACCTTCAGCTGTTATTTGCCCAGGAAGGGGACGTGTGTGAGGTGCCCTCCCCAGGCTCACTCTCGGCTTCAGACCCCATCGCCTCGGGACCAAAGTCAGAAACAGGAAGGGTCCCGGGCAGACTGGTGCCCTTCCAGCTTCCTTGTGCCGGGAGGGGGGCGGTTGCACCAGTCAGCAGTGACTGCCCAGGTGCTGCGCTGGCAGAAAAGAAACCTGCTGGAGTGTGTCGGCAGGCAGGGGAGCCAACTAGGCAGCGCATGAGTGGGCTCCCCACTCTGCCTTTAAAAACACCAATGCCTTTTTAAATGTGTTTGGAGGCTGCAGAGATTGCAGCAGCCCTTGAAGAAGGAAGGCACCCTGTGTCTCCTATGACCTTATGATAATGACCCCGGGAGAGACTTTTCATTATTTCCAAGCTCTTTCTGAGCCTATTCGTTCGGCACATATGTTTTGGGATTATAAGGACCCCTGTTGGTTGGCCCTAGGACTGCAGTAGCAGTCTAACGAGAGTAAAATAAACTCTGGACACGTTATTTAAATCAGTGCTTTAGTGACGATTCTGGTGATTAGCATTGCTAGATTTGACATTAATATGAATTTTAATGTGTTCGTATTACCCCATTGACATTAGTGGTGGGATTTACTGATGTGCTGACACCCTTGCTAATTAGTGGGCCTACCTTATTGATAATGACATCCACTTATATTGTGATGTTGCATCTAGTATAGGTGGAGGGTTTTGTCATTATAGCGTTAAAGACCCAATATGGGGGTGGGAAGGTACCTGATATGAGGGTGTCCCCTGATTGTGCACATTTGTAATTAGCACTTTTCCTTTTTAAAGGAAAAAGCACTGACTGAACAATAATTTATTGAGTGTTGTTGCGTATCAGCAAGCTAGGGTTGCTAGCCCACACCACCTCCCCTGAGTAGGCCTTGGACTACTCTGCTTTGCTATCCTGAAAGAGTCAAGTGCTACCTTGGGGTACTTGGTTCCCAGCAAAAACAATTGTTGCCTTAATGCTTGTGAAGGACTCCCATCCTTCACAACTAATAACCCAATTTTGTACTGTAGACTTCAAAGCTGTGGTGCTACTTTCTGTCTGAGGCCTTTGTTAAATGCAGTTATGGCAAACCAATAAGGCGACTATCTTCAAAACGTATTGCCATAAAGTGAATGTAGTGGCAACGAACACAACAAAAAACAATTGCTCTTTAGTTGTAATAAAAGCATATCTTTTAAAAAGCAATATTAGAAGACTAATCTATTTTTTAGTAAAGACATTATTTTGTGTTAAAAGGTATGAGCATAAATGACATAATGCTCACTTTTTCATATGTCAGAAGATACAATTAAGGAAGAGGCCGCTAAGGAAGCTTTGCATGGCGTCACTTACAGCCCGTTGGAATGTGCAGACAAGAAGCAGCAAGCATCAGAGTATTGCTGCCTACATTCTGCCAGAAGGACACACACAGCACTGAAAGTAACATTGCTTTATGGGTCCCCAATATCACGGTGTCTTGGCCTTGCAACCCTAAGGTGGCCATCTTTGACTGTGCAGTATGATGTTTGACTAAATTTTCTGTTACAGTGCCGTTTGGTACTCCCAAGGCATAGAACACAACAGAGTATGATTTTAAAAAAAAAAAAAAAAAATGACACAGCTCTCTTACCACTGCACACGCTGCCACAACACCACATCATTTGAGAACCAGTGTGGGATGTACTGTAGCAGTGGGCAGTATGGACCCTTTTGCATCTTGATGTTTGCCTTTGAAAGTGCGGAATGAAACTGTAACTAGGCAAAATGCTGCCACTCACTCATAAATGGCTGCAGTGGGCTGACCCTGTGCCCCATTCAGTATGCTGTGGTGGGTGGAAGCAAATATGAATAACATTGTAACAGACCAATGGATGAATAGGGCTGACAGAAGGCCCATATATTTAAGTCTGTAAATATGTAAGTATTGTTTTTAAGATTTATTTTGAGAAATAAAATGTCTTAGCTGAAAAAGGAATGAAGGAAGTTAGACAAAAGAAATGGAATTGCTTACCAATTACATAGGATTAACATGTTGGAGCTTTCTTCTCTCAGTACATTGCATTGCTTTTAGATCTGCTCCGCGTTTACTAAAGTGAACCACCCAGATGCAAATAGATGACATATACATCAGAAGGGGCTGTCCAACCTGAATGGCTGAATATGTAAAGTGTCTAATAAGCAACCTCAGGTGTGTTTCTGCTGAGTTGGGTTTCATTATCATAGTAAAGCATAAGTGTCTAGCTTGCAATTGGTCCACATCTTAAGACACTTCTTCCACAAAGGATGAAGAAACTAAGTACTAAAAATGTGATGGAAATGATTAAGCCTTGCCTCTAAAAAAACTGGGAATGCATTTCCAGATTTTATCTTGTCTGCTATTAAAAGAGGACTTACTTTCTGGAAATCAGTCTGACGTTGTCTGAAACAAATCATTGCAGCACACACTTCTAGACCATGTACTTCTTGCAAGAGAGCACCCAAACTGTTTCTTCCTTGTGGGCATCATCAGTGAGGTGACAGAAGAAAAAAACGCACTCCTATAATTTGAAGAATCTCTCTAGTAAGACTCCAATTTTTCAACAGTGTACAGAAAGATAAGGTTTTGTAATCATAAAACCAAACATGAATCACCAGGAGGAAAGACACTTCTCCATTAAGGGGTCATCCTTACTATTCATAAACATTAGAGAATTTCCAGGTGCTGGATCGCCGAACCCCTTTTCAACTAGGAAAAATAAATCTCTCGAACCTTAAAACAAGCAAAGCATGGTTAGAGGCGTCAGGGAAGTAGTCAGTTGGTCTGGTCCTCCTATTCCAGTTCCCATGCTAAGGTGGCCCATTACCATGACAGCTGCTCCTCTGCGGTGTATAGAGAGCAATGAGCTAGTTTTTAGCTGGCTGAGGCCTGCTGCACTCTCAAACAATGAGGGTGAAAAAGAGCTGTGACAAATGCCCTTTCACCCTGTTTGTAACAGCAAACAGGTTTCCAGAAGAAATATTAGCTGCTCTGCTGCGGTACTCCTTTGCCCACTTCATTTTGCGGTCTACTGAGGTATGAAATAAATCTGGTACAGTTTACACAATTGCAAAGAGTACTGGGCCACCTTTCAACTGTCCTTATAGTAACATTAGAATACTTAATATAATATTTTCTTATAGTTGTCATGTGTACAAAGAATAGTATGTAGTAGCAACCACACTTTGTACTCTGATTCCGAAATGTTTTGCGCTGTTAAGCATTAGTTCCTCAGGTAAAGTTCTGGTACATATAGTTGCTGGCATGAATATATATTTTGTAGGGAAGGGGACCTGAGCATCTCTGGGATAGATTTGATAACGTTTGTTTTTTAGCTGATTTAATGTCCAATTCTATTTGCACTAAAACCATTGTCTTTATTTTAAGGGTTGGTTGACTGTGCTTTGGCTCTTGGCTTTGAGAAGATGGACAGAGGCTCTCTAGGTGTTAAAGTAAGTATACGATGAAAGAGGGCTTTCATGTTACTATGGGTTGCTTGTATGCAAAGTAGCACCACCATGGCCATCACCCATCACTAGCCACCCAAAAAGTAAAAATGGAAGATTTGAAATTTTTTGACAGTACGGAACTTTTAAAAAATAAACACACATCTTGATCTGTCAGTGAAAAAAAAGTCTGTAGTACTTTGTTATTATTGCTATTACTACTTTTTGATTCTGCTTCTTGATATATACTTTTTGCCAGGGCTATTTTCTTAAACATGACATGAGATTGCCATGACTTGAGCACCTCATCAAAAAAGGTAATCCTTTCCTATTTAATCATTCTGCATGAAGCTGAGACTTTGAGGAACAGTGCTTCAATGGAGATGCAGGACCGGATCAATCTCGGTCCCCTTTAAGCCATTGCTGCTTGAAATTATTAGAGTGGTGGAAATGAGAGTAGTTCCCTCCAATAAGTGGACTCCTCGTGACTGTTATGGGGACACCAAGGACCATGACATGAATGTTGTTCTGTGGCAGTGGTGGAGCCTGTTTGTCTTTTTAATAAAGAGATACTAGCTTGCTGCAGTCTCAGTGTATGACAACTGAGCCGCCATCTTGCTTGGGCATTGTCCTCACAGTACAGGCTATCCTCCATCTTGTCACCTTCCACCCAGCCAAATCTAAAAGAAGGGGCATATGATGTAATCAATCATTGGCAAACAACCTTCTTTTCTCATCCATGTTTCCTAAGTCAACTTCAGAGAAATGGGACTAACACACGATTTCCTAACCTGAATGTCAAACTCATTATGATGAAAAACTTGACCTATTACAGTCCATATTCTGATGCATATCAAACTTTACCCTGACTTTCTTGGTTGCTTTTCAAAACTACCTCTGTCACAAGGTATTTGATTTTGTTTATTCTGCATTAGAGCTTGTTTTCTACTACTTGCCTGGTAAATGTACTGACATACTTTAGTAGCTCCAGCATGATTACAGTCTCTTGCAAACTTGCCTCTACTGGCTGTTTTACTTTATCTATACATAGTCTTCTCTGTTCGTAATTCCCTTTTACATTGACGTTTAACTGCATTAACTATTTGTTAAACCTGAAAGGAGCCCTTTCCTCAGGTGGAGTTATCTCTAATTTGCCTTCCTCATTTGAACAGCATATTCCGTGCTCCAGGTTGTAACTGAGCCATTTGTCGTGTGTACATTTAGTTTTGGGTACGTACAATTGCACATGCACCCCATCTTCCTCATATACAAGAGGATTCTTCGACATTGAACCTCACCATCTGACTTCTGTTTGGTTTATGCATGTGCATTTGTTTATGTCCAGATTTTCATAATCCTGCTACTCTTAGATTGAATTCTGTGCAGGTCCTTGTGTTGCAACATGTTGGCATACAGACTAGTTACTGTGGCTCTGTCAAAGAGTAAATCACCCACTGTTCTTGTTGCTTGGCAACTCAATTACCCATCACATTATTTTTAAATCATGACTTTGACCAAAATCTTGAGCTGCTCACTTAAACCTGGTCCTAACTCTAATAATATGCTTTGCCTATTGAATCTCTCTTACAATGCAGAAAGTAATGTAAACATAGACTCATAAAAGAACATCCTAAAACCTTGATTATTCATCAATACCATAGTGCACTGAACTGTAAAGAAACAATTTGACTGTCTGGTTCCTGGTACATTGACCAGCTAAAAGCCCCTGCCATTCCTGCTCTCCTACATGGGCAGGTAAAGGTAATGATGCACCCACTGGAGGAATTTAGGGCCGTGGAAGAGCAAAAGGGTGTGAAAGGGAAACACTAACTTGAGTTAGCTCTCCCAGCGGATTTGTCACAGTCTGGGCAATGGTCCAGGATAGCCTCATCAGTGGAGAAACGGTAAGTAAGGTAAGTAGGAAACCACAGGTAAATGCAAAGTACAGACTGGATTTGGGACAACGTAGTGCAAGATAGACTCAGGCTTACTGTTCTTGGCACCGAAAGTTGCTGTGAAGAGGACCCAGCAAACCTGGATACCAGCCCAGGATGCCATCTGGAATGGATCTGAGGAAGTAGGGGGAAGATAGGATTCCTGAAGGTATCAAGCACAATGGCAAACGTAGCAATGGAGGGAAGCCATGGGAAATCCTTAAAGTGGGGAACAGGGAGGGGAAAGCACAACAGATGTGAGGAATGCAGAAACAGGTACGAACTAGTATGGCTTGGAAAACCGCAACAACTAACAACACATTACCAGAGGTCTACTCCATGTTTGATTGACCTTTTACACAGGCTGCATCCCTTATGCTTCTAAAGTGTGCCAATAACAAGAAAGTGAATGAGCAAGTGCAAACGTCTGTTGAGCCAATTAATGTTCAAGGCCTTTTAATCTCCATCGTCCAATTCACCAACATTTTCTGCCCCATCCAGCCCTACATCTGATACCTTTTATGTGCTGAGAGTGGGACATTGACCTTATGTTCTTCACACATCCTATTGGCATAAGCAAAATTCTCTCTAACAGCTCAGCTAGTTCACACAGCTGTCACATTCATCTCATTGAAACACACAAAAGTTGATGGGAGGACGCTTGCAATTTGTCTAACCACTGGCAATCGCTTGGTGTAGCATCCCAACCCATCACTCTTTAGCTCACCTGCCACCTCAGTTTGGACCCAGACATAAGCAAATCAGCCTTCACCCAGCTTCTCATGGGAACAGTCCTATCCAAATGTCCAAGCCAGGTCTTCCCTGAACCGGAACCCGAGATTGGTTGCGCCCTAGTTATGGACTCATCAGCCGGGTACAGCTTGGTTCCAGTGACACAGTGAGCATGGGACCCTTGTCTGGGCATGCCCATGCCACTCAGTACGTTAAACGTCATTGTAAAAGTGAAATACAAACAGAGAACACTGGGAGTTATGTATACACAAAGTAAAACAGCTAGTACAGGCAGGTTTGCAAGAGACTGTAATCATGCTGGAGCTTAAAGTATGTCAGTACATTTACCAGGCAAGTAGTAGTAAACAAGCTCCAATGCAGAATTAACAAAACCAAATACCATGTGACATAGGCAGTTTTGAAAAGCAACCAAGAAAACCAGGTTAGAGTTTGATATGCAGCAGAATATGGACTGCAATATGCAAGAAACACACAAAAAAGGATGGGAGGAATGCTTGCAATTGGTATAGCCGCTGGCAATCGCTCGGGAGAGCATCCCAACCCATTGGTCTTTTACTTTGACCCAGCTATATGGAAATCAGCCTAGGCCCTGCTCCTCATGGAGTTGTTCGGGCTGGACTGTTCCCATGAGGAGCAGGGTCAAGACTGATTTGCATTTGGCTGGTTCCAAACTGATATGGCATGGTGAGCAAAAGAACAATGGTTTGGAGTGGTACCCCCGAGCTCTTGTCAGTGGTGAGACTTATTGCAAGTGGCCTTCCATCACCTGTTGTGTGTTTCATGTACCGCCCTAAGTGGCATGGGTATGCCTAGACGTGCTCACTGTGTCACTGGAACCAAGCTGTACCCAGCTGATGTTACCATACCTAGGGCGAAACTGGTCCTGGGTTGCTTGTGTTCCATTTCGGAGAGAACCTGGCTTGGCAGTTCGGGCTGGACTGTTCCCATGAAGAGCAGGGTCAAGACTGATTTGCATATGGCTGGGACCAAACTGAGGTGGCATGGTGAGCAAATGAACAATGAGTTGTAGTGCTACCCCAAGAAGCCTCCCATCACCTTTAGTGTGTTTCACATTCCTCTCATTAACAACATTTTTCCATCAAACCCTACTCTAGGTCACCCTCCACTAACCCTAATTCAGGATTACTCAATAACTCCAATACTTTTACTAACACTATTTTTCTGTGCAATTCTTGTTCTTCTCCTAGTTTGGTCTAATTTGATTACTTCCATTCTTCACAGATCTGAAATCCTTCTAATCTTCATCCTAACAGCCACTACTCTCAGCTTCTGTCATATCCATAATCCAATATTTTCGACAGGAAAATGGAATTGTTAGCCCTCAAATTAATTGTTTATGTTAAAAATATCTAACTCGGGAAGCTCTGAGTTTAAGGGTCTCATGATTTCACCAGAAAATGTAAAGCCGATTAAACGCAACCCAGAGGGGTGTTCTTTTCAACCTGTAGAAGTAACAGGCACTTTCTTTCTTGCACTCCTTTGAGGGGAAATACATTTCTTACTAGAGGATTATCTCTCTGAAGCTTTTGGGATCACAGTGATAGAGATGGACTTGTAGAACCAAGCCACTCAAGACTACCTACTTAAAGCTGCCAACGCCAAATTGGTTGAGACCCTTGATGAGGCCCAGTAGATTCCAGTCCTCATTTGGACTGGCCTGTAAATGCATCTCTAACAGAAGAGTGGACCCAAAAAATTGCATTTGAACTAACACTTCCTTAAACACAAGTGCATTCAAGTGCCACACTAGACTTTGCCAAAAAGGTCTCTAATCAATTGATGCTCCCATCTTTGCTGTCTGGTCTGCAAATCACCAGGTCTCCCCTCACCAAGCTGTCTCCAACTACCAAAACCTGTTGCTGTTCTTTCGCGGAGTATCCTTTTCTGCATGATCACATTTTTCTGAAACCTGTTTTTACTGGTATTGTGACTCTGTACACTGAGGCACCGCTATTCAAGAGCATGTGCCTTGGCCTAAAATGGTATTGTCAAAATTGGGTTCAGCAATTTGTCCTATTTAACTTTTCCGTAATGTCATTGCTGATGATGTAGAAACTGCACAAGTAGCTTGGAAATTAAATGTCATATATATGCTTCATTGTATATTTACACATCCTAGATACTGTGCTCTGGCTGGGCTGTAGTTTAAAAGCATGGCAGTGACACACAGAAAGGAAATGTTATATATTAATGCGTCTCCCCAAAAATGTGCCTTGTAAGCCATAAGGCTGCATGCCTAATATGTAGAAAAGTGGCACCCTACATGTTTGGTAAAGAGTACCCTCATAGAGACTAAATATCTAAAAGCTGTTTTTACTGTGTAAGTTAGCTAGATTCTCCTTTAACAGGCCTATGTATACTTGATCTTAATTTCTCTGAGGGCCTAGAAAAATACTAGCAAGATGATTTAAAGTTATTTTCCCCTCTGGTTTAAAAATCAAATGTGATAGTGAAAGTTGAGTGTTCACATCAGTGGAATGTGTACTTTATAAAAAATTTACTTTTTGCTGCCTGGGCCAAAATGTGAAACCTTAAAATCTGAATCTCTCGTTTTCTAATTCAGCTGTGCTTCATCCATGTTCCCCTTTGACCTGTTTTCAGCCTGACTCTACCCTTGACACCACACCTGCATAAACATTAGGTCTCGAATCTAAAGTTGAGACATTGTAGGCTGCGTAAACATGCAAAGTCAGCACAAAAGAACAGCTGATGTCTGCACTGTGGGTTTCGTGTGTGTTTTAAACAATGGTAAAGCCTTAGATAAAGTTTGTTCAGATAAGCCTATCTTGTTGTGCAGCCTCAAAGACGCGACAGTTACACAAGGCACCGAGACTGTCGATTCTTGCCTTGCCTCATTTGTGTGTTCTTTCCAAAGTTCTATTTACCTCTGGGCATTCCTAGTCTGTGATTTTCCCTATATAAACCCATGTAACCATCGTTCAGTGTGCTTTATCCTTGGGTATCTTGATGGTACTTGTCGGATGGAGACCTATTCATGAATGATTGAATAAACTATCCATGGTTTGCCTTCGCTCCAGTGTCGAGTCCTCCTCAATTTGATAAGAACCCGTGGCGAAGTGGTGATCCCTGCACCAGCAGGTTATTAATTAATCTGCTCCACAAAAACTGGTGTAGAAACGGTTTTGCCACTTAGCTCCCCTTCAAATGCTTAATACACATTCCTGGCTAGAATTAAGAGCCCTGTCGGCAAGGCAGGGATGTTTCAACAACTAGCTACCTACCTAACAGTGATTATCCATCTAGTAGGGCTGCAGGAACTGTTGGCATAACAAAGCATACCTTTTATACTATCTCTTTTGACATGGAGATGCTAAATTGTGCTAACAGGATCTGCTCTGGTTCATTTCTAAGGCCCTCTATACTCTCGAGTCCCAGTAGGAGGAAACAGTTATTGGCCCTTACAGAGGGAGGGGATCTCATCTAAATATGGGAATGGGACTGGTTTAGAGCGAGCCTGGGACCCTTCTGGTAGAGGAAGGGGTTAGCCAGTTTAAATTTAGGAGTTCCGAGACTCTTTACTGTAAAGCAAAGAGAAAGTGCTGCAAAAGGAGATGGGTGTATAGGGAGTCAAAATAGACGAGATTGGATAAGAAAAATAGTCAAATCTCGGGCTAGTGCACCTGATGAATCTGACACCTAACCAACACCTCCTCAGAAAATTCTTGAGCCTGCTAAGCCTACATCTGAAGAAGAAGGCCTTGCAAGGACTCCTGTCTTCTGCTAGTACCCATGAACTCCAGGAGTCAGGTGGGTGACCTCCTGTTTGCCTGCTCAAGTGACACTAAAAGCAGAAAGACGTCTTACTCCAGGAAGGCCCAGCTGACCGCTAAGAGAGAACCCTGCAGGAGCCCTGGTTGGAGCGAGACCTGGTGTCTAGAAGCTGACCTTCAAGACCTGAGGGCAGCAACAGTGACCAGGATGAATTTTCACAGCAGTTGGAGAAAAATGTCCTTTTTTCCACCTCCAGGGGGCTGGGCAGATTGCTGAAACTTTGCCACAGAGGGTGTATCCAAAGTGGGCAAGAAAGCCAGGCTATCCAGCCTCCTGGAATCCCCCAGCTACAGCTTCCAATCTGGTCCTGCAGGACAATTTTGATGACCAAAGTGACTAAGTCCAAAGATAAAACCTTGGAGTGGGGTGAAGTGACAATCTGTCCCAGCTGTAAAGTATCCTAGACTGGTACGAAATCCAGCTTTGTCCTGCTTGGAGTTTTTTTTGCCAAAAGCAGCGTCTTCAGCTGGAGCTCAATGATGAGTATCTGATTTCGAGGGACCCTCGCCAGCTTAAGTCTTGGAAACTTCCCTCTGGAAGATTTTGACTTCCAGAAAGATACCAAGTCAGAAGATAAAAACTTTAACAGGAATGACCTGCTTGGTGAATCTGACCTCCGCTACATCACGGTCAGCTTAAAATCGCGGCTTGATCCCGGCCAGCTGTGAACTGAGACTCTTTTTCTTTTGGCACTTCTTGCTGTAAAACTTTAAACATTCATATCTGTGGTTCTCCTTATTTAGTTTTATTCATTTTGGTGTTCCTTTCCTTATTAACGCTTTCTATATTTTTCTATATTGGTGTGGGAATTTGTCTTCTTTTTTTTTTTTTACTTTAAAATTGTTGTTATTGCTTGAACTTGACACTCATTTCTCCGTTGAGTGTCTGTTGTTTGTGCCAAGGCTACCAGATTCAGCAGAGTTTCACTGAGACATTTATTGAGACCTAAGCAGGGTGTGATTATGAAAAGGTGTGTTTATTAAGTTGGTAAGCATCTCCAATCCCCAAATTATTAACCACTTTCTGACCAAATCCAAAAGGACAAAAACCTGGGGGCAGGGAGAAAAGGAACATATCCCATAATGACCACGGGCTCTTCTCTCTTCCAGTCTCTCCCTCTTCACTGAAGACCTGGACACAAATGTTGCTACAACTACCTTTAATCTTACCATGACTGAGGTTATCAATGGTCTTGCCCTGCTCAAGGAGAAAAGGACTAGAAGAAAAATATTTGCCACTTGAAACACCAGTCTCAATGAAGAAAGGAAACCCATGGAATATCTGAATGCTCATGGCGACAAAACCCTCCAAAACGAATCTGGGGTACCTTAGCGCTTCTATAGGATCCTACAAAAATATGTCTTGGAAGCAAAATAATTTTACAGCAAATCCCACATCAGCATTGGCCCCTAAGCTCTATGAGATTGTCAGAGCCGCCTCAAACTCCCTTCTACATTTCTCGTAGAAGAACCGGTAAGGAATGCAAAAAATTTGCCACCTACTTTAACACCAAAATCAAAAATATTGAAGCTTCTTTCCATGTATCCCATAACTCCTTGTCCATGTTTGAGTAGACAATCATCCAACAGCTGGTCCACATTTAGAACGAATTGTCAACTCAAGGTCCTCTCCACTGTCTCCAAACTGAAATCTTTCAATCAGGTTACCACTACCAGCCAGCTTTGCCAAAGAGATGCAAATACATCTAGTGTCTCCAGTGGTGTCACTTCATCAACCTTTTACTTTTACAAGGAGTTTTTCTTGATTACTTAAGTCTGTTCTCCTGAAGAAATCCTGTGTGGACACGAATGAACTCTATAACTTTTCGCCCTGTTTCTGGTTTACCGTTTCTTGCCAAAATCTTTTACAGTTGTGTTAAGTCAACTGACTCAATTTGTTAACGAACTCCGTCTCCTGGGTGACCTTCAGTCTTGGTTGAGAGCTGGCTGCAGCAGTGAAACCTTCATTCTGCAAAACCCTGATGATGCTTTATACATTTTGGACAATGGCAACTCCTGCCCCAAGCTATTACTCAACCTTTCTGTGGCTTTTGACACTATTTGCCATGAGATTCTCATTGGAACCTTTTGAAGCCATATGGGCATCGAAGGCACAGTACTTGAGTGGTTCAGATCCTACTTGGCTAACTCCATGCAAATCATCAAGGTTGTTAACTCTCTAGCTATGCCATTTCCCTTAACTCATAGAGTTTACCGACATTCTGTTCTAGCCCTCCACACTTAATAACCTCTATCTCAATACTGTTGGATGATCTTATCAAATAGTTTTGCGTATAGCCCCTTCTACACCCAGCTGTACTTTAAAGATTCCTCTCCGGAGGACATATCCTTTCTGGCCTTAATCACTACCAGCATTAAATCATGGATGACCTCAAACTCTGTCCTCATAAACCTGAATTCCTACTTAGTTCACCCATTTTGGCCCTCAAACCATTTCAAACCAGAATAGAGTTGTACCATCAATGAAAGCTCTAGATCACTTGGCTTCATCTTCGACAATTGTCTCACTCTTCAAAACCATGTTAACAGTATGGCTAAAAATGCCATCTATCTGTGGGTGTGGCCAAGAGGCTCAGGCGGATGCGTTTTAGCCTGACTCCCGTAGCCCTGCAAATATCCCTCATCATCCTGCTAGCAAGCCCCTTCCCAAATGCTAACTTTGCAGTATTGTTGCCGCCTGGTGCTCTGGGACCAACCTGGCTCTTTCACCGCAGCATTTCACCTCTAAGGCGGCGGGGACGCCAAGTCGAAGACGGTGGGTGGCGTGGCCTGGGCTGCGTGTTGGGACCGCGCCCTGCCATACTCACGGCCCAGTAGCGGGCAGGTGGTGTCCGGGCCCTGCCGGGACCTCAGCCTGCCAGCCGGAGGGCGCGCCGGAGTCCTGTGGGTTGGCGGGGTGGCTGCAACCCTAAATTTGCAGCATCAACGCCGCCCGGTGTTTGGGGCATTGTCCGACTCCTTCACTGCAGCAACTCACTCCTGTGGCGTCCGGGACGCCAAGTCGGAGACGGAGGGCAGCGCGGCCTGGGCCCTGCATTGGGACCGCCCCCTGCTGCAATCATGGCCTGGAGATACGTGGTTCTCCGGCGCTAGTATTCGGGCATTGCCGAGGCCTCGGCCTGCCTGCTGGAAAGCAAACCGGATCCTGAGAGATCGGTGAAGAAACCGCCCAACGACAGGTGGATACCAGGTGAGGCACACAGTGCCCCTCGCAGGGACCCTGTGAAGGCCCACGCGCAGCCCTCGTACACGGCATGATTGTAGGGCACAGCAACAACCGTGTGGTGTTCATAATACTGCGAACCAACTACGTGCGCCACAACTGAAACATGGACATTTAATATGGAGTAGATGGATGTGCGCTGCATGAAAGATAAAGGGCCGAAGCCGCAGGACCACCCAATACGATAAATTGGTTTGGGGGAGTGTGGTGAGCAGCCAACCCAACACCAATAAGAGGCCAATAATCGCTGGAGCAAATCCGCCAAACTTAAACACAACTTCACCGGGGCCATTCGGGTGAGAAGGGAGAGACCACAGGGAGGTGCCCGATAGAGGTGGGAGGTGTAACCTCATCTGCGGAGGCGGCTGGGCTAGGACCTGCGGTGTGTGGGTGAGGGAGGCCCCCCCCTTAGTGCTTGACTAGCTAAAAGCGCGCCTGAGATCCCCACAAACCTATGAAGATACAACGTTTCTGTGCACCACAATAAGCTCCATAACTACTCACATCACCCTCAATAGATGTCCACCACACAGCCAACATGTCTAAAAGTCCGACAACAGGCCATGCCACGAAGCAAAGCACGATGGACAAATTCACGGGCGTGTGCACCGGCTCCACCACTACAAATGACACCCCAACTACAACACCAGATAAAGCTAAGCTCCTTGCCGCGATAACTCAATCGAGAGAGATGCTGGATGCCAAAATTGACGAGGTCAGAGCGGATGTCATGCTGCTACGTCAGGATCTTTGCAATGCTGTGGAGCGAGTAACTCAGGGCGAATCTAGTATCTCGGGTGCAGAAGATGCCATCACCATACTACAAGGAAAAGTCAACACCCTTGAAAAATTCACATGGGGACTGGCCACACGAGTTGAGGACGCAGAAGGGTGGGCCCCTCGTAATTACCTGCGATTTGTAGGATTTTTAGAGGGATGTGAGGGCTTCGACATGTGCGCGTTCCTAGATCAATGGCTCAAAACCTGGATCCCGGATGGAAATCTGTCCTCCTGCTTCGTCCTAGAGCGCGCCCACCGAGCACTCTCTGCCAAACTTCCAGGTGCCCAACCTCGACCAGTCATCGCTCGGATCCTAAATTAACACGATAGGGACATCATCCTGCGACAACCCCAGACGCAAAAGTCCCTTACCTTCGGATCCCAACCGATAATGATCTTCCCAGACTACACCAAATTGGTACAACAACAGAGACAATCCTTCACGGCCGCGAAAACACGCCTTTGTGAACAGCAAGTCCCATACATGTTGCTTTTCCCGGCCCGTCTCAGAGTCGGCTACAAAAAAAGCACCCTGTTCTTCGATACCCCCGAGGAGGTCTTTCAATAGGCAGACAAACACTGCCCGGTCAAGCCTCATACGCCGCCACCTTGTGACTCGGACTCATCCTCCGGCGACCCACACCTCCATCAGAATATTAATTAAAAGTATAAACGAAGGCATCGACCAAGGTCATCCTGGCGCTCCCACTCGCAAGGTGACCAGCATGCTAAGACTCTGGACAACTGACTTAAGAATCTTAACATTACTGCACCCCAGACCGCATGGTCATCAGCGATATGAATCCTCCGAAAACACTTTCTCTTGCCGGCACCAAAATGGGCTACTATTTATGAACTGATCTTCTCAGATCCCTGAGACATTTGCTAGGGATGGGATCTTCAGGGAACCATTGGACGGTTTCAGCTCTCGCCCCCTGTTGGGGTGGGAACTGCTTACTCTCCGCGACGGATGCTTCATTGTTCTTTGAGGTATTGGGGTGGGAAGAGGTGGGAGAGGGAGGGGGTGGGAGTTACAGTTACTGCTGTTGTTAGACTTAGTGGTTAAATTGTGCCCACAATACATCATCTCTTCTTGGCACTCGAGCTATACACCTCCAAATCTTTCATGCTACAGACCTCGATATCACATCAGAACAGTCCAACTCCAGTGGGGAAAATTAGGGTAGCCACCTGAGGTCTCCTAGACAAGATCAAACAACGGTGCAATCCTCAAATACGCGAAACGCATAGGTGCAGATGTACTGCTATTACAAGAAACTCACTTAATGGGGACTAAAACCCCATGTCTGGCCCGCTTTGGTTTCATACACGTCTTCCACTCCAGCTTCAGGAGAGGCTCCAGGGGCGTAGCTATATTGATCCACCATAGAATCTTATTTACACATACTCACACATGGGCTGACATGCTGGGCAGATATCTGTTCATTCAAGGCACGAGCAGGGGAGAACCTATAGTGCTGGGTAGCATATATGCCCCCCGCCTCTTAGTCAAACATTTATCGAACATATTATTGATACCCGGGGATCATTACCCAATGTCCTTGCATTGATAGGGGGAGACTGGAATGATGTCATTCATCCTGACCGCGACAGATGGTGCCCCACAGCCATACACTACACACAAAGAGTCTCGCTTGGGGCCAATGGTGGAGGCACTGGGTTTGTCAGACTCATTGAGGACTCTCCACCCAGCAGCAGCGGGCTACACATGCTCCTTAACCATTCATGGGTCGTTCTCTAGATTAGACTACATCTTCAACACTAGGGAGCACATTCATAGGCTGGTTCAGATGGAGATCTTGCCTAGAAGCCTGCCAGATCACTCCCCCATTCAGCTTCAGTTAGGAATAGGTGCCAGGCGGTCCCCGTTCCATTGGTGACTGTCGCCCTGGCACTTGCACGATCCCAGCTACAAAACCAACCTTCACAAAGCCCTGCTAGAGAACTTTTTATTAAATGAAGAGACTGCAAGTTCCGCCTCTACGCTATGAGAAGCTATGAAACCAACTATTCGGGGATTCGACATTAGTTACTGTACAGCGGCCAAACGTCAGAAAAAGCATACCTTGATACAACTAGAAGCCCAGATCATAGAATCTGAGCAACGTGCACAAGAGCGGAATGGCAGTAGTGCTCGCCGACAATTAGGAATGCTGCAGAGAAGATATCAAAGCATCCTACTAGATGAGGCCAAGCATACCTGGTAGGTTACGCAAAGTAGGATATATCAATGGGGGGGATAAATCTGGGAAACTCCTGCACAGGCTGTGCCAACACACTTTAAAACCGGTCAGCTACTAATTATTAAATCACACATGGGTGAGATGCTCACCAACCCCACACATATCGCCAGATCCTTTGCTGAATTCTATCAATCCCTCTACACCAAGCACAAAGTCCTATCCGAATCTCCGAGATATACCACCAAAGGCACTATCTTCCGATATGAGGGACCCTGGGGAATGGCCGTTGGGCAGAGGGACTTACACTGGTCACACATGGCTTCACTTACCTGGGCGTCTTTGTCAGATAGCCAAGCTGTCTCATGGAAATGTAACCTAGAAGTAACGACAGAGAAGGTTAAAATTGAGGTGAAGAATTGGTCTACACTTCCCTTGTCCCTTTATGGAAGATCAGCCATCTTCAATATGGTTTCTCTGCCTAGATTACTATATCAACTACAGTCCCACCCCTACCCAATCCGCGTGTCCTGGTTTCTTCAAATTAATGCAATTCTGGGACACTTCCTATGGGGATGTTGCACAGCCCGGGTAGCCTTGCGCACCTGCACACAATCCACATACTGCAATGGTATAGCTGCCGCCTATATATAATCCTACCGTGCAGCTACACAGCTGCAGATCCTGCACGAATGGTGGTATGGGCCCCGAGATGACCCCGCATACAAAGTTGAACAGTGGATTATGGGAGAACCCTCCTTACATTCACTCCTCTACAGCAGGACCGACCCCAAAGACCTTCCCGCAGCGACACATGTGGTGATAATGTTATGTTATGTTAAAATCACTTCTGAAGCGCACGTACTCCGATTGGTTTCTTGGCGCTAATTCTAAGTTACACTGGAGCCCTATTGATTTAACATGTGCTTGGGTTTATTTATAGTCTTGGGTAAATAGCCAAGTTTTGAGGAGTTTTCTGAATTTCACAAAGTCTGTGCATGCTCTAAGGTTAGCCGGAAGAGAATTCCAAAATCCAGGTGCCAGCACTGCAAACCTGCAGCCACCTTGTTGCTTTAGTTTGTAAGAATGTGTGGCCAAGAGGTTCATGTGAGCTTAACGCAGGTTGCGAGAAGGTAGATGCCTGCAGATAAGGCTGGAAATGAATTTTGGGCTGGGGCCATACAAGGACTTAAAGATCAGGCACCCCACTTTGAAAGCTGATCGTTGTGGGATGGGGAGCCAATGTAACTGCCTCAAAAGAGGTGAGACATGTTCCCATCTGGGTTGCTGGAAAATCAATCTGGATGCCTGGTTCTGTGCTAACTGTAGTCTCTTTATGAGGTACAATGGAATGCCAAAATAAAGATAATTGGCATAATCTAAATGTGAAATCACCATGGCAAGTACAGCCTGAATCAGTGCTTCCCTGGTAAGGAGTCTGCTGATCTTCCTTATCTTTCTTAGCTGACGGAAGCAAGTCGATGTGACCGAGGCAATTCGGGCTTTCATTGTAAGGTCGCTGTTAATTATCACCCCCAAACTTTTAGCAGAGGAAGATGGACTGGGGGGAGTACCCAACTCTGTTGGCCAAAACTGAGAGTTCCATGGGTTCTGAATACCTCCAATCAGGATAAGTTCGGTCTTATCCGGGTTGAGTTTTAACTGGTTGCTGTTCATCCAGTCACGGATGTGCAGCATGGTGGTTTGGAATTCAAGCGCCGAATCAGCAGTATTTTTAATGGTGAATACTAGTTGTAAATCGTCCGCATAATTGAACGTGGATCAGTGGCCGAAGATATAGATTGAATAAACGCGGAGATAATAAGGAGCCTTGGGGTACTCCGCATGTTATGCTCATTTTAGATGCCGTGAACTGGGAAAGGCGGACTGACTGCGAGCTGTCATCCAGGAATGATCTTATCCAGCTAAGAGCTGATCCCTGAAGGCCAGCATCTCGGACACGGTCGATCAAAATGTCATGATCGACCGTGTCAAATGCCGCAGATAGGTCCAACAGTACCAAGGCCTGAGGGGAGCCTTTATCTGTTTCTTTCCGTAGTGTATCCAGCACGGTCAGTATGACTGACTCTGTTGAGTGGGCTGGGCGAAATCCTGCTTGATGAGGGTCCAAATATTCTGAATGTTCGATAAAAGTACATAGGCATTTTGCCACATAGGATTCTAATACCTTGGCCAAGTTGGGCAGTAGTGAGATTGGGCGATAGTTAGTCAGCGTCTGTGGGTCAGCACCTGATTTCTTTAACAGGGGAACAATAATTGCTTCTTTAAAGGCTCTCGGGACGATGCCCTGAGAAAATGACTCATTTAGTAGGGAGAGAGCTGGCCTGGGAAGGAAAGAGAAAACTTCTTTTAGAACATGATGAGGGCAACTGTCAGTTGGAGACCCCGATTTTACTTTGGCCAATAAGTCCAGAAACACCAGGCTATCTATTTCTGGAAACTGTTCCAGGGAGTGGGTGTTTTTCAGCCTAGAGGGGGAGGTTTTGGGGGTATTGCTGATTGGAATGCTGGCTTTAATCGAGGCAATTTTGTCTATAAAAAAATTGTTAAGGGAGTTACACAGTGCTCGAGTTGGAATAGGTTTTACTGTGACTCTATCGGTATTGGATAATTCATTAATAATGGAAAATATTTCTTTAGATCTGTTAGAAGAATTTATAATTTTAGATGAGAAGTACGTAGCCTTGGCTGTAAAAATCGATTTTTTTGTATAGCTTGAGTTGGGCTAAGTAGATCTCTCGCCGAATTGGTTGGTGGGGGTCGCGTTACAAGAGAAACCCCGTTGTGGCATAATCGCCTACTTCCACAAGTAGCGGTCCTTCAGGGATTCGGCGTCTGGGATCAAAAAAGAATCTCAACCCTGGGCGACGTCATGAAGGGGCTTATCCTTAAACACTTCCAAGACCTCCAAAAAGAATTCTCCATGCCCCATACCCAATTCTAAAAATACTTACAATTGAGGCATGCCCTTCATCCCTATATTAAGGACCTTACCAATCTTCCAGACTTCAGCCCACTAGAAGGCAAGCTCCTGATGGGGGACCTAGGTGATCACAATATATCGAAAATCTACCAAACCCTGGTTACGAATAACCCCACAACTTTGGCTACCCTAAGAGCAACGTGGGATACCGATGTGGGACCGATTGATGATGACGATTGGGCTGAGGCACTTCAATCGCCACGAGAAGCAGCAATCTCTACCCGACTCCGTCTCATACAATTCAAATATCTGCACAGGGTATATTACACTAGACATAGATTATGGACGGCTGGGTTAATCCTTCTCCGCATTGCCTACGGTGTTAATCTGAAGAGGGCACCTTCTTACACACGATTTGGACATGTCCTGTCCTAGAGCACTTCTGGCGCGGCGTGCTAAATTGCCTGTCATCGGTGCTGGCATGGGACTTACCTATATCCCCGAAACTTGCACTCCTACACTGCGCAGAAGGAATAGGGGGAAATAGATATAAAAGGCACCAATTATTTTTAGGCCTCACACTAGCAAAACGAGACATGGCCACCCACCCCGTATAATGCTTTGGAATATAGGCATGGACTTTATTATGGAATTGGAACTCCCTGTCTTTATCGCTCTAGGTTGCCCACAGAAACACACCAAAATATGTAAGAGGTGGGCCACCTACAGAAATATTCCCCTGGAGACACACAATACAGCAGATTGTCAATTAGAAAAAGAGATAATAACATATGAGCATGAATAGCGAGATACCAGCTTTATCAAATCGCCTATACTTGGGAGGCGAGAGACCAAGACAATAATGTATCATGATATGGCGCATAGTTAGATATCAGTTGCTACCTGTATTATTGTATTATGTTTTCAGCCCAGAATATTCATGTGGTGATGGGGACTAAGGATATTATCTGATTTATCCTACAGATGAAGTGTATGTCTCGTCGCTCAGATATTCTGCTCTGCTATTATAAAAGTCAATAAAATGTGTTCACACAAAAAAATGCTAACTATCTGCTCTGATTCATGTAAGAAATGAAGCATTTCCTATTAGAACAGGACCTCAAAGAAATAGTCCAGGGTCTAGGTGTGACCGCTCAGCCCTCCACAGGGCTTGGTCGCCCCACTCACTGCTGCCGCTCCTGCCTGCCTTGCCGCCTCCTGCCTGGAGATTCCTTCGCTCGCTGCCCGCTGCTCCTGGGACTTTCCCGCTGCTCCTGGGACTTTCCCGCTGTCCGCTGCTCCTGGGACTTTCCCGCTGCCCGCTGCTCCTGGGACTTCCCGCCACTGCCTCCCTGCGGCCCCGCCCCCGTGATTCCATTCGCCGCCCCGCTCCCGCCACCCAGCTGCTCCTCCCTCCAGGCTCCTTACTTATGACGCCCCCTGAGCGACCGCGCAGCGGCTCGCGCGCAGTGGGAGCACCGACGGAGCGCCGAAGGTGCGCCAAAGGTAAGCCCGTCTGCGCCTGGCCCGCGCCCAGCGCCAGGACCCCTGGATCCCACCGATGCAACACTACTCGACGGACCTACGACGCCGCCACCCTCACCGCACTCAATGCCGGCCGGAACCCTGCCTGCTACCGAGCCTCACCGAGACGCACCCACGGACCCTTGACCTGCCAAGCCTGCCGATTCACCTGCCCCCGGACGTGCACCACCTCCGCCAAGTCGAGCACCAGCAGCAACCACCTTAAATGCATCCTGTTGAACACCCGCTCCGTCCACAGGCACGCCGTGGAACTCTGGGACCTGCTCGACGCAACAGCACCGGACGTCGCCTTCCTCACCGAAACCTGGATGAACGCCTCCTCAGCGCCCGACATCGCCATAGCCATCCCGGACGGATACAAGATCACCCGGAAGGACCGCGTCAACCAGACGGGAGGAGGCATCGCCATCGTACACAAGAACACCATCCGCATCTCGACTAACTCCGACGAGACCTTCACCGCCGCCGAACACCTACACTTCCAGATACACACTGACCCCAAGACCACCCTCCGAGGCACCCTCATCTACAGACCCCCGGGACCACGCACACTATTCAGCGAAGACATCGCAGACTTCATCAGCCCGCACGCCATGCCCTCCGCCGACTACATCCTCCTAGGGGACCTCAACTTCCACCTGGAGAACAACAACGACAGAAACACCACCGCCCTGCTGGACAACCTCGCCAACCTCGGACTCAAGCAACTGGTGAACACGCCCACCCACTACGCCGGCCACACGCTTGACCCCGTCTTCTCTTCCAGCAAGCACATCTCCTTCAGCCACGCCACCGGACTCCACTGGACCGACCACAGCTGCGTCCACTTCAGCTTCAGAAAGACTGCGACCCACCACCACCCGCAACAGGCTCCCCGCCGGAGCTGGAGCAAGATCACCGCCGAGCAGCTCACCGCCTCCCTCAGCCAGAACACACCCACCAACACAACGGACCCAAACGAAGCAGCCAGCAACCTCGCCAAGTGGCTGACCGCCTGCGCCGACGACCTCGCACCACTAAAAACCCTCCCAGCAGACCCGGAAGCAAGAAACCCCTTGGTTCACCAACGAACTCAAGGAATCCAAGAAGAACTGCCGCACTCTCGAGAAAGCCTGGCGACTCGACCAGACCACAGACAACAGGACCGCCCTCAAGCACGCCACCCGCAAACACCACCAGATGATCCGTGCCACCAAGAAGTCGGCACTCAAAGAACGACTGGACAACAACGCCCACGACAGCAAGGAACTTTTCAGCATCGTCAAAGAGTTCTCCAACCCCAGCGCCGGAAACAACGACATCACCCCCTCGCAAGACCTCTGCAACTCACTCGCCGCGTTCTTCCACCGCAAGATCACCGACATACATAACAGCTTCGACGCACAGACCACGCACCCTACCGCCGAACCAACGCCCGCCACCACCACCCTCTGCAACTGGACCCCGATCAGCACCGAAGACACCACCCGCACGATGAACTCCATCCACTCCGGATCACCAACCGACCCCTGCCCACACCACGTCTTCAACAAAGCCGACGCCACCATCGCACCCCATCTCCGGGACATCATCAACTCCTCCTTCCACACCGCCACCTTCCCGGAGAGCTGGAAGCACGCCGAGCTTACCGCCCTCCTGAAGAAACCAACGGCAGACCCCACCGACCTCAAGAACTACCGTCCCATCTCGCTCCTTCCGTTTCCGGCCAAAGTCATCGAGAAGACCGTCAACAGACAGCTTGCCGCCTTCCTCGAGACGATTGGATCCCTCGACCCCTCGCAGTCCGGGTTTCGGGCCAACCACAGCACCGAGACCGCCCTTATCGCAGCCACCGACGACATCAGAACCCTAACCGACAACGGGGAAACAGCAGCCCTCATCCTCTTGGACCTCTCCGCGGCGTTCGACACCGTCTGCCACCGCACCCTAGTGAAGCGCCTCAGCAACATCGGAATCCGAGAGAAAGTACTGGAATGGATCATCTCGTTCCTCGCCGGAAGAACCCAGAGAGTCCGCCTCCCCCGTTCAGATCCGAGGCCACCGAAGTCATCTGCGGCGTTCCACAAGGATCTTCACTCAGTCCAACCCTCTTCAACGTCTACATGAGCCCCCTCGCAGCCATCGCACGCCAACACAACCTCAACATCATCTCCTACGCCGACGACACCCAGCTGATCCTCTCCCTCACCAACGACCCCACCACCGCCAGAGCCAACCTACACGACGGGATGAGAGACGTCGCCGACTGGATGAGGAACAGCCGCCTTAAACTGAACTCAGACAAGACGGAAGTCCTCATCCTGGGCTCATCACCCTCCGCCTGGGACGACTCTTGGTGGCCCCCGGCCCCTGGGCACCGCGCCCAAGCCAACGGACCACGCACGCAACCTGGGCTTCATCCTGGACTCCTCCCTGTCGATGACCAGACAAGTCAACGCCGTCTCATCTTCGTGCTTCAACACCCTGCGCATGCTCCGCAAGATCTTCAGATGGATCCCCACTGAAACCAGGAAGACCGTCACCCAGGCACTCGTCACCAGCCGACTGGACTATGGGAACACCCTCTACGCCGGAACCACAGCCAAACTTCAAAAAGACTCCAGCGCATCCAGAACGCCTCCGCACGACTCATCCTGGACATCCCCGGCACAGCCACATCACCGGACACCTGAAAGACCTGCACTGGCTCCCCGTCAGCAAGAGAATCACGTTCAGACTCCTCACCCACGCACACAAGGCCCTCCACGACCTGGGCCCCAAGTACCTCAACGACCGCATGACCTTCTACACGCCCACCCGCCAGCTACGATCAACCAGCCACGCCCTCGCCACCGTACCACGCATCCGCAGAGCCACCGCCGGAGGAAGATCCTTCTCCTACCTGGCAGCCAAGACCTGGAACTCCCTCCCCACTCACCTTCGGCGAACCCAGGACCATCTCTCCTTCAGGAAGCAGCTCAAGACCTGGCTGTTCGAGCAGTAACTTACCCCCTCCCCCAGCGCCTTGAGACCCTCCCGGGTGAGTAGCGCGCTCTATAAATGCCGTGATTGGATTGGATTGGTACTTTCTAGACTTGAAAAAAATGGTATACTCTGCGGCATTCCAAATCTTCAACTTGCTCCGCTTAGAGCCATCTTTTTGTGCAGCTGCTTTGCTGATTACGGGGGTGGACTGCTATAAGAAAGGGTATTATTTTTTGGGGTAGGAGATTGCCCACCTCAAGAAATAATCCCAAATCTTGTCAGGGTGAACCCTCAAAGTCACTAAATTAACCTGGTAGCTATTCACAGAGCAGACAGGCTTAACATAGGGCAATGTGTAAAGTAGTATGCAGTACCAAAACAGTAATAAAATATAAATGGCAAACCATAATAATTAGAATTAGAAAAGAAGAGTAATCTCTTGGCATCATGTTCTCTCCCTTTCAAGCGCTCCTCACCCTACAGCTGGCAATAGTCTTTAAATATTTTTCTAGCTGGACCCATTCCCAAGACAGAGTATTAGTATTTTAATCTGTACTCTGGTTTTCTACATACCAGAGCTAGGCTCGCCACAGTGAAAATAACGAGAATGGGAGAGAATGTGGCCTAACGGCTAGGGCGGTCGACCTCAGAGGTGGGGAACTGGGTTCAAGTCTCGACAGGGACGCTCAACATTCTGTGATTCTGGTCAAATCACTTCTTCTCCCCGTGCCTAACTAAAATTAATGTGTCCGTCTGTAATGTAACTGGTGCTCATGTAAACCGCTCTGATACCTTCGAGTCTAGTTTGCGCTATATAAAACGCCACAAAAAAAAATTGGGCCTTCTTACTGTAGGGACATGGTATTATTCATTTTCTACATACTCCACTTAAATACCATTCACTCTATCTTGTGGGCTGCAAGAGGTACACAGTGGCGACTTAGTAATATTTAAAAGGAGTTTTTTGTCCTGTCGAAAAGGATTATTTTGGCAGGGTTTACTCTTCAGTAGTCAGGTTACACAGGGTGGCCTGAAGTTATGTTTGCCCTGCCACATTAGTGGGTGGCACAACAGGTGCTGCTGTCCACTAGTGGCATTTAACTTCAAGGCCCTGGGTACACTTTCTACACCGTATCTTATAATAGGGAATTAAAAGCAAGTTAAATGTGCCAGTGAGGAATAAGGCCATTCAACCATGTTTAAAAGGAGAGAACAGGTGCTCTTCTCCTGGCTAGCCAGTGTAAAGTGCACAGACGTCTAAAGCCAGCAAAACATAGAGTCCAGGGAAAGGTGACAAATCTGGGGTGACCATGCAGAAAAGGTGGATTTCCTACAACTGCTATGACCATTTCACCACCATACATCTTTCCTTGAGCGAACTCTGCATCGAGGGCAGATCAACATCTTAACCTGCCTACCTAATTCATTGACTCCTACACTCTGACCACATAAACTGAAGATATCTCCAACACGCTCTTTCTGATAAAACCTGTCTTTAATAAAAAAGCATGCTCTCAATCAGTCTCTCTCTGACTGTGGTCTCGAAATTTGAAATTCAATTTCTACAGCTATCTTGATGATTATCTTCTTTCCATCACTCAAGAGAGGACTGGAGCAATTACATAACAATTTCCAACTGTCCCCATTCCTGCCAATTACCACCTTTTACAGTATGGACTGTGCTCATCATTCCTCAACTTTAGTTTGTTTTAGGATGTACACAGTGTACATTGTTTGTAAAGGATACCTAGTTTTCCAGTGTTTCAAGCCTATAAAAGCTGCAGCTTCTCTTCACGCTTGCGCTGCTTTGTTACTGTCGATACCCATGCTCTATGTAAAACACTCTGTTGCGCACTGGCCTTTTACACATTCTGTATTAAACATTCAATAAATCAATAAATCTTCTTAGTAACACCAGTCCGTTAAGTTGCCATTCCACAGATGCTTTGCTCAACCAACCCTTTGTAAGCCACAACCTTATGCAACTCATTGGCTCCTAGTAGAAGCTGCAACAGAGGAAGAGTGCGCTTATTTATCTAACACTTTTTAAAGCCAGACCTGTCTTGTCTCTCACAAGTATCATTGAAGTTTCACTTGGTTTGAACATTATTCATTTGTAAATGTGTGCTGCAGACCAATAAAACATACCAGTCCTCATTTTTAAGATGAGCTAGAGGCATTCAAATTAATCAAATGTAGAGAGAAGAAATCTATGTTTCTAAACGTATACAGATGCATGGGGAAACATTAACAGGGGCACAGGATGAACAGGGTCTACTGGAACCCAACTGTGGTGGCTGTGGTCATTTGTCACTGTTGTCTGAGGGTCCGTTCTACTGGGGCTGTGGAAACTAGGCCAAGTGCAACTTCCTGCACTTGACTCACTGGGTAACGAGTCAAGTGAAGAAGGGGTTGTACTTCTCAGGGAGGTACTGTTGAAGGGGACATTTTCAGAGCTCAACAATCAATAAACAAATGCAATTAATCATTTTCCAACCCAGAGCTTGTCTTTTTTTAAGAGAAAAATATTTTAATATCACAGCTGTATGAAATGCTACAGAGTTACACATGTATCAGATTTAAGGTTAAACAAACTTACCCCTATGCTTGTACTGAAATTCTGCACTCACCCGGTGCCTTCCCTGCTTTATGGTGTTTCTCCCCCTCCTCCATGTCCAGGGTGGACCTTTCATATAGGATGGGTTTAGGCAAAATTAGACACAGGTTTCACTTAGCCCCTTGCAACTGGTGGACCAGATCATGTAATTCTTTAAAGCTGCCAGAGTCTTACTAAATAGGGTAAATCTTTATTGTGGTTTGGCTTTGCTTGTGTTTGCAATCTCCCAGTTTCTGGAGGCTGTGGCTCGCTTTACCTGCTCAGCGAAGGGCTGTGCCTGGTCAGTGCAGGGTGGGTGTACACATCGGTGTACACTGGTTGACGGCTTTGGTGGCATCTCTTCACCCAGTGGTCTTGCATTTCTCAGTTTCGCACTGACCGCTTCAGGTGTCAGCTTGGCAGGCAGGTCTAGTGAGGACTGGCTGTTGGGAGATGAACCTCTGGGCTGGATGCCTGTAACAGGTGTGGCAGCCAGGCCAGACATCCCTTGCAATTGTGGCTTCTCAGCAGACTTCTAGCTTCGGTGGTGACTGGACCCTCTTGGTTTGTCACATGCTGGCATCAGCAGCAGTCTTCTGACTGGTTGGCATGGTTGGCAGGCAGGTCTAGTGAGGACTGGCTGTTGGGAGATGAACCTCTGGGCTGGATGCCTGTAACAGGTGTGGCAGCCAGGCCAGACATCCCTTGCAATTGTGGCTTCTCAGCAGACTTCTAGCTTCGGTGGTGACTGGACCCTCTTGGTTTGTCACATGCTGGCATCAGCAGCAGTCTTCTGACTGGTTGGCATGTGCTATGCCGTTCACCTTTGGAACCATGCTGAGAGAGACTGAACGACCTATCTCGGCACAGTCCAATTCCGAGGACGCTCTAACTACATAGCTAGCGTCTTCTGAGTGTCCCACACACTGGGTGCATGGACAGTCTATCCTCCAGCAGGGTCAGGTATTCTCCTTCTCTCTCTGAGCCAGAAGGCAGTTTTTTAGGTATTAGGCAGACCTACAGCTTCTTCAGCAAGTTTCAGATTTCAGGTGATGTCCTGTCACCTCAGGGAGACTTGATGTCATGCAGACTGGTCTACAGCAGCTCTCCAAGTACTCTGTAGAGCACTCCCTTCTTTGGTCAAGATAAATATGGAACTGGAACAAGGTGGAGTGGTTTGGGTCCCACGTTTTTACTCCTTTTCCAGACAGCAGATGTGGATCCACTGTCTGAGTTCAGGAACTGGTATGTGGTGGTTCCCTTTCAAACGTAATTTTCTAGCTGCAGTGCAGACCGCCTTTGTACAAGATGATGGCTGTCAGAGCATGAGTGTCTAAAACATGGGTGCAATAAAGTGTGACATCATCAGTCCTCCTGAAGTAGCAATCGGGAACAGAGAACAGGAATATTCCCACCTTTAACAACAGAATCTGCTGACTTCCACCATGGACCAAACGGCATTGCTCATTAAAATCAATCCGCATTCTGTTGCTGAAAGGTCCTCCCAGAATTTCTAAGGCTATCCCTGTCTTCATCCTCCCTCACTTCGGGTGTCTGGGTCTCTACCCTTTTCAGGAATGAGAGAAATTCACTGCAGGGCCATCCAACATGGATCCCGGTGGTTCGAGCAAACATATCCACAGTGCACAGAATCTCTCTATACTGTCATGGATGTTCCACATTCTGCATGCACACTGTGCACAAGTACTAAACACATACACTGGATGTCTGTGCAAGGGTCCGAGCGCTATCCTGAAGCAAAACTTTTAATTGAGTGGAGACCGCTTTCCCCACTCCATTTTGATGAAGAAAAGAGGTGTGGTCAGAACTATTAATTACCAAACATCAGTACGCTGCTATATTTCTTTGTCATTAAAAAGAGGGCTTGCTTGGTGCTCCCTCCCACCCTGCACACAGAACTGTTTCTGGACCTTGGCATTACCAGGGACGTGCCAAGGCCTGAGCTCACACGCTAGATTAGCATGATAACTGGGCCAGTAAATATAAGAATATGAGATGTTATGTTATGTTATGTTAATCAAATTTGTAGGGCGCGCTGGTACCCTAGGGTGTCCTGGCGCTATGCACTGCCTGCTAAACAAAAGGTGGCCAGAAGGCTTATTGTTTAAAAAGCCAGGTTTTGAGCCCCTTCCTGAAGGAGAGGAATGCAGATTCACATGCAGTTATGTGACTCAGGGCAGGGTACATGTATGTTTACCATGCAGGTGATATTCCCACCCCAGCACTCTCCAATGCAGTTTTGTTGCGTACGATTACTGATGTCCTTGGGGTAGGGACCAGGGCCATATGATTTCATTCATCATGCTCATCTTTAAGTTACAGAAGGCATGTCTTTGGTTTGCTCTCCTTACCCCTCGTATGATGATGTGTTGAGCTGGTTATCGCAAGGGTGCCCGTTCCTTTGTTAAGAAAAACACATTAAGCATGAGACAAAATGGGTGCAATCTCCTATTTCTTTTCCGAGTTTGGGATATTTGCTGCTGTCAAACAGCTATTGATTCCTGACGGTCCATTGCTCCCTAGTCACAGTGGCGGGCACACGTATTTATAGAATAAGAGGCTCAACAGCATCACGTCCAAAGTCTCAACACGGAACAACAGACCCCCATTACCCCTGGATTCACCTCTGTCATCTTCTGACTGTAAGACAGCTGGAAGGGCAGGTACCCGCCTGCTGCTTTCCACTGAAACGTGACAGTACTCTGCTATTGAAGTACCAAACTCTTCCTGGGAAATGCAGTCCCTCTTGAATAACCAATGTGCACGTACAGAGAGCCTTACAGTGCCTGACCCTTCAATGCATTTCACCTTCGCTAGTGCGACAAAAGTACTGTGGATGCCTTTTGGTTTCCAATCTTAAAAAAATACACCCTTCCATCCCCTGAAACAGAAGTGTGCCACATCCAGTGTAGCTGCTCCCTCTAGATACATTGATGAAGGGGTGTCGGTTGGATCTCCTACAGCCTGCACACTAAAATGGCTGCTAAGCATCAAGTATGTTACTGACTTTGTAATATTAATTACAAATTAGATCCACTGTATCTCTCCAGCAGTCACCGGCTGATACACAAGCAATGACAAACAGCGCTCTCCATTGCTAATAACACCGATTTTGTATTAGTTGCCAAAACAACTTTTTTTTTGTATAGAGTCTATAGTGTAGCATAATTGTCTGCGCCTGCGGGAAATAATAGCTGTTAATTACCCATCCCCACAATAACGTGCCTGGCTCCATAAAGATGTCTCTAGTAATTTACAGCTGTTTTTTCCCCTAGGTAAGGATAATACAGTTAGTGTATCTAAAAGAATGGAAAGGGAGAGCTGGAGATGTATCTCACTGGCCGAATCCTTTTATCCCATTGGGTATTCCTCAGTGGCTGGAGCCTTTGGATGCTGGTTTTTAGGTTGAGCCTACCAGGCGGAGCAAGCTGTCGGGATGTGAAAGGCGTGTTGGGGGCTTGGAGCATCCCCCCACCCCGATTGCTTACCTTTGAATGGCCTTCCAGTCACTTGCATTTGGCTGCTGCTTATTTGATGGCGTTTTTGTCAATCTTGTGTGTACTTGCAGTGGAGCATAGCCTCTTTACCACCTCTTTGATTGTCTGGCTTCTTTTTATGCTTTCTCTGCTCACATTCAGGGAACTACTTTTTTCTTTTTGTTTAAGCACTGCATGAGATTGTATAGGTTTTCCATCTGTCTTCCTCATGTGCTTTCCTCTCCCACCCACACTTGTGTTGCTGTCACTTCTCTGTGTGATTCTGCCCCACCCCCTTTGTTCTCTTTCGCTCGTGTTCTCCTCCTCTTGTTGTTTCTCCCTGCCAGCCTGCTGTTTGCTTCTCCCCATGGCTACTGTGTTGCTTCACCCCCATATCCTGTTAATATATTTAAAAAAATTTTTTTTTTTTAAACACGTTCGCCCTATGCTCCAAAACAGACATTTCATGCTACTTTTTTCATTTACCGATCCATTTCTGTTCTGTATATGAAGAAAAAAAAAAAGGCGTCCTTGGGTAGGTTGGTGCATGCGCTCATGCGCGCCTACAAGATGACACGTTGGCCATTTCATCATGACTTTTTTTTTTTTTTTTCCAGCCATGCTGCAGAGCAGCCATGATGCTGTAGAGGGTGGTGAAAAAAACAGCAATTCTAATAGGTCTTTTAGCTGAGAATAGTGACTTTGCCAATGCTTGTCTAACTCCCAGAGATGCAGCTGAAGCCTCTGTCACTTTTTTTGTGGCAGGGCCGGTGGGGGCGTATGCAAGGAGACTTAGGGGAGAGAAAGAAAGAGCATGGAGAGAGATCACAGAGAGAAGGAGAAAATAGAGAGGATAGAAAGAGAGGGACTGAAAAGGAGTGAACAGAGAAGAAGCAAGGGTTCTGGTTTGAGCATTTTTGCCAGTGGTGGGGTGTCCTAGCACACTTGGACAGCAGCATATAGCTGCGAGTCAGAAATCTGACAGTGAAGGAAGGCTTTCTGAGGCGACATATGCTGATGGCTATTGCCAGGAAGCATTCTGATAGGCTGTCCAGCTCTCAACATTCAATACCAGGTTCTTATATTTTTAAATAATTACATACATGTAGTTCCAAATAGATGATGAATTTCCAACCTTGAGCTACAGAAAATTATTTTGTTTGACCCACCCGTGACATTGCAAGCTAATTTGCATCTGTGAGCACTATTAGAATGCAGTGAGCCGTCTCTTTAAAATCTGGTTGCTAAAATATTCTTTCTGTTTCTTCTAGTTTACAGACCGTACCAATCCAATGGATAAACATCTGGAAGTAATGATGAACAAGTATGGAATTGCTGGAGCTCCCATAGCACCTCAGTTGTTTGGAAATGCAGGGAAGGAGCACATGGAAAAGTACGGTACGTTTTAATGCACATGATCTAGAAAATAAATAGGAGTTCATGAATTAAAAAGAGACTATAGTTATTGTGTACTGGAATTCTATTCCAGATACAGCTTTGCACCAACTCGGCAAATAGTTCCGGGATTTGCTCTTGGTGACGTTTCTAATATGTGTAGATATTAGTAGAGGTAGCAGTTTTATACAGCACCGAACTCTACCTGAACGTATTGGAGTGCTTTACATGAGCACCAGTTACATTACACAAGGACACATTCATATTTTTTATTTTAAGCACAGGGAGATTAAGTGATTTGCCCAGAATCACAGGATGTTAAGCCAATGCCGAGACTCGAACCTGGTTCCCTATCTCCAAAGTCGGCAGCTATGTCCGTTAAGCCACATCATCTCCTTACCCTCAGTGTCTCGTTCACAAAGGTCCTCTGCACTGGTGGCGGGGCCCTTTTGGAAACAGGCCCTCAGTGATGATTTTCCCAACCATCTGTCATCAGCAGTGCAGGGAAATTCAAGGACACGCCATATAATCAGATTCCGACTGACGCAACACGAAGGAGTCCAAAGGTTTCTTTCAAGTTCCCTGAGATTGTTAAAAGCAGGCGGGGCACAAGGTTCCTCTCAGTGATGATGGAGGACATGTGTTGTGACCTGCTTTTGTCTGATCCTTGCAGTTACAGGAACAGCTTAGCAATGTCAAGGGTGTGAGTGCAGGGCGTGTCTACTACCAGGACAGATGCCACTCTGTCTGTCGGAGGCGTTTGGCATCCTTCGACTCTTTAGGCAGTTTGATTGAGCAGCGAAGGCTAGCTCAAAGGAGAGGTTGTGAAGGTTGAGTCTACGTACAGTGCAATACAACTATTGCAAATAAAATAGGGATTGGCTATCCCGCCAGAATTGTTCTTTTTGTATACAAGAGAACACATTAATAATGATACAAATATATAAGTAAATGTACTGTGAAGATTATTACCAAACAAGGACTATTACAGGTTCAATGACGCAACAAAATAATACAAGGAAATGCATTTGCAATGTTGGGCTCAAACTATATACTATTTGTGATTTGTAAATGATTGTGAATACGACGAAGTTCATGATTGTAACAGAAAGCAGTGAATTATAACCCTCCCACCAAATCGGTCGTCTTTAAAACACTGTATGCAATCGTTAATTTGCAAACACCAGACGTCTTTCAACAACATTGTATACAAATGGTGCTTCTTATATTTCAGAAAAACAAGATTCTAATATATTGTAATCAAGTGTCTCAGTGCTCATAGCAACACATGGAACGACTCCTGGTGGCCATCAGACATAGGACCCGCACCCTCTCCCTCCGACCATGTCAGAAACCTCAAAATCATCATCATTGACAAGCTCACCATGAAATCACAGATCAACGCCTTCTCATCTGCATGCTTCCTCACTCTGTGCATGCTACATAAGATCTTAGGTGGCTACCCCTACACACGAGATGCACCATGACACAGGACCTTATCACCAGCCAACTGGACTATGGCCACGACCTCTACGTAAGAAACGCCGCACACCCCCTACAGGGACTTCAGACCATACAGAACGCCTCACCCAGACTCCTCCTCGGCCTTCCCCGACTACTAACGTGTGTGTCTCTCTCGTCCACATTCCTTTTTCACCTAAGCTCTGGGTTTCCATTGCGAATCTGGAGACTGGTCATAGGCCGTGAGTTTACTCATAAGAGGAGTTGGTGGGATTGGAGTCGCAATTCAGTATCTGGTTATATGGTATCTGAACACCCATTTCCACCAATTTTTGATTAATGTTTACTAAGATAATTCAAAAACAGAGTTATAAAGGAAAAGGATAGTCACCTTTACATTTGTGTCAAATCTCACCTTAACCATAGTACAGTTATACAGTTCTCTTAATATTAATCATGGACTCATCCATAATTTCTGCTTTTACATATATCCGAGTTGGCTTGTTTCAAATCAATAGGTAAAGCAAAAATAGATTGCTTTGTAGTTCTACCTATTTAGTTATAATAAAATGTAGTGATCAATTGTTCCAAGTTCTCTACTTTTTTAATAATAATTTATTTATTTATTAAGTGAAGAAGCAATTTAGGTACACAAAGTTACTTTATGTATGAAGTACAATTAGAGTGAAAAATACCAACTCTTCATGGACTGTAAGAAAAATTGAAGAACACCAGAATGAAGAAATTCGAAGAAAAACCTAGAATCTTTAAAAAGAAAAACACCTTGGTGTACTAATGCGTTTCTAAGCCTGTGATAACATATAGCAAAAGGTATTGTTGCAGCCCACATAAACATTGCAACACAAAACAGAGCAACAGACAAAGAGAAATCACATTTGTAAACTCTTATCATATATATAAAACATTATACTAGATCCCTTCATTTTCCTCTTCTGTATCAAGTCTCTTAAAATACAGTTTCTCTAATTTGAAAAGCAGAGATGTTTCTAGGATCCAACTTACAACAATGTGCATTACATCTGATGTCCTCACTCTCAGCCTTTTCCTCTTAGCCATCCTTGGGGCACATATTACCCACAAGATCAGACCATACGTAAACTTGCGTTTAGTCATAAAGTAATGTAATTAAAGGAGCACCTGGAATTATCCAGCTTTAAACCAAGAACCACCTGAATACTTTCCAATACCTCATTTAAAAAAAGGAACAACTTTCGAAAAATCCAACAACATATGTGGTATTTCCGTGGAACGTAGAGTCTACAAGAGGAACAGGGATTGCACTCTGGCTCCCTTTCCTCTTCTGAACTCAGTCATGGAAATATCAACCTTATATTCTTCCAGCCATTGCTCAATAATGTTGAGCAAAATCTTACTAACAAGCTTAACTGTGCAATAATGGAGGAAAATCGGTTGGTAATTACCTGAGTTAGATATATTAAAGAAATTTAGCTCTTAATTATCGGCTACGTTCCAAGATTGTAAGAAAGTTACTTTGTAGAATAGAGTTCAAAATGCTAAGTGTATATTGTATGTATAGTATCTCACTCTGCTTGTAGAGATCAATAGCTGATAAATTCAGAGCACACACCTTGTCCGTCTAGGCCTCTTGAGCATATATTCATGCAAATAAAAAGATATTTGTGTTTACAGTTAATTCCAAAGATATGAGGAGGTCTTTTAAAATCGCCAATTTGTCAAACAGAAATTAATTTAAAATCTTTTAAATGTTTGATTGGCGGAAAGACTATTTACACAATTTTTTTTTAATCTTGATCTGAAGCGTTATTTATTTTTTATTGAACAATGCCAAGAGTATTTTGACAGGAAATTCTGCACGTTGCAACAGGTTTCATAGGATATAGCACAAAGCTGAACCGTTTGGTGAATAACATTAACAGGATAGTGTGGCTAGTGGCCAAAGCTAAGTAATGATGCATGGTAATGTACATTATGAGACATTACATAAAGTACTATATCTTCCGATATATAGATTTACATAGGCTCCTTCTTAGGAATGATATGTTGTGATAAAGATTACTTAACATTTCCTTTTTGTTTGAGTAGGTCAATTTTTACCGCAACTTTAACGATAGAGAGTAAATGGAGCTCAGGTCATAGGAAAGTGAGTTCCAGTGATGTGGTCCAAGCAAGCTGTAAGATCAAAATGTTGAAGTCACATGGAGAAGTTTGGGTATAGTTAGAAGATTTTGGTTAGCTGAGTAAAGGCTTAGAAAGGAAGTGGGTGTCTGGATACTAACAAGTTTTTCAGCTAGTTAAGAGATACTGTATTCAAGGTTTTGAATACTTCGATGGGACAGATTATAAAAGACCCAATTTTAGGCAGATAATCAGCCACCTTGTGGCTATAGTATGAGATAGTGGTACGTCTAGGTAGATTATAAAGTGTAATGGTGGCAAATGTTATTACCTGATCCAATTAGGACAATTAATGCTGTGGAGATCTACTAATAAAGTGTTGCAGTAGTCCCCCCTTGCTGAATACTATTGCAGAGATCTGATGGTGTTGAGATAAGTGGCAGGTGGAAATGTTATGCATTGTGTTAGAGATATGGGTGCTGTTTTAGAAGGTCAATACGTAATTTCTGGAGTTCAGCATAGGAAAATGTTAGGCTATACGTTTGTAAGTGGCTGTGAATCTGTCAGATAGTCATATTTGTAAAGCTGGGGCAAAAGTTGGAGAAGAAGATCTGGTGATGATATGAGATACCAAAGGAAGTAATAAGATGATGTGAGACACCAAAGGAAATGATAATGGTACCTGGAGAGGTAGAGAAAAGCAGATGGAAAAGGATACAACTGCGAGAACCACCGACTAATAAGGAGTTTGAAGGGAGAGTTGGAGAGTTATGACCTGTATAAAACAGACAAGGTTCTGTAAGAGAGGTAGGAGGAGAATCAACTGAGTTCTTTGTCAGTGGTGCCTATAGTAGATGGTATTGACATGAGGGTGAAGTGATCAGCAGGAGAGCAGATTGGGAGCCCAAGGATAGACAATAGGTTGTTAAGGTGGGCCGAGGTAAAGAAATTAGCCACATAAAAGAGGGTGATTTCTGTAGAATGAAGGGCTTTGAATCCCGATTTTAGGATAAATAGGTTTTTGGAGATGAGGAGCGAGATCAGAGGATTAAAGACAAGACGTTTCAATACTTTGGAAAAGAAAGGAGGTTAGAATGCCGGATGATAGATTGATGTGGTTGATTAGTAAAGGCCCAGCTGACTTAAAACATAAAGGATTGAAACCAGAGCTGAGACAGTAGTTGAAGAGTGGTTAAATATGGCCGAACTCAAGATCTGAGAGCCAAAGATAACTGAAAGAGTCAATTGGTGCCCATAAGGGATTGGCGGATTTTAGTGTGGAAATCAATTTGATGGCAGAAGTGGGCTGAGTGTAGATAGTTTAGTGGCATTGGTTGATAAATTAGTGCCAGGTAGGAAGTGCTGGAGGTAAATTGTGTAGAGAAGGTATTGATGTTATAACATAGAGAGGAAATTAAATCCAGAAAGTAATTCGATATGGCTGTATTCAGTGCCACTTTGAGGTTGTTTAGAGCATATTTGTAATAATCCAAATGTTCTGTGAATGAGCCTGCATTTTATTGTTTCTGTAGTGTGAATCTTGGTGGTAATACAGGGCTGTGGATGGGGAGTAACTCGGGTGAAGGTACATAGAGAGCTGTGTGAGTTGAATACTGTTTGTAGTGTGTCAATAAAATGATAAAAAAAAGGTGGGTGGAGCAGTAGTTCATTGCCCTTATGAATTTGGTTTAATAATGAAACATGACTCTAAGAGGATTTTTACATTTGGTAATAGGTGTGTTTTTTGTCTGCAAATGAGTTGAAGGGATGGTGGTATATAAGTGAATGATAGTATGGACAGGGTGATTCTTTTCCATACCTGGGAGAGATGTTTGGTTCTGCCCTTACTTAGTCTCCTTTGTTAATGTCTAAAAGACCAGCCTTTGGAAGGGGTATCACATCTGTTTTTGATGCTGCCAATAGGCTGGTCACAGGTCCTTAGATGCTATGCTAAAGATTGATAAGGCTAAATGCATTTCTATTGCAGCGTATGGTAGCACCATCTAGGAATACGCATATTTCTCAACATTTCAAGTAGCAGAAAGTAACGTTTTTGAAACGCATGCTATTGCTCCCTCAAAGCACAACTTCTTTTATCACCCACAAGGAAACTGGGCTAGGGTATCTATCTGATATCCTGTGGTTGTGACCACTCATGTTATGACTCTCAGCCTGGTCAAAATCTGAAAGTGGTCTCAACCGTCTTATTATTAAAGATTGTAGAGCCTTGATCATGCCTCAAGAATACCTTCGCTAAGCTAAGTTGAATCTTGTTTTAAAAATTGGGGCAGTCAGTCATTTATGACCATCCGGAGTCTATTGCTAAGGGGGACATAGCTGGGACTAAAATGGCTTTTTTGTGCTGGAAATAGGATGAAAGAGACTTGCATACCTTAGTAAAAGTGAATGCTAGACCATATGTGCTTATTAGAACTACACCATCGATTGAGCCTTAAATATTGTTAAATATGTCAAACCATCACTGGTTTTTATTAGCCTGCTTTAGGTTTAATCTGTTTCATTATTTTTAATCGTTCCTGAAGGCTGCACAAAAGACCTGAACCATGTTCCTTGTAAATGTGATTCAGTCTCCAAACAGGACACTTTGCACTTTATTATGCTCTGCACATTTTGTAAACAATTAAGGTTGACTTTATTATATAGTTTGTTGACTGGAAGGGATTCTAAACAGGTTAGACCGGCATTGCTATACTTACAGATGTTATCTGATGCTCTCATGTTCTTCTATGTTGCTTGCTTTTTATCTGGCCCTGTCAGTCTGAGGAAACCTCTGGCTTTGACATGATGCATTGTTTTTATTGTTTTGTGGTCTTTTATAGTTTAACTTTATTGAAAACCGAATACAAAAGGACTGAAATTAAATGATAGCATGGTCAGAGAAAGAAAGGAAAGTGGTGAGAGTTGTGTAGGCTCTGGTTTTAGACTTGGGGAATTAAGTAAAGAGGTTTATCATGTTTGTGAGTAGGTACTGGTTGTGTGTTCAGTGGTGAGGTGTCTGAGAGGTATGACCCAAAGAAAGATTATTGCTTAAGTCCAGATTGAAATTCCCCAAAACGATCAAGGGGTAGTTTGGAGAAAGTAATTCTATAATGTTGTCCAGGTCTTCAAAGAAGGAGCCAGTAGCTCCTGGAGGGCAGTAGATGGTGATGACATGAATGTTATATGGGGGCAGTAGTTGTAATGCAGTGGTGCTAAAAGGTTGAAGGAGGGATGTTTGATAATGGGGCAGATAAAGTTGTAGAAAACCTCTTGATAAGGAGGTCACCTTCTCTGCCTCTTAGTCTGCTGGGAGCCATGTGAGGAAAACGTGTCATGGGGGAATGGAAACCAAAGTGGTCTGTGATAGACATAGTTGTGTCGAATATTTAATGGACATTAAGTAGAAAGAAGGAGATGAGTAATGGTTCTTTCTGTAATCACATCTTGGTATATTGTTTAGCCGAGTCAGATAAATGACTTGGTTGGTAGTGGGTTAATTCAGTCTGCAGTAGTGCATAATTGTAGGAGTAAATGAATGAGGTGGCATAGGTGTGGTGCTGATGATTGTCGCCACATAACACATTTTAAGACCTGATTTTAGTATATGTGCTTTAGAAATATGTAAGTGGAATTTGATATGTTATGGATTTGTGATACATTGGGTGTGTTTTGTCCATGTGTAAATATTGAATGCCATTTGAATCTGTAGAAATTGTAATTTTGTATATGGTGGTTGGATGTGCACTTAAACAGTAGTGTTAGAAACTGTCAGAGTGCATGTGTATTTAGTCTGCTACATTGTTCACTGGTTCCTTCCTTTACATTACCTTTAGGTACAAAGCTAGAACATTTTGCCAAAATTGCATGGAAGAATCACAAGCATTCCACTAACAATCCGTGAGTACCAGCACCGTTTAATATGATAGTTGTTATCGACTGATTGTCTTTAGAGTTTGCCTGCAAACCTCAATATGTCTGAGATGCCTGGGTTTTGGGGGCTCTTAAATCTGGCTTTCTGACAAGGAAAATCCTCAACTTTTAGTATTTTCATTCGAATGTTTCAAGTTACAACGTTAAATAATGTAAATTATAGCTATCTTCACTATACTAAGCTCACAAAGTGCAGCACCTGTCACTATTATTCACTTTGCTTATTGACAAATCACCCCTTAGAGCTATAAAATATACAAAGTACATGAAGTCTTCCAGATAATTGCTGGCACTGCATCCTCTGATCCTATGGCGCATGGGAGCAGGGGTGAGTATCTGATAGGGAACAAGAGGGAGCAACAGCTTAAGCATTATCACATCATTCACTGGCACTCAACAAGCTACTTCTAAACTTAGTACGTAACCCCACATTGAATCATATGGACACAGAAATGTGCAAACATCAGGTACTATACTAATGCTCCAGGCCGTCTCTGCCCAAACCCACGAAATTTGGAACTGCTTCCATGCTGGCGAATAAGTGCACTCCACATCCTGGTGGACCCTCAGTAACTGTTTCCTGGAACACCAGCCGTCTTTGCTTTTAAACGTTTCCAAATTGAGGGTCAGAAATCTCACAATTGGGTTTACTTTGTATGACTGGACTTACTTTGTGGCCTCCACTCTCGGGCATGATTTTTGCATTCATGGTCACTCAATGAGGACATTATGATCACGCCTACATCCTGTGGAGGCCACTGCCCCTTTTAGCGGCAGCCGAAAGATTCTGTTCCCACTCCTGCTGCTTGAAGACTCAACTACAACCTCTTTATTTTCAAATGATTCAATGATGATCATCAGGTTGTCCACTCCTACCTTTTTAGGTCTCGCCTACGCAGCGCGCATGCGCTGCATAGGCAAAAAGACCTTTTGGAATCGCTTCGGCTTTTCAGCCAAAAACGTGCACGCGTTCCATTGCCTTCAATGGCAACGCATGCACGTTTGGCGATTCACTTGCGGGAGCGAGCGGCGCCATATGGTAGCAATTATCGCTCCTGGCGCCGCTCGATCCCGCAAGGGAAACGCTTTCAATTTTGCCGACAGTTTTTTTTTTTTTTTTTACTTGAGGCGCGCACGCTTGTTCCTCTTACCTCCCATTTATGCTTGCATGAGGCACTAGCAGAATGGCAGGTGAAAACATTAAAATGCTGCTTGGATAGAGGTGGAGGTGTAAGATGGCTGCATTCTAAAACTTTTTTTTTCTTTTGCCTGGGGCTGCCGGACAGGCGGTACTGACCTACTACACTTCACAGCCCGGCTCCTGCCAATGTGCACATATCCAGCCGCTTACGAGCCCGAGGTGAGTGGAGGTGCGGGCTGTTTAAGGTGTTAACCTGCCCGCCCATTAGCAGTAATCTGCACCGATATGTGCCAGTAACGCATGCGGGGACAGGCCTCGATTAATTCCCCTGTGGGAGAGTGGAGCCAGGACTGGTCAGCCATCCATCCGATCAGCAGCGCAGATTCATCATTTGCAGTGAGGGTGGGCTGTTTGGGGGCACACGTCTGTCCGGTCCAGATTCCCTCCACCCAGACCAGGCCTCTCCACTCACTACTACAATCAGTGTTGTAAGGGAGCCGGATCCACAGGCAGGCACACACACAGCTGACAAAAATCCCAAAAGGCAAGCTCGAATGAATAAATGCACAGAACAAACACCAACAGTAACAAACGGTTAAGGAGAAAAAAAAAACTTGCACTCACAAAGAACAAGCATTTGCAATGCAATAGGTCTCGCATTTATACAGTTTGAGCTATTGGCATTGTAAATGACAATGCCCTTTATTTATGTTTTGGTTTTCAAAACATAAATAAAAGGCATTGTCATTTACAATGCCAATAGCTTAAACCCGCCTAAATGCGAGACCTATTGCATTACAAATGCTTGTTCTGGAAGCCAAGGGCTCTTACATTGGGCACATGAACAAAGATTTTCAGAAACTCTAGGAAGCTTTGGCGATAACTACAGCACCTAATAAAATCTTGTTTATCAGGTGTGATAATTATCACCTATTAGACATTTGGCGATTCAAACTGAACGTACGATTGTGATGGTCTGGACTTTCATACCTGGTATTTAGTGGGTACAGTATACTCCTAACTCATAATTTCGAACCCTGAGCTAACAACCTAGCGCTGTGGCTGGAATTATTCAGCCCTCTCTTCATCAAGGACATTGTGCCTCTGCTCAACTCATTGCCTTTCAGAGAGACTCTGTCATTTACATTTTTGCAAGGAATAACTCAGTTATCATCTCTTTTGCAGTGATTACTGCACTCGTATTCGTTGTGACTTTGAAGAGTTCTTGAAATATTGCCATTATTTTCTCCTTATCACTTGGGAGTTCGGTTTATGAGCGCCTGCCATGTTTTGTCCACCAGGTCTGTTCAGTGGCTGTGGATCTCATGGTGTTTGGCATTTCTGCTGTCTCCGTCACACTTTAGAATCAAAGTGACTGAAAATGTCGTAGGCTGCTCAATCAGCAGGGAAGGGTGCTGCCATGATCCATAATGCCGTCTCTTATGTTCAAATGAGCTTCTGTTACAATTCTGGTATGCATCAAAAGCAAAAAAGGCTGCCTTTTACCTCTGGTGCGCCCCCGCAGCTGGAAGATCTTTAGGATATCTCCATAATCAATGTAACAAGCCTGGATAAACTCCCTCCTTGATCAGTCATGGCTTCCCTCTTTTACTAGTCTGTTTCTTGTTAAAGCTAGGGCCTAGGCTGTACGCCACTCTGAACTGAAGAGGAGCCTCTCAGCAGAGCCCTATGATTCTATGGCCATATTGTCCATCATCTGGCTCTGATTATATCCTGTCGCCTCATCCTGGGCTAATCTACACAGACCTTACTCTGTTTTCTTAGTATTTCCTAGTCTGTCTCATTTACTCTCTGTAGTTTGTAACAGTTGTTTCTATTTTCATGTCATGATTGATTGATATTGGCTCCAGACACAAAACCGCGAAATGAGGAATTCTCAAGGGTAGTATGGGGCTTTCACATGTTTGAGCAAGTTCCAGCCCTATAGACATCATATGTAATACAAATTCTTTATTTTTAAGCCCACTATGTTTTCAGTATATTTTTAATACGCAGTCTCAGCAATTGTAAGCTTGTGACGTGAAGAGAAGCCATGCACCACGCTTAAAGGCAGGGATAATTCCTTTTGTTGAGAAATACACTACATGAGCAAGGAAGGAAGCGGAGGAGCAATCAGTTTTGACAATCTGAGCAGAAACTACACAATCTTTAAAAGTTCCAGATTTCACCTGCTCTTGCTAGGCCTAAAGAGGCCGCAATTTTGGGTAGGTGTGTGCACCTCAAGCCCTTTCTTTTTTCCAGAAGTGTACAAGCACCAGTCGGGCTAGCCCTAGTTGGTTCATTGCTCACACCTTAGCGAGACTGGCACCCTGTATTTGCTAGGGTGAGATACAAAGTGCTTAGTAGGCTGCTGCACTGGCAGCACAAAACTGATCGGCTCACCCGCTGTTAACCTTCTGTCCTAACCCCTCCATGGAAGCCTGATGGGTTTCTTTGACCTCAGGCATCCTTGCTTTTTCTAGTTTCTATTTCTTCAGTGGTAGTCTTTTCTTGATGTAACACAATTCAGCGTAGCAGCTATATGAGGGGAAATTGCTTCAGCAAACAATACAAGGAGCGCCATGCTCTACAACAACTTTGAGACGCACTGCATTAAACTATGTGGCTGGCATCTGTGATGGCACCCAGAGAAGGGGAAAACAATATTTATAAAAGTGGAAGAGAGACTCTGCAGTTGTGCAACTTGTCGGTAAGAAACATTTAGACATATACACTGAAACTACTTACCCACAACATGCAAGCAATTCCAATCGCTTGGTGAGGGTATGTGGTGGGAACAGTACTTACCAAAGCATCCCATGTAAAGACTGAAGATGTGTTGTTGGTTTCAGAAACAAGGAAGTACAGTGTGATATGTTCTTTACCTTTCAGGCAGTAATAGAGTTATGAAAGGTGTATCTCCACCTGCATCTTTTTAGCAGTCCCAGGCACTCCACCTCTAAACTGGCAGCAGTGGAAAGAAGCCATTCAAGATTATCTTGATGCTGTAGATGGAGATGTTTTTACTACCAAGAAGAAAATAAAACATTGTTAATCTATAACTTAGGCCATGAAGGCAGGATCATTTTGAAACCTTTAACAGTGCAGGAGGTGCAAATGTTCACTGGTGAAAATGTGACACACTTGATGTGATTGACTAATAAGTTACTACATTGAAAACCTTTGAGAAGAGGTTTAATCAGTGGAGAGATGTGGTGCTAGAAAGAAACTAATTCTTGCAGAGCGTGCAACAGCCAGGTGAATCTGTAGATAATGTTGTGGCATCCTTGCAATACTGGCAGCTGTATGCAATTACCTTGACTTGAAAGATAACATAAGTCACCAGCTAATAGAGAAAACAAATACTAAAACGATCCATGAGAAGTTACTGCCTACAAAGGACCCTAACTTAGAAGCAACTTTAAATACAGAGAGCAAAATTAGCCATTCTGAAATGCCTGTGAGGGAGATGCCCATTTCTGGGTGAGGGTGAAGATGCAAAGAAGTTAAGGCCATTCATAAAGTAAGCAATAGAGAGCTGGCCAAAATTAACTTAAGTTTAATGGACAGAATCAACAAGAGTGATTAGGAAGGAAGATGGTTAAGGGAAATGTTAAGGGGCTTTGTTTTAAGTGTGGAAGCAGAACACACATAGGAAAATGGCAAGCAGTGTCCTTCATGAGCACAAATCTGCTTAAAGTGTAGCAAAAGGGGCATTTTGCCCATGCTTGTAAGTTATTGAGCGAAGTGAAAGGGAATAGTGGTACCATATCTAGATTAGGGGAAGGTGATGTGGAGCGAGTCAATCAGGTGATCAAAAACCAATTACAATTGCCCCTGATCACTGTGGTGGGTTGGAAGAAACAAACCACTTAGGCAAACGCTATGGGCCGTAAGAACAACTCTTGGCAGCATAGGTATTTCACATTTTGACTTGCTTAAGGGAATGATGCCCAGGTCCTTGTTGAACGGAGTGGATGGGATATAGGGAAATGAATGAATCAAGTCAAGTCAGGGAAATTGTTTATGTGAGGAGAACTGTACAAAGATAAGTACAGAGATGATGAGGATAACTCTGACAGGAGTGTGCGTGTATGAGACTCTTGAAATCGGGATATGTCTTCAAGGGCTGTTTGTGCTTTCCAATGCATGTGATCGAGTTGCAGGACCAGGAGATGGTGTTGTGTAGTGGTAAAATTTGGAAAAAAGACAATATTTATTTTTTGAGCCTAGAAAAAGGTCTATAGTACAGAAAACATTGGTTCCTATGGATCTATTCATGTAACAGTTCATAACGAGTGGGAGGCTAGGTAAGTCCTCTCAATAGGACAAATCATTATAGATAATCCACTTTCAGCCCTATCAAGACTCAATCAGAAATAATGTATTTTATATATAAAGAAAAAATTATTATGCATTTAAGGTGCTCCACAAAGGAAAAGAGAAAGTGATATGACGCAGTGCACACGAGTTGTGAGAGAAGTGATGAAACAATTTAAACAACAAAACATTGAGATCTTGGCTGCAATGGACAATTAAAAGAGAACAGTGATATTGTTCCCATCATCTGCCCTCAATGCACAATCAAAATTCTTTTCACACAGTCGAAGGTCATAAGTATTCAACCCAATAGCAAGCAAACAACTTGCAAAGCAGGGTCTTCATCAGGACAAATTAAAGAATGCACCCTCCTTAAAGTGGAATGGTTTAGCAATAACACAGAGGATTACTGGAAGCAATGTGCCTCCACTTCAGACTTCAGCAAAATCTGGTGTCAGCATATCCCCAAGAACTCTGGTGCTCAACTGCTCTGAGTGTGAAAGCCTGGTTTTGTCTGTGATTAAATGAGTGTGGAGATGCGTAACAAGGTACGCTGTGAGAGAGGAGTAACATTCTAAAAACATCACTCCATGAGAGCAAGGGTCACACCTGTTCACCTAAGGGGTTATGAGACCAAGCAAGATGCCTTGAAATCCTTTATGTCCGCTATTTGTGGGCTGGGATCTAAAAAGTCAACTTACTTGTATATAATTATCCTAGCAAAATATCCTGTTCACTTTATTATCTACTTGATTTTTACACTAATACTACTTGGAACTAGTTTTCTCTAGGATCGAATTTATACGGAGTTCCTCTTTTGTATGATGTCATGCAGTTCCATTGTGATCTTCTGGGTTCCTTTTTCAAACACTAATGGCCTGAATTAGAGTTTGACGGATGGGTACTCCATTTTAAATATGACCGATATCCCATGTACATTCTTACAAGCGCCATAGGATATAACACAGTGGTATGAGGCAGACAGGATATCCAGCTTGTTTGTCAAGGAGTAATCTGCCAGGCCCTCACATTCTTAGTCCTTGCAGTTACTGCTAGTGGTGGCGAACTAGTGATTATATTGTCCAGGTACAAACAATTTTTGCACCAGACTAGGATCTCATTCAAATTTGTCATTTATTTCCATTTGTCACCTTTCTTGCTGCTTGTTAATAATTTGTGATTGTTTAAGACCATGGGTTTTGGGCATAAGTGCTCCTACTTTGATGTCCAGGTGCAAGACCTATTGACGTAGCTGGAAGTTACAAAAGTACTCAGTCTGTCTAACCCCAAATGCCATCTTGCAGTTCTTCAAGAAGTGTAATTGTTGGCCCATTTAAGGGTCTGAGATCATATAGCAAAATCCACCATTTAAAAAAAAAAAAAAAAAAAAAAAAGGTTATCCTCGTGCCATTTTAGAATCTTAATCTTTGGATTTCCAACCCTTAATCTCTAGGAAGGGCAGAATGCCCCTTCGAAGCATCATGTGTCCCATCAGATCCTGCTGCAGCGCTTGGAGGATATTGGTGTTTTGTCGGCCCTGCTCTGGGCTGGTTCACCTATTTCCTAGTGGAGCGAACCTTCCAGGTGTCCGTCCCCCCCTTCTGCTCCCAGGTACATGCTGTCCACCAAGGGGTTCCTCAGGGCTCAGCTCTGAGTCCAACCCTTTTTAACATCTACATTCAACCTTTAGCAGCAGTAGCTAGGAACAGAGAACTATCCGTGGTATCCTACGCAGATGACACACAGCTGGTGGTAGCATTATCTGATGACTCTGTGCAGGATGCACTTAAGTTTAAGGAAGATTTAACAGCCATTGCAGCCTGGATGACCGCCAACTGCCTCCAACTTAATACCAGTAAATCTGAGATCTTGTTGGTGGGCAAAGATATCCATCTGTGGAGTGATCATTGGTGGCCATCCACTCTGGGTCCCCCGCCTGCCCCAAAACAGACAGTCAAAAATCTGGGAGTTTGGGTAGACTCCGCTCTCACTTTTCAGGCCCAAACTAAAGCAGTAGCCGGGGTATGCTTTGGGCTCCTACGAGGGCTCAAACCACTGTTGGGCTTCTTCGATCCTACCACCCGTCAGGTGATCATCCAGGCCACAATACTATCCAGACTGGACTATGCTAGCTCCCTATACCTTGGGGCCAACAGAGCAGAGATACTTCGCCTACAAAGGGCACAAAACACAGTGGTCCGGACTCTCCTTGGCCTGCCGAGAACCTGTTCCACTGCTGGCTCTATTCGCAGACTGCACTGGCTGCCGGTAGAGAAACGTATCCAGTTCAAAATTCTTTGTATCGGCCATAGAATTATGAATCTTCAATCTCCCGGTATTCTGGCTAGTTTCCTTGTGCCCTACATACCCACCCGCCAGCTGCGCTCCATGGACCAGCATCTGGCGGTTGTTCCCGGGTTAAGAGAGCACAGGCCGGAGGGCGCTCCTCCCGCGTTCTCGCTCCAAAGCTTTGGAACTCCCTCCGTGCAAATTTTAGAAGCATCCAAAATCATTCACTTTTCCGCACAGCCATTAAAACCCATCTCTTTCCGGCATAATTGATCTTTTGTGTGTCCCGGTTTGCCTAGGACAGTTGCATTTTAGCGTTGGGACGCCCCGTTGCTGGGGCAGATGTGCGCTCTATAAAATTTATAACATAACATGTCAATAAGCCTTCCTTTATGGGACAGGCCGAGCATTAAATAGGAATGGGTCACACTGTCCTCAATTCCGAGAGCCTACAAACTAAATTTCTATTCAAAAGTGTGTGTACTGCAACTTTGAAGGTTTGTTCTGTGTTTTATATTTTAAATGGTAGTTTTAATGCTCATTTATATAACTGTATAGTTACTATAAACTGCAGCCAAACTTGAATAGTAAAGATAAAATCAAATGTATCATACATAAATTTGAAAATACCCAGTCCAGCTTGAATAAGTGTTTATGGAGGACAGCGTTAGCTGCACACATGTGAGGTACATCCCCATTGTCACAAATTCAATTGAACCAACTCAACTAGACACAGCTGTTAAAATATAGAGTGCCATGAAGGGATACACACAGGGTTATACCTGGTGCTCTACAAAGATAGTGGAGTCAGCGTAAAGGTGCACTGTAGCCACAACTCCCAATTTACCACTGTTCAGTGTTGCTCATTAATTCTTCTCCATTCACACTGTTGGCATTAATGTTCTATAGTAATATTTCTCATTTTTCACTAATGAATTGTGGAACCATTAGTGTACAAAAAATAACATCCATTCCCAACTGATCCTGATAAATGCCATGCACTACATCCTACATAACTTAATTGGTGGTAATGCTCATCTGCTTGACCTGCATGCTCATACATTGATAGGTCCTGGACCCTCCTCTAGTTTATATTTTTGCACTGCTTACTATTACAATTTATATTTTTTGCAGCTATTCCCAGTTCCAAGATGAATACAGTATGGAACAAGTACTGAATTCACGCAAAATATTTGAGTACCTGACCATGTTACAGTGCTGGTAAGAAAAATTGGATCTACAAATCCTAGTTACTTTTGTGTCAAGAGGAAGTATTCATATTCTGAATGTACCAGCAAGAAGCACACTAGAACCAGTCTTATTTGTGATGCTTAATCGAAATGTATTCTCTGGTGCAGATTTTTTATTTTTTATTCTTTATTTTTTACATTTGTTTGAAGTAGTTAAAAGTGAGATGGCAAAATGGTTTCAAATAATATGTGTGCATATTACTGTGGTTCAGTTTTAGATTTGTAGGTTGCCAACATAGATGTGTAGTAGTCTCTTTATGCACGAAGCTCTTCTATTTGAAAGTTGCAAATAGCTTTAAAACCATAGTAGAACCATCAGTGTTTCAATGTCTGCCCAGAATTTCAGAGGGAATTAATACTATAACATCGGGCCTATATCAGAAAAGATTCTTCCAACCCTAGTTGGCTTTCAACACAAACTATGAATACATGTTTATCAACTTCCTATTTGCTGAACTATACATAAAGTATAAATCTTTTAATAAACCTGCTGCAAGGAGGCCAATAGCTCTGGCATCTTTATTGTGTGTGTTAAGAATTAAAGTGTTTTATATACACTTATATACACTCATAGGAAGAAAGATTTAATAGTGATGTGGGATGGCAATACCATGTTTTGGAGGAGAAGAGCAGTGCAGAGGATGATAGTGCATGCAAGGGGATAGCTGTAGCGCAGGGCTTGAGGAAGTTAGTGCACTAATGTTAGTTTAGTGGCATATGGATGGCACTGGAGTAGCAATGGTGTCAGGGGAGTGGTTGCACCCTGGTGGGGGTGTTAGTGTAGCACTGTGGGAGAAAGCCTGCTGGTGTTGGGCAATAGTTCAGCGATAAGTTGTGTGGCAGTAGGTGGTACTATGGTGGATGATTTCTTGTGATCATTGTGGTGTTGGGCATGGTGGTGGAGATGGATGGTAATTCCATGCAGTGATGTGATTTTGCAGTGGTGGGATGGAGGGGATGGTTATGTGGTAGAGTAGAGGTAGTAGAGTGATGTGGGGCATGCTTCCAATAGTATATTGATGCTAGTGCGGTGTTTGGGGGCAGAACATTTCACTGTGGTGAATGGGGTAGTAGTGCGGTGGTCTGTTATAATTAATTGTTGTGAATGGTTGGGCTTTGAGATGGTAGTATGATGATGTAGGGTATGATGTTGGGATGATTTATGTTGCTATGGGATATTGGTGGAGTACTATTAAGGTAAATGGTGCTCTGGTTGGTTGTGCACAGGTGACGGTTTGGTTTCCTGTTGGTGGTTACATGAGTTGGCTGCTAGATGGTAGTACTGTGGTGGGGATATTGGTATGTTATGTTGTGACTGTATGCTGCTTGAGTTAAGGGTGGTTCTGAGGTGGCAGTATGGGGGAATGGGGTGGAAGAATTTCTGTGTGGTGTAGAAGATAATTGTTTGGTGTTTCTTCAGTCCGGTTATAGTGCACTGTTGGTGGAAAGAGTAGTGCTGAGAATAGTAGTGTGATGATAAAGTATAGAAGTGCAGTAGCTTGGAGCTGGTTGTGCGTAGGTTAGATTGTCACTGTTATGGTGAGGGTTGGTAGTGCAGTAGTGGGGGAGTACGTTGGGTTAGTGATGAAGAGGTTGTGATGGAGTGGACAGCAAAGTGTGGTGCTGGGATCCTGTGATTGTTGATCGGATGCAGGTTGATGGCTGGGCTGGGGTGGTGGTTTTGTGTTGGACGTGGTGGCACAGTACTACATGGGGTGTTCAACTTTATTGTTGAAGTGATGGTATAGCTTGTATGGTGGAGTGCAATGTTGTGGGTGGTGGTAATATGGCATTGATATGTAGTAGTACAGTTGCTCAGGTGGAGGTGTGATGTGGGTGTGGAAGTGTCTCTGGACAGGGCAAGTTCAAGGTTTGTTCAAGCACGTGGACTAATTATAAAGGGGCAGCCCATAGCTAGTAGTCTTGTTGTGTGGCCCAAACCTGACTGGTGTCCTGGAAGAAACTTCGTCTGTTTGGTGGAGACCTACATAGTGCAACCTCCAGTTTCGCTAATCTGAAAGCCATGATGAAATGAGATCAGTAAAAGGCCTAATACCTTTACTGAGAAACAGTTCTTGTATGTGCATCTTTCTGGTCAAACCGGCAATAGGGAGTATTAACTGAATTGTATTTCTGAACAAATGAATGGAATAACATTTATAAAGCGCAACTATGACCTTGAAGGAATACTGGTGCTAGCCCCATTTATCCCTAAAATTTTTTAACTGAGCAGTCGACCACTAAGCTGGGAAGGGCCAGGTCTTCAACCCTTTCTTGAAGGATATCATGTCCTCACATACTCTTAATGAGAGTGATATGAGCCCATAACTTGTGGATCACGAAGAGAAACTTGGAAGTGTAATCTCTTTGGTCAAAGGAAACCATTTCAGTGCAACCAAGACTGGAGAGATATTGTATCATTAGTAGGAGGGCAGCTTCATTCTGGACTTATTGTAAAGTTATAGCTTTTGGCTGTTTAAAATGTCTCTTTAAAATAATTTTGCAACAGTATTATGAATGAGACGTATAGAAAATTACTACTCTAGCCCCCACCTCAAACAAACTAACCACTGTTATATAATTGATTTAATTGGCAAGGAGACAATTTTCTTATGGTGGCACACATTCACTCTCTGTAGTGGCGTAACTCCTTACCTCATCCTAGTATATGGCAAGCGATGCTAATGTGAGACAGAACTGCAACCTATAATGTACAGCATCTTACTCCTATCTACCCTGTAGTAGAAGTATGATTTAGGAGTTTAAGAGGCAATAAGAAGAGAGTGTACGTGTGCACTGACTTTCATATCTCATTGGTTTGAATTACACGACCATCCTGCACTGCAGTGATGTATCAGTATGTATTGGGTGAGTTACACAGAGCTCCACCAACCTTAGTTAGGATCTCTTTTCTGGACATAACACCTTCTGTGGTAGAAGACCCTGTCCAACAAGAGCGAACTTCGCTAAATAATTGCGTTCGGTCCAGGAGTGTTCAATTGCTGATGGTTATGTTAACCAATAATACGCAGATATGTCTCCGCTGTATTTATAGTACCAGTGGACACATAAGCTTAGCTAAGTGTGTGTTTGTAGTGATGCTGAAGGCCATTGATTTCTCATGGTGATTCTTTTCCCAACATTACTGAATGTGATTGTCAAATGCAGTATGCACAAGAGATTAACGTTCAAAATCTTTGAGACTGTAGGCTGCCTTTCTTCTGATGCGAAGGGGACCATATTTAAACGACAGTAAGCATTGCTTTGATTATTTCTGTACGAACTCACCAATTTATATTTAGGTGACCATTTAATTATTAATTGTTATTTTTCAGGCCTCGTCCATGGTTTTATGGCATCTTTTTCTCTAAATCTATTGCCAGTAATACTCCAATAGTCTTCGAGGAATTCTTTTTACCTTTTCTGCATGAATCACACATTATATGTCCTCGCTTAGAGAGGGCGGAGCAGCATACTATTGATTAAGACCTAGTTAGAGGAGACTCTTATTACCTCACAAATTTCAGGAATTGAGAATTCACTGGCTGAAAGATTATGTTCAGGTATGCATATCTTAATCCCTTTAGCAAATTTCATAGACCACTTACACTGGCTTCCTGTAGAACAGCATTCAATCTTCAAGGCAGGGTGCCTCATTTTTAAGTCACTCCAGACGGGCAGCCCCACTTTTGTCTCTGCCCTTATTCATAGACATACTCCCAGGCGCAATCTGAGGTCTCACTATCCCTATCTTTAAAAGGAAGACAGTTGCTGGCTCTAGGTTTGCTCTCCAGGTTTACTTCCTGCTACACTGCATTTAGGAAGCTCCTACAGACGGCGCTCTTTAGGATGGCATATGAGTAAGGGCCTGTTGCAAGCTATGTCTCAGTTACCTCAGCTCCATAAAACCACTCGGCGAACGTGCGTTTTAGAAATTGTTTTAACATAGCATATCATGTTTGTGCTGCCTCGCCCAAGTGAGGCTTTAATCACAACACTATGGAGAACAATACCTACCTTTATGGCCATGGTGCTTGTGGGTTCTCTTGGCGATTAGGCTCGTCATGACACCGAAATGCTTGTATCATACATTGAGTGACCAAGAGGAAGCGCTTTTCACATCTGAAATGAAAACAACAGAATCACAAATAAAGACACACAAGCACAGAAACTATTGCAGAGAAACGCCACTGTCTTGCAGTCAAGGCAATGTTAATATGCACTGGCATCAGTGCAGGAAGATGGAAACGCACTCATAGATACAAACATTTCACGAGCACCTACCAGGTGTACAGACATCTTTTGAAAATTCTGCGTGACCACCCTTAAAACGAGAGCATATGCAGGTAAAGTCAGACTCGGCGATCCCCTACATCGACTATTAACTCTTAGCCCAAAGAAAATCAGTGATAAGTCCTAACCACAGACTTTCATGGCAGCACACAGCAGCATAACACTATAAAGCTGTTCTTTTCACAACAACAATGGTAAATAAACTTTGCAGCAGTACCTGTCCTCGCTCAAAGGGCTCCATCCACCAACTGACTGACACCCAAGGCGAATTTGGTGCGCAAACACAGAAAGATGGTCTGAAATAACTAGACATCTTGTCAGAAAGAGCAATGGCTACGGACTGATTGGTGTGTCCTAGATTACAGTTCCTTTATGCAACGGAGCTGCAACTTCTGTCATTGATGCCTAGTTACCACTTGCTTAGAAGTCAGAAACATTTTGTTATATGCCCTGTAGCTTACACTAATTAATTTATATCAAAATTACATCTCCTTATAATGACGGCCATCTCACTGCTGTTTTGGCACTGTCTTTAAGAGCATCCAAGCGTTGAATTTCTTTTCTTCTCTCCTTCCTGTGGACTGTCCTATTTTGATGACATTGGTGGGATGTTGAACTTTTCTTTACTGTTTTATCTGTTGCAAATGATTTCCTTTTCTGTAGCCTGAGAAGCCACTTATGTACTTGTCGCCAACCGATTGTACTGTGCATACAGAAATGACTGAGGGGCCTGATTTAGGATTTGGTGGACAGGGTAAGAAGTCGCAAACGCGACAGTTTCCTGCCCGTCAAACCCTCGGTCCGCTCACCTCATTTAGAGACTGGTGGACCATAAGGTCTCTGTCAAAACAGGCCTAATTTTTTCAGTCGATGGAATACTTCCTCTGGCGGCCGGATGAAGTAGAGGCTTTTACAGGAAGGGCATTACACTGTCTGTCCAATTTAGGGTGGACAGTGTCGTGCAATTCCTACTAATCCGTAGGATCTGTGTGTTTGTTGGACAACATAAACTAGGGGTTTGGTGCCTAGACTGATTCTGGACACCCCCGCAGAATATGTTGGCCTAAAGACCAGCTAGCTCAGAGTGCCACCATAAGCCCCCCCTAACCTCATCAGGAAGCGAATGGTTTCTGGCAGCCACTGAACATGACAACCCTGACCCCTCAGTGATCGTGGAAACAGTACAGAACCTTTCGCTCAATCACTTGTGCTTTTATTCTCAGAGAGGTATACAGAGAATACACAGTGGGACGTTTTCAATATATTTATTGAACCAAGTTTTCAATATATTTATTGAACCAATGTTATTCTTGTATAAAATACATGTGCTGCAATGATTAATAGACAGAAGCAGATAAAAGTGATTACAAGCACCAAAAGCGTAAATAGTAGATATAGTTCTACCATGGCGCTAAACAGTGTATCTATGCAGGCATATAAAACAAGGCCGTAATCGAGCGTACTCCTACTATGCTAACCAAACTCTAAGTGTAGCTAGCGGGTGTGGAGCCAAGAATCCCCCCATGGGATGATCCAACCCCCATTACCTGTGGGGAGAGAGTGATGGACCCTGTCTTGGTCACAAACTGGACACCCCTCAAGAGATTTCAGACCCCTGCATGGTGAAGTCTCAGTATGCGGGGACTCTCACTGTTAGCTGAAGTGCCTCTTCTCCTAATCTATCGGGATGCTCAACTTTCATAATAGAAAGCAGCCTTGTGATGTGCGTATAGATTAGTAATGTTATGGATATGTAGATAGACCGGTCGCCCCGTGAAGGAAGATAGAGATGACATTTGTACATAGTGCGAGAAGAGACCTTGTAAATGATGTTCAGAGCATTGTGATAATGTTGTGTGAAGCTAGATGTGTAAACAAGTTTAGTTTCAGGTAACCTAATCCAACATTGCCGCGCACGCAAATATGTGCAAAAGGTCACTGTTTCAAAATAGGACCATGTAAGAAATAAGCTGCTTTGCTACATGGGCCCATCCCAGGAATATAACAGTATAATGCCTTTTTTTCCATGTCCATCACTGCCAAGAAAAACCTGGTGGTGAGGCACAGGAAAATAACCAAAATGACCTCCACTCTCTGGGGGGAATCTCCCAGGGCATGGGGGCCATTAATTTTTTATTTAAAAAAAAAAAAATCAACTATGGGATCTTGTTTGTGAACAACAAATGGCTGATGGTACCATCCGACAGATTTATCCTACATGAATGAACACCAACCGCCGTAACAGTCGATCATGTCAATGTAGAGTGAGGCAATGTCCTTCATCATCCCAATGGTGCAAATTCCGTCTGCCAACTCTAAATTGGCCCTTTAGTCTGGATCACCTCCATGAGGTTTATTAGGTGATAAGTCAATAGCTAAGTAACATCAAGAATGGCTTTGACAATGCTGTGCGAGTGATGCTCGTAGCTTTACCAATGCCAGAGCCTTTTAAAATGTGTTGGTATTAGCAAAACCAATAGTGCTGACCACCCATGTCTCAAATATAGAAAACATGGTTTTCTATGCTTAAATTATGGCTCTCTACAGCAGAGGCAGCGCATCATAAACTAGAATTTATGTCAGCCTCAAGTTGGCCCTTGATTTCTTACGTGCTTTTCTCTATAATCTTCAGTCTTGTTGCATGAAGGTCTTTAAGAAATCCAGAGGACCTTCCACTAGAGCTTGCCTTGTATTCGATGGAAACTTTTGCATCTGGGGGTCTGACCGTGGAGTTCCATTCTTGACTCAAGTTGAATAAAGTACCTCTTATTGAGTTTGACTCTCATTCTGACGCTCTCACCACAATGCTATATGAAAATCAAAAGCAACTACAGTAGAACACTGTGGCAGCGATTCATGCTTAGTGTTTGTTGATAGATCTTCAGACCCATCTCAGACTGCGAAAGGATATCTGAAACTTTAGAAAGTTCATTGATCTCATGAATTATCAATATTTTCTTTTTGCTGCTGGAAGTGAAAGATCTCTCTGAGTGCAAACAACTAATTTAATGTGAATCATTTTCTAGCCCAACATCGGATGGTGCAGCGGCTGCTATTTTGGCAAGTGAGGAGTTTGTGAGGAAACACAGACTTGAGCACCAAGCTGTTGAAATTGTTGCACAAGAGATGGTTACTGATCTGTCCAGCACATTCGATGGATCTAGTGTTATTACAGCGGTATGTGATTTCTTTTTTCATTTCTTCATTTCGCTTTTATCGGAATAAATGAATTCGATCACAGAAGAATTGTAGATTACTGTGAAAAAATAAGAACATATTTTTTAAACTAATGCCATATTATGACCAACCATAATATAATACTGTTTTAGTTGTTAATATAGTTCCACTTGTTTGGCTTTAATTGTATAACATAATGATGCAAATTAAAGATTGACCTGCATTGCAATGAGAAATGGGTCTTGTGTCAAGTTTGACAAGTGGGAAAACGTTGTTATGCCCAAAAAAGCAATTGGTTTAGACAACTTTCATCATTAGCTATATCATTATGCAGTAGCCAAGTAGTCCTTTTTTCTGCCTGGTATGGTTGTCACTCTTTGAGATTCCAGATTGTTTGATTGTTTTTTTCTGTTCTATAGGTTGGTTTTGATATGAGCAAAGAAGCTGCTGACAAATGCTATGCAAAAAGCGGCATCAGACCTGAAGATGTGGATGTGATTGAACTTCATGACTGTTTCTCCGCCAATGAACTCATTACCTATGAAGCCTTGGGGCTTTGTCCAATAGGTAATTTTAACAATAGGCAGAATGTTTCAATAACCTGTATTGTTTGTTTTTTATTTGTTTCTATTCCTCTAGGACTCCTCTCAACTGGCTACTAATCACCCCTTTGTTCTCTCTTATCTGCGAATAGGCAGTGTCTAACAAATGACTTTATAGCCTTGTACAAGGGTCAATAATGCAAATGACTACTGTGTGCACATTACTATAGAATGTTTAATCTCCTTGTTTCGAAATTTCAAACCGCATAATAATTGTCAATTCTGGTACTATTTTATGTTTGAATGCCAAATTATAGTTTTCCAGTGTTGCCCGATTGTTGCAGTGTGATCCAGTGAATTATATTACAGAAACTAAATGCTATACATTTACTGCATTTACAAGAAATTTGGCATCTAGAGAATTAAGCCTCCTGTGATGGTGCACACTCTTTTTTTAACTTTCATCCCACACCTGAAAAATATTTCCCTCCTCTCACCCCTCCACTCAGTGGCGTAGGAAGGGGGGTGCAGGCCGCCCCGGGTGTCATCACTGAGGGGGGTGACAAAATGGCAAAAATATGTGTTTTTAAAATAAAAAAAAATTGGGGGGGCTCACGACACTTTAAAAAAAAAATATATATATTATTTAAAACCAGTTTAATAACTTCGTCTGACAATTAACCTCAACAAGTCAACATAATACGTATTGAAACTTTTTAGTTCAGTCAACAAACGCGGCTGAACTCGACGCTGTGTAGTGGAGAGCGTATGGATAAGGAAGGGGAGGGCGTGTTTCTTTCCGCCGAAGTCTGTCTCTGCAGTTTATACTCGAGTGAGACATAAACAACCAGTGACTCATCATCACTCAACCCGCAACCAATCCTATCCGCTGCCATGCCGGTCAGTCACCCCACGTCATTCTGTTGAGTTAGTTGTGCATTATTACTGAAGCTTATAAGTGCCGTGCTGAATTTATTTTTGTTACATTTTTTAGTTCATTGATTCATTGTGATCATCCTCTTCTCTATGATATTGAGTTTGGTAAGTAACGTAAACGTTATGATGCATGCTATTTGTTTGTATTTGTACGGTAAGCCGTGGGTGACAAGAAATTTTCTGCACCGGGTACCACCTGACCTTGCTACGCCACTGCCTCCACTCTCAGCAAATTAAGGGCAGGGGTTGTTTCCCTTCCCACCCTGTAAGGGGTGTTACCATCTCCAACCATTTTCAGGGTGGAAAGAGGTCTGATATTGGTTTGTGAAAGCCCCCAAATGTACATGCTTGTGGGCGTTCACAACAATCTTACAAGACAAACCACAGCTTGCTACCCCGACTTCCATCTCCTTTAGTTCAACTTGCTACTGCAAATTTCTCTGCATTCGTCACAGAGAAATGCACAGTAGTAAATTCTTTTGTGAATTCATGGCAGATGTAAAGGAGGTATTTTTCTATCTAAATTTAAGTTAATAGCCCTACATTTTGAACATTAGTAAAACCTCCTTCACAAAAAAAGATAAGAGACCAAACTGGGTTCTACAGTCAACAGATAAAGGCTCTGTATCTTAAACACTACAAGCTCCCTCATTATACAATCCAATATGTGGCATTCCACTTAAGCATGCTGCACAATAATAAAGATGGGAAGGCAGTTGTGAATATGAGAAACATACATTTAGGGAAGAATTCGGGCTACAGCAAGCTGATCTTTTTTTTCATTGTATGGATTTGACAAAATTAGATAGAATTTTTGGACAAATACTACCAAACAATGCAAAACATAAGGAGCAGAATTTTGAGAAGTATCTACCTGCCAATGAAAATTATTTTAAGAGAGTATTCCCTCCTTCGCAGTTTAGCTCAAGTATAGGAATTTGGATAATATCTAGGGTATATGAAAATTATTTCCACTTCCAAGCCCACAAGTGTCTGCCAGAGAAATACTGTCCAAAGGCATTGCTGTTGCTTACCTTCATTTCACAAAAAGAAACCCAGGGTATCCCAGAATTTGTTTTGTGCCTTTTTATCAGTATTTATTATTAACTAGCAGATTGCATGATTTGATATCGTTAGTATACCTAAGGTAAACAGCTTGACGTAGTAGTGCTGGCACGGAAGCGTTTTTTCTTTTAATCAGTTCAAAGCATGACTTACAATATAGGGTCTCCAGCTCCACACCGAATTCTTCTTCTCTGTATTGGATCTTTGCCACCATTTTAGAATGGAGCATGAATCAAAGACATCTCAAAAAACATCATCATTTTAGTCATTTAGTTCGGTCAATCATGAGATTTTTGGATCTCTTCAAAAAACTCTATTTTTATTCAGATTAGCAAAATCAGATAAATCTGGTTACAGAAATATCAAGAAAATCATGGTTAGAGTCAAAAAAGAAATTACAGCATGTTTCATAAAATAATTAATCCCTATTCTATTCTAAGCAGTTCCTAACCTACCAGAACCCAAAAAGAGTCCTTTTGGAAAAGAGCAAGATTTAAAGGAGCATTTATAGAATAAAATTAAGTTGAACTCTCCATTAAGAGTAGTTCTAGAAACTCTGAGTCTCTTCTCTCCAGTCAGCATCAGCAAACAGTCACAGTAACAACTGTTCAAAGGTAAACTAAGAAAATTGTCACAGCAGTAGCCATAACAGTTAAGGGAATAGTCACCCACAAAGTGGAAGGCAACAGAAATCACCATCAGCAGTGACTTCACAGCGAATAAGGCACAAGGAGTACTTGAGTGCTAAAGGCAAGGGATGTTTGCAGAAGAATGGCCTGGACTGGACTGCATTACATCTAACTAGGAACACGTATCATTATAAATCACAAAAACATACGTAACAATCCATGCTGGTGTTAGGTCATCTTGAGCCAATGAGGAAGAATCGCCCAATGGTCTGCAGCTTCTTCCTTCGTTCCCATGGCAAACATACAAAGTCGACAAGGTGCTATCTAAAAGTATCAACTTGGTTGCTAAACATTCATGTGCATTAGTTTCTTCTTGAGTTCCCACGAGAACCCTGCAGAGTCTAAACCGTTTAGCTATTCAGTGCTCTACTGCGTAACCATGAACTTCTCTAAAGTCAGAATCATTTTAGTTGCAACAATGTGATTAGGTCATGAGATTCATGTCTTCATGTAAGCATTATTGTTTTAATATACTATTCACCATTGAGCATTGAATATGGTGTGACTAAGAAACTAAATACAAGGAGAACATGTAGCTTAGGAAAAGAAGAAATTAATTTTAAACGTCAGCACATTCTACAGAGATGACAAGTTTAATCAAGTCAAGTGATCAAATAATATTGCATAGTAGAGCATTTCCTAAAAGCATTCATTTATTTAAGAAGAAATTAATTGAAAGGTAGGAAGAGGCCTAGTCTGGACCAGCAGTGAAATTACGATAGAAATGAGTGCTTAACCCCTTCCATGTGACCGACTGCCGGGAGCCGTTGTGCGCCACGTGCTCGTGTGCGCAGGACGGCTCCCGGTGTTCTCTTCCAGGGGATACTCATCAATAGTCATAAGCATTGAATTATCCCCGCCCACGTGCGGGATCCCGGAGCATATAGAAATATATATATATATATATATATATATATATATATATATATATGTGTATGCTCGGGCCCACAAGTGTATAACACTTCCGAAACATACACATACATATGTATATACATATAAAAATGCAGCCTAAAACTGTTCCAATAAGGCAAACCGCCAAAATTACATAGGTTTCTCTTGTATGAAAATAATCCCCTAAATACATTTTGTAATAGAGAACATACACTGTAATAGTATCATACAAGAATCCTTTATTTTCAGAAAAGGAAAACAGGTAATAGCAGGCAGTTGGCCCATAGGCTGCATAGATAAATAACTATCATAGTACAGTAAAAAAAAAACTGGCACCTTGCCTTTAAGGCTTCCAAGATTCTGGACACCGTGCCTTTAAGACCTCCAGGAGCCCCTCTGCTCCCATCATGCACCACAGGTGACAGTTAGGTCAGTTCTTTTTTCCGGCTCCTTCTGTGAGGATCCTGGAGCTTGAGCTCAACAGTTTTCTGACTTTTCTGTCAGGAATTGTTTTTCTTCTTGGATATTTTGTTGTATTACGCTGTTGGTAGTGATTTTTAATCATTTTCTGACAAATTAAGATCTTATTTTCTGTCAGAATGCCAGCTTTATTTCGCAAATGTCCAGCTTGTGGTAAAAAGATGGCTATCTCTGTTCCACATTCGGTGTGTATCGTTTGCCTTCCCTCCTCTCACAAGCCTGACACATGTTACCACTGTCAGAGGTTTTCTAACAGGACCCTTCGTGACAGGGAAAGGATTCGTCTGCATGCTGGGTTGGAGAGAGGAAAAGCCCGTCTTGAAAGTGGCCTTGGAAATCAAGAGCCCTCCTCTCACCAGGAACATCGAAAGCGGCGTCGCTCTGCCTCTCCAGCGTCGAGGAAAAGGCAGATTTCAGACTGTTCGCCGTCGGCGTCGTTATCGCCGTCAAAGAAACAGCCAAGACACTCTTCGACGTTGAGACGGCGAGAGTTTCCGTCGTCGAGGAAGGGGTCGACGTCGAAGCACACTGCCTCGGGCTTGAGGTATGTTGATGCCGAAAGACCCAAAGAGAAGCACCCGTCGACGGCGAGGCACTCTCTGTCACGTTCTCGCAGGTCGACGTCGAGAAGCTTGCCGGCGTAGACCCTGCCAAAAACGAAACAGGGTTCGACGTCGAGGACTTCGATGGCAACGAAGTCGACGTCAAGAAGGGAACGTTCGGCGTCGAAGTCTCCACAACGCCATAGAAGGTCGACGTCGAGGACTTCTCTGAGACAAGTGAGATCGCCGTCGAAGGTGGCTAGATCCCTGTCGCCGTCTATTCCTCACCCGACGTCGAGGGAGAAGACAACCAAGCACAAGTCGACGCCGAGGCGCTCGACGTCAAGGGAGAAAGTGCCTGTCATCGTCTCCGAAGAGGTTTTGGAGAGATCTCGCTCGACGTCGAGATGAAGAAAGTCAACGTCGAGGGGACAGTCATCTTCCCCTGGGATCCACATTGTCCAGATTTCCCCGGAGGGCTCTCCGGTGGTTAGCGAGAGTGTAAGACGCAGGAAATCAGGAGTCTCTGTCCCCATTAGTCCTGGTTCGGACTTCTCACGTACATATTCTCCCTCTCGTAGATCAAGGGGTTCCCCCTCTCCTAGGGGTGCTCCGAGAAGAACCTCACGGAGGTCGAGGTCTCCTACAGTTGTTTCTTCTAGAGAGGCTCCGAGAAGAAGTCCACGTAGATCACGGTCTCCACCTTCCCGTCATGCACGGTCAAAGGAAAGGTCTCGTTCCTACCATACATCCTCTCCAAAACGGAGACGACAAAGGTCCCCCACCTGGTCCTCAGCTACCAGGTCCTCGATCAGGGACTATTCTCCGACGTTATCGGCCACACCGCCATCCAGAGTATCACCAACGGATGATCTCAACACGTTCAACGAGGTTCTCTGCAGAGGGGCAAACAAGTTGAACATTACAATGTCAGCTCCGACGGTCTTCACCCTGCATCATCAGACTTCAGCGCGGCCTCTCCTTCCTCTAGTCCCAGGCCTTCTGGAACCTGCCACACAGACTTTTTTAACTCTGGTTACGATAGGAGCGGTGCCTTCACGCATTGCGAAAAAGTATAAAGCTCCCGATCAAGATCCGCTTTTCCTCCGTTCGGATCCTCCGCCGGATTCTATCATTGTGGCAGCAGCTAGGAAGACTCACTCGTCCATGTCATCCTCCTCAGTGCCTGCCGATAAGGACAGCAAGCTGATGGATTCTCTTGGCAGAAGGATGTGTAACATGTCGGCCTCTGTCATGAAGGTCTCCAGCGCTTCCGCTCTGTTGGGGAGGTACGACAGGTCTTTATGGGACTCACTTGCCCGCTTTGCAGATAAACTCCCGAGAGAAGATCAGCAGGACTTTCGCAAGATACTGCAGGAAGGGGGTTTAGTGGCGAATCAAGTTATAAGTGCTGCTGCTGAATCGTCTGATCTGGCCGCTCACGGATACTCTCATGGTATCTGTTCGAGACGTTCGGCTTGGTTGCGCCTGACCGGTCTGAAACCCGATGTTCAGCGGAAGATTACCAATCTACCTTTCAACGGATCTTCGCTCTTTGGGCCGCATGCGGACAATGAAATGTCCAAGATGAAGGCAGAATTGGACACAGTGAAGGTCGTTGGGCTAGAAAAACTGAAGGAATTCCACAGACGTTTCCGTCCGTATGATAACGTCCATTCCAGCAGAGGGTTCAAACCCCTCAATGGTCCTCTCAGAATCACCAACAACAACAAAGGTCTCACTTCCATCAAAGAAGACCTGGAAGAGGAAGAGGAAACAATAGGCAGCAGGCCTCAACCTCTAAACAACCAGCGAAACAATGAGAGAATGCTTCCTCCAGGTCCGTTAGCCACTCCGGTAGGGGGATATATTGCGTGTCATCTGGAGGAGTGGAAACTAATAACAAACGACAGATGGGTGCTGAATATTGTACAAAATGGATACTTACTGAGGTTCAAGACCCCACCTCCATCAGTTCTGCCAGGCGGAGGAGTCCGTCGATGTCACCACATACTGCAGGAAGAGGTGGACAATCTTCTACGAAAAAAGGCCATAGAATATGTTCCTACTCTTCAGCGAAGACAAGGGATATACTCTCGCTATTTCCTGGTCCGAAAAAGAGGTCCATCCGCAGAGTATAGACCAATACTGGATTTGCACACTTTGAACAGATTCATCCGCAAGGAGAAATTTCGGATGTTATCCTTGCACCAGATCTTCCCTCTCCTCCATCAGGGGGACTGGATGTGCTCCATAGATCTGCAGGACGCTTATTTTCATATTCCGGTGTCCAGCAAACATCGCAAATTCCTCTGTTTTCAGGTGGCTCTTCGAAATTTCCAGTTCCGAGTCCTCCCATTCGGGCTCAAGTCAGCACCACGGACTTTTTCAAAGTGCATGGCAGTGGTGGCAGCTTTTCTCCGCAGACGCAAAATCTTCATTTATCTGTATCTGGACGATTGGCTCCTAAAGAGTTCCACCCCGTCCCTGCTTCAGTCTCATCTCTCTTACAGCCTCAAGCTGCTGAGCAGGCTAGGTCTACGGGTCAACTTCAAGAAATCGGTCCTCAACCCGACTCAGAAGATCCACTATCTAGACTCCTCGCTGGACACCGTAGGAGCAAGCGTGTGTGCTTCGGAGGAGAGGTGGTTATCAATCAAGGAGAAATGCTGCGAGCTTCTTCAAGCTCAACAGCCCAAGGTCAGGCAAGTGTCTTCTCTTCTGGGGTCCATGGCCTCTTGTGTCTTCATCGTCCCCAATGCCAGACTGAACATGCGTCCTCTACAGCAAACTCTGGAAGATCAGTGGGTGCAGGCGTCAGGCAGTTGGGAGGATCGTGTCACGCTACCTCAGTCTGCCAGAGACTCCATTGTATGGTGGATGAGGCGGTCACATGTAATGAAAGGGGTTCCGTTTCATCAGGAGACTCCCACTCAGGCGATAATCACGGACGCTTCCCTGCAAGGTTGGGGTGCTCACATGAATCACCTTCAGGTACAAGGCCAATGGTCGGAAGCAGAGAGAGGGTATCACATCAACCTTCTAGAGTTGAGAGCCGTTCATCTAGCCCTCAAGTCGTTCTATCCGTCTCTCCAATCCAGCTCCCTCTTGATTCAGACAGACAACACCACGACGATGTATTACCTGAACAAGCAGGGGGGCACCAGGTTGTGAATTCTCTCCCAGGAATCGCAAGCTATTTGGAGGTGGCTTCTAGCAAGACGCCTCAGCATCACGGCTGTTCATTTGCCAGGCGCTCTGAATGTCCAGGCAGACTCCCTAAGCAGAGAATTCGTAGAAGCTCACGACTGGGTGCTAAACAGCGAAATAGCTCAGAGCATCTTTCAGAGATGGGGAGTGCCGGTCATTGATCTTTTCGCAGACGCAGCAAACACCAAATGCCCCGTCTTCGCGTCCAGATTTCACCAACCAGGGTCAAGGGGGAATGCCCTTTTGATAAAATGGTCTCCGAGCTTACTCTACGCCTTTCCTCCGCTGCCATTCATTCCAGCAGTGATCACCAAATTCTACAGGACCAACTCCAGAATGATTCTGATTGCTCCGGAGTGGCTGCATCAGTGGTGGTATCCGGACCTTCTACAACTCTCCGAGGTACCACACCAGAGGTTACCTTGCCGTCCAGATCTACTATCCAAGTGCGAGGGGAGAGTGTTTCATCCCAGCCTCCCGTCCCTCAGGTTGACAGCATGGCTCCTGAGGTCTTGCAATATGGACACTTAGACTTGCCAGCGGACTGTATGAACATCCTCAAGGAGGCTAAGGGACCTTCCACCAGGGCATCCTATGCTTTCAAATGGAAGCGATTCTACTTGTGGTGCATGAACAATGCTCATGATCCGGTGAGGGGTCAAGAGCAGGTGATCTTGCCATACTTACTACATTTGGCCAAATCTGGCCTGCAGTTCTCCTCAATTAAAGTTCACCTAGCAGCAATCACTGCATACAGAAAGTCCCCTACACAGGTTTCTTTTTTCCAGATGCCAGTGGTTAAAGATTTTCTTGAAGGGATAAAGAAGGTTTACCCCCCAGTGAGATCTCCTTTTCCACCTTGGGAGCTCAACATAGTCCTTACAAAACTAATGGGTGCTCCTTTTGAGCCAATTCACAGGGCTTCTCTGCAGCACTTGTCATGGAAAGCTGCCTTTTTAGTCGCCATCACTTCTGCCCGCAGGGTTAGTGAAATACAGGCCTTGTACTGTAACAAGCCCTATATTGTTTTCCATTCAAACAGGGTAGTTTTAAGAACCCATCCGAGTTTTCTACCTAAGGTTGTCTCGGCTTTTCACATCAATCAGACTATCACTCTGCCCACATTTTTTCCCAATCCCACGACGACTCCTGAGAAGTCCCTCCATTCCCTAGACCTCAAGAGGGTTCTGAAATGTTATCTAGACAAAACCAAGTTATTGAGAAAAACAGACCGGTTGTTTGTTAACTATGGTTCCATAAATACCGGTTTGGCAGCCTCTAAAAGATCCATCTCTAGGTGGATAGTCTCTTGCATATCTTTGGCTTACCAACTAGCCAAGACGTCTCTTCAGGGAAAACCTAAAGCACATTCTACCAGGGGAAAAGCCTCTACCACGGCTCTCCTTAGAAATGTTCCTATAGTAGAAATTTTAAAGCAGCTACATGGCGTTCTGTTCATACTTTCTCTCGCCATTACTGTTTGGACTCTGATGCACAGGCAGATGCCCAAGTTGGGCAGGCCTCGTTGAGAAATTTGTTTGGTTGATTACATCTTAAGATGCATTGTGATATATTTTGTGTACTGGTTTGCTCGTCCGCGAAGTAGTGGGTATGGGCTTGCTACTCTATTCAGTGCTTATGACTATTGATGAGTATCCCCTGGAAGAGAAGGATAAGTTACTTACCTGTAATCCTAGTTCTCTTCCAGGGGTATACTCATCAAAGTCATAAGCAACCCTCCCACCTCCCCGGACGAGCAATTATGGTGCAATACTGTGTGTTGTGCATCTTATACTCAGGGTGATACAAGTTAGTACGCCGTAAAAAAGAACTGACCTAACTGTCACCTGTGGTGCATGATGGGAGCAGAGGGGCTCCTGGAGGTCTTAAAGGCACGGTGTCCAGTATCTTGGAAGCCTTAAAGGCAAGGTGCCAGTTTTTTTTACTGTACTATGATAGTTATTTATCTATGCAGGCTATGGGCCAACTGCCTGCTATTACCTGTTTTCCTTTTCTGAAAATAAAGGATTCTTGTATGATACTATTACAGTGTATGTTCTCTATTACAAAATGTATTTAGGGGATTATTTTCATACAAGAGAAACCTATGTAATTTTGGCAATTTGCCTTATTGGAACAGTTTTAGGCTGCATTTTTATATGTATATACATATGTATGTGTATGTTTCGGAAGTGTTATACACTTGTGGGCCCGAGCATACACATATATATATATATATATTTCAAAACGGACACCAAACCATTCGCAGCAGGGATCCCACAGCACTGGAGAAAAGACGAACTGCAGGTATTTTTTAATCAAAAAAGTGCATTTATTCAGTACACCATTAGTGCAAGCGTGGACGGTCTACGCGTTTCGGCTCCTGCCTTCCACTGGACCATATATACATATATTTCCATATGCTCCGGGATCCCGCGCGTGGGCGGGGATAATTCAGTGCTTATGACTTTGATGAGTATACCCCTGGAAGAGAACTAGGATTACAGGTAAGTAACTTATCCTTACATACCTTGCGCATACGGCCGCTGACACTTCTCCAAATCTGTTGAAACGGAGGGTGTTTAATTGGGAGAAATGCGCCACTATCTATCGGGCGCTGCAGGAGAGATGGCCCGGAAGGAAAGCCCGGCTGTTTCCTCGCTATGTAGCATGAAAACTACGTTTCCCAGCAGCCTGTGCGGCGCGTTGCGTGCGCACCGGAAATCAAGTTGTCCAATCTCCCAGAAGGCTATGAAAGCCTCCACACATGGAGGAAACGCCGCAGATTATTCTTGTTTGGTCAGCTGCTCCAGGCCGAAGGAGTTGGATCCTCTTGAGTGTCCGGTGCGGTAAGGGTGTCACAGACACCACGTTTCCAGTTCCGTTGAAGTTTGGCCTTTGTTGAATGGCAAGCCGCCTTCTTGATTTGCTAAAAGGAACGCATATCCTATACTTGGCTCAGGAGCCAGTTCCTTGATTTATAACAGGCTCGTGAAAATTCTAAATTTTTTTATTTTTCTTGGATTTGTGTTTGCCTCAAGTACCTTGACACTTTATATATACCAGGTGGTATATCATCTGCATTTGAAGGCTATACTATTACTTTCAACGATTCTTATGCCTCCATACCTATTCGTTATTGAGTGTTATTAACACGCGCTCCATTTGGAATGATACCCAGAGTGTTCAGTCATATGTTAAATGGATGTGTTAAATGTGGTGTGTTTTTCGTTCGTCTTCTAGCAGGGGCACAGTGAGAGGTTGATGTTAAGCTTTATCCTTCCTCCCTTGTAATGCTCAAACGTACACCAATGTTGTATATATGACTTGAGATCTTGGTCTATGCCAATTCTGTTCGATAGAAGAAGCGGTAGTCATTGGAAGGTTCTTGATGAGAACATATCGTCCTTCTTAAATGCTACTGCAGGATCTTTTTATTTTGCTTTACAGGTATATAGAGACAGAAAAATCATAGAGTGTATGTTATAAATGTTTAGATGAGATTTTACAGATCAGTTGTTCTAAACGAGCCTTTTCTTTTCACAGCTCTCCCTCCCCGCTGTTCCCATCCTTTCCTTCCCCCGATTGACCACCTTAATCTTCCGTGCTATAATGGCAAGTCGGAATTGAGGGTGTCAATAGGTGGACCCATTAGAGCAACGAACCGATCCTGAGAGGCCACTGAGGTACCGTGACAGAATAATCTGCCCAAAAAATAATATACCTCTACCGGTCGGTTCATTGTGAATATGGCCACCCTAGAGGAGCTGTTAGCCACTTTAGTTAGTCTTCAACAGGATATCACGGCCTCTAGAGCTGAAACTGCGGTCTTACAAGATAAGGTAGCCCCCATACAAAGAAATCCATTTGATGTTCAAACGGGGTGAAGTGTAGGAGGAGGTCCCTGGTAGTTTGGGAGTTCTACTTTCCATCCACCCCTAACCGTGGAAGTACCCACACCGATACCTTTAGCGGCTCCGGAACGTTTGCACGGAGAAGCCTCGAAGGTACAGGTCTTTATGACCCAAATAATGTTACATTTTTCTTGTAGACCTAAGGCCTTTCCCACCAATCAGGCTAGGGTAGCCTTTATGATTTCGTATCTAACCGGGGACGCAGCTCAGTGGGCAGTGCCTTTTGTACGCCGAGGTGACCCCTTGTTATATGACTGGGACGAATTCAGGAAAGAATTCGAAACAGTGTTCGATCGCAGAGCAGCTTCTTTCTCGGCTCATAGAGAACTGCTAGAACTTAAACAAGGCAACAAGGACCTTGTAGTGTATATCAATACCTTTCAACGTTTAGTGGCAGAAACACAGTGGCCTGAAGAAACAAGCATTTGCAATGCAATAGGTCTCACATTTACAGTAGTTTGAGCTATTGGCATTGTAAATGACAATGCCTTTTATTTATGTTTTGGTTTTTAAAACATAAATAAAAGGCATTGTCATTTTCAATGCCAATAGCTTACACTCGCGTAAATGCGAGACCTATTGTATTGCAAATGCTTGTTTTACTTGCTGCGGGTACAGTTTTACACTCCATTAGGCCCTTTCCTCCTACCTCCCATTTTCGTCTCACCCCCTGTTGACGCGCAACAACAACCCTATCACCCATATCAACAACTTGGCACCGGCATGACGGCGCTAAGTTGTGAATGAATCAGGCCAGTCAGGAGAGGTGTTTGTGTTCAGAGGCCATCACTGCCACTGACTAGTATTAGAATGCAAACTTTTTGATACTAAAATAATGCATTGCATTTAGCCAACATTTGTTTATATATTTTGCTGATGGCCTGACAGCTCATCCAATACTAAAATTGTACACAAACCATGACAAAACAAACCAAGCACTAACAAAGCTAAAATGCTGGAAGACAACGCCCGATCTATTGACTTTGCCAATGCTTGTTTACAGTTTGCAGTTTGATGTAAGTGTAATAACATCTTATGGACCACAGCGATATATAACTTACATAAACGTACGCAAGGAAAACGCCGAGACCGAGGCAGCGCAGCACATTTGGACATAACATCATGAGAGCCTCAGGAATGGATTATTACCACGGATTTTGGCACCATACTCTGAAATACAAGAATTCTGTGGTAAATCTGGCGGGGTTGCCACATAACTGTCCTTAGATAGTTCTGAGCCCTGCTGGAGGCAAACCGACATCCGGTTGTTTGGAACAGTCTCGTACAGATACAACTACACCCAAAAAAAAACAAAAAACGCTGTTGCTCCTGAAGTATTCTCGCGTGTCATTAAGCACCCACTGCAAAGCAAACAAACAACAAACACAGCCCGGTTTTACTCCGTTTGGTGGGTCTGCGGGGACTCAGAGGCTGGACTGTAATGATAAAATAACAAGGCAGGCAGGATTTAGTGTCCCTAAAACTGACTGAAACAAAGTTCATTTGGAAGAGGGGTGCCGAACAATGCGCGTCTGGAGCCAGAGCCGAGATTACTGACGCCCTACACAGATCTGCCAGGGGATGCTGGCGCGGATAAACACACTGACACCAGACGAGCCACCCCGAGATGGGGGGCACAGGGCAGAGCCCACATTTGCAGTTCTGGGGGGCTTTTAAGAACAGGAAATGCCACGCCGAGAGACTGCGAGGCAAATGAGAGGACAGAGCCAAGGAGTTCTCAGGCAAAGGCTGTATTACTCATGTCCGAGAGCTGTCTGCCTGTTTTACATCCCGTGACGAGCGGGGCTGGGTGCGGGCTGCCGCGAAACCAAAAGATGGCCAGACAGGCGTACAGCGCACAAGCACTAATGCCAGGCAAGAAAGAGATGTGTCTAAGCGGGCACAGCTGCAGCCTTTCGGAACTTGAGAACCGGGTTTGAGTCCCGGCGTCGGCTTAACAGCCTGTGATTCCGGGCGAATTGCTTAATCTCCCCCGTGCCTAAAAAAGAGGAATCTGATCCTTTTGTAATGTAGCTGAATGTCCATGTACATCGCTCCCGCTATATAAAACTGTAAAAGAAAATGTCAGGTTTGCTTGTGAGTGACTCTAACCCAACCCTACCGACGGAGGGGCTCCAGTGTGTTTGTAGGTGCTGGACTATTCTGTCTTGGTGCCATCATTAGGTACTATTGGGTTCAGTTTCAAACTATCGGCCTTTCAGAGGAACCGGCCCAGACTGTTGCCCCCATGCCAGCAGAACAGTCAAGGAAGGACACCTGCCTGCCCCTTTCCTGTCCATTCCCTCGTGCTCTTCAAAGGCACAGGTGTGTCCTTTCCCTGCCTCTCCCCTACAGAACATTCAGAAGCACTAGGGTATCCTGTCTCTTCCGTACCCCACAGACGCCAGCCCATGCTTTCTCTGTCCGTGTTCCAACATAGCAGACCTTTTCAGTGGCACAGGCCTGTCCTGTCTATATCACAGACACAGGTGTTCCCTTTTCCTACCACGGGCCTAACTGTCTATCAGACAGACGGCATGTCCTGTCTCTGCCCAGTCCTACTGTACTGGCCTGTCAGAAAGACCTTATGCCATGGCGCAGTTCTGACCTTTCGCATGGCGGAGGCACTTACATGTTCTTTCTCTACCCCGGCCCCACCAGTGTTTCAGAGATACTGGCCTGTCCCTACTCTACCCTAGCCATGCTCTGCCAGATATCCGGATACTCCAGCCTGTCGTGTCTCTGTCCCAGCCCTTTGGAACCTGACTGTCGGAGATGCCGGCCTGTCCTGTCACTGTCCACCCACAACCAACCGGTCGTCCTGAGAGCAATGCACTACTGTGCCCTTGCTTTACCCGGCCCTACCGGCCTTTCGGAGGCAACGGCTAGTCTGAATACTTGGCACTTTCTCTGTAGGCCAGTCCTCCGCACACAGCCCTGAGAGTGCCAGTATCCGCGCATAGCATCATCTGCTTCTACAACAAAGAAACACACGGAAAGTCCACTTTAAACAGAACCTCTTACGGAAACAGCATAATCGCTTCTGCAGACACAAACATTTAACCGTCGCCCTCCCTAAAGATATTATAGAAGATGAGACAGGCGCATCTCTTAATTGTTACCTTGTGTTCTTGGGGTGGTCCTCCTAGACACCTGAGCGTGCCCACACAGAAGAGCCAAATAATAAAGAGCGAGGAAGCGAGACGTCCCGGGCGGTCCCATCTGTCCCGGGTCGAAGACCACAAACTCTTTCAGAGAGCGTCGAGCGCAGTGCCACGTCGGAGGGCAGCCTTCAGTCGAGGTCCGCGCGCGGGACAAGGCGTGAGCGCAGGAGCCTGGAGCGGAGGTGCTTGGGAGGCGGCAGGTATGGGGACAAGCTGTTAAAAAAACAAAGAGCAGGGGCGTGGCCTAGGAGCCGAACATGGCGGACGCGTCTCCGTAGAGCTCCGCTGTTCGCTCCTTCCAGGGACAGCATCCGCCATTATCCTGGTCCCCGACACTCGGGCTTGTGCGAGCGGGCTGCTCACGGGCCCGCGGCGATCGCGCCGGGACATCTTGGTGGCGGCAGGGAGCTCAATTCGGCCGCTGCGGCTTGCAGGACCGGTGGAGACCACGCACGCATCGGCGGGCGGCTGCGGCTGAGCTGCGGCGGCCGCGATTCACTGGCGGCGCGGCTGGGGACGCTATCATCCTGCCCGGCGGCCCCCCCGGAAAGCTGCTGATCGGGCCCCGGCCCTGAGGGGCAGCAGGGAGTGCACTAAGATCGCGGTGCCCCTCTGCCGGCTGCGCTTACCTCCGGTCCCTTGCAGGAGGGGCTCTGGATTTGTGGGGCCTACCCTGGGCCTGGACGGCCGTTGACTGCGGCCCTGCCTGAGGACTCCGGTGCCATAGGGTGTTGCGGTGAGCTGGGCGGGGACCTGTGGGGCTGGACTCTGCTGCTACCCACGCGCCTGACCCCCTGGCGGGGGCTCCGCCGGTCCCTCCCCCCGGCTGGCCCGGGGCGGCCATACGGACAGTCCTGACTGCCCCGCAGCTGGGAGACCCCGGAGGCTCTTGACGGAGATACCTGTCGGCGCCGCCTGGGATCGGGCGCCTGCGCGGGGACGCGGTCGTGGTGATCCGCCCCGCCCGGGGTGGGTGGTGAACTCTACCGATCCCCCTTCCATCATTCTCTCTGGCTGCGGCACTGACTGCTCTGGAGCGGACCCTCCACGCCATCATGGGTAAGAGCAACCCCGGAGCGGCGGCGCCCAAACAACCTACCATGGACCAATACACCACGGCCACCCCAGCGAATAAAGGTGCCGCAGAGGGCGTCTCCTCAGATACGGCGACACTCCTGGAGGCCATCAATCAGTCACGAACCGCCCTCGAGGCCCAGATCGGTGCGGTGGGGTCCGAAGTGTCATTCCTCCGCCAGGACCTCCGGAAGGCGGTCGACCGAATCACCGAGGCCGAGACGAGGGTCTCCGCGGTTGAGGATACTGTCTCCACCCTCCAGAAGAAGGTTGACAAGCTGGCCATGGTATCTAGAGAGCTGGAAGCGAGGGCCGAAGACGCGGAGGGGCGGGCCCGCCGCAACAACATCCGCCTGGTGGGTTTTCCAGAAGGTTGCGAGGGATCCTCGATGGGTGGCTTCCTTTCCGAATGGCTCAAGGCGCGGCTACCCGCAGATGACATTTCTTCCTGCTTCATGATCGAGAGGGCCCATCGCGCCCTGACCAAGAAGCCGCCGCCGGGGGAGCGCCCACGCCCGGTTATTGCTCGCCTCCTAAATTATGCTGACCGCGATGCCATTCTTCGCTTTGCCAGGACGCATAAGGATGAAATGATCTTTGAGTCCCATCCCATCATGGCCTTCCCGGACTACACCCGGACGGTTCAGCAGCAACGCCAATCCTTTGTTGCGGCCAAGCGGCGGCTGCGGGACCTGAACCTATCCTATGCGCTCATGTTCCCGGCCCGTCTGAAGGTCATTTATGATTCTAAAACATATTTCTTTGATACGCCAGAGGAAGTATTTGCGTGGACAGATGAGCGCCGCAACTTGAAGCCGCATTCCCCACCCCCTTTAGACTCTGACTCTTCTCAAAGCTCGCATCGGGGTGGACGGCAGGGAGGCGACGCTACTCATCGACGACATCGATCCCGCTCAAACTGGCGCTCCCAGAACAAGAAGGACCCTGCGGACTGAGGCAGCCCAAGGCTGGGACATACGCTGGTGTATTGACTCTTCCCGGTTTCATGCGACGGCGGAGCCCGTGGGCTGCTGCTACTGGCCGGGATATCCTGCCACTAAGAGCCAGGGACTTTTGCTCTTTCCCTGGAGGGAGTGGGTTCTCCACGCCTTCCCTGTTGTGAGTTTTTATGGGTAATGTTGGGTGGGGGGGGATCCTTTGGAGGGTCCGCCGGGGCCTCCACGTTGGGGGGCCAGGACGAGATTCTGCCGCGACAGGTACTCCGTGTTCCAGGAAGTATAGGGGTTGGGGGGGCGGGGGGAGGGGTTGGGAGGGCGATTTGTTGTTAGTTATACAGTTGTTTTTTAAGATATACGCACCACGATGTCCCATATGTCCACAATGTCCGCTGCTCTACACCTTACCGATAGCACATGACACATACAGCTAATGGCACTCCCTAGGAGATCTCAATATCGTGTCTTGGAATGTACGGGGCCTGTTGAATAAGATTAAAAGAGGGGCTGTACTACACATGGCAAAACGCTACTCAGCAGATGTCTTGCTGCTGCAAGAAACTCACATGCTAGGCAACAAGGCCCCGTGTCTATCTCGCTATGGCTATGCCACGGTGTACCATTCTGGCTTCTCAAGGGGGGCACGAGGTACGGCCATCCTTATTCACCGCAGGGTCCCATTTCAAGTTACACAGCATTGGTTCGACCCGGGTGGCCGTTTCACAGCCGTTTCCGGCACCCTGGCTGGGGAACAGATTACAATTGGGAGCATATATGCACCACCTCCTCTAGGCCGGACGTTCATTGACAGACTGACGCAACTCTGGGGGGAATTCCCCGACGGCCTGACTATCCTGGGTGGGGACTGGAACGACGTCATGGCTCCCCCGGATAGGTGGCGGGCACGACCGCCGACCACCCCTCCTCCTAGGTCTAAACTCAACATCTTGGCCCATACATTGGGATGGGTAGACACATGGCGGGCTTATCATCCTTCCGAAAATGGATTTACATACGCATCATCCGTCCACCCCACCCTCTCACGTCTGGATTACATATTCCTCCCAGGCAGCTACCTGCATCGGGTGTCACATACTTCTATCTTCCCACGTGGCCTGTCTGATCACTCACCCATTCAGCTCAAACTCCGTCTGCAGACCAGTCGTCCCCCTATCACTGGCGCATGTCTCCCTGGTTGCTTAGAGATCCCGGGTATCGGGAGATGCTCCATCGAGCCACGGCAGATTATTTTGCTTTCAACACCGGGTCCACTCAATCCCTGATAATATTGTGGGAGGCCTTTAAGCCGACTATTCGGGGGGCGGATATTAGCTATCGCACTGGGGAAAAGCGGCGCCGCCTGGCACAGATCCAAGATCTAGAAGATAGACAGCTCGCTCTCCAGGCCTCGTTAGTGGAAAGCTCCGACGCCGGTGCCCGCCGTAACCTGCTCCATGTCCAACAACAGCTGCACCAGCTGCTCACGGACAATGCCAGGGATGCCTGGCTGGCGACCCAGCACCGGATATATCACTGGGGCGATAAGTCTAGCCAGATGCTCCACCGACTGTGTCAGGCGAGGGCCTCCCCGACGCAGGTCCCTCTCTTGAGGTCCCCTGCCGGTGACATGTGCGCCACCCCGGGGGCGGTGGTGCAGGCCTTTGCCGATTTTTATACGGCCTTGTACTGTGAGCGTGAGGAACTCGCGGCACCGCTTATCGATGCCTTCCTTGTAGATATCCCTCCAAAACGCCTCTCAGATGTGCAGCGAGCTGTTCTTGACGAGCCTATCTCGGTGGAGGAGCTGCGGGCGGCCCTCACCGATACCCACCCGGGCCGTGCACCAGGCCCCAACGGGTTCCCCTGCGACTTTTTGTGCTCCCAAATGGGGACCGTTGGTCCTCATCTTCTTGGCGCGCTGCACCAGGCGTTGGAGCAGAAGATCTTGCCCCTGGACTGGCGCCATGCCGAAATTGTGGTTTTTCTCAAACCGGGCCGCCCTCCGGAGGCCCCGGGCTCATACCGTCCCATATCCCTATTAAACTTCGAGCCGAAATTACTGGGGAAGGTGTTGGCTGAACGCCTCCGCACCTGTATTCTGGACCTTGTCCACCCGGACCAGTCAGGCTTTATGCCCCAACGCTCCACGAGGCATAACATACGGCGAGCACACAACGCTGTTGCCGAGGCCCACCGGCTGGGACGCCCTGCGGCGGTCCTGCTAGCTGACATCGACAAGGCGTTCGACTCCTTGAGCTGGACCTACCTTTTTAAACTTTTGGAAGCTGTCAACCTGGGGCCCCGGTTCCGCGCGTATGTTAAATTGCTGTACACAGATCTTACGGCTTCGATCCGTGTGGCTGGCCACCGTTCTCCCTCCTTCCCCATCTGCAGGGGGACCAGACAGGGTTGCCCCTCTCTCCGCTTCTGTTCGCTTTAGCGATAGAGCCACTGGCTGAGTGGGTACGCAGGGATGCGGTTTACCGGGGACTGGTCTGGTCACCCGAGTGTTCGGACAGGATAGCACTATACGCTGATGACGCGCTATTTTTCTTTTCTGACCCTTGGGTCACCGGACCGAGGGTGCTCCAGATCTTGCGGGTGTTCGGTGAGACGACAGGACTACACGCCAACCCGTCCAAGTCGATCCTCTTTCCCATATGCGGCGCACAGGGAAGTCAAACCTGGGCCTCACAGCTGGTCATTGCGGACGAAGGGTTTAGATACCTCGGCGTCCATATCTCTAGATGCCCCGTCGTGGCGTGGTCGCGCAACATAGCCCCCCTGCTTCCGGCAGTACGTGAGGAGACGACGGTATGGTCCCACCTTCCCTTATCCTTATACGGCCGGTCTGCAATATTCAAAATGGTATCACTGCCACGCTTGCTTTATAGGTTGCAAAATTTCCCGTTCCCGATCCCTCCGTCGTGGTTTCTTCAAATCAATGCGCTCCTAAATAGATTCCTCTGGGGGGTGGGGCGGTCCGGGTGGCTCTGGCGACCTGTATCCAATCCACCTATTGCGGTGGCATTGCAGCGGCGGACGTACGGGCGTATTATTGGGCGTCCCAGCTCTTAGTCATCAATGAATGGTGGTACAATCCTCAGACCGACCCGGCCTATGCGGTGGACCGGCTTTTCCTGGCGGCACATCCATTATTAGATCTCTTATACAGCAATTCGTCCTTGGAGGCTCTTCCCCCCGCCTGTAGTACCGTAGTCCAGATCTGGAGACGAGTGTCCCGGTCCATGGGTTGGTGGGATACGCTGACAGGCGCGACTCCCCTTTGGCGAGGCACGCGCCTTCGGCCCGTCTCCACTCTGGCCGGGTTCCGGGGCTGGGATACTATTGGAATCTCTACATTGGGTGATGTGATGCGGGGGACCACGCTTAAATCCTTCCAGAGTCTGCAGGAGGAGTTTGATCTACACAAGTCCCAGTTCCACAGGTATCTTCAGCTTCGCCATGCCCTGTCCCCCCTGATAAAGCACCTCACGTCCTTACCCGAATTCCACCCACTAGAGGGCAGACTGTTGATGGGGGATCTGGGAGGGCACAAAATCCGTCAAATATATCAGACCCTGACAACGCACTCCAAGACGCGCATACACCGGACTAGGGCAGCTTGGGAGGTGGATTTACCGGCCCTCACGGACGATGATTGGACTGAGGCCCTTGCCAGCCCCAGGTATGCTGTCGTCTCCTCTAGGTACAGGTTGATACAGTTTAAGTACCTTCATAGGGTATATTATACCCGCCTTCGCCTTTGGAAGATGGGGGCTATTCCGTCCCCAACCTGCCTCCGATGTAATTCTGACGATGGGTCCTTCCTTCCACGGTTTGGAGTTGCACGGCACTACAACAATTTTGGTCGGGGGTGCTGTCCTGTCTGGGGCGGGTGTTGTGCTGGGACCTCCCGGAGGATCCTCGATTGATACTTCTTCATGGCACGGAGGACATCGGGGGAAACAGATATAAGAGGCACCTTCTATTCCTCGGTCTCACCTTAGCCAAGCGTGATATAGCGCAGAATTGGAAGTCTCCCTCTCCCCCCGGGGTGGCGGCCTGGAAGACAGCCCTAGATACATGTATGTCGGCGGAGGTGGCGGTGTTTCAGGCCCGGGGTTGCCCGCAGAAACATGGGAGGATCTGGTCCAAGTGGGCAGAATACCGGGGCATTGACCTATCTATCCATACACAGTCAGCGAACCCGGACCCTATTGCAAGACTCATCATCAATGATTCCCCAATCTAGGGTGCTCATTGGCTGGGGCATTGGACATAGTGTTATGATCATGTATGTCTTTCTCATTTCAGGTGGGAAGAGTGGTGCAGGGGAAGGGGGAGGGGGGAGGGGTGGGATGTTGGACTGCATGTTTCGCAGATTCTTTGGTGAAACCTTCGTAGGTATCGGTTGTATATGCATATTGAAATGTGTCTCTATATTGACTACAGGGGTTCACCCACTGGGTGTTGTAAACTCAATAAAATTTGTTGTTAAAAAAAAAAAAAAAAAACAAAGAGCAAAAAAACACAAGAATACCAAGTTACAAAATAACATCATAGCTATTACAACTATTAAAGCTACCGCTATGTTAAACTACTAGGCACAAATGGTAAAAAAAAAGTGCTTACCCAGGAATTAAAAGACACCGTCTAACGCCGCAAGTAAAAGATCCAGTCCGGGTGGGCGGGGCCAAAAGGAGACAGGGCGGTAACAAGGAGGGACTAATAAGCCTCCTTTACAATAGAAAGACAGCGTTTAGCATGCACAATGACGCAAACCAATTAAAAGAAGGGGCGGGGCTTAATCACCACTGCTGAAATCTTCTCGATTACAAGAAGCCTTGCAGAGCGAGCAGCGCATGCGCGCTGCAACGCTAGGCGAGACCTAAAAAGGGCTGCCTTGTTTTATCAAGGTTTAAAAGACGAGATGAAGGATGTACTAGCCCAGATTGATCCTTAGCCAACCCATTGCACTGACCTTATCAATCTCACGTTACGATTGGATTATCGTATGGGAGAACGCAAGGGGGATAGGAGAAAGGTTGACCGACCTAGCCGATTTGACAAGAATAGAGCTGTAGGGGGGTCTTCAGGTTCCTCCGTTGAACCTATGGAAATAGGTGCAGTACGTGCACCACTAACTCAAACAGAAAGAGAAATGAGGAGAAAAAACGGCCTCTGTATCTATTGTGACAAAAAAGGCCATTTTGTTAAAGAGTGCTTAAACAAACCACGAACCAATACGGGGTTTAAGAAACCACAAGTGGCCATTGCAGATATTATGCAGGAAAACTAACAAACTCAAAGATACCAGAAGGGAGATCTTTGGGTGGTGTAACTATCCCTTCTGTTAAACAAAAGACAGGTCTTTCCTCAGATCATTTCTTCATACCCGTCCAGTTAAAAATTGGGAAAGGTTGGCAGAGAGTAGAAGCTATGATAGACTCCGGAGCTACAGAGCTTTTTATGGACAGCCTGGTAGCCAAGAAACTGTTTCTAGAATTAACCGCTAAAGAAAATCCCGAAGAAGTACTAACGGTAGATGGGACAGAACTGAGTACAGGTCCTATAAAATATCACACAGATAATTTGGAAATGTGTTGTGGGGAAGGACATACAGAATGCTTGAGATTTAACATTATCCAGGCTCCACAGTATGGTGTTATTCTGGATCTTCCTTGGTTAGTAAAACATAACCCCACTGTCAACTGGGAAGACAGGACGTTGGATTTTCAGAGTTCATGGTGCAATGAGCATTGTCATTCCAAAATGTTGTCTCCAGTGAAAAGCTTAAGTACCATACATAGCATCGCCACAGCGGCTGAAACTGATGTTACCCTGCCCTCATGTTATACAGAATACCAAGATGTATTTTGTGAGAAGCAAGCAGACACACTACCCCCTCATAGGCATTATGACTGCCAGATAGGCCTAATACCAGGAGCCGTAATTCCCTGTGGGAGACTGTATGCTTTAACTGAACCAGAAAATACTCCTCTTAGAGAATATATCGACAAATACCTTAAGAACGGGTTTATACGCCCTTCTAAGTCACCGGCAGCCTCTCCTCTTTTCTTTATACCGAAAGCGAATGGTGAGAAAAGAGCCTGTATTGACTTTAGAGCCCTTAACAATGTTGCAATAAAGAATAAGTATCCTTTACCCCTGATACCTGTTTTACTGGAACAAGTCAAAACAGCTACCATCTTCACACGGCTAGATTTAAAAGGGGCATATCACTTGGTAGGTGTAAGGGAGGGCGATGAGTGGAAAACCGCCTTCCGTACTAGATATGGGTTATACGAGTATACAGTAATGCCCTTCGGCCTTTGCAATGCCCCAGCAGCATTTCAATATTTTGTGAACGAGGTGCTGCGGGAGTTTTTGGATAGGTTTGTGGTGGCATATATCGATGACATTTTAATCTATTCTTCCTCTGTTGAAGAACACTTAATGCATGTTAGTAAGGTATTCAATGCTCTTAGTTTGAATAAACTGTACTGTAAACTCAGTAAGTGTGAGTTTCACGTGTGTAAAGTGGAGTTCTTGTGAGTTATGTTGTCACCCACAGGACAGGAAATGTCCGAGCGTAAAATCCTAGCAGTTAAAGAGTGGCCAAGACCTACCAATGTCAGAGACATACAATGTTTTCTTGGATTTGCGAACTTCTATCACAGATTTATAAGCCACTTTTCAAACATTGTGGCCCCTATCACCAAACTACTAAGAAAAAAGGTATCCTTTCTTTGGACAAAAGAAGCTGAAACTTCATTTCAGACCTTGAAAAGAACCTTTGTTACTGCTTCCATTTTGGCGCACCCCAACCCTGAAAGCCCTTATATAGTGGAAGCTGACGCATCAGATGTAGCCATCGGAGCAATTCTATCCCAACGGCATAAAACCACAGGCCAATTACACCCGGTAGCCTACATGTCACGTAAATTGAATGACGCAGAGATAAGATACACCATCGCTGAAAAGGAGCTATTAGCTATTAAAGACTCCTTCAGTGACATCTCCTGATGGGAGCTAAACATGTAGTTACTGTATATACGGATCATCGTAACCTACAATTTATGAGGTCTACCAGAATGCTCTCACCCAGACAACTAAGGTGGATGCTTTTCTTTTCTGAATTCCATTTTATAGTTACCTATAGGCCAGGAGCAGAAAATAAAAAGGCTGATGCTCTTTCCAGACAAGAAACGGTCCCGGAGAATAAGATTGAGAAAACGCATTCTATTTTGAATCCACAACAGGTAGTAGGGCTACTCCAAACCGATAACTTTCTACATAAAGTAGCACTAGGTGTGCAAAACCGCTATTGGAAGGAATGGCTACGGAAGCATACCCAATGGACTCTGATCAAAGGACTACCTCTGAAAGGCAAACAATTGTTAGTACCAAATCAGGCCTTGCGGAGAGAAGTGTTTCAATTGTGCCACAATGCTCATAATGCAGGACACAATGGTATTGAAAAAACTCTTGACAGAATATCTCGACAATTCTGGTGGCCCTCGGTGGTAAAAGATGTAAAAGACATGAAACACAAGTGCGAGACATGTGTGCAAGCCAAAGTAGACCATGGAAAACCCCAAGGATTGCTTCAACATCTTCCAACACCTTTGGTTCCTTGGGAAACGATTTCCTTAGACTTTATAGTTGGACTACCAAAAGACAATGGCTGTACCGCCATTCTAGTGGTAGTGGACAGTCTCACTAAGATGGGTCACTTTATTGCCTGTGCACAAGAACCCACCTCAGGACAGCTGGTCAAGATGCTAATGCAGCATGTGATCAAGTTACATGGTCTTCCTACTAATATTATTTCTGATAGGGGCCCACAGTTCACAGCTCGGTTTTTGTAATGCCTTACATATGAAGTCCTCTAGGTCGACCAGCTTCCACCCACAATCGGACTGACAGACCGAGAGACTCAATCAAACCCTGAAACAATATTTAAAGTGTTATGTTGAGGAGAATTCTGATGCGTGGGTGGAGTTGTTGTGTCTGGCAGAGGTAGCATACAATAGTGCAAAACATCAGTCAACAAAAATAGCTCCCTTCTATAGCAATTACGGATTTCATCCTCGGTTCATACCGTTGATCCATCCAGTGATCAATCAAAAGGTGCCTGAAGTGCAAACCAGAATAACCCACATACAACAAACCCTGAAACATACCTACCGTACCCTGAAACATACCTACCGTAACCTGAAAAAAGCCTAGGTACAATATAAAGCAAGGGCCGACAATCACCGTAAAACAAATCCTATATACCAGGTGGGTGATGTGGTATGGTTGTCTACCAAAAACATTTGTTTCTGCAAATACAGCATTTTTAATCCCAAGTTTATCGGACCCTATAGAATCAAGAAAGTTATCTCGCCAGTTGCGATGCTACTGGCACTTCCTAGGTCCATGAAAATACACCCTGTTTTCCGTGTTTCACTTCTAAAACCCTCTTACACGCCAGTCAAAAAAAGGCCTTCTCCTATATGGGTGAATAATGAACCAGAGTATGAAGTACAAAAAATATTGGATTCCAAGATGAGAGGCTCGCGACTGTGGTATCTGGTATCGTGGAAAGGATATGGCGTGGAAGAGAATTCTTGGGAACCTGCTGCAGGAATGCAAGCTCCGAAATGTATTAAGTCATTTCACGCTAAATATCCTAATAAACCTGGCTCGTGTCAGCGGTCTTCGGAAGAGGGATGTGCTGTTACATACCTTGCGCATACGGACGCTGACACTTCTCCAAATCCGTTGAAACGGAGGGTGTTTAATTGGGAGAAATGCGCCACCATCTATCGGGCGCTGCAGGAGAGATGGTCGGATGGAAAACCCGGCTGTTTCCTCGCTATGTAGCATGAAAACCACGTTTCCCAGAAGCCTGTGCGGCGCGTCACGGGCGCACCGGAAATGACGTTGTCCAATCTCCCAGAAGGCTATGAAAGCCTCCACACACGCAGATTATTCTTGTTTGGTCAGCTGCTCCAGGACAAAGGAGTCGGATCCTCTTGAGTGTCCGGTGCGGTAAGGGTGTCCCAGACACCACTTTTCCAGTTCAGTTGAAGTTTGGCCTTTGTTGAATGGCAAGCCGCCTTCTTGATTTGCTAAAAGGAACGCATAACCTATACTTGGCTCAGGAGCCAGTTCCTTGATTTATAACCTTGACACTTCATATATACCAGGTGGTATATCATCTGCATGTGAAGGCTATACTATTACTTTCAACGATTCTTATGCCTCCATACCTATTCGTTATTGTGTGTTATTAACACGAGCTCCATTTGGAGTGTTCAGTCATATGTTAAATGGATGTGTTAAATGTGGTGTGTTTTTTGTTCGTCTTCTAGGAGGGGTTACAGTGAGAGGTTGATGTTAAGCCTTATCCTTCCTCCCTTGTGATGCTCAAACGTACACCAATGTTGTATATATGACTTGAGATCTGGGTCTATGCCAATTCTGTTCGATAGAAAAAGCGGTAGTCATTGGAAGTTTCTTGATGAGAACAAATCGTCCTTCTTAAATGCTACTGCAGGATCTTGTTATTTTGCTTTACAGGTATATAGAGACAGAGAAATCATAGAGTGTATGTTATAAATGTTTAGATGAGATTTTACAGATCAGTTGTTCTAAACGAGCCTTTGCTTTTCACAGCTCTCCCTCCCCGCTGTTCCCATCCTTTCCTTCCCCCGATTGACCACCTTAATCTTCGGTGCTATAATGGCAAGTCGGAATTGAGGGTGTCAATAGGTGGACCCATTAGACCAACAAACCGATCCTGAGAGGCCACTGAGGTACCGTGACACCCGGCCGCCCTCTCACATGGCACCGAAAATCCCTCTGGTGCAGGCACCAGAGGGATTTCCTTTCCTCCCCAACAGCCTTGGGAGCTGGGGAAGAGCTTTCAAATGACGTCATTTCATAGAAACCGAAACTGAAAAGAGCCTTTAGGCTCATTTCAGTTTCACTTTCTATGTGCTCAGGGGGCTATCTCAGCCCCCCGAGCACGTAGAAAGACGGGAGAGGTATCATTGGAAAGGGGGGAATCTCCCTAGCGGATCCCTGCTTGGGGATCGCTCCAGGAGGGTGATCCCCAAGCAGGAATCCACCCACTGGACACCAGGGAGGGGGGAGCGGCCCCTTGGGCAAAGGCCTTTGCTCCCCCCAAATATTTTTGGGCAATACAGTCCTTCTGCCCCCCTGGGGGCAGATGGGGGCAGGAGCCCCCAATCTCCCCCCCCGGCAGGGGCAGAAAGCCCACTAGAAGCCAGGGATTTTTTTTTTTTATTGATGTAGAGGTGGTGGCTGCCCAAAATGGGCATGACAATGCCCCCAACCCGGGGCCCGGAGCAAGGGTAGGACGAATGCTAGTTGACTGCCTACAACTCTACCGGAGCAACGACGTGCTCTAGTTTTTCCCCGTCAGCCTTAGACTGTGTATCTAGGGGTCTACAGTACTCCCCAGTACAAGTCTACTAGGGTACTCCCTACCGTTTCTGGTAATTTAACTCACAGAATCTCAATACCAGACGGTAGTGCACCTTTCACATTTAGTTTTCTCGGTCCTGATGAAGTGCCAATTGACCCGTTAGGGGCAACCTGGGCACGAAACATGTTGACCAACTACACCTTGACTGCCCTTTAGGAACATTATTCCCACATAGGGGCACTCGCACCTTTTTTAACCAGGCTAGAACTACCTAAAACATTAAAACTTAACCTAAGTAGGACTGCTCCAGACCTATTTTACTTATCGCACCCCCCGTGCACTACCCATCCCCCACACCCGCACGCACCTTACGGCTTCTTCAAAAGATCCCCGACAAAGAGCCCCGGTTTCGGGAGCCCGTCAGGCATTGCAGCGCCGGCCTGACTAGGGGCAAACGCCCTATGATGAAGCATGACATCCCCCGGGGTGTGTGAGGGCATCACGAAGAAAGACCTGTCTTTCCCCCACGTCCAGCCAGGAACTGCACACTCTTTTTAGACAATGCCCCCAACCCCCCCAGAAAAATTCCAGTCTTTCTGCCGGAAAGTAGCCCCCAATCTGACCCCCAGGGGACGGAAAGCCCACTAGAAGCCAGGGATTTTTTTAAAATTTGATTTAAGGGTGGGGGCTGCCCAAGATGGGCAGGCCAATGCCCCCCACCCACCCAAAAAAATGCAATAGTCTTTCTGCCCGTCCAGGGGCAGATGGGGGCAGTAGCCCCTGATCTGCCCCAGGGGGGGGCAGAAAGCCCACTAGGCACCAGGGATTTTTTTTTATACGTAGGGGTGGGGGCTGCCCAGAATGGGCATGCCAATGCCCCCACCCCAAAAGCAATTACCTCAGTCTTTTGCCCCCCCCGAAAGGCATATGGGAGCAATAGCCCCTTATCGCCCCCCCAGAAAAATTCCAGTCTTTCTGCTGGAAAGTAGCCCCCAATCTGACCCCCAGGGGGGCAGAAAGCCCACTAGGCATCAGGAAATATATATTTTTTAAATTCAGGAGTGAGGTCAGCCCAGAATGGGCATGCTAATGCCCCCACACCCCAAAAAAATGCAACATTCTTTCTGCCCCCCCAGGGGGAGAGATGGGGGCAGTGGCCCCTGATCTGCCCCCCGGGGGAGCAGAAAGCCCACTAGGCACCAGGGATTATTATTCTTTTTTTCTACGTGGGGTGGGGACTGCCCAGAATGGGCATGCCAATGCCCCACCCCCAAAAAAATTGCTACAGTCTTTCTGCACCCTCCCCCCCACCCCCCGGGAGGCAGATAGGGGCAAAAGCCCCTTGTCTGCCTCCGGGGGCAATAAAACCAATAGGCATCAGGGAATATTTATTTTTTTAATTCAGGGGTGAGGGCTGCCCAGAATGGGCATGCCAATGCCCCCACAACCCCCCCAAAAAATGCCCAGTCTTTCTGCCCCCCCCAGGAGACAGATGGGGGCAGTAGCCCCTGATCTGCCCCGCCCAAGGGGCGGCAGAGAGCCCACTAGGCGCCAGCGATTACTGTGGCTTTTTTTATTTTTTTATTTCAAAAGAGTTTTATTGATTTTGCAATAAAGAGAGAGAACAGGAACCAACACATGGGTATGTACAGTGTTAAGGTAAAGACAAAATGTGAATGCTCCAAGAGGTCTACAATGAAATATCAAAGATACATTGATTGCATAAATTTCAGACCAGAGAAAAACCTCTAGCAGACGTTCCTGAAAATAATAAAAGTGAAGAGGGAAAGAATAGAAGAAAGGAAAAGAAATAATAGCAGAAGAGAAGCAAGAGAACATACCTCCTAGATGTCCTTGACATTCTTGACTACAGAATATTCAAGCATAACATATGTACCCTGTGAAGACACCGAGAATCACATCACTATACAATACACCAAGGATATAGAGTGGAATTGCTTGGAACCTCACGGGGGTTTATGAGAATCAAAATAATTGTCTAAAGTGGACCACATTGGTCTGGACGGGGATCTCCAAGGTGAATTTTGCAAAGCTACGTTGTCCGCACCTCTCAGGTGAGTAACCCAATTTATCCATCCCTTGTAGGAGGCTTTACTTGTGTCCTTCCAATTAGCAAGGATCATTTTCACTGCTGCCATCATCAGAAGGTCCAGGAGAGCTTTGTCATTATCAGAATCTAGGTCAATCCTCAGAAAAGCCATAGTCAGGGTGGAGAATTCTTTAACCAATGTACACTTAAACAATTTTGACAAGAACCCCAAAGACTTTATCCCAAAAGTATTCCACTGTCGAGCAATGGAAAATAAGATGAGCTAGGTCCCCTGTAACATGTTTGCAATTCCAACACAATGCATCATCTCTTATGTTCAAGGAAAATAACCGTGCAGGTGTCCAAAAGGCCTTGTGTAGTAGCCAATATTTGGTCTGGGAGAGTACTGGAGATACTTTGTTACGTGAGACAGAGTGCCATAGTTTAGCCCACAGTGTATCAGTTAAAGGAACGGAGGAGTGCGTGTTCCAAAATTCAACTACGTGAGAGTTGAGATTCGAGGTTTTGGGGCGCAAGAGTTTATAAATCAGGGAAACCTGATGGCCTAACTTGTTGATTTTAGTCACAAATAATGGCAACGAGGGCAGGGTAGAGGTTAGTTTGGCTTTTGATATGGCAGCTCGTATTTTAAGGAAGTTATAGAATTCAATGTTTGGGAAATTGTATCTAGCTTGGAGATCCGAGAACGTTATCGGATAAGAGGCATTTTCTAATTGACAAGGAAATGACACCCCACGCCTAAGCCAAGACTCGCAGTCCAGACTTTTGCCCTTGTAGAGTATTTTATTATTATACCATAATGATTCCATTTTGGAGCCCTTAACACTGACCTCCAGCTTTTGGTCTATTTTCAAGAGTGCAATTTTAGTATTTTTAAAAATGGGCTTAGAGCAAGCGGGATACAGGCGATTGGCTGTAAGGAGTGAGAGGGGATTCATGTTATTAAGAATAGCTCTCTCTACCTCCAGCCAGACAGGGACGTAATCTCCAGGCTCGGAGATCCAATATAAGCCTTGTTTAGCCAAGAAAGCATACTGATATGTTCTAAAATCTGCGAGGTTTACCCCACCTAGCATTTTATCAAGTCTCAGTTTTTTAATACTAATCCTAGCTTTTTTAATGTGCCAAAGAAAGATTGATAGGAGAATGTCTAGTTTTTTGTGAAAATCATCCGTTAGTAAAAGTGGAAGCATATTTATAAGATAGTTAACTAGGGGGGTGACCATCATTTTTATTGTTTCAACCCTACCCCACCATGTAATAAACTTCAGGGACCAGGAGTCCAGAAGTTATTTAATTTTTTCCAATAGTACTTTCTCGTTCTGAATTAGTGTGCTCATAATATTATAATCAAACTCAACTCCCAGGTATTTAATGTAACCAGACTGCCAGGCCAGGCCCAATCCCCCTAGAACCTCTCTAGTGCAGTGCACGTTCAGTGGTTTAACTTCAGACTTATCCCTATTGAGTTTATATCCTGAGTGAGCAGAATATTCTGTTATGGTATCCATCAGGGCAGCTATTGATGGCCCCGGTTGCTCTGTCACTATTAAAATGTCGTCCGCGTATGCAGCTAGTTTCACTTGAACACCATGAATGTTCACACCTGTAATAGTCGGGTTTAGTTTAATGCTCTGAAGAAGGGTTCCAGCAACAGCAGGAACAGTGAGGGGGATAGAGGGCAGCCCTGCCGAGTGCCCTGGTGTAGAGAAAAGGGGTCGGATAGAGAGCCGTTGACAGCAATACGGGCCGATGGATTCGAGTAGAGGGACAGAACCATAGAGGAGAAAGTCCTCCCCAAGTTGAAGGAGCGCATACATTGTTCTAAGAAAGCCCACGAGACTCTGTCGAAGGCCTTCTCAGCGTCCAATGTAATTGCGATTGATGGCTCAGGCTTGGACGCGGCATTCTCCAATACATGACAGAGCAGACGTGTGTTATCGTTCGACATACGATTACGGAGAAAACCAACTTGAGAGCTACTTATCAATTTAGGTAGAACCGAATTGAGTCTAACGGACAGAATCTTAGCATACAACTTACAATCTACGTTGATAAGGGAGATAGGTCGATAGTTTTTTGGCATAGTTGGACCCTTCCCCTCTTTTGGGATAACTATTATATTAGCCTCAAGCATAGAGTCTGGTGGTGTTCCGGCAAAAGCAATATGGTTAAACACTTGTTTCAAAGTTGGTTTTAAGTAATCCAGGAAGGTCTTGTAGAATGAGGCAGAGAAGCCATTTGGCCCAGGAGCTTTATTATTCTTCAATGACTTTACTGCCTGTTCAATTTCTGACTCACTAATTTCCTGTTCTAGCATGGATCTGTTAGTTCCTGAAAGCTGCGGCAACTGGAGGCTATCTAGGTATTTGATACACTCCTTTGTGTTGAAAGTTTGATTATTGTCATATAACTGTTGGTAGAACGATTTAAAAGTATCGAGGATGTCCTTATGTTTAGTATGGATTTGATCATTAGAGTCTTTAATAGATGAGATAACCTGTTGGTTCTGTTTATGTTTAAGGTAGGAAGCGAGCAATTTACCTGCCTTATTGGCTTCACATAAATTCAAAGCTTTGAACTTATTGACCCACACCCCCGCATGTTCGCTTAGTATCTTATTGTATTCATATTTCTTCTGTGTTAAGGTAGTGAGTATAATAGTCGTGTAAAGCATTTGAGTGAGCTGATTCTAGATTTTTGATCTCCTGTTCTAATTGGGTTAGGCCCAAATTTATACGTCTATTTAGTTTTGTTTTAATTTCAATTAACAGCCCCCTAATAGTGGCTTTTAAGGCATCCCAGTGATTATTTATGCTGGTTTCAGAGACATTATTATGTCTGAGGTAATCCACAATGGCCTCCTCGATCCTCTTCTTGTCTGCCAGATCAGATAGGACATCATCATTAAACCGCCACCTCTTAGGCACGGGTTCTTTATGACAACCGGCCAGTTTAAGGCTAATACATGAGTGGTCAGATACTAGCCTGGGTGCAATATCTGTATGTTCAATTAACCGAGTGTAAGAACCAGAGACAAGAATATAATCTATTCTGGTGTAGGAATTGTGAGGGGTGGAGTAAAAAGTGAAATCCCTAGTATCTGGATGTTGGAGGCGCCAAGAGTCTTTCAGGTTGAATTTGGAGCAAATCGTTTGGAGTATGGCATTCGAGCTCGTTGCATTATAATGGCAGTTAGATTGTCTATCGATAATCGGGTCGAGTGGGATGTTGAAATCCCCTGCTACTACCATGAGGTCATCCTGAGGGAGACCCTCCAAGGTGTTAGCTACCCCAGACCAAAAATTCGGGTCATCAGAATTAGGCCCATAAATATTTACCACATGGATTAAGTCCTCACCCTTTTTCAAACTAGTAATCAACAGCCTGCCCTCATTGTCGCGTGATTGAGATTCTAAAGAAATATTCGAGTTTTTTGATATTAGAGTAATCACCCCCCGTTTCTTTTTAACAGCTGACGAGCATGCCATTTGCGAGATCCAATTGCCTCTAATAAGTTTAGTATCCTCTTCAGAAAGTTTAGTTTCCTGCACTAAAATAACATCTCCTTTTGTTTTAGCCAGATAGTCAAGAATTTTACGTCGTTTGATGGGGTGATTGAGGCCTTTAACATTCAAAGACACTATCTTCAGGACTTCTGATAACGTATGTGAACTAGCGTGAGCCATCATGTGGTGATGTATGTAGGCGGTATACCAAAACCAAACACCGGAAGTCCAGAAACAGACACCCGGGAAGGATCAACACACAGGGACATCATATGCAGTTTCAGAGCGACAATTAGCACGTGATTTGTATCAAGGTACATTAGAACAAGGAGAGCAAGGCAAAATCTGTACTCTTGCAGAAAAGACCATGAAAGAGCAGCAAGCCAGAATAGAAAGAGAGAAACAGAAGAGAAAAAGAAAACCATAGAAAAAAGGAGAGCACCCAACACGCAATGAACATAAAAGTAAGGATAATTTAGCTCTTCCTGGGTGTTCTCAACCCACCCCCCCCCCTCGTCACCCTCCCACCCTCCCCTCCCCTGAGAAATTCGCATATAGGAGGTGCGACGGCAGGCATGTCGAAACCATCTCCCGGAGGAATTGTGTGAACTTCATTCTCACGCATATTTCCCAAAGTGACATAAGAGTGTACAATAAACCTCTGTCCACAATAGGGTGACCCTTCTAAAAAAGGCCAACGGCAACAACAAAACCCCTACGCAATCAGTCTCCCTAGAACTGGGCGGAGAAACATTGATATCAAAAGAGGTTTAAGTATATCCCAAAACAGTATAAACTTGAAAGCATCCGATCTGAGGAGTAGAACATTTACCTCAGGAAAGTAAATCAGTGGAGAACTTGAAAAATAGCAAACACAGGAAACATCCTATGGGCCTGGCAGGGACTATGAACAAGAGTTAAGAATCTACATGAAACACAGTGCCAGAAAAATCTATTTCAGCCTGGGCCCGGTGAAGACTTCCTTTTGCTAGAAAGAGAGTGTGAGGAATCCATATCTTGGACCGAGGGGCCATCCAGATAGGCCGAAAGATCTCTAGGATCATTGAAGTAAAGATGTCTACCATTGACTATGATTCTAAACCTGATGGGGCCAACGAAGGAGAACTGGATGTTTTTGTTCCTCAGACAGTCGCGTAGGGCAAGGAAACCCTTCCTAATGTCTACTGTAGGTTTGGAGTAATCTTGTGTAAAAATAATTTTGTGGCCGTTCCAAGTGAGCTGCCGGGACTTACGAGCATGAGCAAGGATAGCCTCTGTGTGCTGGTATCTTAGTGGCTTGCAGATAAGGACGGACCACTTGTCTTGAGGAGGATTTGAAGGTTGGTATCCTGTGAGCCCGATCCAGCTCGAACCGTTGATCGAAGGTTAAGCCGGTGAACCTAGGAATCCAGTCTTCTAAAAAGGCCAAGCACGATCCCGCGGCATCTTCTGAACCTTCCGGTACACCAAGAATGCGGATATTCCCTCTGCGATTACGATCTTCAAGCTCAGCCGTCTGTTTCAGAAGCATAGACGTTGCATTTCTTAGGGCCTTTATTTCATTACAAGATTTAGTTGAGATGTCTTCCACGTCGCTGATCCTTTGCTCTGCTACAGACAGCCTGTTGTTCACAGTATTCATATCTGCTCTGATGGCAGTCATTTCCAGCTGGATAACGTCCGTAGCCTGCTTGGTGGACTTGGCCAACTCATGGACATCAACCAATTTCTTAAGAATTGTGTCAAGCGTGCTATTAATGTCAGATTTGATTTTGATGGGCGAGTCTGACAGCGAGGGTTCACCTTTGTTTCTCTTGTTTAGGAGTTTGGAGTCTCTGTCCGCCATAATTCTGAATTTGCAATGGAGGATAGATAGATTGAAGGGTAACCCTTGTTACAGAGTGACTGCCTTGGAGAGAGATCGCAATCACGCAGGTGGAACCGTCGAAAGCCGCTCAAGAAAAATGTGGAGACTGGGACCTTGTAAATCCATAGTTAACTGCTAGGATAGCGGATCTTGCCTAGATACCTCTTGAAAGTGCCGTGATGAAATCCACCATCAGTGCCTCTATAAAGAGAGAGAACAGTCGTTTCCTATATCGAGGTATGGCCGATGTGCGGGCACTTAGGGAGGATCAGCTGGTCAAAAACGCACAGGCCATATATGCGATGATTTGCACAGGTGTGGCATTACACGTTAACAGTTGGCAGTGTTGCAGCGTTTCCCAGTTATCCGATAGTGTCCCCAGTAGTCGGAGTTAACAGATAAAATGGCCGCACGACCAGAGCACTCTTTTCCCCAGCACGGTGAGCAGCTTCACACTCTACCGACCTCACTCAGACTTAGGTGGCATTTAGGTGCTGATATAAATAGCGCTGTAAGGGGTCACCAAGCTGGCTCTAAAAACAGCTCTCCGGCAAGCACATGACGCGCTTTGGATTCTCCAGGCAGACGTTAGGCTGGATGGACAGAGTGCACATTGCCGTCTATTCAGTTTAAAAGTCCTGCGGTATCGCCGCCATCTTAAGGTCAGGCACGCCGAGAACTTAAACAAAGTTCTCTTCAAGGATCACGAATTTTGCCAAAAGTACCTTGCCATCCTTGCGAGTGATCAGCTAGGAGCCGCAGGAGGTTGCAAGATTGCAGGAGCCGCCAGTTCCGCCAAACGGGACCTTTTCACTGAGACCTTCGGGCAGGCGCCATTTTGTTATTTCCTCCCCTGAGCGCCGAGAAACTTCGAACAGGGAGAATATTCAGCCTTCGCAGACGGATCTGACGGACCCTTCCAGTGCCCGGCGCTTCTCACAGCATTAATCCGTTCTGGGATCGCGATCAGCCGACTTCAGGATTCGGGAAAGGTCAGCGTTAATCTCCGGTCCGACAGAGTGACGAATTCAGGCAGCCATCCTCACTGCCGTCCAAGCCACGCCCCCTACGGTGGCTTTTTTTATGCGTGGGGGTGGGAGCTGCCCAGAATGTGCCCATACCCCCCAAAAAAATAGCCACAGTCTTTCTGCCCCTCATAGGGGCATACAGGGGCAACCTCCCCCCCCCCCCTATCCCCACCGCCAGGGCGGCAGAAAGCCCACTAGGCACAGACTTTTTTTTAGCAATGTGCCTAACTCTAGAGTTTGGGCCCTAGCGCAGCCGGCACATAGGGAAACCTAGCAAACCTGTACATTTTTTTAAACTAGACACCAAGGGGAATCCAGGATGGGGTGACTTCTCTGGCTCTCACCAGGTTCTGTTACCCAGAATCCCTTGCAAACCTCAAACTTAGTTAAAAAAAAAACATTTTCCTCACATTTTTGTCATGGAAAGTTCTGGAATCTTCATGGATCCACAAAATTCTACCCACCCCGCATTCCCCAAAGTCTTCCTAGAAAAATGGTACCTCACTTGTGTGGGTAGGCCTAGTGTCCGCCACAGGAAACGGCCCAAAACGCAACGTGGACACATCACATTTTTACAGTGAAAACGGACCCCTTTTTTGCAAAGTACCTAACTGTGGATTTTGAACCCTAGCTCTGCCGGCACCTAGGGAAACCTAGCGAACCTATACATTTTTGAATACTAGACACTCGGGGGAATCCAGGATGGGGGGACTTGTCTGACTCTCACCAGGTTCTGTTACCCAGAATCCCTTGCAAACCTCAAACTTTGTAAAAAAAAAAAAAACATTTTCCTCACATTTCTGTGATGAAAAGTTCTGGGATCTGCGTGGATCCACAAAATTCCACCCACCCCGCATTCCCCAAAGTTTTCCGAGAAAAATGGTACCTCACTTGTGTGGGTAGGCCTAGTGCCCGTGACAGGCAAGGTCTCTAAACGTATTGTGGAGACTTCAAAATTACCTATCACAAAACGACCTGGTTTTGCAAGGGGGGGACCTGGGTTTTTGGCCCCGGGCTCTAGGGAAACCTACCAAATCCACACATTTATGAAAGCTAGAGACCCGGGGGAGTCCAGGGAGGAATGGCTTGCATGGATCCCCCAACTTTTCCCTACCCAGAATCCCCTGCAAACCTCAGATTTTGCTGAAAAAATCAAATTTTTCTCAAATTTCTGTGTGGGAAAGTAGTGGGATTACCGGGCTGACACAAATTTCCTACCACCTAGCGTTCCCCCAGGTCTCCTGATAAAAATGGCACCTCACTTGTGTGGGTAGGCATAGTGGCTGCAACAGGAAATGGCCCAAATCGTACTGTCGAGTCTTCAAAATTACCTATCATAAAACTACCTGGTTTTGCGGGGGGGACCTGGCTTTTTGGCCCGGGGCTCGCGGCCATCTTGGGAAACCTACCAAACCCACAAATTTCTGAAAAATGGACACCATGGGGAGTCTAGCGAGGTATGGCTTGCGTGGATCCCCCAACGTTTTCCTACCCGGAATCCCCTGCAAAGCTCAAATTTAGCTGAAAAAAATGACTTTTCCCACACATTTTTGTGTGGGATCACTGTGCCGGCACAAATGTCCTACCACGTAGCGTTCCCCTTGGTCTACCGAGTAAAATGATACCTCACTTGTGTGGTTGTCCAATGCAGGATCCGCTAAAAACATATATTTTTTTTAATGTAGTGCTTAGAATTTGTGGTGCTATACCTTTAATCCCTATGGTCTTGGCTGTTCCCAGTCACAGGCCTTTGGCCCACCCACACAAGTGAGGTATAATTTTACTCGGGAGAACAAGGGGAACGCTGGGTGGTAGGACATTTGTGCCGGCACGGTGATCCCACTCAAAAATGTATGGAAAAAGTTTTTTTTCCAGCTAAATTTGAGGTTTGCAGGGGATTCTGGGTAGGGAAATGTTGAGGGATCCACGCAAGCCATACCTCACTGGACTCCCCAGGGTGTCTAGTTTTCAGAAATGTGTGGATTTGGTAGGTTTCCCTAGATGGCAGCGAGCCCTGGGCCAAAAAACCTGGTCTCCCCCTGCAAAACCAGATAGTTTTATGATAGGTAATTTTGAAGTCTCCACAATATGTTTAGAGACCTTGCCTGTCACGGGCACTAGGCCACCCACACAAGTGAGGTACCATTTTTCTCGGAAACTTTGGGGAATGCGGGGTGGGTGGAATTTTGTGGATCCACGCAGATTCCAGAACTTTCTATCACAGAAATGTGAGGAATTGTTTTTTTTTTTTACAAAGTTTGAGGTGTGCAAGGGATTCTGGGTAACAGAACCTAGGAAGAGCCACACAAGTCACCCCATCCTGGATTCCCCTGGGTGTCTAGTTTTCAAAAATGTATAGGTTTGTTAGGTTTCCCTAGGTGCCGGCAGAGTTTTTATCGGAAGACTTTGGGGAATGCAGGGTGGGTGGAATTTTGTGGATCCACGCTGATTCCAGAACTTTCCATCACAGAAATGTGAGTAAAATGTCTTTTTTTGACAAAGTTTGAGGTTTGCAATGGTTTCTGGGTAAGAGAACCTGGTGAGAGCCACACAAGTCACCCCATCCTAGATTTCCCTGGGTGTCTACTTTTTAAAAATGTATAGGTTTGCTAGGTTTCCCTAGGTGCCGGCAGAGCTAGGGTTCAAAATCTACAGCTAGGCACTTTGCAAAAAAAGGGTCAGTTTTCACTGTAAAAATGTGGAGTGTCCACGTTGCGTTTTGGGCCGTTTTCTGTCGCAGGCACTAGGCCTATCCACACAAGTGAGGTACCATTTTTATCGGGAGACTTAGGGGACCACAGAATTGTAGAGCAACTGTTATTACCTATTGACTTTCGATGCATTTCTGCCTTCCAAATGTAAGACAATGTGTAAAAAAGAAATCACTTTGAAAAATGTCCTATAATTCACATGCTAGTATGGGTACCCACAATTTCGGAGATGTGCAAATAGCTACTGTTTCTAAACTCTATATTTTGTTCCCATTTCAGAAATACATAGGTGTCTTTCATACCGATTTTTCAATGTTTATATTTTCCCAAATGTATTGCTTATATACCCGGTACACAATAAAAAACCATTGCAAGACGCTGCTCAGATATTGGCACCGGGTTCGGCGTGTTCTTGGTGAACCTACAAGTCCTATATATCCCCACAACCAGAAAGGTTCAGTGGATGTAACGCTATGTATCTTTAAAAAATCTGTCATACTTAGAAGTTACAGGTGAAAATGTTGGCACAAATGGCTGTTTTGTTCAACTCATTTTCAATTTTTCCAATTTTCAACTGTTAGTTTCTATAAAAAAAACCTTGAAGGATCTACACAAATGACCCCTTTCTGAATTCAGAATTTTGTCTACTTTTTTTAAATGGATAGCTTTCCAGGATCCAGCTTTGAGCAATTTAGCAATTGAGCAATTTATCATGGCAGACTGAGTAGTGAAAAGTGAGTAGCACTTCTAACACTACCGAAAATGGTATTTGCCATCACTGAAAATAAGTCTAGTATTTGCATTGGCTCAAAATGAGTGCTCATTTACTTAAAAAAAACACAACACCTCACGCTTTGTTTTGAATGAAATGATCTAACCGACATAAACATTCTCTCCTCCAAGAAATTACAACGACCCTTGAATCTTGAGAGGTGACTTTACGTTAAAGTTTCTGTCAGAATTAATTGTGAAAAATGTAGATGCCCCGGAGAACACTGAAAACCTTTACCTAGTAGACGCAATAGTTTTGAGCTACTACTTCATCTTCACAAATTGAGGATAAAAAACAAGCTCCAAGTGCAAGCTTTTACCTTAAAAACTAATGCATGAACATAGTCCAGACTTGAATACACATGAGACTTTAAACATCTCATGAACCAGTTTTGCAGGACAGGGATGGAAGGTTGTGAAAAAGGTCAGCACCCTGCATTCTAAACAATAAATATGAAAGTACAATCTCTGATTGCTCCAATCAAGGAGTGTAGGCCTCTGGATGTCAACTCACCCAAAATGCCTGGGGTAGCAGAAGTGACATCACACACACTTTGACCTTCACTTTCACTCACACCCACATGCTTACACATGCACACACATTCTCACTTACTCACACTCTCACGTAAACACACTCACCTACAAGCATGCGCACAAAATACATTTAAAAGCACTTTTGACTTACCTTAGCTGCCAGGGAAGGTCATATTCCAGCTAACTGTACTTCATGTTTTATTACACTAATAGTGAACAATGTAATAGTATTCACTATTAGTGCAATAAAGAAAATCGGCAGAAATCAGAGTGGAGTCCCAACCGACATCCGTAAAGACGAGCTGCCACTGTGTTCCTGGCACAAATTTCGCCACCTATGAGACCAGGGGTCGCAAAAGTAGTGCAGGGGTCACAAGGGGCAAGCCAGGAGTTGCAGCTGCGACCCCTACATGATGTCATTATGTAAGCCCCTTACTGTTGTTTTCATCTCTTAATAATTGTTTTATCCTAGGTCACAGCAATACCGTTCCCGAGCTGCAGGGTACAGATCCAACAAATTATAGAAGTTTGTTGGAGGTCAATTGTTTCTAGCTTGTCAAATTTTAACAACCTATACATTTGACTGCTATTGACTAATTTGCATAAAACATATACAAAATGTGTTGTTGCCAGCCTTTTTGATCGGTCAGATGGTTGCTAATGAGGATTTTGATCTCTGCTTATTCTGTATTCATGAGGGAAGCATAGAGGAATGTATCTTATATTTTACCCTTCTCTTAATCTCTACACATGTTTACTTGATGTGTTCCGCATTTGGAATATGCCAATGTTTTGTAGTGCTTTGTGGAAGGGTTAACTTTTGCTGAGAGATAAACGTATGAGCCCATCTGTAGAATGGGGAGAGACAGACATATTTGGGATGCATAAAGAGGTTCTAGAAGTTCTGGGAGGACCATAGCCATTTCATATGTCCGGGTACGTAGTCGGATGGCAAAGTAGGAGAACTCTTCAATATTATCCACAAATGCCTGGAGCATGGCACCTTGGCTGTGGACTTGCCCAGGGAATACCTGTAGCAGCTCTGACATCTGCCTGGAATACCCCACTGCGGTTTTATATCGTTGTGACCAATCCTTTATAACAGAAGTGTATATGCTTGTTTAAAAGAAGGAGGCATTTGTTTTTTTTTAATGTAATTGAGATGGGCGCAGCCAGACTATCTAGGCGCGCTGCTTATATTGTTTAATGGCGAATACCTTTTTCTTGAGCCCCCTACGTGCCAGCGTAACAGTTAGGAGAGTCCGGAATTTTTAATTTTTTTTATGCAAGGTTTTAACGTTGAAATGGTTGTTCCTAGTCATTGCCGAGTGGGGCAGTTGGGCTTAAATGCCGTGTGAATTTGTTTCGTCCAATCTCTCCCTTTTGGCATTCTGCTTTTTTTCCGCTTTTTCCAGAAATTTAACAAGATGACTTGCTAATTGGATGTTTTTGCCGTCAAAGCATGCTTTTGACTGTTACGTCCACCTGACGGTGTTGCCTAAAATTGTTCTAAGAACCTGTAGTCGCATGGATTTGAATTTAGACACTTTGGGCCACATAACTCATTTTTATCTTAATTTATGGAACGTGTTAAATGAAGTCTATCTCTCAGAAAGCACATATTAGCCTTATGAAAAGTTTTTAACGTTTTAAAGATTTTTTTTTAATTCATTTATAAAAATGGGTGTACTAGATAAAATTGTATTTTAAGTTTGTTTATATGTATAAGCGCATGTAGCTGATTGCAATGGTTTTAATTAACTGAGCAATAAAGAATTACTTACTTACTTACTTACTTACTTACCCACTGGACCTCAGAGAAAGTCTAGATAGAAGGTGGGCTCAAAAAGGATTTGCTGTGCCATCAGGAAAGTCTAAGCTATTGGCAAGTTGAAGGTAACTCAGAAGCACTAGCTAACGCAAGTAAGCTTAAAGTGCATAGTGCAACATGATAAAACATAAATAAGTGCTCTTTAGATGGTAGATTTCTTCCAACGGTCCTTGCTATGATATGCCAAATTGAGCATAAATAATGGAGATCGAATATACTATGCTACTCCTGTTGTCTGACTTGCAGACTCTTAGTGCTTTGTGCTGGTCTACAAGCCCAAGATGTCAGCAGAGGGGGGCTGTCCAACGAGCACGTTGTTTGGCATAAGCGCTGCAAAAAAATAATAAATGTTCCTCATTTTCTACAGCATGGCAGCCCATGGGACATAAGTTGGTAGATTTCTCATTTTTGTTCCATGTGTTAAGCGAAGGATGAAATTGGCTGAATCCCTAACTTCAATTCGATAAAAAGGGTTCTTGAAAGTGGGATATATATTGTGAGCCACATTTGAAAGATGGGTAAGAATCTGTAAGACTGCCCGAGGATACTGCCGAGATTCTTGTGCTAACGACAACATCCCAATAGTAAACTTTGACAGTTTGTCTGGCACTTTCTATAATTTATGCAGGATGCAGCCAATATTCAATCAATCCTAGCCTGGTAAGCCAGGTTTTTAAATGGGATACCCAGGGGATCGTAAGTGCCAGATGGTTAGCCAGTATCTTGTTGAGGCAATATTTATATGGGTACAGTTCCTTTGTCATCCGGAGCCTGACCCAATAAAGGATAGGTTTTAGACAAGCTATAATTAAAATAAATGTGAGAGATTTGAGTCAACCTTTAATGGGAGCAATGGGGCACTTTTCAGGAGTCTCAGCAAGGATTTAATAAAATAATTTTCACTTCTAACTAGTGAGTCAAGGTTACAGTGGCCCCACAAATCAGCCCCGCATATGGCTGCCCCACACGCTTCGGCCTTATATAGCTCCAAAGCTGGTGAGATGGGATAAGAAGAGGCCCTGATGGCGAACTAGAGTGTCACCTGTAGTGAATGGGGAATAACCACTACTAGCTTGAGGGAGTGGGACTCAGAGACGTGCCTATGAAACACTAGAGGGCTGACCTTGGCGGACAGGGTGTATTGTTTATGAATGTCATATTTTATTTTGTATTTGTATATAAATACTCCTTTTTTAACAAAAGCAAGTAATTGACTGGATAATTATTTATTGATGCTGCTTGTGCGTATTTTGAATTGTCAGCCTGTGTTCACCCCGTGTCTTCCTCTCCCTCAAGAAGCCTTGGACTGCTCGACCCGCGCTACCACTGAGAGTCAAGTGCTGAGGGGGTACCAGTAGCTCAGGACCCATAGTCGGTCCCTGGACCCAGTAGTAAAGGACCCACAGCCCCCACGGTTGGGCCCAGTAATCTCTGTTTGCCCCATGGCCCTCTAAAAAGGGTTCTGACACTCCCAATATTTTTCATCATTGCTGCATTGTATCTGAAGGAGACAATTAGTTATGGATTCCTCACCTTAGAATTACCCCCAGGCGTCCGACTGGATCCAGAGAATTCTTTCCGCAGCAGTACCTCTGCGCGTCGATAGGTGGCGTCAGTCGACTCCGCGTTCGTCGATGGCGTCGTGGTCGCCGGAATGACATTGCGGTATCTACTTAGATGCCGCCCTCGTGTGCTGACGTCAGTTCTTTCTTTTTCCGCGCCAGCCAGCGCAGACCTTGGAGAGAACGGTACCTCGAGTCACTTTTTGACTCCGTTTTTTGCGACTTTTGTCTACACCTTTTTTGAGTCGATCGACTCCTGGTGCATGGAGGGATGTCACGTTGGACCGGCTTCAAGGCTAGAGACTCCTGTCACAAACTGATGTCGGTCACGGACCCGCACCTCGTGTGCCTTTGGTGCCTGGACCATGAACCAGAAGTCTTTGCGGGAGCGGTCCTGAAAGCTTCTCGAGGCCCGGCAGTCCGCTCCACGCCGTTCGAGGTCTGGGTCACGAGGGAGGTCGCGGGACGAGTCGCGGAGCCACCACCACCACTCGCCATCGAAGTCTTCATCTTCGGGTAAGTCAAAGCACAAGAAGGCGGCGAAGAGGCATCGTTGCTCTTAGCGTTCTCCCCGCCCGTCGGCCGACAGGACGCAGAAGGGAGTCTTCTGGCTCCGCCCGCGGAGCCTGTTGGGTTGACTCTGGCCTTCCCTCCCTTTCCAGGACCCGGAGCGACCCCTGCCCAGCTTCGAAGTTTTTACGAAGCCTTACATTCTATCTTCGGGCAGAGCGACTCCGCCGGCGCGCAATCGGGCCCCACGGACTCGGTTGGGGGCTCTAGGCATTTGATGTCGCCGGCTTCGGCGCCGCAGGGCCCCCAAAGATCCAGGCCTGGATCCGGTTCGGCGCCGGTTGACCTCGTGACACCTCCCCCGGTGCCAAATCCAGTGACGACACCCCCCGCCGCCTCAGACGCCGGTTGTGTCCCCAGCCGGCATCGACCCCGGCCTCCCCCTCGATGAGGACACGGCGCCGGACCGACGTCGGGACCGGCGCCGACCAGTACTTCTGTACCCCTATTCTCTCCTGATGTTTCCTACCGCCCTGAGTGGCTTACAGGAGAGGGTGAGGAGGACTGGGAGGGGTCTGTGGACCCTCTTGCAGACCAGTTGAAGGAACCAGACTGGAGAGAAGAGTTGGGTGAGGCCAGTGGTCTGGACACCTCCCCAGACATTGGCATGCTATCTCCCCCTACCGTGGCTACGGAGGAAGGTGTGTCTTAGGCAGTGGTGTTGCGTAGGGCAGCCAAGGCCCTAAATCTCGAGCTTCCTACGGTGGCGGTCAGGACTAACCTCCTGACAAAGGTGCTTCAACCGGCAGCGGCCTCCTCGGAGCCCCTGCTGCCGTTCAATGAGGTTCTTACGGACATCCTTTTGGGCACTTGGTCCAAGCCCAACGCAAGGGTTCCTGTGGACAGGATGATTGCCCGACACCACCGCCCGGCCCCGGTCGACCCCATTTTCCTCTTTCCATCCTACCACTGAGGGCTTGGTAGTCCAAGCCTCCACGTCCAAAGGCGCATTTCCTAATGCACCACCTGATAGGGAATCCAAGAAGCTGGACCACCTTGGGAAGAAGATGTTTTCTTCCTCCAGCTTGGGGCTGCGGTCGGGGAACACCGCATGCCTATTGGGCCGTTACTCTCACTCGGTGTGGGACACGGTTGCGCAGGTGCTGCCACAGTACCTAGAGGAGGCCCGGGCCGTGCTCTCCTGTGCTTTTGCCGAAGGGAGAGACGCATCGAAGTTCACCATCCGGTGTGGGCTGGACACCGCCGACTCACTGGGCAGGACGATTTCCACGTCAGTAGCACTGAGACGCTACGCCTGGTTGAGGTCCACTGGTTTTTCAGGGGATGTCCAAGCAACGCTTTTGGACATGCCCTTCGATGGCCATCGCCTGTTTGGCGAAAAGGCAGACAACGCGCTCGAGCGCTTTAAGGATTCCAGGGCTACAGCCAGATCTTTGGGCCTCGCTTCCACCTCCCGCCCAGCGCAGTCTGCTTTTCGCCCCTTTCGTGGCTACGGAAGGGGTGCCCCGCCACGTTCCGTCCAGAGCCACAGGCCTGCGTAAGCTGTCCAACCTCTGCGCGGCTGAGGACGTGGATCCCACCGCCGTGGGTCGGGGGCCAGCGGGCGGGCCAGTCCACCAGCGCCCCCTCTGCAGCAGCCTCCAAACCCTCCTAGTCCGACCTTTCAGGTCCATCACTCGCCAGTGGGCGGCAGGATTCGCCATCACCTCCCCCACTGGCTCAACATCACGTCAGACAGGTGGGTTTTGCAGATAGTCCGAAGGGGCTACTCCCTCCCCTTCGAGACTACCCCTCCATCCATGCCACCTCAATTCCATCGCATGTCGGAGGATCACCTGGCTCTTCTTCAACAGGAAGTTACGCTCTCTTGGCCAAGGGAGCCATCGAGCGCATTCCTGTCCCAGAAGTAGGTCGTGGTTGTTATTTCCACTACTTTCTGGTGCCCAAGAAGGACCAGGGCCTGCGTCCTATCTTGGATCTCAGGAACGTCAACCGCTTCCTCCGGAAGGAGAAGTTCAAGATGTTGACTCTGGCTCAGGTCCTGTATGCTCTCGACCCTGGAGACTGGATGGTAGCTTTGGACTTGCAGGACGCTTATTTTCACATCCCCATCATGCCGACCCACTGGCGTTACCTGAGGTTCACGGTAGGCCATGAGCACTTTCAGTTTACCGTGCTCCCCTTTGGCCTTACCAGCGCCCCTCTGGTGTTCACGAAAGTGATGGCGGTGGTCGCAGCTCATCTGCGCAGATCAGGGGTTCCAGTCTTCTCCTATCTCGACGACTGGCTGTTGAAGGCGGGCTCGCCACAGGCAGTCGTCTCCCACCTCCAGACTACGGCGGACCTCCTGCATTCACTGGGGTTCACTATCAATGTGCCGAAGTCGCACCTGACTCCCTCTCAAAAGCTCCTTTTCATCTGAGTGGTTCTGGACACGACGCAGTTTCGGGCTTATCCTCCCGAGCAGCGAGTCGGGGATATTCGGGCTATGATTTCGATCTTTCAGCTTCTATCCCGGGTTTCGGTCAGAATGACCCTGAGGCTGCTGGGCCTCATGGCCTCCTGTATCCTGCTGGTGTATCATGCCAGGTGGCATATGCGGGCTCTGCAGTGGGACCTGAAGTTCCAGTGGGCACAGCATCAGGGGAATCTGTCCTATTGCGTCCAGATCTCGGAGGGCGCTGCTCACCAATTGCAGTGGTGGCTCACGAACCAGGATTGTGTCAATGGCAGATCCCTCTCTAATCCCCAACCCGAGTTTACAGTGGTGACGGATGCATCACTTCTGGGGTGAGGCGGCCACATGGGAGAGGCGGAGATCAGAGGCCTCTGGTCTCCGGCGGAGTCCGGGCTCCACATCAACCTTCTGGAGCTTTGGGCGATTCGTCTTGCACTAAAGGCATTCCTTCCCTCTGTCCGGGGAAGAGTAGCGCAGGTGTTCACGGACAACACCACCGCCATGTGGTCCTGGAACAAACGGGGCGGGTGGGGTCGTGGACCCTATGTCAAGAGGCTCTCCTCCTTTGGACATGGCTGGAACATCAGGGCATATCCCTGGTGGTTTAACACATGGCAAGTTCTCTGAGCGCCAGAGCGGACGAACTCAGCCGCAGGTGCATGATGGATCACGAATGGCGTCTTCACTCGGAGTTGGTGCAAGGTCTCTCTCAGCAGTGGGGAGAGCCTTGGTTAGATCTATTCGCCACCGAAGAGAACGTGCAATGTCAGCAGTTATGCCCATTGGAATTTCCAATGCGGCACTCGCTAGGCAACGCGGTCTTCTATACGCCTTTCCGCCTATACCACTTCTACCCAGAGTGCTGAAGAAGATCAAGCGCGACCGGGCCCAAGTCATTCTTCTGGCTCCAGATTGGGCACGAAGAGTCTGGTATCACGAGCTGTTAGACATGGCCATCGATCCTCCGATCAGACTGCCTCTTCGGGAGGATCTTCTGTCGCAGCAGCAGGGGACGGTCCTCCACCCGAACTTGCCCAGCCTCCACCTCCTTGCGTGGAGATTGAGCGGCGGCAGTTGACGGCTTTCGACCTTCCTCCCGAAGTCTGTATCGTTCTCTTGGCAGCCAGGCGTCCCTCCTCTAAAACGGTATACGCATGCAGATGGAATAAATTTGTGGCTTGGTGCACAGCAAAGGCTGTGGATCCCCTTTCCGCCCCTCTTTCTGAGGTTCTCTTGTTCCTCCTTTCTTTGGCCCAGCAGGGCTCTGCTCTGGGCACTCTTATGGGCTATCGCTCAGCCATTTCAGCCTTTCTTAGGCTTCCTGATCAACCTTCTCTTTTCAAGTCCCCTGTTGTAAATAGATTCTTAAGGGTATCACTCATCTATTAAATAGAGAAAACAGGCCCTCCCTAAGTTACATGTAGGTCCAAGAGGAGGGAGGAAGGGAACCAAGGAAAGAAAAAGAACCTCTATACCGACCTATTCAATTTATTACACGACCAGAAAGGTTCTATGTTAACATCATACCCTCATAATATGCATCTAATTGGATATATATCCTAATTACATAGATAACTCATCAGACTTTTGCTACTTTTCCAAAACATTTTATTATACAAGTTATTTCTTTGATTATATAATTTTTTATAAAAATAAATTGCAAAGGTACATACATTTATAACACATAAGATGGGCAAAATTTTCACAAATAATTGTTTTTGAATATCAATCCATTATTTTAACATAAGACATCCCAAAGCGAACACAGACTAAAGATAAAACTGACTCTCATCATCCACTACCAAAAAATTACTGTCATTCATCCACATTTATACCATACCACACATTTCATAGAACATACAAGTTAAAAAAGTTTCGACCCTGTGGAGGGTCCAAAAATGGTTGCATAAGAGTTGATGAAGATGTTATCAAAAAACCCAGCTCAAAAATATTATGCTCCAAGGGACCACTTCTCAAAAGACAATTATGGTCTACGCGCGTTTCAATGGAAAAACCATCTTCCTCAGGACCAAGGTGTAGTGAAACTCAATTAAGACATGGGATGTCTCAAAGTAATTCTCATATGCGACCTGCTCCAGTTAGTATGTCATCTGGCAGCAGCAAAGTAGGATAATGTACTCTAGAAATGATGTCCAAAGACAATAAGCTTCAATGTCTATTTAAAACCTGCAAGCCAGCAAGTAGAAGCCAAAATACCTTAGAAGAAATGAAGCCTCATTCCTTTATACGATGATGAAACTGGGACCTTAAAGTGCAAGCTGTGAATACGCGTTTCTGGATTCTTCTGTCACAGGCTCTTGTTAGACCTTTTCAAAAATCTCTGATAGATATCGTCCCGCTGTTAGAAACACCATCCACGTGCGGTATAGAGGTTCTTTTTCTTTTCTTTTCTTTCTTTCTTTCTTTCTTTCTTTCTTTCTTTCTTTCTTTCTTTCTTTCTATCACTCATCTATTCCCTCCTTTTCCTTTCGTAATGCCTCAGTGGGACTTGAACTTGGTTCTGACTTGTCTTATTTGCACTCCCTTTGAGCCGCTACATAATTGTCCTCTCAGACTTTTAACTTTGAAAACTGCCTTCTCAGTTGCCATCATCTCTGCTCGCAGGGTGAGTGAGAATTAAGCCCTATCTTCTAAACCTCCTTTCTTGGCTGTTCATACGGACAAGGTTGTCCTTCGCACTAGGCCTTCTATCCTTCCCAAAGACAGACCATCACAATGCCCACCTTCTTTCCGCATCCTTCTAAAGAGGAAGAGCGGCTCCGTCGTCTGGATCCAAAACGTGCGCTTTCTTTCTATCTGGATCGCACAAGACAATTCCGGGTGGATGACCAACTCTTTGTTGGCTACTTGGGCGCCAAGAAAGGTCGGGCCGTACAAAAACGGACCATCTCTCGATGGGTCGTTCTTTGTATAAAAATCTGCTATTCCTTGGCGAAAAGGAACCTCCAGTAGGGTTGTGTGCCCATTCCACCATGGCAACAGCAGCTACTACTTCTTTGGGACGTGGAGTCCCCCTTCATGACATCTGTCAGGCAGCTACGTGGGCTTCACTGCACATGTTTACCAAACACTACTGCCTGGACAGCCAGGTCCGGAGAGGCGGCTTCTTCGGCCGTTCGGTTCTCCAGGACTTTCTGGTGTGAACTTGGTTCGCAGACCCACCACCGGGGTTGGTATTGCTGGGGTGTCTATTCTAAGGTGAGGAATCCATAACTAATTGTCTCTTGCAGATGAACAAGTTACTTACCTTCGGTAACGATATATCTGTAAGAGACATAGATTAGTTATGGATTCCTCACCGCTCCACCCATCCTCCCCGTTCTGCGACCTGACTTCTAGAGTAAGGGACTCCCGTTCAGGGCCCTAGTTTGTGTGCACCAGTGGTCAGTGTCTTGCATGGCTCTGCGCCTCTGGCGTGGAATGTCGTGTAAAGAACTGACGTCAGCGCGCGAGGGCGGCATCTAAGTAGATACCGCAGAGTCGACCGACGCCACCTATCGACGCGCAGAGGTACTGCTGAGGAAAAAATTCTCCGGATCCAGTCTGACGCCTGGGGGTAATTCTAAGGTGAGGAATCCATAACTAATCTATGTCTCTTACAGATATATCTTTACAGAAGGTAAGTAACTTGTTCTTTAATTCCTATACAGGAAATCTGCTTCCATTATTACCGTACCCAAATGACCAACTGCTCGAACACTAAGCTTGCTAATAAACACCATAGCATTACAGTGTTTTTTCTGTAGAGTAGTGTTATTGTAAGGTGTCATGTTTAGCCTGTACTGTTTTATGGTGCATTAGTTCCTTTGCCTGTGCACTTGTCCATGTATCTTACTAGCCATTCACATGTTTTATAGGAAAGGCAGGAGAGCTTATCGATAGAGGAGACAACACTTATGGTGGGAGATGGGTCATCAATCCCAGCGGCGGCCTGATTTCTAAAGGGCATCCACTAGGTGCCACAGGTAAGGACTTATGCAGTTTCTAACTTATTTAGCTGATCTTTCTGACCTTCATAGGCAGAATATTGGTTCATTTCGAGCATACATTCCATTAAATATTAACTTCTAACTATTAACTTGTTAAAATGCTTTTTATCTGCTGAAATGTCTGTAATTGTAGTGTGCCCCAACTTACATCAAAACACTTTCTGTTCCATAGACGTTGTCGCTGTCAAAAGAATCAACCAACAAACTTATGTAGTGTCTGAAATTACATTATTTTATTTCTTGTAGTATAGTCACTTCCTGTGGATGTGATTTTGGGTTTGAAATTCGGGTTAATCATGAATTATGCTGGACCATCACTTTTCAATAGTGTTGGTGACTCTCAGTACTGAGTTCTTTAAAGAAAAATAAATTATGACTTACTGTGCAAGAAACAGACTGCAATGTTGAAAAACTGTCAGAGAAATACACTATGTTGTTAGTCATCAAACTTCAAAGTAGTCAGTGTGATATCATGGATGGTTGAAATGGCGTATGCACTCTGTAGTTCTGCCATTCGAACTGCTGGTAGTAGATGCTTTACAAATAAGTACACCTCAGCCACAATTCCTGGTCCGGTAGAGTACTCAATCCACTACACCGTATTGATTGCTGTGTCCATTTCTAAGAAGCTCTAGCACTATTTATTTTACATGGTCATATATCATTTTATAATATTGATTATGTGTTTAGCTCAATGTCGTAAGTCACCTTCACAACCTATAAACAGGCCTCTTGTGTTTGTCTAGCAGAGTCTTTAATCACAATACGAGGGGTACAAGGAGCAGTTCAAGATCCAGCACCCATGCTTCTTAATAGAGATATGAACATAAACAAAAGAGGGTGGCAAAGGTCAATAGTACCTAAGAGTTGATCACCTTATTGCGATCTCATAATCCAACCCAAATCGACAGGACTTCAAGTGCCTTAGATCAAGGCAGAGGACCGCGTAGATACTGCGATATCGATCAGTCCGACACGGAGGATCGCGTTCAACCTACCCCTTTCCCTGCCTTCCTGGAAGTACTTCCAGTTGTCGATTTGGGTAGACTTATAAGACCGCGATAGGGTGATCAACTCTTAGGTACTATTGACCTTTTGTCTCACCACTATAGATTGTTATACATAACCCAGTTTTAACTTTGCACACCCCGCCCTAAGTAAGGGTAGGGGATCTAATTTCTTTGGTCCTGAAGAACCGCCACTGTTCCCGCCTGGACCAATAAGGCGTGAAAAATGTCGACCTAAGCTTCCAAACACCACACACCAGACTGTCACGCTTCATGACCTTGCTCTGACAATCTACACTTAACTGATTTTAATCCTACCAAGGGGACCCCTGATTAAATATACACCTGGGTGCCCCTTAAGTAGTTTTAAGACCACTCTTTTTCTCACTATATTCATATCCATAATTCACACACACCCGCACGCATCATCATGGCTAAAACAAAAAAATCTTTGCCAAAGAGCCCTCTTGCGGGGCCCGTAGGGCATTGCAGTGCCTGCCCCACGAGGAGTAAAAGCCCGATGATGAAGCATGACACCCACATGGGTGTGTGAGGGCAACACTTCCTAATAAGGAAAATCCCCTCACTTTACATACCCCAACGTTTCACTTTCCATTTAGGAACAGCCACCCTTTTTTTGTCTAGTAGGCTCACTCAGAAATTATGTCAATCCATGCATTCTATATTGAAAAAGAGCTAGAGACTTGCTGTTCTTTGAGGATGAGGAAAAAGGTCTGCATGATGGGTCAATGCTTTTATGGCTGAGCACATAAACAGCTACGGAACAAAATCAAGAAATGCACACAGTCCAGGCCACTACACTTCAACAACTTCAACCTCCTCTCTGTCCCTAAAATGAGTTTCAAGTCCAGAGTAGATAATTGCTTCTCAGTGTCTGTACCTTGCTTGTGGAACAAACTGCCTCTACACTTATTTAACTCCAACAACCGCCTGGCATTATTCAGGAAGCAACTGGAAGCCTTTCCCTTTCAAACAACAGTATTTAAAGATCCAAAGGGAAAAACATTGACCACAAGAATACAGTTCAAGTTTACATTGTCAACCAGAGGCGCAGCCATAGAGAATTCCAAGACAGATCACAACTTAGAAGTGGTGAAGAGCATTAAAAGAACGGGTCGGAGGTGGGGCTCAGGCATCATTGTTATATTGGGGTAGAGTTTCCGTTCCCATTGTTGTTTATTCCAGACATGTACTACATAAGGGCATTTGGGAAGGATGTGGAGTACGGAGGATGAAATGCCAGCTCTCTGATCATCAGAATGGATATTTGCTATACAAATTAGCTGTTTCAAAGGGGCCCATATTATTTCAAAGTGTTGAAATCTATAGCCATCTGTCACCAACAGCACCTTCATGGCATGGAGGCGCCAGACATTTGACAACCGCAGACCCTTATTCAGATCAGAATGCTGCCATTCCTGGGTGATTGTGAGTTGTGCTGCCAATAGAAAATGAGAAATTAATTTGCAGGTGTTTGACATGAGAGGGTACAAGCACTCAGGCATTTCCCCCAATAACATTTTAACGGATTCTTACCCTATAAAATGGTTAGGCTGTCCTGTTTTCATTGTTTACTTTTTGGGTGGATTTCAGTGGTGTTTTTTCAGTGTTTTCCAAACCTTTTAACATGAGTGTTTATTAGCTGCATATCCCCCAAAATAAACAAAGAATATGTTTTTCCAGTGTTCACAAAGCTTTTTTTTTTTTTTTTGCTTTGATTTTTTATAAAGCACATATTTAATTTAAAGGAGAAGTAATGCAGGGTATGTAGCATCTGCCCATTGGCAGCGTGTCCATTGGGTTTATGTTTGACTGTTTTATACATTGAAAGCCTATGTATTGCACTTCCACTCACTCTCCAATCTAATTACCCTCTCTCACATCTCATTACCTCTCACACTTTTTACAGGACTATTAATGGATTACAAAAGTATGAGTGAGTGCTGTAAGAAATTTTGTTTATGGGTGGGGAGGAAGGTGAAAACCCTACTTAAGCAACAACCACAGTACTTGCCAGGGTGAACCACAAAAATCACAAACTTAACCTATGCTTAACCCTCTGGTAGCTTGGCACAAAAGTAGTAGGCTTAACTTAGAGGCAGTCTGTAAAGTATGTATACAGCACACAAACAGTAATAAAGTGAAAACACAACACAAGAAAAATCCAATCAGTAGAACTGGAGTTATGAACCTTTAACATTTTAAGTGAAATCTAGCGCTTAAAAGAGCAAAGTACCAAATGCAGGTATCTCGTCGCTCGATACCATGTGGGCAGAGTCAAAAGTTAAGGCCGAGCGCGATAGAGCACGGGTTGGATACACGAGGTGGAGTAGGCCCGGTCTCGGCTTACCCTTGAACTTAGAATAAATTCTGAAGAGTTCCGGAGACGGTAGAGTTCATCGGGTCAAGACGGCAGTCTGCATTGTCGCTGTGGAGACAACTTGGAGTCACTCTGGTAGTCTTGGTTTCAAGCAGCAAGGCAGGTCTCTAACAGCAGGGCAGTCCTCTGGGGAGAAAGACAACCCTCTGGTTACAGCAGGGCTATCCTCTGGTAGCAGTTGGGCAGTCCTCTGCAGAACAAGGCGGGCCTCAAGCAGCAGGGCAGGCCTCTGGAGATCCAGGCAGTCCTTCTGATATCTTCCAGAGGTCCAGGAGTGTACTAAAGCGTTCGTAAGAGGGTCCAATATGTATATCTGGTGCCAGCCTTTGAAGTGGGAGAATCTTCTAGGCTACCCCACCATATGTTTCTGGAAAGTTCTTCCCTTACCCTGCCCAGGCTCCAAGAAGTTTGGAGTGACGACTAGTATCAGGTGTGTGTGTGTGTGTGTGTTTGTTTGTTTGTTTGTTTTTTTACAATCCTTGTGGGGACTTGGGTGTGATAACACACTCACGCTGTGGGGACCTGAACCCAGGTCCCCACCAGGCAATGTCTTCTAAATCATAAAAAATGGCTTCAGGAACATTTGTGTAAATTTTTACAACTTTTTTTAAAAATTGCCTTGTGGGGACCTGTGTTTCATCAAGTGTGTTTATATTTCTGCTCAGCTCTGCCCCCGGAGACAGGAGGTGGTACTGTAGGCTTAAACACACTTTGCATTTAAACACACTTTGTTCACCAGAATCTCAGGCTAGCAGCAGAATAGACAGACATTTCAAAGGGAAAGCTGCATAATCCTGTATTTATACAAATATTTTCATGAAAATTAACCTTTTTACTATTTATTAAAATAAAATGAATTTGGGTTCGGGCAAACCTTGCTCAGTCCCAATTACAATGGTCATGTTAACCCAAATGAAGCCTTAAATGTGCTATTTTCACTGGAATTCTAAGATAAGAGGCTAGCTCATTTACTAAAGATAAAGTTATCCACTACCAGGCACTCATCCTGCCTTTTTTGCTTTCTAAGACTTGTAGTCCTGCATTTGCAATTGGATAATCCAAAGTACTAGGTCCTTAAAGAATAAAACCAGCATTTCATAGGCTACTCTTTGCAAACCCAGTTCTTATGCACTAAACTTCCTTTTTAGGAAGGGTACCCAGGCCTGGGTGAAATTTAAATTTCGCCGGTGTAATTTCTGGAATGTTGTATTATGCTTTGTATGCAAAATTCCTAAATATATGCCATTATGCCACTTTGTGTAATTACATGCACTTTGCAGTAAATATTTACTGCATGCGCGCAGTTTGCAGTAAAAAATTACAGCCAACGCACAGGAACAACAGAATGTAAGTGGCTGTTGTTTGAGGTGCTCTTGTTTAAATGCATCCTATTGCCAAATTATTTTACGTGAGGCTGCATTTTGCACTAAAATGTAATGAAAACTGACCGATTTGCATTTAGCACAATTACACCTAATTTCATTTAAGTTTGCTATAATTTTTCGCAATGACCTAAAAGCAAATTTCACTATTTGCACACCCCACTAGCAACAACCTAGAGTGGAAGTGTGGAGAAATTCTACATGCAGCACCCAATGGAATGTCTTCAAATCAAGGCCAAACATTTTACAGATCACATTCAGATCAGAACAAAAGCACAACTACATCTAGAACAGTTCCAAGTGTGTGTGTTCAGACAAAACTCCCATAATAATGCAGGAGTAGAGCTTTTAAAATATATACATATATTTACATATTTGAAATAAGGCATCTTTCGTTTTGCTTGAGATGCACTCTTAATTATTATTCCCCAAAATGGATTACAGCCATTTTTTAAAAGCAATTTCTAGGTCAGCCTTTCAATATGCTGAAATGCGCCTTCGCACAGTCTAAGACTGCAAGCTGTCTTTCCCCGTCCTACAAACCAGAGAGCAATACACTTCTAAAGGGAAGACCTGATCCCAACTCCGTCCTCCGTGACAGACCCTTCCCCCTCCTGCTGATGTGCAAGGTGCAGGCGTCCTTTGCAATCCCAGTGGCCGAGGAGGAAGAGGTGCGAATGCGGCTGTCCCAGGCACCTCTGAATGACAAAAGGCCTAGACACTCCCAGCTCCCGCCGAGGCAGCCCAGCCGCTTTCACCCCCTCGCCGCAGTGTCCTTAGATTACTATGAACTGCAGTGACATCTCAAAAGAGTCAACTCACCTTAAAACAGCACACATGCTTAAAGTGTACTCGGCAGTGAAATATAAAAGAGTGAAAAGCTGCAACAATTTAAAGTTATTTAACTTAAAAGGCTGGGCCTCACAAAGGCAATTGCCCTACAAAACAAATCTATATTGTAATTTGACATGTCGACATTTTTCCAGAAGCAGAAGCAAAGCCAATAGTTCTGACTTAAATATGCATTTATACACAAATGTTAACTGCGTGCCAATGTTTTTTTTTTTTTTACGCAAGTCCTTTGCAATGTAATCAAGTTTAATTGAGCTAATGGTCTTCTTTTAAATATAATAAACCCTTGACAAGAAAACGCATGAGCAGCATTTCTTTTAGTCCAAAATCTTTCGGTGGACATATTTGTATAGTAAAAGCTAGAGCCCAGGCCTTTAAAAGGTGCATGGCTGCTGCTCATATCACCAGCTCCCATTCTTGCCAATTTGGCATCATTTTACATATTTTGGAGGATCTTTGGCTTGTGCATGTTGCCAATTGTATTACTAGACCTCTGATTACAGCACTTTTTTGAGATACATGCATTTTGTCACCTGCTGTCCCTCCGACTAGGCTAATGCTTTGTTGCTGCATATGTTTCAGTCCGAACTATATTAAAATTTACCTGTCTCTCACAGCTCCTGTCCATCCATGGGCACTGCGCCCTAAGACAAGATAGGAGCATGTCTATGATCACAATGAATGCAACATTCTGCCAACGACACATTTTCTCATGGTGCAGCAGGCTAGGGGTATGCAGCACTGTGTAAGTGCTACAGTACAAAAAATACAATGATGGCAGCATCTCAATCCTTAATGCCTGAAACAAGATGCTGTTGGCTCTTCACCCTGCAGGTGCCAAGTTCCATTTGCACCTACTGCACTAATGATAACTGTACATGTGTGGGCAATGCTTGGTCTTGGAGGGTATGTGGACTTTTAGCATACATTAATTGTGCCAACAGACATTTTGCTTTCGTGCACAGAAGCACTTAATTAAACAGCACTGCAGTTGTAGATGGCAAAATACCTGTGGGCACAGTGGGGTGGACAGCAGGGGCACAAGGGGAGCACACCCCATAAAATAGAAAAAAAGGCAATCACCGCTGGGCAAACACCGATGTTCAGAGTGTGTCGGTGTTTGCCCCGTGGCTAAATGTCTGCAAATCGATTTGGAGTGGGCTCTTTACCTCCTTCACCTGCAGTGCCACTGTACCTTCTGAACTAATGATAGATAAATCCCAGTGCTCTATCCTAGAAGTAGGTTGCTGTGGATCTACTATGCCCCAGTGTGACTAGAGCTGCTGCACTAATACTAGATGTCTGTATTCCCGTGCCTGGAGCATGCTGTAGAGATCATCTCAAACATCTGAGCCCCGGTGCCACTGCACCTGCTCAATTCCTATCTCTCACTCTTCCCTGGCCTTCTTCTTAAAAGATCACATTTAAAGAAAAGTGGTAATTTGGGTATTGCCTTTACATCAGTTGCAATATACATCCCCATTGGATGCGATACATATGGTAGATCCTGGGGTGACTCTACTAGCAAGCTTCTCCTTGTAACTGATTGGGCTCTCGTAGATGTGCCAATAAACCAAGTGTGTGTGAAATTTGCATCATTTGCTTTTGTGTAAATATACAACATTTTTGAAAAACAATTAAAAATTGTATGTAATTACACAAAAAGTAAATCCAGCGTTTAGCACTATATTTTAGTGCAAAATACTTCCTTGCATTCATTTTGGACACATGTTGTGCAAAAAATATTAGAGCAAACAAATAAAAGTGCATTGAACACCGACTTCTTGAGGTCAGGTTGTTTGAGTTGTTCCGATGCTCCCGCAATAGGACTGTGGTGTGAACGGTGTGTAAGTACACAACATGGTGTTATAGCATAATTCCAGGAATTTCATGCCAGCGTAACAGAAATTTCACCTGGTCCTAGAGTAAACACATATGCCAAGATTCATGGGCGTATTAAAGATGATGAGTAGGTGGCTAAGGTCACAGAATCTGACTTCCTGGGTACTCCTACAAGAAATGGAGATTCATCCCTCGATTTGATGTAATTTCAGAGGAGATGCAAGCGCTCAGTGAATACTGGGATCTATTCTGTCTCAACTTGAGAAATCACTGGCAATCTAGGACTATATTTCTTCATTATTAACCGCCATATTAGGAGTCTCAGACAAATCTAAAGCATCAAACAATATAGCGGTCCAGGCTGATACAATAGCACCCCCTATAATGGCCAGTGGTTTGTCTGGAGCACTACCTTCCGCATTCAATTTGCAATTCAGACTGATTCCTAATGGCCTACTCTGGTGCACCTCAAGTCAGTGGCAGTCAAGAGTCTATGTAACACTTCCAGACAACGTGGTACATAGTGCAAAAAAAGTGATAACTGATTCAAACTACAAGAGCAATCAAGCGTACCCGCAAGCATTGTAAAGAAGTGCATAGGAGCATTAACTAAGACATGTAAGAATACGCAGAATAAAGAGGTTGATGTTGTGTATTCTTAGAAACCTTTCCAGAGTCAGAATCTCCACGATAACTGATTAAACCACCTACTGTTGAACAACAATGGGCTAGGTCTTTCACACCTGTATACCTTGGCACAATATTGAGTCTTGGGGACCCAGCGAATCAAGCAGTGCGGAATCACTCCTGCTCAAACCTCTGACATTCTGGCAAAAAGGCTACATGAAACAATCTTTCTCTTGTAGTATAATAAGGCTATGGAACTCCCTTCCATCAGCCCTTCGCATAACTCCGTGCATGATCAAGTTTAAAAGGAATTGTTTTCCAGTACTGTTCATTTGTGAATATGAACTGCCTAGTCCTATTGTTTTTGCAGTGGACTGTTCCATAATTTGTTTGTGTATCTCGGACAGATGTATTTCTCTATTGTAAAGCACTTAAATGCCCTTGAAGCATTTCTGCACTATAGAAAACAGCAAATGAATAAATAAATAAACAGCCCCTATCTTCATCTACGCACTCGTTGGTTGTCCTCTGAAATATTGAGTAGGGAATATTTAATTACCAGATTAACATTTTAGATCTCATTCCAGGGGCTTGGTTCCACATCCCTGCAGTTTTTACCTCTCTTTCTCAGATTTTGTTCTGGAGGAATATGGGTTACACAGGAAGGGTGGTGCTACGGAATATCAAACTGGGAATATCGAGTTATCAGGATATCGTAGCCAGCATATGGAGAACCAAAATATCGATAGGCAATAATATATATAGGTAAGTATAGGTTTAATATACTTAAATCCCCATATATGTCCCTTGACAATACATCTTCAAGGCATGCAGATGTGGAGTTAAGAAGAGTAAATCTATGCTTAGCTATATGCAGTAATTGCCTCAATATTTTGTTCCTAAATATTTTAGCTGTGCTGTGCGCATACTGGTGGATTTTCTTGTGTATCAGGAGGCTATGCATCTTTCTCGCTCTTTCCAGGAGAGTGTTGGTCCAACAAGGATCATAGTCAGATCTGTTTTATTTATCAAGTGGTTGGTTTGGTATGCAATGTGCACAGTGGTGGATTTCCCTGTGTATCGGAAGGCTGTGCCTCTTTCTGGCTTTTGCCTGGAGAATGATGGTCCAACAAATGATCCAGTACTGCTTGGAGCTGCTGTTATGGCCACAGGGAAGGGTGGGGGTACAGTATATATCCCTACTAAGAGAGAATGCACTGAGTTTACTCAGCTATGGTGTCCATTAGGAACCAGTTTGAGGGTGCTGTACATTTGCTGCTGTACTTCCCTCAGATAGAGTCCAGTTGTCTGGCTTCTGCTGGAAGTGTGTTGTTTTGTTACAACAGAGGTGCACTCCAGGTGAAATAGCAGCATTTAGGTCAGGGGAGTGTGTGCACACCAGTAACCTACACGCACTGAGGCTAAAACTTGTAATGAAAACCGAGATCGCAGAAAAGCTTATGACCCCTGCTGTCGAAAAAAAAAATTGGGCTAAACTGACATTGGTCGTGGTTACGGGGACCTACTGGTATCCTTTGCCTTCTAGCTCTACCTGCGGTTGCTCGCATCATGGTGTCTTCATTTGCTTGGAGATCTGTGATGTGCCTTTATCATGGGTGGCTCTCCCTGATTATTGTCAATCTTGTAAATTCCTGATATGCCACAATATAAAGCAATAATATATGCACATGATGATTATATTTTTGACAGTGAGGTTAGAAAAAGGAAGTTACGTCAAGGTGCTCAAGATGTTAAGACTAGCAATGTTTCTCCTTGCAATGGAACCTTTAGCGGTAAGGATCAGATTTGTGGGTCAGAGGTCTATGTGCAGCCTGGTGAACGAGGAGCTGATTGACGGAAGAGCCGTATTCTTGCCTTGTGGAGGAAATGGATGAGGATTGGGTAGGAATTGGTGTTGAAAAGACGCAGAAAGGACAAGGAGGATGAGGACCATGATGTCACACTGGTCCATGATTAGACAGATGTTGTCGGTGTAGGTGATGAGGGTGGTCTTGGTGCTGTGGTTAGGTCTGAATGTGTTGCACAATGTCTGTATTATTTGTAGATGTGCCCCATCACTTAGCAATGCAGGGTGCCTGTTCACATTAAATCATCTCTCATTAGCCCTTAGTTAATATTCATATTTTGGTCATCACTTATTTATATATAATACATGTTCAAATTTGAACCATCAATCTTCAGTCATTAAGGTATACACAGATGCACCATAATGTTCTAATCCTTGGTGTCTGTCATGATTTTTTTTGTCAATCATGAATGTTTAGTGCATATTCACATTTGTACGATCAGTCTGAAATCTTGACAGCATATTCATGTTTGCATCGACACGGATTAATCTTTAGTGAATAGTGCATCCTTCAATTTGCATCATCGCTCATTAATCCTAAATGTGTGATAAGTTTTGAACTCCGTAATCCTTAGTGCATATCCACACTAACTGAATCACTCGTTCATAGTTAATTTTCAGATTTGGTCATTCACATGGATATCTTGACTTCCTGCTCACAGTTTGCCATCAGTCAATACGCCAACATGCATATTTTGATCATCCCACAGAAAAACTGAGTGCCTCCCCAGATGTGAATTTCACTCAGAAATATTGTCAGTGAGTGTCAAAGCCAAGGTCAGCATTGCACATGCTCTCCACTCCTACGCTCCTATTACATGTTTCCAGCTAGGAAATGAGGTACAAAATATAGAATCAGTATCAATCAAAAAAAAATAGTTTATTAGTTAATTAAAACCATAAACAATCATAACAAAAAGCTATTCAACAAGATTAAATACACTATTGGATTTTACTTGTTTCATTTGAATGGTATGTGTTAGAAGGTGGTTCTGACACTATGGGCCGCCCGGATTTTTCGCTTTTTGAGCACCTAATTGTTGAGGTTTTACTGTGGGAGAGCCTCGTAAATTGGGACTCATCCACAGTGAACTGAAGATGGAAGAGACTGCATGTGGATTTTTACTGGTGTCCCCCTAGCTTGACTAGGCCGCTGCGCAGCAGCTGGAGTAGGGGGCACCGGGCTGGTTACATGCAGACACCTGTGTACATGCGTGTGCACACGTGTAGGGGCTGCGCAGGGGAGATTCTTGGCGTGCGCAGTCCGGGAGCAGCTACGAAGTGAATGGTGTGGCAGGACTTATGCAGAATTGGGTGGTGACACGCAATAGGCCTTATACACTAGGAAGGAACATGCCAGGGAAAGTCAGTGTGCTTTACTGTGTTTTTCACTTCATTATTCCCCTATGGGAATGTGGAGCCCATGTGTTAGATTAACTTCCATAAGGCCTACAGATTCCAGACACGCACTAAAGTCCACGGTAGCGGATGTGAAAAGAAGTATTCTGCAGAGTCCAAAGTCATATTTGTACTGCTTTTGGGTCATCCAGGAATGTCATATTTCTCTGAGTCCCTGGCTGGGGTCTGGCCCTGGCAGGTTAGATTAATGACCCTTCTTCCCAGAGCAAAGATCTTCCCTCCAAGGAGAGGAGATAGGTGGAGCTACAGGCTAATCCATCAGCAGCTGTCGCTGGGTGCCAGGCACCAAGCTGAACCAAGGTGAAGGCAGCCCTGGGGAAAGGGTCTTGTTTCAGAGACCATGTGGCCAGAGACCCTGGACGATGCCATTTTGAACAAGCCCAGAGGCTGGACCAGGAGGAGGGAGCAGGGGCAGGGAAGTGATGTGTCGCTGTTTGATAGGACAAACAGACACTTCCTGCCAGCCCCCTACTCAACTTTTAAAAAGTGTTTGCACAGGAAGTGAAGCTCTCTCTTGGGTGTGGTCTGCGGAGGCGGAAGGTGCTGGAGCCTGGCAATGGGCAGTTGGAAGGAGGAACCCCTGACTGTCCCCCAGGGCCCTGCCAGCACCAGAAGAAGAGCCCAGGACCAGTGCGCAGAAGCAGAGGCCTCTGCGCAGGGAGAAGAGAGGCCCAGGAGGAGAGACCGGCGAAAGGCTGGCGCAGGGAGCCAGTGATGACAGCTCCCTGCCGAATCCCCCCTCTCAGAGACCCCGAGGGCGAAGGAGAGTGTTCCCAGTGGCTGGGGCTGGCCGCCAGGAGCGAAAGGACACGAAAATGGGGCAGATCGGTCCCCCAGGGGCCGAGCTATGGCCCCCAGAAGGTGAGCGACCTTTGACCCCCCCACGAAGGGGAGGTTGGGGGCCCGGGAGCCCATCCCCGGGCCCCGAAGCAAAGCCGGGGAGCGCCGTCGCGCTCCCCGCGAAGATTGTGCCCTCCGGGGTGCCAGGAGCCCACCCTGGCCCCCGGCGAAGAAACGGAAGGCGGGGGAGCACCGTCGCGCCCCCCGCGAAAATGAGCCTGGGGGGCCCGGGAGCCCATCCCCGGGCCCCGAAGCAAAGTCGGGGAGCGCCGTCGCGCTCCCCGTGAAGCTATTCCCCCGTGGGGGGGCCAGGAGCCCACCCTGGCCCCCGCCGTCACAGATCCGCCGGTGAGCGCCGTCGCGCTCCCCGTTGAGGGGAGGAGGGGGCCCGGGACCCCATCTCCGGGCCCCGAAATGGCGGAGTGGAGGAGGGGGCGCCGTCGCGCCCCCCGAGGAGAGCCGGAGGAGGGGGAGTGCCGTCGCGCTCCCCCGAAGACGTCCGGAGGCCCGGGAGCCCATCTCCGGGCCCCGAAGCCGGCGAGACGAGGAATCGCGTCTGCCCGCAGGAGCGGGCAGACAAGAAGACTCGGCCGGCTCCTGCGGTCGTACGCGAGTGTGCGGGCCGGGCAGGGAGCCGGAGGGGGCAGCCGGGGGTGGGCTCCCCGCGCTGCCCTCCAACGGATTGGAGGCCAGACGGGGTCCTGGGTGGGACCGGGACCCCTAAGAAGACGTGATGCTGCACGGGGCCCGGGTGGGACCGGGCCCCCACCACGCGCATGAGCGGCCGGGGTGGGCTCCCCGAGCCGTAAGGCAGTTACCTGGGGGTCCGGGTGGGACCGGGCCCCCCACCCAGCGTGGATGACGGCGCGGAGCGCCAGATGGATCGGGGCTCTCCCCGGCACATCGGGAGAGCCGCTCCTCACATATTCAGGCAGAGGAGCACGAAGCGCCCCATAATGCCTTGCCAGGCATTTGGAAATCTGCCGTTTTCGGGCCTGGTGGCCCCCAGAGGAGGGGGTCACCCTCAAGGGTGAAAAAGGGTGCTGGGGGAGCTGCTGGAGAAGCGCAGTCTCCCCCCAGCACGAAGTTAAGTCCCACCCTAAGTTTCCTAGGGATTGTAAAAGGATAACCCCTCAAGGGCCCAGCCAGCTTAATAACACCTTCTAGGCTGGAACTTTTGTTCTACAGCTGAGGGTGTCGTGAGAAGTGCTTCCTGGAGTGAAGGGCTGAGTTGGGGATGTCTGGAGAAGGGCATCCCCTGGAGGTGAAGAGGTGTAATTGCACCAGAACTGCATTTACTAACGGTTATTCCTTTTTAGAGGGACTGAAAGTCACATATGTAATGTGAAGTACCTGTGTAAGGTGTTGTCATAAGCCAAGTGGGTTATGTTGCCAGACATTCTGGCTAGGGTGTCTGGCTGTATATGCGTAATCCTATGATGTCATCTGTGATGCCTTTAGGGGCTGTAATTGCAATGCATTCTAATGCTCCACAAACGTGCTGAGTACTGTCATTCTAAAGTGTGCGTAAACATGTATTCTTGCCGCTGCGCTTAGGTGAAGAACCCAGACTGCCAGCCCTTAAGATATTAAGGGGCATACTGTATGGTCCGTAGGAAAGGCTTTGTCAGGGTTGTGGGTCACCAACGCAGGTATACCCATTCTTTCAATGCTTGTTCAGGTAACTGGGTGGGACGCCACTGGCATGAGGCCAGTGCGCAGGGACCGCGCTCCAGGCTACGGTAAACTACTGCATTAGGGGGCAAGATGATGTACACACAGAAGAGCTGTGGTACTAGACCCCACCCCCTGCGGGAGGGGTGGAGATGTTATGCAATGTCACAAAGTAATTCCAACAGCTTATGTATATTTGTAAATTGGGGCATAGTATTGAGTAGTGTGTGTGTTTAATAAATGTACTCTTACTTTTATAAAGCAAAGTACAGACTGGACAATCAATTATTGAGTGTTATTTCTGCGCACCTGCCAATGGCGATTACTAGCCCACACCACCTCCCTTGAGTAAAGCCTCAGACTGCTCTGCAACGCTACCCTCTGAGAGTCAGGCGCTACAATTGGGTGTTTGGTTCCCAGTGAAGGACAAATGTAGTCATGTTATTTGTGCAGGCCTCACAGATACTGCCTCGTTTTCCAACATTGGTGTCTAGCGGCGGGATACATAGTATCCCATTCTGGTGCGCATTTATAGCAGTTGATAAGTCCAGTTTTGCCACACATTACATATGCAGTAATGAGCAAATGGAAGAGCGCAAGGCTCTGAGAAGGGTTCAAAGTTTTGGTTAGGTGAACTAAAGGTATGGGAAAGGAAAGCCCCGCGCACATACGTGTCATGTGAAGATATTATGGTTGAAATGTAAACTGTATTGATATGACCGCGCTATGTTGATGATCATGTGCTAGCGGGATGGTGCTTTCCAGGAAATGATTGCATACAAATGTTCTGAGCCATATTGTACACCTTTGAACCCTAACACTACATACACTACACCTGCATGAGGAGGGTGTCTCCTCAAGAGATAGGGTCAGCAACTGATACCTACATCACAGGTGGGGGTGTTGGGGTGGATTGACCTTTGTGGGGGACAGGAGAAAGAGGGGGTCCTGGGAGATTCCCGCGCTTTTTAAGGGCAGGGAGGGTTTCCACAGAAGGGGCCCCAGGTATTCTTCCCCCGCTGAAAGTACTTGCATTGGCGCAGGCCAAAACCACTGGAAGGGTGGGGCAGGAGGTTTCTTTACCCCGGGTAGTAACGCCCCAGGGGTTCCCATGGTGGGGGACCCCAGGAACTTTTCCCACGGTGGGAGGAGGGTGTGGTAGAGTTGGGTGTCCGGTAGGCCCCCAGGTTAACTGGTGGGGAGGTGAGCGACCCAGAGGTGGCCCCTGGTAGGGGGTGGCCCCAGAGGAGGGTAGTTCTTGAGTGATGGTGTGTAGTGGTAGCCCCTAGGTACCCTAGGTGAGCTAGGTAACTGACCCAGTGGAGATCGGAGTGGGGGTGATGTACTCCCTAGTTTCCAGGTGAAGGGTTAGTGGTGGACCCTGAGGCGACAGGGTCGGGTGGACGGTGACCAGTCCGGTAGGTCCTGTGGGTCTTGAACCCAAGGACCAGGAGCATGGGGGGTGTTCCCCTAGCTCGGGGCAGGAGGTGGACTTCTGCAAGGTAGTACCACCCTGAACACAGGTGGGGCCTATCTTAAGTGACGGGACCCTGTGGTTCGCAAAGGGGTGGTGCAGGCCTAGCCGGGATCTTTAGGGTCCTGGCTTGTTGTGGTCGTGCTACCCTGAAGGCAGGTAGGGCCTATCTTAGGGAGGGGACCCTGCTCTTCATAAGGGGTGGTGCAGGCCATCCAGGGACCATGTAGGTCCCTGGGCGGTCTCCCAAGGCGCTGCTGGGAGACCGGGGAGGGCCATGAGAAGTGGGCCTGGGTCTAGCTAACTCGGGGCCCACAGGCTCTCTAAGGGTACTCTGGGAGGAGAGCGCGCCTCTCGGAGGGAAGGGTGCATAGGCCCTGTTCTCGCAGCGGAGAACAAGGAAGGGGTCTAGGTTCCCGGGGTAGTGTCCGTGGGGAGCTACTGACTGGGGGGAATGAGCTGTAGGATGTCTGACGGGGCACCCTCCGTGTTCCTCCCTGGCACTGCCAGTGTGGTAGTGAGGCCGGTCTGAGGTCCTATCAGGGAGCCAGGCCAGTGACCAAGGGGTGCTTTTCTGTGTGGGGAAAGCACGAGTGGCTGTGCTTTCTTTAGGGAAGCCAGTCGTCCCGAAAGGGTGGTGGCAGCAGAATGACCTCAGCGGCAGGCTGAGGGGGAGGGTCCAGAGAGGTTGCATCTTTAGGGTGCAAGGACCAAACGGAGAGAGGGTACTGGTTGGAACAAACTCCGGAAGGGAGACCAGCTAGGGACCCCGGGGATGGGAGGTAGACCTGTCCCAGAAGACCGCGAGGGTGCTGAAGCACGGTACCTTTGTCCAGAGGAGGGGTAGGCATAGTGTCGCATGCCCAAGGGCAAAGGTGGGCCTAGTGAGGCTGAGTCCATGTAGACCATGAGTGGCCTAGAGGTATCTAACCTAGAGTCCGGAGGGTTCTTAGGGTAGTCTGGGATCCCTGTCATGGGTGGAGATTTCATGGATGGGAGGAGTAGGTGGTCTGAGCCGATAACTGGTGAGTAAGGGGGTCTGGTCAGAACCCCTTATAACTAGTTATCGCTGACTACGGGAAGAGTACCCATGTAGAGTGGCTACTTCTTCCCTGTAGGATTCAGCTGGGCGCGGCGTGTGTTAGAAGGTGGTTCTGACACTATGGGCCGCCCGGATTTTTCGCTTTTTGAGCACCTAATTGTTGAGCTTTTACTGTGGGAGAGCCTCGTAAATTGGGACTCATCCACAGTGAACTGAAGATGGAAGAGACTGCATGTGGATTTTTACTGGTGTCCCCCTAGCTTGACTAGGCCGCTGCGCAGCAGCTGGAGTAAGGGGCACCGGGCTGGTTACATGCAGACACCTGTGTACATGCGTGTGCACACGTGTAGGGGCTGCGCAGGGAGATTCTTGGCGTGCGCAGTCCGGGAGCAGCTACGAAGTGAATGGTGTGGCAGGACTTATGCAGAATTGGGTGGTGACACGGAATAGGCCTTATACACTAGGAAGGAACATGCCAGGGAAAGTCAGTGTGCTTTACTGTGTTTTTCACTTCATTATTCCCCTATGGGAATGTGGAGCCCATGTGTTAGATTAACTTCCATAAGGCCTACAGATTCCAGACACGCACTAAAGTCCACGGTAGCGGATGTGAAAAGAAGTATTCTGCAGAGTCCAAAGTCATATTTGTACTGCTTTTGGGTCATCCAGGAATGTCATATTTCTCTGAGTCCCTGGCTGGGGTCTGGCCCTGGCAGGTTAGATTAATGACCCTTCTTCCCAGAGCAAAGATATTCCCTCCAAGGAGAGGAGATAGGTGGAGCTACAGGCTAATCCATCAGCAGCTGTCGCTGGGTGCCAGGCACCAAGCTGAACCAAGGTGAAGGCAGCCCTGGGGAAAGGGTCTTGTTTCAGAGACCATGTGGCCAGAGACCCTGGACGACGCCATTTTGAACAAGCCCAGAGGCTGGACCAGGAGGAGGGAGCAGGGGCAGGGAAGTGATGTGTCGCTGTTTGATAGGACAAACAGAGACTTCCTGCCAGCCCCCTACTCAACTTTTAAAAAGTGTTTGCACAGGAAGGGAAGCTCTCTCTTGGGTGTGGTCTGCGGAGGCGGAAGGTGCTGGAGCCTGGCAATGGGCAGTTGGAAGGAGGAACCCCTGACTGTCCCCCAGGGCCCTGCCAGCACCAGAAGAAGAGCCCAAGACCAGTGCGCAGAAGCAGAGGCCTCTGCGCAGGGAGAAGAGAGGCCCAGGAGGAGAGACCGGCGAAAGGCTGGCGCAGGGAGCCAGTGAAGACAGCTCCCTGCCGAATCCCCCCTCTCAGAGACCCCGAGGGCGAAGGAGAGTGTTCCCAGTGGCTGGGGCTGGCCGCCAGGAGCGTAAGGACATGAAAATGGGGCAGATCGGTCCCCCAGGGGCCGAGCTATGGTCCCCAGAAGGTGAGCGACCTTTGACCCCCCCACGAAGGGGAGGTTGGGGGCCGGAGAGCCCATCCCCGGGCCCCGAAGCAAAGACGGGGAGCGCCGTCACGCTCCCCGTGAAGATTGTGCCCTCCGGGGTGCCAGGAGCCCACCCTGGCCCCCGGCGAAGAAACGGAAGGCGGGGGAGCGCCGTCGCGCCCCCCGCGAAAATGAGCCTGGGGGGCCCGGGAGCCCATCCCCGGGCCCCGAAGCAAAGTCGGGGAGCGCCGTCGCGCTCCCCGTGAAGCTATTCCCCCGTGGGGGGGCCAGGAGCCCACCCTGGCCCCCGCCGACACAGATCCGCCGGGGAGCGCCGTCGCGCTCCCCGTTGAGGGGAGGAGGGGGCCCGGGACCCCATCTCCGGGCCCCGAAATGGCGGAGTGGAGGAGGGGGCGCCGTCGCGCCCCCGAGGAGAGCCGGAGGAGGGGAGTGCCGTCGCGCTCCCCGAAGACGTCCGGAGGCCCGGGAGCCCATCTCCGGGCCCCGAAGCCGGCGAGACGAGGAATCGCGTCTGCCCGCAGGAGCGGGCAGACAAGAAGACTCGGCCGGCTCCTGCGGTCGCACGCGAGTGTGCGGGCCGGGCAGGGAGCCGGATGGGGCAGCCGGGGGTGGGCTTCCCGCGCTGCCCTCCAACGGATTGGAGGCCAGACGGGGTCCCGGGTGGGACCGGGACCCCTAAGAAGACGTGATGCTGCACGGGGCCCGGGTGGGACCGGGCCCCCACCATGCGCATGAGCGGCTGGGGGTGGGCTCCCCGAGCCGTAAGGCAGTTACCTGGGGGTCCGGGTGGGACCGGGCCCCCCACCCAGCGTGGACGACGGCGCGGAGCGCCACATGGATCGCGGCTCTCCCCGGCACATCGGGAGAGCCGCTCAACAAATATTCAGGCAGAGGAGCACGAAGCGCCCCATAATGCCTTGCCAGGCAATTGGAAATCTGCCGTTTTCGGGCCTGGTTGCCCCCAGAGGAGGGGGTCACCCTCAAGGGTGAAAAAGGGTGCTGGGGGAGCTGCTGGAGAAGCGCAGTCTCCCCCCAGCACGAAGTTAAGTCCCACCCTAAGTTTCCTAGGGATTGTAAAAGGATAACCCCTCAAGGGCTCAGCCAGCTTAATAACACCTTCTAGGCTGGAACTTTTGTTCTACAGCTGAGGGTGTTGTGAGAAGTGCTTCCTGGAGTGAAGGGCTGAGTTGGGGATGTCTGGCGAAGGGCATCCCCTGGAGGTGAAGAGGTGTAATTGCACCAGAACTGCGTTTACTAACGGTTAATCCTTTTTAGAGGGACTGAAAGTCACATATGTAATGTGAAGTACCTGTGTAAGGTGTTGTCATAAGCCAAGTGGGTTATGTTGCCAGACATTCCGGCTAGGGTGTCTGGCTGTATATGCGTAATCCTATGATGTCATCTGTGATGCCTTTAGGGGCTGTAATTGCAATGCATTCTAATGCTCCACAAACGTGCTGAGTACTGTCATTCTAAAGTGTGCGTAAACGTGTATTCTTGCCGCTGCGCTTAGGTGAAGAACCCAGACTGCCAGCCCTTAAGATATTAAGGGGCATACTGTACGGTCAGTAGGAAAGGCTTTGTCAGGGTTGTGGGTCACCAACGCAGGTATACCCATTCTTTCAATGCTTGTTCAGGTAACTGGGTGGGACGCCACTGGCATGAGGCCAGTGCGCAGGGACCGCGCTCCAGGCTACGGTAAACTACTGCATTAGGGGGCAAGATGATGTACACACAGAAGAGCTGTGGTACTAGACCCCACCCCCCTGCGGGAGGGGTGGAGATGTTATGCAATGTCACAAAGTAATTCCAACAGCTTATGTATATTTGTAAATTGGGGCATAGTATTGAGTAGTGTGTGTGTGTTTAATAAATGTACTCTTACTTTTATAAAGCAAAGTACAGACTGGACAATCAATTATTGAGTGTTATTTCTGCGCACCTGCCAATGGCGATTACTAGTCCACACCACCTCCCTTGAGTAAAGCCTCAGACTGCTCTGCAACGCTACCCTCGGAGTCAGGCGCTACAATTGGGTGTTTGGTTCCCAGTGAAGGACAAATGTAGTCATGTTATTTGTGCAGGCCTCACAGATACTGCCTCGTTTTCCAACAGTATGGTTAAGGCACAAAATTCACTCCCACATGTAACCCCTCCAGGTGCTATAAAATCTATGGTAATACATAGCAGAGGTACAGTGGCATCATGCAGAGCTTTCACCCTGTATGGGGCAGGGTAAGGGGCAGCATTGACCTGGTGTGAAGACAGCTCCCTCGCAACCTGTCCCATACAGAATCAGTATAAAAACACACAATTCCACAGATTTGCCTTTCATGTGCCTTTTCCCCCTGATAAATGTGGGCAGGTTTGACATGTCAAAATCTATTAGACGAACACTTATAATACAAATTACTGTGCCAACGTCCTTCATAAACTTCTCCAGGAATGACCACACCACCTCAGTTAGGACAATGAAATATGAATTATCCTTAAACCCTATCTTCCACTGGGCTGGATGCCACTCAGCAGTAAAAACCTAATCCAAAGGTTCTTATCTCACAAGTTGAAGCTCCTTTCAGCAACCCGATGTTACCAAGATGAGGCCCTGACAGAGGAGAAACTGCATACCCTCTTCCCCCACTTGACTACTCTTAATCTCAATTTCAATTTGTTACACTTGTGATCCTACTTCCTTCACAGAAGACCATATAAACTGATTCCTTTGCATTCCACATGATACAGAGATTCAAACACTGCTAATGCTTTCTCCACATATCGAGGCTTTTACAAGGCAATAACGTACCATAGCTACTGGATGGCTATCCCGGTCACTAAAGTAGAATTGCAGAGCCGAAACCTTCTCAATAAAGAAGCTAGAGAGTCCCTCACACCAGGGAAGAGACGGGGTGTGCCTGTAGGTCTCTGCTTTGGGAGCTACAAAGCTTTGAACGATATTACAGATTTCTTTGGCGTTGTTGCCAGATAGGGCAATACGCTCAGCATAGTAGGAGCATTTAGCTTGAGCGAATGCGGCATAATATGTATTTTGTGCCTTTTTGAGGGAGGGTCTCGCCGAAGGGTAATAATCCTGTCTCCATTTACGTTCTAGCCTTTTACATTGCTGTTTCTGCATTTTCAAGGAGCTAGAAAACCAAGGCTTTGTGAGGTGATTTTTAAGGCGCATAGGCCGCGACTCAAGGGTGAGGCGTGCTACCGCCTTCTCAATACAATTATTGAAATTCTCCAGTGAAATATTCAGATTGTCAGCTACCACAGGCTGTGATTCGGCAAGAGCAAGACTGAGGGCCGCTGGGTCAATTCTATAGACAGCTTTACCCTTGTGTTCTATAAGTGGCCGAGTCAGCATAGATTTATTTTGGATTTGCCATGAGAAGTGAATCAAGAAGTGGTCTGACCATGATACTGGCAAAGGGGCATCCACAGTGAGAAGGGTGCAAGAACAAATTAGGTCTGGAATGTGGCCCTCGCCATGCGTGGGAGAGGTAACCCATCGTTGAAGTTGGGCCAACTGCAAAGAATTAAGAAAATCATGTGTTTCCCTTAACTCAGCATTATCAACATGGATGTTAAAATCTCCAAGGAGCACAAAGTATGTATGAGAAACAGTGAATCAGGCAGCCCCTGCTCATTTACAAATTCTGCGTGACTCAGCAGCATCTCATCTCCAAACAGTGCCCCCACGATTGTTACTCCTGCTTGTTCCCATTTGTGTAGCTGGCGCTGTGTAGGCGTTCCTGTTGCGGTAGGGAGACCTTTAACAGCTGGCAACTTATTTACTAGTTATGAATGCCACCTCTTTGTGGTCCCTGTGTCTAGCAGCTACCATATAATCCCAAATTCTGTATACATGCCTAATGTCTCATGTGGCTACCTTGATGTTTTTGCCTATGAAATATCAGATGGTACTTAAAAATAACTTACGATGACACAAAAATGGTTACCTGTGTGCATGCTGGAAATCCCACCATCCCCAAAGAAAGAACTTTAGTAAGAAACAAAATAATTTGAGAGTATATGACTAAGCAAAGTTAATGACATCACTCTTGTAACCTCAGTACAAAGTTTTTTAAATCAGGTTTTTTATCTTGATGTACTTGTATTATGTTTTACTGAGTGAAGTGCACAACCATTGGTCTCATTTGCAATACATCAGTTTAGAGATTTTATTATCCTGACAAATACATTCATGCATTGTGATACTTTACCAACATATATTCATTTCACAGCAACAATTTGATAACTAAAGAACCATCTCCCTAAAAATTAATAACATAAATAGATAACAGAAGAAAAGAAATTGTGGTATTTTATGGTTTGGCAGAGCAAGAGCACTGCTATAAATTAGCAGCACTTCTCCACTGCCATACAAGTCGTGCGACTGCTGGGTTTTTGTCAGTTGAGCCTCAGCCAACTCCAGTGAAAACCATTTCCCTAGACAACCACCAGCTAAATGTGGCAGTTGCCCTAGGTTGCGGTTACCATCAGTGAAATTTTCTTTTTGGAGCTGCCATGTAAAGCATGCCAGTCCTAGGAAGAAATTTTTTTAAATGCCCCTGATGCACAAGAAGGAAACATCTGGCGACCTTTGTTTTTTGCTTGAAGTGTTTTATTGCTGCAAGGAAAAGAGATTAACGCCCTCAGGGCCACTTCAACATAGAGGCCTGATCAGTACTAAGGGTAGTAAAGTGTAACCGTCATATCAGTGGGCACATTTTCATTACAGCGATCAACGCTGAATAGTAAATCATAGCAGCCAATTAATGTAAAGTGTGCACACTATTTCTCTCATCACATTGATAAGCTCTCCTGTCCAAGAAAGGATAGGAGCACTTCTGGTCACTCATGCACAGCACCAAAATGCTTTCCACATAGATCTCACTGCAAAACATCACCATTCAAGCTAAGCCTGTAGCATGGTAACCTTCTGATAATGCACGTCTGTACCTCTTAATGGGTTATGAAGCACTATCTGAAACAATTACAATTATTCAGTTTAGTGGTACTTAGTTTACCCACCCCATAAGGATGGTAGTCTGAAGCAACTTTCACTCGGATTCAAACTTATGAACATGCAGCTCACACACACATCATGCAACCTGATGATCCCAAATACATCCAAGAGACAGAAACTAGATGTACTTTGAATGAATATCTGTATAAAAAGTGATATTATTAACTAAGTGTTAAAGGTGTAGTTTAAAATGCAATTATTCCTTATCAACATTACCTGCTCTTGTGTTCAATGCAAACTGAGCAGTTGTCCTTCTAGCATTAACATTCAAGCCCATAATAAACACTCACTTTCAACATAAGAAAACACATTGATATATCCAAAAGTAAAATGTACTTTCTATAAGTGGTTTGTTTGGTTTATTAGCACCAATGGGCTGCAAGTAAAATGGTGTTGCTTAACATTAATACTGAGGCTTGCCCACTTTAGTTATTAATTTCTCTAGATCTGTCAAACTTTTGCTAAAAAGATAAAACCAGTTAAAAGCTGTAGGGACCTAGAGAGGAAGACGAAACCTGCAGTCCAACAGTGCCTGAACAGCCACACAGGTAACCTGGAGAGCCTGTAGCCATTGAAAAGAGGCAAAAGGGGCAGTGCTTTGAGGCTGCACAGCTTGAGCAGCCTTCAGCCCTGGAAAGCAAAGTATAGAAGAAAAGCAAGGTGGGTCTAATTGGCCCATTAAAAACACATACCAAGACCGCCACTTAACTGCAAGGGCTGGGATCAGCAGTTTCTAAGCAGGCTGATGGGAAGAGCAAATCCTAGCTGGTCAAATGACTACCTTCTCCTGCCACTAAATGTTTGGGCCTTGGAGGTCTGCGACCAGCACCCTTCTCCAATGCCATAGGTATATAGAGTCCACTGATTACTTATACGTACCACAACCATATCTGAATACTGAATCTTTGTTTATGAAATACTCTCCAGAACAGCTGCACATTCTAATGAATTACAACTTCACCAGCCCTGGAATCCGTATAATCCCCCTAAAAGATCTTGGGATCCTAAACCCTCACCATTCCTCTACCAATTGTCACTGTAAAATAAAATGTGCATAAAACGTATCTAATGTAAAGTATTGCTTATGAATGCTAGATATATCACCAGACATTCCTAGAACTTTACCAACTTGATTATCAGCCTGGCTTTAAACTATCCCATTGTCACTCAAACCTGAGTTACTGCCTTCTCCCTTCCGACATTTTATCAGATTAGCCCACAGAATTACTCCCTCAAACTCACCAACAGACCAACAGGTAGAGTGAATTTCTCACTCTTTACCCAAAAGAGTTATATCCACATTATCAAGCTTACCATCTGTGACAGAATCTCTTTTGAATCCTTGGAAAGACCTTCTCAACCTTTCCATCAAAATCAGTACTTGCTCTTACCCACCTAGTCCTGCACAAAGCTTCTTTGAAGACTTCTCTTCTCTCCTAAACAACTTATTCCTCACAACTGCATTCCTTTAAACCAAAGGCCATTGTTTGACACAATAGTTCACCATGCACATAATATCACCCCTGCCACTTGGTATGACCATCACACCATCTTTGATAACCGTCTTCTTCAATATAGTCCTCCCTGTACCCAGTGCAATCACTATCAAACACCCCACATCCTACTTCTGCTCCAAGAAAGAAATCAAGTCCTATTCAGTCAAATACATTCCGGAGAAAAATCTCTCACCAGTCATCACCACTAATTCCCCATAATCCATGATGGACCCAATACACTCCACAATTTCCCTTACAGCTGATTCATGTCCCCCCGCCTAAAAGTATCTAAAAGAAAAATACACAATATGTGGTACTCAAAAGTGAAGAAACTGCTAAAAAAGAAAATCCATCAACTGGAATCCGTCTGTTTTCCTGCACTTCCCTCAAAAGTGCCAGAACCACTTATATCACCATCTTCAAAACCAAACAAGAGTTTTATTCAGGACAAATCTAAAATGCAATGAACTGTCCCTGAGAGTTCTTCAAGATGTTTAAGAAAGTTACCTTACCTTCAAATGCAAAAATGGTTCAACTGCCTCTTACCAACAGCTCATAATGCAAAAGTATGCTCCAGCCAGACACTTGCATTCCATCAACTTCAACCTCCTCCATACTCCCAAATCCAATTGCAGTTCACAGGAGGCAGATGCTTTTCAGTTGTAAGGCCCCTCCTGTGGAATAGCCTTCTCATTCATGCATGGCATCAGGCAATGCCACCCAAAGGCCTGCCCTGACAAGTCAGTTTGTGAGCCTGTTTTATGGCCAGGTTGGCTGGTTTTTACTGTTGATTTCCTTGACATTACTATAAGCATTGGCTGCAGCAAACACAAATGCATGCAGTCTCCCATATCTTGCAAAATACCCATACAGTGTGTCTTTGCAATTTCAAGACTGGCCTGATTTGCTAGTGTGGGGGTCACTTTTTATCTATCTGGTTCACTAATAGGGAACACTTTTATTTTGGTGCCCAGACCAATTTTTCGTTCCCGTCCAACCCTGGCTCAAGACCACAACTACTAGAAACCCTGCATTATGTAAACCATTTCCCACCAATCAGATTCTGCAAACGTCTGCTAACAAAGCTGCAGCCCTCCTTTAGGCTTAGAACCACCATTACCAGAAAACTGCATATTTTGACCTGCTTCCAGTAAATTGGACAGAGCAAAGCATTGCTTAAAAGCACTCCCTGGGTTGTCCTCTACCGGGGATCATGGCAGGCCGTAGATTCCAAATCCTCTTCTCCCACCTCAACAGCATCAAGCACCTGCAGGGTAATGCTGCCTCATTCAATCTACAGTTTGAACATATCTCTTGGGCCATCAAAACCTATCCCCCCAGCTTCTGACATTAATGCCCTTCTTGAAAACTTCACTACATTCCTGGAAAACTATGCAGACATCCATGTACACACGAATGAACATAAGTATAGAACCAAATCATAAGCACCCTGGTATTACACGCACCTCAAGGTCAATCAGCATTTATTGACAAGAAAAAATGGAAAAAAGCTGGTCTGCCAATTAACTCTCTCTACTAAAATCCACACATTCGCATCAATACCATCAAAGATGCAGCAAACAAAAGTAGAATGCTCTTCAAGACATTTAACCATTTCACCAAACCCTTACCAGACAGATAAATACCACATTCAACAGACAAGTGCAATGCCATCATCCTCTCCTTCAGTGAAAAAGGTGTAAAGATTGGTCAGCACGTGGACTACACTTCAAATGAATGCCTTGGAAAGTCCTCTTCCCCTCTCCATGCACAGCAGCCACCCTAAAACCATAGAAACAATCTCGGCGATTACTCTGTCTTTGGCTACAGACATACAGTTATCAAGTTATTCTACATCCAGCCCTCATCTCATCTGCTTTTGTCATTGTGGTGCTGATAGTACTGTATCTGTAAGGGTAAAAACAAAAGTACAAGTTTCAAAACGCTAAAAATAAAACAATAATACAATGCTGAGAACCAATGCAAGCACTGCATAATAAAAAATATTCACAAACATTGTACCTATAAAACTGATTATAGGGAAAAACACACATATATACAGACTAGTTCACGTTTCAAAAATACCCTCTCACTAATACCGGTAGACAAAGTATTATTCTAAATGAGATTCGAAATTAAAATTATTGCATTTAATAGGAATGCGAATATAATTTAGCGATTCGGATTTAATTCTATTCTTAAAAGTAACTTAGAGTTACTGGTAAATTTTCACAATGGATTCCCAAGTCAAAATATCAAGGCTCAAATGTCTGCTTTCAAGAACCAGGGAATGAAAGTACCCGTGCCCCTCCCTGCCATTTCTGCTGACTAGAGAACACGCAGTGTGTACGAGTCATGACTGAGGAAGAGAGGCGCGTTAATTTGATGTACTCTGTTCTTCAGAAGTGCCCCATCCTTCGTGGAACCCTCCCTCCCCCACAAACAGGTGGACGCAGGGGAGTGAGCCTATTCTGTCTGCCTTCGTTGTCATGACTATGGCCGTGGATCAGGTGTGCATGGGCGCTGTCCCAGGTTCAGCATAACAAAGGGCTGAGAGCTTGACGCTCTCAGCTTCATTCTGACCTGGCCATTTCACACCCTGAACCAGAGCGTGCAGAGCAGCAAAACCTCTCGGGGAAACCTTACATCCCAGACTGTAGTCGTGGGGGAGTGAATTCAATGGGCTAAACATAAAAACTGAATCTGAAAAACGAACATTGAACCGCATCACTTTAACTTTCCAATCTTTCATTGTGCGAAGGTTTGTTTCCGGGGCAGCTGTCCAACAAAAGTTTATCAAGTGCATCTTCATCTAAAAGACAATGGTTAGACTATTTTCTGTTTCATGACAAAAAATATATTTCTCAGGACAGGCCCTTTTTCGCTACATGTAAAATGCCGCCATGCCGCTAGCTGCTAGCTAGCAAAAAAAATTTTTTTCACCAATTTAGAATTGTAAAATACTCAGGGGCCCTAAGAAATTGTGAAAGGGAGTTTTAAATTGCTAACTTTTTGCTTCTGGAAACATGGGTTCTATTTGTGAAATCTGCACTAGACAAAAGATTTTGCAGTTTTGGGCAGTCTCTTTATCTCCCTTCTTAACGGTTCTGCTACTCTCCAAGTCTCTATCACATCATGGTTTATATAATAGAACTTTACTGGTCATGCACGCATATTTCTGCAAACAGCATCTTCTACAATAAAAAAATTCTTTATACGCCTTCACACTATTCCTGGAAATTATGTGTCCGAGCTTCAACAAAGGCAAAAAATTAAGTGGCAACAGGATAAGGGGAGAGGAAAGTATAAGGAGATTGGAGGTGGTGTTATTACGACCAAATCCATTTACTTTGGAACTGGGAAACCAGGTTAGAGGTCTCGGCATGAGCTCAACATCTTGTGATTCTGGGCATGGGCAAATAACCTAATCTCTGTGCCTAAAAAATGAACGTGTGTAATGTGAATGATGCTCAAATAAAGCACCTAAATACCTGTAGAGTTTGTGCTATATGCAACAACACATTTAAAAAATGCAACAGAACTTCCTTTTGCCGATTAGTTGAATTCACACGGTGTGGCGTCGCGGCCAGGGCGACTGACGCTGGAATCTGGGGCTCACGGTTCGATCCCCGGCACCGGCGGCAGGTCAGCCCAGCACCATGTGACTCTGGGCAATAGCTTGCTTAATCTTCCCGACGGCCCCCAGCGCCGGGATGCCTTCGGGTAGCTGTTCGCGCTTAACAAATACTGGATTTACATTTTTACACCCTGGAAAAAATAACATGACTCATGACAAGGAGACTAGGGAAGGTTGAAATGGAAAGACATATGTGGGAAAGCAAAGACAATACAAACCAAGTATTGACAAACCAATAGGTCTCGCCTATGCAAGAGTAATTGGCTTCAGCATGGCTAAAAGTTAGTGGTGTATAGGAGAGTGGTGTGAAGTGTTGTAGAGCGGAATAGTGAAGAGTGGAGTTAGAGTGTTGTGGCAAGAGTGTCGTGTTTTGGAGCGGCAGAGTGGAGTCACATAGAGTGGCGTACACTGGAGGGGAGTAGAGTGAGCTGGTGTAGAGTGCTTTGGCATAGTGTGCTGCAGAGTATAGTGGCATAGAGTGCATTGGCGTGGAGTGCAGAGGCATGGAATTTAGCAGTCTACAATGCAGCGTCGTAGAATGAAGTGACAGATTAGAGTGTTGAGCAGTAGAATGCAGTGGCATAGAATGCAGTGGTTCAGGGTGGAGTGGTGCAGAGTAGAGTGGCGTAGAGTGCAGTGGTGCAGATTAGAGTAGAGTTGCACAGAGTGCAGTGGCATAGAGTGGTGCAGAATAGAGTGGTGCAGAGAAGAATATAGGGCTGTAAAGTGCAGTGGCATAGAGTGCAGTGGCGTAGAGTGGAGTGCTGCACAGTGCAGTGGCATAGAGTGGAGTTGAATAGAGTGGCGGGGTCTGGTGACTTAGTGGACTGATGCGTCCACTGTAGGGCCCTGTGTTTGACCACATGGTCACAGGTTCAAATTCTTGCGGGTCCACTCAGCCTTTTATCCTTCTTAGGTCGATAAAATGAGTACCATTGAGTTGAGTAACAATAAACGTCTGATATTCAGCATCAAGATACCCTTCTGGGTGAATGTGCACTTTACAAATGCACATTATGTCATGTTAGAATGGAGTGGAGTAGAGTGCATTGGCCTAATATGCAGTAGTGAAGAGTAGAGAGGCGTAGAGTGCAGTGGCGGGGGTGTTAAGTGGAGTGGCATAGAGTGCAGTGGTGTAGATTAGAGTGGCATCGAGTAGAGTGGCAGAGAGCGCAGTGGTTTAGAGTGCAGTGATGCAAAGAAGAGAAATGTAGAGTGCATTGACAGTGTGCAGTGTTGCAGAGTAGAGTGTCGTAGAGTGCAATGGTGTAGAGTGGCGCAGAGTGCAGTGACAGAGTAATGTGGCGTAGAGTACAGTGGAGTTGCCAATACTGATTATTCATTTTAACAACAAATGCCCATGGGTGCGCAGACTTAAATCAAAGCCACCCGAGTGGATTCTTATCCAAAATACTTTTATTTTATTTGCATAAGAACAAACACATCTATTTTCTCATTTAAATGTGAATCTCACTTTCAAAGACACACGCAAAAAACATTAATTAAACATTACAAACAAAAAATGATTAAACAGACCTATTAACAATACATTTACATGACAAATTTCTTTGACAAGCGAGTCGGAAAGAGACGCCAGAGGCACGCAAATTCGAAAATTAAGATTCCACAATTCATGGAAACTGTCGTGAGCGTCTCCTTAACGTTTACACACGCACATGAAAAGATTTCTTCAATTCAAAGAGCTTCTTTACAGCAAACTCTACGAGACGATGACTGCTGGACACGAAAATAGAACACTTCATTTGAGTGATACTTGAGATCGGCCTATCTTTAGAGTTGGTGTGTGGTCCTGAAGAGAACCCCCATTTGATTAATGTGAGGTTCGAAACGCGTCGACCAGTTTTCTTCCAAACAAGTGTGGTTACACATTTATGTTCTTGTTTCTGCCTATACAAAATTAGTAAAATTGAGTAGATCTGCTCTGTGCAGAAACATGGTGTTTTAAAACATTCACACAGTTTGTTGATTTAATATTGACTCTTTGTAAATCACCGTCTATTTTATGAACGTTGAGTTGCTTTATGGTATTTGTTTTATGTTGTCTTAGTCTTTGTCTGAATGTCGTCAAAGAAAATATGTCATGTAAATGTATTGTTAATAGGTCTGTTTAATCATTTTTTGTTTGTAATGTTCAATTAATGTTTTTTGCGTGTGTCTTTGAAAGTGAGATTCACATTTAAATGAGAAAATAGATGTGTTTGTTCTTATGCAAATAAAATAAAAGTATTTTGGATAAGAATCTACTCGGGTGGCTTTGATTTAAGTCTGCGCACCCATGGGCATTTGTTGTTAAAATGAATAATCAGTATTGGCAACTTCGTTGTTGATTGTTTAGATTGGCTCAGCCTTACTGATTAGAGCCTTACCCTTCTTTGTTACATAATGTAGAGTACAGTGGGGCAGAGAAGAGTACAGTGGTTTAGAGTGCAGTGGTTTAGAGTGCAGTGACGTAGAGTGCAGTGACGTAGAGTGCAATGGCATAGAGTGCAGTGGCATAGAGTGCAGTGGCATAGAGTGCAGTGGCATAGAGCGAAGTGACATAGAGCGAAGTGGCACAGAGTGGAGTAGAGTGGCGTAAATTGCAGTGGCATAGAGCAGATTGTTTTAGAGTAAAGTGAAGTGGCATAGAGTGTAGTGACGCAGAGTGGAGTAGAGTGGCATAGAGTGCAGTGGCATATAGTGTAGTGGTGTAGAGTATATTGTTTAAGAGTAGACTGAAGTGACATTGAGTAGAGTGGTGCAGGGTAGAGTGTCAGAGTGCAGTGGTTTAGAGTGGCGTAGAGTGCATTGGCATGAGTGTAGTTGCATAGAGTAGAGTGGCATAGAGTACAGTTGGGCTGAATAGAGTGCAGTGACGTAGAGTGCATTAGCATAGAGTGCTGTGGTTTAGAGTAGAGTGGCGAAGAGTAGAGTGGCGAAGAGTAGAGTGGCGAAGAGTAGAGTGGCGTAGAGTAGAGTGGCGTAGAGTAGAGTGGCGTAGAATAGAGTGGAGTGGCGCAGAGTGGAGTAGAGTGACCTAGAGTGCAGTGGTATAAAGTAAAGTGACGTAGACTAGATTGTTTCAGAGAAAAGTGAAGTGCCATAGAATGTAGTGGCACAGAGTGAAGTTGAGTGGCGTAGAGTGCAGTGGCCTATAGTGCAGTGACGTAGAGTAGATTGTTTCAGAGCAGAGTGAAGTGATGTTGAGTGGAGTTGTGCTGTGGCATAGAGTGCAGCAGCATACAATTCAGCGGCGTACAATGCAGCGTCATAGAATGCAGTGGCTTACATTAGAGTGGTGCATAGTAGAGTGCAGTGGTGCAGAGTGGAGTGGTGCAGGGTCGAGTGGCAGAGAGTGGAGTGGCATAGAGTGGTGCAGAGTGGAATGGTGTAGAGTGAAGTGGCGTACAGTAGAGTGATGCAGATTGCTGTCATGCAAAGTAAAGGGTCATAAAGTGAAGGAGTGCAGAGTGGAGTAGAGTGCAGTGTCACAGAGTGCAGTGGCATGGAGTGGTGTAAAGTGGAGTGGTGGAGAGTAGAGTGCAGTGACATGGAGTGGTGAAGAGCAGAGTGGAGTATGCATGGTATCGTAGCACACTGTCATTACAGACAACACAATTTCAATTAAAATGACCATTACATTTGCACAGACATACTGTTTTACAAATAAAGCTATAAAGTGCACAAACATTATTCTGTGGAAATGCCAACACCTAGTGTATTGATTTGTTTTGATCATATTGAAGTATTTGTTTCCAAAACACTTCAGAATTAATAAAGAATGTGGTTCAACTGTACGCTGCTAATTCTGCAATATTCAGAAATACTTGCAAAGTTAATTTAAATGTTGTTGTGTGCTAGAAAATAAAGCCTTTTCTTACATCTAGTATCCAGCAAGATTGTCACATAAATCCTCTTACTTTTATGTCAGTGTGTTGCATAAAGCCTGTGAGGGGTGGATCGTGTTCTCGGTGGCAGAAGGCCAGGAGAACTATCTGACGATGCTGAAGAGCTCCTTTGTATGGTTGGCGCGAGCCTCAATGCGGTTGGTTAGGGCGTCCTTCTTGGCTACCCTGAGGTGGTGGGGGTATTTGCTGTGGGCTGATTCAAATGTGGTGAGGTCTGAGGGGTTCCTGCTGGTGCGCCATCGTCCCCCAATCACTTGCATTCATGCTTGAGGGGGTCGAAGTTCAGGTGTGAATCCAGCTGTTGTCCTTGGTGGATCTGTTGGTGCTGGCCTTTCTTATGGGGGCGACTGTGTCGGCGGAGTTGGAGATCCAGTCGGAGAAGTTCAGGACTGCTAGCTCGAGGTTGGTGGTGGGGTGCGGCCTGGTGGAATTGAGGACAATGGTCCATTGGGTTTCAGTGACTCTACTCCATCTGCGATGAGAAGGTATGGTAGGGTTTGGTAGTGGGTAACGGTGCTCCTGCGATGTTGAAGTGGACGATGCTGTGGTCGGTCCAGGTTAGCTCAGTTCCATGGGAGAACTTGATTGAGGCACTGGCTTTGAAGATGGGATCCAAAGTGTGACCTGCATTGTGTGTGGGGGTGGTGACCAGCTATGTGAGGGCTCTCCAGGAGGTTGGCGGAACTGGTGTCATCGAGGTGAAAATTGAGGTGTTTGGAGTTGATTGAAAGGGGTGTCTGTAGGCAAGGGTTCCTCTGATGGTTGTTCTTGCATCTGTCCTGATTTCGATGTGGAGATGTTCCATGATTGGTGAAATGACATCTTCGGTGATGGTGCATTGGAGGGTGTCCTTGAGGATGATGAAAATTCTTCCTTCGTGCTTGTAGAAGCGGTCTCTATGTATCATATTGTAGCTGTGGGGTGTTGCAGTCACGATGTTGGGGCTTGAAGATGGGGTGAGCCAGGTCTTGTTGATGAATACCACATCAGGGGTGAAGGTGGTGGTGGTATCCCAGATCTCAGTGGCATGCTTGTACAGAGATCGGGCATTGAGCACCATGCACTGAAGCTGGTCCTGGGGTTGGGAGTCAGAGGTCGGCTGTGTGGTGGTGGCAAAGGTATTAGCTTTGCAGGTGAAGCGGCAGTGGTGGCAGGCGAATGGTCATTCAGTGGATCGTGGAGAGGAGATGCAGCACTTGTTGCGGATTCTGGGAGCAAGGGCCAGGAGCTCGGTGGAGGTGTAACAAGGGTGGCAAGAAGGCCAGGGTTCCTGGCGCTGGGCACAGTCCAGGCATGGATGGGCACAGACAGGCTTGCCTTTGGTGTGCCAACTGCGCGCCCGCTACACATTAAGTAGGCCCTGGGGTTGGGAGGGGCGCTAGGTGGTAGGAGGAACTATGTAGTGACGGCAGGAAAAAAACGGCGGGAACAGGTGGTGGGCTGACTGGGTACAGAAGAGAAAGGTTGACTAGGAAAAAAAGGGACAGATAAAACCAAATGACAATGACTGCCTAATACTGGAAGAGAGACTACCTATCCATGCAGAGGAATGTAAATTGCTGAAAAAACAGAAGCGTGAGCAATGTGAGAGACAACACTATCCAGGGGGAATACAAGCACACTTGAGGAAAACAATACTTTAACAATACTTTACTGTGCTGAGGTCAGCTGTAGCGGTATGCGTTGGAGTGCCGCAGTAGCAGGGGGAGAGGTGAGGGGGTGGGATGACTTCAACAGTGGAAAACAGGAGACCTGTCTGGCAGCAGGGAGCAGGTACGAGGACCTACTCCTATTGGTGACAATAAATAAATGATAAATGAGATTGTTGTGGAACCAGTTTCATTTATAAAGTAAAAAACAAAAACTAACAAGAGGAGGCTAAGGCTAAATGATAGTCACAGAATTGTTATTCAAAAATACCAAACAACACAACTATAGAAAATATGCAAAGAATGCTTGAACCTTTTGGACCTGATTCAGTCTCAATGTAAATGTCCTTCCCTTGTTGGGAAGAGGATGAATTATATGATAGTGATACGCATAACTGGCTCCCTCCTCTTGATTCAGATCAAGCGTTGCTTGCAGGTCTGCATAATGCATATAGTATGGATAAGTTGCTTGAATGTCCTTTTCCGGAGAGTCGAGTTTCTATAGAGCAGTTGACATTTGCTTATGCTGTGAAAAAGGCAGCTGAATTTATTTTTACTAACTACATACTCACACTATAGAACCAAAATCATCTCTTTTTATGGAGATTTAGGCAAGTAAATAAAAACAGGGTATTTTACCATTTACTGAAGCTAAATGAAGCCTTGGTGGACTAGGTCCCAAAGACTGGGAATACACCTCCATCAATTGCAGCTGTTTCATGAATGGTGGCTAAGAAGTGTGGGCCTGCTCTGTGTGATCTTTGGCTTCAAATCTAATGCCATAGAGTTTGGTTGTTCAAGCTTCTGCCTCTAACGTTAAGTTAAAAACTGGCTCTATCACCTAATAAGAGAATTTAAATGGGTAGATTCATTAGGTCAGACGATTTTGCCTCTGCTGGTGCTGCTTTGGATTCCTTCACTACAGGATTGTTTCTTGTTGAGATACAATCATGCTCTTTGGGAGTTAACTGCAACAACAACAAGGTGATGGATGGAATGCTCAAATTAATTTCAGCCACCCAATCACCTGGCTTGCTTGTGTTCTGGTTCATGGAAGACCTGGCCTGAAAGTTTGGGCTGGACTGTTCCCACTGGAGCAGGGTCAAGAATGATTTGCATATGGCTGGATCCAAACTGAGGTGGCATGGTGGACAAAAGAACAATAGGTGGAAGGCTACCCCAAGTGACTGCCATTGGTTAGACTTATTGCAAGCATTCCTCTCATTACCTTTTGTGTTTTTTGGGGCTTAACTCTCTTGTCTTGCCTAGACTTCAGGAGAAGATAGGAACGCATTTGTGCAATTAATTTCAGCCACCCAATCACCTGGCTTGCTTGTGTTCTGGTTCATGGAAGACCTGGCCTGAAAGTTTGGGCTGGACTGTTCCCATTGGAGCAGGGTCAAGAATGATTTGCACATGGCTGGATCCAAACTGAGGTGGCATGGTGGACAAAAGAACAATAGGTGGAAGGCTACCCCAAGTGACTGCCATTGGTTAGACTTATTGCAAGCATTCCTCTCATTACCTGTTGTGTTTTTTTGGGGCTTAACTCTCTTGTCTTGCCTAGACTTCATGAGAAGATAGGAACGCATTTGTGCAACCTTTCTAAAGATGGCATGGACACTAAGCATGCTATTCAAACTGGATTGGATGCCATGGATTCTGTGCCATGCTCTAATGGGGTCTGCTCTGCTTGTAAGTTTGTCTAGACATTCTCTGATGACATGTTTTTCAGGAGATGTGCATTTGCAATTGTTCGATTTGCCTTTTGATGGGCAAAGATTGTTCAGCAAATTTGGACTCTCATCTCCTATCTTTTTGGGACCTGGACATCTCTTTAATCAGACACTGCCTCTATGGGTGCCTGGGCATCCCTATATTCACACACTATCTCTGTGGGGACCCGGGCATCCCTATAATCCCACACTATCTCTGTGGGACCTGGGCATCAATATAATCACACACTATCTTTGTGGGGAGTTTAACATGGCTATCATCATGCACTATTTCTACAAGGGCTTCAACCTGTCCATCAAAGAATTTTTATCCATACACTGGCTTGAAGTTGACAGTCATCACACCATTTCTCCACAGGTCTATAATCACTAATTCTATGAGGATGTGACATCCCTATAACCGGCACTATCTGTGGGGACATGATTTTCACTATAATCACACAATATCTCTACAGGACCTGAGCATGAATATAATTACATACTATCTGTGCAGAGATCTGGCCATCACTGTAAAAACATAGCATCTCTGCACGGACATTAGCTTGAGTATTATAATACAGTGTCTTTAAGAGGACTTGAACATGACTAGCATAAAATTCTCTATGTGAGGACTTGTACCTTCCTTTAATCACACACCATCTCTATGGGTTTTTGAACATAACTATAATCGCATACTACCTCTGGGGGTACTTGATCATGAATATAACCCCACACTATCTCTAGTGGAACTTGAGAGTAACTTTAATTAAATGCTATATTTGTGTGGACTTAGTGTAATAACACACTATTTCTAACAGGAATTCAACTTGACTATCATAATACACTATTTCTTTGGGGACTTCGACATGACTAAAATCAAACAATTTATCTGTGGGGACCTTTGCATGACTTTAATAAGTCACTATCTCTTGGAGAAGTTGAACATGACTATAATTACACACTTTATGTGTAGCGACCTGAGCATCAGTCTCATGACATACTACCACATATAGCTTCAACATAACTATCATCACACACTATTTATGCAGTAATGTTAATATTACTATATTCACACACTATCTCTGCGGGGACTTGAACATAAATATAATCAAACACTATGTCTACAGGCCAGGTGAGTGAGTATGATTAAATGCTATCTCTGTGGGGACTTGGGCAACAATATAATCCCACACTATCTCTGGGGGGACCTGGGCATCAATATTATCACACACTATCTCTATGAGGAATTGAACATGACTATCATCACACATATCTGTGGGGACCTGGGAATCAATATAATCACACACTATCTTTATGAGGAATTGAACATGACTATCATCACACACTATCTCTGTGGGGACCTGAGCATCAATATAATCACACACTATCTCTGTGGGGACCTGGCAATCAATATAATCACACACTATCTCTGTGGGTACCTGGCAATCAATATAATCACACACTATCTCTGTGGGGACCTGGGTATCACTATAATCACACACTATATCTTGTGGGACTTGGGCATCAATATAATCACACACTTTCTCTGTGGGGCCCTGCCAATCAATATAATCAATCACACATTGTCTTTATGAGGAATTGAACATGATTATCATCACATCAATATACAGGACATCAATATAATCACACCTAATCTCTGTGGGGACCTGAACATAAATATAATCACACACTATCTTCATGAGGAATTGAAAATGACTATCATCACACACTATCTCTGCGGGGACCTGGGCATCACTATATTTACACACTATCTGTATGGGGACATGGGCATCAATATAATCACACACCATCTTTATGAGGAATTGAACATGACTATCATAACACACTATCTTTGTGGGGACCTTGGCATCAATATAATCACACACTATCTATGTGGGGACTTGGGCATCAATATAATCACACACTATCTCTGTGGGGACCTGGCAATCAATATAATCAATCACACATTATCTTTATGAGGAATTGAACATGATTATCATCACACACTATCTCTGTGGGGACCTGGGCATCAATATAACCACACACTATCTGTGTGGAGACCTGGGAATCAATATAATCACACACTATCTTTGTGGGGACCTGGGAATCAATATAATCAATCACACACTATGTTTATGAGGAATTGAACATGACTATCATCGCACATTATCTGTGTGAGAACCTGGGCATCAATATAATCACACACTGGCTCTTCGGGGACCTGGGCATCAATATCATCACACACTGTCTCTGTGGGGACCTGGGCATCGATATAATCACACACTATCTCTGTGTGGACTTGGGCATCAATATAACCACACACTAGCTTGACTTGAACATGACTATCAACACACACTCGTGGTCAGCTCTATAAACATTACTATAGTCACATGCCATATATTTTGGAACTATTATTGCACAGTCCTATAAAGAAGAGGATGCCTAGTGGTGAAGGTAATGAAAAAAAGCAGGTAATCCCAACGTGGCTTTCCCATTTGACCACATTTTAGGATCTTTGGCATCTAAATTAATGTAACTATGTGTTGTTTCCTTATTCCTTAAAGTGTGTGAACATTCAGCAATAGGCTAAATATGCACTTGATATGCAATGGTTTTCTCCTAAAAAAATGCAGTATCAGTAATATCCAATTTATGTGAGTCCCTAGGACACATGGGGTTGTTCGTATATGACTAAACTATCATGTAATGTAGGTATAGCACTGAAAAATTGCATTTAGCAATTTGTCCATGACTGAATTCAATCACAAATTAAAAGTTTGGAGTAAGTCCTCACAAGGATAGTAACACGTGTTAAAGTCCCCATAAGGATGGTACTGAGCGCGTGAAGAAATAAAACTATATTTGCAAATTTGAAGCAGGATCCTGTATCTTGATTTTTTTCTTAACAAATTTCTGTAATTATTATGATTTAAGACCATTGGGAAAGCTTAGTCCCCACAAGGATTGGGGAGGGGGGTGTTTTCTCTCTCACCACAACCATCCTGGCAGGATGGCCAACTCATAGTTCCCCTTTGTCTCACTGTCTGGGAGGAATACACAAAGACCAAGCTAAGTTATTCACAGTCATGTGACACAAGACCCTGGCAGCAGCCACCATATGGTTAGGGTAGCATTATGCCATCTTTCATAAAGTGTTACAGCAAACAAATGATGGACGGAATGCTGACAATGCAAACATTCTCCCCCAGTCAAAAGATCTGGGTTAAATCCATCGTTCTTTTGCCCACTACGCCACCCCAGTTTGGACCCAGCCATATGCAAATCAGTCTTGACCCTGTGCCCCATGGGAACAGTCCAGACCGAACTGCCAGGCCAGGTCCTCCCTGGACCGGAAACAAGCATCCTGGGACCGGTTTCAGGGTATGTCACCCTTCTTCAGCCAGGCTTGCTTGAATCCAGTGGCACAGTGAGCAAGGGACCCACGTCTGGGCATACCCATCCCACTTAGGGCGAAAAGTGTTACAGCAAACAAATGATGGACAGAATGCTGACAATGCAAACATTCTCCCCCAGTCAAAAGATCTGGGTTAAATCCATCGTTCTTTTGCCCACTATGCCACCCCAGTTTGGACCCAGCCTTATGCAAATCAGTCTTGACCCTGTGCCCCATGGGAACAGTCCAGACCGAACTGCCAGGCCAGGTCCTCCCTGGACCGGAAACAAGCATCCTGGGACTGGTTCGGGCTGGACTGTTCCCATGAGGCACAGGGTCAGACTGATTTGCATATGGCCATGTCTGAACTGGGGTGGTGGAGTGAGCTAAAGAATGATGATGGATTAAACCCAGATCAGTTGACTGGGGGGAGTGTTTGATTTGCTCTAACGCTCCGTCCATCATCCCCTTTGGTATCGCTTTGTTCGCCCTAAGTTGGCAGGGTATGCCCAGACGTGGGTGCCTTGCTCACTTTGCCACTGGATTCAAGCTAGCCTGTCTGATGACGGCTGAATAGCCAGAAACCGGTCCCAGGATGCTTGTTTCCGGTCCAGGAAAGACATGGCTTGGCAGTTCGGGCTGGACTGTTCCCATGAGGCACAGGGTCAGACTGATTTGCATATGACCATGTCTGAACTGGGGTGGTGGAGTGAGCTAAAGAATGATGATGGATTAAACCCAGATCAGTTGCCTGGGGGTGAGTGTTTGATTTGCTCTAACGCTCCGTCCATCATCCCCTTTGGTATCGCTTTGTTCGCCCTAAGTTGGCAGGGTATGCCCAGACGTGGGTCCCTTGCTCACTTTGCCACTGGATTCAAGCTAGCCTGGCTGATGACGGCTGAATAGCCAGAAACCGGTCCCAGGATGCTTGTTTCCGGTCCAGGAAAGACATGGCTTGGCAGTTCGGGCTGGACTGTTCCCATGAGGCACAGGGTCAGACTGATTTGCATATGGCCATGTCTGAACTGGGGTGGTGGAGTGAGCTAAAGAATGATGATGGATTAAACCCAGATCAGTTGACTGGGGGTGAGTGTTTGATTTGCTCTAACGCTCCGTCCATCATCCCCTTTGGTATCGCTTTGTTCGCCCTAAGTTGGCAGGGTATGCCCAGACGTGGGTCCCTTGCTCACTTTGCCACTGGATTCAAGCTAGCCTGGCTGATGACGGCTGAATAGCTAGAAACTGGTTCCAGGATGCTTGTTTCCGGTCCAGGAAAGACATGGCTTGGAAGTTCGGGCTGGACTGTTCCCATGAGGCACAGAGTCAGACTGATTTGCATATGGCCATGTCTGAACTGGGGTGGTGGAGTGAGCTAAAGAATGATGATGGATTAAACCCAGATCAGTTGACTGGGGGTGAGTGTTTGATTTGCTCTAACGCTCCGTCCATCATCCCCTTTGGTATCGCTTTGTTCGCCCTAAGTTGGCAGGGTATGCCCAGACGTGGGTCCCTTGCTCACTTTGCCACTGGATTCAAGCTAGCCTGGCTGATGACGGCTGAATAGCCAGAAACCGGTCCCAGGATGCTTGTTTCCGGTCCAGGAAAGACATGGCTTGGCAGTTCGGGCTGGACTGTTCCCCATGAGGCACAGGGTCAGACTGATTTGCATATGGCCATGTCTGAACTGGGGTGGTGGAGTGAGCTAAAGAATGATGATGGATTAAACCCAGATCAGTTGACTGGGGGTGAGTGTTTGATTTGCTCTAACGCTCCGTCCATCATCCCCTTTGGTATCGCTTTGTTCGCCCTAAGTTGGCAGGGTATGCCCAGACGTGGGTCCCTTGCTCACTTTGCCACTGGATTCAAGCTAGCCTGGCTGATGACGGCTGAATAGCCAGAAACTGGTTCCAGGATGCTTGTTTCCGGTCCAGGAAAGACATGGCTTGGAAGTTCGGGCTGGACTGTTCCCATGAGGCACAGAGTCAGACTGATTTGCATATGGCCATGTCTGAACTGGGGTGGTGGAGTGAGCTAAAGAATGATGGATTAAACCCAGATCAGTTGACTGGGGGTGAGTGTTTGATTTGCTCTAACGCTCAGTCCATCATCCCCTTTGGTATCGCATCTTTCATAAAGTGGCATTTTCAGAATTGTGACTTAAAATCCGACTTTACCATTAACGTGGTTTTTAATTAAAATTCATTTTGGTCCAAACGTGACATTCCTACCTGCTCTCAATCAAAAGTTAGCATTATTAAATATTATCCAAAGGGAGAAAAAAGCTTTACAGTAGTGAAAAACGAATTTAGTCGTTTTTCACTACCGGGACATGTAAAGCTTAACAGTACAAGTCCCATGTTTTAAATACAATGCAACCTGCACTATGGGCTTTTTAGGGCCTACTTTATGGGTGACTTATTTGTATTAAAAAGGAATGTTTAGGTCTGCCAAAAGGTTTATTTTGCCAGGTGGAATTGGAAGTTTTAAAACTGCACATACGGGCTGCAATGTCAGGTCTGAGACATGTTTTAAAGTGTTACCTAAGTGGTTGGCATTATAAGTGCTGCCAGCTCACTCATAACATTTAATTTACAGTCCATGGGTACATGTAGTACCATATACTAGACCCTTATAAGTACATTAAATATGCCAATCAGGTGTAAGCCAGTTTTACCAGTTATAGGGAGAGAGCACTAGCACTTTAGCACTGGGTAGCAGTGCCCAGAGTCCTAATGCCAACAAAAACGAAATTCTAAAAACAGGACAGGTGAAGGCAAAAATGTTTGGGGTAAGACCATACCAAGGATGACAGGTCTAACAAGGAATATATTCAAATGTTTTAATAAACAAATTCATAGATACAGTTGTGGGTCATTCATCTACTCCTTACTAAATATTATGACACTGTAGAGGAGGTAAACTTTGCCAGCAGCATAGTACCGTGATAAAACTTTAACATTTTAAATCCCGCCAGAATAATTTGTAGCCATGCATTCTAAGGTACCTGAAACTTGATGCTTTAAGCATGCTCACCACTGCTTTTCTGCACTCTTTGCTTGACTACATTCAGGTGATGCTGCTGTATTGAGTACATTCTTAAATGCCAAGTCTTCCCATGCCAAATGCCTTACTTAAAGTCTGTTTTGACCTTTTAACAGACAGAATGTATTCTGGGACTTGAAATTTTGCTGTTGACATTGCAACTGTGGACTCAAAAACCCCTGCTGTAAAGTGTGGATGGGTAAAAAGCTAAGATTAGCTGAAGGTTTTACACCTAACAATGGGACATCTTGCAGCCATGAATTTTGTTGGCGTATGAGAAGACTTGTGTCAAGTTTTCACCACTATCCCATGTTCATTGTGATAGCACTGTTTTCACAGGTGCCTGTCACTAAACATTGCATTGAATGCTTAAAACCTGGGGTGTTTGGCATATGTTCTGCTATCTATACTGACTTGTAAAACAAGGGGGCTGTTGTAACAAAGGGTTTAATCCAGTCTGTGTCTGTGGGTAAATGCAATAGTACATATTGGACAAGATTCTTATGAGCCAACCGTTTCACCAATCAGTGAAAGAATTAAACCCTGCCAAAAGATCAAATGAGACTTTAATATTTCCTGATTCTCTACAGTGTATAAAATATTTAGATTTGACCTAAAACATGCTTCCAAACCCTGCGTCTTCAATACAAACATACAAAACTGGAGGGAACAAAAAGGAAAAAGAAACAATAGTTTAGTGACATCACTAAACAGCAAATCTTAAGCAGAATAACCTTAGGCTGGTCTTTCTGGATTCCACTTTGTATAATAAAGTTACATTATGTTGGGCCCTTAGGAAAGACATAAAAATATCTCATTCTCTCTCACTTTTCTTTCCTTGAATGACATTTTAGTTTGTGGTTGTGCAGGTGTTTATCAGTGTTCATATGTTTACACTGATGAGGGGTGTTTCCCTTTCAGTGGGGTTTTATCAGTTATTATAGGTTTAAATCTAAGGCAAAATAGCACAAAGTGGTTAACATGTTAATTGATAACCCAACAATTGTAATATCATTAATGCTCGACAGACTCTTCTTCCAAATCACAGTGGCAAGTCCAGCACATATGATAATAAATACATATACCTCTCCCTAAAACCCCTCCAGCATAGACTGATAACCTTTCTATCTATAACCTACCCCTTCCTGCCCCAGTGGTCCTGTTCACCTTTCGTTCTCTCTCCCGGGCCTAGGGACTCTACAGTTATACAGTGTGTGCTATACAAGATCTATAAATTAATGAATTGTAGGCACCAAGAATTGTGTTTAATATCAGTATGAAATGCTAAAAAAAATCTAATATGTGTATAGCTGTTAACTGAAATAAAGCCAGCCAAGCTGGAATTGCAACATAGGGAACATATGTAGGAAGTCAGAGCTGGTAAAGAAAACGAAACTAGAAAATTAAACTGACAAGCAGAGCAATGGGTTCTTATACCATTCTTTCTCCTTCACTGTTTTTAGGACCTTCTTCATTTGTTTTAGGAGTGAGCTTGTTATATGGTTCTTACAAATGAAGTTGGACTGTGTATCTGGACAACATAATTGTCAGGATGTGGAAACTCGGTTTGCACATATCATCAGGAAATGTTGGCCTAATTCCTAGCTAGCTCACAGTGCCCCATCTGAACCCCTAAATTTACCAGGGTACCAAATGGTATCAGCAACCTCGAACATGACACTCTTTATTCCCTAAGGAAATTGTGAAAACAGATCTATTCTTTCGTTGTGACTTATGTATGCCCAAAGTAAAACCAAGAAAGATACAAATATGGCTTTTCAAACATTTGTTGAAACAATCCTATTCATGTATAGAAAGAGTGTGCTGCAATTATTAGGCAGAAGAAACAAAGCATTGAAACCAGCATTACAAGAATGGTGAAAAAAATAAACAGTTTAACCATTATAGCATTACTACATGAATATACTTAGGGCCAGATGTACGACCAATTTTAGCATGCGCAAACGGGTTAGCGACCCGTTTGCACATGCTAAAATTGGAATGGCCATGTACTAACACAATTTTGCGAGTCGCAAATGAATTGCGACTCGCAAAATAGTGTTTAGAGACTCGCTATTTGGAAGGGGCGTTCCCTTCCAAATAGCGACTCTCTAACCCATGTTCGAATAAACACTTGCAAATTACCACCCTTTTCAAGAGGGTGGTAATGGAGTCGCAAATGGGAAGAGGTCCTCAGGGGACCCCTTCACCTCTGTGACAGGCTCTAAAAATATTTTTTAAGGGCAGGCAGTGGTCCTAGGGACCACTACCTGCCCTTAAAAAATGAAACTAAAACGTTTCATTTTTTTTTTTTTTTTAAATGCATCCCGTTTTCCTTTAAGGAAAATGGTCTGCATTAAAAAAAAAAAAACTGCTTTATTTAAAAGCAGTCACAGACATGGTGGTCTGCTGAGCCCAGCAGGCCACCATCCCTGGGAGGGCCTGTCATTCCCAATGGGTTGCAAATTGCGAGAGGCTCATTAATATTCATGAGCCTCGCAATTTGCGACCCCATTGGGAATCGCAAACAGTGTTAAACACACTGTTGTACATTGGATTTAGCGCCTCGCAATTTGCGACAAATTGCGAGGCGCTAAATCCAATGGTCATACATCTGGCCCATTTACTCCTATCAAATACTACCTACACTATCAAGAGCATAGTGGGAGTACCCTCTGCCAGATCCATTGGGGTAGTCTAACCCCCATCCCTGGGTATGTTTTGCCTGGAAGCTGATCTGATGTAGAGCAGATTATTTATCATCCTTGGCAGTATAAATGTCAGAATCAGCAGGGCTGAATCTCAGTCACAGTGCACCCCGTCCCAGGATAATCCGAGCAGAAGTGCTCATCTGCTGAATGTAATGCACTGGCCGCTTATATAATAAAAGCACTGCTCCAATCGCACTGTGTCAAAGGTGCAGAAGTGATGCGATGGTCTGTCTGGAGTGTTGAAGCTGCCTCCAACCGGACAACCAAATACAAGGGCATCACGTTCCATGTGCCTAGCCTTGGACGGAGTGTATGAACAACATGAGAGTAAGGCTTACTAAGAAATATTAGAGGAGCATCCTAGCACATTATTGTGTAAGTATAAAAGATGTAAAAGTCACCATGAGAAAAAGATGTCAAGCTAAAAACGTGTAACTAAAGTGAAAGACTCACAGCGGGTCCTGTTGCACATCACAACAAGCTTACACCCCAATTATGTAGCTACTCTTTTGTAAACAACTTTTTATTAAACCTCAATCAAAAACAGCATTGTACAATTTAAACTCTAGATAGCAACTCTTAATCGCAATGCTGAATGTCAAAATCATTGAGAAAAAGTAAATGGTTAACATTAAATCAACAAGAATAATTGCACAACAACTAAACCACATTATCAACTATCTTGCAACCACAGCCCCTGCACATCCCAGGAGGGTAGAGAGATGGTCTGCAAAAAGTCAACAATAGGACAATGTCACTTCTTGACAGGAAAACTGCTCAAGTGTAACATGCTGTGATGACCCACTACACTTTGTAATATAGGCTTAAAACTGTACAAAGCCAGACATATTTACCAGGAAATCTCACATAGATCCTAGCCAACCATCGAAATAATAGAGGAGCTCAATTTGTCTGTCGGCATGTTAGCCAGTTTGATTGGAGTTGCCAGTAAAAGCTGAGATGTCAAAGAGCTCAAAGAAGAATGAATTGTATGATGTGTTTTGCACATAGGCACCCAGCAGAAACACCTGAGTCCACAGGAAGGAAAACACTGTGATATGTTTAACATAGGACAGAGCCTCTTTCCAGAGCACCTATGTGACTGTGCACATGTCCTGCAAATATGCGCCATATCCCTAATCCGTCCATGGTCTCTCTAACAACTAAAATTAAGCTCGAACAAGGCAGAATTCCTCCTGTTTGCAAACAACAAATAAGTTCAAGCCCGACTATCTGAAACAAGCCTAGACTCTCTCCCCAGCTGACCTCCAAAGCAAATTGCTACTTTTTTTTTTATACAAATTTTATTGGGTATTCCAAAATGCACAGTACCGCGTGATAAAGTACATATACAATATAAGAAAGCATATTTGGCAGTATTTGTATACATAACTAGCACATTAGGAAAGTTCTGTGTCTAATACAACAGTAAGGACACTTTCATAGACAATAGGTTTGCACATACATTATTGCATCTAATTTCAACCCAGCTTAAAAAGCTAACAATTAACTGTGAGTAATGCAAAATAAAGACCCCCCTCTCCCCCCCACCCCCCGATGGGTGCTACAAGTAAGGTCCGACTCCTTGAGAGATCTGCTTGGGAAATGTCCCCCAAACATTGGAAGGTTACATAGGTACTCAACTCATCATTACGTGGAATGGTAGACATCGAGAAGATATTACTGTAACCGGTCAGATACGAAACGCCATGCAAGTTAGCAAATACGAATGGGAGGAGCAAAAAGTGCAGGCGTACCAGAGTGACTAAACCACATTCCTTCGTGGGCAAGTGCTATACAGGAATAATAATGTGTCACAGGGTGGAAAAGATGTCTGAAGGACTCCAGTAAGAGGTCCCAGCTCATCGCTATGGGTCTTTTCTGTAATCCATCCCGCTCTTCCCTGCGGAGAGCGCCACTCTCTGCTAGGCCCAAGTGTTCTACCTCCTCTTTCCATGTCAAAACCCTAGGTGGGGCAGCCGTTTTCCACCTCCTGGTGTTGCTATGTTTGGCCAGAATAAGTGCTAGATCTGCAAATTTAGCCTGGACTCTTTGACCCTTTTCCCAGGGGTAAAGGCCTAGAAGGCAACTCTCAGCCATGTACCATGTTGTACCTCCAACTACCTCCTTCAGGGCTGCTGTGACCTGGCTCCAGTAATTAAACAGGGCAGGGCAGGTCCAGAGCATATGTAGTAAATCGACATCTTTTTCCGGGCACCTGGGACATGCCGCTGTAGTGTTGGGGAAAATGGAGTGTATCCTATGTGGCGTTAGGCAAGCACGCTGTGTTAGCATGCAAAGCAAATTGCTAGTATTCACCCCGAATACCAAACTCTCCTTCAAAGAACGCATTGCCAAAACAACCCTGAGCAGCTGGGTAACAGCTCTCCTTCCTGAAGTAAGTGAATCCTTTCGTCCTTGATAATAGACTTTAGAAAAAGCATTCGCTAGCTTACAACTAGAAAGGGTCTCTTCCCTCCTCCACTGCCACCTTACACCACATTAGTCCCTTACATGATGAAGCATTTTCATGAAAGGCCTAAAGAAGCTACAATGTCTCCCTGTCCAAGCTACATCATTTTCAAGAAGAGCTGCATTATGTACATCATCAGAAATGTCACCTCTGCCTACCTTTGCTGCAATAATAACAACATTAGAAAGTCACCGCTACACTAGTAGCCAACATATTGCCAGACTAGATACCAAAAACTGTGAAAAAGAGAAGGCCAGACTACTCAGTTACTCAGTCTATGAATGAATGAATGAATGAGTTTTTTGTATAGCGCAACGTTCACTCCAAGTGGTATCTTGGCGCTGTATGCGGAAGGGAGGGCACCTACCAGGAGAAAGAGCTGACGTAGATTTAGATAATAGGGATTCAGAGAAAGGCCCAAGCAATGTTATCTGGAATACCAAAAATCCATGTTTTTAAGGACTTCCTGAAGTTGAGTTCAGTTTGTGTATGTCTAAGTTGAGTTGGCAAGGAGTTCCAGGCTTTGATCCCTATGGCCGCCAGTGTCTTTCCGCCCCTAGTTTTACGTTTAAAATTGGGTGTTGTTAAAGGTTCTCTGAGGATGACCTTAAAGTACGTTGAGTAATGTATGGCTTAGTTCTGACATTGATATATTCAGGTCCAGTATTATTAGTTGTTTTATAGATGATGGTCAGAACCTTGTAGAGAACCCTCTTATGGACAGGCAGCCAGTGAAGGGTTTTTAGTGCTATTGCTGAGGAGGAATCTCTAGGCAAATTGAGTACCAGCCTCGCTGCGGCATTCTGGACCACCTGTAGTCTCTGTAGGACTTTTCTATTAGTTCCTGCATAGAGACTATTACAGTAGTCCAGGCGGGATAGAATTAAAGCTGCTACTACTGTTTTTTTCGCTGACATTGGGAGAAAATCAAAAAATGTTCTGAGAGTTTTTATTACTTGAAAACAGGTACCTGCCACAGCAAGGGCTTGTTTGTGAAAGGATAATGTCTGATCGAATTTAATTTCCAGATTCCTTACAGTATCTACTGTAGTAGGAGGTGGAGCCAAATTGGACGGCCACCATTGGTCCGGTCTAAAAACGTTGGTCTTGCCAAACAACATTATCTCTGTTTTGGAGCTATTGCATTTCAGGTGATTAAGCTTCATCCAATCCATCACTGCCGTTAGACAGTGGTGAAATTTCTCTTCAGCCGCTGTCGAATTCTTGTCTAGGGTAAGGATCAGTTGAGTGTCATCTGCATATGCGATGCACTCCACATCATAGATGTCCATCAGATAAAGCAGTGGTGCCATGTAAAGGTTAAAGAGGGTTGGACTCAGGGCCGATCCCTGAGGGACCCCTGATGCCAGCCCTCTTTCTTGCGATCTATATCCTCCCAGAGTTACAATCTGTTTCCGGTTTTCCAAAAAAGATGTAATCCAGGCCAGTGCATTGTTAGTAATTCCACTGCATGCAAGTCTGTCTCTCAGAATATCATGAGAGACAGTGTCAAACGCCGCCGACAGATCCAACAGAACCAGCACCGCATCCTTTCCCTGATCCATAGCAAGTTTTAAAGATTCAGTGGTGTGCAGTAGTACTGATTCTGTTGAGTGACCCGATCGAAAGCCAGATTGCTTGGGATGTAAGATATTGGCTTCCTGAACAAAATCATTGAGTTGGTTGTTAACAAGTTTCTCAGCAATCTTACTCAGGCATGGCAACAGTGAGATCGGCCTGAGATTGGAAAGGATTGTTGGATCTGAAAGTTTCTTTTTTGAAGCGGTTTCACAGCAGCAATTTTCCAGCTGTCGGGAATTTTAGCTAGTCTAAAAGTAGCATTAATAATCTGATTGATGATGGGATTGATAGTATCTACCAGTGCATGCAAAATGTTTGGAGGGCAAGGATCAAAAGGCGAGCCGGATTTACAGGAAAGAATAGCTTGCCTAGATTGTTCTAAGTTGATCTCCTTAAAACATATCAGTTCCTTATTACTTTTTCCTGTGGTCTGACCGTTTTGCATTTGGGGAAGTGCTTTAGTAAAATCTTTTTTTATATCCCAAAAAATTTTCGCAAAAAAGTCGGCGATACGGTCGCATAAGTCCTGTGAGGGAGGGATTTCCTGTTCTAAGTTTTTTGGGCTAGTAAATGTTTTTACTATATTAAAAATAGTCTTTTGATTATCTGCTTTGTTAATTAGATTAGAGTAGTACGTCTTTTTTTCTAGTTTAATGTGTCGGTGGTAGGATCTGAGGGCTGATTTAAAGATCACCAGGTCTTCTATTTTATAGTGTTTCCGCCATTGCTTCTCTAGTATTCTACATTTTCCCTGCAAGGCTTTTAAACTAGGGGTAAACCAAGGAGCTGACCTTTTGTTTCTACTGTTTTTCTTTATGGGGGCCAAAGTGTTAGCCACTGATAGCATCCATTCATTAAATAGGTTATTATCTATTTCAGGGTCACTCGTAAAAATGGGTTTTTCAGCTTCTGCTATATTCTGCAGATTGGGATTAGAGAGCAAATGTTTCCATTTCCGTGTGAGACCTGGTTTCTCAGGGTTTTTTCCTAGTTGGACATTGTTAAGATCAAGCTTAAAAGGGATTAGCTTATGATCTGACCAAGTAATCGCCACTGGAGGAGAGGCGATTAGGTTGGCTGCATTTGTACATATTCCATCCAGGGTGTGCCCCGCTTGATGGGTGGCCCCTTCTGTCATCTGTTTTAGCCCTAATATATTTATAGTATCTAAGAAAGAATTGGTGTTCGGTATGTCTGCTGTTTCCAGATGTAAATTAAAATCACCTAACAAGGTGAAGTTTGAAAATCTGGCCACTAGGGAACTTATACTTTCGCCCAACGTATCTAAAAACTTGCAGGCAGAGCCCGGAGGCCTGTAAATCAGGGCCCCTGCAAACGTGGTACAGCTATCTAATTGAAAACTAAAACCGAAATTTTCTGCTTCCTTTAATCCCGTGATATCAAAGATGGAACACTTCAGATGGTCCTTATATAATATAGCTATACCGCCTCCTTTCTGTCCACTTCTATCCCGTCTGGAGATGGTATAACCAGAAGGGAGTGCTTGCACTATATCAGGGTTGGAGCATAACGTTAGCCATGTTTCCGTTATAAATAGGCAATCGAAGTTCCAACCACTCAGCATGTCATAGACATGCAAAGCGTTTTTCGCTAGAGATCTAGCGTTTATCAGGCCGCAATGTAGCTGATTAGGTTGTACAGAACAAGGAGGGAAAACAATCTCATTAGGTATGTAGTTGCTAGTATATTTACATGTAAAGCAGGAGAAAGGACCTTTAATACTTTCTGTAGATGTAGGGGGTTGGCAGGTAATAGCTATTGTATTGAGTGCTAAAAGTTCTTCTCTAGTATATGTGCAACGGTCTGGCCCTAGACTAGCAGCGTTTCTAGCCCTAGCCGCGTTGCGGACGGGCGCAGACGGGCTTGCCTTTGGCGCGCCTTTGGCGCGCCCGCTGCGCGCGTCCGCTGCGCGTCGAGCAGAACATCCGGTTTTTATTCAGTAGGGGAGACGGCTACTAGACCGCTAAAGCCTCCCTTAGACCGGAAGTCGCCTAATCCTCCCTCCACTCAATCGGGACGTCACCCGTGGTGGACCGGGGAGGGGCGTCAGAGCCAGAAGACCAAGCTAAAATAGAAATCTGTCAGGTAAACGATCTATGCAATTTTAAAAAGTGTTAGCAGATATTTTAAAAGTACATGGCAAAATGAATGCTGTGCCAAATATTAAAATCGAGCAAATGCTGCAAAGTTAAAAGTAGAATTTAACGGAATTTGTTCACGCAATTTCTAAGAGTAGAATCTGTGGGCAAGCGTCTGTAAGTTTAAAGCCTACAGTTTAGATTAAAACAGAGCATACAGACAGCACTTTCCCTTGTCGGCGCGCGTCCGCTGCGCGTCAAGCAGAACATCCGGTTTTTATTCAGTAGGGGAGACGGCTACTAGACCGCTAAAGCCTCCCTTAGACCGGAAGTCACCTAATCCTCCCTCCACTCAATCGGGACGTCACCCGTGGTGGACCGGGGAGGGGCGTCAGAGCCAGAAGACCAAGCTAAAATAGAAATCTATCAGGTAAACGATCTATGCAATTTTAAAAAGTGTTAGCAGATATTTTAAAAGTACATGGGCAAAATGAATGCTGTGCCAAATATTAAAATCGAGCAAATGCTGCAAAGTTAAAAGTAGAATTTAACGGAATTTGTTCACGCAATTTCTAAGAGTAGAATCTGTGGGCAAGCGTCTGTAAGTTTAAAGCCTACAGTTTAGATTAAAACAGAGCATACAGACAGCACTTTCCCTATGTTCTGAGGATCTGGAATAATATCCACGTCAATGTCCCCAACCTTCCCAAAGTTCTGAAAGAATCTGAAGATTCTCCTGGAAATGATAGAAACCGCCACCCTGGAATACTATAATCCATTATAAACAATCACTAATCCTATCACTGGGGTCAAGCCCATACACAGCAATGGTTTGCTCTGTAACTAGATTTGCTTTAGATAAGTTTAGATAGATTTAGAGAGCATACATATGCTCTCACCTAATGCATGCAAAAACCTGCCCTTGCAAGCACTGGCCTTCATATTGTAATTCAATGATCAATGTAAGACAGTGTATAAATTGACTGCCACCGCATATCATTCCACATCCCGATCACCAAGCCCTTCCCCCATCTGTGACAACTTAAGCTTCTAACTAATAAGCATTGTTTCATATTAGTTTGTGTCAGGAACAAAAAAGTCAGATGTCTGAATGTGAATCAGAATTAAAATAGAGATTTTCTATCCAATCAGTGCATGCACAAAGAGATCTTCTGAATTAAGTGCCTTGATTTACTAGGGCGCATAGTTCGAGTCAGCAACTACAAATATTGAGGATCTGTGCATGTTTTTGTTACGGGGATTTAGTGTGGCACTAGACTCTTACAATCATGCTTTGCTGTTACAAAGACATATATTGTACCCTTCCACCTAGTAAAAGAAAACTTCAAAACAATAAGCTGAATAATGTTTTTCTTCATGGAAGTGTTAGTTATCAGCCATATACCCTAGAACTATGATTTTGAGCACATTTGCAACAAGGATCTTCTCAGAGACTTAACTCTGAAGTGTTTTAAGTCTCTTCTTTTGCTGATAACCAATATTCTCAGTACTTAAAGATCTCATTTAAGCCAAGCAACGTTTGGAAATTATGTAAACAGAGTGGATCATGCATGGAATTTTTCTTAAATGTTAGGTTCTCTCTGAAGTCCCATTCCTTCCATTAATTGGCTAGATTGGAGTTCTAGCCAAGTAAATTACCTTAACTGCTGTACTACAACTTGCCATTTCATTGAAACTAATTTTTTTCCATTTCCATGTCAATTGTGGAACAACTTTACATTTATTCCTTTAGGTGTTGTCTTTTTTCGTTTCTGGAAACGATTTGAAAACATAATAAGTTTAGATATTGGGTATGACAAAATGTAGTACCCTGTGAATTTTGTTTCAGAAAGTGCACTTTTTGAGCTTCATCACTGACCTTAACGAGCGTTTGTTAAATATATATAGGTGTTAAAGATTATTTGAAAGCAGCTCTGTAGCTGTTGCTGAAATTCGTTGATTTATAATACATTTCTAATTACCAATGACCTAGCAACTGTGTGTTGAATTGGCATGAAACTGTAAAGGCGCTTTATCTGTTTAACTAGCTTTATTCATTTAAAACTTTCTGCAGGTAGAAAACTTTCTGCAGGTAGAAAACTTTCTGCAAGCATGACAATGGGGTTTTATATGGGGCGATCCGAAAGTAGCTTTTAGTGTTTGAAGGCCCACAAGATTTCTTTGCTTTGCTATAGCAATTAGTGCTCAACAGAATTACAGTAACTGTGGCATGAAATAGATCTTTATTCAGATAGGTTCTTGGCTTGGTGTAAATCTGCTCAGCAGGTAATGAGAACTTTTTCGCACAGCTTACGAGCCCAGAAGTGTTCATGAACACTTCCTGAAGTACTTGCAGGCAAAGGAACTAGGGGCAAACAATTTGAGAAGACCACGTTTTGCTTCCAGTGCCCAGTGTACTTGGTTGAAGATTGTATGCAGAATTTGGCACTTGGCCAAAGACCATTTGCTGTCAAGGGCTGGATGTTAGAACGTTCTTTCTTCCTTAGTTTGGTTTGTCTGGGAAAGGGCAACACTCTCAAGTAGCCATGAAGCTCCACTGTGGCCAAAGCGTAGGAGCAAAGTGTCTGTAGAAAGGAGCCCTAACAGCCAGAAAAAACTTCCAATACGAGCTATGACACCAGGTCAGAATCTGATAGTAGACGCTTGAGTAGGCAGGTGTAAGGTGGCTAGTGGTACTGACAGGACTGTATTGAGGGTATGAACAAAAGTTAAATAGAAAAAGTAAGCCTTGAAGAGAAGAAAACGTTGAAATACTGCATCAACCGAGAGGACTACTGTGGTTGGGGTGCCACGCCCACTGACTAGAGACACCATGTTCCACTGCCCTAGATCCTGCATAACTGGCACGAGGATGCATTCCTGCGGACCGTACATAGCAAAACTCAACAGTGACTAGACCTTAAAAGGAAACCTGCAAAAGCTGTAGCCCCCTCTTCCACGGACCATGAGAGAGACTCTCTGCCTACCCCGCCAGCTCCTGTGGAAATGGCGCGACCGTCTTCCGGTGCGAATGCATGACATATGAAGTGGTTTCTGTGGACAGTCTGATGAGAGGGTATGACTGAAGGTAACGTTCTGTAGCCCCTTGTGCATAGACAAAAGCAGTCTACAGTGGGTTCTGGTGCACACCTGCAGGGTATGACCATTGGTCACACCCTAGATAAAAGCAGATACAAATGTCACAGAAGTGGCGCAGGTGGTCAAAATGTTTTAATCTCTCCACGTGTTAATTTCTTAAGTACCCTTCACCTACAATCACTAGATTTCTTACACTGTGCCACAACCGAAAACATGTTGTATACCATCTTTTATTCTGATCACTAGATTGTTGCCCAAGAAAATAGAGGACTGTGATCTTCCAAGAGTCCTTCTAAAGTTACATGAGAAGCCATCATTTAGGTGGCTGTGGAGGACGGAACACATATGTGCCCCTGTGCATGTCAAGATGCCCTGCTCCCTGAGAACTCAGAGAAGTAGTATTTAGGACAGGGTTCTTTAACCGTTTTTATAATAAAAGCTACTTAAGTTTATTGAAAATCATCCTGAGCTACTAATATTATTAGTGTTGTAATAGTGACATTGTCAGACAATATTATGCAGTAATCACCTCTGTGTATTAGGCAGGGTTGCAAGTAGTCATGTAAAAAGACTTAATCAATTTGGACTGCCTCTACATGAGTAATGCATGTCAGCCATAGCTGCAATGCCCGTGTCACCAAGGTATTAATATTAGTATCTGAAAGAAACAGTTAGTTATAGATTCCTTACCTTAGAATTACCCCCAGGCGTCAGGCTGGATCCGGAAAGTTTTTCGTCAGCAGTACCTCTGCGCGTCGAAAGGTGGCGTTGGTCGGATCCGCGTCCGTCGTTGGCATCGTGGTCGCCGGGATGACGTCGCGGTAGCTACTTAGACGCCGCCCTCGTGGGCTGACATCAGTTCTTTCTTTTTCCGCGCCAGCCAGCGCAGACCAGGAGAGAGCGGTACCTCCAGTCACTTTTTGACTGAACTTTTTGAGCGACTTTTGTCGAAGTCTTTTTGAGTCCTACTGACTCCTGGTGCAAGTAGGGATGCCCGGCTTCAAGGCTTGCAGTTCCTGTACCCGACTGATGTCGGTGACGGATCCGCACCGCGTGTGCCTCTTTTGCCTGGAGCGCGACCTCGACCCCAAGTCGTGCTCCGAATGCCGGACCATGGCTCCGAAGTCTTTGCGGGAGCAGTCCCGAAAGCTTCTTGAGCGCCGGCAGTAGGCTCCGCGCCGCTCGAGGTCCTGGTCGCGAGGGAGGTCGAGGAACCGGTCACGGAGCCATCACCACTCGTCATCTAAGTCTTCACACTCGGGGTCAGGTAAGTCGAAGCACAAGAAGAGGTCGAAGAAGCATCGTCGCTCTTCGACTTCTCCCCGTCGGTCGGCTGACGCGACGAGGGATGCGGGCGGTGCCACTCCCGCGGCTCCACGTGCGGAGCCTGAAGGGCTGACTCAGAGTTTCCCTCCCTTTCCGGGACCCAGAGTGACCCCTGCCCAGCTTCGTCAGTTTTACGAAGCCTTGCATGCCATGTTTGCGCAGCCCGACTCCGTCGGCGCGCCTTCGGGCTCGCGGACTCAGTTGGGGGCCCTAGGCCTTCCCAGGGCCCCCATGGATCCAGGCCTGGTTCCGGATCTGCGCCGGTCGACCTTGTGACACCTCCACTGGCGCCGACTCCACCGGCACTGCGTCCGCTGCCGGCTGGTGCCCCAACCGGCATCGACCCCGACTTCCGACCCGATGTGGACACGGAGCCGGACCGGCGTCGGCCGACGCCGGATCCGGCGCCGATGGGTACTTTTGCCCTTGTGTTCCACCCTGGCCATTTTCAGCGAACCTGGCAGCCAGGGGAGGGTGAGGAAGACTGGGAAGGGTCTGGAGACCCTTTGTCAGACCAGTTGGAGTACGATCCGGACTGGAGAGAGGACCTGGGGGATGCCAGTGGTCTGGATACCTCCCCAGACCGTGGCATGTTGTCTCCTCCTTCCGTGGCTACGGAGGAGGGAGTGTCATATGCAGTGGTGTTGCGTAGGGCGGCCGAGGCTCTCAACCTCGATCTTCCTACGGTGTCAGTCAGGACTAACCTCCTGACAGAGGTGCTTCAACTGGCAGCGAGCTCTTTGGAGCCCCTGCTACCGTTCAATGAAGCCCTAACCGACATCCTTTTGGGCACTTGGTCCAGGCCCAACACGGGGACCCCCGTGGATAGGATGGTTGCCCGACGCCACCGCCCGGCCCTGGGCGACCCCACTTTCCTCTCCCAACACCCCACCCCGAAGAGCTTGGTGGGCTAAGCTTCTACTTCCAAGAGCGCATTACCTAACGCACCACCAGATAGGGAATCCAAGAAGCTGGATCATCTTGGGAAGAAGGTTTTCTCTTCCGCCAGCTTGGGACTGCGGTCGGTAAACACCGCATGTCTATTGGGCCGTTATTCCCACTCTGTGTGGGACACGGTTGCGCAAGTGCTGCCTCAGTGTCCTGAGGAGGCCCGGACCGTACTCTCCCAGGCCGTTGCCGCAGGGAGAGACGCAGCGAAGTTTACCATCCGCTGTGGGCTGGATACTGCAGACTCTCTAGGCAGGACGATTTCCAAGTCGGTAGCCCTTCATCGCTACGCCTGGATGAGTTCGACTGGCTTTTCTGGGGATGTCCAGAGCGCTCTTATGGACATGCCCTTTGATGGCCGTCGCCTTTTTGGCGGCAAAGCAGACCACGCTCTAGAGCGTTTCAAGGATTCACGGGCTACGGTCAAGTCTTTGGGCCTCTCCACCCGCCCGGCGCAGTCTGCTTTTCGCCCCTTCCCTGGCTACGGAAGGGGTGCCCCACTACGTCCCGCCCAGAGCCACAGGCCGGCGCAAGCTGCACAACCTTCGCGCGGCCGGGGATGTGGGAACCACCGCCGTGGTTCAGGGGGCCAGCGAGCGGGCCAGTCCACCAAACCCCCCTCTGCTGCAGCCTCCAAACCTTCCTAGTCCGACCTTTCAGGCCCATCAATCGCCAGTGGGCGGCAGGATCCGCCATCACCTCCCCCACTGGCGCACCATCACGTCGGACAGGTGGGTTTTGCAGATAGTCCGATGGGGCTACTCCCTCCCCTTCGAGGCTACCCCCCGGCCATGCCACCTCAGTACCATCGCATGTCGGAGGATCACCTGGGCCTTCTCCAACAGGAAGTTGCGGCTCTCTTGGCCAAGGGAGCCATCGAGCGCGTTCCTGCCCCAGAAGTAGGTTGTGGTTGCTATTCCCACTACTTTCTGGTACCCAAGAAGGACAAGGGCCTGCGTCCTATCTTGGATCTCAGGAACGTCAACCGCTTCCTCCGGAAGGAGAAGTTCAAAATGTTGACGTTAGCTCGGGTCTTATCTGCTCTCGACCCTGGAGACTGGATGGTAGCATTGGACTTGCAGGACGCCTATTTTCACATCCCCGTCCTGCCGGCCCACCGGCGCTACTAGCGGTTCATGGTAGGCCACGAGCATTTTCAGTTTACCGTGCTCCCCTTCGGCCTTACCAGCGCCCCTTGGGTGTTCACAATAGTGATGGCGGTGGTTGCAGCTCATCTGCGCAGATCAGGGGTCCCAGTCTTCCCCTATCTCGACGACTGGTTGTTGAAGGCGGGCTCGCCCCAGACAGTTGTCTCCCACCTCCAGAGTACGGCCAACCTCCTGCATTCGCTGGGGTTCTCCATCAACGTGCCGAAGTCACACCTGATTCCCTCTCAGAAGCTCCTCTTTATCGGAGCGGTTCTGGACACGACGCGGTTTCGGGTCTATCCTCCCGAGCAGCGAGTCCGGGATATTTGGGCTATGATTCCAATCTTTCAGCCGTTATCCCAGGTTTCGGTCAGGATGACCCTCCGACTGCTGGGCCTCATGGCCTCCTGCATCCTGATGGTGGATCATGCCAGGTGGCATATGCGTGCTCTGCAGTGGGACCTGAAGTTCCAGTGGGCGCAACATCGGGGGAATCTGTTCGATTGCGTCCAGATCTCAGAGGGCATTGCACACCAATTGCAGTGGTGGCTCACGAACCAGCATTGGGTCAACGGCAGATCCCTCTCCCTTCCTCAACCAGGACCTCCTATCTTCCAACCTCGCACTGGCCGAAACCCCGCGCATCCACAGAGCCAGAGCAGGCGGAAGATCCTTCTCTCACATTGCAGCCAAGACCTGGAACGAGCTACCGGCAGATATCAGACGCGCCCCCTCCCTGAACACCTTCAGGAAGACCCTCAAGACCTGACTCTTTGGCTAAACAGATCTGCGGCCCCCCCCCGCGCCTTGAGACCCTCACGGGTGAGTAGCGCGCTTACAATTCCCTGATTGATTGATTGAGAGTGCACGGTGGTGACCGATGCATCACTTCTGGGATGGGGCGACCACATGGGAGAGGCGGAGATCAGAGGCCTCTGGTCTCCGGCGGAGTCCGGGCTCCACATCAACCTTCTGGAGCTGCGGGCGATCCGTCTTGCACTGAAAGCATTCCTTCCCTCTGTCCGGGGAAGAGTAGTGCAGGTGTTCACGGACAACACCACCGCCATGTGGTACTGCAACAAACAAGGCGGGGTGGGGTTGTGGTCCCTATGTCAAGAGGCCCTCCGCCTCTGGACATGGCTGGAACACCAGGGCATATCCCTGGTGGTTCAACACCTGGCAGGTTCTCTGAACGCCAGGGTGGACGAACTCAGCCGCAGGTGCATGATGGATCATGAACGGCGTCTTCATTCGGAGGTGGTGCAAGGTCTCTTTCAGCAATGGGGAGAGCCTTGGTTAGATCTATTCGCCACCGAAGAGAACGCGCAATGTCAGCAATTCTGCGCATTGGAATTTCCAAGGCGGCACTTGCTAGGCGACGCTTTTCATCATGAGTGGAGTTGCGGTCTGTTGTCCGCCTTTCGGCCTATACCACTTCTGCCCAGAGTGCTGAAAAAGATCAAGCGCGACCAGGCCCAAGTCATTATTGTGGCGCCGGATTGGGCACGAAGAGTCTGGTATCCCGAGCTACTCAACATGGCCATCGATCCTCCGATCCAACTGCCTCTTCGGGAGGATCTTCTGTTGCAGCAGCAGGGGATGGTCCTACTTCCGAACCTGTCCAGCCTCCACCTCCTTGCGTGGAGATTGAGCGGCGGCAGTTGACGTCATTTGACTTGCCTCCTGAAGTCTGTGATGTAATCTTGGCAGCCAGGCGTCCCTCCACTAAGACGGTATACGCCTGCCGATGGAACAAATTTGTGGCATGGTGCGCAGCAAAGGCTGTGGATCCCCTTTCTGCCCTCCTCTCTGAGGTTCTCTTGTTCCTCCTTTCTTTGGCCCAGCAGGGCTCTGCTCTGGGCACTATCAAGGGCTATCTCTCGGCCATCTCTGCCTTTCTTAGGCTTCCTGATCAGTCTTCTCTCTTCAAGTCCCCGGTTGTAAATCGTTTCTTAAAAGGCATTACTCATCTCTTTCCTCCTATCCCCTTCGTAATGCCTCAGTGGGACTTGAATCTGGTCTTGACCTATTTGATATGCGCTCCCTTTGAGCCGCTTCACAACTGTCCTCTCAGACTCTTAACTCTTAAGACTGCATTCCTGGTAGCCATCACATCTGCTAGAAGAGTGAGTGAGCTCCAGGCTCTTTCATCCAAACCTCCTTTTCTGGCTGTACATCCGTACACGGTTGTCCTAAGAACTCGTCCATCCTTCCTTCCCAAGGTGGTCACCTCCTTTCATATTGGGCAAACCATCACTTTGCCCACCTTCTTTCCGCCTTCGCATCTTTCGAAAGAGGAAGAGAGGCTCCACCGTCTGGACCCAAAACGTGCGCTCTCCTTCTATCTGGATCGCACCAGACAGTTCCGGGTGGATGACCAGCTCTTTGTTGGCTACGTGGGCGCTAAGAAAGGTCGGGCCGTATACAAGCGGACCATTTCTAGATGGATCGTTTTGTGTATTAAAGCCTGCTATTCTCTAGCTAAAAAGGATCCTCCTGTGGGGCTACGTGCCCATTCCACCAGGGCGATGGCAGCCACTACTGCTTTGGGACGAGGAGTCCCTCTAAATGACATTTTCCAGGCAGCGACATGGGCATCCTTGCACACGTTCACTAAACACTATTGCCTGGACAGCCAAGTCCGGAGAGACGGCTTCTTTGGTTGTTCTGTTCTCCAGGACTTTCTGGTGTGAACTTGGTTCGCAGACCCACCACCGGGGTTGGTATTGCTGGGCTATCTATTCTAAGGTAAGGAATTGTTAGAACTGGGGGTCTCTAGATGGCAGAGGTAGGTACCTTTGTCCAAATAGGGACCCTTGGTTCTAGTCAGGGTAAGGGGGATACACTACTAAAATAACCCCTGCTCACCCCCTTGGTAGCTTGGCACGAGCAGGCAGGCTTATTTCAGAGGCAGTGTGTAAAGCATTTGTGAACACATACAGCAACCCAGTGACAACACTACAGATGGACACCACACATGTTGTATTATAAAAATAAGTATTTTTATATAGACTTAACACAAGACCCAAAACGACAAAAATCCACAATACACTATGAAAAATATGACTGTCAATGGTAGAAAATAGTTCAGTTCAATAAAGATGGTAAATGCGACACTCTACGTTCAATGTACCTTTGGATGCGTAACGCGATACAAACAAAAGAGTTGCAGGGAAGGTGATGCGTCGGTTCCTTACACGCAAGAACGGTGACGCGTCGGTTCTTCACCGCGTGGGGAGGTGATGCGTCGGTTTCTTACTGCGCTTCTGTGGCGATGCGACCCGCAGCCCCTCGATGCGATGACGACCCGGTGCAATGAAACAAAATGGCGTCGTCTTCTTGATGCGACAACGAAGGGGGCGATGCGTGCATGCCCGACGGCCGTGCGGCGGCTCGGTGAATCTTCTGAGCCGCGACAGGCCCTGCGACACGCTTCTCCGATGATGCGACGGCGTCTGCTGCGACGGCGAGACACTTCTCCGGTGATGCGAGGCGCTTCGGTGATGCGATGGCGACAGCGGCGGCACGCTTTCTCGGCGATGCGACGACAGCTGCTGCGGCGGCGACACGCTTCTTCTCCGTGAGTCGCGCTTCCAGTGACACGCAGTCTCTCAGAAGGCCCAGCACAACAGTAGACACTTCAAATTCCCAGCAAGGGAATTCAGTGGAGCTGGTTGGTGAAGTCTTGTATCCCTGAGACTTCAGCAGGAGGCAAGCTCAATCTTCAAGCCCTTGGAGATTTTCTGCAAGATGATGAAAGTAAGCACAAAGTTCCTTTCTCCTTTCTTTGGCAATCAGGCAACCACTGCAGGCCAATCACTCAAACAGCACACAGCATAGGGATAGTCTCCTCCTTCAGTTTCTGTGGTTCCTCTCCTCAGCAAAGGTTCTTCTTGTTTCCCAGAAGTGATCTAAAATCTTGGGGTCTGGGTCCCAATATTTATACTAGCAAATCCTTTCTCCTCTGAAGGCAGAGGGTCCTGTACCTAGTCCAAACCAGTTCTGGGTGCATTCTGCCAGTGCACACCTTCTTCCTTTGTCAATGTGGGCCAGGGACATCAGACGCACCACAGGAGGTAGAGCCAGCATTGTGGAAGGCAGGCACAGCCCTATTCAGGCCCAGGTGCTACTCCTCCCACCACTCTACATGCAGATAGGTCTATTCAGCCCTGTGCTGACTCACCCTGTCTCCTGGAGTCCCCCAGCCCCTGTCACTCACAAACCCAGACATACAATACACAAGCTAGAAGAGGCAGGCTGGATGGTTAGGCAAGAAAATACCTACTTTCTAAAAGTGGTATTTTCAAACACAGAATGTTAAAACCAACTTCACTAAAAGATGTATTTTATCATTCTGAGTTCAGGCATACTAAATTCGTTTTTCTACCATGTTCCCTGGGTCAGTTAGTATTATAAGATGTTATAATCAAACTGCCCATTCTGGCCTATGGGGACAGGTAGCCTTGCAATAGTGAAAAACGAAATTGGCTGTAATTCACTATCAGGACATGCCACACACACCAGGGCATGTCCTACCTTACACATACAATGCCCCCTGTCCTAGGGGCTACCTTAGGGGTGACTAATATGCAGGAAAGGGAAGGTTTGGGGACTGGTAAGTGGGTGCACTTACCAAGTCGACATGGCAGTACCAGACTGCACACAGGCTCTGCAATGGCAGGCCTGAGACACACTTTACAAGCTGCTCCTGTGGGTGGCACAACCAGTGCTGCAAGCCCACCAGCATTTGATTCACAGGCCCTGGGCACAAACAGTGCACTGTACTAGGGTCTGACAGTGAATCAAATAGGCCAAACATGGAGTCACTAATCCACACATTAATTTACCATAGGGAGCACTTGCACTTTGGCACTGAATGGCAGTGGCAAAGTGCCCAAAGCATCTATACCAGCAAAAACATAACAACAACAGTGGAGGCATAGTGAAAAAATGGAAGGGAGACCCACGCCAAGGATGCCAGGTCTGACAGGAATCTATAACTAACTGTTTCTTTCAGATGAACAAGTTACTTACCTTCGGTAACGATATATCTGTAAGAAACATAGGTTAGTTATAGATTCCTTACCGCCCCACCCATCCTCCCCGTTCTGACTTCTAGGGTTAAGGACATCCTTTCAGGGCCCTAGTTTTGTGCACCAGTGGTCAGTGTCTTGCATGGCTCTGCGTTTCTGGCGCGGAAAGTCGTGTACAGAACTGATGTCAGCGCGTGAGGGCGTTGTCTAAGTAGCTACCTCAACGTCATCCCGGCGACCACGACGCCAACGACGGACACGGAGCCGACTAACACCACCTTTCGACGCGCAGAGGTATTGCTGACGAAAAACTTTCCGGATCCAGTCTGACGCCTGGGGGTAATTCTAAGGTAAGGAATCTATAACTAACCTATGTTTCTTACAGATATATCGTTACCGAAGGTAAGTAACTTGTTCATTAAGTCGCAACTTGATTTATCACTCAGATATCACCTTTAAATATATTTTGGACAATCAGACATTTTTCTCCAAACAGCAGTATTTGGTGTGAGCTTTTTGCCAGACGTGGGTCCCTTGCTCACTGTGCCACTGGATTCAAGCTAGCCTGGCTGAAGAAGGGTGACATACCCTGAAACCGGTCCCAGGATGCTTGTTTCCAGTCCAGGGAGGACCTGGCCTGGCAGTTCGGTCTGGACTGTTCCCATGGGGCACAGGGTGAAGACTGATTTGCATATGGCTGGGTCCAAACTGGGGTGGCGTAGTGGGCAAAAGAACGATGGATTTAACCCAGATCTTTTGTCTGGGGGAGAATGTTTGCATTGTCAGCATTCCGTCCATCATTTGTTTGTTGTAACACTTTTCACCCTAAGTGGGATGGTGTGGGAGGGCAGGCCGGATATACAGACGCGGAGGCTGTATGTAATGTGCCAGTGGGCGAGTTTTATTAACAGAGTCAATAACAGGGGATGGCAATGTTTCTGTGGGTTGTTTGGTTTTCTCCTTAACGACTCTTCTCTCCTTGATTCCCTCTCCTTCCTTGTTGGTGTTCTCCCTTTGGGTCTTGTCCTCCGGTCCAGGAACTCTCCCACGGAGGTGCATAGAGAGAAGGACAAAAAGGAGTCGTCAGTTACCCTGGCCAATGCTTCACTGGCTTCTATTCTATCCGTCACCACACCCGGTGTCTCTACTTGTGGATATTTATACGTGAGGCGGCACCGCGTCAGTGAGAGGAGGGGATTCGTGAAAGGGACGGTGATATATACGAGTGGTCAATAAAACGTGATGGCAATCCCTGCCCTTGGCTATAATAGCCGTGTGTTCACTGCCGACGAACCAAACAAGAAGGGAAAGTGAAGGAGGAATAGGTGCTCAATGCCACTGCAACCGGTGTGTCTCCCTCGTGACCCTTCCCAACCCTTCTCTCACCCGCCTCCCCGCTCCCTCTCCCTCCCTTTATTCGTGACTCACCGACTCTGCCGCAACTCTCCTGAGTCGCGGCCGCTCTCCAGCCTCCTCCTAGGGGTTCCACCACTCCTCGCTCCACGTCTCGTCTTCTTCTCCGTAGTCTGCTTCTTCTCTCCTCGCGTCTCCGTACTCCTGTTCCTCCTCTTCCTCGCTCCGCAACTCCTTTCCTCCTCCGGCTTCTTCGCAACTCCTCGATCCGGTCGCTCTCCCTTTCAACTCCGGTTGGGAAGCACTTCCGGGGTCAGTCCCTCCCCCGTGCGCCGCGTCATCAGGTCCGGATGCCTCCTGTGTGGATAGAGCACAGGGGGTGGGGTTATCCCTGCGGACTTCCTTCCAGGGCCCGGGTGTTGTGCCGAGTTCCCCGCAGGTAAGCTGTCGTTGCTTTTAGGGACAGTCCGGCCTCGCCGGACGCGCGATCCGAGTCGTGCCTCCTCACATCCCCTTTCCCTTGCTGTCCTTCTAGTAGGGGTGGTATCTTGTGGGTAACGGGATAAAAAGTCCACATTTCCCTGCTCGGTCCCTTTTCGGTGTTTGGTTTGGAACCTGTAGGGTTGGAGGGACAAAAACCAACGCAATACCCTTTCATTGTTCCCTCTATTCCGGGCCATCCATTCTAGGGGGCATGATCCGTGAAGAGGGTGAACTCTCGCCCTTCTAGGTAGTATTTCAAGGAGTCAATGGCCCATTTAATAGCCAACGCTTCTTTCTCAATGACAGCGTAGTTCTTTTCACGGGGATATAGTTTCCTACTCAGAAAGAGTACAGGCTTTTCCTCCCCCTGTCGATTTCTTTGGGATAGAACTGCCCCCAATCCCTGCTCTGAGGCATCTGTCTGTAGGATGAAGGGTAGGTCATAATCGGGGCTGGCTAATACGGTATCGGACGTCAGTGCTGTTTTCAGGGTTTCAAATGCTTGAATTTCTTCGCGGGTTGGGTTCCTTAACCTGATTTCGGTTTTCACTGATTTCTGCAATAAGTCTGTGAGAGGGGCTGCTATTCGTGAAAACTGGGATATAAACCGTCTATAGTACCCCAACAACCCCAAAAAGGCACGTAGGTCTCTCGCAGTCCTTGGGAAGGGTATCAGGGATATGGCCAGGAGTTTGGTTTTCTGGGGTCTTATGACTCCCTCTCCTAACAGGTAACCCAGGTATTTCACGGTTTGGGCGGCCAGATGGCTCTTGGCCGGGTTTATTTTCAGTCCCTGTTTCCCTAAAGCCTGTATGACGTGGTACATGTGAGTAAGGTGTTGTTCCCAGGTCTCGCTATAAACGATGATGTCATCGATATAAGCCCCTGCATATCTCTCATGGGGCGTTAGGATAAGGTTCATGGCTCGCTGAAAGGTAGCGGGCGCCCCGTGCAATCCAAAGGGTAACACGGTGAAATGGTAGAGGCCGTCGGGAGTAGAAAACGCTGTTTTCTCTCTGTCTTCGCTTTTCAGGGGATTTGCCAATACCCTTTGCATAAATCGAGGGTGCTGATATATTTTGCTCTCCCTATGCGTTCGATCATTTCATCTACTCTCGGGAGGGGATAGGTGTCGAATTCGGATATCTTATTTACTTCCCGAAAGTCGATGCAAAACGCACCGAGCCATCTGGCTTCGGAACGAGGACTATGGGCGAGCTCCACTCGCTCATTGATGGTTCTATGACACCCATCTGTAACATCTGCTGTACCTCTTTTCGGATGGTGTTCCTACGAGCCTCTGGTATCCGATAAGGGCGAAGCCGTACTATCTTCCCTGGAAGGGTCTTAATAGAGTGTTCAATCAAAGAGGTCCTCCCTGGTGTGACAGAGAAGATGTCTCGTAAGGGCCGTAAGGCGTTATCCAGTTCGGTTCTGCGAACTGGATTTAACCCCTCATCAATACATTGGATATACGGAGGAATAGGACCTATCGAGCCCATCAGTGCTGGAAGAGGTCCTTCCCATCTCTTTAAGAGATTCACATGATAGATTTGGGAGGTACTTCGAGTCCTGTCGAGCTCCAACCTATAGGTGACAGGGGTTACTCGGTCCAGTATGATATACGGGCCTTGCCATTGACCCAACAGTTTATGGTCAGAGGACGCCATCATAAGTAACACCGCGTCCCCTACAGCAAAGACTCTTTCCTTGGCCTTTTTATTATAATGGGCTTGTTGGGCTTCCTGAGCCCTCTCCATGTTACTCCGCACGATCGTTCGAATCTGTTCTAGGTGCGTTTTCAGATGGGCTACATATTCCACCAGCGGTTTATTGTTATTTGGTTCTGCCTCCCAGTTCTCTCGTACCATGTCCATTAAGGATCGTGGCTGGTGGCCATACAATAGCTCAAACGGAGAGTACCCAGTACTCTTTTGGACTTTACAACGGATGGCATACAAGGCCAGGGGTAACATCTCTTCCCACCGCTTGGCTTCGAGGGCAAGGAGTTTTTTAGAGTGGTCTTAATGGTAGCGTTATACCGCTCTACCAAGCCATCCGTTTGGGGGTGATAGGCCGCCGTCCTTATCTGTTTGACGCCTAATAGGGTACAAACTTGTTTCAGGAGTTTAGATACGAACGGGGTCCCCTGGTCAGTCAGTATCTCTTTTGGAAAGCCCACCCGTGTAAAGACTGATACCATTGCTCTAGCGATGTTGGGGGCGTTGGGTTGTCTTAAAGCGATCGCCTCGGGGAACCGGGTGGCGTAGTCCACTAAAACTAGCACGTAACGGCACCCACTCCGGGAGGGTAGTAAAGGACCAACGATATCCATTCCCACCCTGCTAAACGGTTCGTCTATAATGGGTAGGGGATGCAAAGGGGCTCTCGGGGGTCTATATCGGCTATTCTTTTGACATATGGGGCATTGTCTGCAGTAGGACTTCACCTGCCTGTATATGCCCGGCCAATAGAATTTTTCCATTATCAGTCTTTCAGTCTTTTCCTCCCCGAAATGTCCCCCCAGAAGATGACTGTGAGCCATATACAACACCTTATCCCGAAACGGAGTGGGGACTAATAGCTGCGGGATACTAGTGGGTTGCCCCTTCCTGTACAACAGCCCATTCCTTACAAAGAAATAGGGACATACATGTAACGGGTCTTCGTCGTTTAGGGCTCTGTTCCAAGCCTCCTGTAAAACAGGGTCCTCTCTCTGTGCTGCGTGGAAGTTCCTATCGTTATCCCACGGGCTCTCTTCCACCTGAGCGGGTAGAACAAGGACGGGCTTCTTTTGGTCTTTTCGTTTCTCCCTTCTTGTTCTCCGGGGTTTGGAAGGTGGCCATACTGGATCGACCTCTTGTGAGAAGGGGGCATCGGCCCACCAGTTCTTTTCCTCTGGGTTGGTTTCAGTGAGTAGAGTAGAGAGGAGGGGATAATCGTTACCCAGTATTGCCTGTTCCGGTAACCGGGGAATGAGACCGACCTTTAGTTCTGAGCCTGGATCTGCAGCATGTTGCACGTGGACGTGAGTGGTGGGGTATCTTTTGGTGTCCCCGTGAACACATTGAATGTCCACGGTCCCCTCAACCGGTCCCAACTTGCCTTCGAGATCCTGGGGTCTTACCACGCTCTGGCGACACCCTGTATCGGCGAGAGCGGTCATGGTTCTCCCATTCATTGTTATGTGACACCGGTAAGGATAGGCATCGACAGGGTGCGATAGACAGCAGTAGTTCCTCCTTGCTACGCCTATCTCCATAGGCTCCTCCTTTTGTGGGCAAAAGCGAGCTATGTGGCCCATCCCACCACAGTTAAAACATTGTGGACCAGGGACGGGTGGTCTATAGGTCGGAGGTCCTGGAGCTCGAGACAAAGGGGGACCAGGGACGATGGTAACCGGATCGGGCCTTCGTGGAAGTAAGGGACGAGGAGGGCGATGTATTCCACTCACACCCGCCCTCCAGGGAGCTTCCTCTCTTCCCTTTTGGGTATCTTGTGCCCTGTTGTAGGCATTGGCGATCTCTACGGCTGTCTCGAGGGTGAGATGGGCATGCTGTCTAACCCATTTCTGGATGGGGGGATGAAGGGACGACAAATATTGCTCCAAATATATTTTAGCCATGATGTCTTCTTTGGTAGCAGTCGCTGGTTGTAACCATCGGTCGGCCATGTCTCGCACTCGAAAATACAAGGCTCTGGGGGTTTCTTGGGGGCCCTCTCTGATCTGCCGAAGTCTCAGTCTATACGTCTCATCGTCGACCCCCAGTCTCTCCATGATACACTGCTTGATTTCCGTATATGGGGTAACCCCTAGGATGTTGGCCGCCTGGTAAGAAGCTTGTAGTTCCCCAGAAAGGAGAGGTCCCTAATACTGTCCCCATTTGTCTGCTGGCCAGGCCGCAGCCAAAGCCATCCTCTCAAAGTTGTTAAAGAAGTATTCGGGATCTTCTCCGCTCACGTACTTCTGTAGGATGACAGAGGGTAGGGCACTTGGGGCCCTTTGTTGCCCGATGGCGTCCGCGATTTTCCCCATGGCGGTATCATGAGACTGTCCTTGATCCGTAATGACCTGCTGCAGCCGCCCCCGGTCATCTTCGACCACCGAGAGGAACTTCTCCATAGCCTTCCCGAGACTCTCTTGGCTTTCCGCCATTCTAGCGATGACAGCCTCCATGTCTCCGGGCGATCCCACTTCTGACACCACTTGTGGGAGGGCAGGCCGGATATACAGACGCGGAGGCTGTATGTAATGTGCCAGTGGGCGAGTTTTATTAACAGAGTCAATAACAGGGGATGGCAATGTTTCTGTGGGTTGTTTGGTTTTCTCCTTAACGACTCTTCTCTCCTTGATTCCCTCTCCTTCCTTGTTGGTGTTCTCCCTTTGGGTCTTGTCCTCCGGTCCAGGAACTCTCCCACGGAGGTGCATAGAGAGAAGGACAAAAAGGAGTCGTCAGTTACCCTGGCCAATGCTTCACTGGCTTCTATTCTATCCGTCACCACACCCGGTGTCTCTACTTGTGGATATTTATACGTGAGGCGGCACCGCGTCAGTGAGAGGAGGGGATTCGTGAAAGGGACGGTGATATATACGAGTGGTCAATAAAACGTGATGGCAATCCCTGCCCTTGGCTATAATAGCCGTGTGTTCACTGCCGACGAACCAAACAAGAAGGGAAAGTGAAGGAGGAATAGGTGCTCAATGCCACTGCAACCGGTGTGTCTCCCTCGTGACCCTTCCCAACCCTTCTCTCACCCGCCTCCCCGCTCCCTCTCCCTCCCTTTATTCGTGACTCACCGACTCTGCCGCAACTCTCCTGAGTCGCGGCCGCTCTCCAGCCTCCTCCTAGTGGTTCCACCACTCCTCACTCCACGTCTCGTCTTCTTCTCCGTAGTCTGCTTCTTCTCTCCTCGCGTCTCCGTACTCCTGTTCCTCCTCTTCCTCGCTCCGCAACTCCTTTCCTCCTCCGGCTTCTTCGCAACTCCTCGATCCGGTCGCTCTCCCTTTCAACTCCGGTTGGGAAGCACTTCCGGGGTCAGTCCCTCCCCCGTGCGCCGCGTCATCAGGTCCGGATGCCTCCTGTGTGGATAGAGCACAGGGGGGTGGGGTTATCCCTGCGGACTTCCTTCCAGGGCCCGGGTGTTGTGCCGAGTTCCCCGCAGGTAAGCTGTCGTTGCTTTTAGGGACAGTCCGGCCTCGCCGGACGCGCGATCCGAGTCGTGCCTCCTCACAGATGGGTATGCCCAGACGTGGGTCCCTTGCTCACTGTGCCACTGGATTCAAGCTAGCCTGGCTGAAGAAGGGTGACATACCCTGAAACCGGTCCCAGGATGCTTGTTTCCGGTCCAGGGAGAACCTGGCCTGGCAGTTCGGTCTGGACTGTTCCCATGGGGCACAGGGTCAAGACTGATTTGCATATGGCTGGGTCCAAACTGGGGTGGCGTAGTGGGCAAAAGAACGATGGATTTAACCCAGATCCTTTGACTGGGGGAGAATGTTTGCATTGTCAGCATTCCGTCCATCATTTGTTTGTTGTAACACTTTTCGCCCTAAGTGGGATGGGTATGCCCAGACGTGGGTCCCTTGCTCACTGTGCCACTGGATTCAAGCTAGCCTGGCTGAAGAAGGGTGACATACCCTGAAACCGGTCCCAGGATGCTTGTTTCCGGTCCAGGGAGGACCTGGCCTGGCAGTTCGGTCTGGACTGTTCCCATGGGGCACAGGGTCAAGACTGATTTGCATATGGCTGGGTCCAAACTGGGGTGGCGTAGTGGGCAAAAGAACGATGGATTTAACCCAGATCTTTTGACTGGGGGAGAATGTTTGCATTGTCAGCATTCCGTCCATCATTTGTTTGTTGTAACACTTTTCAGCCAATACGTAGCAGCAAGGTCTGCTAGTACTTCAATATTCTAAAGGCCAGGCAAAATCAAAAAAATACCTACTATTGCTTTGTTTTCATACACACTTAATACTTGGATACAACGGAGCGACTGGAGCCTATTTACGGCCTAATTCAAAAATTAAGGAATGGCTTGCATGCGTAAATTTTGCTTCGCCTGATTATTAGTGGTTAGGTTTTGTCGCTTCAGGATTTACCGGGTGTGAAAGAACCTGTTCCGATTTTTTTCAGCCCGAAAAATCACATGAGACTGACTGAAGAAGCAGCAGCAGCCAAACCTAATGCTGCCTGTTTTCCTTCTAACAGGGATAAGAATACAATGCTTCCCCAATTGAGATAAAAAAATCTTCCCCTACTGCCCTGCACCTCCTCACCTTCAACCCCATTCCCATGCACCAACCCCTGCATACATTTACCATCTGTTCTCACTCCTTGTGGCTTCATGGCCGAAAAAATTGGCACCGCACTGTAATTTCTCATTTTGTTTGTAATTGCACACTACCATGGTCATAGTATGTTTCCCGAGGAATATTAGCAGTAGCCATTTATGATGTTCTGGTGAAGGCCACAACCCCTATGTACACTTACTGATTTTAAATATTTCTTCGCTAAGAATATCTAGGGAACATGTATCTGGGCTGACCTGCCTCCCTAACATTTACCTGTTTGAGGAGGCCTACAGAATGGTTGCACTGAATTCCAAGAAATGGCTAAGAAACTGCATTTTGATGCGTGCTCCAGACCAATTAAACAGAAGCAACAAGGCACACTCCCAACTACATTATTCCATAAGCTGAGCAGACTCAGGGAGTTCTAAATGACAATGTTTTTTGGGCCATAGGATTCTGCACACTTTACTCCTACTAAGCAGCAGTAAAGTGCTTGTGCTCTCCTTTCAAACATTGTAAAATTGACATAATCCAAATTGGACATTTAATACATCTAGAAGTCTCTATTTTACTACATGTACCCAGCGCCTGTAAATTAAATGCTACTAGTAGGCTTCAGCAATCATTGTGCCTCCCTTATAGCATCTCTATTAAACATGTCTCCATGTCAGCCTCTGCAGCCTGGTCATGCAGTTTTAAACTTCCATTTCAACCTGGAAAAATAAATCTTTTGCCGGGCCCAAACTTTCCTTTTTAATAATCGTAAGTACCCCCTCAAGAAGGCCCTAAATGTTCATAGGGCAGGGTGCATGGTACTTCAGATGAAGGACATTGACATGCATTTTCAATATTTTTCATGTCCATGCAGGGAAAAACCTTCAAAGTCATTTTGCACTATGGAAAGGCTGGCAGCTCCTTCCCAGGCTAATCTCACCCTCAAATCATTGAAGGAGGGCATCTGAGGGGAAGGAGAATCTTTTCCAGTGCCATCCTGATACATGGCTAATGTCCTCTTGATGTCAGCCACGTATCTACGAGGTGATGTGAAGGTACCATCTGGCCATCTCTGGAAATGGCAGTGTGCATACAGCTAGGCTAAGAAAATATATTGTGCAGCCTGTTACATCTACCCTTATGCTTCCACCCTGTCACTTCTCCCCTTAACCTTCCACCCACTTTTTGTTTGTCCTCCATAAGGAAGACCTTTATTTTATTTTATATTTTTATTTCAGCCCCTGTCACCAGTTAATGTGTTACTGTCACCAGTTAATGTGCTAGTAACACAGGCACTTCTCAGACTTAAATCATGGCATACTAGTACTACAAAGCAGTTTAAAGTGTTAAAGCAAAGTTCCTAACGTGTAGGCATTGGGTGTGAGGTTATCTCTCTTGCTGACCAATCAAGGATTCTAAAGCACAGAGACTGTCGCATGCCAAAGCTGGGCCTGAATATCGCTGTCTGCAGGTAACCTTCAATGCGTTTCTCTGTCCTGGGAATAAGAGCTTCTGTAGCCCTCCTTCCAGAAGAGGACAGCTTTGGACACCTAGGTACATATAGACCACACTTCAAAAGGCAACAGCTTCAATTAGCCCTACTGAGAAAACCGGACTCCACACTACTTACTGTAGTAAAGACACTTCGGAAAATAGGAGTAAAACTGTCCTTCTTTTTTGTTTGAATCTCTTTGAAAAAATATGATGTATGCAGTACAACAATAACAGAAGTCCAGTACCAGTGGATAATAAAGAATCTAGCATTACATCATTCCATACATTTCAACCTCTGGGCTCTTACAACATAAGCAAATTAAGGGGGTGTTAAGGTCCAGGATCATGCCAGACATTGCAGTTATATGCCAGGTGCCATAAATGAAAATAATAAAGGAAGAGAAAATGAGAGGGAGAAGAAGAAACAAAAATGAACAAACAGTCAGTAGAAATACAACATAATTTCCTACAAACAGAGTACAGGCCTGTGTGGATATCATTCCATAACCGTGTGTAGGTCTGTCATGTGACGTGTGGCGGGTGTATCCCAAGGCTCTGGTGGGGAGCCGGTGTGGCATTGAATTCTCAAACACCGGTTAAGATTCAAGGGAACAGCTGCAGTGCCCTAAGACTGGGAGGGTTAAAGCATGTGAACTCTATGCAGGTGCGGTATTGAAGGAGGGGACATCATACAACTTGGAACTTGGTGTCAGTTCTAGTTAGGTTATGCAGGCGTTGCTCCAGTGCTAGAATGTGCCATAGTCGGGTAAGCCACTGTGCTCGGGTGGGCGGAGTTGGCTGCTTCCAGGACACTGCAATCAACTGTTGAGTCGCATGTAGCTAATAAGCATCCATTCGGTCTAAGTCATCGCTTTAAGGGTTGAAGGACGTATCCTTCGGACTACCGTATGATAAGAATTGGGGAGGGGATATACCACTGTGGCTTTAAAATGGCTAAGTACCTCCTTCCAGAAAGTAGGGATCGAAGTGCATGACCACCAAATATGATAACAATCTCCCCAAGCATTGCGGCATCTCCAACAAAGGTCGGAGGACCCAGCATAGATGGTGGACAGGTGGTATGGCATGTAATACCACTGAAACATGAGTTTCCACCTCCGAAGATCCTCTAAGGTGGCAAGACGAAGGGAAGGCTAGTTCGCCCTCGTCCATGAGGCAAGCGTGGGTATGAGGTATTAGCCTGGATACTTAATCTTATCGGGTACCACTGAAATGGGGCCAGAGCCTGAAGCTGGGGTACGTCAGCTGCTGATACTGTGAGATTGTGCTTGATTTTGACATATTTACTTTAGAGCCCGATATGGTCGCAAACTTCATAAGGCTAGAGACCACCTCTGGGAGCGAGGTGGTTGGTTGCGAGAGGTTTATTTGAACCCCAAAAGTATGCCCTGTACTGCTTCGGTGAGCCGGATGTTAATGGCCAGGGGTTCCACCGCTAAAGCAAATAAGAGGGGTTACAGTGGGCACCCCTGCCTCGTACCCCTACGAATTGTGATGGGGTTCGTATTCTATCCATTGGCCTGAATGGTTGCCACTGGGGCTACATAAGAGGCCATGATTCTCTAGAGATCATCTTTGGCCCATCCCTATTTTCACCAAGACCGTGCGCAGAAAAGCCCAATTTACCCGGTTTAAGGCCTTTTCTGCGTCCAGCGAAAGAAGGCACGCCGGCAAATGGTAGTGATGCGCTTTTTCTAATAAACGCGCTACCCGGCGAGCATTATCTGCTCCCTGTCTGTTATCTCTGAAGCCGACCTGACCTGGATCTATCAGAGAAGGTAGATAGCGCTCAAACCTAGTGGCTAGGATTTTGGTGAAGATCTTTGCATCCGTATTTAACAAGGCAATGGGACGATATGAGGAGCAGAGAGAAGGGTCCTTGCCCGGCTTCGGGATAAGCGATATCTCTGCGGCAGCCATGGAGGGGGTGAGGCTAGTTTTGTGTGCAAAGGAGTCGAACAGGCATTTCAGGTGGTCACCCAGCTCAGACAGGAAAAATCTTTAGAAACTATCCGGTATGCCATCCGGCACAGGATTGTCTTGTGAAGCTGTAGCACTCGAAGCGCCAGGTGAAACTCTTTCTTTGCATTGAGATAGGGGCGTCCAAAAGCTCTTCATGTTGGGACTGTATGGGCTCCCAGCCACACTGTGCCATATATGCCACTATCAGCACAGCAAGATCTCCTCGCTGTCATACAGAGCTTGATAATAGTTATAGAATTCTCTCCTCTTATCATGCTCTGCTGTTTCCTATCCCTCTGTCGACGTCTTGAGTTTGGCGATATGTTCTTTTGCATGTGCTTGGCGCAGCCTATGTGCCAGGAGTGTACCTACTTTGTTGCCCCCCTCATAATATCGTTGTTTTAGCGCTAGAAGGGAGAGTTCCACCTTGTTTGTCCGGTGTGCTCGCAGATGCCCCCGTAGCACTGCCAACTGGTGTTTGAGGGGTCAAGTTGGTGTCACCTTGTCTTGGGTCTCTAATGTCTTTATCTCTGTGGACAGTTTATCTTCAACTAAGCACACCTCCCTGTTTCAAGCGATGGCTACTGACAATGTAACCCCCGACTGGTGGACTTAAACCCATCCCACCGCACAGGCAAGGAAACGTCCCACTCAGTGTTATGGGTAAAGTAGTCCACGATGCCCTTGCGTATCTCCTCTACATCGACCGGGCCACGGAGCAGACTTGGTGGCAGAAGTCACCATGGGGCGGCCCTGGTACGTAGAGGTGTGGTGAGTCACGTCAGTCCTACATGTGTTTAGTCAGAGAGGGAGATATCCGATATTTCAGCAGTGTCAAGAGTGCGAAGAACGGAGTGTGTCACAAAAAGGTAATCAATCCAAAAGTATGAGGTATGTACGTGAGAATAAAAGGAGGGTTGTATTATAGAAGCATGCATGGTAAATCCATGCATGCCTCTACCACGCAGCCCAAACCATGAATGCGTCTTAACCACGCATTCCTTTACCACGCATGCCTTTACCACGCAATTTCGTGGTATAGGCATAAATGGTAAAGGGGTATGTGTGGCTAAGGTCTCCACTACCCGGACCCCCCCACCACCCACTGACTGCCACCCCACCCCCGTGCTGTTGCTAAAACCCTGCCCCTTTACTAACACTACCCCGATCCCCCCACCCTCCACGTACTTATTCCGCCTCCCCTGCCCTAAGGCCTAAAACCCTGCCCCTTTACTTACACTACCCCACCCCCATGCTGTCCCTTAAACTACCCCAACCCCTTCCACTGCCCTGAAACCTACCCCGACCCCACAGCCCTAAAAACTACCCTGACTAACCATTCCCCTCCCACTGCCCTAATGCCTAAAACCTTGCCCCTTTATTTACACTACCCCGACCCCCACAACCCCCGCAGGGTCCCTTAAACTACCCCAACCCCTTCCACCGCCCTGAAACCTACCCGACCCCCAGCCCTAAAAACTACCCCGACTACCTATTCCCCTCCCACTGCCCTAAAGCCTAAAACAATGCCCCTTTACTTCCACTACCCCAACCCCCGCGCTGTCCCTTGAACTACCCCAACCCCTTCCACTGCCCTGAAACCTACCCCGACACCCCGCCCCACTCACCTCACCGTGGAGTCTTCCTGCTTCCGTCTAGCCAGCAGCTACACCATGCACTGCCTTAACCACGCATATGCCTGCTTTAGGCATATGCATGGTTAAGGCAAGCTTGGTTGCGCTTGCGTAGTCGGAACACCCCTGGTTAAGACCGAAGTGTTCCGACTGTTCCCCTAAAAGGAGTAATCCCTAGCATCTGGATGAGCATAACACCTGACATCAACAAGGCCCAGGCCCGTTACCTCTCTTTTTAGTTGCGCGGACATGGCCCCTATGCCCTGGTATGAGACAAAGCTTCTATCTATCACAGGGTCCCAGACTAGATTGAGGTTCTCCCCCACTACAATATCCCCTGCAGCTCTTTACAGTTGTTCCCGGATGTTGGACTTGGCCCTTTTTGCAGGGTCATCCCTGAACTTTTTGCCTTCCTCCTGGCCTTTTTTCTGACATGGTGTTGGTGGTTTTAGGACTCTGGGCACTTTAGCACTGCTGTCCAGTGTAAAGTGTGTGTGTGCTCTCTGTGGTAAACATGGTAAGATTGGCCTACACCTGATTGGCATATTTAATTTACCTGTCAGTCCCTCGTAAAGTGGTATCTCAGATACCCGGGGCTGGTAAATTAAATGCTACTGGTGGGCTTGCAGCGCTGATTGCGCCACCCACCAAAGTAGCCTTTCAAACCTGTATCAGGCCTCTGCCATTGCAGGGCCTGTGCGCACAGTGTTACTGCCGCTGTGACGTGGCACCTAAAGTGTGTGCCACGTCTGTGACCCCCCTTTTACTGCATGTCAGTCACCCCTAACGTAGGCCCTAGCTAGCCCTATGGGCAGGGTGCATTGTAGGTAAAAGGTAGGACATGTACCTTAAGTGTGTGACATGTCCTGGTAGTGACAAACAGCCATTTTGGTTTCTCACTGTTGTGAGGCTGCCCTCTCATAGGAATGCATTGGGGATTCCCTGATGAGTGTTTCAGTGGTAATTCCTGATACGAGAGGAGCAGCGTGGTCCAGTCTGGTATGTTTGGAATGGTGATAATAAATGCTGCGCAATGGTGTGCGCAGATTTATTATCACTATTTTAGAAATGCCACTTTTAGAAGTTGGCATTTCTGTGTGCTATGTGTCTGCCTGCCTGATGTGTATTGCATGTCTGGCTCTGGAGTGACAGGGGCTGGTGAGGTGTGTGTGGCTCCAGGGAGGGCAGGGTGAGTCAGCGCTAGGCTGAATAGGGGAACTGCATTTGGAGTAGTGGGAGGAGTAGTCCCCTGACCCTGAATAGGTCTGTGCCTGCCTAGGTGAATGCTGGCTCCACCCCCCTGTGGTGGTCTGATGACCGAGCCCCCACATGACAAAGGGGAAGAGGAGCTCTGTAAACAGAGTGCTCCAAAAAAAACCAGAACCAGTTGGGACTGGTTCCCCCAGCCCTGTCCCAGGGCAGAACAGAGGAAAATGGTGTATAAATACTGGGGCTGTGACCTCATGAAATGTGCTTCCTTGTGACTTGGGGGGGGAGGGTGACTTGCTGCTGCTGGGCCCCAGGAGGAACCACCACAAGGGACTGCCCCCCTGCTGGAGGGACCTGTGAGCTGGCCTGCCTGGGCCCAGCCTTGTGCCCCTGAAACTTTGCTCTAGCGCCTCGTGAGCGCTATATCTTGATTGCTGGAATCCCAGAGGAGAAGGACTCCAGCCTTGCAAGGGAAAGAGGAGCGCGTCTGTTCTGCAGCGCTGAGCTGCGACATATTTAGAGGGAATCCCGACGTGGGGATTCCCCCGCAGTGATACCTTCGAAGCGGGAGCCCACCCCGCATTGCCGTCACTGAAAGCGGGAGCCTACCCCGCTGTTTTGGGATCCTGTTGGCGGGAGCCCACCCCGCATTTGTGCTTATTCGAAAGCTGGAGCCCACCCCGCATTTTCACCGGAGCCCGGAGATTGAGAACCGCCGCGGCCCAAGCCGGAAGTCAGGCGGACCGCCTGGACGTGGGCGGAGCCTTGCAGGCGAAGTAGGAAGAAGGCGCCAAAAGGGGAAGTCAGGCAGACCGACTGCCTGATCGTGGGCGGGGCTCCAGTGCCAGTGGGAGCCCCGCGCATAGCCGGAGATTATTGCCGTGACCGGAGCCTCAAGGGCTCCCAGTGCCTAGTTCCAGGCGGGGCTTCCCTTGTGACGAGGAGAGCCCCGAGTAAGGCAGCCGGCTGTCCCGCGTTGGAGGATCCCAGAGAGGAGTCGGAGGACGCCCCGGTGAGTGGGGCTTAAGTCTTTGAGCTTTTTGGGGCCGATCGCGGGCAGCTACAGCAAGAAGGCACTTTTCCCTTTTCAGAGTCCCAGAGTGGGGCTCTCCAGGCACCGTGTTGCCGGTGCCAATTTCCTCACAGCTGACCCGCCCGTTGGCGGGCAGCTGCAACGTGGGGGCAATTTTGTTCATCAGTCCCAGAGTGGGACCTCAAAGGCACAGTTAGTGCCAATGCTCATTCTGCCTTCTACAGCTGCACCGCCCTGACTACGGGCAGCTGCAACGTGGGGGCACTTTCTGTTTAGTCCCGGAGTGGGGCTCAGAGGGCACTGCGGCGCCAGGATTAATGGCCACAGCTGCACCGCAGGAGCACGGGCAGCTACACATGGGGGCATTCTTTCTTTAGGGAAACAAGGGGGAGTTGCACCCCTCGCCCCCCCTTTGAGCACAGGCTGGTGGTAGCCACGTGTTCAGTTAGCGCCCTGACATTCTGGACAAAGGGGCATTGGGCCCCCCGTGAAAGGCCAGTTGGCCAGGGGCCAGTGGTGGTAGGGCGCAAGGCCCTAATGTTATGCCTACTGTGATGATGCATAATGTGGTTATGTTAGGATGTTTATGCATAAGGTGTTCATGCTTACAGATATTGCTATGAGGGGTCTGCATAATATGGTTATGCCTAATATGGTTGTTGCATAATGTGTTATGCTGATGAGGATGCCAAATGTTATGCATTATGTGTTTTAGGCCTAAGGTAATATAATGCTGAGGTCATTATTATACCAGTAGTTACTGGTTGCGTTATTTACTACTTGTGAGATTCTGATGGTTCTGACAGTGGCCCGATTGGCCCTGTCATGTGTATATAATCCCCTGTAAATATTGCCTAGTGCCAGTTGGCACAGTGTATATGTGTGATTATAATTCTAATGTGTTTTGGATAATACAAAGGCTATTTTTTATACAGCCTTGTGTGGAGTTTCTTTTGTAGTGTGCCTAGTGTGTTGCTGCTGTGTGTGTGTGTGTGTGTGTGTGTGTTGCGCAAACGTTTTACACATTACCTCTGGGATAAGCCTGACTGCTCGTGCCAAGCTACCAAGGGGGTGAGCAGGGGTTATCTTCAGCGTGTAACTTCCTTGCCCTGACTAGAGTGGTGGTTTCTGCCTGGCTTAGGCGCATGCCCTAGCCAACCAGAAATCCCATTTCTAACACTGGATGACACGGCGAAGGTAGGAGTCTTGTGACGCATTGGGGACATATATTTTAAGTAATGTGAGATGGTGTTGCCCTTTGGTCAAGTGCAGGGTCAGGAACCGGCCCTCCTTATCCCTCACTACCTCTGTGATGGTGGGACCGAAGCAGGAGTTACAGAGTATCCCCACCCCCAGTGTTTTAGAGTCAGTGTAGGCCCAGTGGCATATAGGGTATTGTGGGTGTGCCATCCTATGTCTGTCTACGCCACGAAGGTGTCTCTTGCAAAACGACGACGTGGGGGTCATGGAGGAGGATGTAATCCCAAACTTGGTTGCGCTTGTGGGGGAGTTCAGGCTATCACCTTCAGGGAAAGCAATTTAAAACCCTCTGCCATGAAAGGGAGGTTGGGTGGTAGCAGTCAACCCAAGTATGGCTACGAATGGCCCCTGAAGTGGACTCACCCCACCCGGGTAGTGCTCCAGGGAGTGAAATATCCAGGGTAACCCACCCACAGTCATCACAGTAGCACTGATACTTGTACAGGAAGAACATCATAACAAACCAAATAACAGTTGCAGACCAGCAGGGTCCAACTTGTGTATCCACTTCCCACTGAGACTGGGAGAGAGGCGCCTGCATCTCGCCAGAAGAATCACCCTCATGGGGTGCGTGATGCATGGCGGTGCCGCCAATGAAGAGGTAGTTTCAGGGCAGGAGTCCGTCAAGGAACCTCCCGGCCCCCCATTCACCACCGACATCTCAAGTTCCTGATATCGACCAGAAGTCTGTTCAGTTCTCATATCGAGGGTGAACCCAGCCATTGCAAGGACGATCTCGCTAGCCAGGTCCAGTAGTGGAAGGGGTGCGGGTGACGCATTCTTGTCCATGCTCTGGAGGCGCTGGATAATATCCCGCTTAGCCTCCAGGGCAAGTGATTCCGCCGGGCATTTGTCGGGGAGGCGGGAGTCCATCGTGGACCAGATAGGTTTCAAAGTGTCCCTGGGTGCATGCCGGGCTGGAGAGGAAGGCCCGTCTGTCAGGAGAAGCCATTCCCAGTAGCAGCCTCGCCTCCGCCAGAGAGCGTATAGATCACTGCTTGTCTTACCATGTAAACAGCAGAGTGAAGGGGTGGCCCTAGTGCTATCTAATGTCCATGCTGCGCAGTTTGTCTGTGATCGGTTTGAACTCCTGTATGCGTCGCAAGGTCGTAGGTGAGAGGTCCTGAAATAATTGGATAGTGTCACCCCTAAAGACCAGACCCGCTTTCTTCCTGCCGGCATGTAGGATTGTCTCCTTGTCTGTGAAGTAAGGGACACGTGCCACGATGTCTGGCGGCATGTCTGGTTGGTTCAGAGCAGAGGCTACCCGGTGTGCTCTATCCAAGACAGGGGTGCATCGGCGTCTCCCCCGAATCGCCTGGAGGAGGGCCATCGTGAATGCCTTGATGTTAGTGCCTTCCTGCCCTTTCGGCACCCCCTGAATACGGATAATGTTCCATCGACTGCGATTTTCCAGGTCTTCTTGCTTGGCCTGGAGGTCCTTGTGTTGCTCTTTCAGGGCTGTGATGCGCTGCCAGAGCAGCTCCTGGTCCCCTGACCGTGCGTCAACCGTGCGCTCTAAATCATCCACTAACTCCCCTATGTCTGATATTTCCTTCTTGATCTCTCTAATGCATGCCTTAAAGTCTGCTCTGAGCGACCCAATCTTTGACTTAATTTCTTGTAGGAAGTGATTCATATAGTCCTATGTTATGGGACCCATGGTAGGGGTCTCTCCAGGCTTATATTTTGTTACAGGGGGTTTGTCCAATTCTGCAGGCACTGCTTTACCCCAGAAGGAAGTTACCAGGAGTCTCCTTAGCGGACTTGTTGGTGCGTGGCATATCGGCGAGAGGTCGTTAGCCACCCGTTCGGTGAAACGCCCAAGAAAGCTCCTGCAATGGCGTGTCCCCTGGGTCTGGTCGCGATTGTGCCCCCTACTATAGAGTTACTGGAGAGGCTGCACCACAGATAGGGCCCGGCAATCTAGGGGGAGAGCGAGTGCCTCCGGGCCGGGGCCAACAAAGCAAAGCAAGAGTAGTCGTCCTGATCACTAAGCGTGTGGAGTTAGACACACTCCCCAGCGGCACATGTACCAGCTCCCCCTCGTGTAGTGCTGCGCTCCAGCCAGGAGCACTGTTAGACCTGTCAGCCCTAGGGTGGTCTTACCCCGTTTTTTCTCTTTGCGCCTCATTTTTGCCACTACCTTTTTGTTGGACCTAGGTCTCTGGGCGCCTTACCACTGCCAAACAGTGCTGAGGCGCAGTTGCTCTCTCCTAATAAGATGGCTGCCACAGGCCCCTGCTACTGCGGAGTGGCCATTGCACACGCACATACTAGTAGTCAGGATCAGGCTGGGACATAATGTTACTGTATCCATGCCGTCCCGCCTCTGGGCCTCATAGACAGACATGAGGGAAGCTTCTAGAACCTTCCAGCCCAGGGAGGAGTTATGTTTTGCCGCCTTTCAGGAGGGTCACCTGACCTAGGGGTATAAGAGGTTTGGAGGGAAACCTAGTTAGTCAGTTGGGGCACCACTGGACCTGGGGGAACCTCTGCCGGAGTACAGGCTGTTGGGCCTAGGAGGGACACCTACACTACTGGTACTGACTGGGCTGAGGCACTGCTTTGCTAAGATAGATGAGGAACACCTTCCACCTGCTGACCTTGCCCAGCGTGAGGGGACCCAGGGAACTACCTCCAGTGTGCCTGCAGGGCACCTACCTGCCTCTTGTGCCCACCAACTCAACCCCCCTTCCCCTCAAGTAACTGCAACTGAATTAACTGCAACTCAAACACCTACATCTAAGCCTGAAACCAAGAAACTGCAACTGCAACCCTGCAACCTGCACATGCTGCTGGGGATCACCAGGTAAATCGCTGAGCCCTGTATCCAGAAGCGCTGTATGCCGCCCTAGCGCTGTGCCCTGTAACCCAAACGCGCTGTGACCGGTAAGCGCTGTGCCCCCTGAGCGCTGTGTGCCAAGAAGCGCTGTGAACTGTAAAGCGCTGTGCCTCCTGAGCGCTGTGTGCCAAGAAGCGCTGTGCCAAAATCACCACCGCGGCCCCGCGCTCAAGAGAGAAGAAGCGCTGTGCCACAATCACTGCCGCGGCCCCCCCGCGCTTAGTGCAACCGGAGCGCACTGCCCAGAAACTCACCGCTGCGGCCTCTGTGCCCTGTAAAGAGAAGCGCTGGGCCAGGATCACCGCCGCGGCCCAGGCGCCGCAGGAGAGGAGCCGGGAATTGCACCGAGGCCGCGTTGGGCCTCCCACGTGGTCCCCCGTCGCTAAGCAACAGGAGCGCCGGCCGCGTCCTAGGCCGCGCCCCCGGGAGCCGCGCTAGGATTGGCTCCTGCCGTCTGCCTTCCCCAGAGGCCCGAGACTCGAGCTGTTGTCGCCGGAGGGGCTCCGCTGCACACGGGAGCCCCCCTCTACCGCTCTGCATGTTCTGGCCGCCCCCTCCTCCGCATTGAGGCCTACAACCCCTACCGCCACATCAGGGCACTCCTCCGCCTCTCCCGGTCGAAGCCCCACGCGCAGTCAGGAGCGGGCTGACCGGGGAGAAGGCGGCTGGCGTCGTGTCCGGCCTACACCAGCACCGGGACTGTAAGGTGAGCCCGGGAGGCCTGGGAGGGGGAGTACACGCATCGCGAAGGCCTCACCTTGGAAGAGTTTCCCCCGCATATCGCTCTGAGTGCATTGGGAGGAACAGTCGCCCTCATTCTGCCATATTGACTGCCTCCTCTGTGCACGAGGCTGGGCCCTGTGAGAAAGCTTAGGCCTGCCCACCTGCTAAAGGGATATTACGGAGGGGAATGTCACCAGTGATACATACCTGCCGGCTGTAAGGTCACCTTTGAATTGAAATGTACCTTGATGTAATGCATGTTTAACCGTGGTTATATGCTGAAGCCTGATCTTCCACTTCAGTTAAAGTCACTGCTCTGATTCAAATGGTCATATGTTGAATGTTTACCTGCATTAAGACGCCCACTGTACTGAATGTGGTTATGCCTAGTTTGACACAGGTTCCTCATCACCTATAGTGTTATAGGCTTACCTGCATCTTATTTTTGGTTAATTGAATGGTCCTGATTAGGCTGTTGTTTATGCTAATTGCTGCCCTGCATTACCTACAGAATTACCTGCTTACAGATGCATGTTGCTAATGTCTCTTCCCTTATAGGAAGGTTTAATGCTTTTTATGCACTTGGATGAATTCCTCAAGTTCTACTGTGAAATGAATTGAATGTTATCCTAAGATTATCTGCCTCATCAACTGCTGATTCAAATTAGATAAAGGATCTTGTTTTTATACAAAAGCCTGGTGTGGTGTCTCCTTTATTGTTGCGCATTACTGAGTCAGTGTGAGTGTGTGCTGCACAACTGCTTAACACATTGCCTTCGGGTGCCTTCCTGCCTCGCGCCAAGCTACTGTGTCGGAATCGGCGACCCCGGTTCTAACATTGGTGTTCAGCGGTGGGATAAGGACTTGTGCTTGTGCAGAACCCTACAGGGATTCAGTGTGCGCCGCAATTGGACACCTATTTGTATGCAAGCCTAACAATTCGCCCTTCACTGCCTGACTGTACAGGCCCCTGTGTTAACCTGTTGCCTATGTCCTAGGAGTTTTTCCCTTAAGTTGTCTGGGGCCCCACCTGTCAGGATGGAGTTCGAGCTGGCCAACCTTGAAATGTATACGGTGGCGCAGCTGAGGGAGTTCTGTCGGGGGATGGGGGTGCCCGTCAAGCGAGGCGCCAAGAGAGAGGAGCTTCAGAAAGTCTTGAGGGCATGGGTATTGGCCCACCCGGGAGGGAGAGTGGTCGAGGAACAGGGGGAGCTGGACGCTCCAGGAGAGCTAGACCTACTGCACATAGACATCAGTGAGAATGTGTTGCCAGGGAGACGTTCCAGGGCAGGCAGTAGTGTGTCAGTGAGCAGTGTGTCTGTGGAGGAGTACGAGGACAGGAGGGAGGAGAGGCAATTGAGGCTAGAACTCGCTAGGATGGACAAGGAGCGAGAACAGGCAAGGCTAGCCATGGAAGAGAGGAAGCTTTTGCATGAGCTTAGCCTGAAAGAATTAGAGCTCCGAGCATTGCAGATGGGGGCGCAGGGCAACTTGAATGGTGGCAGCGTACCCGCTGAGGCTCCACGAGAGCCTAAGTTTTACCTACCTAAGGAGGTGATGGCCAGTTTCAGTGTAGGGGATGACATTGATAAGTGGTTGGCGGCGTATGAGGTGTCTTTGGTAGCCCATGGGGTGCCTGAGAAGTACTGGGGGGGAGGCCTGTATAGGTACATACCTCCGTTGGCAAGGGACACACTCTTGACTTTAGACAAAGGTGATCAGACAAATTACCCTGTCATGAAAGAGGCACTGCTTAAAAAGTTTGGCCTCACTCCAGAGAAGTATCGCCAGAAATTCTGCAACAGCCACAAGCTTCCCACACAGAACTGGGTGGATTTTTTTGATTATGCCCGTAAGGCATTGGAGGTTGGGTGCGTGGCAGCGAGGTGAGTGACTATGAAGGGCTGTACCATCTGTTTTTAAAGGAGCACCTTCTTGATAAGAGTTTTCCAGAGCTGCACCAACACCTGATGGACCGCAAGCTGACCGATCCTCGGGAACTTGCGGAGGAGGCGGATACCTGGGTTAGCACTCTGGTGTCCCACAAGGGATCCGGGGGAGACCCCCCGAAAGGTGGACAGGGTTTTCCCCAGAAGAGAGAGGGGGGAGATAAAAAGGAGTTCTTTAAAGGCCCCCAAAATAGACCGCATGGGAGAGGGGTAGGTTCCCCACCCCAATCTGGATTCCAGAAACCCACTTACCCTGACAAGAGTCAGCAGCCCAGAACTGTCCGGTGCTACGAGTGCGGGGAGGTTGGACACTACAAGGGGGATCCCCAGTGTCGCAAGAGGACCCCAGCCCCCACAGGAGGTAAGAGCCCCGGGGTGGCCAGTGAAGCGCTTGGGGAGGAGTTGTCCTTAGGTAGGGGAGGTGAGTGGACAGGCTTGACCTTAGTTTCCCTGGGGGATAGAGAGATGATCCCACGGGTTCAGGTACCCTCGAACACTGCCAAGTACCGGCAGAGGGTCCTGGTGAACGGGGAGGAGGTGGAGGCTCTGAGGGACACAGGTGCCAGCATGACGATGGTAAGACGTCAGCTGGTGTCCCCAGAGCAGGTGATTCCTGAAGTATTCCACCCGGTTGTCATGGCTGATAATAGCCTGGGTCATTACCCCGTGGCCCAAGTTCCCTTTGAGTGGGGAGGAGTCTCAGGCCTGTTGAGAGTTGCGGTGAGCCCTGCCATGCCAGTTGACTGTCTACTCGGAAACGATTTGGAACATACTGCCTGGAAGGAGGTGGAGTTCAACGCCCACGCTGAGATGCTGGGATTACCAGGGTGGACTTGCGTGGTCACGCGGTCCATGGCTGCCCGGCAAGGAACTCAACCCGGGTTGGAGCCTGAAACAATGGCCCAGCCCACTGCTGGACAAGAGGACATCTCTGAAGATGCACCCGGCGAGATGGATGGGGAGCCCGCGGAGGTGACCCCGGAGTCCGCTGAGGTGGATGTTGTTCCCGTGGGGGACTTGCCGACCCCTGCAGTGTGGCAGGTGGAAGGAGGGCCTACCCGGGAGGAATTTTGTCGGGCGCAAAGAGAGTGCCCAACGCTTGAAGGCTTGCGGCAGCAGGCCGAAGCCCAAGCAACTGGTACAGAGACCGGTAACTACCATGTCTACTGGGAGGATGGTCTCCTCTACAGTGAGCCTAAGGCTCCGGTGCATGGGTCATCAAGGGCCTTAGCGGTCCCCCAATGCTACCGAGCCTTCCTGCTGGAATTGGCACACGAGATACCACTGGCAGGACACCTGGGCCAGGATAAGACATTTGCTCGATTGGTCCCACATTTTTATTGGCCCAAGATGATAGTTACCTCTGACACCTTTTGTAAGACCTGTGTGACTTGTCAGGCGAGTGGCAAGACAGGGACTAAGTTGAAGGTCCCTCTGGAACCGCTCCCGGTTGTCGGTACCCCTTTTGAGCGGGTAGGAATTGACATTGTCGGGCCAATGGACCCGCCGACTTCTTCGGGACATAGGTTCATCTTGGTGTTGGTGGACCACGCCACCCGGTACCCGGAGGCAATCCCTCTGAGGACCATCACCGCACCTGTGGTGGCGCGAGCCTTGATGGGGACTTTTACCCGAGTGGGATTCCTCAAGGTCGTGGTGTCAGATAGGGGCACGAATTTCATGTCGGCCTACATGCAGGCCATGTGGAAGGAGTGCGGAGTGACCTACAGGTTCTCCACTCCTTACCACCCCCAGACTAACGGGCTCGTGGAGCGCTTCAACAAGACCCTGAAGGGGATGATCCGAAGCCTGCCAGAGGACTTGAGAAGGAAGTGGGACGTCCTCTTACCCTGTCTGCTCTTCTCCTACCGAGAGGTGCCGCAGAAGGGGGTCGGTTTCAGCCCCTTTGAGCTGCTCTATGGCCACCCCGTTAGGGGCCCCTCAGTCTCGTGAAGGAGGGGTGGGAGAAGTCTTCTAAGAAGCTCCCCTGTGATGTGGTCAGCTACATGCTGGCATTCCGCAGCCAGATGGCCAAGCTGTGGAAGGAAGCCTCAGACAATCTGGAGGCTAGTCAAGCCGTCATGAAGGAATGGTATGACCGGAATGCTCGGACGGTGGAATTGGATGCTGGACAGAAGGTGTGGGTCATGGAGCCCGGAGAGCTTAGCGCCCTCCAGGACCGGTGGACTGGACCATACGAAATTTTGGAGAGAAGAGGCCAGACCACTTATGTAGTAGACCTCAAGACCCCCCGACAACCACACAGGGTGTTCCACATCAACCGCCTTAAGCCACACCAGGAGCGGTCAGAACTTACTCTCCTGATGGTGACGGATGGGAGCGAAGAGGAGGAGAGCGAGCCTCTCCCGGAACTTCTGGCGGCCAAAGAGAACGATGGATCGGTGGAGGGGGTGGTCCTCTCCCCTTCCTTGACCTTGGAGCAACAGAGGGACTGCTGCCAGGTATTGGAGCAGTACGCCTCGTTGTTCTCCCTCACGCCTGGGATCACGCACCTGTGTACCCATGATGTGGACACAGGGGACAGCCCGCCTGTGAAAACCAAGTCTTACCGGCTGTCCGACAAAGTCAGAACCAGCATCCAGAGTGAGGTGGCCAAAATGTTGGAGCTGGGGGTGATTGAGCCTTCCAGCAGCCCTTGGGCTAGTCCGGTGGTGTTGGTGCCGAAAGCGGCCCCACACCAGAACTTCGGTTCTGTGTGGATTACCGTGGTCTGAACTCCGTGACCAAGACTGATGCTCACCCGATCCCTCGGGCGGATGAGCTCATTGACCGACTGGGAGCAGCTCGGTACTTAAGCACAATCGACCTGACGTCAGGATATTGGCAGATTGCCATGACGGACGGAGCGAAGGAGAAGATTGCGTTCTCCACCCCCGAGGGCCACTTTCAATTTCGGGTAATGCCCTTCGGGCTGAAAAATGCTCCGGCCACTTTCCAGCGGTTGGTTAACCAGGTACTGTCTGGCCTAGAGGCCTTCTCTGCTGCCTACCTGGATGACATAGCTGTCTTCAGCAGCAGCTGGGAGGACCATCTGGAGCATCTCCAGGAGGTGCTACAGGCTCTACAGTGGGCTGGCCTAACCATCAAGGCTAGCAAGTGCCAGATTGGACAGGGATCTGTCGTCTACCTGGGACACCTGGTGGGCGGGGGTAAGGTGCAACCCCTCCAGGCCAAAATCAAGACCATCTTGGCCTGGGAGCCCCCCAAAATCCAAACGGAGGTCCGGGCCTTCCTTGGCCTCACGGGTTACTACCGCCGGTTTGTCAAGGGCTATGGGACCATCGTAGCCCCTCTGACTGAATTGACATCCAAGAAGCAGCCACGCAAAGTCATCTGGACGGCTGCCTGTCAAGAAGCGTTTGACACTCTGAAGCACGCGATGTGCACCGCTCCAGTGCTCAGGACTCCAGACTTTGGCAAAGAATTCATTGTGCAGACAGACGCCTCTGAGCGTGGCATTGGAGCTGTGCTCTCTCAACTTAATGATGACGGCCAAGATCAGCCAGTGGCCTTTATTTCTCGAAGGCTACTCGCCCGGGAACAGCGGTGGAGTACGATAGAGCGAGAAGCCTTCGATGTGGTTTGGGCTTTGAAGAAGCTGAGGCCGTACCTCTTTGGCTCTCACTTCCTTATTCAGACCGACCACCGACCCCTTCACTGGCTCATGCAGATGAGAGGCGAAAACCCCAAATTGTTAAGGTGGTCCATTTCCCTCCAGGGGATGGGCTTTCGGGTGGAACATCGACCCGGAGTAGACCACGCCAACGCTGACGGTCTCTCTCGGTTTTTCCGCCTTAGTGATGAGAACTCCCTAGAGGTTGGGTAGCTCTTCCCACTTTCAGCTGGGGGGGACGCGTGTTAGACCTGTCAGCCCTAGGGTGGTCTTACCCCGTTTTTTCTCTTTGCGCCTCATTTTTGCCACTACCTTTTTGTTGGACCTAGGTCTCTGGGCGCCTTACCACTGCCAAACAGTGCTGAGGTGCAGGTGCTCTCTCCTAATAAGATGGCTGCCACAGGCCCCTGCTACTGCGGAGTGGCCATTGCACACGCACATACTAGTAGTCAGGATCAGGCTGGGACATAATGTTACAGTATCCATGCCGTCCCGCCTCTGGGCCTCATAGACAGACATGAGGGAAGCTTCTAGAACCTTCCAGCCCAGGGAGGAGTTATGTTTTGCCGCCTTTCAGGAGGGTCACCTGACCTAGGGGTATAAGAGGTTTGGAGGGAAACCTAGTTAGTCAGTTGGGGCACCACTGGACCTGGGGGAACCTCTGCCGGAGTACAGGCTGTTGGGCCTAGGAGGGAGACCTACACTACTGGTACTGACTGGGCTGAGGCACTGCTGTGCTAAGATAGATGAGGAACACCTTCCACCTGCTGACCTTGCCCAGCGTGAGGGGACCCAGGGAACTACCTCCAGTGTGCCTGCAGGGCACCTACCTGCCTCTTGTGCCCACCAACTCAACCCCCCTTCCCCTCAAGTAACTGCAACTGAATTAACTGCAACTCAAACACCTACATCTAAGCCTGAAACCAAGAAACTGCAACTACAACCCTGCAACCTGCACATGCTGCTGGGGATCACCAGGTAAAGCGCTGAGCCCTGTATCCAGAAGCGCTGTATGCCGCCCTAGCGCTGTGCCCTGTAACCCAAACGCGCTGTGACCGGTAAGCGCTGTGCCCCCTGAGCGCTGTGTGCCAAGAAGCGCTGTGAACTGTAAAGCGCTGTGCCTCCTGAGCGCTGTGTGCCAAGAAGCGCTGTGCCAAAATCACCGCCGCGGCCCCGCGCTCAAGAGAGAAGAAGCGCTGTGCCACAATCACCGCCGCGGCCCCCCCGCGCTTAGTGCAACCGAAGCGCACTGCCCAGAAACTCACCGCTGCGGCCTCTGTGCCCTGTAAAGAGAAGCGCTGGGCCAGGATCACCGCCGCGGCCCAGGCGCCGCAGGAGAGGAGCCGGGAATTGCACCGAGGCCGCGTTGGGCCTCCCACATGGTCCCCCGTCGCTAAGCAACAGGAGCGCCGGCCGCGTCCTAGGCCGCGCCCCCGGGAGCTGCGCTAGGATTGGCTCCTGCCGTCTGATTTCCCCAGAGGCCTGAGACTCGAGCTGTTGTCGCCGGAGGGGCTCCGCTGCACACGGGAGCCCCCCTCTACCGCTCTGCATGTTCTGGCCGCCCCCTCCTCCGCAATGAGGCCTACAACCCCTACCGCCACATCAGGGCACTCCTCCGCCTCTCCCGGTCGAAGCCCCACGCGCAGTCAGGAGCGGGCTGACCGGGGAGAAGGCGGCTGGCGTCGTGTCCGGCCTACACCAGCACTGGGACTCTAAGGTGAGCCCGGGAGGCCTGGGAGGGGGAGTACACGCATCACGAAGGCCTCACCTTGGAAGAGTTTCCCCCGCATATCGCCCTGAGTGCATTGGGAGGAGCAGTCGCCCTCATTCAGCCATATTGACTGCCTCCTCTGTGCATAAGGCTGGGCCCTGTGAGAAAGCTTAGGCCTGCCCACCTGCTAAAGGGATATTACGGAGGGGAATGTCACCAGTGATACATAGCTGCCGGCTGTAAGGTCACCTTTGAATTGAAATGTACCTTGATGTAATGCATGTTTAACCGTGGTTATATGCTGAAGCCTGATCTTCCACTTCAGTTAAAGTCACTGCTCTGATTCAAATGGTCATATGTTGAATGTTTACCTGCATTAAGACGCCCACTGTATTGTTATTTTGATCTTCGTACCGAACACAGAGGTTGTGCGCGTACATAAAAACTTCAGTATTCAACCCTGCCAAGTTTCCCAGGTCCATGTGTGATGTGCTGCTCCAGGCCAGGTTTTTTCTTTGAATTCTGGGGCTTTTAGTCTTGTTTATTGCATTTTAAAACTGGACTACAAGCCCAGAATTAATAGGAAAACCCTGGCCTGGAGAAACACATCACACATTGACCTGGGAAACTTGGAAACTATGTGATACCTTCGTAACAGCCTTTTAGGTTAATGAGACGTCACAAAAAGACGTTTCAGCTTTTGGATTCTGATCCGAAATTCTTAAATGAAACTCCTACAGCATATTCTTAAAGAGTTCCACTTGCGAGTAAAATGTCATACCTGTCTGATCACTTCTAGACCTCTGCCTGAAAAGGAGAGAATAGACAAGTGGTTACCTTCGGAAAGACGGTATGACACATCTTTAATCATGAGGTCAGCCAGTCTCTTCTCAAAGGTAAAAGAGAGGAATTTGTGAAGGTTACTAATACCACGTTATGATCATGCCATGTGATCAGAGGGGCAAAGGATACACCTGACTTTTCCATTTGTTTCTCTTGTGCAATCCTTTATCTTTCTGCTGTCGTCCACACACACTGTTGCTGAGATCAGTGTTATCTGTGCTTGACTCGACAGGTCTGGCGCAGTGCTCGGAGCTCTGCTGGCAGCTCAGAGGGGAAGCCGGGAAGAGGCAGGTTCCTGGTGCGAAGATCGCTCTACAGCACAACATAGGCCTCGGCGGAGCTGTGGTTGTAACCCTCTACAAAATGGGCTTTCCCGAAGCAGCAAGCGGGTGAGTTTTAAGTTTTTTTTTTTATCCGTCCTTTTCCATATGCTTGTCTATTTATTTAACTCCAGAGTTCAGTGCAATTTAAAACCCAGAATAGTACATGGTAAAGTGTGCATATTAACGGGGAGAGCATTGCAGACCGCTTCAATGAAATGTGAATAATGTGACTGTAACCGTGTGTTACAGTATAGAACCTAATTGGTCGTTTGTAAACGAGCGAACACCGCTGCCCTGGCCTTTGTCCAGCTGTGTAGTACGGATAAGCTCTCACATGCTGGTGCGCCCTCGTCGCCATCTCTCAATATTAAGGTTTCGTTGACCGATCTGGCCGGATATAGGGATCTGCGCTGAAACTCCCTCGTGACCGTATCCTGCAGCGGCGTGTTGCACTTCACACATGAGGAAAAAATATATGGTGCTGCAGTTCGAGTTATTTTCCCTCTTATGTCGATTCCTCACTATGTATGTTCCCCGTATTTTGTTTCCGAGTCGGGATTCAAAATATAAATCAGATTTGGTCTTGCCAGTCTATACCCTGCTGATTGTTAGACATATAGCCCACACTATCGCAGTTTTGTGGGCCTTAAATAGCAAGTATTAACCAACAGTCGTAATGAGCTAGTAGTACCCAAATAACAGGCGCTACCTAACCTGATCGTATTTAGTCCAAAAGTGTCTGTTGCCTATTTTTTTATGCTGTTTGCAAAACATGTAAGTTGGGCATTTTGTGTAACTTTGTTACTTATCTTACCCCAGTATCATTTCACTGGGACACAAACCAAAATTAATTTGTTTTGTTTAGTGGAAATGGGTAATCGCAAAGCTGTACAATTTAAAGGCTCGCCAGTGATCCCTCAGAATTTCTCCTGTCCTCTTGTCGCCCCCCATGCACAGTTGATGCAAGCCTTCTGTCTCTGTTTCAAACTTGTTTGTGTAATATGGAGTCGTCATTTGTTTCATTTCAATTTTTCATTCTGTAAAAGTGTTTAATTATGTAAAGGACTACTATAGTTGTGTAGGAAAGCACTAGAATTAATATTTTGCTACATTTCGATTTGGGCTTTGAAAATAGGGCTCTACTGTGATATTGCGTATATAATGTGAGTTTTTTTTCCTTAATTGTGTAAGGCTGATGGAGAAATAAAAGTGGAGAAAGATCAGCTTAATCCTCGCCTCGGAGTCCTTAATAAAATTGAAACTTTCCGTTATGATTGCTAGGAAGTTTTTCATTACATTTGTCACTAGGGCGGATCTCCCGCAACTCCACATCTGCCACCTGAGAATCGAGCTGTTGTGTGTGTAGATCAGGACAAAACAAGTTGACACTAATCCACTTTGAACCATAAGACCATGCAGAGTTCACAGGCAATGTGATCAGCTCTCAGAATATTGATTACTGCCTCCCCTCTCTAAATAATAAACAGGCCACCTGGGTGATTGTCAGTGTTCTGACGGTAATAAGGATAATGTTTCTCTTCCATTTAAAACAAAATCTAGTATTCAGAGGTAAAACAATCTTGTAGTCTTTTTGTTTAAGTGAGGAGAAGTTAAAACATTTTTTTTAAAAGTAGTTTCTAATGATTGAACATCTTTCTACAAACTGAAAAATTATAGTCTCCATATTCACAACCTCTTTAATACGGCGAAAGTACATGTGTAAAATTTCTACTGTTCGCCGTCCGACGTTGTCTTTGTTAAAAACATCACACCACAGTGAGTAGTAGTATAGTTGCGGGTTTTGCGTTGAACATAAGGCAATCTTTCTTTCAGAGCACACTTTCAACATTACACATCAATAAATAAATTGGGAATTTGGTCTAAACTACACTGTTTTCTCCCTTAAAAGTCCATCATAGACTGTTCTTAAAGACCGCTTTTATGCTTCTCTTGTTCCAGCTTGTGTGACAGGCTAGCTGTGCTAAAGCTCTTGGTGAATCCCATCTGGTAATCTGCTGAGCAAGGTTTGGAACTTAATGGTTATTTTGGTGATCTAAAACAGTAGAGGTTGTTCTGGATTGAGTTTTGAGTTGTGTGTAGGTTTCCTAGACTCCATCGATGGAAGGCGCCAGGATGTGAAGCCTACGGTGTGTCGCTTTTTTAAGAACTAGCAGCAAGCAGATTGGAGGTATACATCAGTTCTTTATTTGGAAATGAACCATGCAACCTTAGTGTCCCTTCATCCTCTTTCCTCGACTGCCCTCTTTTGTGTCCCTTTTTAGGTCTCGCCTGTGCCAGCGCATGCGCTGCTCTGGCGAGAGTTTTAGTAAGCGGGTTTTGGAAATGCAAACGGTGGCTTTTGCCGGCGACCAGCCTGCGTTCGCGAGAGCGTGCACGCGCGCAGCTGCCATGCATTCCTCGCATCGCTGGCGAGGCGCCATCTGCCTTTCCTCCCCCTCCCTCCCCACTCCTCCCCCAACAGAGAGCGCGTTTCTTGGCCGCGCGTCTTGTTTTTTTTTAAGTTGTTTTCCTCAAAGGTTTTGTACTGCCTAATTAGTGCTCTGCATCTGTAGACATGGACACTTGAGGCCGTGCGTCTTACTACGTCTTATTGACATGTCTGAACTGGACAGTGTCATTTAAAGTCTGCACCCATGTCCTTGTTTGTTTTTGCCGTGATTAGTAGTGCTCCATACGCTTTACTTCCTACCGAGATTAGGGAACTGACATTGTTTTGTTTCTATGCACAAGTGGGCTTGTGGGGGAAGGGCCGTGAGGCGCTTCTTCCCTTTGAAGTGGCCGCACGACAGAGCGGCTAACACTCGGACATTATGTGAGATGAGATTATCTGGCTCTGCTTAAAGTCTCAAGTTAGGGCGCCATTATCCACTGGTGCGTCGGCCGTGCCCGGCGCCTGTGACTGACGTGCCCTGTGCTCGTGTCACCAGGATGTTTACCGAGGCTCCACGCTGCTGGCCAGACGTACGGGACACTCATTCACGGCCACTTCTCACCCCTATCGGGGCTCCCCAAACACAGACATATCTCAGAAAACTCTCGCTCGCCCTTTTGATCTACTCAATAAAAACGGCTTGCAGATAAGAAAAAACAAGCATTGGCATAGCCAATAGGTCTCGCCGTTGGGACCTTATAAGTGTTTAGCCATGCAACACTTGATGTTGTTGCACCAAGGATATTGTGCTGGGTAACTAAACACTTCTAAGGTCCCAAAGGTGAGACCTATTGGCTATGCCAATGCTTGTTTCACCTTTCTTCACCCGTTAGCCCCACTTGTTTCTCACAAGGTTAGTGTCCTTCTGCACTCTCCATCACACCTACCCGAGTATTAATGTTCAACAAGCCCAAAGACGTATCTTCTGCTTTCCTGGCACATGGACTTGTCGTAGAAGACTTCTCACATGGACTGCCAGTTTGGTTTTTGTGTGGTTAATGCTCACTTTACCTAAAATGTTTGGGAACTGTTTACACTTCATTATAATCCACCAAGAAATGGTCCTGACGCGTTGTCTGATAGTCATAGCTTCAAAAATGGGAGACATGGGTTCATAGCTTCTCTGACATTTTCTCTTATTATATCTATACCGTTTTAAGAGCTTGTGGGACAGCATGGTTGGCTAGACAAATACTTTTTTGGTGAGACTAGACATGCATTGCATTGGATCCGTTATATTGATGCTCTCCTGTTGAAATAATAATGAGATACCGTTGTATGTCTTTGTTAAAGTAAAAAAACTAAAACGAATAAATGCAAATTAAAACTGAAGATGAAATGTAGCAAACAGAGACCCTAAAATATGCATATTAATATAAAGTGGCCAAAATAATCTGATTAAAGGTAAGGACAGAATATCAAGTGTATGTACTTGATTTGTACATACTAAAGAGTCCATGCCTAAAAAGACTTCGCAGAGAATGCCATTTTGTGGGTCTGGCATAAGCCAAGACTTTTTAACATTTTTTTTTTTTTTTTTTAGGGGTGGGTGGTAAACTCTGCTCCTCCGGTGGACTTTTGCCCGCTCCGCCTGGAGCGTGGAGTTCCGGAAAAACTTGTGCGCAGCATGCCAACATTAAACGAGTGTTAAACTGCTTCCGTCCGGCCACTGTTTCATTGAGGCACTCATTATTACACCTTGCAGACCCACTTTGATATATGATACATTTAGTACACACTTTTAATAAAGTGTGACTTTTATAACTTTGTTATGTCAATGTTTAAATTGTATATTTAATGTACAGTTAGAGCTTTCAAGGTAAGAGTGCTGGAACACATTGGAGAAATTAAAGGTAAGCACAATTTGTATGTCTTTTTAGCGCCCTTCCAGGAGAAATACTACTATGATTATACTTTGTTGCCATATTTTGAAAATTACAGAAGGGAGATAGATGTTTGTGTGGATTAAAACCGAATAGTTAGTGCAGAGACTGAAAGCACTTAAATGGATATTGAAACTTTCAACAGGACATCCCTGGAAAGGGGAGCTAATGTTGACGGGGAAATAGTTTTATTGGGGGGTGTTAGCTTCAAAACATTTTAATATTTTTTGTTGCAGCTTTTAGTTTAAGATGCAATAACTGGAGAAAGCGAAACCTATATTTTGCCCTGAAAATTACTAAAATAAAATTGCTACACCAACTCCAATATGTTGTTAATAATCAGATTAAATCAGAATCTGTTAATTTGCGTGCTGTTTTAGCTTAAGTGCAGTCCATCTAAATTGTAAAGTCACAACAATTTAATGAAGGTCTCCATAACTTTTCAATGTTAGAGATATATATTTACCTTCTTTCAATGGCCGTCAGTGTGCTGGCGCTGAAAAAAAACTGTAGGTGTTCCAGTTACAGGCCAGCTGTGGCATTGTGAACTGGGCTGTTCTTTCGGTCATTGTTGGTGTTGGTTGTCTTCCTTTTAACAATAAAATTCCAATCTTGTTATCACAACAGTCAGGGAAAACCCTGACTTCAACAATGCATTGCAATTCTGTACTATAGTACCTTTTTTAGGTCTTGCCTACGCAGCGCGCATGCGCTGCATAGGAGGAGACCTTTAGGAATCGATTCACTTTTTGGGCCAAAAACGTGCACGCTTTGCATTGCTTTCAATGACAACGCGTGCACCTTTGGCGATTCCCTTGCGGGAGCGAGCTTTGAAACCATCTGTTTGTAATTAACTTGCAACCAGATGGTGCCCCTGCTCGCTCCCGCAAGGGAAACGCTTTGTGTGCTCTCGGCCGCTTTCCCCCCCCCCCCCCACCCCTCCACCCTCAGCTGCATTCCTCGCATCCCACGGCGTTTTGCCTGCAGGTGCGAGCAGTGCCTCCTTGTTTACATAGAAAGGGTCAGCTTGCCTGCATTACTGAGTATATCGTATGTGTTTTAATTAATCGCCCAATAAAGTATTAAACATGAACCCGCAGCTTTGTGGCCTAAAAACTGATCCTGGCACCTGAGCATTTTGATGAACTGCTCTCTACCTCTCCCTCTCTACCTCTCCACCTCTACCTCTACCTCTCTACCTCTCTCTCTCTCTACCTCTCTCTCTACCTCTCTCTCTACCTCTCTCTCTCTCTCTACCTACCTCTCTCTCTCTACACCTCTCTGCCTCTCGCTTCCTTTCTCTCTCTCTATCTCTCTCTACCTTTACCTCTCTCTCTCTCTCTCTACCTCTCTCTACCTCTACCTCTCTCTCTCTCTCTACCTCTCTCTACCTCTATACCTCTCTCTCTACACCTCTCTCTACCTCTACCCCTCTCTACCTCTACCTCTCTCTACCTCTACCTCTACCTCTCTCTACCTCTACCCCTCTCTACCTACCTCTACCTCTCTCTACCTCTACCTCTCTCTACCTCTACCTCTCTCTATCTCTCTCTACCTCTCTCTATCTCTCTACAGCAACTAAATCAGCATAATCAATTAAATAAGCCTTAATAAAGTTTGAATCCAGGAAGTTTACACAGCATGCAGGTTTATTAAATATTAAAAAATACAGAAGGCAAAAACAATAGTAACAAGCATTGGCACAGCCAATAGGTCTCGCCTTTGGGACCTTATAAGTGCTTAGCCATGTAACAGTTGATATTGTTGCACCAAGGATATTGTGCTGCATAACTAAATACTTATAAGGTCCCAAAAGCGAGACCTATTGGCTATGCCAATGCTTGTTTATATAGTTATCATCTACACACTTTACGTCCAGTAAATCCACTGTGCAGCAGTGCCTGCTATTGCAGTATAGGCACACACGCACATCTCTAGAGATGCACCTTCGCCTATCTTTGATTCCAGATAACCTGTCCAAATATTGTCCAGCAAACCTGATTCCCCTTTAGGGAAAGCTGTTGAAAAGTATTCGGCAGATCAGGTTGCTTAGGCCCTGCCTTAACAGGAACTTATGAATGATGTCATCTAGACTTCACTCTGTGATTGGTGCATAATAACATTCTTTGCATACTTGATGACGGGGGTGATTGTCAATTAGTGTGTTTTAAAATCTCAGTGAGTTTTGTTACAATTTTGATCGAATCGGTTGTTTTTGGTGGTTTGGTGTGACTAGTTTTTAGTTGTGACTTGCAACAAGCGAGGATTGAGCCAACCCAGGCAGAATTCCCTCCCCTCATGACACCAGAGTTTCTATGTATTCTGTTTGTGTGTGGAGCACTTCCTAAAATAAATCCATCAAAGCCGGAATTTGTGGTATTTTTGGGGGGGGGGGGGGCACATAGTTTTCCCATTCAGCAATGAATTCAGGAAATAATGTTGGATGTAACTGCAGCCACCGTTCCAGAATCAACTAAGACCGTTCCATTCGCTTTTGAACTCTGATGGTCCAAAAATACATTGATACCGTTCTTACCTTCGCTTCTTGCCAACTCCACCTTTTTCACTGCAACAAACCCTTTTTAGCTCAAACTGATTGTTGAATCACTTTACGCCCTGGTGCTGTTCAAAGTTCACTCAAGAAATGCTATAAAAGTGGGTGTTTAAAAATTCATATTCTATCTCCCCTCAAAGTCCATTGTCCATGCTGCAGCCAGATTTGTAATTGGTATGAGCAGGTCAGATCACATCACCTATGTTCGGATAGAGATTTGGTGACTTCCTCTGGAGAGCTGAATTCAATTTGCTGCCTTGCAGTCCATCTAGTCACTATACCTTATTTCAATAGAGTGTAATTGAAGAGCAAAGGTTTGATAAGTTTTAATCTTTTAGAAATTTTTCCATAGATAGATCATTGGGGGTGGGGGAGAGCCAGTACCAGTAGGTGAGGAGCGCACCTTGGTGTATGTGTGACTACAGGGGTTCCTGAGCCCTTCCTCCATGGGGCCCAGATGACCCTTAATAAGGGTACCTAGGAACGTAGGGTGGCAACAAGGGTTAGACCACTGACATAGTGTTATGTACATTGTATATATGCTACCAGAGGTTCCGAAGTCTGTCCTGACGAATGCCATGGACTCTGTTGAGCCACTAGGCAGAAACATATTGACGATTTAGTTGGGTTGGGGTGCTAGTTCCCCTATTCCACACACTTATTTTTTAGTACCAAGTGGCATTGGATCTAGTGTAAAAGTCGGACTGGATTACCACATTGGTTTTTAAATATATATTTCTCATGGATCCGTATTTAGTAATAAGTGCCTCCCTGATTTCAGAGCTTAGACCCGTTCTTCATCTAATCGGGGTTTTGAAGAGCGTGGGAAGTCCTATGGTTAAGCATGACAACTGTGGTGTGTGAGAACATCCCGTCACATTTTTGTGTATGGCTAGGAGCAGGCTGGTATAACATGAATATATTAGATAATGTGACAGATTAGGAAATGTTTTAAGAAAATCACTAGGGTGTTTTTTTTGTGCATAACAGGTTTTGTCTGGAGGCCAGCTTAACCTTGAGGTCGTATAGCCTCTGGTTCTCTACCGTGAATATTTTCCAGGGTTTTTGTGACTTGTTGCTTGCTATTTACCATTGCTGTCATTTCCTTAATTTTCTTTATAGATTTTGCCTGAACAGCTCTGCGTGAAAGTGTGACAGCTGATTAGAAGTTTAGGGATAGAAGCCATTTTTTTACTTACACCCTTCTCAGTGTGACTTAATATGGGCCCTCCTTGTAAAAATTCTGCATAGTCCTTCATACTAGGCACCCCTTACTCCCTCCAAATGTGCTATGAATGTGAGGTTACATGTATGTTTTGCAAATGAGAAGTGCTGTACATGTTTCTGGTTTAGATTCTATCCATTGCCACTCACCTATATTAGCTCCAGTGTAGGTTAGTATTGTGAGTATGTAGGCTGCATCTACAATTGAGCAGACATGTAAGTTCCAAAATAATGTTTTGAGCAAGCTCTAGCCGGACAGCTGTGTCCTCCAGTGTGATGTCATTTTGCAAAGGAAGGGCATGGCCACTTTCTCACACTTGAGACAAATAACATGTAGCCTTCTACTCTGTCTGATCTCCCATATCCTGTGTCCAGCTCAGGTAGAAAAGCTGCTGCCCTATCAACATCCTCTCATTTGTGGTCCATCTGCAGGAAATTCTCAGACATAATGCGTATTATTGGATGTCTTTTCTCGTCATAGTTTCTGAAATTCTGTCACAACTATAAGATATGTGGTGGGTGTCTATGACCAGCTGATCAGCTCACCTTTGACCTCTTGGAATCACCATGTCCCAGCACAGAGTACAAATTGGCCAAGGGGCGGGGCACAACATAGCTGCCCTCTTTTGGAGTAGTGTCCCTAGGGCTAAGGAATTACCTGTTGTTGCTGGGTGTTGAAGCAAAAGAGGCAGGCAGCCATGCATGCAGTGTACTGGAACAAGCTCAACCCTCAGGAACAGCTTCTTTTAACCTCCTATGGTTACCTACTATCTGTGAGTAGACCCTGTATCAAAATTAGAGTGCCGCAGCCCAGGTCAACAAAGAGACCCTTCAACGTATGATTTTTTCCCTGTACTTCTCTTTTTACCCCATGAAACAGAACCCTGCTACCTTTACCCCTGCGGGGGCTTTGACAGCAAAGTGAAGATCTCGCAACATTTCTTTGCCCCGGATCCTCGTGTGTGCATCTCCCCATCACTGACGCTCCTCCGCAGTGTTCACCTGTGAAGGTTACAACATGAACATCAACTCTTGTAATTTGGATTACCAACTACCTCTGAAGGGCAAGCTAGACAAGGTGCTGTGAACTTAGGCCCATTATTGCTAGGGTGGTAGGTTGCTCTTGTGTGGCACCCTCCTTTTATGTGGCAATCGGCATCTTCGAGACTGGGACCTTTCTCACCAGCATCAGATATGTGATTGGGTGTAGTAGCATCAATTCTCGTCCGTCCCCAAATTCAGGTGGACTTAATCTAAAATGACCACCTTCTAGTGTGCCATGCCAGTTAAATCCCAAACCTCTTTTAGTACTAGGATACACATTCACCAACAGACGAATAAGTAGCACTGAGCTACGAACGCTTACATCTGCACTCTACTTGCCCACCAACCTGATACATTAAGATGATTAAGAAAGGCGAAGACAGATGTTCTTCCCTGCTCTAGAGCATAAGCACAGACATCACTGATCTGTTCTAGATCATCTAAATAGTCACATTCATTGATTTGATCATCATGTTAGTAAACTAATAAGTTTTACTGAAGCATCAACCATTTTGTAAATTAAAGTCCTACCACTGCCAGAGCAATCTAATGCTCCCAGATTATTGAAAATATTTGCTGTATCTGGGTTTCGAAACCTACGTCTTTCTTCAAAAGCAAGTCTTGGCTCCTTGGTCTTGTGCCACCCGAGAAGCAAAGACCAAGTAAAAGTTCTTGACATTGTAGTGTGCATTCTGAGTGCCTCCTAGCATCTTAGTCCACCAATTAAAAAGCTTTACTTGTCTGAAAGGGTGCCCAGTACCTCTATGTGCGCCACAGTCTGGACAACTGGAGGCACACTGTGTAATATAATTGTTATAGTGGATGGTCACCCAAAGGGTAACGTGGCTCTGAATAACTAATAGGATGTGAGTGACTCCATGTGTGACCTGTGAGTTATCTGAATGGAAACAAACAGGTCTTCGACTTTGTCTGTTCTTTGTCATTTTCAGTTACTTGTTGACTCAGCTATAGTTAATTCTTTTGCTGCCAACTATGAGAGAGTGTATACTTCTGCTGTGCTGGCCTCCCAATCAAAGTTAACAGTTATATAGATACTCAACCAGCTTCAGTCTCGGTCTCTTCCATGTCACCGGAGGCTGTGCAAGTAAAGCACAATTTACATGAAAGACATCCTGGATTCTAGTGTCTCTTATGCCACAATTCTTCATAGTGCATCCTTATGCACCAAGCACACCAAAATTACTTCAGAGGTTTGAGTTTTCTCAGAGTTTATTGCAGCATCAAACCTCTCTGGTCCCAATTGTGAACCGGAGAAGTCTTCAGGTTCCCTGTTTGCCTTTTTTTCTGGTTATAAAACGCACAATAACCGATTCCCATCACCAGGATGCCCAATTGTGTCAGGGATTGGTTCAATCCTGGAACCCCTGTCACAATTTGTGGACTTCTTCCTCAGGCCAATAGTCCAAAAAACACCCACCTACTTAAGACACTTGAGACCTCCTTAACCTACTAAAATATATCAACTATGAATCTGACACTGATTTTCTAGTGGGCCTTGATGTAGAGAGCTTATACCCTAGCCTCCCCCAGGAGGCAACTCTCCAAACCATTGAAGACATCCTGTTCCAACAAAATTGGACATACCACACTTCCAGACACTTCATCCTTGAGTGCTGCCACCTAGCCCTCACTGAAAACCTTTTTGAATATGAAGGCACCCTTTACCTCCAAACCCATGGGACTTCCAAGGGAAGCATGTTCACTCCCAGTCTGGCATGGCTATATGTCAGCACTTTTGAAGAAAGACACATCCTCACGACACCAACCCTTACAGATCCAAGATACACTTCTGGAAGAGATTTTTGCGTATAAAACAGAATTGCAGCAAAACACGAGATTAAAAACTACAGGCTCAGGACCTAAGTACAAAACTAAAAGTGACTACCCAAGTAAAATAATATCATCAAAATGGCAAAAAATAGCTCGCAACCAAAACCGGGAGATTCTCCTTGAGACCATCTCTAAAGCCCAAGACAAGAAAGTCCTAACCTGCGTAACCACATACAGCACAGCCTCAAACCTAGTCAAACAAGCCATCAACAAACACTGGCGCTTTCTTACCTCTGTAACTCTGAAATGGCCGAAACCGAGATTTGCCAACAAAAGGAATAAAAACATCTGAGATCTCCTAGTACACACAAGACATACACAAAGGAAGACTAAAAGAGAGACCTTGCTATCAACCTGGGGTCTGACACCCATTAGTGGCCATTATCCCTGCGGTTCCTGCTCTGTATGTCATCTCACACAACCCACAAAAACATCAAAACTGACCAACAACCTAGAGTGGACCCTGAGACTCCACACAAACTGCAACACCACCCACACAATTTATATGATCACTTGTCCATGCAATCTAATTGGAATGACCTGCCGTAAGCTCAAGCAATGAATTGGAGAACATCGGAGTAACATGAGATGCAAAAAGTCCACTATCTGGATGAGCAACCACTTCATAGCCCAACAACACACGACCGGTGACCTACGTTGGGTCATCCTGGAAACCCTAGACATAACCAACGAGAATGCTGAGCAAATCCTGTTCAAAAAGGAACAAAGATGGGTATACCGTTTGAAAACGTATGACCAAGGACTGAATGATGACATCCCATGGCTCTTTCAAGAACTGAACTCTTCCCCTACCCCCTCTGCACACCCTTTATAGGCACAGACTGAAAGGCAAACATCTCTGTGAGAAAAACACTGTCTGCCCACCTGTAGCTGACCACCACCTGATCCTCTTTTGAGAAATCTTCCAAGACCACTATCTCTGAACTACTAATACCCAGCCCAAATCATTATTTATGCAGCACTATGCCCACTACTATTAATAGAAAAGCAGGACCACTTCTAGCACGGTTTCCTGCCCAGCTCCTGATCAAAATTATAATTGAATCTAAGACAAGATCCTAGCCTCGTTATTTGCACATCATTTAATATCCTGCCCTTATTCACACACGGGAGGCAGCTGGCGTCCTCACCTTTGGCGATTACGCAACATCCCCAGTAATTACATCCTTCAAGTGGCGCCTATCATCAAAACTTCATTAGTTAGAGACACACTCTAACACTTTTGCTTTAAACAGGTCACTCCATGGGAGCGAGTGAACAGTTCTTTTCCTGCAAATCATAGGCCAGGTCCGGCAGCATAAAAGAAGATCGCTCCACCCCCTCTTTTACTTCCGGGGCCTATACAGTCCAGAATCGAAGTATGACGAACAGGGGCCAGCGCTGCCCCTAGTTACTATCCTTTTGCTGTTTTCTCTGGTAAAACTTCTTTCTCCGATGCACATAGGACTGTCACCCGCACTGTCGGCCTCCAAAAGGAAGACGCACCGCTCACAACTAAAGGAAAATCATGCCATTTTGAGGTCGAGCATCAGCGCGCATGCGCTGTCTGCAAGACCTCTTGTAGTCAACAAAACCACTTTCTTCCCGCCTGCTACTTACCATTGGTTCCCTCCTCCATCGCTCTTCTTTGCTGCCTCTTAAGTCGTCGAGGCAGCGGACACATCACTTCCGGTCAAGGCTGAGGAGCACCGGTCATGCACGGTCTCCTTACGCTTAATTTCTTCATCTGTTGATTTTAGAACTTTTTTTTTAAAACATCGCATGCTGCTTCTGCCCTCCGACCACCCTCTGACATAAACATAGCATTTCCCAACGTTTGCAATGGAAACGCCACGCTGATGGACACCGGATTATTTTTTACAAATCCGGTAAATGTCCATCTAAAAGTATTCCGATTTATTTTTCTGCCCCCTCACATTTCATAGCAGAGAGCAAGCAAGGCAAGTCCATCTTCTATGTTGGCAGCTAGATGAGCAGTGTTGTGTTTCTGCTGCTCTCCTGCCGGGGTGACTTCTCTGAGTGGCTCCACCCGTAACGCCAGAGGCAGCCCTGCTGACCATGTACTGAGGAACGGGATCCCCGAGGAGGAACCCTGCTGCTGCTTTACTCGGCCAACGGGAGAGCGAGATAGCAGGTATTCCAGCAAGAGTTTACAGCGGTATCTAGTTACACTCCTAAGTGCAAGGGCAAATAGACTGCTTGGGTTTATTGTATAAATAAAAGGGACCTTTAATACATTTTCTTTGTGGCAATTTTGAAAAGCGTTAATCTGAACAGCTGTGGGTCTGTGTTATTTGTACTTTGTAAGTGTGCTTGCTGGCTGTTGTCACTGACGAGCTTTCATACTCGCACAAGTATATTTTTACTGGATATAGTTTAGCATAAAAAATTGTGATTTCAGACCCGAAGCCCTCTGAATCCTTCGCTTCGTTTGTTACGTGCAAATGGTGAAGGAAATCTCTTGGGGGGTTTTGCAGCTTCCGATAAAGCTGCAGCTGCATTTAATTTGCTTTTACAAAATCACAGTGAAAAAGGCTAGACAGTTATCATGGCTTCATCAGTGGTTAACGGTTCTATTTCATATACAAACTTTTTACTGCTTCATTACTCGGTGTATTCAGTGCGGCATTTTCTTTTCTGTAACATTAAAATGTCTACATTAGTAGAAAGTACAGTAAAATAGCATAAAATCAAGAAAATGCAAAGAGGTTTGAAATGATGGATTGTGTTGGGATCCGTAGTAATTTGTGATTCATATGTGTAGTACACCTCGACAGTCAGTCATGCCTAAGTAAGGGGATCGGACAGCCTATCGAGTAATTTCGCTGCTGACTAATCCATTTAATTTGGCAGCTTAATTTATTACACACTTACAATTGCCATTTTGTAGCTTCCAGGTTACAAAAATGGGTTCTAAAGCGTGCTCAGTAATACCAAGTGTAACACGCTCCCTAAGTACTCTCTGTGCGGTTAGAAAACAAATGGTATTAAATCTTTGGAATAGTCGGCGCCTAAAAAAATTCATGCTATTGGTCCCCCATTTAGTCTTTGCAATAAACCTTTGCATTTAATGTAAGCATGAACGTGCACAAGACAATCTACACGTGTTGCTTCTCAAATATTTTTGTCAGTAACCCATAACATTTATTTAATACATTGGTTATCACACTCTTGTTAGGTACTTTGTATTGATGACCCACTATAATAATATATCAAAATTAATCCCAGTTTATTCCCATGAAGGCTCCCCTCGTACATAAATCATGGGAAATTTCTTGGTAAAACTATTCCCTCCGTGGTATAACTTTTCAGCCTAATTACATTTTTAAAAAGCTTCTTTCATAAAGGTCTATTTCTGCCAAAATCTGGCTCAGTCTGTTGAGCACAGTAATATATTCCACGAGTGACTTCTAGCCAAGGCCACTGGATTTATGCAGTTCTGCGGCTGTGTCTTCTTCTGCATGATTATGGATTTGCCGCATTTGTCAAATAATCAATCATCTGCTGCATAATTTGCAGTTTAAAAAAAAAACTGTTTCAAACTCAAGTGGATCAAAAGTTACAAAAAATGCTGTCACAGATGTTCGCTGGAAGGTGACAGGCATGGCCGAACTCAATACCATCTAATTACTATCCGCATAATTCCACTGCATACCATGCCACATAATTCCACTCCACAAATCCACTCCACATCACACAAATTTACAACTAACAATTCCAATAGAACCCACATAATTCCACTACACACAACATACATACACTCCATAACATATGGGTAAAAAATATTATAATTTACAATGCCAATAGCTCTAACTTAAACAAATGCGAGACCTATTGCATTTCCAATGCTTGTTCATTGTTTTACCTTGTGTAAACACGAACTTGCTAGCCACAGTGGGACTTTTTTAGAAGGCTCTGAGTTAAGTTTACCCACGCAAACATAAGACACATGCATGACAAGACTCTTGAATGTACTCTCAATCGCCGAGTTTGCCTTATGTTTAAAATGACCCTAACTTTACACACAGCGCGCAATACACCACGCACACCATGGCTTTAGTTTTGAGACGGCTGACAGCACTACGCACACCATGACTTTAGTTTTGAGTTGGCCATAAAAGAAACATGCAACTTAAAGTGCAGAATGCATTCCACGGCTCAAGTCCTGTTGATATCATAATTACCTTCCCCTTATGACCGCGCCTAAAGCAATGGGGCAACAGTAACCTTAGCATCATAGATGACCTGCACTGCATGAGTCTTGCGGTACATTCCACACCACTCGACCGAGGTCCTGTGGCATTTTAATCACTTTTCCCTTATGATAATGCCGCGCAAAATGGGGAAACGTTAAATCTTAGTGTTACAGAAGACATACACTCCTTAGCATTACAGGAGGCACACACAAAAGATAATGTGTTACGGAAACACGTGCAAACAACAATACATCATGTATCTGTTAGACTAATGATACTAACCACAACCCACCGACCCCCCTCCCCCCCTTTTTTTTTTACATAGGACAGAGCAAACCAACACACCTGTTTGATTTTAACCTTTAAAAGTCACCGATCATCTACCTCTGGACTTTAAAGAATATCATTCACCTTCCCTTCAAGATAAGATCAGCTGGGCCTACACCCACAACATGTTGATGGTTTAGAAATGCTTCACATTGGGCAACATATCAGGTACTTACACATGTTTCTAACCGAGTATCTTTTATCCTCTTCAGTTATAGGCCAATATGGCAACTATAACGCAGTGTCCGCACCTGAGCCATTGGGCTCGCTGACCAAGAGAAGTGAGTGACTCAACTTACTTGAATATCTGCACAGCCTTCTCATATTAGAGACCGCTCCCCCTTGGTCCAGATGAAAGCCACCTGACCCGCACGGACACAACCTGGCTGAAACATGTCGACCCTTCATTAGGTGCAATGGACCAATAAAGCATCCATATCAGCACAAGTATTCACAGTTTTAACCTTATCCCTCTCCTGCAAAATAAAGACACAACACACAGGAGAGTAGATCATTTTATCTATTTCACCACTCACGGCTGTCGCGAACCAAACAGTCTCCCTCCTGGAGGAGGACAGCGAAGCCCCTGGAGAACTGGACACTCAGGTGTTATGACCCGATGATGCTATCCACCTCACCACACCAGCGGAGGATAAAGATATACCGCACAATGTGCTAGTGTGGTTGAGGGTCTCCATCACAATTTTTTTGGAGACTCTGGAAAAACGACACGTGATTCATTCTCATTGATTATAAGCTTGTAAACCTGGGAAACCGAATGAATATCTGGTTCTCCCTCCCTCTCATATTTTGTTGATTGTAATAAAGTGTAGGCGAACACATCTCTCACTGGACATGCCCTCTAGTTTGATCTTGCAGGACTTGAAAGCTGTTCAATTTTACACTAGAGTCCCTGTGAAATGAGTACCTCTGTTCTCATTTGCAGTAGTACGTAATTGCAAAAATACTTCTGTTGCAATCATTATGTAAGAACAAATGATCTCAAACTTGACAAATAACTCTGCCTGATATTAGCTCGCTATTAGCTTACGGGGCAACCCTGTATTCCACAGAAATTGGTTAGGCACTCCAGTACAGTAGACAATAGTTCCTGCGGACTCATTCAAACTACACATTACAAATTCAGGTGGCTTTAGGAAAAGTGTTGCCTCAACTCAAACATCAGTAAGAATGCCGAAGCTGGAAGTTGTAACATTTTTCGTACCAAGAGCGTAAAACAGGAAGACGATGAGTGTTTAACCTGCTCAGTAAGGGAGAGCTTATTATTCAGATGGAATCCTAAATTGAGAACATGCTCAGCAGGTCCCAAAGCAGCAGGCCAGAATTTAGTGTTGACAGAAAGAGGGAGGTAGTTGTTAGAACAGAATGTCTGTTTTGTCCTGCCTGAATTTCAAGGAATTATGAGACCGCCAAGATGCCACTGGCAGCATACACCCATGAAAACAGCGACAACATTGTACTCTGTATTGTCAGCAGAAGTAGTTGGATGTCATCTACACAGTACATGAATTTAACCCCATAGGATCATATAAGCTGAGCTAGCAGGCGGATGTATACGTTAGAGAGTGGAACTTGATGCAGAAGCCTGTGGCACTCCCAAGAGCCAATGCCTTGAATTCAGAACGGAAAGGCAGGAGATGAACAACTTGACTCCTGCCCTACAAATAAGACCTGTACCATGGAAGAGGTAGGCCCTGAATATCCGATTCAGCCAACCTTGACAACGGAAAGTCATGAGATATCATATTGAGTGCTATACACAAATCGAGTAACATCAAGGCAACCAACTGTCTGTTGTCTGATGACAAGGAAAGTTCATCAGAGATGGAGACTAGAGTGGTTTCAGCCCCGTGGGCAGGACAGAAGGCTAATTGAGCCGGGTCTAGAATCTTGTGCTGTTCCACGATATGTGTCTGACACACTTCAAAGTTGTTACTGGGCAAGGCAGCAAATATAATGGGGGGAAACATGCTTAAGATAGATGGGTTGGCATTGGCCTTTTTCAATAAAGGCAGGCCAAGGACTTTTTCCAGTCTGCTGGTACAGCTTCTTTGCAAGGGATTTATTGCAGATTTTCAAAAGATGGTTGACTAAACAAGGAGCTACGAAATTCCAAAATGAAGGAGCTAGCCAGTTCCTTAAACACATCCGAAGTTGTAGGATCAAACTGCAAAAGTGTGAAACTCATTTGTGGAAAGTAGGCCAGACTGGATCGCTGAATCAAGCGAACTGCCCATGTCAACATAGGTATTCATAAGAGGCAGTAATTTATCAAAGATTTTAGAACTTTTCGCCTCAAAAAAATTGAAGAGTTCATCAAATGCTAGAAGGATTACCTTGGACATGGAGGAGAGGATAGAGAAAGAACCACTGAGATCTCTATGGATGGGTTGCAAGCACCTAAAAATTCTATATGTGAAGAAATCTGCCTTAGCTGAAAATACCTACTTGTTATAAGATTTTAGAGTTGCCTTGTATTCCAGTTTAGCTTTTGGTGCATTATTTGTTCTCCACAGCTTATAAAGTTTTTTTGCACACAATTTTAGCTTCTTTCGGAGAAATGTTGTACCATGGGCATGATGGGCAACCATGCCTCTGAGATCTCTTAAATCAATCAATCAATCAATCAATCACAGAATTTGTAGAGCGCACTACTTACCCGCGAGGGTCTCAAGGCGCTGGGGAGAAAAAAAAGGGGGGGGGGGGTGCTGCTACTGGTCGAACAGCCAGGTCTTGAGTAGCCTCCTGAAGGTCAGCAGGTCTTGGGTCTGTCGTAGGCTTAGTGGAAGGGTGTTCCAGGTCTTGGCGGCGAGGTGTGAGAAGGATCTGCCGCCGGTGTTTGTTCTTCGAATGCGAGGGACGGTGGCGAGGGAGAAGTCGGCGGAGCGGAGCTGGCGGTTGGGGACGTAGAAGAAGAGTCGTCTGTTGAGGTAGGCTGGGCCAGTCTTGTGGAGTGCCTTGTGTGCGTGGATGAGGAGTTTGAAGGAGATTCTCCTGTCGACGGGGAGCCAGTGCAGGTTCCTCAGGTGGGGGTGATGTGGCTGTGGCGTGGTACGTCGAGGATCAGGCGTGCGGAGGCGTTTTGTATGCGTTGCAGTCGCTTGATGAGCTTGGCCGGGGCTCCCGCGTAGAGGGCGTTCCCATAGTCTAGTCTGCTACTGACGAGGGCCTGGGTGACTGTTCTTCTTGTATCTGTCGGGATCCACCTGTAGATCTTGCGAAGCATGCAGAGGGTGTTGAAGCAGGAGGAGGAGACTGCGTTGACTTGCTTGGCCATGGAGAGCGTTGAGTCGAGGATGACTCCCAGGTTGCGTGCGTGGTCGGTGGGTGTCGGGGCTGCTCCCAGTGTCGTTGGCCACCAGGAGTCGTCCCAGGCTGAGGGGTTGGAGCCGAGGATGAGGACCTCTGTCTTGTCCGTGTTCAGCTTTAGTCGGCTGATCTTCATCCAATCGGCGACGGCCTTCATTCCTTCATGGAGGTTGGATTTGGCGGCGAGGGGGTCCTTGGTGAGGGAGAGGATCAGTTGAGTGTCGTCGGCGTAGGAGATTATGTTGAGGTCGTGCTGTCTGGCGATGCGTGCGAGCAGGGCCATGTAGATGTTGAACAGTGTTGGGCTGAGGTTAAATGGAACCACAGTATCTAAAGCAGAATTAAAGCACTTGAGATGGCTCTTCTTGTGTGAGCTCATTAAGTTATCTTCCTAAGCCACCTTCCCGCTCTATTTCAGAGGCTGTTAAAGTGTCAATGAGGTTAATGGCTGATAATTTCACCCAAGCTCAAGTCGCCAGGGGCTTTCTGTTACCACCGTTCAGGTTACTCACATTTCTCAACCACTCCATTCTGTAATGAATCTAGAAATGGTCATCTATCCATCTACCCTTCCTTTTTTCTCTCAAGCTGTTCTTTTTTCATCCGTTCTTATGCCATCCATCCCTCTTTTTTCCATCCTCCTTTCCTTTTCTGTGTAAATCCATGCTTTCTCATCCATCCACTTCTTCCATCTGGCCACCCTTCTTTCCATTCCTCCATCTTTCCCATCCATCCTCTCCATATTTCTTCTCTCCATCTATTCACTCTTCTCTCCATCCATGGGTCTCTCCATCCCTCTCTTCAGCCTTATTTCCAAGCTTCTATCCATCCCTCAAACTTCCTTTCATTCTCCTGTGTTTCATTTGTTCCACCAACCCTTAGCTCTGTCTTTCATTGTCTTGCATTGGTATTTATGACCTTGTATTTGGAGAGGAGTGTTTTTTCAAAGTCAGCGGAGCCATATCCTACAGAAGAGCTGCTAAAATGGGGGTTCATGGCGCCCCTGCATGCCCTTGCTGGTACACGGGGTTGGTTGGTTGAGTAATTCTACTAAAGCAGGTAGTGGCGTAATGCAAAGTGATGGGGACCCCCTACAGAATGTGAAGGGGGGGCCTTTGTCTCCCATATCTCATTGAAATTCATTGGCCTCAGGCTGAATATGGGGGCGCCCTGAAGGATTGGGGGGCTGTAAGGTTGGGGAGGGGGGCTGAGTCGCAGGGAAGGCTAAACTCCCCTCTTTTGTTAGTGTCATTAGGGAAAAGAAACGTGGGATAAAATAATAGTTTTCGCTAGGCTCGCCTCTGTTTCTGCTTAGCTCTCAGACGCAGTGAGACTGAAGGCGGGGAATAGACGGCTACTGTATGGACGACAGAGCTGTCACTCATGCTCGCAGCCCGTGGCAGATCCTGAAAAGGCCAGGACGAGAAACGGGTTTTAGAGGAAAGTTTACCAGAAAGATCATTTCTAACGTGGGTGTGTGGAAACGACCCGAGAGAGGGCCGGACAGCGCCATGGCTATCTAGAGTAAAGGGTAGTAGCAGCCAGGAGCCAAGTTTTCTTTGCAGAGCCCAGCAGCAGAAATGCACTGCAATCTGCCTAGAAACTTCCTGGAAGGAACAAAATGTCACGTATGTGTTCATTTGTGTTTTGGGTGAAGGTACATGACATAGGTAAGACATTTCCTATACTGCAGGGCAGTCATGAAAGTGTAGAAGTAAAGGCAGTCCATGCACAGGATTTAAAGTGCTCCTGTCGTGTCGTATAATATGCTGGTTTTAACGCATGTAGCACCAGGCACCAACACCGGTGGTGCGTCTCAGAATCTTGCAAACCCTTCGTGTTGCGGTAGGAGTTACTTTCCAACGCAAATCGTGTGGTCGTGCACATTCTCTCTACCACGTATTTGCAGTAAATTAAGTCAACTCATAATACTGTAAAACCTCATTACTTTAAGAAAATGACAGTGAATGGTTTCTAAAGCCCAGCTCCAAGCATGCAGTAAAGGTTACGTTATCACCGGTCCGATATTTCAGTGGACTAATGTATCTAGTGTACAGTTCTGTGTGCATCCAGAAGGCCCCTTCATCTTCACACTCTTATCTTCTGCAGCTGACACTCGAAGGTAAGGGAGGCTCCCTTTGTCCCCTTGGCACCAATATGGGGATCCAGGTTTCAGACTTCTGTGGATGCCGCTGCCCTCGGGCAGTATGTGCCATTCTGTGCAGGCCGAACATGTCCTCTGAGATGAATCTTCCAATGTACCGGCACTGACCCACAAGGATTGCACACAAGTGGCGTACTAGTTTCCCAGCACCACAGCCAGTATCTGGAACTCCCTTCCATGTCACTCAAAACCCAGCCTGATCTGCTCGCCTTCAAAAAGCTACAGAAGCTAACCTCTCCAGGCCCTGTCTGAACCGACTGTGGCCTACTGCTCGATATTTCCCACTCTTCCTGTTGAGCCCTTTGTGCTGGTTTCGCCCTTATCAAGAAATATCTCCTTCCATTGTAGTTCACTGGGTGTTTGTAAAGCATTTTTATGCCTCTTACGCTATGGTAGCGCTATAGGATATCGCAGCGCTATAGGATATCGCAGATCAATAGAAAGAATGGTAAAATGGTATAGGAGAAAATCAAGAATTATCACACTCCTGCATATGTCAATTTCCAGTCCCCTGCCTTCTCTCTCACAGTGTGTGCTCCGGGGTTGCTCTTAGGGGGGTGAGGGGGGGAATATAATATGTCTCTTAAAAGACCCACAATAAGAAAGAGAAGATCAGACTCCCTTTTACTTTTGAGCACTTATTTGCTCTAATTTGGAGCTCATCAGTCTTGTTTCAAGGACACTTGAGTTGTGTAGAAATTTGGAGGGACGCAGAAGGGAAGGAAAGGGCCCACACAGAAACTTTCAAAGTCCTCACAATACACAACAGGATAGCTGTCAATCGAAGAGCATGTATAAAAAGCTGCTTGGAGAAAAAATCGGTTTGCAGTGTTCCCCCTTGATTAAGCAACTGGTTTTAAAATAATTCTACGAGTTAATGCACTTTTATAAAATTTACTCTTCAGAAAAATTAGAAAAAGTGACAGGGACCCGTTAGTGAATGTTGCCTGCTTTGTAAAGAGCTCAGATGATTCAATTCTGCTTTTCTTACAATTTTTTGTTCTTTTACCTAAACAGACCTGGTGGCTTTTTGGCCAACACGACTTAGCTTTCTGGGACGTTTAACACCAAACTTGTAATGTGGGAAGTAAAAGTCCCAGAATGCCAAGTACTGCTGGCAGAAAAAGCGAAGACTTACTTGTGGTGACCCACATTCCAGGAGGCGTCATTGTAGATGTTCTTTTGTGTCGAAATGTAAAACTCGATTGCATGCAAATGGTAGCTGCACAGCAGTTTTACCCTACTTATAGTTACGAGAATGTCATCTCGAGTTTTAAATAAGCATTGGCTATGCCAATAGGTATGGTGTTGGCTGCTTACCTTTTCGTTTTTTGTCAGTGCTTATTTCATTATGTCTTGGTTTCTGTAAAACTTTATTGTTGAGGGAGCTGATCGGCCCTTGGCAATACAAAAAAAAAATAGTCTAAAAGCATAAAATATTCTTTTGTTTTCAAAAGCACACACTGCCATAGTAGTACCAGGAACTGAAGCTAACTTGTTTTTCTGTGTATGTACTCCTTGTGAAAGAGCAGAATGTCTTCACTCACAGTGATGTTAATCAATGGTTGGAATGGGCTACCCCTCTGCCCCATTCTGTATGCTGTAGTAGGTGGAAGAGAAATGCGAATCACTCAACAGACCAGTGTCTGTAAAGGGCTGGTTCAAGGCCCTAATAGAAAGTATCCTTGTATGATTTGAGTAAAATCAGAAGGTCTTGGCTACCGACAGACCTAAAAATACAACTATAAGCGCATGCACTTGTAGAACTGGAGAAGTAGGTGCACTCCATCACTAAAGCATGTACTTACTCATTTTTTTAAGGTACTGATTGTTCAAATCTTCTCCTTTCCTTTCAGATCCAGGTACATCCAAGCTGTTCCGGTCAGTGCTGCTGTTGAAGTCCATGATTTCAAAGCTAACCTCGTCTTCAAGGAAATTGAAAAAAAGCTGCAAGAGGTACCTATAAATGTTTTCAGCCCACCTAACCCCCGTTTATCTTCGAGCTATTTATTGACATTGAGCATTGGCAATCATTTGAAATGCAAATAGATGGTACCCTGTAAACCCAGCACTCTGGTTAATGAAATATTGATCGGCTTCCGTAATGTTGCAGTGTGAAATATTGTCTGGGTCACTCGAGCACTCCTCCTTCAGCCACCTGGAGATGGTGCAGTCTTTGGGCTTGATTACGAGTTGCTTGGAGTATTCCGACCCATGCGTTAACCCCTGTTTATTCCCCGTGGTATAGTTATTTTTCAGGGGCGATAAATAAGGCCTGAACTCCTAATGAGGCCTTTTGCATTGTCAAGCCCATGATAAGCTCAGTCTTCAACAAATTCAGGAACAGTGGTATCAGAATTGTGGTTGCATTTGTGCTTGAGACATGCGAGAGAGCTGATGAGCACTTCACTTGTTAGCCAGGCAAGCACATCCGCTGTTAATTACTAACCATCTTTTTACATCGATGCGTTTACCATAGTCTAACTAATCAGCATCAAAATTACATTTGTGGCCCTGCAGCGCCCTAGCTTTAGGAATTCCCAAGATTAAAGCGAGTTTTGGCAAAGGCAATAGGTTTGGCTTCAATATGCTTACAACTGCAGGCAGCATTTGTGCAAGCCTGAGTTTGCACACATTAGTTCGTGAAATCAGACCTGTTGGCTTTGCCAAGGCTTTCTGGCTTTCACTTTGCACATCTGTGTGCACTCTGCAGTCGCAGCTTCAAATCTCCATAGTGCTGGCAGGAACTTTCATACCTCTGCGAGCAAAGACCTGTACTATTTAGTTGTCTTTGAACACCTTTTGTGAGCCCTTTTTATTGAAATGTGCGAATAACAAATACTCCCGGATGCCAAAGTGCAAAGAAACAATGGGTTATCATAGTCGGTGTTCTTTCTTGCCATCTAGGTTCCTTTTCTGGCTACTAAGTAATGAGGAAATGGTCTTGGCTGTTGAGGGTTTAGTAACTGGCGTTTTCAGGTTTTCAATACTGCTGGAATACTGAAGAAATATGAATAAAATAGATATAATTAAAGTATGATGTTGTAAATCCTTGTGATTTAGAAAAAATAACACAGGAAGTCGCAGGTGAGTGAGGTCCTCTGTAGGCTGCTGTCAGTGGAACTACATCCTTTGCACATTATTCCCAATAGATCAGAGCTGAGCACAAACACCTCATGCTGCTGCGCTAGACCACGACTTCACGAGTTGGCAATACTCTAGCTATGAACACCTCATACGTGGCGTCTTTCCTACCTCTTAAGAGGTATCTGAAACATAGTGAAAGTGAAGAAGAGCCAGCACTTGTTCTGACTGCTGAAGTAGTGTAAGCAATAGCCACGCAGGGCATTTAAATAGCCACAGTCCTTTCTCCTATTTCTGCAGACAGACGGTCCTTTCCACACCAGCTCTAATCAGTCAATGAATTTTCAGTAATTAGGCTGACTTTCCTTCTATTTGGAAAATGTCACCCCTTTTCCTTTCTGTGCCCCTCGCTGCCCCACTGTTGTTGTGCCCGTGATTTGCCTGCTCTCCCCCCCGTTTTTCCTTCTGTGCCCCTTGCTGCCCCACTGTTGTTGTGCCCGTGATTTGCCTGCTCTCCCCCCGTTTTTCCTTCTGTGCCCCTCGCTGCCCCACTGTTGTTGTGCCCGTGATTTACCTGCTCTCCCCCCCGTTTTTCCTTCTGTGCCCCTCGCTGCCCCACTGTTGTTGTGCCCGTGATTTACCTGCTCTCCCCCCGTTTTTCCTTCTGTGCCCCTCGCTGCCCCACTGTTGTTGTGCCCGTGATTTACCTGCTCTCCCCCCCGTTTTTCCTTCTGTGCCCCTCGCTGCCCCACTGTTGTTGTGCCCGTGATTTACCTGCTCTCCCCCCGTTTTTCCTTCTGTGCCCCTCGCTGCCCCACTGTTGTTGTGCCCGTGATTTACCTGCTCTCCCCCCGTTTTTCCTTCTGTGCCCCTCGCTGCCCCACTGTTGTTGTGCCCGTGATTTACCTGCTCTCCCCCCCGTTTTTCCTTCTGTGCCCCTCGCTGCCCCACTGTTGTTGTGCCCGTGATTTACCTGCTCTCCCCCCGTTTTTCCTTCTGTGCCCCTCGCTGCCCCACTGTTGTTGTGCCCGTGATTTACCTGCTCTCCCCCCGTTTTTCCTTCTGTGCCCCTCGCTGCCCCACTGTTGTTGTGCCCGTGATTTACCTGCTCTCCCCCCGGTTTTCCTTCTGTGCCCCTCGCTGCCCCACTGTTGTTGTGCCCGTGATTTACCTGCTCTCCCCCCGGTTTTCCTTCTGTGCCCCTCGCTGCCCCACTGTTGTTGTGCCCGTGATTTACCTGCTCTCCCCCCGGTTTTCCTTCTGTGCCCCTCGCTGCCCCACTGTTGTTGTGCCCGTGATTTACCTGCTCTCCCCCCGGTTTTCCTTCTGTGCCCCTCGCTGCCCCACTGTTGTTGTGCCCGTGATTTACCTGCTCTCCCCCCGTTTTTCCTTCTGTGCCCCTCGCTGCCCCACTGTTGTTGTGCCCGTGATTTACCTGCTCTCCCCCCGGTTTTCCTTCTGTGCCCCTCGCTGCCTCTCGCCATTCCCGCCGCTGCGTCCCCTGCGGCCCCGCCCCCCTGACTGCCCATTCGCTGCCCCTGCCTCCCGCCTCCCAGCTGCTCCTCCCTCCCACCTCCCCATAAATGGCGCCTAAGGCAAGCCCGTCTGCGCCCGTCCGCGACTGGACCGCGCCCAGCGCCAGAACCCCTGGATCCCACCGATGCAACACCACTCGACGGACCTACGACGCCGCCACACTCACCGCACTCAATGCCGGCCGGAACCCTGCCTGCTACCGAGCCTCACCGAGACGCACCCACGGACCCTTCACCTGCCAAACCTGCCGGTTCACCTGCCCCCTGACGTGCACCACCTCCGCCAAGTCGAGCAACAGCAGCAACCACCTGAAATGCATCCTGCTGAACACCCGCTCCGTCCACAGGCACGCCGTGGAACTCTGGGACCTGCTCGACGCAACAGCACCGGACATCGCCTTCCTCACCGAAACCTGGATGAACGCCTCCTCAGCGCCTGACATCGCCATAGCCATCCCGGATGGATACAAGATCACCCGGAAGGACCGCGTCAACCAGACGGGAGGAGGCATCGCCATCGTACACAAGAACACCATCCGCATCTCGACTAACTCCGACGAGACCTTCACCGCCGCCCGAACACCTACACTTCCAGATACACACGGACCCCAAGACCACCCTCCGAGGCACCCTCATCTACAGACCCCGGGACCACGCACACTATTCAGCGAAGACATCGCAGACTTCATCAGCCCGCACGCCATGCCCTCCGCCGACTACATCCTCCTAGGGACCTCAACTTCCACCTGGAGAACAACAACGACAGAAACACCACCGCCCTGCTGGACAACCTCGCCAACCTCGGACTCAAGCAACTGGTGAACACGCCCACCCACTACGCCGGCCACACGCTTGACCCCGTCTTCTCGTCCAGCAAGCACATCTCCTTCAGCCACGCCACCGGACTCCACTGGACCGACCACAGCTGCGTCCACTTCAGCTTCAGAAAGACTGCGACCCACCACCACCCGCAACAGGCTCCCCGCCGGAGCTGGAGCAAGATCACCGCCGAGCAGCTCACCGCCTCCCTCAGCCAGAACACACCCACCGACACAACGGACCCAAACGAAGCAGCCAGCAACCTCGCCAAGTGGCTGACCGCCTGCGCCGACGACCTCGCACCACTAAAAACCCTCCCAGCAGACCCGGAAGCAAGAAAACCCCTTGGTTCACCAACGAACTCAAGGAATCCAAGAAGAACTGCCGCACTCTCGAGAAAACCTGGCGACTCGTCCAGACCACAGACAACAGGACCGCCCTCAAGCACGCCACCCGCAAACACCACCAGCTGATCCGTGCCACCAAGAAGTCGGCACTCAAAGAACGACTGGACAACAACGCCCATGACAGCAAGGAACTTTTCAGCATCGTCAAAGAGTTCTCCAACCCCAGCGCCGGAAACAACGACATCACCCCCTCGCAAGACCTCTGCAACTCACTCTCCGCGTTCTTCCACCGCAAGATCACCGACATACACAACAGCTTCGACGCACAAACAACGCACCCTACCGCCGAACCAATGCCCGCCACCACCACCCTCTGCAACTGGACCCCGATCAACACCGAAGACACCACCCGCACGATGAACTCCATCCACTCCGGATCACCAACCGACCCCTGCCCACACCACGTCTTCAACAAAGCCGACGCCACCATCGCACCCCATCTCCGGGACATCATCAACTCCTCCTTCCACACCGCCACCTTCCCGGAGAGCTGGAAGCACGCCGAGCTTACCGCCCTCCTGAAGAAACCAACGGCGGACCCCACCGACCTCAAGAACTACCGCCCCATCTCGCTCCTTCCGTTTCCGGCCAAAGTCATCGAGAAGACCGTCAACAGACAGCTTGCCGCCTTCCTCGAGACGAATGGATCCCTCGACCCCTCGCAGTCCGGGTTTCGGGCCAACCACAGCACCGAGACCGCCCTTATCGCAGCCACCGACGACATCAGAACCCTAACCGACAACGGGGAAACAGCTGCCCTCATCCTCCTGGACCTCTCCGCGGCGTTCGACACCGTCTGCCACCGCACCCTAGTGAAGCGCCTCAGCAACATCGGAATCCGAGAGAAAGCACTGGAATGGATCATCTCGTTCCTCGCCGGAAGAACCCAGAGAGTCCGCCTCTCCCCGTTCAGATCCGAAGCCACCGAAGTCATCTGCGGCGTTCCACAAGGATCCTCACTCAGCCCGACCCTCTTCAACGTCTACATGAGCCCCCTCGCAGCCATCGCACGCCGACACAACCTCAACATCATCTCCTACGCCGACGACACCCAGCTGATCCTCTCCCTCACCAACGACCCCACCACCGCCAGAGCCAACCTGCACGACGGGATGAGAGACGTCGCCGACTGGATGAGGAACAGCCGCCTTAAACTGAACTCAGACAAGACGGAAGTCCTCATCCTGGGCTCATCACCCTCCGCCTGGGACGACTCCTGGTGGCCCCCGGCCCTGGGCACCGCACCCAAGCCAACGGACCACGCACGCAACCTGGGCTTCATCCTGGACTCCTCCCTATCGATGACCAGACAAGTCAACGCCGTCTCATCTTCATGCTTCAACACCCTGCGCATGCTCCGCAAGATCTTCAGATGGATCCCCACTGAAACCAGGAAGACCGTCACCCAGGCACTCGTCACCAGCCGACTGGACTATGGGAACACCCTCTACGCCGGAACCACAGCCAAACTTCAAAAGAGACTCCAGCGCATCCAGAACGCCTCCGCACGACTCATCCTGGACATCCCCCGACACAGCCACATCACCGTACACCTGAAAGACCTGCACTGGCTCCCCGTCAGCAAGAGAATCACGTTCAGACTCCTCACCCACGCACACAAGGCCCTCCACGACCTGGGCCCAAAGTACCTCAACGACCGCATGTCCTTCTACACGCCCACACGCCAGCTACGATCAACCAGCCACGCCCTCGCCACCGTACCACGCATCCGCAGAACCACCGCCGGAGGAAGATCCTTCTCCTACCTGGCGGCCAAGACCTGGAACTCCCTCCCCACTCACCTTCGGCGAACCCAGGACCATCTCGCCTTCAGGAAGCAGCTCAAGACCTGGCTGTTCGAGCAGTAACTTACCCCCTCCCCCAGCGCCTTGAGACCCTCCCGGGTGAGTAGCGCGCTCTATAAATGCCGTGATTGATTGATTGATTGACTGTACATTTCCAAAGTACGTTTCTGTCAGAGCTCAGCTGCACTATCTCTCATTAAAAAACTGTCAAACATTAAATTGTGTCCTATGCTGTGCACCGCTGGTCTGACAGTGCTGTCAACAGTCGGAGAGCACTGTGCGCTCCTGGTTATGCAGTTTGTTCTACCGGTGTCTCTGGGCATCTCCAAGAAGATCCCTAGGCGGCTTCAAGCTTAATGTAGTATCCTCATGCAATGTTTGTTTGTTCCCTTTCACCCTGCTCTATGCTGCTCAGCCAGTGTGAGTGTTCCGTGTAGAATGTTAGTGTGAGTGGAATGCCTGGGTGCTTGTGTGGATGGTTGAATGACAGTTGAAGATGGGCTGAGCAGCAGAGAGGCTGCTCCTGGTGGGGCTTGCCGTAGCTTTGTATCTACTCTACTTAAGGACTGAATAAACTACAAGTAAATCATCTCGGCTACGTCTACTTTGTCTACTGAACACGTGGGGCCAGCCCACTACATTTTTGGCGACAATCTACATGGGATTTTAATTCAACTCAACGCGAAAAGTAACAGGAGTAAAGTTAAAGCTGATGGGGCCAAGAAACAAGCACTTTGAAACATGTAAGAAGCTACAAGCAACTCAAGAAAAAGGAACCATGACAAGCACGCGCAGTAGCCCCACCAGTGTCCAAAAACCGGACAGCCCTAGCCCAGGCGTGCTGTGAAGTCATCTCAACATGGTATTAAATCATCAAAGCTGCCTACAGGAGTGTCTGCAACACCGTTCATTAAACTTCAAAGCCTGCCTGCACCTTGCAGTAGAATCTGCGCCTCAAGAAAAGTTTGCAGCGCAACTGCTTAGTCTACAGCGCGCCTACAATGGTCTACAGCGCCACAACAAACGTCTACGGTGTCTCTTCATGCAAGGTAATCAGTGGCATCCTGTGTATCTTTCAACAAGAGGAGGTCCTTTGCTGGAACATAGTTGTCTACTCATTTGGTTGTGCAATGAAAAAAGGACCCGTGATAGCTGGTCAGCACTGGTCACGTTTATTTTGAAACTGAGGTGGGGCCAGTCTCTTGTGGAGTCTTGTTGGTGAGGAGATCTCTACTGGACTTCCACGTCACCTTTCCATTTGTGGACTTATGGAGTTGAGTTCCTGCATCTACCTGTGAGTGGGGGCATTTGGTTTTGGTGTTTTGGAGGCCGGTAGCGGTTGCCGCTGCACCATGGCTGTTGGGGCGCTTACATTTGAATACAGCACAAGCCCCTCACCGCGCGCACACTCTCAACACACGCAATCTTACCTTACTTTCGTTGCCTCCCTGCTGCCTCTTGTGACGTCTGGACATTTTTCAATCGCTGTGCTGTGGAGGACGGTTCGACGCGCGTTGTTGCCGCAAGCCATCCGGCGCGGCGTCTTGATGCGTGCCGCCATTTTTGGAGTGGCGGATTTGCACTACTCAGCGTGTTTTCCCTTCACGTTACCAACCACGTCTCACTTTGCCGATCACGCATCTGTCTGGCATGACGTTTTCAATAAAGTTATTTGAAGTCTGCAAGCTGACAGGAACGCCGTCGTGGGAAGATGTTCTACATGTCGTCTCTTCTCTTGCTTCCTGTGTGTTCATGTTGAAGCTTATTTTAGGTACTTTTATTGCTATCTCCATGTTGTCGACAGAAGCACTGGAGCACAGTCACGGTTAAAGGATACCAGCACAAGCGTCGTTAGGTAAAGACTGTTAGAAGCGCAATCGTACATAGAAGCGGTGTTCACTTCAAGGTACTTTTTATAATCCTTCTTCTTGTCATCTCCGGACTCTGTGTGCTCTCTTGGTTCCTGTTATGTTCATTGAAGTATCGATGAATCGCACGGCTTATAAGCAACTCCAAAATGAACAATCAGACTGGGAAGTTTTGTCTGAGCACAAAGGAGTTTGAAATTAAACATCAGTGTCCCGTTTTTCGTTAGGAGAAGGAATTGGAGGTGACTTTTCTGTGTTTTGCTTCCATCTAGTGACAACTTGGTGACAATTTCTCACATTTTTTTCGCAGTCGCAGGTTAAATGATTCCTAGTGCTTTTACTTTGTCTTTGTACATGGAGATCAAAATAGGAAAATTACATTTTTTTATTCTTGTGGGGAATAGTATTATTACAGAGCTTATTTAAGTGTTTTAAAACTCACTTTTAGCATATGGTTAAAAAGGAAAAAATATTGTGTTTTCAAATGACTTATATGTTGAGTTCTTACAGACAGGGGTGGGTTTCAGTCCCATATCTTTGTACCTCAGACATTGTTATCCCTACTTAAGGGATAGAAGTGGGTCCTAGTCCCATTTCCCTTTTTCACGTATGTTTGGTTTACAAATGTAGAATCCCGACCAAGGGGATGGGAGTGGGTTTTAGTCCCATGTCTCAGGTTCACGCATTTTATTATGTTTTATCCCTGTCTTTGGGATGGGAGTGGGTTCGTGTCCCATTTCTCTTCTTTACGGATTGTCACTTTTGGCATGGTATGGGTGTTAGTCCCATTTCCTAGTTTTTGGTCCCTGTACCTTGTGTGCATGTGCCACACAGTACTGTCCTTGGGTATTAGTCCCATGTGACACTAGTAGTTATGCTCCATGTTTTTGGGCTTATGTCATTCCTTACAAGGGGTTTGATGTACATCCTTTCGTCTGGATGTCTGTGTTTGGGTGTCAGTCCCAGTTACACCTTTGAACGTCTTGTTATGTTTGTGGTATAAGTCGCTGTTAGAACTGGGGGTCTCTAGTTGGCAATGGTTTGCACCTTTGTCCAAATAGGGACCCTTGCTTCTAGTCAGGATAAGGGGGAAACACTCCTAAAATAACCCCTGCTCACCCCCCTGGTAGCTTGGCACGAGCAGACAGGCTTATCTCAGAGGCAGTGTGTAAAGCATTTGTGAACCACATACAGTAATACAGTGAAAACACTACAGATGGACACCACACAGGTTGTTTATGTAAAAATAAGTAATCTTTATATAGACTTATCACAAGACCCAATAGCAAAAATCCACAATACAGTACTCAAAAATAGACTTAAAATGATAGAGACAGTTCACGTTATCTTCAAAAATAGGATAGTCAATCAAATAAAGCTTGTAGCAACAAATAACTCCACTTGGAGTTATCACGACGTCGTGACCGGTGGAAATCCCAAAGTACGGCGCCGACCGCGAGGTGCGCAGCGTCGGGCCCGGAGTCGAGCAGACCCACAAAGAACAGTACCTGGAATTCGATGAAAACAAAGACGGTGCACGGCGTCGGGGAGGTGATGCTTCGTTGGCGCCGGCGGCGTCGGTTCCTTACGACCCCAGGGGAGGTGATGTCTCGGTTCCTTACTGCAGCGCAGGGAGGTGAGGCGTCGGTTCCTTACTGTGTCGGGGAGGGTGACGTCACGGATGGCGGCGAGGCGTCGGTTCCTTACGATGGTGCGGCGTCGATGGATTCGAGGGTCACCCACGTCGAGGATCGGCTCCGCGATGATGAAGCCCTGGCGTCGGTGAAGTCGGGGCTGCGGTGCGAGTCGGGACGGTGCGTCGTGAGCGTCCACGAGCGGTGTCCTCGGCTCCGGTGCAGGCAGCGGCCTCAATGACGGCTCCGGAGTCGATGTCGCACGGCGTCGGCAGGCGTCGGGCCTACGGTGCAAGTCGGGCGGTGCGTCGTGCTCTTCACGAGCGGTGCCCACGGCTTCGGTGCAGGTTACGGCGTCGCTCGCCGGCGTCGGTGTTGCAATTTCCCTCTGTTAGCAGCTAAAACAGCAGTTCCAGATGCAGGCAAACAGAAGGGGTGAAGTCTTTGTGTCCCTGTGACTTCAGGCAGGAGGCAAGCTCAGTTCAAGCCCTTGGAGATTCCCTTCTTCAAGATGACAAAGCACAGCAAAGTCTCTTCTCCTGTCCTTGGCAGAAAGCAACCACTGCAGGCCAACCCCAATCAGCAAAACAGCCCAGGGGCAGTACTCCTCCTTCAGCTTCTCCGGTTCTTCTCCTTGGCAACAGGTTTCTTGATTTCCCAGAAGTGATCTAATTTCCTAGGGGTCTGGGTCCCCTTTTTATACACAGTTTTCCTTTGTTCTCTGAAGGCAGAGAGGCCTCTGCCTAGTCCAAAACCAGTTCTGGTCAGTCCTGGAGCACTTTGTTTTTCTGACTCCTTCTTTCCTTTGTGAGTGAGGGGCAGAGCCATCAGACGCCCGGCAGGAGGTGGAGCCAGCATTGTGGAAGGCAGGCACAGCCCTATTCAGACCCAGGTGCAACTCCTCCCTCCACTCTGGATGCAGACCTTCCTATTCAGCCCTGTGCTGACTCACCCTGTCTCCTGTAGCCACCCCCAGCCCCTGTCACTCAATCTCTAGACAAGGAATACACAACCTAGCAGAGGCAGGCTTGGAAGTTTAGGCAAGAAAATACCCACTTTCTAAAAGTGGTATTTTCAAACACAGAATGTTAAAACCAACTTCACTAAAAGATGTATTTTATCATTCTGAGTTCAGGCATACTAAATTCGTTTTTCTACCATGTTCCCTGGGTCAGTTCTGACTATAAAGTGTAATAGTCAGTCTGCCCATTCTGGCCTATGGGGAGCAGGTAGCCTTGCAATAGTGAAAAACGAAAATGGCTGTAATTCACTATCAGGACATGCCACACACACCAGGGCATGTCCTGCCTTATACTTACAATGCACCCTGCCCTTGGGCCTACCTTAGGGGTGTCTGATATGAAGATAAGGGAAGGTTTAGGGACTGGCAAGTGGCTGCACTTGCCAAGTCGACATGGCAGTCACAGACTGCACACAGGCTCTGCAATGGCAGGCCTGAGACCCGTTTTACAAGCTGCTTCTGTGGGTGGCACAACCAGTGCTGCAAGCCCACCAGCAGCATTGGATTTACAAGCCCTGGGCACACGCAGTGCACTGTACTAGGGACTGACAAGTAAACCAATCATCCAATCATGGAGTCACTAATCCATAACACAATTTACAGTAGGGAGCACTTGCACTGTGGCACTGAACAGCAGTGGCACAGTGCCCAAAAGCATCTAAAACCAGCAAAACATAAGAGGCAACAGCAAAAAAATGGAAGGGAGACCCACGCCAATGGTGCCAAGTCTAACAGTCGCCCTGCGCTTCCCTCAGTGCATTTGCGTCGTTTCTGTTGTGTCGACGTATTGTGTGCGTTTGTCACACTGTGCTGCTTTCTGCTGCACAAAGTTCTTGGGTGCAAGTCCCATGCAACGTTACATGTACATTTGGGTGTTAGTCCCATGCAACGTCATATGTTACATTTTGGGTGTCAGTCCCACGTGCTGCTTTCTGCTGCACAAAGTTCTTGGGTGTAGTCCCATGCAACGTCATTTGTTACATTTTGGGTGTCAGTCCCATGCTATTTTTGTTTTTCATTTTACTCCTTACATGTCTTGCTCACTTGTGTGTGTGTGAGCTCTTATTATGCTATATACTTTATTTGTTTACTATTAAAGGAAGAGGATGGGTATAGTGCATGTGCATTTCTATTCTTCCATTCTTCTTTCTTTCTTTGTACTTCCGTTTTCCCTCTCGTGATGTGTCACTCCTTACATCCGGGGTTAATGGTTGGTTAAACTTCATGTGTACATTATTGTGTATAGTTGTTTTCACTTTTAGTTTGGTTCTTTTTATTGTTCAGTATAAAAGGGATAGGATATGTAGTATCCTCATGCAATGTTTGTATGTTCCCTTTCACCCTGCTCTATGCTGCTCAGCCAGTGTGAGTGTTCCGTGTAGAATGTTAGTGTGAGTGGAATGCCTGGGTGCTTGTGTGGATGGTTGAATGACAGTTGAAGATGGGCTGAGCAGCAGAGAGGCTGCTCCTGGTGGGGCTTGCCGTAGCTTTGTATCTACTCTACTTAAGGACTGAATAAACTACAAGTAAATCATCTCGGCTACGTCTACTTTGTCTACTGAACACGTGGGGCCAGCCCACTACACTTACGTTTCTACTGTCTGTCCTGATCGAGGCATTTATTTCAGCTTCCTGTACCAGGAACAACGTTCATATGATCAGAGCCCACAGTTGGGACAAACAATGGGATGTGGATATATATTACACCACTAAACACCTGCTTACAAGGGAGTTATATTTGTGCTTGGTGCGCTTTCGTCGTGCTGGGCCTGGCTTCCCTTGCAGATTGGAAGGAAACCGGAGGGGCCGCTCGATGCCATGGTGAATTGTTACTTTACATTAGAACTGATGTCCTGATTCTTGCAAAATTCAAATGCTTCCTGCAGGAAACATCATGTTTACCATTGCTAGCAGCCTCTCTAATTTATTTTCCAAAAGCCATGTCAAGAGAGCTGTTAATATTTTTTTTGGATCAATTATGCACCGATTACAACAGGCAACTATTTTGTTGTTTTCAATAGTTCCCTGATCATGGTCACTTATTTTATTCTTCGCTACTGTTTACTACAGTAGTTTGTTTCTTATAGATTCCTTTTGAGCCGAGAGTGCGCGGTTGTGTCGGAGTTTGGGGAACCATCAGCGGCTGCTCCTCCGCTAAGGCGGAGGAGCGTCGCAGCACTGCTTTTCGCAGTGGAATAAAAGGAAAAATATAATGACGATAACTCTAGATTATCATTTTATTTTTCCTGCTGCGGCTTCTCAGTGGGCGGGGGGGTGGAGGGGATCTGCTCTGCTCTCAGAGCAGGGGGAGGAGTGGTGGGCACTATGTAAGTGAGCATGAATGTTTGGCCGGCCCTCTGGGGCCGGCCAAACATTCATGCGCACCTTGCTTGTTCTCCATGCAGACTGCATTGAACATGCCCAGCCTCAATTACAGCCTGCATGGAGAAAATATCAGCCTTCTATTCTCTGGCTGAGCGCCGATCAACGGCGCTCAGACCAATCACAACACTGCAATGCAGCGTTGTGATTGGCTATCAGGAGGCTGGGAGCCGGGTGCTTCCTTTACAGAGAAGAAGCCAGGAAGAGGACGCAGGAGAGGCAGCAGCCGGCTGGCCGAAGATAAGTGTTTTTTTTTTTTTTAATCCCCTCTCTTCCCCCCCTCCCCGCTGCTGCTTACCGGGAGCAGCCGCGCCTGGGAACCATTATGGTATGCGAGACTTGCCAACATCTCAAATCACTGTAATAATAAGAATAAACTAAAAGAAGTATTCTCAAGGAGTGAAATTATTTGGCAAGTGCTTCCCACAACTGTTGCCATTATAGTTGTATATTGCCATGGAGGAGAATATGATTGCCAATGTCTAATCCTATATGAAGTTCCCTCAACCTTCCAAGAGAACTCTACAAAGTGTTTGTAATAAAGTCTTGAGTGGGCCAGAGTTTGTGGTATAGCGTGCAAGGTCAGAGGGAGTCTGTTGATGCCAAGTATTGTGCCAAATGTCTAGAGTTGTGCCCGAGGTTTACAATACAGTACCCATGGACTCTGATTTAGGCTCTGCTAATTAAAGACATGGCTGCTTAATGAGCTGAGCCAAATCCATTGCTGGGATCATGCTGGGTGTTAGGATTACCCAGGTTTCACCGAGCGCTTCATAAAGGGACAGCCTTCCAAATGTGCCATGCTCACCCCAATCAATGGAAAACAGTAGTTACTCAGCAGAGCCATCATCAGATATAATCACTGGGTAATTATTTCTGTTTCAGGAAGGAGAGCAGTATGTTAAGAAGATTGGTGGTATCTTCGCCTTCAAAGTAAAAGATGGCCCTGGTGGGAAAGAGGCACTGTGGGTTGTGGATGTGAAAAATGGCAAAGGTTCGGTGGCTGTCAATTCAGGTGAGTGTGCTTGTTTCTTTACTGAGAGGTCATGCCATGGGCTACCTCACTGTGTCTTTAAATTTCCTTCAGTGCTTCTTATTTGTATACACAGTGATGTACTGTTTCATGTCAGTCACTGTTTTTGTCAGAAGGAAAGAATGTGTAAAGAGAAAGGGGATGGATGAGCTGTTTGATTCGGCATTAAGGATGCTTAATTCTTTTTTATAAATCTTTTTATTTAACAATCATCGACATTCAAGCAATTCCAAAATCTACTCAATATCAATAGAGGCATGACAATTTGAGACAATAATCATTCACATTATACACAGTAAGGACACCTCAGGGAGGGAGCAGGTCATCCAATTCAATACTCGGCGGGGGTGCAAATGTCTCCACGATAGGAATTCCATGGTGTCCATATGCGGGACCACTTTCTAGGACAGCCCCGGGCAGTATAGACCGTCTTTTCCCTGAACATACACCAGTCCATACTCTTTTTCCATGCCCCCAGCGTGAGGAGGCTCGCCGCTCCCCAGGCTTGAGCGATGTTTCTTTTGGCTAGCATGAACCCCAGAGTGGCCCACTGCATTTGATGGGTGTTCAAGTCAGTTGGTTCCCATATGTTCAGTAGGCATCTACGTGTTTCAGGGTGAATAGCGATAGTGAGGACTGTCCTCATGACTTCATGTATCTCCCTCCAGTATGTTTGAATGTGTGTGCAGTCCCATATGATGTGCATAAAGGTACCTATCTGCCCCCACCTTCTGCGACAGTCTCCTGTTTCAGCTCTTCCCATCTGCACTAGTCGGGGGCCAATCATATATATCCTGTGCAGGATTTTAAGCTGTACTAGTCTTAATTGTGCTGGAATAGCCACCACCCGAGGGGAGGACACCGCCTCCCCCCATTCCTCATCATCCATTTCTATCCCGTAGGATGCTTAATTCTTCATGTTCAACTCAGTTAAGTTACGAAAGGAATTGATGGACTATGTGCAACAGGTTAGTGGTTCAATTTAAGTAGAACGCCTGCTACAACTCTGAAGCATATCTCTCAATTCAGTCATGACCACTCTTGCCATCTCCTTCAGTAAAGGGACTAAATGGACATGAGTGTTGAACTCCATTCACTCCTTGTACAGATGGTCCACCCAAAGCTGAGGTCTGTTAATGGGACATCATGAGTAAGTTGACACTACCATTGGTCACTGCATTCTTAAAGGACTTCTCTCTCTCGCTCTTATTCCCCCCCCCACCAAGCTCCCTCATTGATGGCAAAACTAGGCCGTGGCGGAGTCTGTTAAGTCTCACTGATTTTTAGCACCAGGAGTTTGTCTTGCACTGTAAAATCAGCACGAACGGCACTACGCGCCGTGCCAGAGGGCGCTGCTGCTTTCTGCCGCTCAAGTAGACATTCTACTCGAGCAGCAGCTTCCTCAACACGAGCTGCAGATTTCTCTACGCGAGCGGTCGTGACCTGCTGCGACCACCTGCATTGAGAAATCTTGCCAGAAGGAGGTCTAGCGCGTGATTTTTTTTTTCTCACAAGCGCTCGGCAACTTAACGTTGACGAGCCGCTCGAGAAGAAACTCTGGTCCGCGTCACTTCCCAGAGTTTTTCGGATCACCCAGCGGAGTGGGCAAAACTCCATGAGCTCCGCGGGTGTAGCGGAATTCTTCCCCCACCCCTACTTAAAACTATAAACACAGATATTAGTTCTACTAACCTTTCTGAGGTATTTTTCCCCAAAGTGTTTAGATTTTTGCAATTTTGCTCTTTTCTAGCATATTAGCTTACAAGAACTTATATGAAAGATGCTGGGCTGGGAGCAAGGGTAAACTGAAGTCCTCAACAGCTTCAGATGGTTAGATGCTTTGATCACAACCAGGGGTGTGCGAAATTGACTTAATTTGCTTTCGCGCATGTCAGAACCGTGTTCCGAGGGCCACGGAGCAAGCAGGAACTACGGGGCCCAACCGTGGGGGATGAGGCATTTTACTCCTGATGTCGAGGGCCCAACCTACTATGGATCCTGAGCAACTGGGTCATGTACACCTTCAGCACTTGACTCTCAGTGGTTGCTCAGGTCGAGCAGTCCAAGACTTCTCGGGGTGGGGAGAGGAGGTAGATACAGGCTGGTAATCACAGGCTCACATCTCAAAATACACGCAGCTGCAATAAATGATTTTCCAGTCAAAAACTTGCTTTTATGAAAGAAAAGGTCTTTAATTTTAGTTTTTTTAATTATTTTATCTGAAAGAGACACGTTAGTGACAGATTCCTTACCTTAGAATATCCCCAGGCGTCAGGCTGGATCCGGAAAAGTTTTTGCGTAGCAGTACCCTTGCGCGTCGGTAGGCGGCGTCGTGCGGCTCCGCGTCCGTTGTCGGCGTCGTGATCGCCGGGATGACGTCGCGGGCAGTACTTAGGCGCCGCCCCTGCGCGCTGACGTCAGTTCTTCTTTTTCCGCGCCAGCAAGCGCAGATCCGGGAAGAGCAGTGCCCTGGTCATTTTTTGACCATACTTTTTGGTGAATTTTTCACTGTTTTTCGAACAAGGTGTCGTAGGGATGCCCGGTTTCAAGCGATGCGGCGCCTGTGCTCGGATGATGTCCGTCACGACCCGCATTGGGAGTGTCTCTTCTGCCTCGGCCGAGGCCACGACACGGAGTCTTGTGCCGACTGCCAGGCCCTCCACCCGAAAGCTTTGCGAGAGCGGTCTCGAAAGCTCCTCGAGGCCCGGCATTCTGCTCCGCGGAAGCCCCGGTCGCGTGAGAGGTCCAGGGGTCGATCGCGGAGTCCACACCGGTCGTCGGCATCGAAGTCTTCTTCGTCCGGTAAGTCGAAACACAAAAAGTCCAAAAGCATCATCGCTCTAGGACTTCGCCTCGCCGGTCTCGCGACTCGGCTGAGGCCCCTCCCGGCACCGTCCCCGCCCCCGCGGCCCGGACATGCCTGTGGAGTCGCCCCCGCCATACCAGCCCTTCCCGGGTTCGGGGGCGGATCCGGCCAAAGTGCAGGAATTCCTGTCGGCCATGGCCCGCCTCTTCGGGCCTCAAGGTCCCTCCGGTGCGCCTTCGGGCCCGCGGGCTCTGATGGGGTTGCTCCGGCGTCGCCGACGGCTCCGGCCCCGGCGTCGCCCGTGCCTCCAGCCTCGATCCCGGCTCCGGCTTCGGCCCCGGCCTCGATCCCGGCTCCACAACCCCCATCGACGCCGGTCGACCTACGCGACACCTCCGCCGGCGCCGATGTCTCCGGTGCCGTTCTCGACGCCGCCTGGGGCTCCGGGCGGCGTTGTTCCCCAGTTCCTTCCGGCTCCGGACATGGACCCGGCCCGACGTCGCTCGGCCGCCGGTTCCGGCGCCAATGGGGCCTTGGATCCCAAATGTCCCTCCTCCCCTTATTTTGAACCTGAGGAGGACCAGGAGGACTGGGAGGGGTCTGATGACCCTCTGACACGACAGTGTCAGTACGATGAGGACTGGACAGAGGGTCTAGGGGATGCTAGTGGTCTAGATACTTCCCCTGACACTGGCATGCTGTCTCCTCCCGTGGCTACGGAGGAGGGAGCCAATTTTGCAACGGTGTTGCGTGGGGCGGCTGGGGCTTTACGTCTCCAACTCCCTACTGTGGCGGTCAAGACTAATATCTTGACAGAGGTGCTTCAGCCGGCAGCCTCCTCTTCGGAGACTGTGCTGCCGTTTAACGACGCCCTCACTGACGTTCTTTTGGGCGCCTGGTCCAAGCCCAACACAGGGGCTCCTGTGGATAGGAACGTGTCCCGACGCCATCGCCCAGCTCCGGGCGACCCCCTGTTTCTCTCTGTCCACCCCACCCCTGAGAGCTTGGTTGTCCAAGCCTCCGCTTCACAAACCGCCTTCCCTACCGCCCCTCCGGATAGGGAATCCAAACGCCTGGATCAATTTGGGAAGAAGGGTTTTTCTTCCTCCAGTGCTGGCTTGCGGTCTGTCAACACCGCTTGCCTTTTGGGCCGATATACCCACTCCTTGTGGGATTCGGTGGCGGATGTTTTGCCCCAGTGTTCTGAGGAGGTCCAGACACTGCTTTCCCGTGCCATTGCGGAAGGAAGGGATGCGGCCAAATATACAATTCGACGTGGCCTTGATACCTCCGACTCGCTGGGCAGGTCTATTGCAACGACGGTGGCGCTACGACGCCACGCCTGGCTGAGAACCACTGGTTTTTCAGGGGATGTCCAGAATACTCTCATGGACATGCCCTTTGATGGAGTCGGTCTTTTTGGGTCCAAAGCAGACCATGCGTTGGAGCGCTTTAAGGACTCACGGGCTACTGCAAAGTCCCTGGGCCTTTCTGCTACACGCCCTCCGCTGACTTCTGCTTTTCGCCCCTATCGTGGCCACGGTAGGGGCGCCCCTTCACGTCAGCAGCCCAGCCACCGGCCCGCGCAGCAGGCGTCTTTGCGTGGCCGAGGACGTGGATTCCGCCGTGGCGGATCGGTCCAACCAGCGTGCGGGTCAGGCCACCACCTCCAACCCGTCCGCGGCCTCCAAACCCTCCTAGTCCCTCCTTTCAGGTGCACAGCACGCCAGTAGGGGCAGGGTCCGCCATCACCTTCCCCACTGGCGTACCATCACCTCGGACAGGTGGGTCTTGGACATTGTCCGAAGGGGCTACTCCCTCCCCTTCGAGTCCACCCCCAGCCATGCCACCTCAATTCCACCGCATGTCAGGGGATCACTTGGTGCTTCTGCAGAAGGAAGTCACGGCCCTCTTGGCCAAGAGGGCCATCGAGCATGTTCCGACCCCAGAAGTAGGGGCGTGGTTGCTACTCCCACTACTTCCTGGTGCCCAAAAAGGACAAGGAGGACATGCGTCCTATCTTGGACCTCCGGAACGTCAATCGCTTCCTCCGGAAGGAGAAGTTCAAGATGCTCACCCTAGCTCAGGTCTTGACTGCCCTCGACCCTGGAGACTGGTTGGTAGCGTTGGACTTGCAGGACGCATATTTCCACATCCCCGGCCCACCGGCGTTACCTTCGGTTCACGGTAGGCCCCGAGCATTTTCAGTTCACCGTGCTCCCCTTTGGCCTTACCAGTGCCCCTCGGGTGTTCACGAAAGTGTTGGCGGTGGTCGCAGCTCATCTGCGCCGGGCAGGGGTTTCAGTCTTCCCCTACCTCGACGACTGGCTGCTGAAGGCGGGCTCGTCCCAGGCAGTCGTCTCCCACCTCCAGACTACGGCCGAACTCCTGCACTCGCTGGGGTTCTCCATCAATGTGCCAAAGTCGCATCTGATTCCTTCTCCACAGCTCCTTTTCATCGGAGCAGTTCTGGACACGACGCAGTTTCGGGCCTATATTCCCGAACGGCGAGTCCGGGATATTCAGGCTATGATTCCGATCTTTCAGCCTTTATCCTGGGTTTCGGTACGGATGACCCTGAGGCTGCTGGGCCTCATGGCCTCCTGCATCCTGCTGGTCAATCATGCCAGATGGCATATGCGGGCTCTGCAGTGGGACCTGAAGTTCCAGTGGGCGCAGCACCAGGGCAACCTGTCCGATCACGTCCAGATCTCGGAGGGGACTGCAAAACAGTTGCAGTGGTGGCTCTCGAACCGGCAATGGGTCATGGGCAGATCCCTCTCCCTTCCCCAGCCAGAGCACACAGTTGTGACGGACGCGTCCCTTCTGGGATGGGGCGGTCACATGGGAGAGGCGGAGATCAGAGGCCTCTGGTCTCCGGCGGAGTCCCGGCTCCATATCAACATTCTGGAGCTCCGGGCGATCCGACTTGCACTCAAGGCATTCCTTCCCTCTGTCAAAGGGAAGGTAGTGCAGGTGTTCACAGACAACACCACCGTCATGTGGTACTGCAACAAACAAGGCGGGGTGGGGTCGTGGACCGTTTGTCAGGAGGCTCTGCGCCTCTGGACATGGCTGGAACATCAGGGCATGTTCCTGATGGTTCAACACCTGGCAGGTTCGCTGAACGCCAGGGCGGACGAACTCAGCCGCAGGTGCATGATGGATCACGAATGGCGTCTTCACTCGGAAGTGGCGCAAGGACTCTTTCTACAGTGGGGAGAGCCTTGGTTAGATCTATTCGCCACCGAAAAGAACGTGCAATGTCATCAGTTCTGCGCGTTGGAATTTCCAAGGCGGCACTCGCTCGGCGTCGCTTTTCGTCACAAGTGGAGTTGCGGTCTGTTGTACGCCTTTCCGCCTATACCACTTCTACCCAGAGTGTTGAAGAAGATTCGGCACGACCGGGCCCAAGTCATTCTTGTGGCTCCGGACTGGGCTCGAAGAGTTTGGTATCCCGAGCTACTCAATATGAGCATAGATCCCCCGATCCGTCTGCCTCTTCGGGAGGATCTTCTGTCGCAGCAGCAGGGGACGGTCCTCCACCCGAACCTGTCCAGTCTACACCTGCTTGCGTGGAGATTGAGCGGCGGCAGTTGATTCCTTTCGACTTGCCTCCCGAAGTTTGTGATGTGATTCTGGCAGCCAGGCGTCCCTCCACTAAGGTGGTATACGCCTGCAGGTGGAACAAATTTGTGGCATGGTGCACAGCAAAGGCTGTGAATCCCCTTTCTGCCCCTCTTTCTGAGGTCCTTCTGTTCCTTCTCTCTCTGGCTCAACAGGGTTCTGCCCTGGGTACCATCAAGGGTTATCTTTGTGCTATCTCGGCCTTCCTCAGGCTCCCTGATCAGCCCTCCCTTTTCAAGTCCCCTGTTGTTAACAGGTTCTTAAAAGGCATTACACACCTCTTCCCTCCTGTTCAGTTTGTGATGCCTCAGTGGGACTTGAACTTGGTTCTTACCTTTTTAATGTGCGCTCCCTTTGAGCCTCTACATAACTGTCCTCTTCGTCTTCTGACTCTGAAGACAGCCTTTCTGGTGGCCATCACCTCCGCTCGGCGGGTGAGTGAGCTCCAGGCTCTATCTTGCAAACCTCCCTTTCTGTCTGTTCATCCAGACAAGGTTGTTCTTCGGACGCGTCCGTCCTTCTTGCCAAAGGTGGTTACTGCTTTCCACATTGGGCAGACCATCACTTTGCCCACCTTCTTTCCGCCTCCGCATCCTTCCAGAGAGGAAGAGAGGCTCCACCGTCTGGACCCAAAACGTGCGCTCTCCTATATTGACCGCACAAAACACTTCCGGGTGGATGACCAGCTCTTTGTTGGCTACGTGGGCGCCAAAAAAGGTTGGGCGGTGCACAAGAGGACCATCTCCCGCTGGGTTACCTTGTGCATCAAGACCTGCTATTCTTGGAGCCTCCTGTTGGGCTGCGTGCCCATTCCACCAGGGCAACGGCTGCTACCACGGCCTTAGGCCGCGGTGTTCCGCTGCCGGTTATCTGTCAGGCAGCTACGTGGGCCTCGCTGCACACGTTTACAAAGCATTACTGCCTTGACAGTCGGGTCCGGAGGGACGGCTTCTTTGGCCGTTCTGTCCTCCAGGACTTCCTTGTCTGATCTTTGTTCGCAGACCCACCACCGGGGTTGGTATTGCTGGGGTATCTATTCTAAGGTAAGGAATCTGTCACTAACGTGTCTCTTTCAGATGCACAAGTTACTAACTTGTGTAACGATATATCTGTAAGAGACAGTAGTTAGTGACAGATTCCTACCGCCCACCCATCCTCCCCGTTCTGCGAACTGATTTCTAGGAGTTAAGGACATCCCTTTCAGGGCCCTAGTATTTTTCAGACACCTGTGTCAGCTTCTTGCATGGCTCTGCGTTCCTGGCGCGGAAAGTCGTGTACAGAACTGACGTCAGCGCGCAGGGGCGGCGCTTAAGTACTGCCCGCGACGTCATCCCGGCGATCACGACGCCGACGACGGACGCGGAGCCGCACGACGCCGCCTACCGACGCGCAAGAGGTACTGCTACGCAAAAAACTTTCCGGATCCAGCCTGACGCCTGGGGATATTCTAAGGTAAGGAATCTGTCACTAACTACTGTCTCTTACAGATATATCGTTACACAAGTTAGTAACTTGTGCATTTTGGTCGGTTGAAGAATACATAAATCCACATCCCACGTATTAGCACTATACATCGTCTATACAAAAACATCCACACGTCAACGTGTTCAAGTAGTTCTATTACAGCTGTTTGGGTCTTGTTTGTAACTAGCTTTGCTTGGTGCCTCCTCAGTGATCATAGTCCTCAATATTTACATTCTGCCTCGTCTCTACAACTCCAACCTCCTCGACATCGCCTTAAAAGGAGCATTCCCTGTAAATCCCATTTTCGTATTGTGTTGTGCATTCAGTCATCAGTTTGTATGGATCTGAGGTGTTGTACAAATGGGTCCCAAAAGTCCGTAGGTCTGGAGGCCTGCGGCAGTTCCTCTGCATATGTTTCCAGTCTCTCCTTGCAGTATGTTATATCTGTAATCCAGTCTTTGCATTGTGGTGTAAGGTCTTTAATTTTACAGTAACTACCACAAAGGGAAATACGACATACACAAACAATGTCCACAGTCCCCTGAGGTCAGGGCTCTAGTGTTTCTTATGAGGTTATCAGTAGTGGCTATTCCCCATTCTCTATAGGCGCCATTCAGGTGAAGCTCACTTGCTCAAGTCTTGGGAGTCCATTTCCAACGCTGTATAAAAGTAAGAAGTGTTCCAGGGGCGAAGCGTTGTCTGCCAAGCAAGTTCCCCTGGGGCCAACTGGCCTGAAATCAGCCTTACCCGCACCTGCAGGATCAGATTGACTGCAGTCCCTGAGTGTGCTTCCTTCGAGGGTACTGGAGCTGCCGTTGCTGGCTCCGCTAAGTTCTTTGCACATGGCTCAAAGCTGGCTGCGCTCAGCAGACTGCAGGTTTCTCACCCTCTGTCGTGCAGCCACAGCGACCGGGGTTCTCCTTGACTCCTCCAAACTCGGTAAGTTCTTTGATCCCTCCATCGGTTGGTGGGTGGGGGGGGGGAGATGCAACAGTCCTGATGCAGTCCCTTAGGAGTCACCACTGTGGCCTCTCCCCTCTGGTGATGATTCCGACCAGGTCACACTTCTAGCTTGGTCCCAGTGGCCCCCTCTGGCATACAGGGTCTCTGTCCTTCTACTACACATGGGTTCCGACCAGATCCGCTCAGCCGATTTCTTCACGGCAACCCCTCCTGGCACTCTGCACAGCAATCTCTTCAAAGGCACCTCTTGCTGTACAGAGTCACCAGTTTTCAACAGAACACGGGCTACAGCTCCTTCGGTATGGCAATCTCTTCATGGCGGCCCCTCCTGGCATATGGGGTCACCAATTTCTCACTGCATATGGGTGATGACCTGTTCGTCGCAGCAACGATCACAGCTTACTTCATGGTGACATACGAAGATCACCACCTTTCCCTGCTGACGTGCAACGACCCAATCAGTGCAGCATGATCCTCACACCTTGCTTAGGGAATCCGCTAAACGGGATTCCCCACTGGACCTCGCTTTCTCCAATGCTGTCCTTTCCCTCACAGGGCATACTGGTCTTGGCAAGCAGGCAGGCGCTGGTGCTCTTAGGGCCAGTGGTCTTGGATTCCCTTGGTGATGTCCCTTCTCCCAGCTGGATGAGTAGCAGGCCTTTGCCCCCAGTCCTGGTCACTTGCAGTAGTCTTGCAGAGCTTCTACTCCTCGTACAGCCCGACTGGCTGCTTGACAGTTGACAATTTTTTTTGTCTCAAGTTCCCCTTCTTATAGTCCATTCCCAGACACCAAAATGTGATTATGGAAATGCCTTATTTATGGGGATGGCTGACTATCTCTTCACCCGTTTGCAGGTGATACAAAACGCGGCCGCGAAACTCATCTGCAACAAAGATAGATATAGCTCTGCCTCTGCCTGCCTAAAAACCTTGCACTGGATGCCCATACGAAAGAGCAAAATTTAAGCTTCTCTGCCATGCTTATAGGGCCTTTATGACTCTGGTCCTGTGATTCTCCGATCCAAGGTTGCCTTAGCCAACCAAACGTATCAGGAAAGTTAGAGCCGGAGGCTGCTCTTTTACTTAACAGGCTGCAGCCCAATGGAATCTACTTCTCTTGGATATGCGCTTTACTGATGACTATATCCGATTCAGGAAAAAACGTAAGACATGGCTTTTTCCAGAGTAATGGACCTCGATCTACTAATCTGATCTTTCCCCAGTATATTGGCTGATTTATTATATGGCAGTATTAGCGCTGTGATATCCCTCTGGGATGAGTGTATGCGCTCTACAAATACCCTAAAATAAATACATTTAGAGTCCGTGTCTTTGATGTTCATGTTTTGGGTCTGCTTCCTTTTGAAGTGCCTACTCCTGTGCCCCCTCTTCCTCCAGAAAGCAGTCTGTCGCAGCAGGAGCGACTCGAGAGCTAATAGCCCCACGACACATGCCAGGGGAGTGACTAAGCTTCACACCTGGTTATCAACTACAGTGATGTGCATTACAGGGTCAGCCCAGGGCCTTAGTCCTTCTCTGTGATTCTCTTTTTAGCTCCATCTCCTTTCTGAGATGTGCCCTGGCCCCTTCCTTATGACCTCTCCCTGAATCAAAGAGCACCTTTTGAATTGTGCTGGGTGAGCCTGGCTCCCTCTCCAGTGTGCCCTACCCAGCTTACAGTATTGCAGCAATACACAGATCTGTCTGAGAGATTCTTCTACCTCCTCCTCATGTTTGACCATGCAGCCCTGGGTCTCGCAAAATGGAAACCATAGTCAGCCATGAACTGTACTATTCACAGGCACACATACAACCAGCTCATGTGTACAGCATACATGCACTGCACTACATCCTTAATGTATTCTACCACTCACGGGCACACGTACACCCAGCACCTGCATATAAATTAACTGTAATTCATGGTAAATACATTTTTACCATGCATTACAGCGAATTAAGCCAATTTTGGTAAATATTTACCATGAACGGGGCGGTGCAAAATTACATGAACCAAGTCAGCGTAATTTAACATTCACAACCACCTGAGTTGTATTTGATCCAATGACTTACAAAGGAAAGCTTCTCCCATGGATTGCCAGACCACTGACTCATCTGTTCTCTTAGATGTATATAATAACAACGGGTGCCCTATTCAGATCTCCCCTTTCCATTTCTAAGAAGAATTCTCTAAATCAGGCTGTAACATCAGGCGCAAATTAATATCTTGCAAAAAGAGATGATTTTGTAACTTTTTGGAAAATATTTTTTCTCCTGTGTGGAATGTCACTATATATACCATACACGCACTGCACAGCCCTACATCCTTCATGTATTGTACCTCTCACAGGCACAGGCACACATACACCCAGCACATGCATATAACATACACACACTGCACAGTACTAAACTAGCCTGTATTGTACCATTCACAGACCCATATACACCAAGCACATATACATCACACATGCACTACACACCAAGTGGATGTAGGCTAAGGGTGAGTTAAGCACACAACAGCAACGTTAAAAGTGATTGAGCCTGTAGACCTCACTACAGTCGCACAGATTAAAAAGGACCTATTCACTTTTACTGATTACTACACAGTATGATCACTATATGGTATGCTGCCACCACCGCACCTGTGCTGCTTAGCTCCTGATAAAGGCAGCAGCCTTTCACGACTAAGAGTAGCGCTTTGGGTGCCCCTCCCTGTTGAACAAGACCGCAGTAGGTGAGACAGGCCTATGTCATGGTGCACATGCATGTTCCGTATTTGCCTATGCCAACAAACATCTGCATTAGGGATCCAGAAAATAGTACAGTTGGGGCACTCTGGGTAGGAGTGCACATCCATTACCATGCAGAGGACTTTCCAGTCCCAACAACGTCGTCATGGGAAATGCTGATTCATCATTTTGGGCTGTACTTTAGCATGAAATGCATCCTAGCATTAATTTTTGGCACAAGCATCCATTTAAACAACCCCACCACAAACCAAAGATGTTTTTCCTTTGCGTTTGCTGTAAAATTTTACTGTGAATTGTGCGGTTTGTGCTTATTTTTTACATGAACCGTGCAAAATTACGAGAAATTACATAATTTAGTAAAAGAAACATATTGCGTAATTTTGAGAATTTCGTGTTATAAGTGAGTTTAATTTAATTTTGCCCAATCCTAATCACAACCACCTGAGTTATATTTGGTCCAAAGACTTGCAAATAAAATCTTCTCCCACTGATTGCCAGACCAATGACACATCAGTTCTCTAAGAATAGATGTACATAATAACAGGTATCCTATTCAGATCTACCCTTTTACATTCGTTAAAAAAAAGTCTCAATCAGGCTGTAACGTGAGGCGCAAATTAATATCTTGCAAGAGGAGATGATTTTGTGAAATTTTGGCAAATACTTTTGGTTTTTTCCCTGTGTGAAATGTCACATAGGGTTCCAGACGCTTCCGTCCAGAAACAAAACTGCTTTTTACTTCAAAATTTGTTATGCTGAGATTTTTGATTGGTGATTAATCGGCACCACCCCAATGGCCTATGTCTAAGCTAAGTAAGTGTTTCTTGTAGAATCATCAAAGTCCTTTGGAATCCCTCTCACTCCTCCACAGAGTACTGAGTACTTTAATTCCATCCTGTCTCTCATGGAACCTACATTATGTGCTGATGATCCCCCTACATTTTACAATGCTTAAATACAAACCTCATGCCATCTGTATTTTCTGTCTCTTTAATGCTTTCTTCTTGAAGGTGGAGTTCCTACTTTACAAAAACAGCTAAATCTGGGTCTGAATGCTCGGGCCAATTACCGGTTAATCTACGATTCCCATTCATTGGCAAGCTCTTTGAACAGTGCACACATCTCCAACTGCACACTGACCTTGCTTCCAGTCACCTTGTTTGGTCCCATCAGTCTGGTTTCTGCTGCTGGCTTTTCATTGTGACGGCACTTTCATGTCCCCTGGTGCCCTTGGCAGCCTTTGATGCAGCTGACCATGAGCCACCCCCACAACTCGTGTGGGACTCTTTTTTTATTTTTTCTCCTTTCTGTCGGGACTCATTTCATCCAGCAAGGAAACCTTGGGCTCTGGGTCCTGGCCAATCCTCTTGGCTTATAGTGTCTCCTAGGTATCCGTCTTAGTGCCAGTCTCGTTTAACATTTATATGGAGTACCTGGGGCTTCTAAAGGTGGACTTCAGTTTCCACCTGTATGAGCTGGCATTCAACTCTAATAATGTCTTCTCTCGTCAACATTCAGCTCTTCAGGACTGTCCCAGCACTATGTAAGGCTGGATGTCTGGCTCCTCTCTGAAACTAAATCCTTCTGAAACTAACTTTCTGTTAATGTCATCCTCTAGCTGTTTCTTGGCTTTCCTCCTATTCTCTATGGGTATCTATCCTTTTTCTCTTTGCTATTGTTTAGAAACCCTGCGTTTCTCTCTTGACTGTATCTTAACTTCCATTCCCATTGCAAAACGTTAGTGTCTGCTTGCTCTTTCTGCCGGCATCTCCTGAAAAGGATTACACCTTTCCATCCTGCCACTGACTTTGGAGCAGTAATCTACAAGATCTGCGGTGGGTATACACTTCTACAAGGTTGCGCTGCTTTCTCTCCCCCTCCTTTCCGAGCTGTCTTACACTGCACAGCACATTTGTACTCGTAAGCTTGATCACATCCCACCTTTTCTTTTGGAGCCGGCTTCCTTGGTACCTTTGTATTTCTTTAACGGACTGTTGCATAAATTACAAGTATATGGCTGGCAAACTTAAAACCGCTTTTGGTAGCAGAGATACAAGAAGTCACAGCATTCTATGTTTGGGTATCCCTAATCGCACAATTGCAGTGTGTCCATGCACACGGTTTCATTTGCAAATCAGTGGCTTTGAAATTCCTTTACATTAGAAGATGGGTTAGCACCTGCATGATTCCCCTTTTCAAACAACCTGGAAATTTATTTATTCCGACTAGCCTTCTTTGGCTACAAGTTGTGTAAGGTGGAATTCCTCTTTGCACAATTTTAAGTGGGCTGATGTTCTTGTAGCATGATTTTCATGGTGTGGGAACCCCGGATTTACCGACAGGAAGTTCCAGCCAGTAACATTGTCTGGGGAAAGGGTTGCATTGCACCTCAGACCTGTTCTTCAGCTCCCATCTGACCCTTAGACAAACATAAGGGGGCGCATGTAATGCTCTCCCCTCTACCTCCAGCCAACATTTTCCCTTCCCTCCCCTCCGCACCTCCTGCTTACTCACCCTTACTTTGAAGACACTTACCATCTGCTCAGCATAGGTGGTACATGTCTGCCTTATCCTCATGAAATTTGGAATTCTATGCAGAAATCCATCCAGTAATGCTGAATCTGCAAATGTATTCCTCATTCCAAGGGGTCTAACTGGTAATTGCAGGAATTTAATTCTTTGTGGAAATTGCCACCGGTATTGGAAATTCCAGCTGCCCAGAATCTCTACACACAATTCCTCACAACCTGTAACCAAACCATACCCTATGTGTATGTTTAGTGTACCTTGGTGTCTGTTTCTGTGTTTACAGTATCTCATTACCTTTTTCTGCAGGTTTTTATTTACTGGAAATTGTTTTCTTCAACACAAAGGTAGCGTGTTCTCTTATTGTGGGTTTTCCTGTCTGCTTTTCAAATGAAATATTTGTATAGATGCTGTTGTAGGTTGCAATTTGACCCTTTAAATAAATAAACAAGAGTACACACAGAAAATCGCTGTAGACTGTCATTAAGAGTAAAATCCAACTTTGTTCTGACTTCTAGTTGCCTATTTGATCAGCCTCATTGTTATGGTAGCACCTCTAGCAAAACATGAAAATTGACAATTGTAGGGATCTTGCAAACTGTTAATTTTTAAGCCAGTATTTCTTTCATACTTCATTTCACAGGAAGGCCTTAGGATAAAGTCAAGTTCAGAGAAGTTGTTTTCTTCATACATTCAGTTCTTCTTGCTGCTGCAGTTATTAGCATGATCATTCCATTTGGCACTGCCATAAGCAAATGTTGGAGCCCTATGCCTCAACTGGATAAAATAAATGACCTGATGCTTTTGAAACTTTAATAAAATGCATTCATCAGAGACCATGCTGGTCTTTAGTGTTGAAGTGGTGCAAGTGTGCGGCTCCACACAAGTCGAGGAGTTTGCTTTGGGAATTTTCCATGGTAGTTGATGTTGTAATTAACATTGTTGCCTCAGATTTTCACTGACTGGCACATAGATAAGATAGGTTCTCCCAGTGGACTATGCCATGAACCTTTCCTTTGTTGTCCAACCATTGTGCAAGAGCTCGTTCTGCAAGATAAGAGAATAGGTTTTGCTTTTGAAGCCTTCAAATGTAACCTTTAGTGATATTTCCACAAACTCCTCTAAACCACCACTAAATACGTGTAATCATTACGCATGTTCATCGAAGGACAGCCTCACCAATGGAAAAGTCTTATTTCCTTTGATGACACAGATTGCAAGGTATGAATAAATACTGACTTAATTAAACCCAGATACAGCTACAGTGGCGTCTGTCTTAATCTTTCCAATTCTGCAGTTTCAATGGGAAAATGAATTTTACAAAAACGCATTTTGCTAAAGTAAACACTATCAATTTAGACTAAGTGCTTTTTCAAACCAAATCAAGTTTATCGTCTACACTGCTGTGGTCCACATATAGAATAGGGGTGATATACTTTTGTACATTGCATATCTGTATTCTAACTTTTGTGTAGTGATACACAGCCTTGAAAGCACTTCCACTGGTTAAGAGAATTATTTCTGTCAGTTGTGCATGGCTGAAAGAATGTGCGCATATAGTGTGACCTATATGGGAAGAGTTTTGTTGTTGAGGTTCAGGGGTGCTTCAACTGTATTGCAGCAAACATGTGGCTGTGATTTAAGCATGAGGTGAAGGGAAGAGATATTAATGCTAGTATATATTTACAGGCTTCGGTTAGGCGGTTACTCTTATTGTGCAACTTATGTGCAAAAGTTTGCATATTCTAAATTAGCTCTACATATGTCCTTCATTGTGTCAAAGTGAACCTGTTGCTGTGCTTTAAGCATGAGGTCCAGCAGAGCAACTTAACAGGGATACAATTGTGCTTGCATATATTTGCCATCTTCCGTAGTTTGCTGTTCGATTGTTTGCATTGGATGGCACGGTAATTCCCTGCAATTTGGACACACTGTTGGGCCATTGCGATCTTATAGCTGTGTGTATCCCTCAAGTGCAAGGTTTGATAGAATGAGTAGGCCAAACATGAAGGACCAGCTATCTCTGAGGTGAGCTGAGCATGACTGAATCATCTGAATGGTGGCAGCCACTTTTATCAACTTCCTGAATTCCAGATAGTAAAGGATAATCCTTATCCATGCTGGTAGCGAGTACTAAAGTTTGATTGTCTGTTGCGCCTGCTAGGTTCAATAAATGCAGAAACATTTAAGGTAAATTCTGTGAGAGACGACTCGGATTCAGAACATCTGTCGGGAAGCGCAGAGAGTACAAAGGGATAATACACTGCCTCTTGAATGCTTATTTTCTCTTTCTTTGCCTTCGCTGTACGAGGGCGGGAGAATGGAAAACTATTTAAGGAATGACCGTATCTAAAATGAGCACCCTCTCTGCAGGTCGTGGCTTCTACGATAGCCCCATGATGCTAATGTTGCTGGGGGTGTTCCATAAAGATTTCTCCAAAGTGAAGGGAAAATAGTATCATTATCCTTGTTGCAAATTATCCAAAAGCAAACTCCCGCCATGGGGGATAGTTTGAGTAGGATATTGTAAAATAAGCTTGGCTATCCTTGATCCGTAATCTCTGCTATCTTGCATGTGGCATTGGAGAACAATCTCGAGGTGATAAGGCTCTAGGTTCCAAGTGGCGATATCGCTGAGGCCTCCTGTGTTTGTGGACAGATACCCCTGTGCCTTATAAACCAAAGTACAAATCACTTGCTCATACAACTCTAGCATTGTAGCCTTTGTCCTCTCCCCGGGGACCGATAAATACCATTGAGCAACTATGAGCATAAGTTAAAGCTAATGAGGCCAACATGAATGGTTTTGTGGCGACTCTTGAAATTTACAAAGACAAGATATGAACTTTAATGATGCCGCAGTTGGAGTTTTAATGTTAATGGTCCCATCAAATGCAAGAATTCAGTCCAGAAAACAATGTAGAGAGGAAGTAGATAATCCAGTGGCTCATTTGTGCTAATTACTTATATGAAAAATGTATTGAAAAGTAAATTGCTCTTAGTTGCATGTTTTTCTCTGCCCATTTGAAATTGAAGTAATTTGAGTGAATGATTGGAGAATGGCGATTTCATTCCTGCTTTTGTAGCTGAAAGACTGACTGAGTTATTCAGTAATAGATGTAATGCACAAGAACATGATACCCTGAATACTGACTGAACTGCTTTCATAGGTTGTCCACTTTAAATTATTTGTGAATATTTATGAATATAGAAGGGACATTAAAAAAAAATCAAATGACTCAAATGGTATGCCGAATAGCAACCTCCTTGTGCCCTCTGCATTTTGAATAATCCCAGTATAGCGGAAATAATAAAATGACTGTGTGCATATATTACTGTGCTGTAGTTAACAGTGTGTGTGTGTGTGTGTGTGTGTGTGTGTGTGTGTGTGTGTGTGTGTGTGTGTGTGTGTGTGTGTGTGTGTGTGTGTGTGTGTGTGTGTGTGTGTGTGTGTGTGTGTGTGTGTGTGTGTGTGTGTGTGTGTGTGTGTGTGTGTGTGTGTGTGTGTGTGTGTGTGTGTGTGTGTGTGTGTGTGTGTGTGTGTGTGTGTGTGTGTGTGTGTGTGTGTGTGTGTGTGTGTGTGTGTGTGTGTGTGTGTGTGCGCCAGCCAGCCAGCCAGCCATATGGACGGAGCGCTGAAACTTATCAGAAACTCACCCCCAGTCACAGATCTGGGTTGAATCCATCATCATTCTTTAGCTCACTTCGCCACCCCAGTTCAGACACAGCTATATGCAAATGAGTCTTGACCCTGTGCCTCATGAGAACAGTCCAGCCCGAACTGCCAAGCCATGTCTTCCTTGGACCGGAAACGTTTCAGCGCTCCGTCCATCATCTCCTTGTGTTTGCTTTGTTCGCCCTAAGTTGGCAGGGTATGCCCAGACGTGGGTCCCTTGCTCACTTTGCCACTGGATTCAAGCTAGCCTGGCTGATGAGGGGTGTTACCCCGAAACCGGTCCCAGGATGCTTGTTTCCGGTTCAGGAAAGACCTGGCTTGGCAGTTGGGGCTGGACTGTTCCCAGCAGGCACAGGGTCAAGACTTTCCATGCATGGTACCTTTCTGTTTTCCTTTTGTGTTTGTTTGTGCATGTGTGACTGTATAAACTGCAGGTGCAGGCTAGTGTTTGTGTGCGTATTCCCACCTTTGCGTATGAGCCTTTGAGAGTAGATCTGTGTGTGTGACTTAGTGTTTAGTGCACATTTGTGAGTCTGTGCGTGTGTGCCCTTGTGTTGAAGTGACGGAAGAACTGTGCATGCATGTATTGTGTGTACGCTTATCTATCTGGCCTTGGATGTTAGAGTGAGGGAATAACTGTGTGTACCTGTGTACGTGTTTGTATGTGCATGCCTGCCTATTTTGTTTTATAATTGCCCCTGTTTGTATACAGTGCCTCGGTCAATGTTAGGATATGCATGCTCCTGTGCTGTTTGTGTGTGCGAGTATACGTGCTTCTGTCTTCTGTGAGTTTGTGGTTGTGTTTATGGGCTCTTGTACTGTGGTTGTTCGCGAGTATGCATACTGCTGTCTAGAACTATCGTCATCACAAGTGACTTCTTTTAAAATTACTGAGAGGAGGACTTTGTGTCTTCTTGATAAGTTAATGAGCCTTCCTTAAGGCTCCCAGCCCACGCTGCATTCCTTTGTTCACCCCTCCCACTTTTCTCCCAACTTTTCAATTAACCGTAGCGGTTCCTGTCGTTGTTAAACAGCCCAAAGAATAGCTTAATTGCCTTGGCCTTCCCCTGCCTCTGGCGTCGTCAAGTGGAGGGTCAGGGCCATAAAGGGAGCACTTCGGATCCTAAAACCCTGCATGCAACCCTCCCCCCTTAACCCCCCCCCCTCCTCCCAAGCCATGTAGTCCTTTCAATTCAATGAGGAAACATGGCTCGCTGTACAGTGCTAGAAGGACGATCCAAAGGCGGGGCATCAGCAGCTTCAGGTGAAAAACTGCTTGTACTCGAGAAAGGAAAACCCCAGGAAGTATTAAAGAGAAAACGAATAAACACCTGCGGAGCATATGAACGCGCCAAAGCATTTAATCACAATGCAGACTTGGTGGTGAAGTACTGTTTAATGACTCGTTCTGTCCATCATCAAGCTCAGCAGTGAACCTGTGTGTGCGCTTCTGTCTTGGATGAGTGTATGTGTGCGGTTATTTGTGCGTGCTCTTGTGCCCTATGCGTGCCTACAGTGTATGTTTGAGTATGCTTTTATTGATGCAGCCCACATACAGTAGAGGCAAAAGTGGGTATTCCTGCGTCCACGCTATGCGCTGGTCATTGCAGTTCCCATCCACCACTAGCAATACAACTACATGGCAATCATGAATTAATAAACACGTTTCACGTCTTCCAAAGCACAGGGTTGTCCTTCCTTCTACTGGCACAATTCCCTAATTCCCAGCGGTGTTACCTGGCATGCAGGTGCACTGCTAAGACATAATATCTTTAGAACATATATATGGCAGGCAGTCGATCCTCTATTCTTAATTGCCTTTCAGGATCTCACTACAACGCGAGTCTTAGGAATCTGCAGTCACCTGCGCTCCTTTTAATTATTCAAACAGCTGTTTCAAATCGCACCTCCTTCAGCGCCAACCCTTGTAAAGGTACCCGTCATAAAATGCAAAATACCCTTTACTACAGCTCTTCTCAGGGAGGCGGAGGACTGTGTTTGAACCATAGCATTTCCTCCTATTAATAATTTTCATTGGCTGGGGTCAGGTGCACTGTAACAAGACACTTTCAAACAAGTGTTTGCCTCCTAGTTACATCTGCCCCTTAAATACGTGGCATAATAAGATCGGAAAGTTGACGGAAAACAATGTTATTATTAAGGCCGAGGAGGAGAGCGAGCTGCACCAGCTTACCTGCTGCTGTGCATGGCCTGCTGCCGGTGCAGTGGCCTTTTATTTAGTGGGGCACAACTGGAACATGGCACTCCTACTGTGCCCAGCCAGTTTGTTGTCACCACAAATCTGTACTCCGACTTGGAAACACCCATGCAGGGGCTGGCAAAGGCAGTGTACACGCTTCTCGGGCTGTATATCCCTCCGTGGCTCATTGTAATCAGGCAGTGAGAAGTGTGTAAACATGCCTATACACTATAGGAGTGCACAAACTAGCTGCCATCTGATTGGCTGATTGCACCCAAGCCTCAGCAGTCTGAGCCCACGTTACAATCAGCCAATCAACACCTTTGCTTTCCCACATTTTTAGTGTTCTCAAACATTTCACCCTGCTGCCCCTTAAAGCCTCGTACTGGCACTGCACTAGCTGCAGTACACTCAATTTAGCACAGTGGCAGAGTTCACTCGCCAGGCTGGTCAAGTAGGCCTGAAAACTGTTTCATCCTGAAGGAAAATGGCTTTCCATAGCGAGTGGGCGAGTACATTTTTCGAGGCCTGTTAAAGTAACGTTATAGTTAGGTGAATATGTCAGCAATAACATTAACATTTTGAACTAACAAAACACAGAAATCCACCAATTCTATTTAGCAGAGCTAACTATAACTTGCACTCCCACCATGCACGGTTTATGACCTCACATATTACATTACTCGTTACATGTTGTATGACCTCATATATGACATCACTGATGACATCTCAAATGACATCCTGAGCCAGAATTGCTCCCGTCCAGAGGGAGCAGCTATTTAGGCTGCTCCCTCCGGGCGGGAGCAATATATTGATCTGTTTCCAACAGATTAAAGTCTGCTCCCAGCTGGTGGGAGCATTTTTAACGCTTCTGCATGCTAGGAGCAGCCTTAGTGTTTGCTCCCGTTTGGTGGGATTTTGAAAATGCCCCTGCCAGACGGGAGCAAACGCAAGTTTCCCTGTCCATGTGGGCAGGGAAACTGCTGTGTCCCCAGGGTGGGGTTCCCTGGTCACAGCCTATGAGCTGGCCCTGGGAGATGGGATTCCAAGGGCTCTTTAAAGGCTCAGGAATGGGGGCGCATGCCCCCCTCACCTTTTTTGGTAGTTTTGGCCCCAGTTGTGGGCTCCCCTATGCCTATAATGGCTGGAGGAGGGGGGCTGTGCGCCCCCTCTGCTTATAAAATGCGGCCTTGGGGAGTGGGCTCCTTAGGGCCTATAATGGCTCGGGGAGAGGGGCAGCGAGCCCCCTCCACTTATGAAATGTGGCCCTTGAGGTGGGCTCCTTGGGACCTATAATGGCTCATGGAGGAGGGCCGTGTGCCCCCCTCACCTTATAAAATGCGGCCCAGGGGCAATCCTGCTGGATTACGGCTAACATTGCTGGGGGGAGGCTCCCCATTCCAGCCTGGGTGGGGGGGTCATTACCTCTGGGTTCCTCCATGGGTATCCCTAACCTGCCTCATTATATCTTTTTTTTTTATCCTTCAAAGTTCAGGACAAGGGACTACGTCTCCGAGTTCTGTAAAAGCTGCCAGCAACATTTTGCTATTGTTGCTGCCATCCAATCAGACTCCAGTGAGAGCGGAGTGGCCTAAGGGAAATAAAGCTCCTGGACCAGTCAGAACGCTTTATTTATAAATTGGTGCTCCCCCGAGAGCCTCTCGCAGACTCAACTGTCAAATATTTTTGACCATTAATTTCTAAAAAAACTACTGAGCAGATTGACACCAAATCACAAAAAGCACAATCTGTGGACCAAGATTTAACTTCCTGCCAAATTTGGTGTCATTTTGTTCAGCAATGTTTGCTGTAGCCCTGCCTAAAGAAGTCTATGGAAAACACATGGGGATTTTGCCTTTTGGGACCCCCCTTTTTTCTTGGCCCCCGCTTGACTAATCACCCCAAAACTTTCCATGCACAAACAAGTCAAGAAGCACCTTTTTGGAAAGTTTCATGTAGATTTGTCAAATGGGGCCAGAGTTGATAGCAAGTGCTTAACTTGTTTTCCCATAATCCACAGTGCTGAATTCATTTTCAGGCTATTTAGCTTCTCTAAACAAATAATAAAAATGTAATGTATGGTTAACACAGCATTTCTTCTTTCTTACAGTTCTGGTAAAACAAATACTTTCACAATGCTGCTCTCTGAGCATTAATCAGCGCACCTGACAAGCTCACCCTTGCTGGCCCATCTTTGATGCAAACATCTACTAATTAAACTGCCCCAGGGTTTGAAAATAAACCATGAACCGTGCCAGCAAAATGTTACATTGTCCCCCATTGCATTTTATTTTCTTTCTTTATATATGTCCTGCTAAAACTACTGTATAATGTTCATGTGCTGAAAACGTGTTTTAGAATTCATGCTTTGAATTTCCTTTCAATGCGCTCTGCATTTAAAATTTGGCTTCTACTGAAGCGCATTCTTACATAGAACATATTTGAGATATTAGCACAGTATCCTCATAAAACTTCCAAGTTTTATTTTGTGGGTGCCTCTTTCCATTTGCTCATTCTTTCTTCAAAACGTTTCCCTACCCTGCCTTATTCTACCTTTGTCTCCTTACTTATTATTCCCACTTTCATTTTAAATATGTTACCAAATCAGGATCCTGTGTTATTTTGGTGACCCCGCTGTATTTCTGATAATTTGATGTTCCACTAATTGGGTTCTATTAAAAAATGGGATCTCTAGTTGGTAGAGACTACCCTGTCCAAGTAGGGGGCCACAATCCTAATCAGGGCAAGTCAGATACACAACTTAAATGAACCTGTGCTCACCCTCTGGTAGCTTGGCACAGAAAATTTGGGCTTGATTTAAGAGGCAATGTGTAAAGTATTTGTGCAACACTTAAATTACAGCAAACAGTGAAAACACCATAAAAAGTTTAGAAAACTAAAGAGTATTTATCTGAGTAAAACAACCAAAACGACAAATATCCAGTAAGTAGAAGTAGAGATATGAATTTTGAAAGATTAAATGCAAAAACAGTGCTTAGAAGTCACAAGCGGTCAAAAGGTTACTTGAGATTGCGAGGGACCGGTGCAAATCCAAAGTTCAGGCCAACCTCGATGAAGGACAGGCCAGCTACAGAACCCACGCAAGGTCTGCTGAGAAACTACCTTGTATGGAGCAAAGTGTTAGCGTCGAAGGCTCGATGTGTTCGATCCGATTCACCCAGTCAGGTTGATGTGTCGGAGTCGAGCCATGCAGACAGTGTCAAAGGATTGGTGCTGCTTCGTCGTCGAGCCGTGTAGGGTGATGAAGATTGGCACTGCGTCTTCTTCGAACCTCAGTCGGGACCCGCGTCGCCTGATCGGCACAAAAGGGCCACTGCGTCGATTTTTGCAGAAAAGAGGCCAACACAGCAGAGCAGATAGCAAAGTGGCAGCCCTTCCTACAGCACAGCAAGCAGCACGCCAACACGGCAATCCAGATAGCAAAGTGGCAGTCCCTCCTACAGCACAGCAGCTCTTCTCCAGGCAGAATGTACTTGGTTCCAGTACAGTTCTGATTTGGTCGTGTCAGGGGTCCAGTACTTATACCCAAATATGCCTTTGAAGTGGGGGAGACTTCAAACAGGCCTTTAAAGATCACAAGGTCCCTGCTTTTCCTGCCCTGGCTCCAGACTCACTCACGGGGGTATGCAGCTCTTTGTGTGGTGACAGGCACAGCCCTATTCAGGTGCAAGTGTCGGCTTCTCCCTCCCAATCTACCTCAGGAAGACCCATCAGCCTGGTGATTGACCATCAGGTTGCAAATGTCACACCATAGCTCCCCTTGTGTGACTGTCTAGAGCTAATGCGCAAAGCCCAGCTGTCACCCAACCCAGACGTGTATTCAGAGACAGGCAGAGACACAGAATGGGTAAAGTAAGAAAATGTCAACTTTCTAAAGGTAGAAAAGACGTATGAGCCTGCACTCCTTCTCTTGAAAGAAGCTGAACATTGAATACATTTATTCGAAAAAGTGCGTGCAAGCAGCAATGTGCGGATCGCCCCAACCGCAAAAATAATGTGAAAAACCGAGCTTTATCCTTGCGCTCTTTTGCTGTTGCACTGCTAGAAGTGGGAACAACTCCCTCCAATGTGTCAAATTCATCCAGGTATTCTGGTATACTCCAATTAACCACCATGTTTTTAACCTTCCATGTAACTGTCTAATTCTTAATGTTCTTCACCACGACGGAGACAGTGAGATAAATCTGTAATCTTTAGTAGACGCTCCAAATACATGCTGTATGCCATCATAAGCTTCGTACAGCAGTACGTGCAGATTAGTCTCCAAGTGAAAATGAGCACCGCATATATTGTCCCAATGCATTTCGAGCCACAGGGGCTCTTCGTCAGGGGATTCTAGAACATAAAAATGAGCAATATAACTAGATTGTTCCACAGTGATTCATATGTACTAACATGAGTGTCTCAACGGATCATAAACTAATAATTAATCCAACCACTTGTTGTGTAATACCCCCACCATCGCCCAAACTTTTGAGAAAAATCATAATTATGACTGTTATACTCTGCTACCCTCCTGTTGTACTCAAACCTATATTGACTCAGAGTTTACCCTAAATAACAGAGACCATCTCCCCGATCAATATTCATACGATGCCACTACTGACCCATCCCTGAACCCGCTGTTAACCTTCTCCAGTTACGACAAAATCACTCATGCTTTCACCGTATCTCTCGTTGTTACCTACCCGGGACTCCCTGCCTTTCCAGCTATCCCTCTATTATAACTTCATACAAGCCCCCTCAATCCGTTCCTCGCTCTTAACTTAACTATTCCCATGCAGTCTCCTTCGACAACCTCACCTGCTGAACTCTCTTCTCCGTTGAAACCATTACATCCTCTTTCTTCCAGTAATGAATCTATGCGTTCACGTTCACCTCCTTTTCGGGGAGATGGTCTCTGTTATTTAGGGTAAACTCTGAGTCAATATAGGTTTGAGTACAACAGGAGGGTAGCAGAGTATAACAGTCATAATTATGATTTTTCTAAAAAGTTTGGGCGATGGTGGGGGTATTACACAACAAGTGGTTGGATTAATTATTAGTTTATGATCCGTTGAGACACTCATGTTAGTACATATGAATCACTGTGGAACAATCTAGTTATATTGCTCATTTTTATGTTCTAGAATCCCCTGACGAAGAGCCCCTGTGGCTCGAAATGCATTGGGACAATATATGCGGTGCTCATTTTCACTTGGAGACTAATCTGCACGTACTGCTGTACGAAGCTTATGATGGCATACAGCATGTATTTGGAGCGTCTAATAAAGATTACAGATTTATCTCACTGTCTCCGTCGTGGTGAAGAACATTAAGAATTAGACAGTTTCATGGAAGGTTAAAAACATGGTGATTAATTGGAGTATACCAGAATACCTGGATGAATTTGACACATTGGAGGGAGTTGTTCCCACTTCTAGCAGTGCAACAGCAAAAGAGCACAAGGATAAAGCTCGGTTTTTCACAACTTTCTAAAGGTGGCATTTTCAGACTTGCATTTTAAAATCCGACTTCACCATAAGTTGTGATTTTAAATTGTGAGTACAGAGACATCAAACTCCAAATCTCTATATTTTCCCAATTGGAAATTATGCTTAAAAGATGTTTTAAGGCAATCCGAATGTTAACCTATGGGAGAGATGGGTCTTGCAGTAGTGAAAAACGAATTTAGCAGTTTTTCACTACCAGGACATGCAAGTCTCAAAAGTACATGCCCAACCTTTTAAATACACTGCACCCTGCTGCCCATCGGGCTGCCTAGGGCCTAAAATAGGGGTGACTTATATGTAATAAAAGGGAAGATTTGGGCCTGACAAGTAGGTTAACTTGCCAGGTCGAAATGGCAGTTTATACTGCACACAGGCTCTGAAGTGGCAGGCCTGAACCGTGTTTAAGGCTACTGAAGTGGGTGGCACAACCAGTGCTGCAAGCCCACTGGTATCTGTCACGGTGAGGAGTGATCCTGTTCTGTGCCTAGAGGGCTGGGATCAATTAACTTTTTAACAGTATGAGAGTACCCCCTATACCATTGATCCTAGAATTCTTTGAAATAAGATATGTCCATGTTCGTATCTTAGATTGTCATGTTATGACTATTGTACAGTATTTGACTTTAGTTATTTGTCACTCAGCTACCTCATATCTGTTATTAGTATACGGTTATGCACTCATAGAGAAAAGACATGTCTGGTTATAAAGTATATTTATCACTTGATGTCATTATTATCTTTCAAATACCACCTGTGATACATTCTATGGTGTGCCACAAAACAACTTGTACACAACACCATAAAAACATGCATATAAAATATCAAAACATTACATTGACCCATTACATTTATCCTTGTGTGCCATCTCGGGTCACAACTAGTGCATATTGTGAAAGGGGTGTCCTAAAGTGTAACCCTAAAAACGGTTACATGTTATTGGATCTTTGGGGACATATTTTGCCCCTTCAGTGATGCAGTCCATACGGTACTACGTGGTCCTTGTGTAGTCGGAGATCCTTTATGTGGTCATGCAGGTTTCAATACTCCCTTCGCCCGTTTTATGAATACATTCTTTCTGTCTTGTAAGTAGAATGACTCCTGGCCATTTGAGTTTATAAGCCAACACATTTCGATCTTCTTATTGGGCCTGAGTGCTTTTTGAAGGTCTTTTTCAGGGCTGGTGGAATATTTGTGTAGTACAGGTTCAAGGAGGCGAAAGGTTCAATCATATTACTGAATCCCCAGTCGGGTGAGTGGTCTGTGCCCAGCGCTGAACCTTCTGCATGTATGTGTGTGAATAAATATATATATTTATTCACACACATACATGCACACTCTCTCTCTCTCTCACTCACACACACACACTCATTCATATTCACAGCAGCTTCCTCAACAATAAAGTTTAAAAAAACAAAACCAGCATTGACAAGGCTAGAACGTTAGGATATGATAAATCTGATAGAGCAGAAACTGTTCATGAGTGAATTGGTTTTGAGACGTTTTCTCAAAGCAAGATTGTTCGCAGTCAACGGATGTGATAACGCAAGGTAGTCAGTGTCTTGGCAGTGAGAAAGCTGAAAGATCAGCCACCCCAGTAGAGTCTGCAGAACTTCATAACAAGTACTTTTAATGAACTCGGCCAGTTGCAAAGCCTTTTAAAGATAGTGCTCTTTGAAATGGGGAGCCAGTGAAGACATCTAAGATGATGGGATAAATGGGGGTGACATAAAGACCAACGAAAAATTGTGCTTCTGTGTGCCATACTAGGTCACGCTGCTAAAGTTGATAATGAGATGGACCAAAAAAGTGGGTTACTGTAGTCTAGGTGAGAGCCGACAATACAGTGAAGCAAAATTCCATTGAAAGGGGGAGAAATGTGTTGCCCAGCATTAGTTATCTGAGCTGAACCGTTGATCTATTTATTGAAAAAGTATCCCATAGTATGAACCTAGGGTAGAGGGCTTAAATAGGTACCCAAACCTGGGACCCACCTGCTTGTTGGCTACATAGAAGAAGCCTCCATTTATCATAATCTCAGTCTTATCCGAGTTGAGCCTGAAGTTATTTTTAGTCATTCAGCTGCCTGTTGCTTAAAGGCAGGTACAGAAGTTGACCTGAGTTGAGGGAGACTCTACTTCTATTCTCAAGAAATTTTTAGTATTATCTGAAATCTAGCTGTCCGTTCTAAGTCCAGACATGTGATGTAGGGATTGAAAAAAGTATGGCTGTGAGATGAGCCCAGGGTACACCATCTTCCGGTAGCTTGCAGATGGATAAAAAGGGAGGAAAACATGACTGCCTGACCCTCCACAAATGAAAAGAGCCAAGCAATAGCTTTTATTCTGGATACCTACCTAGCAGACTAGAAATGAGGACCCGGAATCAAAGATAGCAGTTTGATCCAATAGGATAAGGGCAGCAGAAGCAACCTCTTCCTAAGGATGTTGCTACTGGTTTATGATGACACCAGAGCAACATCTTTATCGTGGGTGACTGTCATTGTTGAATCTAGGTACCTAATGAAGATTACATATTACCAGAGCAAACTAGAGCACAATTTTCAAAAGGTGAAATATATGAGCCAGACAAGGGTATAGAGGAGATCCTGACTTAGCAGGTAAGAAGGCACTGTGGTATCAATAGTATTTAAAGATTTGAATTCAGCCAAGACTGGATAATCTCATTCTAAGTCATCAGTAAGGATTTCAGGGATAGTAACAATGAGTCAATCAAGATACATTTAAGAATTTTCTAGATGAAAACGGAAGTCAAAGACTCACAAAAATGTTAAATGGTAGCGACTGAGGAGTCATAAGAAGCAGATTTTGAAAATTCTGGATGGTATAGCCACATTAATATTAACTCCTTCCCTAGATAGGTTTTATATGATGGAGAAATCTACCTGCAGATTTCTTACCTTAGAATATTCCCCAGGCGTCAGACTGGATCCAGAAAATCTTAAGCAGTGCTTCTGCGCCTCAGCTGGTGGCGTCAATTGGCTCCACGTCGTCTGCGCAAAATGTGACATGCGCGGCGCCACTCCAGCACGCTAATGTTAGTTCTTTTCTTTCCACACCATCAGCGCAGATCCAGAGAGTGCTACCTCAGTCCGGTTCTTTGGGACTTTTTTCTGACGATTTGACGGCCCTTTTTTTTAGCCTTTTGCTTCCAGAGTGCATAGGGATGTCCCCAAAAGACCTGTGGGCGTTAAAACCTGTGGTTCCTGTGACAGACCCCCACTTGGTTTTCGTCTGGTGCCTGACCGCCTCATGAATCCAAAGGCAGTTTGGGAGTGTTCCCTGTAGCTTCTACAGGCAGACGCCTGTCGACTCTGTGGTGCTCCAGGCCTGGTCACGAGGAAGGTCCCATGCCTGCTCGCTGAGCCGTTCCCGGCACTTGTCATCACGCTTGTAGTTGTTGTTGGGTAAGTCATGCAAGAAATCTAAAAAATGTAAGAAGTCGAAGCACACTTCGACTTCACCACGCCTGTTCAAGGCCTCAGATAAGGCGCGTGAATTATGCCACCGATCCAGACCCCGCTTTCATACGTGAGCCGTGGAGCCTAAGTCTTGGTCCGCTCCGTGCCTCCCATACCCAATTAAGAGCTTTGAGGCAAACCACCTCATTTGATACTGCTATCTTGCACGAGTCAGTCTTTTGGGCTTAGTCTATTTCTCTATGCAGAGGATACCCAAATAATTCTGAAACTAACCGGTGACCTCGGCGAAGAGGAGGCTCAACCAGTGCTTCATTATGAGGATCTACCACATGGTTGCACTGTATGTGTGTTTTTTAGCAGAGTTAAGTAGTGAAGCATTTAACTATTTAATATATCTTAACGTGAAAAAACTAGGACTTAAATCTACTGTTTAAAGTGATATGTGGGTAGCGCCAGCTGAAGTTGACCCGTGTGAAATACCTTGGACCCTAGCACTTAATTCTTTACAAATTTAGCACTGAGCTCAACTATGATTGCTCCTCCAAACGCCAACATTGGATGACAAACCATCTAAAGCGTTACAGTGGCAAGACGGAAATCCTATGCCCATTTAACCCTCACCGTTTTGGGAACTACCATTTTAGCCCTCCCTCCCTCCCCCCCCTCCCCCATCTTGGACACTCTGTGTCCACCCCTGTGGCAACGGTGTAAAGGTTGACACTTCTTACTTAGACCGATCAGATTTCTTCAGCTGTGAATTGCTGTGTTTTCCAATTGTATTCACTAAAACATGTTCTGTACCTTTTCCCATTCCCTTATAAGGCTCAAATATGGAATGCTTTTGTGTCAACTTGCTTGGATTACAGCAACTCAGGTTATCTTGACCTACCAGCATTTTTGATTCAGAAGTTGTAACTTACCCGAAACTAGACTGCGAGACTGGACCATAGCTCACCGGCAGCAGCCTGGCTTCTTTGGTGTGAATTTTTAAATCAATGTGGTTGGTGCACAAAGCCATTTTTACTGCCGATCGGTGCCCCTACCAGGGTTTGATGATAATCTGACTGCTGTCTAGGATATAAAAACAACTTTCTTCTGGGGTGTTAGACTTGGCATCTTTTGGCGTGTTTCCCCTGACTTTTTGCTTTCTGACCTCCCGGTTTTGACTCTGTTTTTGCTGGTGTGATGATTCTGCGCACTTTCCTCACTGCGGTCCAGTGGGAAAGTGCACGTGCTCCTGTATAAAATGTGTTATGGATTGGTGTTTCCATGATTGGCCTATTTGGTTTATGTGTCAGTCCCTTGTAAAGTGCACTGCGAGTGCCAGGGCCTATAGACCAAATGCTGTTGGTGGGCTGCAGCACTAGATTGTGCCACCCACGCAAACAGCCCGTAAAGTGTAACTCGGGCCTGCCATCGCAGAGCCTGTGCGCAGCCTGGGGCTGCCATGTCGACTTGGCAAGTGCACACACTTGCAAGTCCCCAAACCTTCCCTTTGCTACATGTTAGTCACCCCTAAGGTAGGCCCACGGTACCCCTGTGGGCAGGGTGCGGTGTATGCGAAAGGTAGGACATGCCCGGGTGTGTGCGGCATGTCCTGATAGTGAATTACAGCCTAGTTCGTTTTTCACTATTGCAAGGCTACCTGTTCCCCTAGGCCAGAACGGGCAGTTTTGATTATTACAGTTTATAATCCTAACTGACCCCGGGAACATGGTAGAAATTCGAGTTTAGTATGCCTGGACTCAGAATGATAAAATGCATCTTTTAGTGAAGTTGGTTTTAACATTCTGCGTTTGAAAATACCACTTTTAGAAAGTGGGTATTTTCTTGCCTAACCATCCAAGCCTGCCTCTGCGAGGTTGTGTATTCCTTGTCTGGAATGTGAGTGACAGGGGCTGGGGGATGCCAGGAGACAGGGTGAGTCAGCGCAGGGCTGAATAGCCAGATCGACCTGTAGATGGGTGGGAGGGGTCGCACCTGGGCCCTGAATAGGACAGTGCCTTCCCTCCACAATGCTGGCTCCACCTCCTGTGGTGCGTCTGATGTCCCTGGCCTACTCACTGAAAGAAGGGACGGAGACTTGTCAACAAAGTGCTCCAGAACTGGTTTGGACTAGGCGAAGGCCTCTCTGCCTTCAGAGAACAAAGGAATTTGGGATATAAATATTGGGGCCCTGACCCCATGAATTTAGATCTCGCTGGAATCAAGGAACCTGCCAAGACGAAGAGCTGGAAGAGCTGCCAGGAGGAGTACTGCCCCTTTGCTGTGTTGTTGCTTTGTTGGGCTGGCCTGCAGCTGCTGCTTCTGCCTTGGGCAGTGAAAGGACTGGACTGAACTTTCTACAAACTTGTGCTGAGTATCTCCAAGGGCCAGGAACCGAGCTGGCCTCCTGTTAAGAAGTCTCAGGGACTACAAAGACTTCACAAGCCTCTGGGTACCGCTTCTGGAACGCTGTTTCAGTTGCCACAGAGGAAGGGAACCGCAACCGACTCCGTCAACCGAATCCATCCCTGGCCGGTGACCTGTTTGCACCGCAGACCGCATCGCCCCGCTTCGCATCGCAACCCTGGTCTCACCGTGGCGACGTCCGACGCCGCCAACATCGAGCCGCTGCTTGCACCGTGACCTGTGGGCACCGCAGTTCGCATCGCATCGCTTCACTGGGCCAGCCGGACCAGACCGACACTGTCGCTGCAACTGGCTCAAGAGTCGAGACCGCACCGCATTTGGGGCACCGCTCGCACGTCTGCGACGCACCGCTCCGACTCGCACCGCTGTCCGACGCCAGCTCCCGCACTCCGGCTAGGTCGCCTGCATTGCAACCTGTCAGCACCGCATCGAGCATCGTCTCACCCTGCATCGCACGCCTTGGACTCACCGACTCCGTCTGCACGACGCTCATCGAGCCGCTGCCTGCACCGCATCGAGGGACACCGCACCTTGCATCGCTCCGTCTTGCACCGCAACCGCGACGAACGCCGACCGGCTCTTACACTCCGTACCAGCCACAACGAGAAAGGTACTGTAACCGAGTCTGTTCACGACTCTGCTGGCCCGTATCGACGCAGTCGGCTGGAACTGTTAGACTCTGTGGTTTTCAGCATCGCGGTAGGCTCGGACGGATCTACCGACTCGTACGAACTTTGCTTTTGTGCTATTCCTGCAAAGAAGAAGTTACTGTATCAAGCATTCATTTTTAAAGTATAGTATTGTGGATTTTTGTCGTAATTGGTCTTGTCTTAAGTATATAAAATATTGGTTATTTTTCTAAACTGGTGTGGTGTCCGTTTGTAGTGCTTACACTGTATTACTGTTGGTTATGTGCAAATGCTTTACACACTGCCTCTGAATTAAGCCCGACTGCTCGTGCCAAGCTACCACGAGGGTGAGCAGGGGTTACTTCACGAGTGTAACACCCTTACCCTGACTAGGAAGAAGGGTCCCTACTTGGACAAAGGTGCAAGCCCTTGCCAACTAGAGATCCCATTTCTAACATGGGGATTCCCAAGTTTTGTGTAGGTCCTTTTCTTCCGCAGCAGACATTGACTTGAACTCCATGCCACTGTACCTACGCCAAAATCTCACCTTCTGAATTTCAGAAAACTGTTGAAAACCTAGCTGTTTCCATCCCCTCAATTACTTTGGTCTCTTGCTTTGTAGTCTGTTTTGAAACTGTTTTGAAACTTTACGCTGTTGACTGAGTTTGTTTTTCTTAGTACCAAGATACCCTAGTTAGGGTGTATGCTGCGTTTAACAAATACAAAATCTAAACTGAAAATTGTCAGATACTTATAGTTGTTGACCTCTCATTGTTCTTAAATGTTGCATTGTTTACAAAACTGTCACTACCAGAAACAGCTTCTGCTGAGACCAGCTTCACCTCATAAACCTACTTTCTCATCACAAGATATTTTGTAGCCCATGTTTGTTTATTTTGGTTATATGCAAAAATGCTAACGAAATATAGTTGGTCCGCAGTTTGCTGACAAGTTTGGCTGTGCCAAATCGTGTGTCAGATTAAGCTAAGAGAAAGCATGTAGTGCACCATTGGGCATGTTGCAAGAATCTTGCGTATAAACCTAGAGCTTACTGCATGTGTACTTACAGATTTACATCCTTTCTTTACCACTTACCAGCACAGCAAACGTAACAGGATAGTACTATGTGAAAAAGCATTCTCTATTTAAGTCGGGAAAAACCTCAACATTGTTATCTGTTTTCTGGTCCGAAGACACATTTTCAATTGTATCACCAGTAAATACAGCGTGGTGAGTTGCAGGGCAGAATTTCCGACTTTAGAGAGCTAAATGTACAAGCTAGAGTGAGTTCTTTTTCCTCATGTAAACTATGGTCGACCTGATTTCACGTTCTCATTTAGCTATTATTAGATAACATGTAGTTTTTTTTCTCCAGTGCTGTGTAAGTACTGGGTGATTCCGCATCACCCACTGACCAATCTGCCCACAACATTACTTGCTGCCTTTGTCATATTTTTGTTCCCCGCAACATCTTTTAGTACTCACTTGCAGTATTCCCCAAGTTTTCCTGAATTTTCTGCTCTGGGCTTTTAGTAAACCCCGGAAATAGTGCAGTGCAAGAGAAGAGCCTTGACTTCTGCGAAAATAGGGCTGACTTTTTAACTGTGAAAGGACCAATCCCAATAATTCCTGTTTTCTATTTTGTGTTTTGCTACAGATAAGAAACCTGATTGCACGATCACTATGGCCGACCCAGATCTGCTAGATTTAATGACTGGCAAGATGAATCCACAGACAGTAAGTGAACATAAGCAACAGCTAAGCCAATCACCAGTCTCTGTGTATCTTTGTCTTTAGCGCCTCTCAAATCATTTGTACTCGCAGATAATAAATTGAGCTTTTCCATGCCGACGTTAAAATGTGAAACTTTTGTTTTCCTAATGTACTTAAACACCTCTGCTGGCGATCACCCCTCACCATTGATGGCCAAGCAGAGGCCAAAGGTCCATTAGACCTACATGTCATCACCATAGTGCTGTCTTAGGTGTGTCTTTTGTGATTGGCTATGTGCCATTGCTTACTTGACAATGAGTGTATGAATATCTACATAAGTGCCTTGATACAAATGGGATATCATCATTTATGAATATTCTCATAAGCGTTAGACTAGTTCCATACGGTCAAAAGCAGTACTACTGTGGCACAGTTAGATAGTGTTTGCAGCTCCACACCGAGATTGTTTCACTCCTGAAGTGACCAGTAGAGCTGCATATGAGTGCTACTTGGGCACACTGATGTCAGTTCCTTTCTTTCTGTGCCTTAAGACGTGGATTCTGACCTCTACTTCTTTTGTCTATGACAAACTTCTTCACAAAATGTTTTCTTTTTATTAGTGTACAAGAGAATATGTCACCTCCCCAAATATTTTTTTTTAGGGACTGTTAGTAATCCTCCTACCTCGAGGTATGTCTGTGGTGTTTGGTGTCTGAACACGATTCCAGGGCCTGCGAAAATTGTCCGCAGATGAACCCAAAAGCCATATGGGACCACAAGACGAAACTCTGTTGCCAAACATCCGAGAACTCCACGCTGTGACCGGTCTGAGCCGAAAGGAAAGGCCTATTCCCACTCCCGAAGCTATTCCCGTGGCAGATCCTCGTGTTTTTTCATTGACTTATCAGAAGACTTGCAACGAAACAAGTACAAGCAGGAATGGAACTCCGGAGAGGGTGAAAGCGTCCCATTCGGTCTTGCTCTCACACTCCAGAAGACCAAATTCCGAATCTAGTCCCAATGCAATCCAAAATTTTCGAGCCTGACATTATCACACAAGATCAAGGCCTTTTGGGAGGCCATGCTCCTCATAATATGCACCCCTTTGGTCCCCTCTGGTACACCTTTGAGCACCAAGAATCCACAGAGGCCTCCAGTAGGGTTTCTGCTTTCGGCACCATGTATGCCTTTTGACCCACTTCGGGTTCCACACCCACTTCTGTTCAGACTTCGGCTTCGGCATTGGTTCTTATGACATTCACACCAGTGCCGACTGCGCCACTGGTAGACCCACAGTGGTTTCCGACTCCGAGCCCCTCTTGTCTCAACTGAGGCTTCGTTCTGATTCCACATAAGTGCAGCAAATAGGCAATTCTTCTGACGCATTGCCTTTACCACGCTGCAGAGCTTGTACATTACACCAACACTTTCCATCTGAATCAGACAATAATTCAATAACTTTGATGAAGTGGACAAATGTGTCCCACAGTATGAGGAGGACAATTCGTATGAGGAAATTCAGGATGACAGTGACCTAGACACCTCTCCAAACTCTGGGGTTTTGTCTCCTCCTAGTCCTGCCACAGAGGAGAGTGTTTCTTTTGCCATTGTTATGCAAAGGGCTGTGGAGTACTTGACCTGCAGCTCCCTACCATGAAAGTGAAGGCCAGCATCCTTACTGAGATCCTGCAACCTGGCCATGCTCCTGCTGAACCTCTCCTGTCATTTAACAAAGCCCTTACATATACTCTTAGGCATTTGGTCAAAATCATGTTCTGGAATGCCAATCGATAAGGCAGGTAAACCGTTGCCATAGATCAGCGCTGGGCAACCTGACTTCCTAACACAACAACCAACGCCAGGGAGTTTTATGGTGTAGGAATACATCTGCAGACTAAACTTTAATGCTTTTCCTACGATCCCCTCCTGATCGAAAATCTAAATGCACGGAGACCTTTGACAAGCTCATATTCCCTCCTCTGCCAGCCTTCTCCCTATGTTCTGTCAATGCCGACTGTCTCCTGGGACACTACACCCATGCTTTGTGGGATATGGTGGGCCAAATCCTACCAGCAGTTCCAGATGACCTTCAAGCATCTTTAGCCCAAACCATCCAGGACGAGCAGGATGCAGCACAATTCATTATTTAGTCCAGCCTGGACACCTGCAATCAGCATTAGTGTGGTGCTTCGATGCCATGCCTGGATGAGGGCTATTGGCTTCTGGGGGTATGTCCGGGCATCTTTGACTGACATGGTATTACATGGCTCTCGTCTGTTTGGTGAGAAAGTGGACTCAGCCCTGGAAGGATTTAAAGTCGCACCACAGCTTGTTCCTTGGGCCTGTCTGCCCCTACCAGGCAAATTCCTCAACAGTTCTGCCCCTTTCGGGGATGCGGCAGGGGTTTTCCATATTGCCAGACGCACTGCCGGCACAACAGCTCTTTTGTGGCTGAGGCCATGCCTCCCAGAGACAATGCTCAGGGTACCTCGGACAGCGTGCTGCTCAATCCCCTGCACCTCTAGCAACCACAACTTCAAAACAACTTTAGTGTGTCCTTTTCGACACACAGCTACCCTGTAGGAGGCATGATCTGACATTTCCTCCAAGGGTGGTGAGACATCACTTCAAATGCATCGATCCTCCAAATTGTTCATCGGGTTGTGCTCTCCCATTTCCTTCTCTCCACCGCACCTTCTTCTCCCATCAGTGCGGCTTTGCAGCTGGAAGTGCAAGTCCTTTTGGCCAAAGGGGCCAAGAGAGAATTCCGGCTTCCGAAGCAGAAGCTGGGTATTACTCCCGCTACTTCCTTGTGCCAAAGAAGGACGCAGGCTTTCGTCCTATTTTGGATCTCCGCCCATTCAACGTCTTCCTGCGAAATGGCATGTTGAAGATTCTCACGCTGGGCCAGGTTTTGTCTTCCCTGTATCATGAATACTAAAGAGTAGGTAGCATTGAACATGAAGGGCGCTTATTTCCATATTCCCATCCTACAGGTCCACAGGCATTATCTGCGATTTACAGTGGGACAGGAGCATTTTCAGTGTGTGGTGCTCCCTTTTGGCCTTTCCTGTGCTCCTCGGTTGTTCACGAAAGTGATGGGGAGGGTCTCAGCACACATTCGGAGGTCAAATTTACCAGGCTTACACTGAAGGAAGTTACCCGATTGGGGTCACCCAGGTCACTCGCGACCACCTCTCAGCCTTCCATACAAATGAAGAGTCGGTCAGGCAGTAGAGAATACAAACCAAAGACATTTATTGAAAGTACACTCAAGTGGAGTCCGGTCTGACCAGCCTCCTTAGATTGCTGCAGAGGGACACACGCCCAGACTGGAATTTTCCCGTTGGTAGCTGGTGAACAAAGGAGACACAGAAGGATGGTTTGCAATCCTGGGACCGGGCACACATTATCTTGCAGTCAAGGTTACTCTGCCTGCTCTCGCCGCTCTGAGCGGTGGGAGCAGGCCTATCTAGTCAGAAAGGTATGCGATAATAAAAACGGTTTATTCATTAGCACAGCAAAACTCAACCTTGGAGAAATACACGAACAGGGAAGACATTGGCAGCTGCTTTTTGGTGAGGCAGACACAACATAAGACAGAAGTTAGTTTCGATCATTGCTCAAAATGGCGGCTAAATACAAAATGGCGCAGCGAATGCTAACTTAAATCATACAGTGCATAAAGAATTCGGCAAAAGCATTTTTCCCAGTCCAACAGGCCCTCCTTTTAGCGTTAGCCAAGCATTTTGTTACTGCTCAAGAACAAATAACATCATAGATGAAGGGATATATATTACTACAAGCTAATATAGGCTCTATCAATACTCAAAAATGCCTTCTATTGACATGAGATCTTGTATATCCTGCATCATCATGGATGTTGTCTTAGTGTCAGGTACCAGAACCCTCGGTATGGTCGATAGTCTTTTCACAATGAGCACAGCAAGCAGGGAGACAATGTATGCACAGACAACAGGTAAAAATTATACCAGCAACTATAGCTTGGAAAATGAGACTCTTCCAACCCCAGGACGCGAACAGGCCCCAGAACCATCCAGAAAGAGTCCAAGTACCATTCTCTTGGTGAATGTCGGACGCGAACCTGTGCAACTACTGGGTAGCAGAGTATACATTAGGGGCGTGGTCAGATATGTATACGCAACAACTACTGCCAATGACTCTACAAGCCCCACCCCGATCAGCAAGGATGACGTCTTACGCCATCCGGTTTTGTAAGGCAACAAGCCTTGTAGCCCAGCTGTAATATTTGTCAAAATTCCAGCTGTTGTATTAATGACCCCTTCTACAACTCTTGTGAGCCGACGAATGTTAAGGCTATTAGACATAGGGCCCCAAAAGGGTATAATACCCTTCATGGCATCTGTAAACTGCTGCAAAGTGGTGTCTGTCTGATCTATATCGTCCGTGTTAATAACCCTTCTGATTCGGGATAGGTATGTACTCCTACGTTGCAATCGATGGTCCTTATGGTAATTGGTCGGTGCTATACACACTGGGGGAAGAAGGAAAGAGGTAACATGTACCTGACCACCCCCTAGGAAGCCAAACATAAGCTTGAGACCCACAAACAAAATAAACGTTATGTGGTGGGAGCAAAGGCGGGCTACTAATCCTACTCAATGTATAGGTGTAATTGCAATTGCTCTCTCCTACTTTTACCTTCCCTATTCCCTGGACACAGAAACCAGCAGTTTTGTTGACTACTGACACCGGCATCGCCTCTTCCTTAGTAATATTACGTATTTGGAATGATCGGAAATATTCAGTGGCATTGAACCCTTGAAAATCCAACATTTCATTTCGAAGCCATGTTTCGTTCTTTACCTTCTTATATATATTCATACAAGCTGATGGGAACAATGTACCCAGTGTCCCTTGTCCTCCAGACCCCGTGGAATTAAACCCTTGATGGAAACGTGTGTATATATATATATATATATATATCTACTACCACTGTGCGAGAATCAGCAGATGTCATATTCATAGCAGAAGAATGAAAGTGATAATGCACCATTGTAAACAGTTCAAACCACCCCTCACAACTTCCCAGATAGGATAATGGCATCGATAACAGGATATCACTCTTATGTGTAACTGAAGGGAGTAAACCACAGATCCAGCCATTGGCATTTGACGTATCATGGGCCTGATGCAACATTTGCAAAAATACATTGTCTACATATGTTTTGCGATGTTCCCCTTTGTGAGGAGCCAAAGTAACAAACATGTGTTCGGGGTAAACGGGCATTGTACCAACCAGGGAATGTACTGGGTATTTCTCCTCCAGGAACCATGCTACTCCAAGTACTGTTATTAAGAAAATCACAACGATCACTACAAAAACTATTTTGCTCTTTATGGACCAACCAGACCAACTAGACTCATCCCGCTCTAAACGTGGTACTGCAAATGGCTGTTCCTCCTGAGTAATGGGTCGGCCAAACAGATACATTGTGGAACCAAGGGGGGAAAGAATGCAAGAAAACCAAGGCCAAAAGGCAAATGTTCCCAGCGTCCGTTTGGGCCTCGCTGGCAGACTCTTATTGTTCATCAAGTTGGTGCTGTGGGGCACCGGCGGTGGAGCTTTCAGACCAGCTCTTGAAGAAAATCCCACGTCGTACAGGATAAAGTACCCCCCTCCAGGGGAGCACGTTCGAGGTATCCTGTCCAGTGTCCGAACAATGCACCAATCTCGTCTCTCCCTACGCTACTGTTGCCTGACTTGTCGGGTCCATCCCTGCTAATCTGACTTTTCCTTTGGTGCACTGTTTCTCAGTCGGGGGCGCAAATTGTACCTAACTGCTCCAGGCACAGAGGGGTCAGGAAAGAGGGGCTCAGGGGGCTCAGACACAGAGGGGCCAATGAACTGGGACTCAAGCACAGATGTGCCAGTAGAACGGGGCTCCTGAATGGCCCTGACCTCAGGGGGCACTGCTGCATTTAACACTGCATCATTCTCATCCTCCGTTTGGGTCCACGGGAGTTGGGTGTCCGAAAAGGGGATGAACCGCGGGACTCTTTCACACTCTGAGTCCCCGATGCCCTCACGTACTGACTGATCGTAGGGTAAGGGCAGAGGCACTTTGCGGCAATGCTGGCAATGAATCCAGTTCTTTCGGCCGGTGACCTTCACAGTGGTGCGGGTGAAGAGAAGCACCTGGACTGGCCCCTTCCACCTCGGCTCCAAGGCCTTCCTCCTCTGGAAGTTGCGCGTCAGAATGTAGTCTCCAGGCCGAATGTCATGCCCGGGCCCCTCAGGTGCTGGCGGAAGTGTGTCCTGGATCTGTTGGTGAATAGAACGCAAACTTTTAGTTAACTCATACAAATAGTCCACCAACAGAGAATATTCAATCTCGGAAAATTTCCAAGGACGCGGGATGCCCCAGACATTTGCCGGGCGCCCAAACATGACCTCGTAGGGTGACAATCCTGTTCTAGAGTGAGCTGTCCTTCTTGTAGACAAGAGGGCTAATGGTAAAGCATCTGGCCACTGCAACCCTGTGCTCTCCTGAATCTTTGCCAATTTCAGTTTGAGAGTACCATTGTACTTCTCAACCAAACCTGCTGACTGGGGAGGGGTGGGGAGGAGGGGGTTTGCAGCATGAAATTTCTGTTTGATATGTAGTCCCTCACACACCAACTGAATCACTTTAGCATTGAAGTGACTTCCATTGTTACTCCAAATCAAACGGGGCAAGCCGAAGCGAGGCAAGAACTACTTCATGAGTACCTTTGCAGTCGCTATGGCTGTATTTTCTTTAGTGGGGTAAGCCTCAACCCATTTACTGAATGCACAAACAACCACTAACACATATTTCAAATTGTTGACTCGATCCATCTCTATGTAATCTAATTGTAGGACCTCAAAATGGAAAGTAGGGGGTGTGAAATTGCCAGGTGGCGTAGGGGTACCCTTTCCAGGATTGTGCATCATACACACCATACAATATTTAACCAAATGGGCGGCTGTCTTCGGGATGTTATCATTTTGCCATACAGGGTCTAACAACTTACAAATACCTTTAGCACTAATATGAGCTGGCCCATGCGCCATGGTGACTATGGGGAGAACATGTGCATCTGGCAGCATCCATCTCTGTTTTCCTGACTTATCAGTCCAACACCCATCTTCATCCAAACGTGCTGTGCTTTCCTGCCATACCGCTAACTCCTCAATAGTTGCCTTACTCTGTATCTCCTTGACGCTTTCCAGTGTATCCTCAAACATGGTAACCTCTGGCACCCACCTAGCAGGACCTGCTACAAACATCTTCATCTTCGTTCGGGCTGTCTCCTTAGCTGTCTGATTCGCGAATGCATTCCCTTTACCCACATTGTCAGTATTTGCTTTGTGGGCGCTGCACTTCACTAGCACTAATTTCTTGGGGAGTGTCAAAGCCGACAAAAGCCTATGTATAAGGGGGCCATGTTGTATCTTCACCCCATGGGAAGTGAGAAATCCCCTGTCTGCCCAGAGCCGCCCAAAATTATGGGCGACTCCAAATGCGTATTGAGTGTCAGTATAAATATTGACAGCCAATCCCACACTCAACTCGCAGGCTCGTATAAGGGCAACAAGTTCTGCTGCTTGGGCCGACTGATAGGGAACTCGTGGCGTCTCAACTACCGTGTGCAGTGTTGAGATCGCATATGCAGCAGTTGTAGTGCCATCTGGTAACTTAAAACAAGAGCCATCGACATGTAGTTCCCCTTGGGGGTCAGATAAAGAAACATCAGTCAGGTCTACCCGAACTTTCGTCTCTTCCTCCGTCCAGAAGATACAATCATGTATGTCAATTTCCTCACTCTCAGAAGGGAAGGGTAGTAACGTGGCTGGGTTCAGAGTGGCACATCTTTTGATCGTAACATGTGGTGCAAAAAGAGTTGGCTCATAACCGGTCAGACGCGCACTGGTGAGGTGCTGCGTCTTAGTCTTATTCAAAAGGGTGTCCACAGCATGGGGTACCATAACTGTGAGGTCAGTATCAAGTACGGGCCCAGCCGATTGTCTTATAGAGACGGCCACAGCCGCGACCGCTCTCAGACAGCTCGGGAGGGCTCTTGCGACGGGGTCCAAGATAGCAGAAAAATAAGCACACAGCCGTTGCTTACCTCCAAAGGCCTGTGTTAAGACAGAGCGCGGACAGCCAGCCGTTTCGTGTACGTACAGCACGAACAGGGTATCCTGTCCAGTGTCTTTATTAATAGCGAGTAGTTAGGGAGCCGTTGACGACAATAGGAAGTAATGCCAATGAAAGCGCGCTCCTCCCTCTGAGTTTTGGGGATAGGAATTTTAAAAATGGTACTGATGTGTTCGGGGGTCAATCGCCTACCCTCCTTCGACAGTAGGTGACCTAAGTAGGTGACCTCCTGTCGACAATATTGAAATTTGGAAAGGGACACTTTATGTCCGTGTCGAGTCAAATGCAACAATAATTTAACCAACTGTCTTTGCAACCCTTTTCAGTGTCGGAAGCAATGAGAAGGTCGTCTACATAGTGGAGTAATACATTACCTGAGGGAAACGTGAGGGAGTCCATTGGGCTTTTAAAGCTTGACTATATATACTAGGGCTCTCAGTATAGCCTGAGGAGCTCGACAGAATCTGAAGCTCCTACCAGCTAGTGTTAAACCGAACAAGTACCTGCTATCTGGGTCTATTGGAATGCTAAAGAATGCGTTTTTGAGATCAATGACAGAAAAGTATTTGGCAGTAGAAGGAATCATCGTCAAGAGAGCAGTTATGTCAGGAACCACCGGAAACTGGGCAACTGCTAGCTTGTTAACCTTGCGCAAGTCAATCACAAAGCGTTAAACATCAACATTATCATCAGAGGAACCCGAAGGTGCCCTCTTAAGAATAGGAAGAATAGGACTATTACACACATTTGCTGTTGTCTCTTCAACCACTCCCGACTTAATCAAATCCTGTATTATTTGCAGCAAGGCTCGCTCCCCTGCTTGCAGTATTTTATACTGGGGAATACGAGGCAAAATAGCTTTGTCTTTAACTTTGATCGAGACTGGGAGTATCTGCAATAGTCCTACGTCCGTGTCACCCGTTGCCCACAACGTGTGCGGCACATCCTTAAATTCAACAGGAAGGGGCGCATCTTTGGACAGGCACTGTTTAGTGCTTGTTACATTGGGACCCATTGTCATATAAACACCTTCCGGGGAACAATAAATGGTAGCATCCAACTTCTTTAATAAATCCAAGCCCATCAAATTTTCTCCGCAATTAGATGTCAACAAAAATGGTGAATCCACAGTGAAAGGACCTATAGTCAGCGTAAGAGGCTTATAGATGGGGCTTACAACCGGTACACCAGAAAAGCCTACCGAAACATTATTATGGCCAGACAGAGCTGCCCTGGGGACCAGTGAGCGGGAAATAGAGCTATTCATTGCACCTGTATCCACCCAAAATTCCTTAGCCGAGCCATGCAAATCTGCTGTAACATAAGGACCGCGCTGATCTACAGGTATCTGAACTGGTCCCTCACTCCGTCCCTGGCTGTCCTAGCTGTGGGACATCCCCGTCACCTCATCCATATCATAGTCGTCTTGATAGTACTGACCACCCCTGCTGCCATCAAAGTAGTTACTGTTTGGACGATCCTGTGAGGCTGCACCAGGCTGGGCTCCGTCCTGTCCACTAGCTCCACGTCCCCGAGAACCTCGTCCTCTAGGGGCTGCGACTTTCTGCAACAACACTGGACACTCGCTATGCCAGTGTCCCTCCTCCTTACAATACGCACACTGGTTTGGCCCTACAGGCGTAGCATTCTGGCTGGTCCGCGGAAGCTGCCGGTCCGAACCACCTCGTCCTCTACCATTCCCCCTAGAAGCCTGCTGCAACAACACCTTCGTCTTCAATTTCTTATTCTTTTTCTCCACCTTCTCCTCATTCTCCCTGTGCTCATAATACTGCGCCATACTCAATATTACAGAAGGGGAGGAAGTAGTCCAGGTACTCTCCGAAGCCTGCAACCTATTCGCAATCTCAGGAAGCAAGTTCGTAACAAATCTATTGACAAACAATCGGACGCCTCCCTCCACCGACAAATCCTGTCCGCTAAAATCCCAAAATACCCCTTCAAAACGAGTGAAAAAGTCAGACACACACATCTTTCTTCTGACGACATGCGGTTAACTTGTCCCAATCTACTCTTCTCGGTGGAATGAGAGAGTGCATATACGTAATAATTCGACCAGGCAAAGCTAGTTTCTCGGCCTTTGGCTTCTCACCACGCTTTCTTTCTTGGTCCCATGCTTTAATCTGATCCCATGTACCACCCAATTCCACAACGTAGTCCTGTGTGTGCACCCGCCTCCAGATATCAACGGGCACCAGTAAACCAAAGAACATTTCAATATCCGCAAGCGTCATCACTGTCGATGAAGCAGCCTCAGTCAATTCTTTATAATATGCAGTGGGATTTTTCCTAGGGTCAGGTAGCTGAGTCTTAAGGGACAAAACCTCACTCCTTTTCCATGGAGTATAAACCCATTGTTCTTGGAACGGGGCCTCCACCCGTGGTCTGGTAACAGTATCATTCTGATCCCGCAGCTCAGGTATTTCAGGGTGATATATGGGATGCACTTCCCTCATCGGAAACTGGGATACCGTCTTCGGACTCTTTTCAAGCAGTCTATTTCGATACGCGACCATTGTCGTGACATTACTAAAAACCTCACCAGATGCCATTCCAGAAGACGATTATCCATTTCTCCATTGAGAGACCGGAATACGTGATGATTCATTTGTTACGGAAGTATTAAAAGGCTTTCATCGGTAAGCCTGGAAATTGTCCCTACATGCGAACAGATTGTTAATCCTAAAGAGAACTGATCAACAGTCATACAGACTTGCTGATCCGGAATTCTTCTTCCTTTTTATTCAAACTACGATACAGATGTCATGTGCTGTATTGTCCCCAGTAAATGCTGTCCTGATGAGACCCCGTATCTAGAGAGGGTTGAAACGCCGTCGACATTGACAAAGGAAAGAGCCTGAATAAAACATTGTTTCATTGTATACAGCTCGCCCTTTGGATATTTACCAATAACCAATTTTCCTTGTTCTATCACATATTTTCACTTAGTTTTCACCAAGATAGGTTATGGTCACTTCACTGGGGTTCACTTTTCACTTATAAAGTGTCACTAATGTATATATATATATGATTAAATTGTGGTTGTATAATAAAATTCTACTTACTTCGGCTGAAGTAAGTGTAAATGGTTGTGTTGGGCTGTTTTTAGCTTTTTTAGTATCCACTCAAAGTGTGTGTACAGATATTCCTAGGTGTCTTTATTATAACCCTAGTAGAAAGGTCATAATTGAAAATGTTGGTTGAAGATTAATTCTGACAAGTAAACTTAAGCTTGCATATAGTAGATTCTTTTGACAATTGAGTTCCTTGTGAACGTTGTTTTTTTGCATAAATACCAGAAGCATATACATGATCTCTGATATCGTAAATAATTTGGGGTGCTACATCATTGAAACACTGCTCCCACAGTCCAATCAAAGTCGTCGACCAGTGCTTGAGGGCATGCTGCTGCACAAACGGCTCATAATCTTTCATCACACTCCACACATCTTCCACACTATAAATGGGGTTATGAGCCCACTGAGCTGCTTGATTAGCCACCACCTTTTTCTCAGCTTCCCCCACATCAGATCGTATCAACGTCTGTCCTAACCGGTCCTTGAATTTCGTCCAGTCCCTATCCTCAGGGCCACGTACTGGTGTCTCAATATTCTGTAACATCGGGGGATAGGGAAAAACAGTGGGGGTGATAACAGAGGTACCGGGCAATAACGTTGCTGCTGGCTGGGTCGTGGGCGTAAGAGCTGGGGAAAGGGATACCGAAGCAACAGGCGTTGCCGAAGTGTTAACAATCGTAGTTGCCACAGACGGCAATAACAAAGACAGGACAGGAGGTGCTGTGACCAAGGCAGACGAAGCAACAGTAGCAGAAACAGAAACAACAGAGACAGAAGAACCGGGTAGCTGGGGCTGCGGGGGAAGTACGGGGTATACCCTCTGCGGGGCATATGGAGGCGGGGTCGAGCATCCAACAATTCCTCCACAAAAGTATCATTCTCTTCTCGGGCAACATAAGACTTTTCACATTGCAATCTAAACTTCCTATCGGCACACTCTATTCCCTTTTCTATTTTCTCTCTATCATGCGCTATGGCTTTCTGAGTCAATGTCTGCATTCTCCCCTTCCGGGCCTCTTTCTCTGCTTTCATTCGTCTCTGTTTAGCTTCCTTTTGCCACGTTCTGAGGGAATCAAACATCGACTGCCTACTCCTTTTCGCAAACAATTTATCCTGTAGAAAATTAATGTTCGAGGCATATGAGCTGTAGATCATATGCGTTAGCATAGATCGCCATCTGGTGTTGGGCTCGGATGTTTGCACTTTGTTTTTCTTCGAAGAAGTGTTCCTAGTCACGAGGTAGGTGACTCCTCCTTACGATGATAGTGCGCATGAGCATCGACTCCATCCCCAGATTGTTTTTTTCCGCCATCGGGTTCGGATGTGTATTGCGCCGCTCCGGGATCGTCTTCGAACCTTTTCGATGCGCAATCCTTACCACTCGACGGTATTGTTTTCGATCGCAGTTTACCTTTTGACGCGCATCGTAAAATCCAACTACTTCGAACGACGATTCGATGCGGGCCGTGAGGCCTACCCGCGCCGACCACGCCAGCAGTCCATGGAACGGACTCCATTTAAGAAATGCCCCGGGTGTGGTGCTAAGTTCCCACACACGGACCTGCACGAGGTCTGTAACCTCTGCCTCTCCCCGGAGCACGAAGAAACCAACTGCGAGGCCCGTCGATCATTCCGATCCAAGAAAACCATTTGTGACCGTCGGGCTTGACGCCACGAGATGAGACGCGGCACTAGTCCGGTTCCAGATATCTTCGGAGAAGAGTCGGAATTCCAACCCGGCGCCGAAGAAGAATACATTTCCGTGTCTGAAGCCGACGACTCTGACATGGAAGAGGACTCGAACATCACTCCGGCTCAAGGAACTGTGAGTAACGAGCCCCAACTACCCACAAAAACACCAAAGACTCAGGTTACACCTTCGCCCTCAGGTCGACACCGTGATACCATTTCAGATGCCCCGCCTTCAAGCCCGGCTATGAAACATAAGGACAAGTCTCCTGGCTCGGGATCGAGCCGACCCCATGCAGGTGCCGAACCCACATCTTCGGCACCGAAACACAAGGCTAAGCATGACGCTCCGCTGTCGGCACCGAAGATATCTTCGGCACCGAAAGATTCCCATAAACAGAAGGCTTCGGAGCCAATACCACCAAAATCAAAAGCTTCGGAACCGACACCGGCTAAACCGAAAGCATCGGAGCCGAACCCAGTTAAAGGAAAACCTTCGGAACCGAAACCAGCTTAAAGAAAACCTTTGAATCCGAAACAGGGAAAAGGCAAGCCTTCGGAGCCAAAACATCCCGCGCTGAAGAGCACCGAACCTAAAAAGCACGGAAGTCCTCATAAACCTTCCGAAAATAAACAGACTCCATCCAAAGATATTCCTCAACAAGAATCTTTGGATCCAAAACAAAAACAATTGCATATTGACCCAGAAACTGGAAAATTTCGAGCAACACTTCCTAAAAAACGGACCTCCCTGAAGACTACTGCATACCTCTTAAGAAAAAAGACATGGGTACTAACCCCTCTCCCCCTTACATACCTCCCTCTCCTCCACCTTTTAACCCAAATTTACTAATTTCACCAGCAAACTCACCACCACCACGTTTTTCACCTGGGCCACAGGATGATAATGATGGGGATGGGGATGGGGACGGGGACGGGGATAGAGACTGGGATGGGTATGATAATCAGGACAACATTCCACAGGACTCAGACCCTTGGGATGACTATGATAAAGACCCGGATCATACTAATGACCCTGATCTATATCCCTCCAGACCATCACCACCCGATGACAATATTGGTTTCGCACAGCTCATTAATAGAGCTGCTCAATACCATGGGGTGGAATTACATACTGATCCCTTGGACGAGGATTTTTTAGTGGAAACTTTCGCTCCCTCCCAAAAAACCACAAATACTTTGCCTATGCTCAAAGGTATGCTAAAACACGCCAGTGAGGTATTCAAAGACCCTGTTAGAGCTAGAATACTTACACCAAGGGTAGACAAAAAATATAAAGCTGCTTTTACAGACCCAATTTACATCAGGGGTCAGGTACCTTTAGATTCTCTGGTTTCAAATGCACGGAAAAGGGCAAATTCTCAGACAACCGGTGACGCCCCTCTTCCTGACAAGGAGTCAAAACTTATAGATGCATCAGGCAAGAGAATCGCATCTCAAGCTGCCAATCATTGGCGTATTGCCAATGCACAAGCTCTTCTGGCGCGTTATGATAGAGCTCACTATGACGAGCTAGAAAAACTGATGCAACACTTACCAGACCAATACAAAGCTAAAGCTCACGACCTCATTCAAGAGGGTAAGCTCATTACAAACCCTTCCATCAAATGTGCCCTTGATGCAGCTGATACAGCCTCGCGTGCCATTAACACCAGCGTTTTGCTACGCCGAGACGCTTGGCTTCGAATCTCAGGATTCAAACAAGAAGTACAATCAGCACTACTTAATCAGCCATTTGATCAGGAACATCTTTTTGGTCCCACAATTGATTCTTCATTAGAGAAAATAAAGAAAGACACAGAGACTGCTAAATCCATGGGGGCATTACAACTACCTTCTAATAGACAGGGGTGGGGAATTCCTATCTCCCGACGCCCGAGACATCTAGATTTCTTACAAGGGCAAGAGGTTTTAATTTCTAACTTGCCCAAAGGACAAGTAGACAGTCTTACGGTAATCCGATACACAGCTGTTCAACCCTTTTGGTCACAGCCAGTTAATAAGGAGCTCTGAGCAGTTTATTGGGAGTGAAAAGGG